>CANSGD010000406.1:4320000-5793998 GCA_947645195.1 Patellifolia procumbens
GGCATCCCCTTCAAGCCTTCCTCCTCGGTACTCAACACCAAGTCGTCAAAACATCTACAACCAACAAGAGGTAACTTTGCTCATTCTTTTTAGTTTAAGAATCCTATTGTCATTAATTGATTTGTCATCCTCATTAGAATTAGTTTTAAATTACTAAAGAAACAATTTTTTTATCAGAAGTTAGGTTTAGGATTTTGTGGGAAATTGGAAATGGTTAGATAGAAATTCTTGTTTTCCTTATTTTGATTTGGGAAATTGGAAATTGTTTTTGGAGTTTATATTTGGAAATCTAATGTTTCGTGGATTTTTTATAATCTCTCTGAATCATTAGAAAGAAATTATGTTTTTCCTTAAGAATAAATTTCACTCTCCATTTCGTTGTTTGGTAATAGTACCTCATATCTGGTTTGGGGGATTTTTCAACTTTTGATTTTCTTGCTTTCTTCTTTGCAAGTCTGTTTTTTCGGGATTTTTTGCCAAAATATTTCATGGGTGGATTTGATTGTTGTTTATTTACATTTTTGGTTTTGGTAATTCGTTTTTGTTCATTCTTTTCTTTCTTTTCTCAAACACAAATGACTATGGGAGGATTTGATTATTTTTTATTATTTGAGTTTTTTCCTTCATTTCGTTTTTCATAATTATTTTGCTATAATTATATTTTTTCCAGCATAAATGAGATGCGGAGTGTGATAGGACTTAAGAATAATAAAGTACAAGTACTGCCATCCCTATTTCAGGGAGTCTTGTCTAAACTTTTTCTTTTGTTGTACTTTTAACTTTCAGTTATATTTTTTGCTTCATTTATGTGACTATGTAAACAATATCTCATATTTTTTTTCCTTTTCTCTAAAAAACTTTTCTTGCAATTTTTTTACAATTACAACTTCTATTGATTGTTGCTGCAGGTTCAGATGATTGCTTCCTTTAGTTTAAATGTTCCGTAAATTACAAAATTTCTAATTTTGAGATTATTGCTTTTGATTTCTTGTTTGCAGATATCTCTCGATCTTTGGGTTGATCCATCTACTTGTGATTGAAGCTATTGCTTTACTCTTGATGTTCCTTGAAGGAGGATGCAGAATAGGGTAAGTTTCCTTTTCTCTTTTTTTTCCAGTTTTGATTGCAATGATTAGGGTTTTTATGTAGTGTGTTGTTTATGTTGTTAAATTTACTTTGTCGGAGTAGTTTGCAGCTGAATTTAGTTTAATTTGTTGTTCATCTGATAATCAATCTTTGAAGATTCTATTTAATGTCTGGTGGTTTGAGTATTTAGTTTTATATGTCAATTCTATTTGACTTTCGTTGTCATTTTGATTTTTAAGTAGTTGTTTACATCCTTTCTGAAGCACAGACTCACTTTTGATTTAAAGGCTTCTCTATGTACATTATATCACAAGTTTGGCGCCTGTTGCTGCTTGGATAAGTAGTTACCGGCCTGAGGGTATTAAAGATGTGGGTGTTTTTTCTAATTCTAGAAGAACATGTGTTTTAGGATGTGCAGAACAACAAAAATACAATTAGCACTGAAAGAATATATTGGTGGACAAACTTGAATCAGAGAAGCATAGTTGAGATCATGTAAGAAATTTCATTTTGGGAGATTGACAACGAATAACAGTTCAAAGTCATTTTTCAGTTGATTGGTTGTTCTTGTAGTATTATAATACATATATTCATTAATGTCTTGTCTTGTGACATTTTTGCATTTCTTCTCATCCTTTGAAGTTGTTTCCTATACCAAATTAGCATTTGTTCATGCTTGGGAGTAAGCAATATATATCTTGGTAGATTTCTTTATCAAGCCAACATAAATAGAAAAGAAGGAATGTATAAAGGTGATAAGAGAGGCATTTAAAGAGGTTTTTTTTACTTTTTTTAGCGTGATGCCATCCTTTAATGCATTGACAACTTTGTTGCATTAGCACTCGTGTTAGTTTTTCGACGAGCTAAGCCTATATCTAAGAAAAAAGATCCTAATAACAATAGTTGGTTGCTAAATGACTTTCGAACTAATTAACAAATTCTGTAAGTGTTATGGAAAGCTCAAAAGTGGATCAATTAGCATTAATATTGGCTATTAGGTTTTTCTTCTATCTTATGTTTTATACTTCCTCCGTTTTTATTTAGTTGACACGTTTTGACTTTTGACACTATTCACATAATCTACTCTGACTATCTTTTGTGATTTATACGTAAGAGAAAATATAGTCATGTGGGGTCTTGTTAGATTCGTTTCATTATATATTTTCAAAATATCATATTTTTATAATTTTTACTCATCAATTTTCCATGATAAAAGTGATTGAAATCACGCGTTGGCAAACGTGATAAAAGAAACTGGTCAACTAATAAAAAACAGAGGAAGTATAATTTAAAATTTCATGAGATTCATTTAACTTGTTTTTTCTGAAGCCAAAGCTTCCGGCGCGCGCAGAGAGTATCTTTTTTGTAATGCATCACTAAATCATGTGTAAAATTACTTTCAGATTTAGATATCACACAACTCATTATCCCATAATTTACAAGTCTTTGGAGCATGGATTGGCATCATGATTTCACTTGACAAGTCAACATTTGAATCATAGGTATGAGAACTTAAAGTTTTGGTATCTTTGACAGGTTTATTTAAGTGTTCTGAATCAAGAAATGTGGACAGTTTCAGAGGTTCCTTTGCAAGATTAAACACTAATAGTATTTGTTAATTTTATGGATAAGATTAGACCCAAGATTTATAAGTGAAAGTTAATTTTATGGATAAGTTTCTTTTAAAAGTTGATGCAAAGAAAGCTATGAAATAAAGAAGAAATTGTGTGAAGGAGAAGGAGAAGAAAATTCATGGAGAAAGAGAGAACAAAGAAAAACGAAATGAAAAAAATATGTACCTCGTATCAGATTATATTTTGTTGAACTAAGAATAGTTCTAGCTTGCAAACTAGACAATGTCTTGTGGTTTCTCGTATAGTGATGAAAAAATCTCAAAATTCTGGGTATATCTCATGACGATGGGCATTAACTCGTCTTCAGTAAATTATCCATCATGTTCCCTCCTTTTTCACTTTCTTTTCTTGTTTCTCGGTTCCTTCATTTCTACTCATTTTACCTGAGTTATTGTTGACCCCTTGTTGTTTTGATCTTTCCGTGAATTCATATTTTTTCCAAGAAGATTAACTTTGACTTGGGGAGGGAATTATTAAGTTTTTAGAAGTTTGAATTTTTGTGTACACTTGGGATGTTTGGTTGGTTCTTATTTTAGAGATATATTAGGATACTAAAGATATGATTAATATCTTTAGAATATATTATTATCTTAGAGAATATTGTCTTATGATTTATTTCCAAGTATTAGATTAATATTAGGAATAAGATAATTTAGAGAATAACTTTCTTATAGGAGTCCCATTGTACTCTTATATATATTGTAGTCATAGTTCATTATTGAACACACCTTAATAAAATCATAATATTTTCCTCTTCTCATAAACTTATCATGGTATCAAGAGCAGGTTAGATTTTGAAATAGTCTAAAGAATTCCCCCTGTTGGTGGATTAAACAATTAGATCCACTGGCGGGATTCATGAATCTTCATTGTTTTTTGTTTTCTATATTCTTTCATAAAATCAATATCTTTTCGCACGGCTTTGTTACATGGTTGACTGTTTATCCAATAAATTGTTGGGAATTAGTGCCTTTGCCACAAATATATTCGTAGCGAAGTCAAAATATTGTTGCTAATAAGTGAAGTTCAACGATTTTGTTGGGAGTGATTCTAATATGTGAAGTTCAAGTATATTTTTATGTTAAATCTCTTTTTATTTTGTTCTCCTTGTTCCGGAGTTAACTGTATAATAGGATACTAAACCTTGTAAAAAGTTGCAGTTTAAGTACCCTAGTTGCAAAAGTTGCAAAAAGGGTACTCACATTCTTGATTTTGGGGCACGTGCATATAAAGTTTTTGCCACCTTTACCCACCTTTTGTTTTTAGTCATTATTAAAATCACTTCCCCTGTGCTCTCACTAATTCACCATCAAATTGTCTTCTAAAATTCCTTTTGCAAAACCAATAGGTCCTCTGCCGTCATCTTCCTCAAATCTTTAACTTAACTTTTTTTATTCTTCAATTTTTTTACTCTATTAACATGGCTCAATCTACTCCTTGCTCACCTCCAAGAAGGAAAGTTCCAATCTTGTCCACTCCAAAAGGTTTGTCCTGTTATCTTATTTTTTTTTTTCAATTCATTTTGTTTGTTGTTGCATATTGTTTATGCAGTTGCTGTTTGGAATTTGTGACACAATATTTGTTTCTTGTTTGTTTAATTGGTTTTGATATAGTTCTTTTTTGTGTTCATTTGTTTATTTTTAGGGGTTTAGGGTTTTGTGCTCAAACTTAATTTATTTTCAATTTTTATTTTAGTTCAAATTATTTTTTAATATTTGATTCCATTACTGTGTGCTTAAAACGTGATAAAAATTCAATTTTTTGGGTTCAACTAGTTGTTAAAGTTGATAAATTTTGTTGTTGAATTGTGTAAGCCACTAAGTATAATGTATTGAATTAGTTTGATGAATGAGATGAATTAATTTTGCTACTCAATCTCTGTATGTCTTTAATTAATTTGGTTTTCAATATATTGTTGCAGATATACAACTTAAACCTTGCTTCATTGTTTATCATGGGGGACATTGCTCAATTGATTGTGGATTGTTTTACAATGGTGGAGAAGTGAGTGTATTTGAGGACATTCCTGAGAGTGTTGATGTCTCTTATGTGAGGGGGATTATCAACAGTTTGGGGGTACAATAATATAATCAAATTGCATTTCCAAGATCCTAGGAACGATTTCTACAATGGAATTCGGTGCTTTGGGTATGATAAGTACTTTTGATCCTTTTTTATCTTTGCTTTGGATATTCAAGCTCATATATGTATACACAGAGCATGACTTTTTTGTTGACAGAGAGAACATGACTAAGGGCAATGGTGAAAACAATGAATCATTTGTTGGCTTACTTACTTCAATGCATAACCCTATTGCACCACAAGATGTTAATCAAGTGGATATAGATTATGACTCATATGGAACTGATGAGGATGATGTTGAGGTGGTCAATGCAAGGGAGAAGTTTAAGGAAGACCAACGAGTGCAATTTTCATGTGAGCAGGATCTATGATGCTTAAGAGACTAGCGGAGACAAAGGGAAAAAATAGTATTGACTTGAACACTGAGTTTGATGGGGGTAGTGATTTAGACAGTCCTAGTGATTCTGATGAAGAGGATTGTGGTTATCTAGTTGCTCCTCATCCAAATAACAACCATAAGAAGAAGAATAGACTATTGGAAGAGGGTGAGTGTAGTAGGCAGTCCAAATTTCACATAGGACAAACATTTGAGAATGCCAAAACATTTTGGAAAGCTATTATTGACTACTCCATTCAAGTTGGAAGAGACATCCCCTTTTCAAGGAATGACAACAACAGGGTAAGTGCAGTGTGTATTAATAAGGACAAAGGTTGTCCTTCGAGAATTTGGGCATCATGGGAGAGAGGTAAAAGATATTTTATGATCAAGACACACAACCCTGAGCATACTTGTGGACGATCAGCCAAGCTAAAGAAGATGATAGCAAAATGGATTGCTTCAAAACTACCAGACTAAGTTCAAGGTCAATCCATACATTAAGCTACATGACATTATTGAGACTGTGTGGCTTGAGTGGGGTATTAAAGTGAGTAAGTTCATGGCTTACAGAGCAAGGAAAAGAGGACTAGGTTTGATTATTGATGAGTACAAGGAACAATATGCATTATTGCCAAGGTATGCAGCTGAGATTCTAAGAAGCAACAGAAACAACACTGTCAAACTTCAGATGAATGGAAATGTTTTTCAGAGGGTGTACTTCTGCTTTGCGGCTTTGAGGAAAGGGTTCATGGCAGGGTGTAGGCCACTCATTTCACTTGATAGTTGCTTTCTTAAGGGTCCATTTGGGGGGCAACTCTTGGTTGCAGTGGGCAGAGACGGGAACAACCAAATGTTCCCAATAGCTTAGGCAGTGGTTGAGGTGGAGTGGTAACTCAAAAGTAAGTCAACTTCTATTTTAATATAAAGTCTTTTATTCCAATAGCTTAATGTTGATTTATATTTCACCAATTTCACCTTACATACAACCACCAAATAACTTGACTGATTACTTTGTGAAAATGCAAAATATGCTAACAGTAACCAAAACAAAAAAGTAAATAACCCCTTGTAATTTTGAGGAAGCACCACTATCCCTTGACTTATTCAACAATTAAAGTATGCAATTGTGATATTTATGAACTTCAGTCAAATGGAGTTACTATGGTAGAAGTTTAAAAAAATTGACAAAAAAAATGGCAGTTAATACCTGAGCAGCATGAAAATGTAGATATGGCAGTGAGAAGTTATTGAATTGGAGTGACAGGGAGAAGCTATTGAATTTTTGGAGCACCACCAAAGCAAGCTAGAAGATGAAGACAACCTTTTGTTTTATTTTTTATTTTATTTTTTGGTTGGAAAGGTTCAAAAACCTTTATCTTTTTGGTACATTGGTGTTTGCTGGTGTTTTTACACCTCAATTTTTTGATAGTGGGGTTTGGTCTTAAAAGTTGATTTTGGTGTACATTTATTGTTCTTATCGTTTTTTTTTGCATTTATGGCAACATATATATTAATTAAATGTTGTTAAACAACAAAGTTAGCAGAATTATGTTTAGAGTACCTTAACTGCAACTTTTGCAACTAGGTTACCTAAACTGCAACATTAAGCAAAGTTTAGTACTCAAGTTTGCACTTAACTCCCTTGTTCCGTGAGACATGAATTTATATTATCGACTCTCCTTATGTCGAGAGACAAGATTTTTCTCTGATTTTGAGTATATTTTGCTCTAGGAATCAACATCTTATTTGATGTTTGTTCATTAATATTTCGCGAGTGGTTCGAAAAGAATGACATCCCTCGTCCAGCTTATATTTTACGGGTTCGAAAAGAAAAGCGTTCTTGTTCAATTGAAATATTTACCAAGAGGTCCGCAAAGAATGCGTTCCTCAGCTGAGATATGACAGGTTCGAAAAGAATGGCGTTCCTGTTCAAGTGATGTTAATGGGTTCGACAAAACTATTGTTCCAGTTATACTGCACATTGAAGAGTTCAAAAAGAATGGCGTTCCCCGATTTTGCGCATGAAAAAAAACAAAATATTGAAGACGACAACACCATATTTGTGTATAGGCTTCAACGAAAAGAAGTTTCAGTTCATCCGATTGATCTGCAACTATTATTGAATTTTTTTATCCAATTGCAACATTCGTGTTACTGCCGTTGCGATTGCGGGAGGGTATTAGAGATATATTAGGATACTAAAGATATGATTAATATCTTTAGTATATATTATTATCTTAGAGAATATTATCGTATGATTTATTTCCAAGTATTAGATTAATATCAGGAATAAGATATATTAGAGAATAACTTCCTTATAGGAGTCCTTTGTACTCTTTATATATATTTTTTTGACACCTGCTAAATGATAAACTAGTACAAAGCACTAAAAGCAATTAAATTATGGCGACAAACATTAGCTATCTTGTAGGGTTGACGAACTTCCTGACGCTGCACCTTCAAGATGGTACACCAGTTAAGGTTTTTTGCTTTCATTTGGATTGCTTTCAAGGGTCCACTGTATCTCTATTGTTGGTGGAGCTTTTGTACGTAGAAGATTTACCAGCTCTGTCGAGTCAGTTTGGAATTGGACTAGGTGTAGCTGTTGACGGATTGTCCATTCAATTGCTTGGAGGCACGCTTTGTCCTCTGCGTGTAGAGCCGACGTTGCCTCCCCATAAGCTCCACCTCCTATGATGCACTCGTTATTCTCTCCTGGGTGATTAAGAGGATGAGGGACTTTCAGTACCCAAGCCATCCCTGCCGCGTTAGTTTTTTTGTCCCAGGATCCATCTGTTTCTATAGTAGCCTCTGGTGATCCGAAAATCCTTCGGCCTATGTTAGCCAACTTAAAACTTGGTGGGTGGTCCGGGTCGCTTACTGTAGAGACCTGATTACCCCGTTCTTGTCCTGAGGCTCTGTTACTGTAGATTTGGAATTCCTCCCAAGCTCTATTTCGTAGTTCCCGTATCTGGGACAAGTCAACATTCGCATTGCGGAAGGCAACGTTATTTCTTGTGCACCAAATGGTCCATAAATTTATGGTAAAAGTCACTATATTACCTTCGTCGCGGATTATTGAGTTAGGAATACCATCAATTGTATTATGCACGATTTCCCTGAAGTTATTAGTAGTACCTGTGAGATTTGGGGGTCTAAGAGCCGGCGTGTCATGCCATAAGTTGCTAATGATCGGACACTGGCAGAAGAGATGCAATGCCGTTTCAGCAAAGACTAGACAGAGGGGGCAATTCTCCTCCTGTATAATCCTCCGGGTAAAGAGGTTATCTTTTGTCGGAAGAATATTTTTCCATGCTTTCCATAAAAAAAGCTTCCATTTTGGGGGTAGGTGGGAGTGCCATATGTTCTTTGCCACTCTCGACTCTGCTCGATCGTTCCCTTCCTCCCCCCGAGTTATTCTCCGTGCTTGGTTCATGAAGAAGGCATACCCAAATTTGGTGGTGAACATTCCTGAGCTCGTATGGTTCCAATAGATAGAGTCGGCTTCCTGTTCCTCTGGCACTTCTAATGCCAGGATGCTAATTGCATCTTCCGGTCGCAAAATATTGCCTCACTTTACCTCCATCCCATCCTCTGGTGTCATTAGAAAGGAATTCTTCCACCTTCCAATCATTTATGCTCGTTGTTTGATGACTATCCTTACTCTTGGGAATGTTGCCGTTAACCCATGGGTGCTGAAACGCCTTAACCAGAGAGCCGTTACCAATTTTCCAACCATAACCCGACATGAATCTAGTGCCTACTTTTTCCATTCCTCTTGTGGTGTACGATTTATTGCCTGTAGTAGCAGAAACCCAGTTTGTGGTATTCGGGTTTCTCAAAGAACTCATTATTTTTAGGCGCCCTCCTATTACTTGGGAAACCAGCAACTGAGGATTAACATGCATTCTCCAAATTTGTTTCATTAAGAGGGAGTGATTGACTGCTTCCAGATTTCGAACCCCTAGCCCTCCCATGCCTTTTGGAAGTTGGACAATTTCCTTATTGATCCAATGAACCCCTGATCCTTCTTTTGTCCATAGGAACTTGATCATGAGGGAATCGATCTTACTAAAAATCGATTTTGGAAGTAAAATACTGTTCATAACATGTGAAACCATTGGGACTAAGACTGTATTAATTAGCAGGATCTTAACTGATTGAGAAAACGGTGTTGAGTTCCAAGAAAGAATCTTTTTCATAATCTTGTCGACCAGAAATTGGTAGTGCTGTTTTTTCTTGCCCGTCAGATCAATCGGAGAGCCTAAATGGTGACCCATAGTACTTACAGCTGGCATGCGGAGGATGTTAGTGCATGATTCTCGATCTTCTATAGTGATGGCAGGGCTATATTTGACAAAGGATTTATTCAGGTTTAACTGTTGCCCCGACACTTTAGCAAAGCGCCCCAAAATGGTGGATATTGCTGCACAAGACTCCTTATTAGCATGAAAGAAAAGCATTGCATCATCTGCAAAGAAGAGATAGGAGATGGAAGGTCCTGTACGTGCTATTTTAAGTACTTTAAATAGTTTGATTTCCTCCGAGATACTTAGAGTCCGAGAAAGAATGTCCATGCAAAAGAGGAAAAGGTATGGTGATAAGGGGTCACCTTGACGTAACCCACATTCTGGTGAAAACTACTCTGAAAGGTTGTTATTAACCAGTTTCTTGAAGGAAATTGTAGTGATGCATTGCTGAATTAGATGAAGCCAAACAGGCGGGAAACCATAGGCCTGGAGTACTTTCAGGAGGAAATGCCATTCTACCCGATCATAAACTTTACTTATGTCAATTTTAACCGCGCCTTTAGGATTTGTAGTACTTTTAGTCGTATTTATCATATGGAGAAGTTCTTGACTAAGTAGTACATTATCCGTCATATGCCTACCTGGGACAAAAGCAAGTTGGTAATTTGAGATGAGTGCGGGAAGGGTCTTTTTCATTCTGTTTAGCAGACATTTTGAGAGGCATTTGTAGATGGTGTTACATAGGCTGATGGGACGCAGCTGGCCAACTTCCTCTGGTGATGCTACCTTTGGGATCAGGATCATAATTGTTCTATTCCATTCTTTCAAGAGGTTCCCCGTAGAGAAAACATGCTTTATGGCTTGGATCACTGAGCCTCCTACTATGTGCTAGTGTATTTGAAAAAATTCCGCAGACATACCATCCGACCCCGGTGATTCGGAACCTTTGATAGAGAACATGGCTTTTTTTATTTCTGTGGAGGTTAGAGGTATCGTCAGGTCATATTTTTTATCATCTGAGAGGCAAGGGAGATCAAGTTCCCTGAGTAGGACATCTGTTTCACTTGCAGGGTTAGAAATAGGGTTTCTATTTGAAATAAATATTGTTTTCCAGAAGTTCGTAACCAACTGTGTTATCCGATCCTTCCCTTCCACCCATTCCCCGTTATTATTTTTCAGCATCAAAATTTCATTCCTTTTCTGTTTCTGCTTTGCCTTATGGTATAGAATTTTTGTAGGGAGATCCCCATCTTGAATCCATTTTGCTTTCCCTCTTTGCTTCCAGTAGGTGTTGCTTAGGGCATAATCATCAATCTTTCCATGTGCATAGATGCCGTAAGCCTTAGCTTGGTTTAGGGTTTGGATGGAGGTTCCTTTTTTAACTAGGTCAATGGTTATTTTCCTCCAATTTATACCTCGAAACTGCCTAAAATTTAAGGACCATTTCTGAATACGATTTTTTGCAGTACCACATTTTCTGCTTAAAGAAAACATAGCCGAACCTGGATGGGTTGTGTTCCATACTTCTAGAATGATATTGATTATTTCTTGTTGTTTTAGACACCAATTTTCTAATTGATAGGGTCGGGTATTTTGTGGGTTTTGGCGTTCCGTATCAAACAAGATAGTGATAGGCTAAAGTCGTATCACCTATTCAAAGATAAACCTACAGTCCTCTAACTATGGTAGTCAATGGAAGCAGGGTCGAATCCGCAGGGAGACAGAGTTTCTAAATTAATATTCAACCAATTCAGCTACTTCAGATGAAATCAGGGAAGAATTAACTGAACTAAAGAATAGACTACAGAAGACGGAATAAATCGAGGATTAAACTATGGAATAAAAGTCTAGGGTATTAGGTCGGTCCACCATGCTTATACCAATCAAATAGGGTCAACTACTATCAAAACCTAAGTCAAGAGTCGGGGGATTAGAGTCTATGTTGAGCTATGGTTAAGACTCAACGCTCATAGTTCAACATACGCCGCATGTTCACTAACGTAATCAGAACTACTGACGTGTCCTAGGCCTCTAGTCGTAAGACGGATCTGTGCAAACAACTATTAACCACAAGCCACCAACGAAACTGCGCAATAACGTTAATTACTCAATAAAGAATAAATCACATCACAATCACCCTAATCAAGCCTTAGAATTCAATAAGAGTCTAAATCACAATCATGGTATAAACATGGCTTTCTTATCTAACACCCTAGAAAGAGACTACTCACTCATGATCGAATTAACAATAATAAAACTAATATGAAACCCTAACAATTGCATCATGAACGATTAAATAAATAAACTAAGCAATTGAGAATAATAAAAGAGATTAGGGTAAGAAATAATACCAATTAACGGAAAGCAGGAACTTTATTGAAATCGAAATAGGTTTGATCACCTCTAAATTAATCTAAAGTGTTTGAATTGAACTAAGAACAGTGAAGAATAAAACTAGTCTAAAGCTCATAAAAGGTGAATAAAAGATGTCAATAATAATGAGGAAAAAAGGTATTTATAATACCCTCTCAAGTTAACTAAAAAACGGAATCAAAAGGCGAAATCCGCGTAAAAGGGTGCCAGACCCGATCGGGCCCGAGCACAGTACCCGATCGGGCCGCGGTACAAAATTCATTGGTTTGCGTCTTGGGCCTTCGCGTAGCAGCAGCGCAGCATTAACTTAATATTACGGCCCACCCGATCGGGCCTTGGGCAGCCACCCGATCGGGCCAGGCGACGAAATGGGTCAGCAAGTTCCTCTCGAAAGCAGCAGCAGAATGAGACCAAGCAGCACTCCACCCGATTGGGTCGGGCGGTGGTCACCCGATCGGGTCTGGGGACATGCTTGCTCGCCCGATTGGATCGGGCAAACCTCGCCCGATCTAGTCCGCAACTTTCATACCCGATCAATATTTATTCGCCCGATCGGGCCATTTCTGCCCGATCAGTGCACGGAAACCTCCTTTGACTCCTTGGCTCTCTAATCTTCACGTTTAGGGGTCTTGGGACCTCCTAAACTATCCATAAAGCTCGTGAGCCATCCTACCTGCCTCGTAACATCTCGTAAGGCCGTGGTTGCTTCCAAAATGCTCGGGAATAAGGAGAAAACTCCATAAAACCTGCAATTCAATACTAAAACACGAAACCACAACTACATACGATAGTTAGCACAAAATAGCTCCCAAGAGCTCCAATGACGCACAAATTAGCTTGTAAATAAGGGAGAAAACTCTATATAAATACGTGATATCAAACTCCCCCAAGCTAAACCTTTGCTTGTCCTCAAGCAAATAGCTCATGAACATGGAATAGATTACCTCACCCCAAAGATAGCAACAAATCAAAGCTCAAAATATTTTCAAGACTAAGAATCGTTCAAGCAGGCATAATTCAAGTTTGGCTCATCAAATCCATCCAACCACCAATCATTCAAGCAATTTATCAAACTCAAGCATCCACAAAGCATACAAGTCCTGAAAAGCCACTCACAAGGGTGTCACTCCTCTCAATTTTGTGGCAGGCAAAGAATGTGCCCGAACACTCACCAACCCGACCATAAGTACCCTTCCCACTCACACTCTCATGTGTTTAAGAAGGTTCAATGACGCTCATCCTAGTCAAGTCGACTCAATTAGCAGAAATACTCTTTAACTTTGACAAACTAACTCGAAGTCAATCAAATGAACATTGCAGACACGAGCTCAAGAGGACTTTATAGGGTTGTAATGGGGCTTAGGCGAGAGGTAGGGGATACTTTTGGGTAATGTGGTGGAAAAACCAAGAAAGGGGGAGCATAAATCATTCAAACAAGGCCTAAGATGGCCTACACAACTCCCAACAATCACCATAAAACCATGTAAAGTAACCCAACTCTCATAAATCAATGAAAAGCTCATAACAAACCCAATTTTCTAGCAATGGAGCGAATATTCCTTTATGCACGTACGTGAATGAAAGAACTAGAATTCTTTTGAATTTTCATTTCATTTTTCTGAACTTCATTCACGCAACTCTAAACTTGCTTTTTCTTTTCTCTTTCTCCCTCTCAAACCACAGCAAATACACTTTCAAATTCCTCAAAAACCAAACTAAACCAACAAACCAATCTCAAACTCAACCCATACAAAAGCTCCCCCAAGCTAGGCTTGGAATAATATCAAGTGAAGGCTTTTGGCTCATCATAGGGGTTTAAGTAACACGAAACAAGTCATTAGGCTCAGCGGGGCTAAGGAGTATAAAAGTATATCAAAAACTCACTCTGAAGCTCAAGAATAAGACAAAAGAACGCCTCTATCACAGCACATGCTACAAGTCATCTAAAATCAGACAAGTACGAAGTCAAAGTCAAGATCAATCCACTAAAGAGGAACTAACACACAAGAGTAGACTGGATAATAATATGAATCCAATAGGCTACAAAGAGGCCTCACAGTCTTACTAATTCAGGTATGCAGCACAAAGTGGTCTAATATAATCCAAAAATGCTCGAAATCATAGCAATCAAACATCAAATCAAAGCCTCAAGATCACAAATGCCCAGCTATCCAGAAAACAGAGTCAAATCAATTTCAAATAGAGCACAGCAAGGGGCACAGGGAGGCAACTAAACCAGTCATGGGAGCCATATTTTTTTGATTTTTTTCAGTATTTTTGAAAGCAGTAAATCTATCCTAGAAAGCAGTAAAAGAGATAGGGAATACAAATAGAACTCCTCCCCCAAGCTGAACTTGGCAGTGTCCTCAATGCCAAAAGGTGATAAGGACTATGCTAAGAGGAAAAACAATGTTAGTACCCTCACTCTCGCTCACAAAAGGAAGAAAAATAAAAAGAAAAGGAAAAGGGAAAGAAAAGAAATACGAGTTGCCTCTCGCACAGCGCTGGTTTATAAAGGTCCCGCACGACCATAATCCTCCCTCTCTCCAATAGGAGGGGCTTGGCAATGAGTGCCACCCTCATCAAACATCTTTCTCCTCCAAATGTTCTTGACAATGCCTCCAGACGGTGAGGCAACCTTAGGTGGAATTGGAACCTTCTCCACACCTACTTCATCCAGAACCTCATCCCTGCAACAAGATTGTTCAAGCATAGGTGCCTTAACAGCATTGGTTAATTTAAAAATCACTTTATCATCACCAACACTCAGAGTTAAAGACCCAGACTTGACATCAATGACAGCACCAGCAGTACACAAAAACGGCCTACCCAAGATAATAGGAATCTGGCCATCCTCATCCATATCTAACACCACAAAATCAACAGGAATATAGAATTTCCCTACCCTAACAGGAACGTCCTCTAAAACACCTAGAGGGTATTTTATAGAACGATCCGCCATCTGTAAAGTGATTTGTGTGCATTTAAGGGCTCCCATGTTCAGTTTCTTATAAACAGACAAAGGCATAACAGAAACAGAAGCACCTAAATCACACAAAGCCTTATCAATAAAAATAGGTCCAAGATGGCAGGGTATAGAAAAACTACCAGGATCTTTTAACTTTGGTGGGGTTTTATTTTGAATAAAAGCACTGCACTCTTCAGTAAGAGCGACACGTTCTACCCCACCAAAGTCTCTTTTCTTAGTGATCATGTCTTTCAGAAATTTGGCATAAACAGGCACTTGGGTAATTAAATCTGTAAATGGAATCGTTACCTCAAGGTTCTTGACCATAGCCAAGAACTTACCAAATTGCTGATCGACCTTAGATTGTTGCATCCTGTGAGGAAAAGGTAGCCTTGGTGTAAAAGGCGTTTCAGAAACCTTCTCCTTTTTCTTCCCTGTTTGTTCAGCTTCTGCAGACAAATCGACTTCACACGTCGAATTCTTTCTTTTTCCTTCCTCTACCACCCTCTTCTTCCCTGCAGTCGGGGTAACCTCATCAATGGGCACTGGAGGGGCATCATATGCAATGCCACTACGAAGAGTGATGGCATTCACATGTTCTCTCTCAACTGGTTGCCCTGGCAATTGTCCCTGCTGCCTCTGTGCATTAGTTTCTGCCAACTGGGCAACTTGAGCCTCAAGAAGTTTGATATGCTTCTCTTGGTTCCTCCGTGCTTCCTCATGTGCCTTTTGCACAAACAATATCAGTTTCATCAGTTCAGAATTGCTAGGCTCTTGTGGGTTGTTGTTTTGTGGAGGTGGGGTGGGAAAGTTTTGTGGAGTTTGGAAGTTGTTATGGTGATGGAAGTTTTGTGGTGGTGGTCTATTGAAATTTTGTGGGGTTTGATGGTATGAGGGTTTAGGATAGTTTTTTGGAGTGGGAGGTTGATAGTTTTGTGGATTTTGGTAGTTATGTGAAGGGGGGAAGGTTTGTGGTCTTTGTTGGAAGGCATTGGCCTCCTCTATATGAAATTGACTGAACTGACAGTCATGCCCAAAGTGACCCTGAACACCACATACCTCGCAGTAAGATGAGGTAATGGGTGCTACTGCAGACATAGCATTGATACTCAAAGGGGGTGCTGCTGAGGAAGAGGAACTGAAGGTGTTAATCTGCTGACTCAGCTTCGCCATCTGCGAAGTCAATAATGCAATGGCATCTACCTCCAGTACCTTCCTCGTGATGCTTCGGGAAGTGGAATGATCATTGGCTGCGAGGTTTGATAGAAACTAGTAGCCTACATCCACTTCCTTATCCAGAAAAACTCCTCCTGCAGACGAATCAACAATACTCTTCGTCTGAGGCTGCAGACCATTGTAAAATGTCTGCGTCAAGAACCATTTGTCCATGTTGTGGTGTGGACACTCTCTCTGTAAATCCCTAAACCTAGCCCACGCTTCCCTTAATGTTTCTTCAGGCTCTTGGGAAAACGTGGCTAGTTTATTTCTGATTTCTGCTGTTTTAGTAGGTGGGTAATACTCTCTCAGAAATGCAGCAGAAATCTCACTCCATTCAGTTTCCTGCACATCGTTCAACCACTTCTGGGCTCTATCTCTCAAAGAAAACTCGAACAACATGACTTTTAACTGATCTGGAGTGACGCCGGCATGTTTAACGGTTCGACAAAGTTGTTGAAACCGTTGCAGATGATTTGTCGGATCTTCAGTAGGATGCCCACCAAACTGATTTTGCTGGACCATGCTGATGAGTCCAGGCTTAATCTCAAAGTTGTTAGCGGCGATGGTGGGCATGGGTGGTCCAGTAGAAATACCATCCGGGTTGGGCACCCCATATGACTTCAGTGATTTTGACATAACTGAATTCAAGGTGTCTGTTCCAGAGGTGTTCAGCTGAACAGACTGCTTTTCTTTCTGCTTTATCTTTCGGATCCGCCTGATCGTCCTAGTAAGATCGGGGTCCGCTGGAATTGGGGAACCGTTTCTTTAGGACCTGGGCATACAAAAGAAACAAAAAGCAGCAGTAAAACGTACCTCAATTGGAACAATGAAGTTCCAACGAGGTACAGAGAAGTAGACCAAATAATCAAATAAAAACTTAGAGAACTAGCCGTCTACCCGGCAACGGCGCCAAAATTTGATAGGCTAAAGTCGTATCACCTATTCAAAGATAAACCTACAGTCCTCTGACTATGGTAGTCAATGGAAGCAGGGTCGAATCCACAGGGAGACAGAGTTTCTAAATCAATATTCAACCAATTCAGCTACTCCAGATGAAATCAGGGAAGGAATTAACTGAACTAAGGAATAGACTACAGAAGACGGAATAAACCGAGGATTAAACTGTGGAATAAAAGTCTAGGGTATTAAGTCGGTCCACCATGCTTATACCAATCAAATAGGGTCAACTACTATTAAAACCTAAGTCAAGAGTCGGGGGATTAGAGCCTATGTTGAGCTATGGTTAAGACTCAACGCTCATAGTTCAACATACGCCGCATGTTCACTAACGTAATCAGAACTACTGACGTGTCCTAGGCCTCTAGTCGTAAGACGGATCTGTGCAAACAACTATTAACCACAAGCAACCAACGAAACTGCGCAATAACGTTAATTACTCAATAAAGAATAAATCACATCACAATCACCCTAATCAAGCCCTAGAACTCAATAAGAGTCTAAATCACAATCATGGTATAAACATGGCTTTCCTATCTAACACCCTAGAAAGAGACTACTCACTCATGATCGAATTAACAATAATAAAACTAATATGAAACCCTAACAATTGCATCATGAACGATTAAATAAATAAACTAAGCAATTGAGAATAATAAAAGAGATTAGGGTAAGAAATAATACCAATTAACGGAAAGCAGGAACTTTATTGAAATCGAAATAGGTTTGATCACCTCTAAATTAATCTAAAGTGTTTGAATTGAACTAAGAACAGTGAAGAATAAAACTAGTCTAAAGCTCATGAAAGGTGAATAAAAGATGTCAATAATAATGAGGAAAAAAGGTATTTATAATACCCTCTCAAGTTAACTAAAAAACGGAATCAAAAGGCGAAATCCGCGTAAAAGGGTGCCAGACCCGATCGGGCCCGAGCACAGTACCCGATCGGGCCGCGGTACAAAATTCATTGGTTTGCGTCTTGGGCCTTCGCGTAGCAGCAGCGCAGCATTAACTTAATATTACGGCCCACCCGATCGGGCCTTGGGCAGCCACCCGATCGGGCCAGGCGACGAAATGGGTCAGCAAGTTCCTCTCGAAAGCAGCAGCAGAATGAGACCAAGCAGCACTCCACCCGATTGGGTCGGGCGGTGGTCACCCGATCGGGTCTGGGGACATGCTTGCTCGCCCGATTGGATCGGGCAAACCTCGCCCGATCGGGTCCGCAACTTTCATACCCGATCAATATTTATTCGCCCGATCGGGCCATTTCTGCCCGATCAGTGCACGGAAACCTCCTTTGACTCCTTGGCTCTCTAATCTTCACGTTTAGGGGTCTTGGGACCTCCTAAACTATCCATAAAGCTCGTGAGCCATCCTACGTGCCTCGTAACATCTCGTAAGGCCGTGGTTGCTTCCAAAAGGCTCGGGAATAAGGAGAAAACTCCATAAAACCTGCAATTCAATACTAAAACACGAAACCACAACTTCATACGATAGTTAGCACAAAATAGCTCCCAAGAGCTCCAATGACGCACAAATTAGCTTGTAAATAAGGGAGAAAACTCTATATAAATACGTGATATCATATAGCTGCATGGTCGGAGGTCGTAAATGGTTGGTTAATGATATGGCTTTCAGGAAAATCTTCGAACCATTCATTAGTCATATAACCTCTATCTAGTCTCTCCATGATTAGTCCATTGTTAAACCTTTTATTACACCAAGTAAACTTAGGCCCCGAGAATGGTTTGTTAATTAAGTTAGAATTTAATCTCCATTTTATAAATTCATCCCATCCTCGGATAATATTAGAACCCCCCAACTTATCATCTCGGGTTTCTAGTTGGTTAAAATCTCCCATTTAAAGACATTTCGGGTATAAATTTAAAATATCCGTTAATTGCATCCATACTTGAGGTCTTTCTTCCAACACCGGGGAACCGTAAACAAAACATAGAAATAGTTCATTACTATTTGGGAACACCAGCTTACATACTATAAAATTAGGAGAGCAAACAGGAAATAGAACTACTACATTTGTCCAAGCAAGAACCAACAAACCACCCTTGGTACCAATGGCATCACAGCCATGCACAAAATTAGGGTTAGTAGAAACAAAAGGAAGACAGGCTTTGTCAACTGGGCACTTAGTCTCAGCTAGGAACATAAACATAGGCCTCTTTGCATTGATCATCCAATGCAAATAAGGAATTGTAGGGGAGTCAGGATCATTAAATCCCCTACAATTCATAGCTAGAAGTTTCATAATGGGGTTGGGGGCTGTGAAAGGCCAGCCACCCCACCTTCAGAGTCATCATCATCCTTTTTCCTCTTACCTGAACTGGAGCAAAGCTTAATCCCTAAGGTACAGTCAATGTCCATGTCACTTCCTGCTGTTTCTTCTTCAGATTCCATAATCATGTCATCTGATTCTAATTCTTCCTATCTTGCTCTTTTATTTTTTTGTTCCTGCAGTAACTTATTGCCTTCATTGCCATCATAATGCTTATTGCTAGCAGCTGACATGACCTCTTCACCAGCTTCAACCCCCAAATCAAGGGCCATTTGAGGGTCTGTTATGGCTTTAGGCTTCAGAGTATTAGTTTGCCCTTCCTTATGCCAGAGGTTGAAACCTCCTTTGCTTTCCCACCTTTCCAATCTTTGCCTCCTCCTTTTTAAATACCAATCTCCTTCTAAGTCATCCTGCTGTAAAAGGTTCCCAGCTGAAGCTGTCTTTTTCATCTTCCTGCCTCAAGGTCTTTTATTGGACCAAGAGTGCATAATCTGTTGCAGAACCTGTTCAGGATGTTCAACAGTTGGTGATGGGATGCTTGGTTTAGGTGACACTGGTGAATTGGGTGGGTTTTGTTTATGGTTTAGGGTATCCAGGGGTTGAAGTGGAGCATTGTAGACAAATTGGTGGTCTACAAAG
Source organism: Patellifolia procumbens (assembly GCA_947645195.1). Lineage (NCBI taxonomy): Eukaryota > Viridiplantae > Streptophyta > Magnoliopsida > Caryophyllales > Amaranthaceae > Patellifolia > Patellifolia procumbens. Next base: position 4,339,880 of record CANSGD010000406.1, read on the forward strand.
GTGGTTAGGGGGTGGATTCTAGCTTGATTTTGGAAGGTTTGGAGGTACCTCTTTAAACGTCTACTTGCTTCTTGAAGAACAGTAGATCTTGGTACTAAGCCTGTAGGTTGAATTAGCCCCCCTAGTTTGGGTCCTCTAGTAATATGGGCTGAAGGATCTAGGTTAGGGAAATTTTGTGGTAGAGTAGGGTGAGTTGTAGAGTTTGTGAGATGAGCTTGTGGATCAAGGTTGGTTGCTGCTGTTGAAACAGTTTGATTGGGTTGTTGAGATTGAAAGTGTTCAGTAAAAGGTATTATTGCCCAAGCTTCTATACCTAGAGTTTGGAATAAAGTCACGGGTGGATTTTGAGTTTGAGGGGCTTCCTCCTGCTGAAAGTGGCCTGGATAACCAGGTTATTGTTCAACCAGTTCCTCATAGAAAGAGTTAGGTGGTATTTGTATTCGTAAGTGTTGTCTAGGTTGAGTGTTTGAATGATATGTGTTGTGTTGAAACTGAGTAGCATTTTGTTGTTGGCTAGGCAAAAGAGGGTTAGAAAAGAGAGAGTAGTTATTGTGTTGATCAAGTGTTTCTGTTGGTGGATTAAGGCCTCTTTCATTTATGAAAATGTTGATATTAGTTGGAGCATTCATAGGTTGGTTCTCTTGTATAGGTTGGTTTGAGGATTCTCCTACTTCATAGTAGGGGTTGTGAGAAGGAACAATATTATTATTGTGTGCGAGGTTGAATGCCATAGGGTTTGAGTTCCTGGGAGGCTGAAATTCTGCCTGAGGGTCCAATTGTAAACCAAAACGAGTGCCTGAAGGAGGAACCAGTGTTACCTGAGGGAGGAGGGATGCACCTTAATCATTGTTGTTTGCCTGTGGTTGGTGTAGGGTGTCTACTTCATCAGAAGAGTCAAACTCCTCATCCCCTGTCATGTAATCCCCCTCTCCCAACACTTCTGAATCAGAGCTTAAATCTAGTAGCATATCTGGTGTGAGGTATTGGTTTTGCACTCCATTTTCTGGTTCACCATTCTCCACTAAGTTTACTCTTGCATTTATGTTTCTAAATCTATCTAAAGATCCCTCTAGAACATTAGAGTAGTATGGGTGGTGGGAAGGCCCATAGATAACTAGAAGGCCCCCTTGCTCAAATTCTTGAATTCTACTTTGAATCCTTCTTCTAGCTTCCTGAGAAGACAGGGTGCAGTACCTAGTGTAGTGTCCAGCACAGCCACAATTCTTGCAAAATCTAAAAAGCCCTTCGTATCAAAAGTCAACCCAAATCACTCTATTGTTGTGAATAAGTAAATAGAAGCCTGGTATTAATGGTCTAGAAAGGTCAATATAAACTCTTCCTCTAAGATCTGGGAATTGAGGGAGAGGGTTACCATCATGCTCTATCATATCTACCATCCCAATATGGCTTAGAATCCTGTTTGTCCAAGTAGGTTCCAAGTATCCTAATGGTACTCCATGCACTCTAACCCACAATCTAGCCATATCAAAATTAATTACATGTGGAACAGTAAACCAGTTGCATCTTCTAAAGGTTATAATTCTACCATCTATGATAGTTGTATGTTGATTTATCAAACCTTCCATATCGTAATTATTTTCACATTGGAAAATGAAAAAGTTACCTGTTCTTGAGACTAGGACTGAAGCCAAAGAACTCCATTGAGGGTTAACAAGCCCCTGAACCACCGTAACTGGAGGTGGATTTGGACCCACAAAAACGCCAAGGACAGAGTAACCCCGTTGTATTTCAAGATTCTGAATATTATCATCTCCAGGATTAACAAAAACCCCAGCTCTAAACCTCCCCCATTCATTGGTTGAGCCATGGAAGTTTTGGAAGCTTGAAAGGTGGTGTAGGTATGTGGTTTTTGTTTTAGGAGTTTCGAGTTTGTAGTAGGAATTAAAATATTGAGAAGGATTAAAGGAGAGAATCTGAACAGGAGATAGAAATAAAGAGGGAATAGGAAAAGGCAGTTTTTGGATTATAGAAGGAATAAGAAGGGTATATTGTTGGTAGAAAGCTGTGATGGCTTTAATGCTCCAGCTTTTAGTGTAATTTATAGAGGGAGATCAGAATTGTGGAGCTCCAAGTTGTTGTTCAAACTTGGGAGCTGTGCAAGATCTTGCTGTTGTTGGAAGAGGAGTTGGCGTGCATGCAGAGCTTTCCCTGCACATTCTAATGGCGTCTATTGGCTGCTAGATAACTAGCTCTTGATTGGCTGGTAGCTTGGTTGAGCTACTCAAGCAAATGAAGGAGATTGGGAGAATCAGTCAACATGCATGCTACAGTAAAATAAACCTAAACCCTAACTCACTTTGTGAGAAGAACCTCAAGAGGAGGGAGATAACTCTCGGTTTTTAGAGAGAGAAAAATTAAAGGCAATAACTTTTTTTTGATTCAATGTACTCCTATAATTATTGTAGTCGTAGTTCATTATTGAACACACCTTAATAAAATCATAATGTTTTTCTTTTCTCATAAACTTATCAGTTCTGGATATCGTACGCATTAATGCTTGATATTATGGTGAACATCCAATGATCTCCAAATTCAAACTAATCGTTCAACTTTTATTTGGATACCTTAAGTTATTTTAAACAAGAGCTACCTAAAAGAGAGAGAAGAAGAAGAAGAATATGGGGCGATCCCTCAAGAAAAGGAATCTGATGGTGTTTCACAATATGGATAAGGGTTGCTCTGACTTTTCCCATTTCATGGTATTTTTAGGGGGGTATTATGGTATTTTTTTCTCTCTTGCATAATTTGTTATTTTTCTCCTCAAATTACCTTATATCATTATATTTTTTATCTGACAAACCATTAGGTAAAGGAAGTTGATCAACCTAAGGATGATTGGATCTAAGCTAAATAAAGTTCATATTAGCTCGAGGAGGTGGGTCATGTGCTTTAGTGCTTGAGGATTGTGTTAAAAGGCAGCAAGCTAAGGTCATCAAAGTTGTAGTTGTCGGGTTGAGAAGAGCTATAATCTGTTTTAGATTATTATTTTTAAATTTTTAATTTGGTGGTACTGGTACTTTAATGTTTATATTTTTTGCATTTTATTTTAAATTAAGGTCTGATTGTTTAAATTATGTTTTATTTGATCTGATTTTCGATTCACAACCTTTTGATCCATCATAACTATTAGTTATTCGTTTGAAAAGTTGTAGCGCTTGTCGCATGAGATATTTATGATGTTTACTCTCGCATGAGATATCTATGATGTTTACTCTGTTTTGATATCATACTATTGGTATGTCTAAATTGCCAGCATATGCTTACCTCTGCAAAAAATTAATTCATTCATTCTGCGTTAGAGCATTACCTATTTTTTATTCCCTCCTGATTTTTTATGAGAATACTACCTATGTTATTCTCCCCTTTGTGGTGTAAATGAATGATTGAAACACTATACATTTTATGTTACCCTTCCCTGTATGGCAAGGCTTTCGGTAGACAATGATGAAGCTATCTAAGTTCAACATCGAATTTCACTAATTGGCAAGGTGAAAAACAACCATGTTACTATCTATACGGACATGAGAATAGAAAATAGAATTCACACTACGACTATGAACCCAAGGATTCTTCATATTACATCCAAACGAGACAAGTAAAAAGAGACCACTAGAGAGACAATTGATATTCAAACTCAATAACCACATTGGAAAACTTCGGAACTCACCACTCTTAGAGCAAAATAAAGCGTCTTTTCTTTTGGGATATCAATTTACATTATCCAATTTCTCGATAAAACAAGTTGATGTAGTTTTACATGATAACACCCGAAAATTAATTTTATTAATGGAATATTTTCTGAAAGTTATTTATTAGCAATACTTTTCCATCTTGGGGGTCCGCGTGCAACGCGCGTAGCCCCACAACTAGTAATAACAAAATGGCGCATACTCCCAACATAACGTCCAACGAAAAAACCCACGACCCTTTCATACTAGGCTGGTGATTGCATAACCACATCCTATTGCTTGCTTTGTATTTAGTGTACTCATAGAAGTACTCTGATTGTGTACGCAAAGCACTACTAAACACAAATCATTTTTTTTCGTTTATAGCCTTAAAGTAAAGCACCAAGTGAAACTCATTTCAAAAACAGAAATCAAGGAGCACATTCGGAGTACTTTGTTGAAACCCTCTAAAAATAAACTATCTTCAGACCCTCTTGTTGAAGATGCTTGATGTTGTGCTCTGATTGAGTTCATAAGGTTCTACTATTCACAATCAACTTCCCTAAAGTAGCTTCATCGTAGACTACCAGCAGAAGCACACAGAAACTAGGAATAAGAAGGAGAAAAAGAAAACTGCGAAGGAAATTAGGAATAAGAAGCAAGAATAGCTAAAGTTCTTGCAATGGGTAGATCCTACACTCGAGAGTACGATGCACATGGTACTCTCGAATGTACATTATGAGCATTTAAATGTACATCAGTTCAAATTCAAAAAATAACTGCCCCCACCAATATTTAAGATGTTCATTTATTTCATGTTATTGTTCATTCACAAACTTAATGTGTTCATTTATGGATATCAAATGTACATCACAAAACTAACTTAATTTTTCCCAAAAATCACTTATATACTCACCATTTACATTCAAAATTTTTCAAATTCAATTTTTTGCCAAAAACGTGGGAATGTACATCAAAAGCATTTAAATGTACATCAGTATTTAAATGCTTTTGATGTACATTCCCGCCTTTTGGCAACAATTTGAATTTTGAATGTACATGGTGATTATAAGTGATTTTTGAGCGGGAATGAACTGATGTACATTTAAATGCTTCCAATTTACATTCCCGCCTTTTGTCAAAATTTTGAATTTGAAATTTTTTGAAAGAAAATAATGAGTACAAGTGATTTTTGAGCGGGAATGTACATTGGAAACATCTAAATGTACATCAGTTCAAATTCAAAAATCACTTCAAATTCAAAAATTGATTTTTGAACTGATGTACACTTAAATGCTTCTAATGTACATTCCCGCCTTTTGTCAAAATTTTGAATTTGAAAATTTTTGAATGAAAATGATGAGTACATGTGATTTTTGAAAAAAATTAAGTTGGTTTTGTAATGTACATTTGATATCCGTAAATGAACATATTAAGTTTGTGAATGAACAATAACATCAAATAAATGAACATCTTAAGTACTAGTGGGGACAGTTGTTTTTTGAATTTGAATTGATGTACATTTAAATGTTCCTAATGTACATTCGAGAGTACCATGCGCATCGTACACTCGAGTGTAGGATCTAATTTGCGAAGTTCTTATGACATATTTCCCATGGATTTCAACTTGGCTGAGATTGTAGTCAAACCACTGTCAAGGTGCTGGTACAAGCTATCAACCGCAACTTTGATATGATGTTTATTAGCTGGGACGCACACACTCGGAAACCACACCCTAGTGGGCCCCAGAAGTTACCTAAAACCAAGCAAGCTAAATCTAAATCCTCTTTGCCATGGCTTAGGGTGAGTTTATCCATGAGACTCTTTCCCATATTTCAGACTCTGCCACATCAGTTTTCCACTAACTTTATCTACTCTTTAATATTTCAGACTCACATAAGACTCATTCCAGTTTTGATCTTTATCCCTCAGACTGCATTTCAGACTCTTTCACAAAAAAAATATTGACACTTGGCAGCACACCATTGGTCATTATTGTTAAAGTGAGTCTTAAGGTGAGTCTTGGATTTCTAAGACTCACCTTAAGACTCCTCAAGTCTTGATGGGAGTTTATTGGTAGTCTTTGATAAGACTCTCCAAAGTCTTATCTTAAGACTCACCCTTAAAACTACCTATAAACTCAGCCTTAGCTTCTAAGTAAGCCCAACCATTTAACCTCCTTTCAAATTCGTCAAATGAGTGACTATATAGTTATGCCAAGCGAAATCGGTCATAAATATTTCCTTGTTAATGTATTAGCGTGCCTTATTTGACTTTACTAAACCATATGAGACTTTACAAGGCTTCATTCGTCTCATTTTAATTTTCCTTCTCTTTGCCTATCTGATCATTAAACTTTATTAAACCTCCTTTTTTTGGTTCGGATGTATTACCTATTATCCAACCATATTCAATTTTAAAACTTATTAGACCTTTTTCCATCCTGTTTAGTAATATTCGTAGTATATTTTTATCTTCATAACTTGTTCAAAACATATAAAACCTTATACAACTTCCACAAAGATTAACAAACCGTAAATATATTCATTAGGCGACTTTTACACCATATTCACCCGTGTTAAATTATTAGACTCATTACGAATGTATTTGAACCCTTTAAGATTTATGTGTGACAATGTGGATGTTTTAGCGCGATCTTTGCTAAACAGATAATCTATTCATTAGGCGACTTTTATTTCATTAACTATATTGTTTATTAGTCATAAATCTTGCCTGGTTAATGTATATTAGTGTCCTTTTTTGATTTTACTAAACCATATTAGACGAGAAATGATAAATGTATAACAGTTATGAAGTACTGTATAAAGGGGGGGACAAAGTACTGTATAAAGTACTGGAGAAAGAGAAAGGGGGGGCAAAGTGCTGGCACAAGAGAAAAAAGGGGCAAAAGTAATACTGGTGGGCCATGGCAAGTTTTTACGTTAATTTGGACAATATATTACTATGAATATACCTTATATTACATCATTTGGATACTATAGTACCATGTACTGGACACTATATTTCCATGTATATACCATATTGAATTATATGTACTTTTGCATTGGGATGAGAAAAAGGTGTTTTACTTCAATTTGGACACCATATTGCTATGAATATACTCTGTTTTACATTATTTGGACAATATATTACTATGTATTAGACAATATATTTCCATGTATATAGCATGTTGAATGAAATTGAACAAAAAAGAGAAACATGTGGGCCATGGACTATTATGACTGCAGTTTGTCTCCTCATTATCACCCTAAAATGACAACTTTGCCCATGTTATATGTTTGGTAGATGTATAATTGTTATACATTTATCAAACCTCATATTAAACTATACAAGGCTTAATTCGTATCTTTTACATTTTACTTATCTTAACCTATCTAAAACTTCTTGTTATACCCAAGGTTATTAGGCTTTATTAAGCCTCCTTTTTTAGTACGAATGTATTACCCATCATCCAATTATGTTTAATTTTGGTACTTATTAAACCTTTTTCTATCTTGTTTAACAATATTCACATCATTTTTTCTTTTAAGGACCTATTAAAATGAATAAAACCCCAATCCACATCCACAAATATTAACAAACCGTAAATGTACAACTCCTAGATTATAAGGATATAACATAAGTAGCTAAAACGGACCCTAAACCTTATTACAATGTATTCGCCTGCGTTGAATTTGTTAGGCACAACACGAACGTAATTGAAACCCGGGTGCACCGTGTGCATGGTGCACCCGGTGGCATTATTGTAATTAATGCAAAAATCTGGGAAACAATATAAGTATTAAAAGATTGCCCCAATACCATGTAGATAGTTTAGCTCAGTTGGTCTTGAGGTTTATGTGCTTGGCAGTTGGTCATGGGTTCGACTCCCATACCAATCATTTATATTTTTTTTACGTTTGCCTTTTTCCTCCTCTTTTGGCTTTGAATCTCATTGTTTAATTTTTTTTTTCATGTTTCTTCCATAGTCTTAGTTCTTATTTTAGCTTTTTTTTATTTTTCTTTTTTTTTGGAGGGATGTTGTATTATAATTGTTATTTTTAAATTTCTAAAAAATTTATTTTACGGGTAGAATATATAATTACTATAACATGCCATTTTTCTTTTTAATATTTTCCATATTCTGTTACAATATATTTTTAAAAAATTTTAAATAAAAAAACTTATTTTATGCTTCTTTTCTTCTCCACTCACTAACTTTTTCCATTTCTTAAAATACATTTCACTCATTTGATCAAAATGAGCAATCATTTTTGTGAAGCAAGATCAGTAAACATTCTGATCACAATCGAGCGATTTTATTTTACTCATTTGATCAAATGAGCAATCATTTTTGTGCAACAAGATCAGTAAACATTCTGATCACAATTGAGCGGATTATTTTACTCATTTGATCAATGAACAATCTATTTGCAAAGGAAGATCGGTAAAGATTTTTGATCTTGAGTGAAGTAAAATAAATCTACTTATTTTGTAACAATTAAAAACAAACAATGAGAGTAAAAAATAAGGAAATGAGCAACATGATTTTCAAAGGAAAACATGGAAAAATATGTTTGATATAGTTCACATTATGATTTGATATTGAGTGAGTTAAATTAACTCTACTCATTTACAAAATGAACAATTTTATTTTACTCATTTTGATCAAATGAGCAGTTTATTTTGTCTTAGAGATAAATCAATCTGCTCAATTTGACAAATGAGCATGTTTGTTTTGATAAGTAAACATTCTAATCTCAAGTGAGGTAAAATAAATCTGTTCATTCACAAAATGAGCAGTTTTATTTTACTCATTTGATGAAATGAGCAGTTTTAGTTTACTCATTTGATCGAATGAGCAGTTTTAGTTAACTCATTTGATCAAATGATCAATCTTTTTTTACACGGGAAGATCAGTAAACATTTTGATCTTGAGTGAGGTAATAAATTTGCTCATTCACAAAATGAGATGTTTACTATGACTTAATTTTTTCTTATTATACTCTTCTTTTCTTTTCCACTCTCTAACTTTTTTCAATTCTTTTTTGAATGTGGAGAAATAAAAACTAAACGAACAATAAGATACCCATTGAAAAATTAAGAAATAAGAAATATAGCTTTGAAATGAGTAAATATGTTGCTTAGTGCAAAAAGGTCCTAAAATGAGCAAAAAACTCTTAGAAGATTGCTCAATTAATGAAATTATTAACAATACCACTGAATATTTGTGGAGCAAAAAATAATTTAAATGCGTAAAACATCCTTATAATGAGCAAACATTGTCTTATTTTACGGTGTAGAATATATAATTATTTTAAATTCACTTTGATTTTTAAGCTTCCAATATATCACTAGAATGAACAATACATAGTTCGAATGAGCGATGTATCTTAAATGAGCAAATTAAATGTCTATTTCTAATGTCTTAAAATAAAAAATAAATAGTCATAAAAAAGAAGAAAATAAACAATATTATTTTCTAATTTGTAGTAGCTTAACACTGGTACGTGGAAAATAAATAAATGAGTAATATATCTTTTAAATGAGCAATTATATAATTCTTTATTGATTAGTAAACATGTACTGTATATACTGTTTCACATTGACGAATATATTACTAAAATGAGCATTATATATTTCAAATGAGAAATATATCTTAAAATGAGAAAATATATTTTCTAATGTGTTAAAATAAATACCAAATAGAGTAATCGGTTATAATATAAGTAAATGAGCAATATTGTTTTCGAATGAGCAAATAGATTATACTTGAACTTGAAAAATAACTAAATGAGCATCGTAACTTTCAAATGAGCAATATAACTTTTATATGATCAATAATATATTTCTTTTAAAAAATTAGGAATAAAACGAAGATTAATAAAAAAATGAGTTGAAGGAGGAAAAAAACAACAACAAAGAGTGGCAGAGGGGGGATTCGAACCCACGACCCTCTAACGCGGAGAAAGCATAGAGGTCCAACCACTGAGGTAGCTTTCACTTAGTGATGTAAAATGGAAGGAAATAGTATTAGAGCTGTTTTGCTGAAGTTCGCGAAAATCACCAAAATGCCACCGGGTGCACCGTGCGCACGGTGCACCCGGGTGTACGGTGCATGGTCTCTTGAACCCTTCAAGATTTATGTGTGACTATGTGAATGTTTTTGCGCGAACTTCGGTAAAGAGATAATATATTCATTAGGCAACTCTTGTTTCGTGACTTGTATGTAGAGGTGTAAAAAACTGATCCGATCCGTTAATCTGATTTGGTTCGACAATAACCCGATCCTGTTCGATCCGAGTTGGAACGTATCCGAAATCCGACAGGTATCCGACCCGACAATTATCCGATATTGGCTTGATCCACTTTATTCTGACTCGACCGAAACCGATCCGAAGTCTATCCGAAACCGAATATACCCGATAGTCTAGGTCTGTATCCGACCGACACCCGATCCGAAACTTACCCGATACCCGATTGAACCCGATATTTATCCGAGTTGACCCGATCTGATTCTATCTGATCCGAGTTGATCTGACCTGATTCTATCCGATTTTGACCCGACATGATTCTATCTGATTCAATATTGACCCAACTCGATCCTATCTGATATTGATTCTAGCAAATAAGTTGTGTAAGATAAATTTTATATAATACTCATTCCTTAATACTATTAGAATCAGGGCTGGTAAACAGGTCGGGTTGGGTCAGGTTCGTGTTCGGGTTAATATTAAATGGGTTGGAAATCTTCAACCCAAACCTAACCCATTTATTAAACAGGTCGAAAAGTTCAACCCTAACACAACCCATTTAATAAATAGGTCACCCACTTAAACCACTTAACCCATTTATCTACGATTATCTAATTTTTATATTAATTATTATAATTAAAAGAAATTAATAATACATTTCATCATAAAATGAACACAACTTTTTTTTGACAAGCTTACAAGCAAGAAGCAAAACTAAGAAACACTAGGACTCACACCGTCAAACCTAGCAAGAGGAGCTAGGCCCGTCAAGTCCTGAACACTACTCCAACTATGACCATAACTAAAACAACGACTACAACAAACATATGCACCATACTTTGATTTTTTCGAAACATGGTCGGAGACATCCGTTAGGGGGGAAACACCACTTCGCCTCTTCATACATGCATGAAACCAAACGTTACGAGCCATCTTGCTCCGCTTCCTAAATGCACGTCGATCAGTAACATCGATCTTGACACTTGGAGTAGATCCCTTTTCCTTGACCTTCCCTCCTTGCACATTGCCTAGGCATTTACCTGCTCCCGACTTGAGGATTGTCGAATCTGGAACCTCCCGATAGTTGGTGGATATGGCAACATCACCAACAGTGATCAAAGGAGATTCACTAGGAGGCACATCTTCATGTACAACACCATCCCAAGAAGTTTGTGCTACAATACTTGAACATACATCACATGGTCCTTCACGGGAAGTGAAAGCATGAGTGGAGACCTTGGCTCGCCTCAAATTAACATTGAGGGGGGCCTCTTGCAAGATTTTTTCTTTTTGATTGAAGGTACGAACCTTCGGTATAGACATAGAATAGGGGTGATAAAAAGCCAATTCCTTCCCTTGTTTCAACTTGTTCACATTCGCGTTGGAAAGAGACATGCTCTTAGATGAGTTGCGCTTATTAACAAAGGTAAACCTGTCATCTCGTCAAAAATGCTCGTCTTGGGCTTCAGAAAGACGTCTGGAAATAGGAGTTGTTGGCCTACTAGCACTAACTTTGTTTGTTGGCTCACGGATACGAGAGATGTTATCGCACACTCGCTTCTCAACCCTATCCTCCATAAGGATATCTTTAGTGCCGCATACCAACGATGGGCCACCCATTATTCTACAAGTAGTAGGTCCCGAAGGCACAGACACAAGAAGTGGGCTATGTGTGCTTGTTGAAGCTGTAGGGATGACGTGTTCCAAGGCTTGAATTTCTTGTTATTTCCTTGTTATTAGGTTCTAACTCTCTTGCTTTTTGCAAATCTACAAAACCGGTCGCCCAACTCTCAGATCTCACTAGTGCAATCCTTCTCCTAAAGAGTGCTTTAACATTCCTCTCATCAACCCCCAAATTCAAGGAACATAAGACTATAACTGTCTGCAATTGATTTAATTTAAGAGCACAAGCCGCAAGATCTAAGTTAAGTGATATTAATAATACTCGAATCAAATCATTGTTACCACAAGCTTGGACATCATCAAAGACCGCAGGAATAGTGGCACATAAACAATTGATAGCCTTTTGATACTTAGCACAGACTGCAATATTGTTGACGCCGAAAAAGTGAATTCCCCTTCTCTTTAAGTGAAGTCACATATGGAAAAACCTCATGCGGACCATCAAATTTCCGAAACAACTCCACCCACATATTTATCATGTTCATAGAGATTATTTAAGTGGTGGTACAGAATAGGTGCAAGACTAAAACCCACTGCCATATTTTCTAGAAAACTAGAAGCACAAAGAAACAGGAACAAACAAATCTACCAAGTAAATGAATGCATTTTTATCTTTTTCTAAAAATATGATAATTAGGATTCATCTTTAGACTTTTTTATCTTTATTGACCTATTTTAGTGTTTATTAAAATTAAATTTTTGGGATTATTTTATATAAATGGGTCAAATCAGGTTATATTCAGGTTGTAAATTTCAACCTTAACCTAACCCATTTAATTAACAGATCAGGTCGGGTCAACCCATTTCGTTAATCAGATCGAAATACTTAACCCAAACCCGCTTATTTCAGGTCGGATCAACTTTTGTCAGCCCTAATTAGAATATTGTTGATTCTCTTTTAATTTACTTATTAAATAATTTTATTAACCTTTACATTAATTCTTCGTCTTTAAGAGAGTCATCCTTAAATTTACACACCCTGAGTAATTATATTTTGCTACATCTTTAAATTCTTTATTAGCAACTTTTAAATTAAGACAATGACTCATTTTTTATTTTAAGTGCTTAAATTTTAATTGATGCGCTATTATTCTAGGCAAATCTAAGAGACGTTTTATCCACACAAAAAAACATCAAATAAATGTTTATACACAAACAAAAACTTTAAACAAAATGAATTTATTCAATATTTTCATTTTATTTATTAGGTACACATAAGTTGCAAAATAACGTAAATTAATTTATCATTACACCAATGATGTATACAATACCATTCAATCTTGGAATTAGTCTCAAAACCTAATACACAAACGACAGGAAAACTTCAAACCTTGAAATTCATTTTAGGATTTCAAATTTTGGAATCAAAATCTTGGAATTAGTATCACAAGCTAATACATTTACTCGGTTCCTCTTTTATTTTTAGTCATGATTTCCTTTATTTCCCATAGATTCCCAAATAAGTTCCTCATATGGTTCATACTCATCTCTCCAACATATCCATGCCAAAAGTTTCACTCAGTCAGTAGCTCAAGTGTGCAGGCCATTTAAGATTAGGATATAAACCAAGAACTAGCCCTTGGATATGATCATCTTCCAAAAATGTTTTGTACTAAAGTTTTGAAACATTATTGAATTTCAGAATCAATATCATGGTAACTCATTTACCTATTCTAGGAATCTAGAGGACATCTACTTTATCACAGCATGGCCAGGCAAGAGAGCTGGTTTTACTGCCATTGGATAACTTTTAGAAGGAAGAAAGGGGGTACGAATAACAAATCAATTATTAACATGTAAACTTAAGCCTAGCCCTAAATTTGGAACCCTAACCCCAAATTCAATAACAGAATTACATGTATGTACCATCAAATAACAAATCAATTATTAACGTGTAAACTGAATCCCAACCTCAATTTCGAAACACTTGCCCTAATTTCAATGACAGATTGAAATGTTAAATTCCATCAAACAATAGAGTAAAGATGTAATTATCAAACAAATTCCATTAATCATTCAAATTCACAAAAAACATGAACCAAAACCGGAAAAACCAAGTCGTAAACTATCTTGTAGCATCCGGAATCTGCTTCCGTTATCGTTCCATACAGATTAAAAAAACAACTTGGTGATGAAATGGTAGAAAAATAATGGTGGCGGTGGTGATGGTGATGGTGAGGATGGGACGGTGGTTGTGGTAGAAGAAAGTTAGATTGGAAGTGTAGAGACTGAGTAGAGATTGATAATATAGAGAATTACACATATATACGGGTTGTAATCTAGTAAATAGAGGTTGTATTTAGCCACACACAAAAAAGAAAATGAAAGACTTACAAGGAAGATGAAGTAGAAAACAAGGAAGATAAGTAGGGCTCAGGGAGCCAACCAACGTACTACCTCCATAACGAAATTATTGCAACAAATTATTTTTCACGCATTTCAAAGAAGATATTTAAGGGTGTAAATGAGCAAATTAATCAAAATAATAATAACACAAGCAAGGACAATTAATTACCTACACCTTGGATTACCTAGTTATAGGTACTCCCGGTGGTAATTGTTGTAAATATTAGGAATGAAAAGGGGCACGGAGGTAAATCCACCAGATTCTGGTCATTCTCTCAGGCAGAATCAGCGTGTTTTCCAGGTAATTAGCGTGGCGCTCTCAGGCGACTTTACCTCTGTCCATTTTTCTCCGTCAATTCATTGGCGCCATGGCAAAGACAGTGAGATGGTCATGATAGAAGAAGAAACTGGAGAGAGAAAGGATATGACATATGAGTGTCGAATAAATCAATGTGAATGTGCTTCTTTCTTTTGCTGTTTGATTTCATGTAAATGTGCTTCTTTCTTTGAATTTGATGTACGTTTTCGTGTTTGTTTTTAGTTCTTCCCAAAGTTGAAATTCTGTCAAATACTCAAGTGTAATTTGTTGTGTTTACATGTTGGTGTTGGGGGTTTGTTCTACATTGAATTAAACATCTGTGTAATTTGATTTTGATTTCGTTGTAAGTTTTGTACTATTGATTTCCCCTAAATTTTAGCTTTTGATTTGCCCTATTGCTCTTTTTTGTGTTCTCGAAAATTTAGAATATCCTTTTAAGGCTAACTCATACTCATTTGGTTAAGTCATACTCATTTTCATAGAACTCATTTGGTTTCATACTCATTTAGGTAATTATTCATACTCATTTGATTTCGTACTCATTTTGAATATTCATACTCATTTTGCTTCGTATTCATTTTGATTATTCTTACTCATTTTGCTTCGTACTCATTTTGACCAACTCATACTTATTTTGCTTCGCACTCATTTTGACCAACCCATACTCATTTGATGTACATAGAGGTACGTATACCAAGGTGTACCTTTTACCTTATCACAAGCAAGAATGAGATTATATGTTATTTGTCTTCAATTGATTTTCATTAATTTGCTTGCTTACACCCTTATTTCTCTTCCTCGATATACGTGCAAAATAATTTATTACATGTAATATATTATGAAGGTAGTACTTTGTTTAGCATTACAAACAACTGAGAGTAATAGTTTAACGTAATTAATATCATTCCTTCCAAACAAAAAAAAAAAGGAAACAGTAAAAGCATGATGGGCATTGTTGTCAAACAAAAAAAAATGATGTGCACGTGTCGGAGTCCCAAAAGGAACAACATAACTTGGCAGAAGAAGAGGCCAACAGCAGTTTCCTTGTGAGCCTCGCCTGAAAGAAACAAAGTACTCTCACTCACAAAGAAGGAAACTTTTCTTTGCCTCTTCTCTTCTCTTCTCTTCTACACTAAGCAAAGCAAATCAAAGGGGTTTATATGTTGAGCAGATTTCCTTCTGCATCAACTCTCCTTCTTCTCCTTTTCTCTATCCCCATCTTATTCTCCTTTGCTTCTCTTCATCATAACCATAACGATAACGATAACGATCAAGGATCAAAAGTGTCTTGCAGCGACTTTGAATCTGAACTATCATCATCAATGGCTACTCTCGGTGGATTACGAGAATCTCAAGGCACTTCCAATGATGCCGAGGTTGAAAGCCTTGCTCGCTTTGCTGTCCAAGAACACAACAACAAGGAGGTCTTCTTCCTTTCCTCTTTCTCCATTTTTTCTACTGCTTATTTCTTCAATTTTGTAATTGGGGGTTTGAAATTTTTGTGTGTTTTTTTTTAAAAAAAACGTAAACGGAAACAGAACCAACGGTTACAATAAAGTACAGCTTAATTCTTGATTGTAAATGTAAATTATTGTAAATGTGATTGCGATTTAATGGAATATGTGGAATGATATAATGGAAGTGTTTTAGAAAAGATAGTTATGTTTTTCGGGAACTTTGAAATAGAAGTTGCAACCATGGTTTCTGCACCAACAACTTCTTTGTTGCTATCATACAATTTAATCACCAGGAGATTCGGAATTCGATACTTTTGTTGCAACCTGACAAAAATTATTCAGTCATGCTGTAACTTTTTCCCAAATCACCTCAGTTTTTGAAAGATATTACTCAACAAGCTTTTGTTCAATAAGAGTGAAAATTACCACGTCTCACTTTGTCCCCCCTATGTGTTGAAATGAAGAATGCTTTCCTGGAGTTTGCAAGGGTTGTAGAGGCAAAGGAACAGGTGGTTGCGGGTACGTTGCATCATTTCACTATCGAAGCTATTGAAGCGGGCAAGAAGAAACTGTATGAAGCAAAGGTATGGGTGAAGCCATGGATGAACTTTAAGGAGTTGCAGGAATTCAGACACACTGATGGTTCCCCTTCAATTACTTCTGCGGACCTTGGTGCTACCAAAGGTAAGATGGAGGCTTATGTTATGGAGTACTTATAACTCTTCGAACCTCATTGAAAATTATTATTGGTGGTGTTAAAATTACAAAGAAATAAATAAGAAACGAAATCTTGCTTATTTTGCATAGTGGTATTTTGAACTTTGGAGTGGAGTTCTGGTGAGTTGCCATTTATGATATCCACCTCTTTGGTTCATTCTAGAAATGGGTTCAGAACATCATTGTTGTTGTTTGTGTACAATACTTTCTGTTTTATGCTTTTTCTGAATGAGATTTTTGTACTTTTGGCGGCTAGATGAGTACACTCTGTATGTTACAGAGATGCGACTAACACACTATATCAAGTCCAGATAAGATTCATCATCGATAGAATGTGTGATGGCTATGCTTCTGAATCTCTTACTGCTATGGGTATAATGTTTAACAGCTTTTACTTGTCTATCATACTTGTATCTTCCTGAAGGCAGCATTTGGTGACGGCCTTGATTTGTTAGGGTCTAATCCTGTGAAAAGAATGGTACATTTTCCTGCCGTTTTGTATTCTATGTGGACATCTGAGTTTTTGGTGAATCACATAGGACAAACTGAGATGAATGACTTGTTTTGCAGACATATGATTGCATTGTGATTGATATCCTTGGAGTGTTAAGCTGATAAATTGTGGGCTTATTTGTGAACTGCATTTCAATCAGCTTTCATACATGATTTGGGAAATCGCTCTGACTTTTATGCATTGATCTTATGGGGTTCTATGATCAACCCAGGAAGCTTTCATTGTTTTAGACTACGTGGTTGTTTCTTACCAATGTGCTGAGACTAACTTTTTATCTTTATTTATAACTTGATCAGAAGGGCATACCCCAGGCTGGAAAGAAGTACCTGTCCATGATCCTGAAGTCCAAAATGCAGCTGATCATGCTGTCAAGACCATACAACAAAGATCCAACTCTTTATTCCCTTACGAACTGCAAGAAGTTGCTCATGCAAAGGCTGAGGTTTGTCCTTCTATTACTTTGTAGGAGTAAGACTAAGTTGTTGCGTTGAAATCTAAGAATTACTTTCTAATTGCTCTTTCTTACACTTCGACACGTATGTTTGGATAAGAAGTTTTGGAGGAAAATGAAGTGAGAGATTCATTTGAGAAAGGAATTGGAGGGCACTTTAAGGAATCACATCCCTTCATGATTGGAAAGACTTTGTAGGAAATGGAAAGACTAAAAAGGAATGACAAGTGGTTTTCAAGTTCGCACACTCACACCCCTCAAGGCCTAACACCACCCCCCCACCTCTTTCTTTTCAAGTTCTCTTTCCCCTGTTAATAGGCCACATTTGGCTTGAGTTCCCTTTTTAAGGACTTAGCTAAAAGATCATAATGCCCTTTTTGTTATTAAATTTTTATTACCATCCTAATGTACTCTTTCTTTAGGAATTAATCCTGATTTAGGAGAATTATTTTTAACGGTTAACACAAATAAGTACATATTCTTTATTTGTCAAAAAATAGTTATATATAAGAGTGTGAACTAGCACAAGGGGTTCTCCCATAAAGGGTCGAATATAGTTTTTCCACGGGTGGAAAATACTTTTTCTAAGGACGAGAAATTGGAAAGCATAGTTCTTTCACATTTTCTGACCTATTTATGTGATATTCTTCCCTACTTCTCTTCTCCCGTTAGTTTTCAGTGAAATTTTTTTCCGGCTAACCAAATTGAGCCATAGGAATATATGAGGTAGTTATTTGAACATTTCCAATAAAAGTTGGGCTTTGAGCGACTCTGCAGATATGTTCTACCTCTGATCTGAACTACTTACATGTCAGGTTTTGGAAGACACTGCTAAATTTAACCTGCACCTGAAAGTGAAGAGAGGTAACAAGGAGGAGTTTTTCAATGTTGAGGTGCACAAAAACAATGAAGGCAACTATAACCTTAATCAGATGGACAACATTGAGCCTGAGTTTGAGAAGAAGTAACTGACATCTTTGTTTATAGGATTTTCTGACGGTTTGAGTAGGTAGTAAGTAAAGCAGTAGTTCTACGTATAACTCTGATGCTTGCACTAGCATAGCTTTGATGTTATGGCTTTAATCATGTATAATGGAGATTGTAATCTGTTTTATGAAACTTTTCCCTGGTCGGATTGGCTCAACATAATTATGGTTCTTTTTTGAGGACTTCTGGAAAAAATAAATTGTGTGGGTTGTTAACACTTTGGATGAAGAACATAAGTCTTTGAAATCTGTTCTTGTATTCACTAGTTGAGCAATCATAGATACAAGATAAGAGATGATGTGATCAAAGAAACAGATGTTGCAGTCAAATATTCTCTTCTTGCGCATTTGATACTAAGCTCAAATCTTTGGATATAGTATAAGACTATTCAAGTCTTAAAATAGTTGCTCGTATGTCGTGTCATTGTAGTCTTTCACTACCGTTCTTTTTATTTTTTGGTCATGCATGTAGTGGCAAAAATGGGTTATTCCTGTAAACAACTTTTATCTTTATTAGATCTAAGGCTATTTTCTTGCTAAATAAGTTTGAAAAACTACTACCACAATGACTAAGGGTCTGTTCTTTTTAACTTATTTTCAGTCTTTATAAGTTCAGATAATTTCATACGGTCGAATAAGGTTTTAATAAGGTCGAATAAGGTCTAATAAGGTCGAATAAGGTCTAATAAGGTCGAATAAGGTCTAGTAAGGTCTAATAAGGTCTAATAAGGTCTAATGAGGTCCTTATATATTTTTTATATAACATCATTATTATTATTATTATTTATTATATAAAATTTATTATTATTATACTCATTGGGCTATCATCATTGCTTGTTGTACGCTTGAGAATTTTATTCGTCTATATGAATAAGAGACATTGACTTTTATGGATTGTCGTTTATAAATGAACACTAAACTATTGTAGTTGGTAGTTGTTCTTGAAGATATTGGTATGCATCTTTTAAATTTACCTCCATAGAAATTTATAATTAATAATAACAATAACAATAGATAATGACTTATAGACCAATAATAATAGATAATTATAGTAATATAATAGTAATAATATAATAATTTGAATAGTAATAATATAATAATGGTAGTAGTATTAATGATAATAAAAATTAACATAATAAGAAAAATAGTAATAACAGAGTAATTATTAGAGATAAGAATGATAGTAATTATAATGGTACTAGTATAAATAATAATAATAATAATAAATAATGATAATAATAATAATAAATAATAAATAATAATAATAATATAATAATAATAACAATAATAAAAATAATAATAAGGTCTAATAAGGTCAAATAAGGTCGAATAAGTTCAGATAAGTTCAGATAAGCAAAAATAAGTTGAAAAGAACGGACCCTAAGTTTTATTTTGAAAATAATTCGAGGTTAGGTGGTATTGACAAATGTGAAAACATAAAAATAGGTAAATACTCCCTCTGTTCCACAATGTTCTTTCCACTTCATTATTTTATACCTCGCATATATTCAAGAAGTGGGAAGAACATTGTGGGACGGAGGTCCTTTCCACTTCATTGTCCCTCTATCCTACAATGTTCTTTTCACTTTATTATTTTATATCTCACATATATTCAAAAAGTGGCAAGAATATTGTGGGACGGAGGGAGTACAAACGAGGATAAACGACGAAGGGAATCGTACTTGTTGCTCTTCATTTCCTTACTTTATGTCTCCATCTTATCCCATGTGATACTCTCAGTGAGTTTTTTTAATTACCTTTATTAAGTCCTCTTAATCTCTCTCTACCCTCACAATTTGTTTACTTCTTTAATCTTCAAGTCAAGGCACATCATTTGGTTTTGTCTTACATGTCGAGTTATTTTAGGCGACCTTTGTTTTATTTTTAATAGATACAACTGTAATTTTATTCCAGATTATCTGATTTCTTCATCGGTCCTTTTTTGTGTAGTGTGTTACTTAGCGTAATGTAGGCAAGATCTATGTTACGAGAATTTTAAATGAGCAACCAATGCCTTGACGATGTAGAAGGATGTTTAACTTCGCTTCTATTTCCGTTTCTAAAACTTTTATTTCTTAAAAAGACCGTAAAACCGTTCATGACTATAAACTTTCTTTTCACTATGCTAAATTTATTTCCGTATCTATTATCCTTAGAACAAGGAGTTTCTTCCCATTTTTAAAATAAATTTCCCTTACCTTTTTCCCAATAATTTCCTTTATTGTGTTTCCAAGGTCTGTTTACTTTCTCGATGCTACTACAGTGGCGCAAGTGGAGGATCCGGGATTTTTCAAACAGTGATTTACCACTAATTACCGGTAACACATTAGAATTAATTTTTTTTATCAAAATGCTATATAATAAAATTATTTTCAAAAGCAAATTCATATTACAACCTAATAAAACTAATAAATATTGATTTGAATAGTAAGATGAAGAAAAATATTGTTGGCGTGTTAGATATGGATGCCAAATTTGTTCTATTTGTATTGGAGAACTTATAGTTTTTGTTTGAAAAATTTGTGAAAAATCACCATTAACTTTGCACTTTTTGAAAATAACCACCGAATACTTTTTTTTTGAAATTAACCACCATAAGTTTTCTAAATTTTTGTAAAGCACCACTATTTGACGGTTTCTGTTAAGAATCCCTTCTAGGGGGCCTACATATACCACTTTCTTATTTATCCTCATTGTCACCCTCTTCTTCAACATCTCATTTTTTGATTCAAGCTTTTCATATTTCACTCTTTAAGAAAGAAACTTCATGGGTTAGAAACCTTTTCTCCATAATCAGCTCATTGGTGACAATCCTTTGGCACTCCTCTATATTCTCATTAAACCATTTGAAAAAACGGCAACCTTCCTTACCATTATGCACATCAGAGAATTTGCAGTTATAAAAACTTCTTTCGGGGTTGTCATTGGTCCAACCTCTTAATATAGTAGCAGGAATTTCACATTTGCACTTTTTCACCATTTTACACATTAAAATTGAAAAAACCCCCCAATTGATGTTCAGTTCAGAACAAAAACCCTAAAAACAAGTTACTTTCTTCAAAATGAGAGTAACATACCTTATTTACACAATAAATTGATAAATTAGCTTCAATGTTTGTGGTAGTTCAGAATTTGAATGATTTCAGAAAGATTCTTAAGGTTCTTCAATATGACTGTTGAGCAATAATGAGAATAGGAAGTGAATTGGTAAATAAGTTAATTTATAGATATAGGTGGGCCCTCCAAATAGAATTCTTTAACAAAAACCGTCAAATAGAGGTGTTTCACAAAATTTAGAAAACTTGTAGTGGTTAAATTCAAAAATAAAAAGTATTTGGTGGTTATTTTCAAAAAGTGCAAAGTTTACGGTGGTTCTTCACAAATTTTTATTTTTATTTTTACTGTTAGTGAAGAAATTTAGCGATTGTATGCATTTTGTTTGGAGTACGTTTTCTCTCGCATTATTAAATTTGAACATGAAGTAAGAATTCAACTACATGAAGAATAATATGATAGCAATATGAAACTCTCTAACACTTCAACAATCTAAAATCATTATGATTCAACAACTACAACAACATATCAAGAATTTTGCAGTTCTAAAATATGAAAAAGCAAGAGGATCAAACCAAAATTTTGATAACATGCTAGTTGGAGTACAAAATCACCAAAAAAAAGTGAAGCTAAATTTGATTCTCCGACCTTATCAATCTTTCCATTAGTATTTGCTTGCCTCAGTACCTAATCGTTTATTGTTTCCTTTACAACAGCGGAAACCTAAGAAGGCCCATCTCCTATAGGCTCTTGTCTTTTCGACCGTTTCGCCCCCCCGTCCCCTTGCTTTCCTTTTTTTCTCACCATTTCTCAACTCAGCAGCACGACTCTCACCATCTTTGTCGTTATCCCAATAGGATACGACGTCTACAACGGTGAAATTAACCTTCCCTCCAAGATGAACAACTTATAATTACTTATGTTTAACTATGTAACTTGAATTGCTTCATCACATCCAACAGTAATCAGTGGCGGATCTAAGTTTTTCCATATGGTGGTTCACTAGCAATTACCGATAACACAATGGAATTAATTTTTTTTGTCAAAATACTCCATAATAAATTTGTTTTCAAATATGAATAAATTTCATATTATAACCTGACGAAACTAGTAAATACTGAGTAGAATAATGAAATGAAGAAAAATGTTGTTGACTTGTTTGATATGGATACAAACTTTGTCTATTTGTGTTGGATGTGGAGGAGAATTTAGAGTTTTTTAAGGGAAGAAACTAGCAATTTTCTATAACTTGTTTGGAGTACGTTTTCTTTACATTATAAAATATGAAGATAAGGAAAGAATTCAATTAAATGAAGAACAATATAATAACAATATCAAATAACAATATGAAACTCTCAAACACTTAGACAGTACCAAATTCACATGATTCAACAATTAAGAGAACAAATCAACAATTAGAACGATTCTCAATTCTAGAATATGAAAATACAAGACGATTCTTGTGGGTGAAAAACGAGCCTCTCTCTTTTATACGTGGCTCACTAAACAACTGACACATGTCAGCCTAAGACCCTGCGCACATGTTAGCATTAGGGAATCACACATGTCTTTCTCTAAAAAAGACACACGTGTCAATCTCTCATCGCTTGGCTGATAATTACTAAGGGTCTGGAGTGATGTAAATACAAAAAGGAACAATTTGCATCAGCTATGCCATGTGCTGAATAATTAGACGACAACCAATCAAAAAACCCTTTTATGGCAAAAATTAGGGGGCTCAAGTCCCCTAATATTCATATATTATGCTTGGAAAAGGTAGGTCAACATTGCTCCATAAATTGTTTTCGTCATATTATAGCATCCCTTTCTAGATTTCTCTCTCTAGATTATTGACTTAAATATCTGAGGGGGAGTCTATATCAATCCTCTTAACAGCACGATTCTCAGCATCTTTCCCATTGCCCTAACCTGACACGATATCTGTAACGGGCAAACAACCTTCCTCCCATATTGAACAACTTACAATTACTTCCTTTAACTTTCTAACTTGAATTGCTTCATCATACTATGACTGTAATCATCGGTGCATTCAAGTTTTACCAAATGGTAGTTAACCACCAATTAATGATAGCACATTGGAATGAATTTCCTTCATTAAAATTCTCCATAATAAATTTATTTCCAAAAGTAAAAATAAAATTCACCTTAGAACCTAATAAAACTAACTGAGTTGAATATTGAGATGAAGAAAATTGTGGTTGACTTGTTTGAAGCGGTTACGAAATTCGTTCTATTTGTGTTGGATGTGGAGGAGAACTTAAAGTTTCTTTTTAGTGAAGAAATTTTCTGCAATTTGTATGGAGTACATTTTCTCTTCATTATGAAAACTGAAGATCAAGTAATAATTCAACCATATGAAACTCTCAAACACTCCGACAATCTAAATTAACATGATTCAACAATTATAAGAACAAACCAACAGTTAGAACAATTCTCAATTCTAAATTATGAAAATAATAGAGGATCAAACCAAACTTTGAACAACATGCCTTCTTTATATTAGTTTGGGTGCAAAATCAACAAATAAAGTGAAGGTTCAAGATTGATTCCCTCAGCACAAATATCTACTCGCCTTGGGATCCGGCCGTCGATTTGTTTCACCTGCAACAAAGGAAAACCCTATCCATCTCCACCAGGCTTCTTGCGTCGACCTTTCGCTTCGCCCTTTCTGTTTTCCTCCTCTACTTCTTTCCACCATCTCTCAACTCAACAACAACCTTCTCACCATCTTTCTTTCTATTCCCAGTCGATAAGACATCCGTAACGAGCAGATCAACCTTTCTCCCATATTGAACAACTTAAATAGTGACATGAAGAAAAATGTGGTTGACTTGTTTGAAGTGGATACAAAATTGGTTCTATTTGTGTTGGATGTGGAGGAGAACTTAGAGTATTTTTAAGTGAAGAAACTAGCAATTTTCTGCAATTTGTTTGGAGTATATTTTTCTTCAATACGAAATTTGAAGATCAGTTAAGAATTTAACTAAATGACAAATAACATGATAACTATATGAAACCCTCATACACTCCGACAATGTAAAATTAATATGAACCAACAATTATGAGATTAAATCAACACTTAGAACAATTCTCAATTCTAAATTATGAAAATACAAGAGGATCAAACCAAACTTTGAACAACATGCCTTCTGTATGCTAGTTAGGGTACAAAATCAACAATCAAAGGGTGACACATGTTCCTATTAATGGATGACACATGCCAACTTTAAAGGGACCACATGTATCCTCCCCTGAGGATAACACATGGCAAACCCTTGTTGCTTGACAAAAATGGCTAAAAGCTCTAAGTGAAGTAACCCCAAAAGGGAAAGGAATACCTCGGCTACGCCACATGTCAAGTAATAAGAGGGTAGCCAATCAGAGGCCCCTATTTTAGGGCAAAACTAGGAGGCCCAAGCCCTCCTAACTAGTATAAATACTTTTATGTCACACCAGAAAAGGTAAGATTGACACATCCCCATAAATATTGTTATTGTCAATTGTCATGTCAGAGCATCCCTCTCTAAAATACTGACTTAAGCATCAGAAGGGGAATAAACCTAAACCCTCCCGGGTTGGTTTCCTTTGCGCAGGTTCGGAGCGAGGATCATATCGTTATCGGCACAAGCCTCCGCAATTACCCTGGTACCCTTGAAGAACATTAAGCACGCAACAACATTTGCCGTTGTATGTGGGGAGGCATAGAATAATGACTGATTGTCAATCCTCTAACATTGCACGAAATCAAAGTATGCAAGCCTTAGTACAAGATACTATCGAAGACGAACGTTCACCTCGAGGACGTGACCATCGCGACTCTGAAACGACGGCAGAAGATCGTTGGATGGCCAATGACCTCCTCTACATAAAAAAATTCTTGAAGAAAATCATGATAGTCCGGTGACTACGGCCCATCTGGAAACTCTCCTTAATGATTTTCAAACTACGATTGTCGGAGTCGTCTTGGAACATATCAAGAACAACATGCTCTTTTTTAATCTTGGAGGGCAGTAGACCAAGGAGACGTATAAAGCTCATCGCTTGGAACGATCGCCCCCACGTAATGCAGGATCTAACCGACAGCCTCATCCAGAAAAATCCCAGCGAGTTTCAAAAGGAAAGCGGGTGGCTAAGAGCGACATCCAAGAGGTTAAATTGGAATTTAGTACTTGAAGACCCCATGCGGCAAGGAGCTGCACTCGAAAGAGAAACCCTGAGGATTGACGCCCGTTAGTACTTAAAGGCAAAGAGAGCTGCAGCACATTAACACTCGACTACTGGATCGACTCTCTACCTAAGAGACCCGCCTTGGGTCTCCTACCCGCATAGAGATGGGCAAGGGAAGTCCGTTCAAGTTCCCCGGCTGTACCGTGAGTGAAGTGTTGAGAAGCCATTGGATGAAGCCTACATGGAACCAGAACGAAGGTTCTGTGTAAAGACTAGGGGAGAATATGACTTAGTACTTAGGAGGCGTTACATGTCAATTTGCCAACACCATTCTCGGCCAGGATCATGAAGGTACGCCCTGACCTAAAGGTCAAGTTGCAACCATAGAGCCCATTGATGGGATAACCGACCTGGACGATCATCTATCAACGTACAAGCACCAAATGTATGTTCAAGTAGTGGAAAATGCTACATGGTGCAAGAATTTGGCTACTCTCAAAGGAGTAGCCCAAAAGTGGTTTAACAATCTTCCCCTGAATTATGTCAACAACTTCACTGAACTCAGTTATTTGTTACTTATCTTAAAAAGGGTATAGGAGGTAGTTCAAGCAAAAAAGAGATATCCTAAAAAGGCAGGGACCTCGTCTAGGGACAAGAGAAGAGCAAGGAAAGAGTCCAAGGATCCAATTGTAAAGATCCCTACTCTATCCTAATGGAGATTGAAGACCATTATGACCTCAAAGCTCCACCAGAAAGGAGAACTTCCTATAAGAATAAAGATAGGAGCAAGTATTGTCATTTCCTTAAACATCATGGGCATGAGAATAATAATTACAAGCAGCTAAAGCGAGCCTTGGAAGAATTAGCTCGTCATGGGAAGATAACTACTTGTCCCATGCTGGAAGAAAGTTTCACGTCGGTCATTAGAAGGAAGAATTGCCATAAAAAGATTCCTCGTGTATCATTAGTAGCAAAAGAATGAGCGGGAGCTAGCCAATTTAGCTTGAAAACGAAGTGCATGAGCCACATTTAAAACATGTCAATGTTTACACTTCGGATTTCTTATTCCTTATGGAGCCAACGTCGCATCGTCATCATGTCAGGGATTGGTTACTGGTCCAGGATGCCGGCCAAGATGGAGCTGGGAGCCAACCTAGACTTTCCTGAGTAGCAGCCTAAGAAGAAGGATGATGAAGGAACATACAATGATGTAGTAAATGGTCATATCCGGAGGCTTCACCTGCTCGCCTTGGAACCAAGATGTCGATTGCTTCACTTGCAATAGCAGAAACCCAAGAAGGCACATCTCCCATAGGCTTCTGGCTTCAACCTTATGCTTTGCCCTCCCTTTTATCCTCTGCATCCTTCTTTCAACCATCTCTCAACTCAACAACACGGTTCTCATTATATGTCCTGTTATCCTAACACAACACGACATTCGTAACGAGAAAACAACCTTCCTTCCATTTTGAACCACTTATAATATACTTAGTTTTAACTCTGTAACTTGAATTGCTTCATCACACTCCGTCTGCAATCAGGGGTGGATAAGTTTTACCAAGTGGTGGTTCATTGAAATTAAATTATTTTATAAATATATTCTGTTATCAAAATACCCTAGAATAAATTTATTTCCAAAAGTAAAAATAAAATTCATATTACAACCTAATAAAACTAGTATATACAGAGTTGACTAGTGAGATGCAGAAAAATGTGGTTGACTTGTGTGGAGAGGATACGAAATTTGTTCTATTTGTGTTGGATGTGGAGGGGAACTTAGAGTTTTGTTTAGTGAAGAAACTACAAATTTTCTGCAATTTCTTTGGAGTACATTTTCCCTTGTATACGAAATCTATATTCAAGTAAGATTTCAACTAAATGAAGAATAATATGATAACCATATGAAACCCTCAAACACTCCGACAATCTAAAATTAACATGATTCAATAATTAAAAGAACAAATTAATAGTTAGAACAATTCTCAATTCTAAATTATGAAAATACAAGAGGATCAAACCAAACTTTGAACAAAATGCCTTTTTTATGCTAGTTAGGGTACAAAATCAACAATTAAAGTGAAGTTTCAATTTTGATTCCCCGACCTCATAAATCTTTTCAAAAGTATCTGCTTGCCTCAGAACCCATCCGTCGATTGTTTTACTTGCAACAGCAGAAACCCTAGAAGGCCCATCTCCCCTAGCCTTCTTGTGTTGACCATTCGCTTCGTCCTCCCTGTTTTCCTCCCCAACTTCTTTCCACCATCTCTCTACTCAACAACAGCATTCTAACCATCTTTCCTGGTATTCCAACTCGATACGACATACGTAACGAGCAAATCAGCCTTCCTCCCATATTGAACAACTTGAATAGTGAGATGAAGAAAAATGTTGTTAAATTGTTTTAATTGGACACAAGATTTGTTCTATTTGTGTTGGATGTGGATGACGACTTAGAGTTTATTTTTATTGAAGAAACTAGCAATTTCTACAATTTGTTTGTAGTATATCTTCTTCAATATGAAATCTGAAGATCAAGTAACAATTCAACTAAATATAGAATAATATGATAACCATATGAAACCCTCAAACACTTCGATAATCTAAAATCAACCTGATTCAACAATTACAAGAACAAATCAACAATTATAACAATCTCAATTCTAAATTATGAATATACGAGAGGATCAACCTAAACTTTGTTCAACATGCCTTCTTTATGCTAGTTAGGGTACAAAAACAACAAACAAAGTGAAGTTTCAAGTTTGATTCTCTCACCTCATAAATCTTTGCAACAGTATTTGCTCGCCTCGGAACCCAACCGTCAATTGCTTCACCTGCAACAGTAAAAACCCAAGAAGGCCCATCTCCACTAGGCTTCTTCTAATAACCTTTCACTTCGTTCTCCCTATTTTCCTCCCCAACTTTTTTCCACTATCTCTCAACTCAACATCACCATTCTCACTATATTTCCTGGTATTCCCACCCGATACGACATCTTTAAAGAGCAAATTAACCTTCCTTCAGATTTAATAACTTATTATTACTTAGTTTTAACTTTGTAACTTAGATTGCTTCATCACATTCCAACTGTAATTAGTAGTTGATCTAGGATTTTGCAAATGGTAGTTTACCACCAATTTCTGATAACATATTAGATTAATTTTTTCATCAAAATACCCCATCATAAATTTATTTCCAAAAGTAAAAATCAAATTCATATTCCAACCGAATAAAACTAGTAAATATTGAGTTGAATAGTGAAATGAAGAACGATTTTGTTGACTTGTTTGACGTCGATAAGAAATTTGTTTTATTTTGTTGGGTGTGGAGGAGAATTTAGAGCTTTTTTTAGTGAAAAAACTAGTAATTTTCTGTAATTTGTTTGGAGTACGTTTCTCTTCATTATAAAATCTGAAGATCATATATGAATTCAACTAAATGAAGAACAATATGAAATCCTCAAACACTCCGACAATCCAAAATCAACATGATTCAATAATAACAAGAACAATTCAACACTCAAAACAATTCTTAATTCTAAAGTATGAAAATACAAGAGGATCAAACGAAATCTTGAAAAACATGCTTTTTACGCTAGTAAGGGTACAAAATAAACGAAAAA
Source organism: Patellifolia procumbens (assembly GCA_947645195.1). NCBI lineage: Eukaryota > Viridiplantae > Streptophyta > Magnoliopsida > Caryophyllales > Amaranthaceae > Patellifolia > Patellifolia procumbens. Next base: position 4,369,160 of record CANSGD010000406.1, read on the forward strand.
GTGAAGTTTCAAGTTTCATTTTCCACCTTATCAATCTTTTCAAAAGCATCTGCTCGCCTCGGAACCTAGCTGTCGATTGCTTTACCTACAACAACAGAAACCTAAGAAGGCCCATCTCCCCTAGACTTCTGGCTTCAACCTGACGCTTCGCACTCCCTCTTTTCCTCCGTATCCTTCTTACGAACATCTCTCAACTCAACAGCACGGTTCTCAGCATCTTTCCCATTACCCTAACCTGACACGACATCCGTAACGGGCAAACAACCTTCCTCCCATAGTGAACAACTTACAATTACTTCCTTTTAACTTTCTAACTTGAATTGCTTCATCATACTCTGACTGTAATTAGCGGTGGATTCAAGTTCTACCAAATGCTGGTTAACCACCAATAAATGATAGCACATTGGAATTAAATTCCTTCATTAAAATTCCTCAAAATAAATTTATTTCCAAAAGTAAAAATAAAATTCATATTAGAACCTAATAGAACTAGTTAAGAATGAGTTGAATATTGAGATGCAGAAATTGTGGTTGACTTGTTTGAAGCGGTTACGAAATTCGTTCTATTTGTGTCGGATGTGGAGGAGAACTTAGAGTTTCTTTTTAGTGAAGAAATTTTCTGCAATTTGTTTGGAGTACATTTTCTCTTCATTATGAAAACTGAAGATCAAGTAATAATTCAACCAAATGAAGAATAAAATGACAACCATATGAAACCCTCAAACACTCCGACAATCTAAATTAACATGATTTAACAATTACAAGAACAAACCAACAGTTAGAATAATTCTCAATTCTAAATCATGAAAATAATAGAGGATCAAACCAAACTTTGAACAACATGCCTTCTTTATGTTAGTTTGGGTACAAAATCAATAAATAAAGTGAAGGTTCAAGATTGATTCCCTCACCACATAAATCTTTCCAAAAGTATCTACTCGCCTTGGGATCCGACCGTCGATTTGTTTCACCTAAAACAAAGATAAACCCTATCCATCTCCACTAGGCTTGTTGCGTCGACCTTTCGCTTCGCCCTTTCTATTCTCCTCCCCTACTTCTTTCCACCATCTCTCAACTCAACAACAACATTCTTACCATCTTTCTTTCTATTCCCAGTCGATAAGACATCCGTAACTAGCAGATCAACCTTTCTCCCATATTGAACAACTTGAATAGTGAAATGAAGAAAAATGTGGTTGACTTGTTTGAAGGGGATACAAAATTGGTTCTATTTGTGTTGGATGTGGAGGAAACTTAGAGTATATTTAAGTGAAGAAACTAGTAATTTTCTGCAATTTGTTTGGAGTATATTTTTCTTCAATATGAAATTTGAAGATCAATTTAGAATTTAACTAAATGACGAATAACATGATAGCTATATGAAACCCTCATACAATCCGACAATCTAAAATTAACATGAACTAACAATTATGAGAACAAATCAACACTTAGAACAATTCTCAATTCTAAATTATGTAAATACAAGAGGATCAAACCAACATGCCTTCCGTATGCTAGTTAGGGTACAAAATCAACAAACAAAGTGAAGTTTCAAGTTTGATTCCCCCACCACATAAATCTTTTTTCAAAAGTATTTGCTAGCCTCGGAAACCAATCGTCGACTGTTTCACCTGAAACAACAGAAACCCAAGAGGGCCCATCTCCCCTAGGCTTCTTGTGTCGACCTTTTGCTTCGTCCTCCCCGTCCCCCCCTAACTTCTTTGGACCATCTCTCAACTCAACTGCACCATCATCATCATCTTTCCTGTTATTCCCAGTTGATACAACATCTGTAACGAGAAAATCAACCTTCCTCTCAGATTTAACTACATATAATTACTTAGTTTTAACTTCGTAACTTGAATTGCTTCATCAAACTCCAACTGTAATAAGTAGTGGATCCAGGATTTTCCAAATGGTGGTTCATCGCTGATAAGAGGTTTTTAGTGTGTCGTTAAGGCACTAAGAACCGCTTAGCAAACACAATTTATAAACCTAACGAGTAACTACTAAGAACGTAGTAATGGCAAGTCAAGGGTCGAACCACAAGGAAATTGGGATCGACTATAGTCCACTAAGTCCAAAACTACCTAAGTGAAGGGTTTTGGGTTTGATATTGAATAGGTTACCAACTAATTAACTAGCTAATGAGTACCAACTAATAATCAAATAGGAGAAATAATATAGTAAGGAAAACACTAGAGTTCGGGCTACTCGTATGAACATGGGCTAGACAACGATAATCGACGCTATGGTGATTCACAACGGAGTCAATACAAGGTTAAGTTTCCCTCTAATTTACTTGAGTCCTCTCTCGAATGGTCCTCAAGAGTAATCGATTAATCAACCAACCAAATCCTCTTTCGAATGGTCTTTGGTCCGTTGATTAATAAATTCGATGAGATCGGAAAACCTCTAATTAAAGGATCCCCTTAATTTATACCCAATCCCTTGGTCTAGAAATCAAGTCGAAACATAGGAATGACAAAAGGGATTAAAGTTCGATTAAGAACGATAGAAACCCTAAGTGCCCTAGCATAAACGTTATCAAGATCTATCCTAGGGTGTCAAAACACCACATTCAATGCATAGACAAACAATTGAATCATAAAAAAGCATAGATAATGTACATTAAGCCCTTAACTCATACTTTACCCAAACTCTAGATAGTGAACTACTCACTAATCATGGATTCTAAGCAATTGAGATTAAATAAATTAAACATCATAAACAAAGAAATAGAATTAAAGAAAAGAGATTGAAGGAAAATTACTTGAATTAAATAATGAATTCGATCTTCAAAGATGAACAATTGAGAAAACTAGTGTTTAGAGAGAGTTTAAGGCTAAGCACTATGTAATTAGAGTTTACAATGGTAGATAATGTCGACCTCTAAGCTACAAAACTAATTAAAAGGTTCATTAAACTAAGACGGAGAAAACGGGTCAAAGCCCGAAAGCAGGTCGCCACGGTCATGGCGCCTTAAAGTTGTCCAGGCAGTAGCTAATCTCCAAACGAACTGACTCGACGAAGTCAGGTCACCACGGCCGTGGTGATTTTGCCACGACCGTGGCCCCTGACTTTCATAGGATTAGTTCCAAATCTTCAACAGTCTGTTTTGCTTGCTACAGGTCCCCACGACCGTGGTGACCTACTGGTCAGCGGACAGCTCAACTTTGAACGATCATATCTCTCTCGTCTCTTATCGGAATTGGGCTTATGACCAGTCGTTGGAAAGCTATCGAAACAAGCTAACACCTCCCGCTAGAATCACCTCAATCCGATTTATAGATCAAACGTTATGTCTATTTGAAGTTCAACAGTCCACAACAAGTCTTCCAATAATCATATGACTTCAAAAACCTGCTCGTTAGCCTGGAAATCATCCAAAAACAACTAAACAGATCATGAAGTGGCAATATAACTCAAAGGTGACAAAAACCATGCAATGCTAGGCTTAAATGCTCTAAACTACATGCAAGGACACTAAAAATGACCTACAATTAAGCACAATAAAGTGCTTATCAAACTCCCCCAAGTTAGTCCAATTGCTTGTCCTCAAGCAATGCTAATCAAATTCATGGGTAAGAGTTCAATGAATCCTCACAATAATACGCATGCCAAGATAGAGAATAAAGACCTTTCAAACTTTTTCATCAATAAATGCAAAACACTATCAAGTCTTAAAGTTTATAAGCTCAAGGAAAAGCAACCAAATCTTACCACTAGTTCTCCCCCAAGCTTGGCTCAGTCATATACATGGTAGCTCTCATTTTAGTCATGTGCACTTCTCTCGTGTGTTTAAATAGGTCAAATGAACGCTCAAAGCTCAATTCCATTGACTATATCCTACCATAAGTTTGCATATCATCTCACTCTCCATCGCATAAGGACCAAAGTTTGCATCAAGAATCAAGAGGACTAAGTCAAGGTTGTAATGTAGGCTTCAGGTGAGGGTGTGGTAGCATTTGGGATCGTGGTGTTAAAGAGGGGAAAGTGAAACTTCCAACTTGACACCTTTCTAAAAGAACAAAACCAACCCTACTAAAATTTAAACGCTCTACACAACCTATCACAAGCACTCCTCTAAATTTAGCATCTCAATCTCCCTTATTGCGATTTTTGAACACACCACAAATCCTTTTTTTCTCTTTTTCATTCATTTTTTTTTATTTCTTTTTTTTTGTTTTTGTGGATTGTGTTGATTTTAGAAGAAGGGAGAAAATGAGAACTTCAATGTATGGAAAGGAGGCGAACTCAAACAACACATGAGTTTTAACCAAACACAAAGTCGAATACCTACACCAAGTCAATCTCGTAACAACCATCAATATGTTTCACCCCATCTAAGTAGTTTCACAATCCCCTAGGTAAGGAGATAAGTAATAAGCTAGAGATGTGGTTAACAAAGAAAACAACCTTAGGCTCACAGGGGCTTCAAAGGAGGATAAGTAGGTGAGGGCGGCCTTTAGCAATGTAGCTCAAGTAACATGAAAGCATCAATCACATTCAAGACGCAAACAAGTCAAGCGTATTCAAGGAGAATCAATGCAAGTTCTAGAGAATGGTCGTCAAGGAAGAGCATCACACATCAAGTAGAAAAGACTGAAAAGATGTCAGTCTAAAAGGCTCAGAGCATATCCTCACAAGGCATAGCTACCAAAATCGGTCGAACCGCACAAAGGGGAGACCAAACATTCCACAAACAGTCAATTCCTTAGCATACTAGAGACTATAAGAGTATTTCCTTTTTTTAATAAGTTTTCAGGTCATCAAGAAAAGACACATGCGTACCAAAGGCGGAGTCTAGACCTAAATGCAATCTATATGCACATGCAAGGCTAAAGAAATCTACATGCACCCTAAACATGATACTAAATACTAAAATGCAACCTAAACATGACACTAATATGCAACTAATGCAAACTATATGCAACTAAAGTATACATCCTCCCCCAAGCTAAACCACACAGTGTCCTCACTTTGAAAAGTCTAATGATAACAATAGCAAGGGAGGGGAAAAATCCCACCTCAATGATATGGAGGGGGGTCGGGAACCATGTGAGTAGAGCTTTGCCCCTTAAGGTCATCAATCGAGCTCCCAATGACATCTTTATATTTTTGCAATATCTTAATCAATTCTGGTATAGAGATCTCATCAAGAGCCGAGTCGACAATAATAGGATAAGTACATCATCAAGGAAGACATACTTAAGGGAGGGGGGAAGGGAATTGAACTCTACCTTGGGAGGAGGCTTAGTACACTCCTCCTTAGCAACGGAAGCGGCTAGGACCTCAAATCCCGACCCAGGTGTTTTCTCAACGGTAGCACCGTCGAGAAGCATAGAGAACTCTTTCACCTCTTCCATATCTAAACTCGGCTCCTCAGTGATACAAGTATAGGGCTCATCATCAGTGTGAGCTTCTCTCTCAAAACCTTCCATTTCACTCTCCACATGACCAACCCGACAAACTCTCTCTATCATGGGTCTCTTTAATGTTTTGGAGAACTCAAACACGACCTTCTCATTGGCTACCTCAACCGTGATTGTATCATTTCTGCAATTTATTACGGCACCCAATGTCTTAAGAGCTTCTCTTCCAAGAATGAGAGGAGTCTCCAGATCTTCCTCCATATCCATCACCACAAAATCACACAGCACTAAGATATGCCCAACTTGTGTCGGAACATCCTCCAACTCACCATGCGGCGCTCTCAAAGATCGATTTGCCAATTGAATAGTCTTCCTTGTAGGAAGAAGAGGGAATTTTAGGCGCTTAGCTATGGATAGAGGCATCAAACTCACACTCGCACCCAAATCAGCCAATGCACCCTTAGGCTCGAGGTCACCTATCTTCACCGGCAAAGTGAAGCTTCCGGGGTCTCTTTGCTACTTAGGCATATCTCGTTGCACTAGAGCACTTACTTGGTATGGCAATTTGATAACCTCGTCTTCAACCTTTCGTTTGTTGGAAAGGATCTCCTTCATGAACTTGGCATAGACTGGCATTTGAGACATGGCCTCAAGGAATGGAATGTGTATTTGAAGGCCTTTCATAACTTGGAGGAACTTAATGAATTTGTCGCTCAACTTCCTCTCCACCAACCTTTGAGGATATGGGACGGGTGGCACATAGGTCTTAGGTGGAGGAGGTGTTTACAATTGAGCTTTGTCACCAACTTGCTCATGAGTTTCCTCATCATCTCTTCCTCTCTCAACATCAACCTCCCTTTCATCTTCCTCAACTTGATTGTCCTCCTCAACCACATCAAATTCACTTTCTTCACACTCATTAGGCATCTTGGGGGCCTCATAGTTTGTTCCCGACCTCAAATGGATAGCTTTGACTTGATGTAGGTTGGGGTTAGGAATGGGTTGGCTTTGAAGTTGATTTGTGGGGCTAGAGGGGTTTTTCTCGGCCACTTGAGCCAATTGGGTTTCAAGCATTTTGGTGTGAGCTTGCAACTCTTGAAACCTTTGTCATGACTTTGAAGAGCTTGGCTTTGAAGAGCAAGGGCTTGGGTGATGGTTTCAAGTTGTTGGAGAATTTGGGAGGTAGGATCGGAGGAATGAGTAGGTTCGGGGTTTTGTTTAGGAAATGGTGGGTTTAGAGGGGCTTTTTGGAAGTTGGATCTTTGATGAGGAGCTTGGTAAGTATTAGAGCTTAGAGAGGAGGATCCACCTTGATTGTAGCTTTGAGTAAACCCTTGTTGAGGTTGATTAAAGCCTTGTTGAGGTGGATTCCAACCTTGTTGAGATTGGTTGTAGCTTTAGTTATAGCCTTGTTGAGGTTGTCTCCACCCTCCTTGTTGATTGCTCCTATAACCTTGGTTACCTTGATAACCTTCTCCTTTACTATTCATTGCCGCCACATGCTCTGACTGTGATCCTCCACAAAAGAGGTATCATGGTTTGTACCACCACATATGTCACAAGAGAAAGCATTCACTTGTGAGGGACTAGATGATGCAAGGGTGATCTTTGAGAGCTTCTTGTCAAGTTGATCCATCTTCGATTGAATTTGATCCATTGGGTCCAACTCAAACTTGCCAGCCTTCTTAGGTTGATCACCTCTCCTTCTTCCACCCCATGAGTAGTTCTTGATCACTTCTTCTATGGTGGACTCTAATTGGCCTTGCGGGATCTTAGAAAGTTGACCTCCCGCTCCAGCATCAAGTTTAGCACGTGACATAGGATCAAGACCATCATAGAAGAACCTCATGAGTAGATTTTAATTGAACTCATGGTGAGGGCACGAACGAATCAATTCCCTAAACCGTTCCCAAGCCTCCGCAAGTGTCTCATCACATTCTTACTCAAAGGAGGAGATCTTCCTTCTAATATATGCGTTTTTCGACTCTGGGAAATACTTCTTCAGAAGAGCCAATGTAACTTGCTCCCATGTAGTGAGGGAGTTAGCAGGCAAGCTCTTGAGCCAAGACTTTGCCTTTCTGGAAAGAGAAGAACGGAAGAGATACATCTTGATATAGTCTGGAGATACACCATTTGTTGTTATCATAGCACAAATCTCCAAAAATCGATCAAGATGATAAAGTGGATCCTCATCCGACCCTCCACAAAATTGCTATGCTTTCATCATCCGTGTGAACTGAGGGTAAATGCTGAAATTTGTAGTGGTTGTGGGGAGTCGAATTCCACCCTGTAAAATATAGGACCTCGGATTTCCGAAATCCCTGAAAAGTTGTGCATTATCCTCACCCATGTCTAATTCACTTTCACTTGTTGAACTTGAAATTGGTAAAGTTGGTGCAGAACCCAAGGTTAACCGTTCCAAACCACCCCTAAGCTTTCGCAAAGTGCGATTAATTTCCGGCTCTAAAGGCAAGATGGGTGAGCCGTGAGTTCTCCTTCTCATGTACCACAACAAAGCTAAGCAGAGGATTAGCGAATAACAACACAATTAAAAAAAAAGAAAAATCACTTAAGCAATACTAAACTCAAGTAAACTTCAATCAATAGCACAATTTCCCCGGCAACGGCGCCATTTTGATAAGAGGTTTTTAGTGTGTCGTTAAGGCACTGAGAACCGCTTAGAAAACACAATTTATAAACCTAACGAGCAACTACTAAGAACGTAGTAATGGCAAGTTAAGGGTCGAACCACAAGGAAATTGGGATTGACTATAGTCCACTAAGTCCAAAACTACCTAAGTGAAGGGTTTTTGGGTTTGAGATTGAATAGGTTACCAACTAATTAATTAGCTAATGAATATCAACTAATAATCAAATAGGAGAATTAATATAGTAAGGAAAACACTAGAGTTCGGGCTACTCGTATGAACATGGGCTAGAGAACGATAATCGACGCTATGGTGATTCACAACGGAGTCAATACAAGGTTAAGTTTCCCTCTAATTGACTTGAGTCCTCTCTTGAATGGTCCTCAAGAGTAATCGATTAATCAAACAACCAAATCCTCTTTCGGATGGTCTTTGGTCCGTTGATTAATAAATTCGATGAGATCGGAAAACCCCTAATTAAAGGATCCCCTTAATTTCTACCAAATCCCTTGGTCTAGAAATCAAGTCGAAACATAGGAATGACAAAAGGAATTAAAGTTCGATTAAGAACGATAGAAACCCTAAGTGCCTTAGCATAAATGTGATCAAGATCTATCCTAGGGTGTCAAAACACCACATTCAATGCATAGACAAACAATTGAATCATAAAAAACATAGATAATCTACATTAAACCCTTAATTCATACTTTCGCCCAAACCCTAGATAGTGAACTACTCACTAATCATGGATTCTAAGAAATTGAGATTAAATAAATTAAACATCATAAACAAAGCAATAGAATTAAAGAAAAGAGATTGAAGGAAAATTACTTGAATTAAATAATGAATTCGATCTTCAAAGTTGAACAATTGAGAAAACTAGTGTTTAGAGAGAGTTTAGGGCTAAGCACTATGTAATTAGAGTTTACAATGGTAGATAATGTCGACCTCTAAGCTACAAAACTAATTAAAAGGTTCATTAAACTAAGACGGAGAAAACGGGTCAAAGCCCGAAAGCAGGTCGCCACGGTCGTGGCGCCTTAAAGTTGTCCAGGCAGTAGCTAATCTCCAAACGAACTGACTCGACGAATTCAGGTCACCACGGCCGTGGTGATTTTGCCACGACCGTGGCCCCTGACTTTCATAGGATCAGTTCCAAATCTTCAACAGTCTGTCTTGCTTGCTACAGGTCCCCACGACCTTGGTGACCTGCTGGTCAGCGGACAGCTCAACTTTGAATGATCATATACCTCTCGCCTCTTATCGGAATTGGGCTCATGACCAGTCTTTGAAAAGCTATCGAAACGAGCTAACATCTCCCGCTGGAATCACCTTAATCCGATTTATAGATCAAAAGTTATGTATATTTGAAGTTCAATAGTCCACAACAAGTCTTCCAATGATCATATGACTTCAAAAACCTGCTAGTTAGCCTGTAAATCATCCAAAAACAACTAAACAGATAATGAAGCGGCAATATAACTCAAAGGTGACAAAAACCATGCAATGCTAGGCTTAAATGCTCTAAACTACATGCAAGGACACTAAAAATGACCTACAATTAAGCACAATAAAGTGCTTATCAACCGCTAATAATCGAAAAATACATTAGAATTTAGTTTTTTCATCAAAATACCCAATAATAAATTTATTTACAAAAGTAAAAAGAAAATTCGTATATCAACCAAAACTAGTAAATATCGAGTTGAATAGTGAGATAAAAAAAATGTTGGTGACTTGTTTGATGTGGATACCAAATTTGTTCTATTTTGTTGGATGTGGAGGAGAATTTAGAGTTTTTATTTTATTGAAAAAACTAGCAATTTTCTACAATTTGTTTTGGAATATGTTTTTTCTTCATTATGAAATCTGAAGATCAAGAGAGAATTCAATAAAATTAAGAACAACATGATAATAATATGAAGTCCTTAAACACTAAGACAATCCAAAATCAAAATTATTCAACAACAAAAAGAACAAATTAACAATTATAACATTTCTCAATTCTAAAATACAAAAATACAAGAGGGCCAAACAAAATTAGGACAGCATGCCTTCTTTACGCTAGTTAGGATACAAAATAAATAAACAAAGTGAAGTTTCACGTTTGATTCCCCACCTTATTAATCTTTTCAAAACCATTTGCTCGCCTCGTCACCCAGTTATCGGTTGCTTCACCTGCAATAACCCTAAGAAGGCCCATCTCTCTTATGCTTCTGGCTTCGACCTTACGATTCGGCCTCCGTCTTTTCCTCCCCATCCTTCTTTCCAATATGTCTCAACTCAGCAGCACGGTTCACAGTATCTTTTTCGTTATCGTAACCCGACACGACATCCGTAACGAGCAAACAACCTTCCGCCCATATTAAACAACTTATAATTACTTAGTCTAACTCTGTAACTTGAATTGCTTCATCACACTTCAACTGTAATCAATGGTGGATCCAAGTTTTTCCAAATGGTGGTTAACCACCAATAAATGATAATACATTGGAATTAAATTTTTGTATCTAAATACTCCATGATAAATTTATTTCCAAAAGTAAAATTAAAATACATACTACAACCTAATAAAACTAGTAAATAGTGAGTTGAAAAGTGAGATGAAGAAAATATTTGTGGGCTTGTTTGAAGTGGATGCAAAATTTATTCTACTTGTGTTGGACGTGGAGGAGAGCTTAGACGGTTTTCTAGTGAAGGAGGGAACAAGAGAATGAGGTTTGTTTCATTTTTAAAGAAATGCTTTTCTATCTATTTCCATTAATCCTAAGACTAAAAACATGGTTGCTTCCATTTTAAGGGATGTTCTGAATTCCCTTAAGTCCATTGAGTCCTTAGAAAATGTCCTTAGCTTAGTTAATTAATTTTAGATAAGTTATTATCTTTAATTTGCTTTATTAAGTGTTGTACTCGTTATTTTGATGATGACAAATGAATAGTTTTTAACTTAGTTTTTAATTAGTTTTTCTTCATGTAATTATTTATATAGTTTTATTTAATTATTTATTTTATTTTGCCTAAAATAAACTTATGGAGAATTGGTTTTGTAATAACCAAAATTAAGTTGTTTAGGAAAATAGAATATTTAGTTATTTTGTGTAGAATTAATATTCTAATATTATGGAATATTGGATTCCATAATATTAGTTGAGTTTGTTAATGGTTTACAGAAAATAGACGTTGAAGAGATTGCGTGGCTGCGTGGCTGAATTGATGGGTTGAGGTCCTAGATTCTAGGAGCCATGATCTCAGCTAACCGCACATCAAACGTATATCCTAAACTGCCAAAGACCAAGTCAAGAGTTGCTGAGAAGATCGTGGAAGACTCGAAGTCTCATTCAAACCGTGCAAACACACGATCATGGAACGTGGCCTTAACATGGTCCATAACGGCTATGAAGGTGGTAGATAATGCCTAAAAACTTGCGTCCACTACAAAGAAGCTGAAGAAGACCGTTGAAGATTTATCACAGCTATATAAATTAAGAAGAACTCAATTTTAGTTCTTAAGACTTTCTACGATAATTGTGTAAATCTTTTAGAAAGTTATTTCGGTTTTATTCTCTTCAACAATTCATTGTATTCCATTAATCTGAGTTGGGGTGAGTGAAATTTTGTGAGAAAATTTCTACATTCAAGAGAGAAAGAGAAGAAAGAGAAAGAGAAGACTTCGAGTGAAGTCAAGAGAGGAAGTCACGTGTTCAGGGGGAACAAGGTGACTGGGAACCAGTTCCTAGAGGAACAGAGTGAGTTGCTGTTTATAATAGGGTGTAAGTTACTATTATAAATAAAAGGGCAAGATTTATTCCCAGAGAAAATAGGAATAAGATCTTGTTTAAAAGCAGTTCTAGTGTTCGTTGTTTTAACTTCTCTTTATTTCATTTTAACTTGTTAATTCCGCAAAAAATAGTCCCCAATAGTCTTTACTACAATTCACCCCCCCTCTTATAGTAAACTCAGAAGTTCTATAGGACCAACAATTGGTATCAGAGCCTGTTCCTCATGAAACAGTTAACACTGGGGAGGCTGATCCTAGAGAACATGAATACAACTGGAGAAAAGCTAGATGAGGGATACTCTACTCAACGTCCTCCAATGTTCAATGGCAAACATTATCCTTATTGGAAGAGTAGGATGGAAATATTTATTAAGGCAGAAAACTATCAAGTCTGGAGAGTCATTGAGATAGGTGACTTTGAAGTCACCGAAAAGAATGAAGAAGGCGAGCTAGTTACAAAACCACTCTCAAAGTATGACAAGGAAGATTTTGAGAAAATGGAGATGAACAACATGGCCAAGAAGATTCTGCATTATGGTCTTGGTCCTCATGAACACAATAGAGTCATGGGATGCAAGAGTGCAAAGCAGATGTGGGAACTCCTTCAAGTTACACATGAAGGAACAAGCGAGGTCAAGAGATCAAAGATAGATATGCTCATGCATAGATATGAGTTATTTCAAATGAAACCTAAAGAGCCAGTTCATGATATGCTTACAAGATTTTCAAATATCATAAATGAAATTGACTCTCTAGGAAAATCTATTTCTCCAGAGGTACAAGTACGCAAAGTATTGAGAAGTCTTCCACAAGACGAGAAGTAGATGGCTAAGGTGACAGCTCTACAAGAAACCAAGGATTTCACCAAGTTTAACATAGAACAACTTGCTGGATCCTTGATGACACATGAGTTGCACTTAGGAACTCATGAACCTGACTCCAGCAGATCAAAGTCCCTGGCTCTCAAGACTGAAGAGCAAGATGATTCAGAAACTGATGAAGAGGAAGCTACCTTGATAGTAAAGAAATTCAAAAGGTTCTTCAACAAGAACAATAAAGGGAAGAGCACAAGGAAAATCTCTAAGCCAAGCTATCATAAGTGCGGAACTCCAGATCACTTCATAAAGGAATGTCCTTTGTGGGAAAACGAGAAAGGAAAAAGCAGATTCAAAAGCAAAGAACAACAAAAACCTTTCTCTTAAACTGAAATGAGAAAAGCTATGGTAGCAGCCTAGGGTGAATCAAATTCTGATGAAGAACAGGAACAGCCTGAGGATGAAACTGCTCAGCTGTGTCTAATGGCAAAATCAGATAGTGAAGAGGACGTATCACACAAACAGGTAAACTTTAATGTTGTTGAAGAAGAATTATCAAAATTAAATAAGAACCAACTCACTGAATTACTTTTAGAAACCTTTGATAACTACAAGGCAATCTGCATAAGAGAGGAGAATATGGAGAGGGCCTTGAAAGTTACCAAGGAACATACAAATTGGTTTAAGAAATTAAATTCAGATATTGAGGAACGGTTCTTTGAAATTTTTGATAAATACCGAGGATTTCAAGAAGCCTATGAAAAACTGAAAAATGACAACTACTTCTTGAATATTGCTTTGGCAGAATTGAAACTAGTTGTTCCTGAAGGAACCAGTTCCTCTGACAGTACCAGTATAGAAATTGAAATTTTGAAAATTGAGCACGAATTAGTGCTGAATGAAAATATGGTACTGAAGAGGAAATTGGAATCTTCAAGAATCAAGCTTCCTGATCCAGGTAGTTGGATACAAAAATATAAAAATGAAGGAAGAAATGAACTAGGTTTAAATTATAAGAAGAGGAACAAACATAAAAAATATGTTGACCTGCCAAGCAACAGAATCTGTTCCTACTGTGGGAATAGTGGACACTTAGTGTCTGACTGTTCCACCAAAGAGGAACAGATCAAAATGAACACTCGCTTAGTGAAGCAAGAGTGGAGAATTAAGAGGAATGCACACTCAACAGAGGAACCCAAGTCTAACTGGGTTCCTGCCACTGACTAATTACTGTAGGTGCAGACTAAAGTGAGAGGGAACAACCTGTGGTACCTCGATAGTGGTTGTTCCAAGCACATGACAGGAGATAAAACCAAATTTCTCTCACTTTCAGTCTACGAAGGAGAAACTGTGACCTTTGGAGACAACCTGACAGGTAACATAGTAGGTATAGGTAAAGTTGGGAAATCTCAGTCACATTCCATAAATAATGTATTTTTAGTCAAGGGTTTGAAACATAACTTACTTAGTATCTCTCAATTTTGTGACAAAGGAAACAATGTGAAATTTACTAATGAATGTTGTTTGGTTAGTGACACCATTACAGGAACCAAGATACTAGAAAGAACAAGAAGGGGAAACACTTATGTTGTTGACCTAAACCTTGTTCCTAGGAACAATCTAACTTGTCTTAGTGTACTAGAAGATGACCAAGACCTTTGGCATAAGAGGTGTGGTCATGCAAGCTTTACACTGCTTCATAAACTAAGTGGTAAAGACTTGGTAGTTGGTTTGCCAACTATAAAAGGAACAAGCCATGGAGTTTGTGGAGCTTGTGTAAGAGGGAAACAAGTTAGATCCTCGTTCAAATCCAAGAAAATGGTAAGCACTCAAAGTCCACTTGAGCTGATCCACATGGATCTTTGTGGCCCAGTGAGAATCCAAAGCAGATCAGGTAAAATATATGTATTAGTTATTGTTGATGACTTTTCTAGATTTACGTGGGTAATCGTCCTTCATAGCAAGGATGAAACATTTGAAGAATTTATTTCATTTGCTAAGAAAGTTCATAGGATATATGGTTTAAAATTGAAACACCTAAGATCTGACCATGGTACGGAGTTTGAAAACTCCAAGTTTGATGATTTTTGCAGTAATGAAGGATTAGATCACAACTTTTCTGCTCCAAGAACACCACAACAAAATGGTGTAGTTGAAAGAAAGAACCGGACTCTGGAGGATATGGCTAGAACAATGCTTATATCAAGCAATCTTCCAAAGAATTTTTGGGCAGAAGCGGTGAACACTGCATGTTACATCATCAACAGGGTCATGCTAAGACCCATCACCAAGAAAACTCCTTATGAATTGTTCAAAGGAAGAAAACCAAATATCTCTTACTTTAGAGTCTTTGGATGTAGATGTTTTGTACACAACAATGGTAAAAACAATTTAGGCAAATTTGATGCTAGAAGTGATGAAGCTGTCTTTATAGGATATGCTTCAAATAGTAAAGCATACCGAGTTTATAATAAGAGAACAATGTGCGTAGAGGAAAGTGTCCATATTATCTTTGATGAAACTGACTCATTGCAGGAACCATGTTATGAAAATGATTTTGTAATTGGGCTAACTCATCCTCAAGAGACTGACAATCTTGAGGAGGAACTGACTCCTACAGGAATAGTTAAGAAACATATTCCTGAAAATGAACTAACCGTTCCTGAGCCTGTTCCTCACGAGGAACAGGTAGATGAAGGAACAATAAATGCAGGAATACAGGCTGAAGAAACTCGCACAGAGAATGAACAGGACCAAACTGAAGAACATCAAGTTGAAGGAACAGGAACAAGAAGATTTGAACCAAAATCTTGGAGGCACCAAAAGTCACATCCCCTAGAGCTGATAATTAGCGACATTGAGAAGGGAACTCAAACAAGATCTCAACTTAGAAACTTTTGTGCCTTTCAAGCGTTCCTGTCCATGATAGAACCTCGAGACCACAATGAAGCAATGCTAGAGTCTGACTGGATAAATGCCATGCAAGAGTAACTGAATGAATTTCAGAGGAACAAGGTATGGCACTTGGAGCCCAAACCCAAGAATCAGAAGGTAATTGGGTTAAAATGGGTCTTCAGGAACAAGCTAGATGAACATGGCACAGTGATCAGAAACAAGGCCAGACTCGTAGCAAAAGGCTACAACTAACAAGAAGGTATTGACTTTGATGAAACCTTTGCTCCAGTAGCTAGAAAAGAAGCAATAAGAATTTTAGTATCATTTGCAGCTTTTATGGGATTTAGGTTGTACCAAATGGACGTTAAATGTGCATTTTTAAATGGATATCTATTGGAAGACGTCTATGTGGAACAACCTCCAAGATTTGAAAATCCTGATCTACCAAACCAGGTCTACAAGATAGATAAAGCCTTATATGGGCTGAAACAAGCTCCTAGATCTTGGTATGAAAGACTTTCTAAATTCTTACTTGCTCATAATTTTATTAGAGGCAAAGTTGATAGAACCTTGTTCCTTCAATCAAAAGGAACAGACATTTTAGTAGTACAAATTTATGTTGATGATATTATTTTTGGTGCTACTAATGATTCTTTGTGCAAGGGTTTTGCTGACTTAATGAGCAGTGAATTTGAAATGAGCATGATGGGAGAATTGAGCTTCTTTCTTGGTTTGCAAATCAAGCAAACTGAAAGAGGAACAATGATCCATCAGCAAAAATATGTTAAGGAACTTCTAAAGAAATATGGAATGGAACAAGCTAAAACCAACCATACTCCTATAGGAACAGGTGCAAGGTTGGATGAAGATCAAAACGGTAAATCAGTAGATCAGAAATTATACAGAGGTATGATTGGATCTCTTCTTTATTTAACTGCAAGTAGGCCTGATATTTCTTTCAGTGTTGGTCTATGTGCTAGGTTCCAATCAAATCCAAAGGAATCCCACTTGATAGCTGTCAAGAGGATCCTTAAGTCTTTGAAAGGAAGTGACGATCTCTGTTTGCTCTATCCTCGTAGTGATACATTTGACCTAGTTAGCTACTCTGATGCTGACTATGCTGGAGATTTGGTGAATCGAAAAAGTACCTTAGGAACTGCCCAGTTTCTAGGAACAAGCGTAGTTTCTTGGGGATCCAAGAAATAACATACAATTGCCTTGTCAACTGCTGAAGCTGAATATGTGGCTGTTGCTGCATGTTGTTCCCAAGTCTTATGGATCAAACAACAGGTACGTGATTGGTATTAAGTTTAAATGTGTTCCAATCTTTTGTGATAATACCAGTGCCATATGCATATCCAAGGACCCAGTTCACCACTCAAGGGTCAAGCACATTCACATCAGACACCACTTCTTGAAAGACTATGTTGAAAAGGGCTTAGTCAAAGTTGAATTTTGCCCTACAGAAAATCAAATTGCTGACATTTTTACCAAACCATTATCTAGGGACAGATTTGAAAAGATTCGCTTGGAACTAGGAATGATCAGAATTGTATAATATGGCCTATAAAATTTGAACCCTATGCACTAGTCATTTCTAAGAGTGTCCTGCAATCTTCATGAATTAAATTTCATACACCTAGGGTCATGTCTAAGGACTCACATTTTTCTGTAAATATTATCCTTATTGTCCATGCACATATATAGAGTACGTAAATTAAAATTGCTTGTATAGTTTAAAAAGGGTCCGTGTACACAAGAGCTATTTTTTCTTTTTCCACATTTTTATTCTATCTCCTCCTCTCATTATGACTTCTATGATTCACTGTATTAACCAAATTATTTAATCAAAATAAAATTCAGTTTATTTAATTTAAAGAGGGGAAACAATAAATGAAACACGTTTACCCAAACCGTACCCAGTCAAATCACACCTCTTCACCTTCAACTCAATACGCCTCATCATTACAATAAAAACCCAACACTTCACTTCACTGACAATTTTTACTGACCCACTTCACCTCTCATTGTTCATCTTCTCTCTCCTTCATCTCTCTACATTCTTCACTCTCTCTCTCTCTCCCATGGCACCCAAAAAGGCAACCTCTAAACCTCAAGAAAATTACCCAGCCGAAAAAACATCCTCCATGGACGAGCAAAGTGACCAAGAATCTTCTAATCCGAAAGACGATTCCACACATTCTCAAGAACCCATTTCTGACACTGAAGCGGCATCTCCCAAGCCTGAGGACGATGACAAGGATCAAGAAAGCAGTCAGGGGAGAGACCTTCAGATTCCCATAAAAAGGGGTAAGAAATCAAAATCCTCTCAATTTATTGTCGGATTCTGTGTTGATCTTGCATGGTGCAAGAAAGTAAAATGGAATGAATTTCTGAGTTTGTTAAAGTTTCAAAAATGGATGAAGTTAGTTTGTGTAGATGAGGGATTATATGAGGAAGAGATGAGTTCCTTTTGTGAGAAATTCAATAAAACAGAGGGAGTGTGTGTAAGCTTAGTGAATGGATGTGTGGTCACCTTTACTGAAAAGAAATTGAGTGAATAGTTTGAAGTACCTTCAGATGGGTACCAGGAGTATGTTAAAGGGAAGGGCAAACTAAACATCAATGGCGTCTCAAATGAAAAAATTCTTCAGTTTTTTCAAGGAAACCCTAACTCTCTGTCCATTGACCAAAAAGATCTCTCTCCCTTTCACAAACTTTTGTTTCAGTTTGTTTGGCGTTTTGTTTTACCCCGATCTTCCAAGAGAACCCAAGCTAATCTAATGGATCTCTCAATAATGTACTGTTTAGCAAAGAATATCAAGATAAACTTTCCCGCTCTTATGCTCTCTCACCTTTCCTATTGCATATCCTATAATACCAAGGTGGGATATGGCAATCTAATCACCACAATTTTAAAGAAAAATAAAGTGAAATTGTCTGACAACCCTTCTTTCACCCTTGAACCTGAAAATTACTTGACCAAGGAGAGGCTGACTAGACTTAGCTTGAGGGTGGTTGGTGGAAAGTTGGAATTTGAGGGAGAGGCTACTGTGACTAAGCCTGAGGCAGGGACAAAAAGGAAATTATTTGAGGAAGCTGGTGGGGGATCTGTTAGATTGAGCTCTACTTTCAATCTTTTAGAAGATTAACTCTACTTTCAATCTTATCATTCTGAACTCTTCTTTCCTTGCTCTTGTGATATGCTCAATATTTTCAATCTTTTTCTTTTCGTACTTGCTTGTGTTTGGATGGCTAATATTATGAGATGACTGTTTGAGCTACTTTAATTGATGCCTAGACTGTTGACTCTTTAGTGCTGCAGGGACATAACTTAGTTTTGATGATAACAAAAGGGGGAAAAGACTAGTTGGCTATCTAAAAACATTTCTGGTCTGACTTAGTTCCTAGAGCCTTTCTGATTAGCTCTGTTTCTAGCGGATCCAGTTCCTAGTCCAAATTGAGTTTAGACTTAGCTGTAGGCTTTTCGTTTTAGACTTTACTTTAGACTTAGACTTAGGATAGAATTTTTTTTTTGCCAACTTATTTGCCATCATCAAAAAGGGGGAATATTGTTGTACTCGTTATTTTGATGATGACAAATGAATAGATTTTAACTTAGTTTTTAATTAGTTTTTCTCTATGTAATTATTTATATAGTTTTATTTAATTATTTATTTTATTTTGCCTAAAATAAACTTATGGAGAATTGGTTTAATAATAACCAAAATTAAGTTGTTTAGGAAAATAGAATATTTAGTTATTTTGTGTAGAGTTAATGTTCTAATATTATGGAATATTGGATTCCATAATATTAGTTGAGTTTGTTAATGATGCGTGGCTGAATTGATGGGTTGAGGTTCTAGATTCTAGGGGCCATGATCTCAGCTAACCGCACATCAAACATATATAATAACTGCCAAAGACCAAGTCAAGAGCTGTTGAGAAGATCGTGGAAGACTCGAAGACTCATTCAAACCGTGCAAACACACGATCATGGAACGTGGCCTTAACATAGTCCATAAGGGCTATGAAGGTGGAAGATAATGCCTAAAAACTTGCGTCCACTACAAAGAAGCTGAAGAAGACCGTTGAAGATTCATCACAGCTATATAAATTAAGAAGAACTCAATTTTAGTTCTTAAGACTTTCTACGATAATTGTGTAAATCTTTTAGAAAGTTATTTCGGTTTTATTCTCTTCAACAATTCATTGTATTCCATTAATCTGAGTTGGAGTGAGTGAAATTTTGTGCGAAAATTTCTACATTCAAGAGAGAAAGAGAGGAAAGAGAAAGAGAAGACTTCGAGTGAAGTCAAGAGAGAAAGTCACGTGTTCAGGGGGAACAAGGTGACTGGGAACCAGTTCCTAGAGGAACAGAGTGAATTGCTGTTTATAATAGGGTGTAAGTTACAATTATAAATAAAAGGGCAAGATTTATTCCCAGATAAAATAGGAATAAGATCTTGTTTAAAAGCAGTTCTAGTGTTCTTAGTTTTAACTTCTCTTTATTTCATTTTAACTTGTTAATTCCGCAAAAATAGCCCACAATAGTCTTTACTACAATTCAACCCCCCCTCTTGTAGTAAACTTAGAAGTTCTATAGGACCAACAACTTGTAATTTACATTGATCATAGTGGAATGGTGGACGCAAGTCCACCCGCGGTTTTTAGACTCTTATTCCTGGGGTTTTCCGCATCACCACTCTCCGTTTTCTTTCTTCTCTACTTTCTTTTTGTTCTTTATTGTTCTTCGTATCCCATTTTGCTATTCAATCAATCTTAGCTAGTTGTAGGTCTCTAGCTACATTTTACTTTGTAAAATTTGGCATAAACATATAAGTGGGTTCGAAAGGGCTAGCTACTATGCTAACACTTAACAGAGGTTGTGGCAGAGGAATAAAAGAAGAGGTTTGTTATTCCTGTTGGTCTGTTCTAAGGATTTTTAATGTTCACCGCATCTAAGCTGATATGAGCAAGTTCATGAATTATACAGTGAGCTATCATGAGATAATGTATGAATTTTCGTTACTTTCATATGTGCCTAATACAGTTGTACAACCTCATATATGCAATCAATGGAATTTCAGGAAACTAATTTCCTAACATCTATAACAAGATCGTATGTATAGAATAATATGTATCAATAAATAGGTTTAATTTAGATAAACAACCTTTGATGCATTAATTCAACTGGTCAGCCGGAATGAATACTCCAAAGTATAGCCAACGAATTAAGCACCTTTAGAGATCAAGGACTTCAATTGTAGTGCCTCTATTTGGTCCACAAGCACTTATTAAAACTCTCACGTCTGCTAGAACCGAAGAGGGTGAACAATTTCACTCTCTGAATTTTAAGACATGTGATGCCAAAACCCCAACTAGTAGAGATGAGGGATTATGTTCTCTCAATTATACAGTAAAGTTACTCTTAACTTTTCCTTGTGATCTTTTTTTCACTCTTATATCCATATATATAAGAAAGAATAACTACACCTATTCCTATTAGAAGTAGGAAACCCTAATTCTCCTTTGATTAGGTTAACTTGAGGAAACCCTAATCCTACTAAATGGCCTGTCCACTATAGGCCCAACTTGACTTTTAATTCTCTTTTAATAAGTGTTAAAATGTGTGACCTTATAGGATTAATTATTCTAGTTGTAGGCCCAATCATGTTGCCTTCTAATCGATACTTATTCTCTAACAAGTAAATATCATTACTAAAATAATTAACTTATAATCTCTATAATTATATTCCTATTTATATTTAGTAATAACGGAAATTGTCAAGGACATATTCCTTCAATCTCCCACTCATTCGTAGACAAGTTCGCAATGTTAAAGTTCCTTAAGTCTCTTAATGCCAACGTTAAATTGTTCAAATGAAAATCAACTCTTTAATATCATTAAGCATGGACATGCATTTTTACAATTCTCCATCATCGAGAGGCCTATACACCATTTTTATCATATAAGAGGACTTATCCCATATGGTATGACCATAACTCCCACTTAATTCTTAGCTAACCCGAGCACTGCCTTTATGACTTCCTTTTATGGTGCGATGTTTGAAAATGTCAAAGATAAACTAATCATATCATGCTGATTAAGACATACTTATGTCCAAAGAATCCACTAAATATAGATTTTCCTATTCTACTATTAGAATCCAATCAGGTCAAGTCTCAATGTATCATCCATACATCCACATATGTTAATTAGACATCCCTATGTCTCCATAACACAAGGAACAACGCTATCAATTAACTTTATGTCATTCTTTTAATAAGTCACTTATGTCCAATTCAATGACTTAGACTAGGGACATTTGATAAAGTGTGATTTTTGTTCACTATATAGGGTTCCATTCATCACAACGTTTATGATGATCCTATTTCAAAACACAATTTATTTGGACATCTTATTTAATACTAAATCAAACGATTAAATAAGAGCATAAAATTTCACTGATAACCAATTCCAAGCATAATCAATGTCTTTACAAATGAAAACACAAAGTAAACACCCTAAAGCCGTTCTCTCATATGCTTAATGTAACGCCCTGACTTCTAATCACTTTTATTAGGTTAATTAAGCTAGTATTAGCAGTGGAGGACCTACATAATCGGTGCGTTACCGTCGTACTCTCCGTTAGGAAAGCGCAAGGCGACAGAAAACGTGACATTAATGGTAATTAAATAACATGCGTGATGAGTGACAAAAATATAATTGATGATTAGCTAGCATTCTCTTAGTCTTACATAAAGGCTAATTAGCTAATGGAAACCGTGAAAGTTCTTAGAAATATGTTAATCCTCACTTCTACACCATGTCGTCTTCCCGTGAGTACCTAAAACATGAAAACAAAACGTCATGAGCCGAGGCCCAGTAACATACTACCCTAACATCGTAAATTCATTTCAGTTCATTTTAGTTTCAAACAGGAAGAAGAGAATAGTAAAACATTTGTAAATAACATTTCATAAAATTCCATTTCATCATTAAAAGAATAACATCAATATAATTTCCATTAACAGAACATTTTTACTTTGGTAGCTGACAACCATAGACTTGTGGGACGCCTCCCACCAATGCGGTACCCCTTTCGGGAATACGGCCATAACAAAGCGGTACCCCTTTCGGGAATACGTCAATAACAATGTGGTACCCCTTTCGGGAATACGGCGAACAATGCGGTACCCCTTTCGAAAATACGGCCAGAAAACAATGCGGTACCCCTTTCGGGAATACAATTGGTACCAAGAATCATGCATAAACAATGCGGTACCCCTTGCGGGTGTACGGCTCAGAACAATGCGTTTCAGAAATATGTAGCTAGAACCTCTTTCACTTTCGTTTATTGTGTTTTCCTTTCTTATTCATACATCAATGCTTCAAAGAACTCATAAAATTTGTTAAAACATAATTGACTGTTCATACTTTATTAAACATCGTAATTGAACAAATCTTCAAATCGTTATGCGTAGTTTAATCATAAACACATTTGAAAAGCATTTAGAATCATCCCACAATCCAAGTAAGAACCATAACAGAAAACATTCTCGTAAACACGCTCATTATATTGTAAACCATTTTCATAATCGCACTTCGAAGGGGATTGTGGGTTTTAGCAGTAGATGTTACCTTGATCCACAGTACCATAACCTTTAGACCTTTGTGAATCGTTCTTCGAGAGCTCCGAGGGACGTTGTATCTAAGGAGCGTGTTATTTTATTAGTAGCTAAACGACTAACTAAGTATTTGGCTTTCGTTGGCTTAGTTACATAACATTAACCTTAAATTAATACTACCCCAATAACTTATTAATATACATAACTTTAGTAATTCTTAGTAGGTCTTATACATATTTCTATTTCATGCCCTTTACATATTCTAAGTTTTTCGAACCATTTCCGTCATATGAATCCTTTGAAAAATACATTTTATTTAAACTTAATAAGTTCCAATAAGACTCATTATAGTTACTCGTTATTCAATAACATAATATTATAAGTTAATATTTACGAACATCATAAGTTAGTTATTAGGTACTATATACGTCATAAGTAAGTACTATGTCTCATTTAAGTAAAACTATTACTACTTTATAATTCATATAAAATACATGTTTAATGACTAGAAGGCATAAAATATAAATGTATGCTTCAGTTAGTTATAACTCTTTAAATACTAGAATTATTATTAAGCTAATAATAAACTAGAAGTATTCATTACTTTTATTACTGACACAAAATTTAAAAGAACTCATCAATTTTGTTAAATAGTATTTAACAAGTCATAAGTAGTTTGTAAATAATAATTCATTAGAAGTATTTCAACATTATAAATTACTTCCTTTTTAATGAAAAAATAAACATAATAAATTGTACTTTTATCAAAGTTAAAAATACGTAGCAAATATATTAATAGTATTAAAGTGACTCCTTAATTTATATTTCAATATAAATACTACTCATAATATTTAAAATAAGTGTTTACTATTAAAATAAGGTAATTGTATGAACACAAATTATTACATGAAAATATGATTACTAATCTACATAACTTGGTTTTATTAACTATGTTTTAAAGCAAATAACTATTATTGCAAAAACTTCAAACTAATAATTACTTAAAGGAATATAAACAATAAATTTCAATAATTAAACCATTACATTTAGCTAGATTAATATAGTATACATAAACATAATTTGAACAAAAAGCTTTACTTAAATTAAAAATCAGATTTAAGCCCAATACTAATATAGAGTATTTAGCTAGTAATAATGGTTTTAAAATAATCTAAATAATTAAATATAAAAAACTAAAACAATTAGCCCATAAAGTTTAGTTAGTTTTATTTAAAGTTCATAAAGTAGTACATATAAACATAAGTTAAATAAAATAGTTTTGCTTAAACTAAAAATCAGATTTGGGTAAATAATTAACTAAGATTAACGTAAGGTATTTAATTAATAAATTTATTTAAAATAAACAAAATAAGCTTGAATTAGACAAACAGGTAACTGATTGTTACCTCTGCTCAAAGAGCAGCAGTGGGGAGCAGCAAGAAGAGGTGGTTCAGGGAGCTCCGGCAACGGCAGGCGTCTGGCGGTTGCTGGCGGCAGCAGCGAGCAGAGCAAGGAGTGGGAGTTGCGAGTGCATGTGCATCACGGGAGAAAGGGAGGGGATGCGGTAGGGCTGCGTCGGGTGTCGCCGGCGTCGTCGACTGGCCTCCGACGAGGCATGGTGGTCGCTGCAGGTGGGCAGCACGCACAGGAAAGAAATAGGGGAGGGAGGAAAAGAAAAGCAGAGGAAAGAATAGAAAGAGTGGCGGGAAGGGAGTGAAGAGATGGGAGTGTTTGAAGTGTTGTTTTGGGTTGTAAACATAGCAATTTATAGACATAAGAGAAGGGTCTAGAACATCACTTACTTTGGGAAAGGTTTGCTTAAGGAGGTAGAGAAACTCTATGGCTTGATGGAGAAGGAGGTGGGGGAAAGTCAAACTTAAAAAGTTAACATATGTAAATAGGTTTTTCTTTCCTATTTCCTTAATTTGTTAGTACTACTATTCTATTAAAAATAAATAATAATTCATAAACCTTCCTACTTTTTACTTTAACATTAATAAATTTATATTTAGAAATTAGTTTAAGAATTATGAAAATAATAATAATAACTTAAGTTTAATTAACGTTAAAAAAAATTAATAAGTCGCATCATATATAAACAAATATATATGTATAATTAAACAAAGTTTTAATTAATTACGATTTTTGCTTAATTAAAAACGTTTAATTTTCTCGGGTATTACAATTAAGCCCCATAGACCTAGTATGACTCTCATGCTTATGTTGGGCAAGCGGTTTAGTCAGTGGACCTTCCACATTCTCATCAGTAGGAACCACACCAAGTTCACCAATGAGCTTCTTGATCTAAACCCCTTCCTTTGCTGCATCATCTGTTGCAATGTACTCTGCCTCTATTGTAAAATCCGGGATGGTACTCTGCTAGAACTCTTCCAACTTATAGCTCCTCTATTGAGACTAAAAATGAAACATGATTGGGATCAAAAATCATTTGTGTCACCCTGGAAGCTCGCATCTATGTATCCAGTAGCAACCAACTTTCTTTCTCCACCATATACCAAGAATTGTTCCTTAGTTCTTCGTAAGTACTTTAGGATATTCTTTGTTTCCACCCAGTGTGTGTCTCTTAGGTTAGACTAGTATCTGCTACATATGCTCAAATCCTAGGCAACAATTGGTCGAGTGCAAATCATAGCATACATAATGGAACCTATTGTAGAATTATAGGGAACATTACTCATTCTCTTGACCTCCTCAGGTGTCGAGGGACACTGAGTCTTGCTAAGTGATATATCGTGTTGCATAGGAATGAAACATCTCTTAGAGTTTTCCGGCTTGAACCTAGAAAGAACCTTATTAATATAAGTTTCTTGACTAAGTCCAATCAGCCTTTTATATCTATCTCTATAGATCTTTAATCTTAAAATGTACTCTGCCTCTCCTAAGTCTTTCATAGAAAAACAATTTTTAAGCCATCCCTTCACTGACTCAATCATGACTCTATCACTTTCTATGAGAAGTATGTCATCCATATACAAGACTAGAAAGGTTATATTATTCCCACTCAACTTCTTGTACACACAAGATTCTCTTCATTTCTGAGAAAATCAAACTCTTTGACTGCCTCATCAAATTTGAGGTTCCAACTCCTGGATGCTCGCTTTAATCCATAAATGGATTTTTAAGCTTGCATACCCTCCTTGGATTTGTTGGATCTTCAAAACCCTGAGGTTGTGTCATATACACATCCTATTTCAAGAACCCATTCAAGAAAGAGGTTTTTACACCCATCTGCCATATTTCATAGTCATAGAATGCAGTAAACGCGAGGATTATCCTAATGGATTTAATCATGCTACTAGAAGGTTTCGTCATAGTCTATACCATGAACTTGCCTGAAACCTTTTGCCACTGACCAAGCTATGAAAACATTATTGTTTCCGTCGTTGTCTGTTTTCAATTTGAGAATCCATTTGCATCCAATGGGTCTACTCCATTAGGCAAATCAACTAAGTCTCATACTTGATTTTCAAACATAGATTCCGTTTCGGATCTCGTGGCTTCAAGCCATTTCTAGGAGTCTTGACTCTCCAAAGAATCTTTATAGTTGGCAGGCTCCCCTCTTTATAAAATCGTAATTTCAGAACTTACCGTCAAAATAAAATCAACATATTTCCTTGATGGAATGGTGATCGTACTAGATCGACATAGGGGAACATATCATCATACTATAAAAGACATATTATAAAGCAAAATTTATTTACTCCATTAACGATAAATGAGTAAATGATAAAACTTTTCATAATAATTTAAAACTTAACAACTTTAAGTTAGATATTGTTTAGGAAACATTAATCGAATTAATAAGAACTTCTTATTATTTTTAATTCAATTAAAATTTAATTATGGAATTAATCATTATTAATAATTAATTTTAAATATTGGATTATGTAAATACAAAATTTTATTTTATATTATAATAAAATTGAATTCGGCCAAAACAAGGCATCTCAATTCTCAAGTGCCTAAAAAATTTGACAGATTAAGGCCCATGACAAGGCACCCTGATGGAGGTCCATCTAGCTCCATTGATTCCAAGACTAAGGACATGGTTGCTTGTATGTTAAGGGATGTTCTGAATTCCCTTAAGTCCATTGAGTCCTTTAAGTCATTTGAAAGTGTCCTTAGCTTAGTTAATTGATTATTGACTAAGTCACTATCTTTAATTGCTTTATTAGGGAGTCTAGATAATAAAATGTACTCTTAGTTAATTTAATGTCATATTAGATTAACTAGGAAAGTATTAGTTGAGTTTTAATTTCATTTAAGTTAATTAGAGAGTCCATTAGGGTTGTATGAATACATATGGACGAGTGAAGAGCTACAAATCAGCAAAAGTGGCGCCTAACCCAAGGAAGCTTCCAAGAAGATCAACTCGGAGCAAAGATAGGAAAGGAATCTCTATCCTTTCCACAAAATGGACGGCCAAGCATAGAAGATCAAGCAAAAGGAATCATTTTCCCTCCAAAGTCTATCTTAGGCACCTAACTCTATCATTTTAGGGTTTGGTTTCCTACTTTGAAGGGATAAGTGAGGAAAGCAAGGAAAATGGTGTGAAGAGTCGTCCAAAATTATAGAAGCAAAGCAAGGATCGACTTTCAACCCTAATTAGATAGATTTTAGCTTAATTAGTTTTTAATTAATTTAAATTCAGTATTTCTTTTCCTAGAGAGTCAAGGACATGTATTTAAAGGGCACATTTCTCATTAATAAAGATCATTGGACGTTTAAACCTTAAAACCTTGAGTTTTATTTTGCTTTGATTAATTCCTAATTAATCTAGGCGCCTATGCTAGCTTGATTTTGAGCTTGAATCAAGTGGTGATCTTAGGAACCTTAATTTGACTTAGTGGTGCATCTGTATCTAAGTTAACTTAAGTAAAGCTTAACTATCATTTCATAATCATAATCAAACCTATTCTGCCTATCATATAGCCAGAATATAACATCTTGGTATCAGAGCTAACACATATCCTAGCCTTAAATCGCCCAAACACAAACCCTAAACACAATGTCTGGAACTAGCCAAACAAATGAAGAGTTACAATAAAGGATCATAATGATGGAGGAAGAGAAGCGTGATAGTGAGGCTAGAATGGCCTTGCTTCAAGATCAAGTGAGGAGAATGTCCTTAAGATTGAGAAAACAAAGAGGAGATGAGTCCTATGGAGATTCTTAGGGAGACAGTGATGATTCATCTAGGGTTCCATCCATCCAAAATGGTCAACGAAACTTCAATCACTTTAAGGTGGATCTTCCTGAGTATGATGGTAGATTAGATGCAGATTAATTTGTAGAATGGTTAAGGACTGTGGAAAGAGTCTTTGACTACAAGCAAATTTCGGAGGATAGGAAGGTCAAGCTTGTTGCTCTCAAGTTTAGGAAATATGCATCAACATGGTGGGCTAGTAAGTGCAGCAAAAGAGAACGAGAAGGGAAGGAAAAGCTTAGAGATTGGACTAAGATGAAGAGACTACTCAAGAAAAAGTTTCTTCCTACCTACTACGTCCAAGAGAACTTTTCCAAGTTCCATCATCTACAACAAGGTTCGAATTCAGTGGAGACTTATGCAAGGGAATTCGAGTCATATCTCATGAAGTGTGAAGTACAAGAGGATGAACCTCAAACTCTGGTAAGATTTCTTGGTGGTTTGGATGTTAAGATTGCTAACATAGTTGAATTCCATCCTTTTTATACTTTTGAGGAGTTGATCATCTTGGCTCACAAGGTGGAAAAGCAATAAAAGAGCAAAGGAAAGGCTGAAGTAGCTCGTTCTTACCCCAAACCTAACACCTACTCTAAACCAAACACAGCCTTTTCTAAACCTACCCCAAATTCGATCCAAAAATCCCCAAACACCCCTAATACTTTCACCCCAAATAGATCTACTAGGAAGTGTTTTAGGTGCCAAAGAGGAGGACATATTGCTTCTGAGTGTCCCAACAAAAGAGTTGTAACCCTAGTAGAGTATGAGGCCCTAGATGAGGCAGATGATGTAGTCATGGAGGCGTGTGAAGAGGAGGAATATGGAGAAGTGATTGTTGGTCCTGATGAGGGTGAATGCTTGGTTGTTAGGAGAGCCTTGAGTGAGTGGTAGATGAAGAGAAATCACAACAAAGAGAGGCCATATTCCATACTAGATGTACTGTTGAGAACAAGGTGTGCACCTTGATTATTGATGGAGGGAGTTGTACCAATGTGGCGTCTCAAACTATGGTGGACAAGTTGAATCTTTTAACTACTCCTCACCCTAAGCCATATGTGATTCAATGGCTTAATCAAGGTAAAGGTATCCAAGTTACTAATCGTTTACTATTATCTTTTAGTATTGGTAGTAACTATAAAGAGGAGATTTGGTGTGATATTATTCCTATGGATGCTTGTCATGTGTTGTTAGGGCGTCCATGGTTGTTTGATAGGAGAGTCATTCATGATGGTTAAAAGAACACATTCATTCACTAAAGATGGCAAGAAAGTAACTCTAACCCCTATCATGTCTATCCCTACCTCTAAAAAACATTCCACAAAAGAAAAATATCATTCACTCACCACCTTATTAAAATTTGATTATCATGAACTTAGTCATTTTCGTGAGTTATTGTTAAATATAGATCAAAAGGAACAAGTTGATAGTAATCTAGATCACCCTTTGCTTGTCCCATTGCTTGAAACCTACAAAGATGTCTTCCCTCATGAAATACCTCACGGCCTACCCCCTAAAAGAGACATCCAACACAAAATTGACCTAATTCCTGGAGCTATGTTGCCTAACAAGCCTGCCTATAGAACCAACCCTAAAGAAACTGAAGAGATAAGGAGACAAGTGAATGAATTGTTGTCTAAAGGCATGATTAGAGAGTCTTTGAGTCCTTGTGCAGTTCCAACTCTCGTAGTTCCAAAGAAGAATGGTGAATGGCGCATGTGTGTGGATAGTAGAGCTATTAATAAGATCACTATTAAATACAGATTTCCAATTCCAAGACTGAATGATTTATTAGATGATCTTAATGGTTCCAATGTGTTTTCCAAGATTGATTTGAGAAGTGGATACCATCAGATTCGAATTTGTGAAGGGGATGAATGGAAGACTGCCTTTAAGACAAAGGAGGGATTGTATGAGTGGCTTGTTATGCCCTTTGGTTTGTCCAATGCTCCAAGTACTTTCATGCGCCTAATGAATCAAACTATGAAGCCTTTTCTTGGCAGATTTGTAGTTGTTTACTTTAATGATATATTGGTCTATAGTATGAATGAAGTTGAGCATGCAAAACACTTAGAACAAGTGTTTAGTGTGTTGAGGGATGAATGCTTGTATGGTAATTTGGAAAAATGTCACTTCTTTTCTAGTCAAGTTGTGTTTCTAGGTTTCATCATTTCTAAGGAAGGAATCAAGGCTGATGAGAAGAAGGTCCAAGCAATCAAGGAGTGGCCTACTCCTACCTCGATACAGCAAGTTCGAAGCTTTCATGGACTAGCTTCCTTTTATAGGAGGTTTGTTCGAAATTTCAGTGCTATTATGACTCCAATTACAGAAATCACAAAGTTAAAGAAATTTGAGTGGAGTGAACAAGCCAACAAGGCGTTTGAGGAGGTAAAAGCTCAATTAATTAGTGCTCCTATTTTAGCTTTACCTAACTTTAATGAAGTTTTTGAAGTTGAATGTGATGCATCTGGCGTGAGAATTGGAGCTGTTTTATCTCAAAATGGAAGGCCTTTGGCCTATTTTAGTGAGAAGTTGAATGAGGCAAAGAGGAAATATTCGACCTATGACAAAGAATTCTATGCTTTGGTTCGTGCTTTGGACCATTGGAGACACTACCTCATTGCTAAGGAGTTCATTCTCCATTCTGATTATGAGGCTCTTAAGTACCTTCAAAGCCAACAGAAATTGCAACCTAGACATGCTAAGTGGGTGGAATACCTTCAAACATTCCACTTTACTATCAAGCATAAGGCAGGGAAGATGAATAAAGGTGCAGATGCCCTATCTAGGAGGTACTTATTGCTTTCTACCCTAAGTCCTAAGGTGATGGGACTTGAATTGTTGAAAGAATGCTATGTAGAGGACAAAGATTTTGGTGTGTTGTTTGAAAAGTGCCATAATCGTCCAAGTGGGGAGTACTATCTCCTAAAGGGATTTCTTTTTAAGGGAAATCGCCTATGTATCCCAAGGCACAGTATGAGAGTGTCCTTAGTCAAAGAGTTTCATGAAGGTGGACTTGCTGGCCACTTTGGGATCGAGAAGACTGTTATGCTTGTGAGTGAGTACTTCTTTTGGCTTAGATTGGCAAGAGATGTGGAGTTTTTGATTAAAAGGTGCTTGATTTGCCAAAAAGCTAAGGGACATCTACTACCTCAAGGGTTGTTTATGCCTCTTCCTATTCCTCAAGCACCATGGGAGGATGTGAGCTTGGATTTCATTACAGGATTACCTAGAACCCAACGCCAAAAGGATTCAATCATGGTGGTGGTTGATAGGTTTTCCAAGATGGCACACTTTGTGGGGTTCCACACTACTAATGATGTTGTTTCTTGTGCTAACTTGTATTTCAGGGACATTGTTAGATTGCATGGAGTGCCAAAGACGATGGTTAGTGATCGAGATCCCAAGTTCCTAAGTCACTTCTGGCTTACACTATGGAAGAAGATGGGGACAAAGCTCAAGTTCAGTACCTCTAGCCATCCTCAAACTAACGGCCCAACAGAGGTCACCAATAGGACCCTAGGAACCCTAATTCGAGCCCTAGCTACAAAAAGCCCTAAACAATGGGAGGAGATGCTACCTCATGCTGAATTTGCCTACAATCGAGTTCCTAGCAAGACTACTGGCCTTAGTCCATTCTTTGTGGTCTATGGTCAAAACCCTTGCACCCCTATTGATCTAGCCCCTTTCCCTACCACCACAAAATACAGCCATGAAGCCGAAAATAGAGTGAAGGAGATCCAAAAGCTACATGAGTACATGAGAGGAAAGATTGAGAAAGCTAATGAGAGAACCAAGGAGAGGATTCACAAGAAAAAGAG
This sequence comes from Patellifolia procumbens, assembly GCA_947645195.1. Lineage (NCBI taxonomy): Eukaryota > Viridiplantae > Streptophyta > Magnoliopsida > Caryophyllales > Amaranthaceae > Patellifolia > Patellifolia procumbens. Next base: position 4,401,345 of record CANSGD010000406.1, read on the forward strand.
AGATGTCCAATTCAAAGAGGGTGACATGGTTTGATTCATCTAAGGAAGGAACGTTTCCCTTCTAAACGAAAGTCCAAACTTAGCCCTAGAGCTGATGGTCCATTCAGAGTGATTGAGAAGGTCAACAACAACGCCTACAAGATCGAGTTGCCAGGAGATTATGGAGTTTCAGCCACATTCAATGTTGCTGACTTGAGTCCTTTCTATGATGATGATGAAGAGCTACCAAGTTTGAGGTCAAACTCCTCCAAAGAAGGAGAGAATGATGGAGGTCCATCTAGCTCCGTAGATTCCAACACTAAGAACATGGTTGCTTGTGTGTTAAGTGATGTTCTGAATTCCCTTAAGTCCATTGAGTCCTTTAAGTCCTTTGAAAGTGTCCTTAGCTTATTTAATTAATTATTAACTAAGTCACTATCTTTAATTGCTTTATTAGGGAGTCTAGATAATAAAATGTACTCTTAGTTAATTTAATGTCATATTAGATTAACTAGGAAAGTATTAGTTGAGTTGTAATTTCATTTAAGTTAATTAGAGAGTCCATTAGGGTTGTATGAATACATATGGACGAGTGAAGAGCTACAAATCAGCAAAAGTGGCGCCTAACCCAAGGAAGCTTCCAAGAAGATCAACTCGGAGCAAAGATAGGAAAGGAATCTCTATCCTTTCCACAAAATGGACGGCCAAGCATAGAAGATCAAGCAAAAAGAATTATTTTCCCTCCAAAGTCTATCTTAGGCGCCTAACTCTATCATTTTAGGGTTTGGTTTCCTACTTTGAAGGGATAAGTGAGGAAAGCAAGAAAAATGGTGTGAAGAGCCGTCCAAAATGATAGAAGCAAAGCAAGGATCGACTTTCAACCCTAATTAGATAGATTTTAGCTTAATAAGTTTTTAATTAATTTAAATTCAATATTTCTTTTCCTAGAGAGTCAAGGACATGTATTTAAAGGGCACATTTCTCATTAATAAAGATCATTGGATGTTTAAACCTTAAAACCTTGAGTTTTATTTTGCTTTGATTAATTCCTAATTAATCTAGGCGCCTATGCTAGCTTGATTTTGAGCTTGAATCAAGTGGTGATCTTAGGAACCTTAATTTGACTTAGTGGTGCATCTGTATCTAAGTTAACTTAAGTAAAGCTTAACTATCATTTCATAATCATAATCAAACCTATTCTGCCTATCATATAGCCAGAATATAACACACCCTCCACCAGCCTGCACCCGCAGTAGACCTAGGTCGAAAGAAGAATCGTTCGGGTCGAGAAACAACAGGAGAGCTGCTCTCCAACCACGACGAGCTAGAGAGCACATCAGCCACAATTCTCGTCGTGAAGCTGGCCGGAGACATGACGATTCTGGCTGGAAAACGACAACCTCCCTGCGCAAACAATTTACATCGTCACCTTCTCCGCAATACGAGTCAAGATGCCTAGAATTTTCGAAAATTTTTGGGTTAAATTTGAACAATTCGAGCATTTTTTAGGCTACTTCAAGCATAAAATATCATCCTTTATGTTGCAAGTTCAATAATTCAAACTTTTTAAACAAATTGAAGTGTCAAATCCCCATTTAACACCCAATCTAATCGATGTGGGGAAAAATTTTAGGGTTTTCACGAAGATTTTGATATTAACTAAATCTTCAATTAAGTGATTCATATTACATTTTGAAACTAAAAGAACACATTTTTCGAAATAATTTCGAAAAAGAACAACTCAAAATTCAGAATTTTGAAGCCAAAATAGCTTAAAACCATGAGCATAATTAAGAACTCTCCATTTTCCCCCAGAAAATCGTTTTTCGATTTTATTTTATTTTAAAATGCGGGCAAATAAAAGCAAAATTATATAATCCAATCAATTAAAATCACTATTTTAATTATGCAAATTAACCTATATTCAAATCGTCCCCTAATTGAATAAAAATAATAAATTTTTGCATTATAAACATGAACACATTAATGTATGCATTAGGCTAAACTAATACAATTGTAGGAACTCACAGATGCAATTAGCGAATTTCAGGAAACTAATTTTCTAACATATATAACAATATCGCAAGCATAGATTAATATGTATCAATAAATAGGTTTAGATAACCCTCTATTTGGTCAACGAACACTCAATAAAACTCTCATGTCTGCTAGAATAGAAGAGGATGGACAATTTGATCCTCTTACTTTTAAGGAATATGGTGCTAAATTCCTAGTAGAGATGATGGATTTTGTTCTCTCAAGTACTTTTCCTTGCGTAGCTTTCTATCACTCTTGTATCCATATATATCGGAAAGAATAACCACACATAATCTTATTAGAAGTAGAAAACCCTAATTGTACTCGGATTAGATTAACCTAAGGAAACCCTAATCCTACTACTTGCCCGTCCACAGTAAGCCCAACTTGGGCTTTTAACTCTCTTTCAATCAATGTTACAATGTGTGATCTCATAGGAGTAATTATTCTAGTTGGAGGACAATCATATTGTCTACTAATCGATATTTGTTCTCTAACAAGTAAATGTGTTTACTAAAATAATTAACTTATAATCACTATATTTATATTCTTATTAATATCTAAGTAATTGAAAACTGTCAATTACATATTCCTTCAACAGTGACATCTTTTGTATAGCAAATTGCACATTATGCATATCATAACGGAATGTGTGTGTACAGATCTAAATTTGTAAGTAAACTAAACTTTATCTTTGTTACTTCGTCCGATTTTTATTAGTTGTGACACTTTTGATCTCACACTCCTATACGATTTTTGGAGAGGAAAAAGATAGAGAAAAAGAAAAAATAGAACTCATGTGATAGAAAAGAGATATAGAGAAAGATTTTCTAAAAAAGAAAATGACAAATTTCATTCTTCATTTACAAATTTTTTTTAAAAAAGGTGAAAATATATTAATCCAAAAGAACACGGCCTTAAACTTCTCGTAAATTCAGTACTGTAAAACTCATTTGGAAAGGGTTGGAAGACATAAATGACCTATTAAAGAGATAGTAACTGATCGATTCGCCAAAAGAATTTACTAAAATAATGATATAGGACAATATAAAGCAAACTGAAACGAGAGACCCTACAATCACAAAACTGATACGAATCACAAGTTACTATGGGGGTACATTACAGGACGGCAGACAAGTATGCTTCAAGAGAGGTTAAAAATATGTACAGGCCAAGCTCGACTTCGACCATCATGGCTGACTGCTGATGTTTCCATCGATATGTCAATGGCTCGGTGCTCCGGAGCACGGACAATACTAATGCGTAACTTGATCTTTGAGGCGGGGCAGGAATCAGTTCCAATGCTTGCAACGGCAGCTGATATCCGTTCGGCAGGGTTTTCAGATGAGAGTGCTATGGGTTCCCTAAAAGTAAGAATTGTTTGGGACCAATGTGTCTTTTGTGTGTAAGGGGATGTGGATAAGTTGGCTGGCATTTCACTGCAAAATCTGCTTGTAAATCCAGTATCAAACCATAACACAACTCCATGACACCATGTTGATCTGGATTTTGCATCACTAGATCCATTGACACTGCCCAGCTCCGGTTGCAGCTCGACGAGAGATGTAAAATCCATGTCCTCAATGTTCATGGTCGTCAAATCAAAATTCTGAAACAAATAATTGAGCATATGGAAACAAAAATCAACCTCGCTGATGTCAATTAGGCTAAATACTGCCATTTGTTGCTTCCTAATCCCTATAGACCGTGTAAAAGTAAATAGTAGAAGAAATGATAGAAAGAGAGAGTTAGGCCTTGTTCTTTTAAACTACATTGAATTAAATTGAACCGAAATTATTTTCGCTAAAACTGAGAGGAGACTAACATAATTGCCCCAATTAATTTCACTGAACTTAACTGAATTGAGTTCCCCTTAATTATGTCCAAAAGAACAGGCCCTTAGTAGGGAATCCAACTACAAATGGACATGAGGAGAGATAGATGAGGAAGGGGGAGGGGAGTAGAAGTGCCCATATTACGGGTTGAGTGGGTATACTAAGATTTTCATCTAAGGAACAGGTTGTTTATCGGTCAACCGACCAAAATAGTATAGAGGACGTTTATTTGTTAATGTGGATTTGTAAGCTTCTTTGATCCCAGACGAACTGGTGGCCCAATACTGTTGTTGATGAAAGCCCTGGGAGTCTCTCTCGGTTCCAACCAAGCTTTTGTTACCTTTACACTTGAAGAGATATTTCTTGTTTAAGACTAATTAATGTCATTTAAACTAAGTCATTTAATTAATGATGAGTCATTAGATTGAATATAATTAGGCGAAAGTCAAAGTGTTGACCTAAAGTCTTTAGTGTTGTGAATAAAGTTAAGAGTCAAGGTGAAAAGTATTGGGCAATGGCGTGCAACTAAGTCAACAAAGAAGGTCAAAAACTTGGCGTGTAAACCAAGGAAGAGGCGTGCAACTAGAGTCAAAGGAAGGACGTTTTGTCAAAGTTTGTTAAAAGATTAAGGAAGTTTGTTAGAAGATTAAGGAAGTTTGTTAGAAGATTAAGGAAGTTTGTTAGGAGAAAGATTCTTCATATGTGGCACCTAACAAGGTGGTTAGAGTTTGTGTGGTTTGCAACTAACTCTCTCCTACTTTCAAGGGAATTAGTTCTAACATTTTAAGGAGACTTGTTGACCAAGTAGGCGTGTGGAATCAGGGTTTACTAATGCTGATTTTCAGCCCTAATTACCTAATTCAAGTAGGGTTTTGTTTTCCTAAACCCTAATGGGATAAGTTAGGGGATTTTCTTTACTATCCTATGATATTTACAACTATATAATGACTTACAAAGATCAATAAAAATTCAAGTAATATTTAGTGTATGAACTGCGAGTTTCATTTAAGTTTTTAAATTCCATGAAAGTTTTAAAAACATACCATTAATTAGTTTTCAGGAATGCTAATTAATTAAAGTTAAACTACTTAACTTCAAGAATGTTCTAAGGGAGTTTAGTATTCAATTTTTGAGTTCACGAGTGTTCACATAAATTGAAATATCCTTCCTTGTTACTTAAAATTTCAGACTTAGAATAAAAATTTAGGTCCTTTGCTTTGTTCAACTGATTGCTTGGAAGGGCAATCACTTCGAGTAGTATCAAATTTTCCGGGAGGATGAGGATTGAAGATATTTTGCTCTATTTTGGCGTGGAGTAAGGTTAATATTTCTTCATTAGTTTCGATGTGTTTGGTTGTTTTGTTGCGAACGTGGTACAACTTCTAAGTTGTTTTGGGAATTTTCGGATATTTTGTTGTATTCTTGGAGGTAATTTCGATATTCTTGGCTACTTTGGCATTATTGGTGTATTAAAGATTCAGTCTTTAGTGTTGTCTCGGAGATTTTAGTTGAATCTTCACATTCTTCGCCTATAAAAATCAAAATTTCAGGGTTAATTTGGAAGGGTAATAGTTAATCCTTTTATAAGTCTTTGGGGTCAACACGGGATAAAATCATAAAGATGCAGTATGACATGAGTATTAAAACGTAAGAAGATGATCAAAAATAGTCTAGTGCATATAGGGCTTTAGTTAGATAATGACTCAGAAAAAGAACCCTCCACATGTTGAATATGAGGAATCTGAGTGTGATGATCGTTTTGCGAAACCAGTAGTAAATCAAATTCTCATGATGATAAAAGGCTAAAATTTGATGATTTTACTCGTAATGGTAATCCTGATAGTTTGTTGGAGTGGATTAGACAATTGGAAAAAGTCTGAATATAGGGGATTGGATGACCAATAAAGATTCAAGATTGCTGTTGTGAGTTTGACTAAGTATGATAGCTTAAAGGCAAAGAGGATTAAAAATGGAAAACAAAAAACTTAGTAGCTGGACCAGGTTAAAGAAAAAGTTGAAAGAGAAGCTTTTGCGTGTTATAATCAAAGGAATTATTTAGAGATGCAAAATTTGATGCAAGAAATTATGAGTGTGCATAGACTATGATGTGGAGTTTCATAAATTGTGTAACGAAAAAGATGAATTAAAGACTGCTAGATTCATTAGGGGACTGATCAGAAATTTTGCTAAAAAGGTGGATGTGTCACCTTATACATGTTTTGAGGATGCTTGTAGATTGGCTTTGAAATTTAAGTCCCATGCAAAGTAACGAAAACCTAATGGGTTTGTTGGGAATATAAGTCCATTTAAGCCTTGTTCATCTTATTCGGTGTCTGAAAATTATGATGGGGTAAAAAACTAATTTTAGCAAAGATGAATCTAAAGAAAAGCATAATTCTTTTGTGCCTAAGGAAAAATTTGAAGAAAACAGATCAGGGAAGAGGGCATATAGCTAGTATTTAATTGTGCAAAGTACAAAGAATTAGATGCTAAAGAGGAATTGTATGAGTTCCTTCCTGAGGAAGATACGGTAGAGGAAAAAGAAGAGGAGACTGAAAATGCTTTTTCTGAAACAAATTGTGGTAAGTATATTGGTGTTATTAGAAGAGTTCTGCATGTTGATTGTCCACCTAACATATTGATTGTCCACCTAACATAGGAACAAAGGGAATTATTTGTTTCATACTAGAAGCAGAATACATCAATATACATGTAACATGATTATTGATAGTGGCGCCTGTACTAATGTTGTTTTGAATAGAAGTGTTAGAGATCATGTTATTCTTTATAAGTTAAGTTGATTGGATGATAAATTGGACTTTTGGTGAAATTGTTTCTCTATATGAAGTTATAAAAATGAATTGTGTTGTGATGTTCTTCCGATGAGTGCTTGTAATGTTTTACTTGGTAGTTTGATAGAATAGTTTCTCATAAAAGTGATACCAATGTTTATTCTGTGCTTGTTGGGAAATAGAATATTAGATTACATCCTTTACTGCCTTCTGCAATTGTTCCTAAAAAGGTTGAAAAGAAGAATATATTTGTGGGAGCAAAAGAATTCGAAAAAGAAGTTGAAACTGAAGGGGTTGATTATTTAATTGTGGTAAAATATGTGAAGGCAGTAGAAAAGACTCTTAAAGATCCAAAATTGATACGATTTATAGAGGAGTTTTTGATGTTTTTCATGATGATTTTCCACCGAGAGGTATTGAACATGCTAAGGCACCTTTTCCTAATAAACCTATAGAAAGTATGAGTCTTTGTGTTGTGCCTGCTTTATTGGTTTATAAGAAAGATGGGATATGGAGGGTGTGTATAGATAATAGAGCGGTGAATAATATAACTATCAAGTATATATTTCCTATGCCTAGACTAGAGGATATGCTTGATGAGTTACATGGTGTCTCTTATTTTCCAAAGATTGATCTCACAAGTGGTTATCATCACATGACAGAGAAGGTGATGAATGGAAAACAGCTTTTAAGACTAAACAAGGTCTTTGTGAGTCATTAGTTATGTTTTTTTGGTCTGTGCAATGCTCTAAGTTCTTTCCTGAGACTTATTAATGAGGTATTTCATTCCTTTTTAAATAAATTTATTGTCCTATAGATGATATACTTATATAGAACAAATCTGTAGAGGAACATTTATTTCACCTTAGGAGTTTATTTAAAAAATTATGAGAGGAAAAATTGTATAGAAAGCTAGAAATGTGTGATACTCTTGTTTCTAGTATTTCTTTTCTTGGATATTGTATTTAGGGAAGTTGTTCATGTTGATCTAAAGAAAGATGCTACTAATTCTACTCGGGTTGCACCTTCAACTATTTCCACTTGGGTTGCACCTTCAACTGCAAGTGAGTGCAGAAATTTCCATGGTTTGGCTTCTTTCTCAGAAAATTAATCAAAAACTTCTCCATTATTATGGCGCCTATCACACCAATCAGAGTTTTCTTGGACTCCTATGGCACACTAAGGAGGTAAAACACAAATTGTGCAGTGCTCTTATTCTTGCTTTGCCTGACTTTAACAAGTTGTTTGAAGTTAAATATGATGCAAGTGGTGTGGGCATTAGTGCAATTCATGTTCAAGAAAAGAGGCCTATTTCTCTCTTTAGTGAAAATTTAAGTGGTGCTAAACATAACTATTCAAATTATGATAGGGAATTTTATGCTATTTTGAGAACATTGGATCATTGGACTCATTATTTTAGGATTAAACCTCTTATTCTTCATAGTGATCATGAGGCCTTAAAACATATTCACGGACAGCATAAATTACTTCGTAGGAGTGCCAAGTGGATATAATTCTTGCAATCTTTTACTTTTTCATATAAGTATAAAGAAGGTAAGAATGATGTTGTTGTTGATGCATTGAGTAGGCTGCCTATTTAGTATCTATGGTGGATGCTAGGGTTTTGGGATTTGAACAAGTTAAAAAATTATATGCTGATGATGTTGAATTTGGTTCGAATTTTCATATATCTGAAGGATTCTTTGTTTAGGGGAACAAACTATGCATTCCTAAACGTGGTGTGAGAGAGTTGCTTGTTAGGGGAGTACATAATAGGGGAATTACTAGACACTGTGGGATACATAAAACATATGATACTTTGACTGAACATTTTTATTGGCCTAGTATTCCTAAAAACTAGCTTCTAACCTGGACAATGCCCGGAAGATGTCTTGTTATTATTTTTATACAATGTTTTCAACTAACCCGCATTACTTAAAAGGGATTAAACTCAATCGAACTTAGGGTGCATAAAACAGTTGAACTGAATTGAAATGATTGGAACGGAACTGAACCGAACTGATTGGAGCTGAGCTGAGCTGAACTGAATTGAATTAAATTAAATTAAATATAATAAATATTTAAACAATAATTATATGAAAATTAAATAAGAATTATAATTAAGTAGTAATAATGAATAATAACAATAGTATTTTGGATATTTTTAAATGGTAGTTATAAATTAATAATATTAATAATTATAAATTAATATAATATAATCAATAATTATTATTTTATATTATTTGTAGTAATATATTAATACTTGATGATGATTATATAATACCAATATTATCTAGAAGTAAATTAAAATTATTTTAATTAGATTTAATAATATGATAATATTTAGTAATAAAAATAATGATTGAGTCGAACCGCGCAAAATTGTATCATTAACCGTTTTGACGCGATTTGATTGGTTTATGGGCTAAAAAACACGGGTTTATTTGTACTTTTGACCTAAACCATGTTCCTCCCTAATAATAATAGTAATAATAATGAATAAAGCTATAATTAACAAAATAATATATAGAAATAATAATAATAATAATAATAATAATAATGATATAACAATAAATAATAATGATATAACAATAAATAATAATAATAATAATAATAATAATAATATAAAAAGAGTAATTTGTAAAATAAATTAGAACAAAAAAATAATATTTAACAAAATGGTTATAAAAGAATGGAGCTGAAGTGAACTGAACTGATTGGAACTGAAGATAAGCCGGGGAAAATAGGCCCTTAATGTGTATCGAAATTTAAACTCGAGCATGTTTTTATTTTACCTAAACTTGATTGAGTTTCAATTAGTTTGGATGATTTTTGGTATTTTATTAATTTGAGCCGAATTCAATATATTTCTATCTAATAATTTTTCATTGTATCTAAATTGAATTAGATGGGTTTTTTTTACATGTCCCGGTCGAGTTGGACTTTAGTATTAAGTAATATTGTTTTCTTAGTTAATTCTATTAGTTTAAAAGTGATAAAACTCAATTGACCTCACATGTTACTTAGTATTAGATTTACTTAAGGACTGTTCTTCCCACCTTATTTTCAGTTTAGTTCAATTCAGCTCTCGACAACACTTTTACTCTCACATATCAGTACTCATTTCACTTAAGTTTGGTTCAGTTCAATTTAATTCAGTCCAGTTCAATTTAATTCAGTCCAGTTCAATTCAATTCGGCTATTTTATACCGAAGAGAACATGCACTTAAGCCTCATTGGAACTAAATTAAAGTATTTAGTTCAATTCAAATTATATCAGTCCAATTCAATTTAGTTCAGTTTAGCTTATTTATGTCAATTGAAACATACCCTGAATAGGTAAAATATATAATTTTTTAGAATTTTTGAAAAAACGTATCATAAGTGAATCTTGATTCAAAATATTTTTCAGGATGAATCTAACGATACAAAAATTGTAATTTTAGGAGATTCGAAATGAAAGTTGTGACGAATTTTATAATTTCGTATTAATAGTATTTTTAGACAAGAAATGTAATTTTTTATTTAGGATATAATTATTCTTTTTAATTATTGTTTATTAAAAATTAAAACATTAATTTTATATACATAATTTATAATTTTTTGTTAACTTATCTTATATTAATTAATAAGTCGTACAAATGTCAAAAGCAAAAGCTAATCCTAATAGCGTCCAAAGCGTAATCATTCAAGGAGTTAAATTAAATTATCTTTTTTTTAATTAAATTTTTTTGTTAACTTATTTTATTAATTATTTGTATCTCTATTCTATAAGTGGAGAGTATGGGGACACCAAAAATCAACATTTATTATTTTTTTAATTCCTAATTAAATGGAATAACTTATCTATTTTTTCTTTAAATTCCTAATTAAATGGAACAATTTTCTCCATAATTAACCGTTTTCACATTTTTAAATTTTGAAAAAAGAAATACAAAACACCCTAAACAAGATTAACGTTACATATTCATGCAGAATTTTACATGATTTCGCACGCATCGCGTGCATATATGACTAGTTTCTATTTAATGACGTGGTGCAATGTGGTAATTCATTTCGGGACGGCTTTATTATATACTATAGATATTTATATAGTGAGAAAGTGCGCTACATGTCATAAATCTAAGAGTACATTTCACCAATATGAGAAGATAGGGTTGTTGATGAAAGCCATAGCAATCTCTTTCAGTTCCAATAAAGCTTTTATTACATCATTGCCTTGGGTTGAAGATGATATTCAAGTCAACTAGTTGACTATGTGAGTGTTTTGCCTTACCTTTTCACTTAAAAACGTTTTTGTTGTTTAAGGCTAATTTATGTTGTTTGAACCAAGTCGTTTAATCAACGTTGAGTCATTAAATTGAATGTTATTAGGTGAAAGTCAAAGTGTTGACTGAAGTCTTTAGTGTTGTGAATAAAGTCAAGAGTCAAGGTGAAGAGTATTGGTCAATCGCGTGCAACTCAAGTCAACAAACAAGGTCATCAACTTGGCGCGCAATCCAAGTAAGAGGCGTGCAACTTCAGTTAAAGGAAGGAAGTTTGGTCAAAGCTTGTTAGAAAATTAAGGAAGTTTGTTGGGAGAAAATTCTTTATATGTGGCGGGTGGCGCCTAACAAGGTGGTTAGAGTTAGTTAGGGTTTGCAACTAACTCTCCTACTTTCAAGGGAACTAGTTCTAACATTTAAGGAGATTTGTTGACCAAGTAGGCGTGTGGAATTAGGGTTTACTAATGCTGATTTTCGGCCCTAATTACCTAATTCAAGTAGGAATTTGTTTTCTTAAACCTAATGGAATAAGTTAGGGGATTGTCTTATCTATCCTACGGCATTTACTACTATATAATAACCGCCAAAGATCAATACAATTCAAGTAATTATTTAGTGTATAAACCGTGAGTTTCATTTAAGTTTTTAAATACTTTTATTTTTAAAAACACACCTTTAATTAGTTTTCAAGAATGTTGATTAATTAAAGTTAAACTACTTAGCTTCAGGTATGTTCTAAGGGAGTTTAGTATTCAAGTTGTGAGTTCAAGAGTGTTCACATAAATTGAAATATCCGTTCTTGTTACTTAAAATGTCGGACTTAGAATAAAAATTTGGGTCCTTTGCTTTGTTCAACTGATTGCTTGGAAGGGCAATCACTTCATTTGTGGACAGAGTACGCTTAAATCAGCTTCAGCGTCCACTCTTCTGTTATGAGTTAACTCCTAAACTAATTAGCTTCTGTTCTTCAAAGCACCACGCATCCAACTTCCCATCCCACCTCTGGGCTATATGGGGCACCTAATCTCTAATCTATAAGGAATCACATCTTTGCACATGATGGTTTATAAACAGCCAGGCTCCCAATCTTAATCTTTATTTTGACAAATAACTTAAATCTCTTTTCACTGACTAAATGTAAGGAATAATCACGATTTGCACTACAGTTTTGAGTTTCGATGGACAAAGAGATTAACGCACCTTAAGAACAGCAGTCTTAGTCACTATATCATGACTATCGACAACATCAACTATAGGAAACTCAGCAGCATCTCTAACAAGTTCCTTGCCAACAGAAGACATGTCGATGCCATACACATTTTCCCAAAAGGGAAGACTTGTACTACCTCTTCCAAAACCTGCAGCAAACTGAAGAAAAATGCCGTAGGACATGAGACACCAACTGGCTACAGCATCAACGCATAAAAGAAGCAAACGGACAAAAAGAAAGAACACTTAGTGAAGCATTGCATAGTTTGAGGAAATAAACAAAAAGAGGTGCCATATTTTTACATGTATGGATGGATGTCATGTATCCAATCAGACAAATATGTTATATTTCGGATATTAGTATATGAAATGCCAACATGTGATGCCAAAAAAAAGTTCTGATTGATATCTGTGAACAGAAGCGTTTATTGACCAATGAGAAAGAAGCGGAAAGGGGATAAAAGGAAATGACAAAGTGATACATCAGGGGCAGCCACACACTTTACATTGCAATAGTTGCTATTAAACATTAAGCTGGTGGAACCCTTCAACAGAATTATATTTGTGGCAATTTACAACATCCGTTCATGTTTGTGAAACCACCTTTACAAAGATACAATCAGAAACATTAGTTCATGTTTGTGAACCACTAAGGATTTTCAAGAGATAAATTGTGCTCACCATCGTTGCAGTGTCTGGCAGCACTGCGCCCCCAGGCTTTAGCCATCGATCCCGTGCAAATAGGACAGAGCTGAGCATTGATTCATAGAGCAAACAGTAACCCATCCATTCACTCAGTAGGACATCTAGAGTGTGGGGTTCGATTGATATTGAATTCTCAAGGTCCTCAATCATACCATGAACAACTTCAACTATACCAGCACTCTGCTTAATACCTTTGCAAACACTCTCACTCCACAGAAAACCGTTGTCTTTCACAATCTAGAAACAGTACAATACAACACATCATTGGAGATAAAGGTTCATCTAATGAAGCTAATATTGATGTTGGTGATCTAATGATAAATTGCAAGACCAAAGAAGTTAGGCTGCAAAGCTTAGAATACCTGAGAGGCCACAGCAGACATCTTTTCACTGGCATCTACAGCAATAACTCTTGAAGCCCCTGCCTGGGCTGCAAAAAGGCTAGGAGAAATAGTAACTAAGAATAAGCGAAAAGAATGCATGGAAACACAGTAATTGGTGCCGTGCACCTGAGCTTTTTGAACAAATAAAACATCCCAGCATTAGGGTCCATTCTTTCACCTAAAAACCCCAGGCTTATTTTCCATTGTATGAGCTCATCCACACTTAATTTTATGTGTTAATTTACTAGCCCTTGTTTAAACTTATTAAACCGTAACTGTATTCATCTAACGTATAAGACCTTTTTTTTAAGTGTCTAGTGAGATCCAACTTTTTCAACATGATTCTAGGTGGCACCCGAAAACAAAAGTATTATGCCCCAAATCTACACTATTTTACTTTGTGCCTTTGACTCCCTTCTTTATAGCAAGGGCCGGCAGAGCTAATCAACAGGGTTACTAGTATCATCTCTCAAAAACAATGGTGATGTGTTTCCACTCAAAGCAACAGAATGCTACAAGGACCATATTCATCAGTAAAAATATATCCTCGTGTGCAGTGACTAGCATTAAGATTTTTATATAATACTCTTATTTACCCTGCCTATAACCTAAACTCAATCATTCCCTTTGTACCATCAACGAGATCGATATCCATTGATGTGCCCAAACTACTTTACGTGCCAGCACCACACATTCTGCTTTTATAGGAGCTTTCCATGATTCAGCAATCAGCACCACATACCCAATTTCCATGTGCGTTCTCCCTGTATTCAATGCTCAATAAAGATACCCAATATTTTTCTTATACCAAGTTCTGCCTATCATTTAAAACAGAATGAACATCCGAATCCAATACACCCACAGGAATACTTATTATACAAAGACATCCTACAAGTTATGTGTCCAAAGATTTCTTCAACCTCTCTCATTAAGATCATGATTTAACTGACATGAATAAGAGTCATGTCCCAAGCTGGTTTTCAAGCAACATATTGTCCATTTAACAAACCTTAGGAACCAGGCATTAGAAATTGAGAGAATGAACATTGTATTAATAAAAAAGGCATATAACTGCCAGTGCAATCAACTAAAATTCATAAGCTGTAAGGTTAAAGTGACAGCATTGTACACTTTTATTACATACACCTGAAAAGAAATCTCACCTAAGTATGCCAGTCCCACAACCAACATCCATCACAGAAGCACCTCTAAAAAGAGATGGATTTTTCAATATAGCTTGACTATACGCATCCATTCTAACCTGCATCACAACAGGGAAATTGTGAGTCACAACAATGAGGCAATATAACAAACAACTACAACATAATCATGCCATAGCTGACAAAAGATTCAACGATATGAGGGTTTATTAGCTATGGACCTTGTCACTTAACATTTCCCGGTGAATACCAAAGGAGCTATAGGATCCAAAATAACTTTCATTTACTCTCTTGACATCTGATGCTGCAATATTACCAAGAACTCTACAGGGCAGGTCCTTTTCCTTTCTAACAGGAAATGCGCGTCTAACATCAACCCCATTCACCATTGCTTCACTAGATGAGCTACAAACAAAGGTAGAGGCCAAGACTTCTGTTGCTTCCGTGTTTAAAGCAGGACAAGAGACATCAGCATCTTCCATCAATTTCTCTAAATTCCGCGCATCTTCTATTATCCGCGATAGTTCCTCCTCATCAATTGAGGCCATACACTCATCTTCCTCAAAATCATCATCTTGATCAAAGCAGTAAAGCAGAGCATCCCCTTCCATAAATGGTTGCAGATATTTGTCATCATCCCACAAAAGCTTCAATTCCTCAGAAATTTTCGTCTCATGAAGATGTTTAAGCAGCTCCTGATCAGACTTGCACTGATGGCCACAGCTCCAACAAGTGTTTTGTGCCACCTAAAACAAAAGCAACCCAAAAACTTGCTAAGAAGGGCAGACAAGAAAAACATATTACTATGAACTTCATCGGATTATTCAATAAAATCAGACCAAACAGAATATTAAACTCCAGATAGTTAGCCATTACAGATTCTTAGAAAAAATTACTCTAAACTTAAAGAAGACTGTCTTTCTAAAGATGAAACTGTAGATATTATATAGTTATAAGAACTTTTTTTGTGCTCCACCGCCAAGGCACATTAGGTATTTTCAGAGGTGCATATGTGCTTTACAAATAAATAAATTGCAACTAACCAAATGAATTAAGCATCAAATGAAGAAAATGAAACTATTGCTCCCTGAGTAACCAACATTAACAAAAGAAACAAATTGACCAAATGATTTGCTTGCATAGATTGTAATATATTGAAGAAAAGGCAAAGATACCATAACCCTGATGTAGTTAACAAGCTTGAAGCATCCATAGAAGTCCAATCCTAAGCTCTTCCTTATCGAATGAAAATCAAAATGATGAGTTGAACCACAATGTTGAAGCAATGAAGCAGAGGAACTGAACTTGACGTCACAGAACAAACACTTGACCACCGAATCTTCATAGCCGTTTTCATCAATTTCATCTACGTTCCAGTCATCCCAAGCTTCATCAACTTCCAACATTTGGTCATCTTCATCAATGTCTAAGCATGTTTCTTCCAGCTTAGGGTCCTTTTCATTGTTTAACGCCATTGGAGATAGGTATGCTAGAATAGTTGGAAATTTGGAAGTTGGAAGTTGGATTTGCAAGTACGGAGAAATCCTAAACCCTTTCAAAAACCCTAGACAAGTCACACCTCAGCTCACAGTGTCAGTCACACTCCTTGTTTTTTGTTTTTTGTTTTTAATTTTTTTGTTTTTTTGATTGATACACGGTAAGGGATGTTAGTGGGAAACCAGCCTCGCATCCGCCCCAGTTAGAAGTAGAGCTGTCAAAAGCTGACCTGCTCCAGGATTTTGAACCGAACCCGACCCGGATCCGACCCGAGAAATGATACACCCGAATTCGGCCTGCACCCGACCCGAACTCAACCCGTAACCGAATGACACCTGCCAATCCTCGGCCTGAACCCGACCTGCACCCGACCCGACCTCAACCTGTAACCGAATCAACCCGACAATTGTTCACCTGAACCCGACCTATACCCGACCCGAACTCAACCCATATCCGAATTTACCCGACATAACCCGGTTTCAACCCGACCCGATCATGACCCGACCTGACCTCAACCCAACCTCGATTATGACCCGACCTGATCATGATCCGACCCAAATATGACCCGAACCGATCATGACCCGACCTGATCTCAACCCGATCCGAACATGACCCGACCTGATTATGACCCGACCCGATCATGACCCGACCTGAACATGATACGACCTGATCTCAACCCAATCCGAACATGACCCGACCTGACTTCAACCCGTCCCGAACATTACCCGACCTCAACCCGACCCGAACATGACCCAATTTTACCTCAACCCGACCCGAACAGACCTCAACTCGACCCGAACATGACCCAACCTCATTTCAACGCGACCCGAACCTAACCCGACCTGACTTTAACTCGGCCCAATTATGTCTCGACCTAACCTCAACCTGACCCGATCATGATCCGAGTCGACCTGATTTCAGCCCAATTAGATCATGGCTCAATTTTATTTTATTAAACTCTTTTACTCAAATTTAAACTCTCTATAATAGAACATTCAACACTACTTCTTTTTAATAACCTTAATTAAACATTCCAATTTAATATTCTAAATTATATATACATTGTTTTTTTAATGACTCCTAATTTAATTTAAGGAACTCAAATCATTATTTTTCATGAAAATCTAGAATTGGATTCAATACTAGTCATTATTTGAAAGATTTATGAAATTTATTATATTTTAAATTGTGTTTAAGTATTGAATATTTCAGTCTTCGCAACTTCGAATCTTCTCCAAAATACACAATATCTATAAAAGAGGAATAACATAATCACTTAATTGATCAAAAATATAATTAGCTAAACTAAATTACACAAATTAATCCTACAAAATACACAAATTCCTTCTATATACGGTTTATTATCTCTTAATTTAATTTGAATATTCAAAATATTCCTAATTGAATATTCAAAATTATGTACAAATGACCGATCTGATCTCGACCCGACCCAAACATGACTCAACCTAATCTCAACCCGACCCGAACATGACCCTATCTAATCTCAACCCGACCCGATCATGATCCGACCTAACCTCAACCTGACCCGATCTTATTTTGTTATGCTATTTCAAAAAAATTATCATATTTAAATCTAAAATAGATTTTAAAAAATATTAATGATATCCTTAAACTTGTATATGGATCACAAACTCATTTAATTTATTATTTGTTGTAGAATTAGTGGTGTTTGCCTGTTTGGTAATCACAGTTGGCAAAATCACTAAATTATTGAAAGATTTTTTTGTCTTAAAGGGGTATGGTTACTTTTTATAATTATAATATTCGGCTAATAAACTCAAGACACGACCTGATTAGTCATTAGGGGTGCTAAGAATAACTCAACCTGCTTTAATGGGCAGGGTCCCCAATCCGAAAGATAGCTACTAAACAGGTCGGGTTATGGGCCTCCATTTTGATGATAGCAGGTAAAAAAATACATTTTGTTTTTACTGCCATCAGTACCTTGTGTTTTTACTAATTAGGTACAAAAAGTTCCTCTTTCACTCACTCACTCGTGTGACTCGCAGATACCACTACTCAAAGGCACAATGTAGACATGTTCATAGTGAAGATTTAGGAGCAACATTTATGTCAATCAATTAATGCAAACATAATATAATGATACTCTCAAATTTAGCTTGTGATCTCATATGCAGTTACGCACCACTCAAACATCAATGACAATATGAGACAATGATCATGTGACCCAATTCCATCACCTTACTAACTGAAAATTCTCCAGCAAAATTCAGTTTCTTTTGGCTGATTTAATTAGATCAAAATCTTTATTTAGTTCATGAATTCACATTTCACACACACAACCTGCAGACCCAATGTTTATGCGGGTACCCAGAAAATGAACACACGTAATAGTCATATTGGCAGACGCCAAAAAGAAATAAAATGGAGTTGATAATAGCACTATTTCCCTGCTCTTCCCTTGTTATTGTCTTCCTCCAATCATGCATCAACAGACTTTGAAAGTAATTTGAAGTGAAGAGAAGAGAATACCATAGAGATTTGTTTAAGTCAGAGAAGCAATCTCATGAGCAAGAGAGTATCATACTGGGTTAGGGTTTATTTTCCTTCACGTCTCTCTATCATTTCTTCTTCCTCCTCTTCAAGATCAGTTTTTTTTTCTTCTTTTTTTAGTTGTGTATCGTGTCAAATTCATTGATCGATGAAATTTGGTTTATTCATGTAATGTTCAGAAGCTTTGACAAAAAAAATTGATCAGAAGTTATGATATGAATATGGCTCTATGAAAGCAATATTCAAGTGTACTCCAATGCAAAGGAACCTAGATAATTAAAAGTCCGAATTTTTATGTGTTTTGTGTCTAAAGTTTGTGTTTTTATGTGTTTATGGGATATGGAAATTAAATCAATCACTCCTGAAAGATTTAATTAACTTTCAATCTCACTTAAACCACTCCTGGAATTAAGTAGATTAATCACTCAATAATTATTACTCCTGAAAATTATTAAATGGCACGAATTTAATTGACAAACAATTAAGCTCGAAATATATGACTTAAACTCTCAAAATTTCACTGAATAAAAACGACTACATAGTCCCCTATTTATACTAGTACACCTCTAGTATGATAAGGAACCCTAACTCTATCTAAAAAGCAAGATAAAACTAAATCCCTAAAATGAAGGGAAAGATAGAGATAGAGATAAGCAAGGATAAGCATCTAAGGAAAATGATAGGTATTCGGCCTTATCATATCCATTCCACACCCCTAAGCTTATCATTTTCTCTCCAACATCAATCCTAATCACAATAGGATTTGGAAACCTACTAGAACTTACATAGATAACCGAAATAACCATATTTTCGGCCCCCATGGTAGTTTTTATTACATGAATAAAAATGACTCAACAAAAGCAAATAGAATACTCTAGAAGACTACATATGGACGCCCCATATTAGCCATTTCAAGCTAGTTCTTCCTCCCAAGCTAACATAGTCACAAAAGATCCATTGGACTTGAGCTTGAATCCAAAGGTCTCAAGAACCAAGCAAATAGGCTCATCTCCAATGGTTGACTTTGGCTCTTGACTCATGTCATTCTCCCCCTCTTCAAAAGAATTTGTCCTCAAATTTTCATCATCATAGTAAGGACTAAGATCTCCAACGTTGAAGGTAGCACTCACACCTCCATACTCACTTGGAAGATCAATCTTGTAGGCACTATCTCCAATCACCTCAAGCACCTCAAAGGGACCATCAGCCCTAGGCATGAGTTTATTCTTCCTTTTGCTTGGAAACCTCTCCTTTCTCAAATGAATCCACACAAGATCGCCACTTTTGAACTTTGGTTGCCTTCTATGCTTGTTTGCTCTCTCCTTGTATTGAGTGTTCATCTTCTCTATTCTTGCCTTGACTTGCTCACACGTTTTTTTGAAGGTTTCGAACCTCTTCTTTGCATCAACATGAATTTCAGCTTTGGTTAGCACAATAAAATCAATAGGAAGGAAAGGATTGATACCATAGACCACCTCAAATGGAGATTGAGAGGTAGTGGTTGAATGAGCTCAATTATAAGCAAATTCAGCATGGGCTAGCTTCATATCCCAATCCTTTTGTGTCTTGCTCACCAAGCCACGCAATAAAGCTCCAAGAGTCCTATTAGTTACTTCAGTTTGGCCATCAGTTTGAGGGTGATGACTAGTACTGAAAAGTAACTTGGTTCCAACCATCTTCCACAAGCTCCTCCAAAAGTGACTTAGGAACTTGGAATCTCGATCACTAACAATACTTCTAGGGATGCCATGTAGGCGAATGATCTCCCTAAAGTACAAATCAGCAACATGTATAGCA
Source organism: Patellifolia procumbens (assembly GCA_947645195.1). NCBI lineage: Eukaryota > Viridiplantae > Streptophyta > Magnoliopsida > Caryophyllales > Amaranthaceae > Patellifolia > Patellifolia procumbens. The sequence continues at coordinate 4,421,539 of CANSGD010000406.1, forward strand.
TCATCAGTTTTATGCATAGGTACAAAATGAGCCATCTTAGAGAAACGATCTACCACCACCATGATAGCATCTTTTCCACTTTGAGTTATAGGCAACCCTACTATGAAATCCATACTCACACTATCCCAAGGAGCATTAGGGACTGGTAATGGAGTGTATAGGCCTTTATGGAAGGTACTCTTGGCCCTTTGACAACTAGCACACCTACTAACCACCATATGAACATCTTTCACCATGCTAGGCCAATAGAAACTCTCACTCAATGTGTCTAGGGTCTTTTGAATGCCAAAATGGCCAGCCACGCCACCACTATGGACTTCCCTCACCAACAACTCCCTCACGCCACTCTTAGGAACACAAAGCCTGTTCCCCTTAAACAGAAATCCTTCTTGCACTACATACATGCCATTAGGGTTAGTAAAAGAATTACAAAAGTCATCATCTTTTACATACAATTCTTTCAAATGATCAAACACTAAAATACGAGCATCAACCATGGTTAAGAGATAGGAACGCCTAGAAAGAGCATCAGCAACAACATTACTCTTTCCTTCTTTATACTTAGAAGAAAAAGTAAAAGATTGTAGGAATTCAACCCACTTGGCGTGCCTATAATTGAGCTTTTGTTGCCCATGGATGTGTTTGAGTGCCTCATGATCTGAATGAAGTATAAAAGGCTTTGGCCTTAAATAATGAGACCAATGATCCAAGGCCCTTACAATAGCATAAAACTCACGATCATAATTGGAGTAATTGAGCTTGGCGCCACTCAATTTCTCACTAAAAAATGCAATAGGCCTCTTCTCTTGGATCAAAACAGCACCTACGCCAATCCCACTTCCATCACACTCTACCTCGAACAACTTGTGAAAATCTGGCAAGGCTAGGATAGGGGCGTTGCAAAGGAGCCTCTTCACCTCTTCAAATGATCTTTGAGCTTGAGAGTTCCAAGAAAACTCTCCCTTCTTCATCAACTCTGTGATTGGAGCCATAACTGTTGAGAAGTTTCGAATGAACCTCCTATAGAAGGAAGCTAGGCAATGAAAACTTCTACACTCATGAGCATTGCTTGGCGCCAACCATGTGGAAATAGCTTTGACTTTCTCTGGATCAACATGTACTCCATCCCTAGAAGCAATATAGCCAAGAAAAGCAATACTAGGTACAAAAAAGTCACACTTTTCCATCTTTCCATACAGTTTTTGTTCTCTCAATTTTTCAAACAAAAGTCTTAAATGAGCCAAATGAGATTCAATACTAGTACTATACACAAGAATATCATCTAGATAGACAACAATAAACTTGTTAAGAAAGGGACGTAGTACCTCATTCATAAGCCTCATAAAAGAACTAGGAGCATTGCAAAGACCAAAAGGCATCACCATCCACTCATATAGACCTTGTTTGGTCTTAAAAGCGGTTTTCCACTCATCTCCTTCCCTAATTCTCATTTGGTGATATCCACTCCTTAGGTCTATCTTTGAAAACACCAAAGCTCCATGTAACTCATCAAGCATGTCCTTCAATCTAGGCATAGGAAAACGATACTTGATGGTGATGTTGTTGACGGCCCTACTATCAATGCACATCCTCCATGTACCATCCTTCTTAGGGACAAGAAGGGCAGGAACGGCGCATGGACTCATGCTTTCTTTCACATAGCCTCGTTCAATCAACTCTTCAATCTGTTTTTGTAGCTCCTTAGAAGCCATAGGATCGCATCTATATGCTGGTTTGTTAGGCAAAGGTGCGCCTGGCACTAGATCAATAGCATGCTCAATCCCTCTCAAAGGTGGTAACCCTTGTGGCAACTCTTTGGGAAAAACATCCCCAAACTCCTCTAGCAAAGCTGCAAGGTTAGGATCCTTCATAGAAACATCATTAGTTAAAGTACATTTAACAAATAAAGCATAACCATGACCTTCTATTTCAACCTCCTTTTCGAACTCTTTGGGTGAAAGGAACAAACTTTGCTTGCTTTCATCCCTCTTCTTTGGCGCCATAGTGTTAGGAGACAAGGGCATAAGTCGAATCCTTTTGGATCCCATCAAAACAAAATACACATTGGTCTCCCCCTCATGAATAACCTTTCGATCAAATTGCCAAGGTCTACCAAGAAGAATATGACAAGCACTCATAGGAAGACCATCACCCCACAACTCATCTTTGTAGCTACCAATCGAAAAAGAAACAAGGGCTTGTTTCTTAACCATCAAACCAGTCTTATCATCTAACCAACTCAACTTGTAAGGACAAGGATGATCTCTAACCAACAAATTCAACTTAGAGACCACATTAGATGCCACCCCATTAGTGCAAGATCCACTATCAATAATCACATTGCAAGAGAAATCACCAACTCTACATCTAGTATGAAAAAGATTTTCTCTTTGTTCATGATTAGGTGAATGATCAACATGTAAAGTCCTCCTAATAACTCCAATCATCCTAGAGTCATCTTCAGCATAGGCATCTTCATCCTCACTCTCCACCCTCTCATGGTCACTCTCCACCACATAGTCATACATCCTCTCTTCCTCCTCCATGGTCATGTATTGTCTCATGGTTAGGGCTTTTCTCGTGGGACAATTCGAAGAAATATGACCCCTCCCTTGACACTTAAAGCACTTCCTACTATAATCAAACTTCTCTCTAGAAACCACCAGTTTAGGGCGCTCCCCCTTTTGTTCCCCCTTAGAAGGAATTTCATTTTTTTCAAAGGTTTTGGAAGAAGATGGATAATTAGGGTTAGGGTTAAAGCTTTTGAAAGTGGTGTTTTTCCCCCCATAGGTTCTCTTATCCTCAAGTTCATGTCTTTCAAACTTCAAAGCCAATTGACACACATCATCAAAGGTACTATAGTTGGCAATATCAATCTTTCTAGCAATAGATTTATGAAGACCTCCAATAAACCTAGCAATTTTTTCTTGCTCAACCTCTTCATTACCACATAGCAAGCATAATTTATCAAATTCCAAAGTATAATCATTCACACTCATAGAATCTTGAGTTAAATCACGCTTTTTCATGTATTGCCTTTGAATGAAATCACTTGGAATAAATCTCTCTTTCAACTTCTTTTTAAGCTTCTCCCAACTTTTAAGCTTAGGTTTTCCAAGTTTTGCCCTTTTTGCTTTAAGACTTTCTAACCAAATCCCAGCATATTTAGTTAGTCTAATAGTGGCAATTTTAAACTTTTTCTCATCATCAAATCCCCTATAGTCACACACCTTCTCAAGTTGTCTAATCCACTCAAGCAAATCTTCAGGATTTGCATTACCATCAAAATCATCCAATTTTATTCCCCTATCAACATCATAGGTGGATTTAACATTTTGCGCAACCTCATGATCAGATTCATAATCAACATGATTAGGGTTATTTTTCCTTTTAAACATATCATGCAAGGTCAATTGGGCGGTTTCCAACCTCCTAGCCCTAGCTCTGTCCTCCTCAACACCAATAAGTAAATCATGCATCATTTTTTCAAGTTTCTCCACACTAGACATGATTTAAAGCTTAAAACAATCAACAAATAAGCCACACAAATACACAAAGTCACGCCAACAAGAGTAGTAGCCAACCAACCACACAAGCCCAAACAATGATCAATAACTAGAATTAACTAGTTTAGAATGCTTACCAAGAAAGTCGGACACTTTCTTTCCTCACCCAACCTGGCTCTGATACCAATTGATATGAATATGGCTCTATGAAAGCAATAAACAAGTGTACTCCAATGCAAAGGAACCTAGATAATTAAAAGTCCGAATTTTTATGTGTTTTGTGTCTAAAGTTTGTGTTTTTATGTGTTTATGGGATATGGAAATTAAATCAATCACTCCTGAAAGATTTAATTAACTTTCAATCTCACTTAAACCACTCCTGGAATTAAGTAGATTAATCACTCAATAATTATCACTCCTGAAAATTATTAAATGGCACGAATTTAATTGACAAACAATTAAGCTCGAAATATATGACTTAAACTCTCAAAATTTCACTGAATAAAAACGACTACATAGTCCCCTATTTATACTAGTACACCTCTAGTATGATAAGGAACCCTAACTCTATCTAAAAAGCAAGATAAAACTAAATCCCTAAAATGAAGGGAAAGATAGAGATAGAGATAAGCAAGGATAAGCATCTAAGGAAAATGATAGGTATTCGGCCTTATCATATCCATTCCACACGCCTAAGCTTATCATTTTCTCTCCAACATCAATCCTAATCACAATAGGATTTGGAAACCTACTAGAACTTACATAGATAACCGAAATAACCATATTTTCGGCCCCCATGGTAGTTTTTATTACATGAATAAAAATGACTCAACAAAAGCAAATAGAATACTCTAGAAGACTACATATGGACGCCCCATATTAGCCATTTCAAGCTAGTTCTTCCTCCCAAGCTAACATAGTCACAAAAGATCCATTGGCCTTGAGCTTGAATCCAAAGGTCTCAAGAACCAAGCAAATAGGCTCATCTCCAATGGTTGACTTTGGCTCTTGACTCATGTCAAGTTAGACTCAGAAAAACCATGTTATCTCTATTTATCAGTGTAAAAAAAGAGATAGAAAGTTAGAAATCGCAAATCTGGGGTTTATACTTGACTTTTGATAGTTCAATTCAACCATTAAAGCTCTAGATTTAGAACTTTAGAGGTTGAATTAAGCTATCAAGCACCATTAATCCATGCATTGAAGGAGAAAGGAGGACATGGAAGGGGATTGGAGAACAAGAAATGGGCGGAGGAGGGAAAAGAAGGGGGACGGCGGAAGAGGGGAAATAGCATACTGGGTTAGGGTTTTAGCATTTTAGGCTTTAAGTAGAGTGGGAGTGTGGGTTATGAATTTTTTGGAGGGAGATATAGGGGGGAAAGGAGGGTAAATTTTTTATTGAATTTTGAACTTCAGATTTTGAAATTTGATGTTTGAAGTGAAATAGAGTTAAAATTTTTAGTTTTTATTTCAAATTATGGATATTTTAAGTTAAATTTTCTTTGACTTATAAACTTGCATTAAGACTTAACTATTTATAATTACTAATACTAGAGTTATATATAATTACGATGAATAAAAACTTCTCTCGTGAAATACCTTCTTATAAGTTATGTCGTGAAATATCTTTTTATAACTTATAACAGCGACAATGTTTAATGGCGTAAGTTATTGGTGTAAGACTTACTGTTACCCTTGTAACATTAGTGAATGATCAATGAACTATAACTTAATTGCAAAATTTATAAACTCATCACCACTTAATTACCATAGTCTACATTGTTTACATCGTGGTGTCACGAGCACTATCTAACTCACTGGTCTAATATATTACTAATTGATCATTTACTAATTGATTTGATGATACACTAATCTTAACTATTTTATTCATTGATCTATTGTGTCGAATATATATATATATATATATATATATATATATATATATGAATGACGATTGATCTATTTGATGCAATAAACTTAATTATCTTATACGTTGATATAATATAATGATGATTTACACGTAAATCTTTATTATCTTATTCATTGTTCCAATACATAGATCTTAAACCGTTAACTATCATATTCATTGAACTAATGATGATTGATATGATATGTGGCTCTTAGATATCTATTTCGTTAATGTAATATATCCATGTTTCATGTAAATACATAGATCGTAACTATCTTATTCATTAATTTGATACATAGATCTTAATTAACTATCTATTTACTAACCTAATGATGATTGATATAATACATAGCTCTTAATTAGATATATAATTCAGTAATGTAATATATTGATGATTGATTGAATATATTGATCCATCTAATACACCAATCCTAACCATCTTATACGTTGATTTAATATATTAATGATTGATCTAATTCATTACTCTTACCTATCATATATATTGACCTAGTACATCGATGATTGAACTAATACATATATCTTAACTAATAATGTAAGATATTATTGATGATTGATCTGATACATAGTTTTTAAGTCTTAACTATATTATTCATTAATCTAGTCTACTGATGATTGATTGAATACATGGCTCTTAAACATCTGATCCCCAATTGCGAAACAATAATCTCAATTTCAATGGACAATGTTTAATGGTGGTTAAATTATTGGTATACGACTTAACAAGTAGTCTAGTTATATTGGTTAACGATGGAACATAGTAATACTAAATTAGAAAATTTATAAACTCATCGCCACTCAATTATATATATATATATATATATATATATATATATATATATATATATATATATATATATATCCTTAGCTTCAAAATTTGATTGACTCGTACTAATCCGATATGATGTTAACTTGACTTGAACATAATTTAACCCATACATAACCGGATCCGAGATCGATCCGACCTAGACTTGAAACGAAATTGACCCGACCTATACCCGATTCTAGGTTAACCCGACCCTATCATAACCCGATCCGAGGTCAACCCGACCTGGGCATAACCCGATCCGAGGTCAACCCGACCCGGGCATAACCCGATCCGAGGTCAACCAGACCCGATCATAACCCGATCCGAGGTTAACCCGACCTAGACATAACCCGACCCGAGGTTGACCCGACTGGGCATAACCCGAACCGAGGTTGACCCGACCCGGGCATAACCCGATCCGAGGTTGACCCGAACCGACATAGACCCGACCCGAACCTTACCCAAACCCGAATTTAACCGTCATAACCCGTTCCAAACCCGATCCGACCCAATACCGACCCGACCCGGATTCAAACCTACTCGAACCCGACCCGAACCCGAAGGTCATTTAGACCCGAACTAACCCGACCCGAAAGTGACCCGACCCAAACCCGACCCAATCTGTCTAGTTGGATACCCGAACTTGACCGGACCCGACTGACACCCGACCCGAACTCGACCCACACACTCGAATTGACAGCTCTAGTTAGAAGGGTATGGAGAAGGTTTCGCGAGTGATGGGGTGGGGATGGGATGAAAACAGTTTTCACCGTGGGTAATGGAGCGGGTGTGGATGTTAGATTGGCCCCGCCCCATCCCCGCCCGCCCCACCCCATCCCCGCTCGCCCCGTCCCAGCCCGCCTCGTTTTATCCCCGTGTATTGAAGAAATTTATTTTTTAATGTAATTTATCTTTTTTAAAAGTTTTTACCATTTGTTTCTCTAGGCCCAAAAAATTTAGTAAATCGGCATTTGGACGGGGATGGGGCGGAGATGAGACGGGGGTCGGGGCGAGTCTAGACGGGGTGAGGGGGTATGGGGATCCACGCGGGTGATGGGGCGGGGATAGTTTTTGGTGGGTCTCCATTGGGGCTGGGATGGGGATAAGATTTTCCCCCGCCATGGGTGATGGGGCGGGGATGGGGATGGGGATAGGAACGCCAACATCCGCTCCGCCCCGCCCCACCCCATTGACATCCCTAATACACACCCTTGTTTTTGTTCAATAAACATGTAACAGTTAAATATTTTGAAAACATCTCACACGTTACTTGAACTTGGACACTATATTACTATGTATAAACCTTATGTTATATAATTTGGATACTATGTTATCATCTAGTGGACACTATATTTTTATGTATATATACGGCTATCCCATGTTAAATTAGCGGTGTTTTTATATACTTGACTTTACCATATTACCCCTTATGTTACATGTATTTGTCCCTCGTTTAATATGTAAAATGCTCATATTGCCCCTCTTTCCCCTCTTTTAATATGTAAAATGTTCATCTTGTCCTCAATTGATATGTGAAATGGTCAATGTACCCCTATTAGATGTTTTGAAAACATGTAAATGTTATATGTTTATTAATCCTCAAGATATAAGAAAAAAAACAAGTTTGATTGATATTACAAAACCTGTGAAATCACCTCAGTTATTAGAAGAAGAAGAAGGAATAGGATATCAAGCTTAGAGATGGGGCGGGGAATGATCTGAAAAAAGACAAGGAGATCAAGAATCATATCCGGATGTTCTATTCTGACCTTTTCACTTCTGAGAAACTTAGTTCCACCGGATGTCCACACAACTATGTACCATTAGTATGGCATACTTACTTTCAATAAGAGAAATTAAGAATGTTGTCTTTAGCTATAGCCTTTGGAAAGCCCCTGAAAAAGGATGGGTTCCACAAAAAAAAATTTCTTCCAAAACCACTGGCATTCTGTCAAACATGACATATACTAATTCTTCCATATTGTGTTCAGTTCAAGGAGTGTGGACCTCACACTTAGTGAAGCAGTAGTTACATACCTACCAAAAGTCGAACACCGTGAGACCATCAAGCAATTCAGATCCATTAGTTTATGCCTAACCATCTTCAAGTTTGTAACCAAGGTGCTAGTCATGAGAATGAAGCCTCTGTTGAAAAATCTTATCTCTCCAAACCAAAACAACTTCATGCCAAATACAGGTACAGACATCAATTACATAGTTGCCTCTGAGACTCTCCATTCTATGAGGAAAGTGCAAGGAAAGAAAGGCTACCTAGCCATTAAGATTAACCTAGAGAAAGCTTATGATAGGCTTGAATGGGACTTTATCTTAGGTTGCCTCAAGAACCATGACTTTGACCAACCTACCTGCCAACTCATCATGTCATGCATCACCTCTGCCTCCTTTACTATCAACATTAATGGGGATAGATCTGATAGAGTCATTCCTTCCAGAGGAATAAAATAGGGAGACCCTTTGTCACCTTAGATCTTCATTCTTTGTATGGAACACCTCTCCAAATTAATTCACAATGCTTGTGAGGAAGGAGCTTGGACCCCCCCAGGATTAGGAAGATCATAACTTGCACTATTCACATCTCCTCTTTACAGACGACCTCATTATTTTTGGAGAAGCAAACCCCAAGATAGTGTCTAGTATCTTGCATACCCTAGACCTATTTTGAAAGGAATCTGGTCAAAAAGTGAATCATAACAAAAGTAAATGCTATTTCTCCAAATATACCTCTGCCCAGGATATCCAAACTCTAATCCTCATAATTTTATGATTTTTATAAATATATTTAAAGTATATTTATAAATGAATTTCGTATTTAATTAGTTAAATTATTTAATAGTTGACTATTTTGAAAGACAAACGATTATTTAGCGTTTTAAATAATCATATATTTTATTGGGATGAACTTTTAAATTTATTAAATGTTTACTTGAGTTTTGGGTCAAGTTTAATTAATTTTTAATTATAGGTTGAGGAGCCTAAACCACCTTTAAGTTTGATGATCAACTTAAAAGCCCAACTAAACTCTAACCCATTTGTACCAAGTTTTTAGACAAATCTATAAATACCTCATTAAACCTCAAAAATCCTCACCCTTATATTATTATTTTTTCTCTCTTTTTCTCCTCACACCCACCGGCCATCCTCCTCTTTCTCCCTCTTGTTTTCCGGTGGCCACCCGCCACCACTCACACTCAATCTCCTCGTTTTCGTGTCGCAGCACGGCACCACACTTTTCTCGTCTTCTCGCCTTCGTGCGCTAACACACAACAGCTGTCGCGCATGGTAGCATGCACCACCATGCCACCCACCATCCGCCACGCGCCACCTTGTCGTGCGCGTCTCCTCCTCTTTGTTCCGATTTTCTTGCTTTCGTTCCCGTTATTTTTTGTCAGCCTAGTACAAAGACTAGATCAACTACAAGAGGGAGGTAAATTATAGTTGAGGGGATTTTAAAACTTTTTGAGGAATATAAATAACTAAAAGCTAAATAAAGAAAGAAAGAGACAACTAGGAACACACAGAGATTTTTAACAAGGTTTACTTCCTTAATTCTCTAGGAAGAACCCTGCCCTTTTCTTTATACTTCCTCCGTTTCTTTTTAATTGCCACATTTGCCAAAAATGGAAATATCAAATTAATTGCAACAAATATTTTCTTTTCTTTTTTACAAGTCATTTCTCTCTATCTCTCTCCTTATCACATGCCCCACTTTCTCTCTCCATCCCTTTCATACTCACACCAAATTTTTGCCTAGGAGTCCACCCACTTGAGTTTTTGCATTAAAAAGAAACGGAGGAAGTAATAGAATTTACAACCTATTATAAACTCTTCTCACTCAGCTCCTCTAGGAACTTGACCATGTCCCCAGTCACCTTGTTCCCCCTGAACTTGTGAATTTCTCACTTGACGTCATTCGAAGTCTTATCTTTTTCTTTCTCTCTTTCACTCTTGATTACAGAAACTTTAAACTCTAATTTTTTTTCTCCCCAATCACTCGAAAATAAATATAATGGTTTAAACTATTGAAAATAAAAACCGAATGAACTTAAGACATAATCTGCGTGTAGAGTAGAAAAGTTCTTCATCTTCTGATTAGGTTTTCTCTTCATATATATAGAGGATTCTCAGAGCCTTTTTTGATTCATAGAAACGGTTATGGGTCTATAAGATTAGTCTAGTATCCGCTCTTCAAGATGCTCTTTGTGCGCAAGAATCTCTCTAACAGAATCGGCAAACCTTAGTCAATCTTATCTCCATGCAGTTTGTTGTCAAGTTGAGTACTAGGAGGTTGGTTGAGATTCCGTAACTCTAGGAATTGACTGGCAGCTCGTCAGATCCTCCTAGATTTTAGGGTTGTTGTGCTTATCTTGTTTCCTCCATAGTAGCATCCGATTTTATAGTTTGTCGATGCATGATTATCCATTTTATCCAAATTTGCACAATGCTAACAAACTAACACAACTAATATCATGAAAATTAATTTTACTCAAATTAAAGTTCCACGACATTAGGATTATCTCAAAGCAAACCATATATATAAATCGAGTGATATATAAATCAAGTACATAGAATAATTAGGTTTAATAACTTAATTAGGTTAAACTCATAACTATTTCTCCATAAGTTAAAACTAATTATTAAGTATTTGACCAAGAAAAAATAATACTAATTATATAAAATAAAAGCCTATGAAAATACTAAGTCTAAAAGGTATGAAATAAACCCTAAGTAAACTAATAAAAGTCTATACTAAAAATTACATTATTTGTCATCATCAAAATAGTGAAACCAACAATATTCCCCCTTTTTGATGATGACGAATAATTTGGCAAAAATAAAAAATAAAACTAAGAACTATCTAAGTTTCTAAGGTCTCAATTATGACTAGGAACAGACAACTAATACTAGGACCACAGACAGAGTAACATCAGAAAAGTTACATGAACTAAGGTAGGCCAGAAAATATTTTTTAATTTGTGCCATGCCAATATCACTTCCCCCTTTTGTCATTATCAAAACTAAGTATATGCACCTATAGCACTAGTAAAGTCAATAGTCTAAATTCAGTTCAGTAGCTCTAACATTGTACACTCATAATATTAGCCATCCTAACTTTCCAAGAGTATATATATCATGAATATATCATGAACAGGCATTCACAAAGCACAAAAAAATACCAGGAATAGAGTTCAATATAATAGAGATAGAAGAGATATGGATGATGAAAAGAGAACTTCATAATTTCTTGTGTCACAACAGGACACAAGAAGAAGCAAAAATAGAGAATGCAATTGTTCAACAAATTATACAACCCAAAAAAAACTGAAATTTTAATTGTCTTGGGGGGGATGGATCAGGAATTAGGGGAATTCATGGATGGGAAAAGAGGCAACAACAGAATCTATCTTGGCTCGTATGTTGAAAGCTTCTTGATTAATGGCTTTGATGAGTTGATCATGCTGCACATCCTCATGAGTAATCCGAGTTTCCAATGCCTGCACCTTGTTCCCAGAACAACAATAGAGTCCTTCATCTCCTTTAATAGCGCACGGAGACCAGCAGTAGCTAGTAATGGGAAGTCAACAGCCTGAGATCCTGCTGCTTGAGGAACTGGATCCTCATCTAAATCTATCATCACCCCCACCCTCTTGGTTCCTCCTAGGTTCTGCTAGTCTCTGACTCTTGCGGACTGATTGCTTGATCCAGTTCCCAGTTCCTCTCCTATCTTCCTTTTCCCAAATTCCTCAACCTCTTTCTCAACCTTCACTACCACTTCCTCAATATCAAATTCCAGCTTTCCCCTTCTGACTCTCAGACTTAGTCTGGAGAGTGTGTCCTTTATTAAGAAGTATTCAGGTTTAAGATCAAAAGAAGGGTGAGAAGGAAGTTTGGTTTTGCATTTCTTTAAAATAATGGAGATTAAATTTCCATATCCTATGCGGTTCTTGTTGGTAATGCAGTGGGTGAGGTGAGATTTGAATAAGGGTGGAAAGTTTATGGGAATCTTTGTGGTAAGGCAGTACATGAGTGAAAGGTCAAGAAGATTAGCCTGGGTCTTCTTGGAGGCACGAGGAACTAGGAACCGCCAGACAAAGTGAAAAAGAAATTTGTGAAAGGGCTTTAGGTCTTTTGATCCATGGAAAGATCAGTGGGATTGCCACTGAAAAATTTCAAGATTTTACTGTTGTTAGCTCCCTCTACATTCAATTTCGCTTTCCCCTTAACATATTCTTAGTACCCTTCAGCAGATACCCTAAACCAATCACTCAGATTTTTTTCATTAAATTTCACTAATTTCCCCCTACAACACTCATGCATAGACCATCAGAATTTTCAAACTTACTACAGAATTCAGACATTCCTTCCTTAAACAGACCCTCATCAATACAAAGAGCCTTACCCCATTTTTGAAAAAACACAAGGTCCAGAAACTCAGTCCATTTTTCTTTCTTGCACCAGCCCATATCAACACAAGATCCAATTAAAAATTTAGAGGATTTCGACTTCTTACCTCTCTCGATGGGAATATTGAGTGGTTTTTCAGTTTCTTCTTCTTCCTCTTGCGTCTCTTCCACTTTCTTGGAAGACGTTTCTTTTTTGGTGGATTGTGCTTTGGAAGTCAAAGATTCATGGACCGAGTGCTCCGTTTCATTTTTGCTTGCCTCATACGCAACCAGAGGAGATGGCATTTCTTCGGGGAGGAGTGAGGTTTCCGAGCTTTTTCTTTTAGGAGCCATGGAGTTAGGGTTTGTAGGAGGAGAGAGAATTAGGAGAGAAGGTGAATGGTTTTCTTTGGTTTCATGGTTTTGATAGTAGTCGATTGATGTGATGTGATGGGGAGGAAGATGGGTTTTATGTGAGTGAATTAGGCGTGTGAGAAGAGTGATAATTAAATGAGTGGCTTCCCTTAGACAAGTAATCATCCAACCTTTAATGAGCATGCATTTAATTTTGTTCGAACCATTGCAGTGTATGAATGAATGAAGTGAGAATAGAAGATGTAGAATTCGAAAGAAAAAAATAAAAAGAAAAGAGAAAATATGAATGATGAAAAAAAACAAGAAATTTGAACTCTTGTAACTGATACATTTCATGCTAAGTTATACAAGTACCAATTTTTTTACTCAATATACTAGTACAGACAATAAGGATAATATTATTTAGACAAATGTGAGTCATTATCCTTGACTAAAGGTGTATGAATTAAGAAATTCATTAAAATCGCAAAAACACTTAGAGATGAATATTACATAGGGGTCAATGTCATAGGCACTTTCAAACAATTATGATCATTCCTAATTCCAAACGAATCTTTTCAAACTTATCCCTAGAGAGTGCTTTGGTCAAGATACCAGCTATTTGATTTTCAGTAGGTCAAAACTCAACTTTGACTAAGCCTTTTTCCACATTGTCCTTCAAGAAATGATGCCTAATGTGAATATGTTTGACCCTAGAATGATGCACTGGATCCTTGGAAATACATATAGCACTTGTATTATCACAGAAAATAGGAACATACTTGTACTTAATACCAAAATCACGTGCTTGTTGCTTAATCCCTAGGACCTAGGAACAACAAGCAACAGCTGCCACATACTTAGCTTCTGCTGTTGACAAGGCAACAATTTTTTTTTTCTTTGAACTCCAAGAAACTAAGATTGTTCCTAGGAACTGAGCAATTCTAGAGGTACTCTTTCGATTTACCAAGTCCCCAACATAGTCAGCATTAGAGTAACTAACTAGATCAAAGGTGTCACTTCGAGGATAGAATAAACAAAGATCATCACTTCCTTTCAAATACCTAAGAATTCTCTTGATTTCTGTCAAGTGAGGATTCCTTTGGATTTGATTGGAATCTAGCACATAACCAACACTAAAAGAAATGTCAGGTCTACTAGTAGTTAAATAAAGTAGGGATTCAATCATACCTCTATATAGTTTATGATCTACTATTTTACCACTTGGATCCTCTTCCAACCTTGTTCCTGTTCCTATAGGAGTATGGTTGGTCTTTGCTTGTTCTAGTTGATCAGTCCATTTTAGTGCATACTTATAGCTCATTTTAAGTCTCATTGCATGTAGATTTAGAGCATTTAGAGTTAGGATTGCATGGTTTTTCCTTTCTTTGGATTTCAATTATACCTCACAAGTGTTTGGTTGTTTTTTATGTATTTCAAGAGAATTGGCACGTGTTAGAGTACTTTTGTGATCTAGAGACTTGGGGCATGTTCGAGGGTGCGTGGCTCGTAATTTGGAGAGGCTCAAGTGAGTCAACCTTGGAGGAATTGAAGGAAGAAGGCCACCACGGCCGTGGCTCATACACCATGGTCGTGGGTACCTGTAGCAAGCAAATCAGTTTTGTGGAGACTTGAAGACTAATACGATGAAATTAGGTCACCACGGTCGTGGTGATTTTACCACGGTCGTGGTGCCTGATCTTCACAGAATCAGTGGCTTGTTTGTATAGTTACTGCCTGGACGTTTTTGAGGCACCACGACCGTGGTGATTTCACCCCGACCGTGGTGATTTCACCTTTCGGGCTTTGACCCGTTTTGTCCGTCAAACTTTAATGACTCTTTTAATTAGTTTTCTTAGCTTAGACTCGTCATTATCTCTTACTCTTAGTTTCTAATTACATTCTCTTAGCCCTAAACTCTCTCTAAACACTAGTTATCTCTTTTGTTCATCTTAGAAGATCGAATTCGTTAATCCATTCAAGTAATTTTTCTTCAATCTCTCTCCTTTAATTCTATTGCTTTGTTTATGATGTTTAATTTATTGAATCTCAATTGCTTAGAATCCATGGTTAGTGAGTAGTTCCTAATCTAGGGTTTGGGTGAAAGCATGAATTAGGGGCTAATTGAGATGTTCTTGTAATTGCTTTATTCATGTCTAATATGCATTGTTCTTGGTGTTTTGATACCTTAGGGTAGACCTTGATCAAGTTTATGCTAGGGCTTAGATTTCAATTACTCTTAATTGATTGTTGTTGTCTAGTCATTCCCATGAATCAACTTAATTTCTAGACCAAGAGATTGGGTAGAAATTAAGAGGATCCTATTTAGGGGTTTTCCAATCAAATTGAATCCATTAATCAATTGGCTAAAGACCATTCGAGAGAGGATTTAGTCGATTGATTAATTGATTACTCTTGAGTACCATTCAAGAGAGGACTCAAGGACTTTAGAGGGAAACTTAACCTTGCATGTTATTCTCTATAGCTTCGTAGTTGCATTTGTGTCATGTTTTGCCCGAGTTCATGCGAGTAACCCAAGCTATAGTGTTTTCTCTATCACATTAATTCTCCTATTTAATTATTAGTCGGTATTCATTAGCTAGTTCATTAGTTGGTAATCTATTCAATCTCAAACCCAAAAACCCTTCACTTAGGTAGTTTTGGACTTAATGGACTAAACTAAATCCCAATTTCCTTGTGGTTCGACCCTTGACTTGCCATTACTACGTACTTAGTAGTTGCTCTTTAGGTTTATAAATTATGTTTGCTAAGCGGTTCTTAGTGCCTTAACGACACACTAAAAACCTCTTATCACTAGTCCATATTTCTTCAGTAGATCATTCACATAATTTTGTTGATGGATCATTGTTCCTCTTTCAGTTTACTTGATTTGCAATCTAAGAAAGAAGTTCAATTCTCCCATCATGCTCATTTCAAACTCATCACTACTCATTAGATCAACAAATTCCTTGCACAGAGAATCATTAATAGCACCAAAAATAATATCATCAACATAAATTTGTACTGCTAGAATGTCTGTTCCTTTAGATCGAAGGAACAGGGTCCTACCAACTTTACCTCTAATGAACTCATTTGAAGGCAAGAATTTTAAAAGTCTTTCATACCAAGATCTAGGAGCTTGTTTCAGCCCATAAAGAGTTTTATCTGGCTTACAGAGCTGGTTTGCAAGATCAGGATTTTCAAATCCTAGAGGTTGTTCCACATAGACGTCTTCTATTAAATATCTATTTAGGAAAGCACATTTGACGTCCATTTGGTACAACTTGAAACCCATAAATGCAGCAAATGCAATCAAAATTCTTATAGCCTCTATTCTAGCAACAGGAGCAAAGGTTTCATCGAAATCAATACCTTTTTGTTGATTACACCTTTTCGCTACAAGTTTGGCTTTGTTCCTTATAACTGTACCATGTTCATCTAGCTTGTTCCTGAAAACCTATTTTAGCCCAATTACCTTTTGGTGTTTAGGCTTGGTCTCAAGGTGCCAGACCTTGTTCCTCTAGAACTCATTCAGTTCCTCTTACGTGGCATTGATTTAGTCAGACTCTAGAAATGCTTCATTATGATCTCGAGGTTCTGTCATGGACAGAAAAGCTTGGAATG
The DNA here is from genome assembly GCA_947645195.1 of Patellifolia procumbens. Classification (NCBI taxonomy): domain Eukaryota; kingdom Viridiplantae; phylum Streptophyta; class Magnoliopsida; order Caryophyllales; family Amaranthaceae; genus Patellifolia; species Patellifolia procumbens. The sequence continues at coordinate 4,438,159 of CANSGD010000406.1, forward strand.
AATAGAATTTCTTGAGCTGGGACCTTGTTTGAGTTCCCTTCTCAATGTCACTTATGATCAATTCCAAAGGATGAGAAATCTGGGTCATCCAAGGTTTTAGTTCAAACCTCTTTGTTCCTGTTCCTTCAACTTGAGGTTCATCAGCTGCTTCATTCTCTGGATGCAATTCTTCTACCTGTGTTCCTTCATTTGCCTGTTCCCCCTGAGGGTCAGGATCAGGAACAATCATTTTCTCTTCAGGAATATGCTTTCTATCAGTACCTGCAAATGTTAGTTCCTCATCAAGGTTGATTGACTCTTCAGGACGAGTCAATCCAATTTCAATGTCATTATCATAACATTGTTCCTGCAGAGTGTTAGTTTCATCGAAGATAACATGGACACTTTCCCCAACACATTTGTTCTTTTACTACAGACTCTATATGCTTTACTATTTAAAGTATATCGTATAAAAACCGCTTCATCAATTCTAGCATCAAATTTTCCTAGACTATCTTTACCATTGTTGTGTACAAAGAATCTACATCCAAAGACTCGAAAGTAAGAGATGTTGGGTTTTCTTCCTTTGAAAAGCTCATAGGGAGTTTTCAAGGTGATGGGTCTAAGCATGAACCTATTGATGATGTAGCAAGCTGTGTTCACTGCTTCTGCCCAAATATTCTTTGGAAGGCTGCTAGCTATAAGCATTGTCCTAGACATATCGTCCAAGGTCTTGTTCTTCCGTTCAACCACACCATTCTGTTGTGGTGTCCTAGGAGCAGAGAAGTTGTGCTCTAATCCTTCATTGGTGCAAAAATCATCATACTTGGAGTTTTCAAACTCCGTTCCATGGTCAGATCTCAAGTGTTTCAATTTAAAACCACTGACCCTTTGAACTTTCTTAGCAAAACTTACAAATTTATCAAATTTCATCTTTGCTATGAAGAAAAATAACCCAAGTGTATCTAGAAAAAGCGTCAACAATAACAAATAGATATCTCTTACTTGATCTACTTTGGACACGTACAGGACCTCACAAATCCATGTGTATCAATTCAAGTGGAGTTTGTTTACTTACCATTTTCTTGGATTTGAACGAGGATATGACTTGCTTCCCTTTTACACATGCTCCACAAACTCCATGATTAGGTATTTTGATTGTTGGGAGACCAACTACCAAGTCATTACCACTTAGCTTATGAATTAGTGTAATGATTGCATGACCACACCTCTTATGCCAAAGGAATTGGTCGTCTTCTTGTACACTTGAACAAGTCAGATTGTTCCTGGGAACTAGGTTCAGGTCAACAACATAAGTATTTCCTTTCCTTGTTCCTTCCAGTATCTTGGTTCCTATATCGACATTACTCACTACACAATATTCATTAGTGAAATTCACATTGTTCCTTTGTCACAAAATTGAGAAATACTAAGTAAATTATGTTTCAAACCCTCGACTAAAATAACATTATCTATGGAATGTTACAAAGATTTTCCTACCTTACCTATATCTACAATATTACCTGTAAGGTTTTCTCCAAAGGTCACAGTTCCTCCTTCATAGACTGAAAGTGGGAGAAATTTTGTTTTGTCTCCTGTCATGTGCTTAAAACAACCACTATCGAGGTACCACAGGTTGTTCCCCCTTACTTTAGTCTACATCCGCAACAACTAGTTAGTGGTAGAAACCCAGTCAGACTTGGGCTCCTCTGTCGAACTTGAGTTCCTTCTAATCTTCCACTCTTGCTTAACTAAGCTAGTGTTCATTTTAATATGTTCCTCTTTGGAGGAACAGTCAGATTCTAAGTGTCCACTGTTCCCACAGTAATAGCATATTTTATGGCTTAGCAGATCCACATATTTCTTCTTTTTGTTTTTCCTTTTATGATTGAAACCTAGTCCACTTCTTCCTTCATTTTGATACTTTTCTATCCAACTAACAGGATCAGGAAGTGTGTTCCTTGAAGATTCCAGTTTTCCTTCAAGTACCAATTTTCATTTAAAACAGAATTATGCTCATACTTCAATTTTTCAAAATCAGTATTGGTACTTGTGTAGGAACTGGATCCTTTAGAGACAACTAGTTTCAATTCTTTCAATTCCATGTTCAAGAAGTAATTGTCATTTTTGACCTTTTCATATGCTTATTGAAAACATCGGTTTTTATCTAATAGTTCAAAGCACCTTTCCTCAATTTCTGAGTTCAACTTTTTAAACCATCTTTAATGTTCTTTGGAAACTACCAAGGCCTTTTCCATTTCTTCTTCTCTTATGGAAATTGCCTTGTAGTTCTCTAAGTTTCTAAAAGTAGTTTAATAAGCTAGTTCTTTTTAAGTCCAAATAAATCTTCTTCAATAACATTAAACCATACCTTGTTGCTTGACAAGTCTACTTCATCATCTGTCTTTGCCATGAGACAGAGATGTGCTGATTCTTCTTCAAGCTGTTCCTGCTCCTCGTTAGAGTCTGACTCTCCCTAGGCTGCTACCATAGCTTTTCTCATTTGTGTCTTAGAGAAAGGCCTTTGTTGTTCCTTACCCTTATATTTTCCTTTTCCCTTCTCGTTCTCCCAAAGAGGACATTCCTTTATGAAATGATCAATGCTTCCACATTTATGGCAGCTTCGCTTTGAGGGTTTTCTTATATTCTTCCCTTTATAGTTCTTGTTAAAGAACTTCTTGAATCTATTTACTATCAATGTCGCTTCCTCATCATCATCAGTTCCTAATTCATCTTGTTCCTCAATCTTGAGAGCCAGGGCCTTATGTCTACCAGGATCAGATTCATGAGTTCCTAGATGTAGCTCATGGATCATCAAGGATCCAGTAAGTTATTCAATATTGAACTTGGTGAAGTCCTTGGATTCTTGCAGAGCTGTCACCTTGGCTATCCATTTGTCATCCTACGGAAGACTCCTTAGACCCTTTCGTACCTGTGCCTCTGGAGTGATAGACTTTCCTAGAAAGTCAAGTTGATTGATGATGTTTAAGAATCTGGTGAGCATATCATGAACTTACTCTTTAGGTTTCATATGAAATAACTCATATATGTGCATGAGCATGTCTATCTTTGATCTTATGACTTCGCTTGTTCCTTCATGTGTAACTTGAAGAAGTATCCACATCTGCTTGGTAGTCTTGCATCCCATGACTCTATTGTGCTCATGAGGACTAAGACCACAATGGAGAATTTTCTTGGCCATGTTTTTCATCTCCATCTTGTCGAAGTCATCTTTGTCATATTTTGTGAGTGGTTTAGGAACTAGCTCGCCTTTGTCGTTCTTCTCAGTAACTTCAAAGTCACCTATTTCAATGACTCTCCAAACTTGGTAATTTTCAGCCTTAATACAGATTTCCAAACGGTTCTTCCAGTATGGATAATGCTTGCCATTAAACATGGGTGGACGTTGGGTTAAGAAACCTTCGTTTAGCTTTTCTCCCGTGGTGTTCGTATCTACCAGGAACTGCCTTCTCAGTGTAAACTGATTCTGAAGGAACATGCTCTGATACCAATTGTCAGCCTAGTATGAACACTAGATCAACTACAAGAGGGGGGGTGAATTGTAATTGAGGGGATTTTAAAACTTTTTGCGGAATATAAATAACTAAAAGCTAAATAAAGAAAGAAAGAGACAATTAGGAATAACAAGGTTTACTTCCTTAATTCTCTAAGAAGAAACCCTGCCCTTTTCTTTATAATAGAATTTACAACCTATTATAAACTCTTCTCACTCAATTCCTCTAGGAACTTGACCCTGTCCCCAGTCACCTTGTTCCCCCTGAACTCGTGACTTTCTCACTTGACTTCACTCGAAAACTTCTCTTTCTCTTTCTCTCTTTCACTCTTGATTAGAGAAACTTTAAACTCTAAAATTTGTTTTCTCCCCAATCACTCGAAAATAAATACAATGGTTTAAGCTATTGAAAATAAAAACTGAATGAACTTAAGAAAATTTGCGTGTAGAGCAGCAAAGTTCTTCATCTTCTTATTAGGTTTTCTCTTCATATATATAGAGGATTCTCATAGCCTTTCTGATTCATAGAAATGGTTATGGGTCTATAAGATTAATCTAGTATCCGCTCTTCAAGATGTTCTTTGTGCACAAGAATCTCTCTAATAGAATCAGCAAACCCTAGTCAATCTTATCTCCATGCAGTTCGTTGTCAAGCTGAGTACTAGGAGGTTGGTTGAGATTTTGTAACTCTAGGAACTGACTGGCAGCTCGTCAGATCCTCCTAGATTCTTGGGTTATTATACTTATCTCGTTTCCTCCATAGTAGCATCCGATTTTATAGTTTGTCGATGCATGATTATCCATTATATCAAAATCTGCACACTTCTAACAAACTAACACAACTAATATCATGAAAATTAATTTTACTCAAATTAAAGTTCCACGACATTAGGATTATCTCAAAGCAAACCATATATATAAATCGAGTGATATATAAATCAAGTACATAGAATAATTAGGTTTAATAACTTAATTAGGTTAAACTCATAACCATTTCTCCATAAGTTAAAACTAATTATTTCTAAGTATTTGACCAAGAAAAAATAATACTAATTATATAAAATAAAATCCTATGAAAATACTAAGTCTAAAATCTATGAAATAAACCTTAAGTAAACTAATAAAAGCCTATACAAAAAATTACATTATTTGTCATCATCAAAATAGTGAAACCAACATTTTTCATCCCTTTTTCCTCTATAATATTTATTAATTAGTTTTAGTAACTAATGTTTAATGAAAAAAGTTTATGACTTTATTGTTTTGATAAGTAAAAATTTGATTTTTTTATAAGTTATAATTTTAGATTTTATAATAAATATTTAGAGTGAGATTTAAATATTAAAGTATGGATTTTTAATATTTTTATAGACTACTTTTATAGTATTATATTAAAGGATATTAAAGGTTGAAATTTAGTGTTTAAGAAGGATTTTTAAACGAGTTTAAGAGATTTTTAAAATAATTATAATTATTGTGAATTAATTGGAGTATTAATTAATAAATTTTTGGAAATTGGTAGGCGGAAAATTTGTCTTGAGTGATTTCTAGAGTTCCTAAATTGACCTCTCATTTTATCTACACAAGGTACATCCATGTCATCATGTGTTAGACTAGTATCATGTCCTAAGGTTAGGATTTTGAGTGGTATCATGTATAGGGAAACCTTTGGTTCATACGTGCGTGACTTTGAAGTAAGGAGTTACGTGTTGTCGAGCATGCTAATTGCCTATGTTTATTACTACATGATTGAATGGATGTTTTGATTCAAGCATGTTCGTAAAGGGAAGTTTATTTGTCAATTCATATGAGGGATTAATAAATATATTTATTATTGGATCATGATTTATTTATATTGTTTCCCTTATGATTATTTTAATACTTCACAAAGGCCAAGGACTTTGTGGGTAAGTTGAAATTGGTATCATTATTACTATATTACTTTGCAAAGTCCGAGGGCTTTTTAAGGTAAGTTGTATCTTTGTCTAATCAGACATTTCGATTGTTGATTTTATTCAATAGATAAATTGAGGATAAATTCTTGGACAATTGGTTTTGTTCGATCACGATGTTTAATCCTGAGATAAAAACTGGAATTTATTGTATCCATGTTATTTTTTGGTTGTCTTTGTTAGAGTCCAACATTGAATAAAAATATTAATACTTAAAGTGAGGATGGATAGCAATAGTTTTAGACTTGTGCACGTCTAAGTTTTGGACTAGTATGAGTTGGAGTACATGGTGATAACTCATGGCTTTTCTTAGGGCCGGATTGATCACCGTACCCTATTTCTTTCAGATTAGTACCTTGATATCGTTGGCCATGGGGATTACGGAGCCACGCTCGTCATTCGTCTATTGAAGACAAGATTTGGTTGGATAACTCGACCCATTTACTATTCAATTTATTTAAACATAGCAAGATTTGTATCCATTTTCTATTTTGGGGTATTTTTTAAATTGGTATACTTCTACCTTTTTTCATAAATTGAAGTTTGACCCACCTAATTATTACACTTCTCTCCTACTTTTTCTTTCCTTCTCTCTACCTTTTTCACTTTTTCCTTACTTTTACTATCCTTCTCTCTTACTTTTAAACTTTTTCATTGGTCCGAAATTTACAAAAGCAATTGTACATATTATAAAAAAAACGGAGGTAGTATTTCTTAAGTTTATTTTTTTCGGTTTTTCTTTAATTTTTGAAATTTATATTTATTTATTTTTGGTTTTTCCCTCTTCAATTTCTGAAAATTATTTTATTTTTGTTTCACTTTTATTTATTTTTGGTATTTTAGAATTATTTTCCAAAAAATTATTTTTTATTTGGTCCGAAAGTTTTAGTATTTTCGGTATTTTAGAGTATTTTACGAAAATTAATGATTTTAAAAATGATTTTTTATTATTTTTATCTTCCTTATTTATTTTATTAGTTGAGATCGGTAGATTAGGAAGGGCATATAAGACTGAAACATTATATGTCTGCACTTAAATGTTGTCTTCTGTTGATTTCTTTTCTAGTCTGTTCAGTTGTTTTATGTTTGCGAGTCTGTTGAGTTAAGGGCTGTTCTCTTCGGCATAATTCAGCTGAACTGAACCGAACTGAACTGAAATGATTGGAGCTGAACTGAACTGATTGGAGCTGAACTGAACTGAACTGAACTGATTGGAGCTGAACTGAACTGAACTGAACTGATTGGAGCTGAACTGAACTGATTGGAGCTGAACTGAATTGAACTGAACTGATTGGAGCTGAACTGAACTGATTGGAGCTGAACTGAACTGAACTGAACTGATCTGAACTGAACTGAATTGAACTGAATTAAATTAAATTAAATATATATAAATAATATTTAAACAATAATAATATGAATATTAAATAAAAATTATAATGATAAGTAATAATAATGAATAATAATAATAGTATTTTGGATATTTTTAAATGATAGTTATAAATAAATAATATTAATAATCATAAATTAATAATAATAATAATAATGATTATAATGATAATTAATAATAATTAATTTATAGTCTTTGTATTAATATATTAATACTTGATGATGATTATATAATAACAATAATATCTAAGAAGTAAATAAATATTACTATTTTAATAATTAGATTTAATAATATTATAATTTTTAGTAATAAAATAATGATTGGGTCGGACCGTGTAAAATTGCATCATAACCGTTTTGACGTGATTTGATTGGTTTATGCTTTTGACCTAAACCAAGTTCCTCCCTAATGATAATAGTAATAATAATGAGTAAAGCTATAATAAACAAAATAATATATAGATATAATAATGATAATACTTAATAATATTGATATAAAATAAATAAATAATAATAATAATAATAGTAATAAGAGTAATTAGTAAAATAAATTAGACCAACATAATAATAATATTTAACAAAATGGCTATAAAGAATGGAGCTGAACTGAACTGAACTGATTGGAGCTGAACTGAACTGAACTGATTGGAGCTGAACTGAACTGAACTGAACTGAACTGATTGGAGCTGAACTGAACTGAACTGAAAATAAGCTAGGGAGAACAGGCCCTTAGTTCAGTAATGCTTAGGCTCTGTTCAATTCACCTTATATTTACTGAACTGAACTTATTTTTACTAAACTGAACTTATTTCTACTGAATTGAACTTATTTTTACTGAACTAAACTTATTATTCTGAGCTGAACTTATTTTTACTGAATTGAACTTATTTTTACCGATTCATGTTATTTTTTCTTCTTTGAACTACTGATTTTTACTGAACTGGACTTATTTTTACTAAACTGGACTTATTTTTGTTGAACTGAACTTATTTTATTGAACTGGACTTATTTTTATTGAATATTATTATATTTAAGGTGAACTGAACAAGGTCTTACTCTATTCAGCTATTCTAGTCTGTTAAGCTATTTTGGTCTGTTCAGCTATTTTTAGTCTGTTCAGTTATTTTTAGCCTGCATGTCTGTTTAGTCATTTTTGGTCTGAGTATCTAATCAATGGTTAATTGTCTGAATAGTTGGATCCTGCTTATGTGTTTAAATACATGTTCAATGTTTTCTTCCCTGAAGAGTTTTTTTTTTTTTATTATTCATAGCTTTAAAATTTTATTCGTTTATTTATCTATTTATTCATTGTTGGGGATCTACGCTAAGTGAGAGCATTTCTCATTATAGATTTTGATCAACAATAGATGGACCATTAGGCATGACCGATAGTGAAGCTAAAAGAGTGGGAAGCTACTACAACTCCATCATACTTAGTAACGATGAGCCTGACACCGAATTTGACATTGAGAGATACACCAGTTTAGACATTGGGTTACGTCATATTAAGAGGATAGGTGTTGAGAGTGATGACGAGTTGATTCGAGAGTTTGTCCACGCTAGAGGACAAACCCGAAAGGACAACCATGCCGCTATTATGAGATCTTTGATGGATAGTGACATTGTGAGTGAAGAAGAAATTGAGGATTTTGAAGAAGCTTCATCTAAAAGAACTAAGAGGTCGACTAGGGCCGAAGAGCCAAACTATCAATGTGTGAATGAGGACATCGAAGATTTCGAGGATGAGATTTTTACTCTAGAGAAGTACAAGGAGAATAAGGATAGGAACGACGATGTTAGTCCAAGTTTTATTTATTAGTGTTACTTTGAGATTAGTTTTGTTGAATAAAGTAGCTAAGCTACACTAGTTATTTTAGTACCTTTTATATTGCGGAATAAGTTAGTGAATTCTTCTTATGAATTGAAGAAATATTATTGTATTATTTTTGGAGGAATAAATATATTCATGTAGTTATATGAGTAGATCAACATTTATTTTAGTATGGGAATGAAAATCATTTTATTTATTTTATTTCTTGTGAATAATTGTTTGATCCTTTTGTGATTGTCAACATGGATGATTATGCAAGTGAGTGACGTGATTATTTATTCTTGGACTTGTTCCAATCGAATCCCATTGAGTTTATTTTCTTGAGGCGATCTTGTATGATCAAATCAATTTGATGCCTTGGTAGTAATGGCAAGTAATTGTGAATCGTAATATGAAATTAGACGTGTGAGTTTCTGGTAGAATTTTCACATAGTAGAATGGCCAACAATGATGTCGCCCTACCTTCCGCTATTCGCATGTTAGCAGAAAAATTGACTCAGGAAGAGTCGAACGTCCTGATACTACACAAGAGAGATGTTCGAGAAACTGGCTAAGGTTAAACCGCCGTATTTTAAGGGGCCATCTAACCCTACGTTCCTAGGGAGCTGGATTAGGGAATCCGATAAGATATTCGGATCTGTTATTGTTGTAACAACCCGGATCTATAACCAACCTAATTAAGAACTAAACACAGCGGAAATCCTAATCCGGACTATTACCATCCCACCCACCATAAGTGTTGACCTCAAAAACCTTAACTTATTAAAACTTTTAGACTCCAATAACTATGTTAAGGCCTCTAAACTTTAATAAACTATATTAAGTCAATGATCCTAAAACGTTTTAAACTACATTTGTTATTAAAATTCTACAAAAAAAAAATTCGGCAGAGTTTTGTTTGTAAAACGGACCATCCAAAACTGAACTTAGGACACGCGTCCTATCATAAACCTGTATTTACAAAAATCCAGCAACCATGACAGTTTAAACTTAACAAACTCAAACTCTTTTAATTTATTTACATTTTTACTATTAACTAAAATATTACAAAGTCGATCGTCCTCGCCGCAGTACAAATAATATGAATAACACATATCGAACCTTCTTCAACAATACTACCTTCATGTACCTGCATATACCGGACAAGTAGTATCAACCAAAGTGGCTAAGCAAGATTTCATATTATAAAGCCAAATATATATGCAGGTAGGATATATTAAACATATCATACAAATCAGTTTCTTTCGAAACTAAATAATAAATAAATTTATAAAACCTTTTATGTATCTCTTTTTCTAAAACAAATCCTTTCTTTTCTGTTTCTAAACCGAATCCTTTCTATTTCCTTCTTTAAAACAACTCATTTCTTTCTTTTCTTTTTTCTTCTATAAACAAATCCTTCTTTCTTTTTCTTTCACGGAGAAAGAGTTACAAACCTATGGGGTGGAATAAACTTTCCTTGCCTTTGGTCTAGCTAGTCCCTCCTAATAACTATAGACAAAAACCCTTAGTGTGCACAACCTACATATGGCCAAACCTCGCAACAGAAGATCAAAGTATGAGGTACTGATCAATGTACCCCCACAACTATTCTGTAAAGTCGAGCCAAACCCGACAAAGTTCCATTTTCTAAGATACCACATAGGCAATCCAACAACTTTGAAAACACAAAACTATTCTTGGAGATACCACATAGGCAATATACTAACTTTGCAAACATAAAAACTATCTACAAACCTTTCGGAATCTTGCAACTTTTCTATAACTTTTTGTACTATGGTTCGAAAAACCAAACTTTCTATCTTTGGAGGAACATCCTCCCATCCAAACCAATCTCAACAAAAATTTAGATGAAAACCCTTTTTAAAAAGGAAAAATTGACAAGAAAGGGCTCTACTATTACCCATTTACTTTTCTAAGTCCCAACTATTGATTATTCCATGTAGGATCCAACTTTACTATTTTATGACTTGTAAACTATAAAAGATCCTTTTAAAACTAAACTTCTATCTTTTAAAGCAAACTCAACCAAAATGAGTTTAAAATCTTTATGAAACTCTTCTCGTAACTATAAAAGTTTTAGTAAGAATTCTTACATTTTTAACTTTGCTTATAAACTTATAAAACATTTAAGTTAGAAATCTTACCTTTTAAGAATCATAGCTAGGAAACTAACTCTGTTTGGCTCCTCAGTTAAGACAAAAGCTACAACATAACTTGTGTACTTCGTAAATAATAAAAGATTTGGCTTTAACTAACTTATTTTTATAAAGAAACCAATCTTTCCTAATTGCAAATAAAACATCAAACAACATAAACTATATAAATGACTTCACTATTATAACTTGAACTTCGATCTATATATATATTAAAAAGTGTAAGCACGGATTGCAATCCGCCACGTGTCACACTCCCTTCTTTTCAACAATATGTTTATCAACGTTATTCTCATAAAAAAGTGAAAATTGTCAATGAGAAGCTTCGAACCCGCGACCTTGAGTATGAAATATAAATGCTCCAACCATTGTGTTGTTGCTTCTTTTATCAATTTCAATAATTACATTATGTTTTCAATGAAAACAATAATTAAGTTACATTAATTGCATTTATGAGTAATACTAATTTATAACTTTTTATTAATCTTTTTCTACAACAAAATAGTTGTCTTAAAGCACGAAAGTGGGTCCGAGGCTCTTAAAAAAAAGTACTAAAGTGTAAAACATATAAATCCCAGAGCATCGCCTGGGCCTAGATACTAGTTTAACCTTAATAACCGCCTAAAACCTGTTACCAAAGTAAATATATTCTTTACTATAAATAAAAACAAAATTTAAGTTTAATAAACTATATTTAGATACTCAAAAATTCATTATAGAACAATTATATGAATAAGTAGAGTCTTAAAATGAACTATACAAAATATGAATTTTGGGTAGAAATTTAAAATAAGTATAACTTCCTCCCACGAAGTCCAAATCAAGTGTTTCTTGAGCCTATCTTGAGTAAAATTTGGATAAGAACAACTTTTTTGAAATAGTATTTTTTGTTGAAAATGCCCAAAAATTATCCAAAAACGCATTTTACGAAACTGACAACATTTTTTTACGAATTACAGCTAACTTCAAAGTTCAGTCCATCCTCATTCACAATAGAAAGTTTCCTTCTACCAATATAAACTAACTACTCTACCCAATCAATTCATGCACAAACCTTTTAAATTAAAAAAACCCAATTCAATTTCAATTAAAAGAACCCTAAATTCATAAACTTCATAAAAACTTAAATTAAGGTAAGAAATTTAACTTACCCACTAATAAAGAAGATAAAGAATGAAGATAGCTTGAAAATCAACCCTAAAACGAGCCCGAAACGCCCCATTTATGATTTAGACAATGAGCCCTTGCTTCCCTTCTTTTCCTGCGCTGCTACGCCGCTTCTTGCAGGGTGGTTTGACACTTCTCTTCTTCTTTCTCCCCCACTCTCTTCCTCTCCCGTTCCTGGCTCTCTTTTCCATTACGATCTCACCTTTTTTTCCTTTATGTTAAAGTAACACAAATAACACAACAAGGACTTGCTCTCCTTTTAATTTCCTTTCTTTACTTTTTTTCCATCTAAATTAATACTTCCTCCGTTCTTATTTAATCACTACATTTCTCTTTTTACACTATTCATCCATTCCCCTTTAATCAACTATAATGATTTATGTACAAGGATAAACATAGTCATGTGCGATCTTGTTAGATTCGTCTCGATACATACTTAATAAAAATTAAATCTTTATAATTTTTACTTTAGCATAATTAGAGTTATTAGAATTCAAAGCTGTGAGCTGGGAGGCGTAAAACTCTATATATAGTGATTAATAAAGAACGGAGGTAATATAATCTAATCTTCCCTTTTAATATATTTAGTCCAGTTATCTTAAACACTGCTCCTTACACATATATCTAAGCATATCTATATAATTTTTAAAATATTAGTTAAAATACGAATGCAACTTCATATAAAACAATAATAACTCATACACGTTAAAAAAATTAAACTCAATATTTCTCAATTTTATTCTATTACAACACAAAGCACTAATTAAATATAAATAAAATTCCAAGAGTATAATTAAATTCAATTTTCTTTTAAATAAACTTGGAGATTTTAATATTTAATCAAGCTAGTCATCATACTTAGCAATTAATAAAATATTATATAAAGTAGGGGTATTACAATTGTCCTGTAGCAATGAAGGTGAATCAAGCCGCGATGTATCTGAAGGACGAGCCTGGTCTACGGTGGAAGGAGAACGGAACTAAGTGTCGAGCCAAATGTCAATTGGGACTCCTTTACCACTACCCTTAGAGAAAAATTTTACCCTGCTTTCACGATATATCAACCTTAGAATGGGGAGTATGTCCATTTCTGATTACTACGGCAAGTTATTAGCCTTATCTAGATTTGCACCTGAGGTAGTTGGGACTAAAGAATTGAAGGCTCAGAGTTTGAGCAAGGTTGTTTAACGGAGGAGATTCAAATATTCATTTTCAGTTTGAAATAGGCGTCTCAAAATACGTGGCAAAAAACACGACTTGTTAGTACTCGTTTCGTAGGGATTCTCAAAATTCTTGCCCATAAAAGACGTACGAGGGTGTCCATTTTCAATTCGAAAATGTCGCCTCGAATAGACCTGTGCAATGGGGCGGGGGCATTTTCGGCCTTGATTCAACCCGTTTCATGGAGGGGCGGGCTGAAACGGGTTGTGTGGAAAACTAAATGGGGCCGGTTCTAGACGGGCTCAAAGAGGGCTTATTAAAAATGGGCTTTTATATGGAACATTTGTGAAGCTTTTATTAAGTTTTTTAATATGGTTTGGTCATGTGATTGTCACATGATCATTTATGAATGATTTAAAATGACTCTCTTTGCCCTTTGACTCTATCTTTACTAATATAACTTCCTTTAATCTCAGTTTCTGACCTAAAATTTTCCAAAATTTCTCCAAATAAAAATCCTAAAAATTTTCCCCCAAAATTTTCCCCAATTTTTAAACCCTAAATTTCTTTTCCAATTTTTCTAAAAAAATTCATCTTTAGTGGAAACTAGGATGAAATGCACATGACAAAAACTGATGTTTATAAGGTTGTTTCTAACAAAAAATCCATCAAAAATGCTAATATTGTCAAGGTGAAGTTTCGAGCCCACATCCTCATTTCCGAAGAAAGTGATCTTTCGACAACTTCACTTACACTATGGTTGCTTCTTTAATTAGATTAATACTTGATATTACATCGTTAGTGGAAACTAGGATTAAAGCCCCGTGTAATGCACATACTAAAAGAATGAAAATTAATAACGATAATAAAATAATCATGATAAATAGTCAATGTCTATAAAATAATGCTATAAATCATGAGTATCACTGTATTCTTTACAACATCCATTTTTTATATAATGTCCCGATATTATAAGTCTTTTGCGAGTCTTATTACTGGTGTTATTGATCCTAAATTTTATTTGATGTATGATAATTAAATTTATTTCTTAGATATATTAAAAACTAAATTCTTTTATTCTTTTTATCTTAAAAAATCTTATTATGTGTATTGATTAAACATAAACTCTACTTTCTTTTTTACTTAAAGTTTATATATATGCATGAACAAACCTATGTAGTTGTACGAGTCAGGGTCTATAACATTTATATAAGTTGTGTAGGTATATAACATATGGATCTTATTTTGAATTTTTTTTTTGAAGTGATTTCAATAGTATAAACATCATACTATTTCGTATAATGAAACAAAAGTTATTGTTAATTTATGTATGATGATTTTCATTATACTTTATTCAAAACTAAACTCTATCTTTTTACTTATTTCTAATACTTAATTCAGAGATTATATGTAAGTTTTGCAAAACTGAGGGATGGTTTTATGAGTGGTTGTAGAAAAGTCATTTTCATAGATAGATGTTTTCTGAAAACTTTCTTAGGTGGTCAACTTCTAAGTGCAATTGGTAGAGATGGGAACAATCAGATGTTCCCAATTTGTTGGGGTGTTGTTGAAGCAGAAAATAATGAATTATGGGAGTGGTTTCTGGAAAATATGAAAAGATATTTGCCTGAGTTTAGAGGAGAAGATAGCACTATCATCTCAGACCAACACAAGGTTAAACAAACCTGCATTTGTTACTTATTACATCTTAGTTTTTTTTTTTCATATTTGCATTACTTTGGATAACCTCTTTATATGTTTCGGGCAATTATGAGAGGTGTGAAGGTTGTTTTCCCTCAAGGAGAGCATAGGAATTGTGCTAAACATATATATCCTCCATTGCACTATAAGAATAAAGCAACTGGCTTGAAGGAGAAATTTTGGGAAGTTGTATATGCATACAACAAAGCAGATTTTGATAAAGCTCTTGCTGAGATGGATGTTCTATCAAAGAAGGTTGTTGTGGATTTCAAAGCTTTGAACCCTAGCACATTCTGCATGTATGGCTTTAGGATTGAAACAAAATGCAATCTAGTTGTTAATAACCTAGCTGAGACATTAAATGGGTGGATATTAGAAGCTAGAAGTAATCTAATCATTGATATGCTTGAAGATATAAGGAGAGCTTGTATGGAAGGAGTGTTTCATAAGAAAGTTTTTATAGAAAGGTCTACAAATACTATATCTCCTAGAGTTAGGAAGAAATTAGAAAAAAACAAAGAGTATGCTAGGAATTGTCAAGTGCTTGCTTCACATGCTACTTCATTTGAGGTTGTGTGTGGTATGGAGATATTAGCTGTTGATTTAGAGAAGCAAACCTGAACCTGCAATAGATGGGATCTAACTGGAATTCCATGCTCACATTCAATTGCTTGTTGCAACTGGTTGAGGGTGCCATGTGAGCAATTTGTCCATAAAAGCTTGCACAGAGAGACATACTTACTGTCATACAGTGGCTCAATAAAGCCAATTACAAGTGAAAAATATTGGGAGAAAGTTGATTTTCCATTATATCCTCCTAATATCAAAGTGGTTGCTGGAAGACCAAGAAAAGTTAGGAAAAAAGTTGCACACGACAGGGAGGACACGGCTGGGAAGTTAACTAAACATAGAGTGAAAATGAGTTGCAGTGTATGCAAGTCATCCACACACAACAAAGCAACTTGCCCACAGAATCCTAAAAGTGGAAAAAAGGAGTGAGTTTAACTAACCTTATCACATTCCAAGCTCATTTTTCATTTATTTGAAAGGAAAATATAGGAATCTAAACTGAAATACATGATGTAGGGTGCTAGCAACAACAAAGACCAGAAGAAGAAGGGATCAAAAGCACCAACTGCATCAATGGGGATTAGATCTACGGGGACTCAGACTAGATCAAGAGTAGCAGCAGCTTCAAGAGTTTCAACAGATCAACCTTCAGCATCCCAACCTTCATCATCTTAACCTTCAACTATGCTACTTAGAGGAAGGACAGTTCAGTCAACAGGAGCAATAAATCAGCCTTCACCAGTTCAACCTAGAGGAAGAGAAAGAGGAAGGCCTAGAAAAGGAACAAACACTTACTTGCTTGGTTAGATCTGTCATGGTACAAGCGCTTTTAGTGAAGTAGGGTCAAGTTTTTTGTGGTATGTACAAAGCTACTAGTCAATGGAATCTTTTGGGAATTAAATACTGTCATACAACTTGTATTAGAATAGTGTTTTGGTGGTCCAACTTTTGGTACAAATATAAGCTTTATTAATCTATTATGGTGGTCCAACTTTTGGTGAAAATATCTTGTCTCTTTCTACAATAACTTCTGTGAATTAAGAGCATTGAATTGGCAACAAAAGCCTTTCATTGCAAAAAGCATCAGTACGTTACATCACTACATTGAGCATTTACCACATTACAACTTCTCAAAACAAAACCCTAAACATCCATGAAATCACTACAAATACAATAACCATTTTATCTACTATCCATAGTATATTAACTTGCCCTTTTAATTCTTATTTTCAATTTTCATTTGCTTCAACTGCATTTGTATTCATTCCACTGTTATGGCTTGATTTTTACTTTTCTTACACTTGCAAGCCATCAAGCTCCTCTTTAATTGTTGGACTTCTTCTTCTAATTCAATCTTCTCTTTTGCATATTTTAAGATGATATTTACAGCACGAGGGCCATACTTCTCAGTATCATACCAATAAAAAAACCCCACAATCATCGTCTCTCCATTTTGCGCAGCCATAAAAGCGTTTTCCATGGTTCTCATTTAGCTTCCTTGTTGTTTGAACAACAACAATCCATGTCCGCATCGAATTTCACTTGAGCATCCTCCATTGCCTTTTGATTTCTTCCTCATCTTCCAATTTTAGGGTTTGTTAGGTGAAACCAATTTGGGGGAAAGTTTAGGGTTAGCAAAGAAGAAATAATGTGAGTTTAAGATGCTGAAGTATATTTAAGGTGGAGGGAAAAGGATAGAAAAATGAAAAAAAGGGTAAAATAATTAAGATTCGCCAGAAAGATGGAATCTCAGGCCAAAAAATTACTAATGTCATTCTCTGCACCGATTTGAAAAAGTTCATGCTGTTTTGTGCACCTTTTTTATTTGTGCTGCTTTGCGCAACAAACGTATAGTTTGTGCTGCTTGATCCAATTTTTCCTAAAAATTATAAACTATATGTTTTTTATGTATATGATCATCTTTAGTACTTAATTTAAAACTAAACTCTATCTTTGGCTCTATCTTTTACTCACTCGTTATTTAATAAAATATAAGAAAATAATGGTGTTCAGTTTAAAATAATTCATGTTATGGTGTTCGAGTAGGTACAGTTGTGGGATTGCTGGTTTGTGATAAGAAAATAATTTTTTATAATGTTGTTCAATTTAGAATAATTCCGATTAATAGTGCTCAACTAGGTTTAGGTGTGCGAGGATTGTTTTGTGATAATAAAATAATTCTCATAATGGTGTTCAGCTTAAAATAATTCCACCGTTTAGTGTTTATTATTTTATATATTTTGGGATTAATTTTAGTGGAAAATTTTCATAATTTTTATGTAATTATGTAGTGCATAAAAAATAGAACATGATATTATGTATTGTTTACTTTATCCCCCAATATTATACACTCAAAGAAAATACATTTTAATACGATGTACTCCCTCCGTCCCATATTAGATGATACATTTTGACTGAAATGGAGTTTTAGGAATGTTATTTGACAAAATTATTTTACTGAGAGTAGTTGATTATTGGTATATTTGTTTAAGTACATAAAGTACATGTTAGTGGGGTATATCATAGTAGTTTGGAGATGGGTGACGTTATTAAATTAATTATATGTGAGACCTATTGATATTAAAAAAACAATATTTTTATTGTATTCCCATGTCATTTATAGAAGTGTATCAATTAATGTGGGACGGACGAATAAAAGAAATGTATCATCTAATATGCGATGGAGGGAGTAATCATCTATCTATGACAATTTTTGTTGTTTTGAAAATATATCTCTTTATGTAAAATTATAACTCTACTGTAGTGTACAGCACATTGTAATGCCAACCATGAGTAACTAACAAGTACATGAGCAGGGGCTAGAGTGTCTAAGACCTTTTATGTATGAAGTAACAATAATCTCAACTAGTTTGTCTCTAGATGTCGAGAATTCTTCACTAGATTAGACAATATGTTTAGTATTCAGGAAATATTAGTTGTTATATATATATATATATATATATATATATATATATATATATATATATATATATATATTAAATTTTCCATTCTAATGTATATATCCTTGCTTTTAAAGAGCAACACTATATTAGTACTTCGAGAGTTTTCAATGTAACCCCACATATTTGCACCTAATTATTAACCCAAAATCTGTGAAACTTTTTTAAACTTGCAAAATTACTAATGTTTTTTCTTTTATCTGTCCTGTTCTTCATCCCCATCTCATGTTCTACATGATATTTATCCTTTTCAATTTTTCTTATCTCTTGTTAATCATTATTAGCAGCAACTTTTTTTTTCTACCATCACTCAAATAAAATTAAGAACCATATCAAGGGGTAAAGTAAGCACAACATAGTATCATATTCATTATATAGATCTATCTTGTATGCACTACATTATTTCCACTAAAATAATTGGAATTATTTTAAAATGGATACCATTATGAGAATTGTTTTCTTATCATAATCCAATCCTCCCACCCACAAACATATTTGAACACCATTAAATGGAATTATTTTAAGTTAAACACCATACTGAGACATTTTCTTATCTAACCAACCTTCTCACATCCAAATCTAGTTGAATACCATAAAATGAAATTATTTTAAACTAAACCTTATCAGAATTATTATCTTTTTCAACAACATTTCGGGAAACCGCTCATAAACCTACGATCTTTTGAGTCCATATCATGAATGAAATGACTTATATTTTCCTTTTTACCAATATTTTTCTAAACAAATGACATTAATTGTCTTAATCTACTAAATTGAAACATACAATATACCACGGGGCAACTATCGCATGAATAAAGATATTATCACATATGATCTTATAGATTTGTATGTGTTAAAAAAAATACTCTCTCCATTCCATAATATAGTTTTTGATTATATTATTTCACAAAAATTACGGTAAGTGAATTTTAAGAGGAATGTAACAATTATTTATTTGTTTAAATAAATGTTATGAGAAAAAAAAACTTATTTTAGTAGAGAGAATAAATAATAATTAGCAGAGGAGCATTAATGATATGCCTAATTTAATCCTTGGGCTGAAGTAACAAAGAAAAAAATATTTTCAAGAAGCAAATAAATATTGGTGGCATTGTTTTACTCGGCAAATCATGAAAAAATGTAAAAACACAAATAGAAAGCAAACATTATATTTTAAGGACATCCAAATAAAATATAAAACTATATATCATTAGAGAAGGAGCACCACCTTAAAAGATTAGACTTGTATACGTTACAAATTGTGCATCCCAAGGCACTAATTATACTTCGAGTACAACTTAAATAAATCTAGACATACATTTCGGATATCCGAAAAAGACTAATATTCTTGTGCATAGATTACAAGGTATTTGCTAAATTGAAGTGGAACTTTAAAGGATAACAAGCTAACAAGAAAAAAAGTATAGAAATTTCAATAAGCAATAAATTACAAGCCTACAACTCCCTTACATACAGATGATTAGGCAATCTAGGGGTAACAATAGATTGTAGTGGAGTTCTCATTTTGGTGATTACATCCATGTTCTCTCGCATATCAATATCTTCAGCCATAAGTCCATCAGCTGGAGTCCAATTGAAATGATGAAGTAAATGACCCAGCATAGATGTCACCAAATTTAAACCAAATTGAGCTCCTGGGCACATCCTTCTTCCAGCTCCAAATGGTAGAAGTCTAAAATCATGGCCTTTCATCTCAACATCCTCTTCCATGAACCTTTCTGGACGAAACTCTAATGGATTTTTCCAAACTAATGGATCGCGAGCAATGGCGCAGATATTAACATGGACATTGGTGCCTTTAGGAATGTCATAACCCCCAATCTTAACATGTGTGTTGGCTTTATGGGGAAGGAGGAAAGGAGTTGGAGGGTGAAGCCTTAGTGTTTCCTTTGCTATACATCTCAAGTATGGTAAATTTGAGAAGTCCCATTCTGTCATAATCCGGTCTGATCCAATTACAAGGTCCATCTCAATTTGAGCCTTCTTTTGGATTATTTGATTCTTAATAAGCTCTGCTATGGCCCATTCTACAGATATAGCAATTGTATCCATACCCATAGTGATCATGTCCTATGGAGTTATAAAGCATGTGAAGTATTAGCTTGGTAAACAAAAAAAAAAGTATATTAACATTGAAAATTATTTAATTTTTTCATGTAGTTAAGGTCAAAAGTGTATAGATAAAAGTAGTATATTTGAGTGTTCTCAATGGACTATGGTAATGCATTCTACAAGTATATATGTGCGCTTCTTTCTATGTTCACTTGGATCCAACAATTTCAAGACATAGTCATGTTTTGTGTAATGGTCGCAGGCCGAAGGCCAAAGGCCCTCCTTCTACCCCCAACCATAAGATTCAGTTTTTCATTATTAGTGAGATTTCCAATTTCCCCTTACATGCTAAGAACTTCATCTTACCTTGAAAAAAATATTTTTCCATGCCTTTTTAGATCATGGTGAATAGTTTTGAAAATCATTGACGAATGCACATACTTGTATTGGAGATGCTTTACTACAAACCATTTACATGTTTATTTCATGAAGAATAAAATATATATATAGAAAGTTAGTGACAAAGTGAATCTTATGTTATGACTTACCACTGATATAATAAAATTAAAAAGTATAATATTTTAACGTACCCAAAGGAGGTTAACGATGGTACCATTACTAAGCTCATACTCCTCTTGTAAGGTGACTAAGGCATCCACAAAGTTTTGTTTGGGTAATTCACCACTTTTTTGGAGAGCAACAATATGCTCTTCCATAATTTGCTTGGTAATTGCATCTCTCTGAGCTCCAAGTTTAGCAAACAACTTCTTGTTTGAAGGAAACAACCATTGAAGCCATGAAATCATGGGCTTAGACTCACCAAGTATGAGTTCATTTGCTAATGTGGCCTTGAACTTCAGTCCACCTTCACACATAATACCATCCATCTCCTCAAATCTCTTTCCAAATACTAACCTTGTTATGTTGTTGAATGTTGTTGCCTCTAAATATTTTCTCACTACCAAGCTTTTGCTCCGGCTTCCTACATTAAGATGTAACAGTTCATAATGTATTCTGATCATACACACATTTGGCATACATCTACATTGTGTTTTATGTAAAAAAAAATAAAGCGTAATTTTTTTGGTATACTAACTATCTATATGCTTAAAGATAGACCATGTTTAAAACTAAAATGTTTTAACATAAAAGAATAAGTTTTTATCTTAAAGGAAAAAATGACAATATTACCTAGGTTTAACCTCCTTTTTGAAATAAATAACTAGATTCTTTATTATTATACTAGTTGTTGCGCCGCGCGCGTTGCGCGCGGTGCCCCAATATGTCGTTTTCGAGAAGGTTGTAATCTTGTTAGCAAAGTAACTTGTCTTGTTTAAAACCAGGATATATGGTCAAGCAAGGGGGTGTTATAATTCCAATTGGTACATTGAATACAAATAATGTAACTGATATGAAGAAGTTTAGCGTAACCAATGTAATAAGCACACATGTTTTTTGGTGGATAGTAGCGCTGGTGGAGGAGGTCGAGCAATGGGGGTGTTATGCATAAGTTCACTTTATTTTTATGTTCAACATTAGCAGGATCTATCAATAACTCTATCGTCACCCATTATAAATTAACGGAGAGTGGCTTTTTCATCGTTGAAATTACGCCTTTTTGAGTCACTCTTAAACAATTAATCAACGAAAAAATTGAAATTTTCACCAATAAGAGATTTAAATGTTGTTTCAACATAGATAATATATTCATAAATCGAAAACAAAGGATAGGATAATATATATGGCACGCCTATACTATGCATAAGCCGACTTTATACAACGATTGTTGATGATTTTACATATAAACATTGTCGATGATCTTTTGCAGAACGTGATCGTCATTCTAATATAAGTGTAGTAGGTTATATATATTTGATTTGGATTTGCTTTAGCAAAGGTAACTTGATTTCTTACCTTCCTTTTCTTGGTCTTCTACAAAGACAGTAAAGATAATCATTAATGGGAGGCGCAAGCATAATAGTGAACATAAAGCATGCCTATACGGCTTAACTAAATGAAGATGACGACAGTGGTAGACAAATGTTCACAAATTCAATGTCACTATCACACGCAACAAATATTTAACTAATAAGGAGCAATTTCTCTACAAAGTAGCATTTGATCAATAAATCCTCATCTAATCGATAATCCTCATTTTAGGTAACAATCAAGTTAATGTATCAAATTCACAACAACTTTCTTGCAATAACATCATTCTCTACATATAATCTATCTTGATAAATGAAAGTGAATGTTAAGTTAACGTAGCTCATTCTCTACAACATCTTTCATATTATCAGTATATAAGGTGTAAGACATTCTCCCACAAACCACCATAAGAAAATGTCAAAGTGTTAGGTGTCAAATTTACTAAAAATTAATTTATATAGAAAATATTGCGAAAACTATCTTTTATATTTATATATTTATTATGAAAAATAATATTTTATAGAGTTTTCTTTATGAAACACTATTACTTAACATTTTCCTATTTTCAATTAGTTCACTTTCTCATTGATCATTTCATCCATTAACTTTCATGTACGCTCACCGAGATGGGGCAAAAATGTGGTTTTGACCTCAAAATTGACGTGTTATTTTGAAAATTGATAGCGTCAACTAACTCATGAAAAGACACTAATAACAAGACTCTCGTCAAAATGTGTACTTAATATGCTAACTTTCATGACACGCTTTCTGTTACGAACAAAACATTCATTCGTACTATTTTAAAGTTTTGTCGGTACAATCTATTTTCGCAAAAATACCATTTTCAAGACATCTTAGAGCTATGTGTTTAAACACCTCTTTCTATCAACCTTTAGTTTCTCGGAGCTGGATGTTTATATCGTTTACCATTGCTAACTAAACTCACTCATCCATTCTTTGTCACTTTTGTTTTCTCTTGCTCCCTCTCTCTCTCTGCATCTATCTACTATCTATATATATAGATAAAGAGAGTTGAAATCAAATGAAATAGATTTTAACATGAAAATGGTGAGAAAAGTTGATGTGCATCTTTTTTTCCCTAGTAAAATAGATGGTAAAGTAAGATGTATGCATAGCATAAAAAATGTGGAACAACCATTTACAAATAGATAAAGTCAATTGTATATAATGCAATCAAAATTAGTAATCCTAATCATGTTTTTGAAATTTGTGTTTCCATCTTTTTATCACACGTTTAGTATAACTTAACAATTGGAAAACAAACGAGAGCAAACAACCCATGAAAAATTAATTTCTACTTAGTCAATTCTTTATCAATCACTTATATTTCTCTTTTACTACTCCTACAAAAGTTTCCTATTAATCACTATATAGACCTCTTCTCTTCAGAATAAAACAGCTGAATTAAACTGACTGAACTGAAAATAAGTTGAGGAGAACAGACCCTCTCATGGCGCTGAAAACCACTTATTTTTCACATATCTTTACTTTTCCAATTTTCCATTACGTTAATATGTATGTCCGTATCACCAAAATATATTACTTTCAAAAATGTTGAGGAAGCAGTAACTTTAAGAAATGTCGAGGAGGCAATAATGGTAGATGGATATAGTTTTGAAAAATAAGCTTATAAGTAGAATAAGTTGCGAGTAATTAATGAGTTGATGTTGTATTATATCAATGAGCCCATCTCTTGGTGAACATAGGTTATGTTATGTAGCACAAATAGCAGAGTTAAAACGAACAAATGAAAAAGATTAACAACAGTTCCAAGATGAGGGCTTGTTCCTTCTTGGAGTGTAATGCCTTGCCTATTCTTCTTACTACTCAAATTGTTTTGGGCACCCACTACTCACTACCCACTACCCACAAATTACACACACTCCACTGAGAAACCAAAATAGAAAAGGACAATTGGTAATGGCTAGCTTGCCAGGAAATCAGAATCAAGCCATTACATTAAATTCGAGAGAACTACTCCTTTTTCACCCAAACAAAGATGAACATTAGGTGAATGAAAAAGTGTTGTGTGTGTTAAAGAGTTGCAGTTTTAGTGAAGTGTTTAGATCGTTCTTTCCTTTTCTTATCCTTTGATCTCTCTTTGGATTTACGCTTCTTGGAGTGTTTCTTCTTAGATAAGATCTCTTTCGCTCCTCATCGCCAGAAAACTCATCAGAAGAATCATATCGTTTCCGTTTCCAAGATGAGGGCTTCTTGGGACCAAGAATAGCCTGACGGTCATTGGTTCGAACTTTAGGTGGGTTCAAACAGTGATGGTATTTCTTGACCAATGCTTGAAGGTCGCATGGGTCGCAGATTCAATTGCTCGAACTCACAAATTAGAACATGAAGGCCAGAGTGAAGGTAGAGAGGAGGAGAGTGAAGAGGGACATTACCTAGAAATTGGAGAGGGAGAGAAAATCAGAGAAGGGGAAATAGAGGTATACATGAACGAAGAAATCAGCAGGCAACTGGAGATGGAAAACGAAGCGTTTTGCTAAGTGTTTTTGGGGTAGGTGGCAGTGACGTGGCACGCGGTACTGTTCATATGAACAGTACTCTACCTTTTGGCTTTTTAATGTGTATAGATATAAATAACACACTTTCTTCATTTTTTTTGAAATCAATACCAACTAACGTATTAGCCCAAAATTTAACGGATTTTGACAGATTCCATGTTCGAGGGTGCCACAACATCAACTATATATAACTACCTTTATTTTCATTCATTTCTCCAACTACCATGTGCAATCTATCTGTTAAAGTTGGTCAATTTCCCGTTAAGTTTTTGGACTAATACGTTAGTTGATATTGATTTTTAAAAAAATGAAGGAAGTGTGGTATCTATATATAATAAAAAAGAACCTAGGCATTTATTTCAAAAAAGAGGTTAAACATTGGTATTATTGCCAATTTTTCCTATCTTAAAATCTTACTATACTATGTAAGATCTCAAAATTTTAAAACCTTGAAATTAATATATATAGTAAAAGACAATAATTTTGTGACTCCACGACGCGGACGTAGGGTATTAACAATTTTTATATTGATACTCAATCAATGTTAGAATTATTTTTTTCAAAGATATTGATTATTTTTTTCATCTTTATTGATTTTCATTCTCTTAATCCGTGCATCGCACGAGCTTTTAATACTAATTCAAAGTTAAAACTTTACAATTTTAACTTAAAATGTTATAAAATCTTTTCATATACTTATGTTTTGACCATCTAATATAATTTCTTTGTAAATTACAAAATATTGATAAATTAAAATTACAAGTGGAAACGGATCAAACAGATATGAATGATGTGTCTTTCACGATTTAAGATGTTTAACAACCTAATTCAAACAAGACACGGTATAAACTCGAAATAAAAATAGCATCCACCCAATTCAATCAAAGAAATACAACTAAAATATATACATGTAATTACCAATCTAGTTTTTTGGATTTCGAAGGCCTAAGGGAAAAATAATATTAGAGGCTAAAAATTTAATTGTATGTACTATCTTTGTTTCTTTTTAATCTACACAACTAGTTTTAACTTGGGAGTTAAAGACAACTAATATTAAGGTAGAAAGTAAGTCATTTTATTCATATTATGCAATTCATATTATGCAATTATAATATTCAAGCATAATTCTTGGTTTTCAACGAAAACCAAGATACCATCATTAATATTCCTAATAGAAGCAATAATAATATAGTGGAGAGATAGTTAGATATCATCTTATATATTTGAGGTTGTGAGTTCAAATCTTCTCATTAACAAAAATTTTATTTTTTATGAAATGTATGAGAATAAGGTGGAGAACATGCCATTGAAGGAAGGGAGAGTGACAACTGACACGTATATTATGCAATTATAATATTCAAGCATAATTCTCGGTTTTCATTGCAAACCAAAATACCATCATTAAATACTCATAATAGAAGCAACTACTCCGTTTGTCCCACAGTAAACTTCTCATTTCTCCAGCACACATAATTTAAGAAAGTAGTTGATGGTGGATCCTTTGTGATTTTTTAAATAATATTTTATCATCGTTGACTTTTAAGAGTATTGTTTTTGTTTCTAGTAACATAAATTATGGTCCCATGTGTAAAAGTAAGTTATTGTATTATGGGGACCCTACCACCTGGAGAAATGAGAAGTTTATTTCGAACAAAGATTTAAAGAGAAATGGAAAGTATATTAAGGGACGGAGGGAGTATAATGTAGTGGAAAGATGGTTAGAACTTCATCTTACATACTTGAGCTGTGGTTCAAATATTCTCATTAAAAATATTTGTTTTTTTTATGTATGAGAATATAGTGAATAACATACCATTGAAAGAAGTGAGAGTGACACATGGCGGATTTCAATCCTTGCTTACGTCTTTTAATATTTAGATTTGACTTTTACCCTCGCTTATACATATTTTGTCCATTAATATCTTTAATTATGAAAAATAAAAATATTATAAAATTTTGATATTTGAAATATTAATGTTGAGCCGATTGTGCCAAGATCTTACTTGAATAAGCTTTCCTGTATGCGTAAATTACAAATAATGTTTGAAGTAAAGTATGTAAATAGTGCCAAACTGCAAAGGGCGAAACAGAGGAAATAATATTTTTTACTAAGCGAAGAATACCTTTATAACTTTGAATATATAATTTAATCAAAATTTCACACAAAATATAAAAGGAAGTATATTGTAATATAAAAAATCTATCTATCTATACTAAAATTAATACTCCCTCCACCCCGTATTAGTTGCAGGTTTGCAACAATTTGACTTTTGCACTATTCATATGCCTTACTTTGTTCATGATTTTTAACTAACATATAAAACCAAAAATTACTAAATAAGATATACTTAGATTCCTCTCAATGTATAGTTTTGACATATTAACTAGTTTGTGGCCCTGGCGATACCCCGGGTCCATTTTTAGGTTTAATTGAGTTAGAATAATATTGTTCAGATTATCACTTTTTTCATTTATAATAGTTAAAAAATTAGAGACATAACTTATAAAATTTAATGAAATAATTTAAAAGGGTCATGAAAGATTGTAATGAATGATATCTCTTCACTTTTTATCAAAGCTTGATTATAGTAAAATAAATTGTTAATTGTAATTTAACAAGAAAAGGGGATATGGCTTTGTGATAGTGCCTATGACATTCCAACTAAGAGGTTGTGTGTTCAAAACATATTATTTGCATTTTGGAAACATTTAAAATAAAATTATCATGTGCAATGGTAATGTTGATATGGGGATAAGCACATGGCAAGCTAAAAACCTAGTTTTTAGGCCCGGACGATGCTCCAGGTTCTTGTGTATATATTACAAGTTAGTAATTTGAAACAACTAATATTATATGGGGTGGGCGTCCGTAAGTGAAAAATAGATAAATTATTTTATTCTTATTATGCATTAAAATATGGTAGTATAAGGGCCTCTTTTCTTGGGATATAAACAACTAACTGAAATTGGAATTAACTAAATGAAGCTAAATTGAACTGAACTCAACTGAACTCAACTAAAAGTAATGATAAAATATATAAATTAAAAAATATTTAAATTAATAAGAAATAATAACAATATCAATGATATTATATTAATAAAAATTAATAAATAATAAGCTAATAAACAATTATTAATATTAACTAAACAAATAATTTTAAAAAATCAACCAAAGAAACAATGATAATTAGCACTAACAATAGTCGCTTATGAAATTGGTGATGGCAATTAATGTTCGATAATATTTTCATTTTTGTTATAATTAGAAAAAATAATAACATATAAAAATTATAATGATAGTAAGAAACATAATCCTAATATTAATACTAAGAATATATAATAGTCCCTCCGTTTTTTAATATGTATGTTTTACCATTTTGGGATGTTTTTTTTAATATGTACCTTTCTACCTTTTTTCCATAAATGGAAGGTTGACCCATCTAATTATTATACTTCTCTCCTACCTTTTCTTTCCTTCTATCTACCTTTTTCACTTTTTCCTTACTTTTACTAACCTTCTCTCTTACTTTTGCACTTTTTCCTTGGTCCGCGTGCAAAAGCAAACATACATATTTAAAAAAAAGGATGTTGAAATAATAATAATTAGAAAAAATCATTATAATGATTAGCAAAAAAATTAGTTCAAAAACAACAATAATAATATTAGCGAAGATGATCAAATAATGATAACTACTAACAATAATCCCAATAACTGATTTTGGACTGAATTGAATGAAGTTGAAAAGAAATGAACTGAACTAAATAGAGTTAAATAGAAATGAACTGAAAATAAGTTGTAGAGAATAGACCCTAGCTTGTGGGTTAAGAAAGAAAGACTAAGAAAATGAAATACATCATCTTACCGATATCATGCATTTGATTGTAGTTTAATTCTTAATTTTCATTTAAATTCCATAATTGTATTTTTATTTAAGATAAGAAAAGCATTAAGAGTGTGGTGGAGTACTAGTTAAAAACTCTTTATATCATGTGCAAAGGGTATGGGTTCGAAATTCCATATTGACAATATGTATAATTTTTTCTTATGATAATAACATGAGTAAAATGCAATTGAATAAGCTGGGAGTGCCGCGTGGCGGCCTACAACTCTTGCTTACGCCTTTTAATATATATATATAGATTTTTCATAATTTGTACTAAGTGATAATTAGATATATTAATGGCCAAAGTTGTATATTGACAAGTGAGTCAGTGAAAGTGTTGCAATTAATATAAGACAGAGGTAGTAAAACAAGAATCATGGAATTTTGTCCCAAGGCTGCGGAACTAACAACTCTACTACAAAGTAGAATTACCAACGTTTACACGAATTTTCATATCCAAACGTCACATGTCTTTATCCATAAAAAGATAGGTCACATGTCATCCTCTGGTTAATTTTGTCAAGTGTCAGCTAGGTAAACACCTAATATTCCTTATAAATATTGGCGAAGAGCGCACAACGCAATAAGGTCAACGTAAGCGTCATGCCAAAATCCCCGTCCGTGGACTCATTTGAGGCGGGTCGTCTGAAGGTTCGCCGCGGTTCACTGTTGTGTGTAAGCTTACACACTAGGCTACCGCCCCTTTCTTCGATAAAAAAACAAAAAAAGGGCAAATGTTAAAAAAACACCAAACCTAGCTCCCTCAATTGTTAATCCAAATCTTTTATTTTTTTCTTTGGCTGGCTATATTCACGATTCTCCCATGATCTAAAATTGATTTATTTGATTGCGATATTATTCGTCACCAAAAATGAGTACTGTTTTGAAATAAAAATATTTTACAAAGCACCACTTTTTTTTGAAATAAATCTATTCTTTTTGGTGTAAATAATAATATACTTGAATCTTATTATAGTTAATAAAGAAATAGATTTTAAAACATCTAATTAGGCAACTTTATATTATTATTAATTTTACAGAGATTCTTTTAAATAAAATTATTAACAATAAAATAATAATCATGAGTTATTTTGTAATCCTCGGTAGAAAAAAATTATATTTATAAACTACAAAAAACCTTCATATATCTTTCCAAACTTTAATTAAGGGTTAGGCTCTATCCTATTCACCTTAATTTTAGTGAGGTGAACTTATTTTTTACTTTACTGAAATTAAATTGAACTAATTTTTGCTGAATTGAATTAATTTTTACGGATTCATGTAGTTTTTTATTCTTTGCACTATTGATTTTTGCTGAACTGAACTGCTTATTCTTTACAAAATATTATTACTTTAAGATGAACTAAAAAGGGCCATTTTCTATAATTTTATGGTTCTTAACCTTAACAAAAAAAATAACAATAACTATTATCATATCTTCTAATTTGGCCAATAATAGCATGACGGCATAATTTGATATAATTTTTTATGATATAAATAGTATTTAATTAGTGGTAAATTAATATATTTTTAAAAATAAATATGATTATACTAGGTTTTAAACCCGTGCAAGATGCATGGGAAATTTTTCTTTATCACTAATTCAAGCTTGCTAAAATGAAATTAATAAAATGATTTTTTTATAAGAATCCAGACATTTGCATCAAATTTTATGTATCATATATATATGCCAATTTCCAACACAATTATGAGAAAAAATGCCTAAAGTACTTTCTCTGTTTCTTTTTGTTTGTCCTACTTTGACCAAAAGCTCTCACTAATTGGTCAAAGCATGACAAATAAAAAGCGGGAGGAGTATATTTTTAAAATTTCTATAAGTTTATATATGTAATTAGTGTGACTATTATTCTAATGTCATCTATAGAAATTTCTAACTTAATTTCGCCGGGCGACAAAAAAAGCCAACAACTAATGGAAACATTTATTCATCAATCGGTCTACGTTTCACTATATAAAAAACTAGTATTAAATGCATGCAATGCGTGCCAAAGCATATAAAATGGAAAGTAGAAAGGGAAATTCGATAATTTGTTTCATATGTATTTTTCAAAATATAAAAGTTAGTTATAGAGAGAGATCTGTTCCATTTAATTAGGAATTAAAAAAAAAGAATAATATGGATTTTTGGTGTCCCTCACCTCTTCACTTATAGAATAGAGATTGCCTGCAAATTACTTTAGGTTTTTTAAATTGCAATCTAGGCATTCAAGAGATCAATTAATATAACCATATATTTACATGCAATATATATAAGTATGTCTAATTCCTATAAAAAACAAGACACAAGTCTGGGACAATTGATATATAAACAAATAAATTGATTTCATATACTCCCTCCGTTCCCTTTTGATATTCCCATTTGGAATATGGGGGAAAACCAATGCAAATAGAATCACAAGGGAATCTTGTGCTTATTTGAATATTTTTCATGTACTTTTTGTCCTTATTGCTTTAAAGTGGGGACCATTAAAAGTACAAATTAGTAAAAGGTAGGTAAATATTTAGATAGTCAAGGGTAAAATGGAGATAAAAAATGTATATAAATGGAAAAGATTCAATATGGGAACAACTTTTAGAAACGGCCTAAAACGGAAAATGGGAACATCAAAAGGGAACGGAGGGAGTACCTCACAAATCAATGACTTTAGATTACCGTAAATAACAAATTTAAATAGAAAAACGAGGCTATTTAGGCATGCATGAGATGGATTAATTTATATGATGTAGGAGCATCTAATACAACTCAAGGTCTTCTTAATCAAAGAGAGAACGAGGAATAAATGGCTAAGGAATTACAATTTTTAAGATTAACTAGCTCGGTTCTACCGAAGGTGCTTCTTAAGCAAGTTCATTAGGCTAAAACATCCTCTTATCTCTTCTTATGCACGATTTATTATGCTAATGATCCCCTATACATCATTAAGTATGACTAATTAAGCATAATGAGTGATTAAATAGCCTAAGTAAGCTGCTTCGTTAAGTTTAAATTAGTTTTGGCCAAATCAGTTTTTTTGTTCCTAAGTGTAACGTTTTTGTCAAGCTTGTTTAAGGGGGATATTTCTAAGTTTTGGGTGCCACCTCAAGCTTAGAATGACCTCATGGATGACTACTACCAGTATGCAAGCTTCACATGGGAAAAAGAACAAAGAACAAATGAGAAATGAGAGCTTAAGAGTGAAGGAAGACAAAACTGCCCAGAAAAACGTGAATCAGGGCCTCTCTTCTATGTTCTGGGTTTCTGAAAATACTTCCGCAATTGCGGCCATCTTTTGAACATATTTTAGTTATTATATCTAGTTTAATACTTCATAGGCCAATCTTCTGTATCAACTCATCCAATAGGAGTTTTTAGCCGTCTTTTAGGAAGAGGTGCAGATACAGTTTCTATTTTCTGCATATCTCATATTCTACTTTGTTTAGGTAAGAAAATACGTCCAACTGAGATCATTTTTGGACATGTTGTTTCTTATAAAGTCTATTATATGCTTGTTTTACTAAGCTGTGCGCATAGTAAAAATTATGGTCAGTTTTGGCCATTTCCAAAATCTATACTTTTCTAGCTTACTAAACGTTGATTTAGTAATTAGAACTCAAAATAGGTTGATACTAGAAGCTCATTGTTTAGTATAACCTAGATTGGTGGTTCTTTGGTTAGTGGCAAGTGGTGGTAGTTCGTTCAATCGAACAAGGGTAGTTAACCAAAACTAGTTGTGATTGTTTCCTTAGTTCTTTTCAATTCGAATGCTCTTGGCTGCGTAAATCTTTATGTATCACTTGGTATAAGAGCTTAAGGTTGTTTAAGAGCATTCAAATCACCCCAATAAACATCCTAAACATAAAGTCTAAACCCAAACACAATCCCCTTCCAAAACCGCACCTATTCTAAGCCCAAACACACTTCTTTTCTTTCTTTTAGCTTCATTTGTTCTAATTGGAGTTATGACAGGAGGAGAAAGGAGTCAATTTCGAAAGAACATGTCCTTAGAGGAGGCAAGATTTATTGGAGTTGAAAATAGGTTGGAAGCACAAACTGAGCAACTAGCCAATATGATGAATGTAATAAGGGATGGTGGTGTTGTTGGTGAAAGAAGGAGAGTTAGGAGGGATGAAAACTTGGAGGAACTAGAAGTAGAACCTAAATTTGATTAAAGTGGGGAAACTTCTGATTCTTCTATTAGGAGGATATTTAGAGGGGGACGAAAATAGAATAATGACTTAGGGGACATTAAGTTGGATGTTCTTGAGTTCAATGGAAGTTCAAATCCTGATGACTTCATTGAATGAATGACTCGTTGCAATAGGATTTTTGAAGTGAAAGGGTATGAGGATGAAAAATCTTTCAAGGTAGCTGTGGTGAAACTAAAGGGGTATCCATCCCTTTGGTGGGAAAACACCGTTCTAGCCAGATCGAGGAAGAAGAAATCCAAAGTTAAAAGCTGGGACAAGTTAAAGAAGCTAATAAAGGAACGTTTTCATCCTACTTCTTATACTTTTGATTTATATAATCAATTGACTGACTTGCAACAGGGACAAAAGGGAGTTGAAAACTACATCCATGAGTTTGAAAAACTTATGATGAAGTTAAATCTCCAAGAAAGGGAGGAGCAAACTATGTCACGTTTTCTAGGTGACTCGGAGAAAGATATTGTAAGGAAGATGGAGTTGCAGCCCTATACAACTCTAGAGGAGATGTATAAACTTGCAATAAAGATCTAAAAGCATCAAAAAGAGAAGAAAAAGAAGACGTTTTCCAAGGGGACATCCTACACTATAGAAGGTTCCAATTTCAAGCCTACTTATCAATCTCCTTTCACACCTAAAGGAGAGGCGAAATCAGTTGATAAAGGGAAGAAAACGGCTGAAACTTCTTCCAAGAAAGATGATGTTAAGTGCTTTAAATGTCATTGCTATGGTCATTATCAATCCCAATGTCCTAATAGGAGGGTGATGACCTTAGTTGATATTAAAAGCATTGATGATGCACTTAGGCTTCAAGAACAAAAGGAAGATGAATCTGAACATGAGGCCGACACTGAAAAGGAAGTTGAAGTTGGTGAAGTTACTGAAGGTGATCATTTAGGCCTTGTCCTAAGAAGAGTTCTTCACGCCAAGGAGGCCAAATTGGTTCCATCTCAAAGGGACCAGATTTTTCAAACCAAGTGCTTAGTTGGAGGAAAGATTTGTTCGATGATTATTGATGATGGAAGTTGTACTAACATGGCATCTTCAACCATGGTGGATAAACTCAATCATCCTACCTTCAAGCACCCAAAACCATATAAGCTTCATTGTCTTAATGATGGCAATTGTGTGGAGGTAACAAAACAAGCTTTAATTAGCTTTTCTTTTGGTGATTCGTATAAAGATGAAGTTCTTTGTGATGTTTTGCCTATGGATACATGTCATATAATTTTAGGAAGGATATGGCAATCTGATAAAGAAACTATGCATAATGGAAGGACTAATACTTATACTTTCATGCATAATCGAAAGAAAATTGTGCTTAGTCCTAGTAAGCTATTTTCGAACTCACCTAAGCCGAAATCTACACAACCTAAAACACAAAACAAAAAAACCTTAATCCTTTCAAAAACTCAACTAGATGAAACTGTGGAAAAGGGAAAGGTTATGTATCTGTTGTTGTTATTGGATGAAAATGATGTTAATACTATTGAGCTACACGAAATGGTGAAACCACTAGGGAGGGATTTTAGAGATGTTTTTCCTAATGACCTTCCATCTGGCTTACCCCCTAGTAGAGGTATTGAACATCAGATTGATTTGATTCCTGGAGCGTCATTCCCTAACAAGCCAACTTATAGATGTAATCCTGAGGAAGCTAAAGAGTTACAAATGCAGGTTGATGAATTATTAGCTAATGGATCTGTACAGGAGAGTCTTAGTCCATGTGTTGTGCCTGTTATTTTGGTTCCCAAAAAGGATGGTTCTATGCGCATGTGTGTAGATTGCAGGGCCATCAACAATATTACAGTCAAGTATAGGTCTCCTATACCTAGGATTGATGATTTGCTGGATGAATTACATGGTTCCACTATATTTTCGAAGATAGATTTGAGGAGTGGTTATCATCAGATTCGAATCAGAGAAGGAGATGAATGGAAAACAGCTTTTAAAACTAAGAGTGGTTTGTATGAATGGCTTGTGGTGCCATTTGGCTTAACAAACGCTCCTAGTACTTTCATGAGGCTTATGCATGAGGTACTCCAACCCTTCATTGGTATCTTTCTTGTTGTTTATTTTGATGACATCCTTGTGTATAGTCAAATTGAGCAGTAACATCTTATTCATCTGAAGAAGGTTTTCCTTAAGCTGAGGGAAAAAAAGCTGTATGCAAAAATGGAGAAGTGTGAATTTTTCACTTCTAGCGTGACTTTTCTTGATTTCATTGTGTCTTCTAATGGCATTTCTATGGATGAATCCAAGGTGGAAGCAATTAAGTCTTGGCCTGTTCCAAAAAGTATTACAGAAGTTTAAAGTTTCCATGGTTTAGCTTCTTTTTACAGAAGATTTATCAAGAACTTCAGTACTATGTTAGCACCATTGATTGAATGCATCAAAAAGGGGTCTCTCACTTGGACTCCAGCAGCACAAGAAGCTTTTGAACAACTGAAGAGTATGCTTAGTAAGGCTCATATTCTAACCTTACCAGATTTTAAAAAGGTGTTCGAGGTCGAATGTGATGCTAGTGGCGTTGGCATTGGAGCTGTTTTACAACAAGGAGGGCGTCCCATAGCCTATTTTAGTGAGAAGCTTAATCAGTCCAGACTCAACTACAACACCTATGATAAGGAATTCTATGCTATTGTTCGTTCTTTGACTCATTGGACTCATTATCTCAGACCAGCTCAATTCGTGCTTCACTCATATCATCAGGCCTTGAAATACATCAATGGACAACACAAGCTCAGTCCTAGACATGCAAAATGGGTGGAATTTCTTCAGTCTTTTGATTTTGTTTCAAAATATAAAACTGGAGTTTCTAACGTTGTTGCAGATGCATTATCAAGGAGGCATTCTATGCTTTCTTTAATAGAGGTTCGTGTTCTTAGCTTTAGTCATCTTAAAGAATTTTATTATGAAGATCCAGATTTCTCTTTACTAATAGAAGCATGTAAGAGCGGATCTCATGGAGCTTATTCAGTCCAAGATGGCTTTCTGTTTCGAAATAACAAGTTATACATCCCTAAATGTTCATTAAGGGATTTGCCCATCAAGGAGGTCCATGGAGGAGGGCTAGCAGGACATTTTGGCATTAACATAACTGTTGATTTATTGCATGAACATTTCTATTGGCCAAAGTTAGTAGGAGATGTCCATTCATCAGTCCTAGCTCGACGTTCTATCGGTCAGAAGGCTAAGAGTTCTTTTCACCAAGGACTCTATACTCCCCTCCCAGTTCCAGTTCGACCATGGGAAGATGTGAGAATGGATTTCATAGTGGCTCTACCCAGAACTCAACGCCAAAAAGATGCAGTTATGGTGGTGGTAGACAGATTTTCAAAGATGGCTCATTTTATTGCTTGCAACAAAACATATGATGTTGTTCATGTAGCTGATTTATTCTTTAAGGAAATAATTAGACTTCATGGAGTGCCGAAGTCTATTGTTTATGATAAAGATATCAAGTTTCTTAGTTACTTTTGGAAGACATTGTGGAAGCTTTTAGGTACAAAGCTACTATTTAGAAATATTGCGCATCCACAAACTGATGGCCAAACAGAGGTGACCAACAGGACATTAACTACACTGCTGAGGACACTAGTAAAAAAGTCACAGAGAGATTGGGATCTAAAGCTAGCACATGCAGAGTTTGCTTACAATAGATCGCCCACTTATGCTACTAAGTGTTCACCATTTGAGGTAAATTATGGGATTAATCCTTCCTATTGATTTACTTCCTATTCCTGTTGAAGTGCAAAACAGTAAAGAAGCTGAAGAGAAGGCCGAAGAAATGAAGAAACTTCATCAGCAAATTCGAACCAGAATTGAGAAGGTGAATGAAGCATATAAAGTTCGAGCCAACATCATAGGAAACAAGTTTTGTACTAGTCTGGAGATCTAGTATGGCTACATCTGAGAAAGGAACGTTTTCCAACAAGAAGAAAGAAAAATCTGATGCCTAAAAGTGACGGTCCTTTCAAAGTACTAGAGAAGATCAAGAATAATGCCTAAAAGATTGAATTGCCAGATGAAATTGGGAATATATCAGCAACATTCAATGTCGGTGACTTAACTCCCTATAGCGCAAATGATTCTGAGATTCAAGAAGACCTTTTTGACCCGGGAGAGAATGATGCAGGAGCATCTAATACACCTCAAGGTCTTCTTAATCAAAGAGAGAACGAGGAAGAAATGGCTAAGGAATTACAATTTTTAAGCTTAACTAGCTCGGTTCAACCGAAGGTGCTTCTTAAGTAAGTTCACTAGGCTAAAACATCCTCTAATCTCTTCTTATGCATGATTTATTATGCTAATGATCCCCTATAAATCATTAAGTATGAATAATCAAGCATAATGAGTGATTAAATAGCCTAAGTAAGTTGCTTAGTTAAGTTTAAATAAGTTTTAGCCAAATCAGGTTTTTTGTTCCTAAGTGTAACGTTTTTGTCAAGCTTGTTTAAGGGGGATGTTTATGAGTTTTGGGTGCCACCTCAAGTTTAGAATGACCTCATGGATGACTACTACCAGTATGTAAGCTTCACATGGGCAAAAGAACAAAGAACAAATGAGAAATGAGAGCTTAAGAGTGAAGGAAGACAAAACTGCCCAGAAGAACGTGAATCAGGGCCTCTCTTCTATGTTCTGGGTTTCTGAAAATACTTTAGCACTTGCGGCCATCATTTAAATATATTTTGGTTATTATATCTAGTTTAATATTTCATAGGCCAATCTTCTGTACCAACTCATCCAATAGGATTTTTTCGTCGTCTTTTAGGAAGAGGTGCAGAAACAGTTTCTATATTTAGCAATATCTCATTTTAACTCATCCAACTGAGCTCATTTTTGGACATGTTGTTGCTTATAAAGTCTAGGTTGTACTCCTTTTGGAATAAAATCAATTGAGTAAGAATTAAGCCTTGTATGCTTGTTTTACAAAGCTGTGCGCATAGTAAAAATTCTGGTCAGTTTTGGTCACTTCCAAAATCTTTGCTTTTCTAGCTTAATAAACGTTGATTTAGTAATTAGAACTCAAAGTAGTTTGATACTAGAAGCTCATTTTTATATTATAACCTAGATTGATGGTTCTTTGGTTAGTGGCAAGTGGTGGTAGTTCGTTCAATCGAACAAGGGTAGTTAACCAAAACTGGTTGTGATTGTTTCCTTAGTTCTTTTCAATTCGAATGCTCTTGGTTGCGTAACTCTTTATGTATCATTATAAGTAAGTAAATTTATATAAAATTTGGATAACATTTCATAGTTTTGTACAAAATTAGATCTCCTAAAAAATGGGGTAAAAAACGATAAAATTACTTCTAAATGTTGAAAAATTGCAAATTTCTTCTGAAATGGCGTGAAATACATAGGTAAAAATCATCCTTTTCCATCGCTCATACATCATGACAAGGGAGTGAAAATTAAGACAAGACCTTTAGACCACGTTCTACATGGCAGAAAGGTGGAGACATAGATCAAAATAATTTTTCCAACCATGGCAGAGAAAAGAATAAAACAAGTAGTTGTGCCCTTTGCTTAATTTGGAAGATTCGATATTCATGCTTGGAAAAGAAGGAGAGAGAGAGGGGGTTAGAGAGATCTGAAGAAAAGCAAGTGGAGATACAAGGGTTTTGTCTTTTTCTTTACAAATCTTATCTACTGATCGAGCAAAGTATTGTAGGGAGAATTCCAAATGAGAAAAAAGTAACCTTGTGTAGGATGATTGAGCATTCTACACCGGGTGTAGGATGAGTAAGCTCCCTTCTCTTGGTCTGAAAGTGTCCAAATCAACTTTTGAGAAAGAGAAAGAGAGATAGAAAGGCAGAAGAGACGAAATACACAGTTTCAACTTCCACCATCAAATTTGGTTTATCCATGTTTTTTTTGGTAAAAAAAGTAAAAAAAAATGCTTATACTTTATATTTATAGTTACCAGTTACTTGAAAACTAATTTGTTAATTATTTGTTCGGAAAAATTATTTTTCATATAAAACTTTTGAACCTATAAGATATTATTTTGGCAATTAAATTTCATGTGTCAACTTCAATTTTCTCCTTTTCTTCAAACATACAACGCATGTCATCTTACATGATATAAGAAGGAATTAATCAACATACACATTTGATTATTTAAAGAAGTGAAAACTGTTTTTACTGTGAAAACCAAGTAAAATGGGGTACGCGTGCATTCATTAATGGTATTTTTGTAAATACTGACAACTTTGATGTTAGCAGCACAATTTTGATGTTAGAAGCACGGACACCCTCTAATTGTAATATATACCCTTCTAAATCTTATATGTACCCTTTTTTCCAATCAACACTGTTAATTTTCAACAAAGTATATGTTTTTAGCAAAATCGACTATATATATATGCCTTACTTTTGTTATTTCTACATCTCTCGTTTACATTTCCATTAACTAATTAATTCAGTCAAACTTAAAGTATTTAAGTAAAAAGAGAAAGAAAGGATAAAGTTTTAGTGTCTTACATTATATTCACTCATAAGGCAACCTCTATCGACGTACGTATTGAAAATTAGTATGGTATAAAGTAAAATAAAAATTGAGCATTTTTTCACATGTCTTAAAAACTAGTTTATAAAAACACATAAAACCATTTACGCATATAAAATTGCATCATCCACCAAGTTAAGTAACACCATGAATAATCTAACTTCTTCAATACAGTTCTCTTTACCAAATGATATTGATTACTAATTTCATTCAAAAATCTAATACCTTAGACCAAACCTCATATTACTAAGTTCTTATTGTGTTTGATTGTAAAGTTCTAGCAAAATTAACTAGACAAATATCCATAACCATAAAAGCAAGCCAAAAAAATGCTATATGAATATAATATAGGTTTTCGAATAAAAATTTTTTAAGAAAGTGAAGAAAAAAGGGTGTCGGAGGGAAAAGAAAATTAGAAAAGTAAGGAAAAAGGGTGTTGGTGGGAACAAAACCCCTGGCCTCCTGGTGAATTTGGTGATAGTGCAAGTGTAAACGAGCCGAGCTGAGCTCGAGCTCGACCAAGCTCGGCTCGGCTCGGTGGCAACTTGACCGAGCTCGAGCTCGGCTTAAAGCTCGTCGAGCTTGCAAAGTCACGACTCGAGCTCGGCTCGGCTGCAAAAATTCGAGCTCAGCTCGGGCTCGGCTCAAGTATCTTTTCCCCCGTTATTGGTTAAAATTCTTGCAAAAAAAAAATAAAAATTAAGTCATAATTCAACAGAGATAATTTGAATGTAAATAAGGTCCTTTACGTCACTTAACATTCAACAACCGATAAGGTTAATCATCTATATAAAGTTCAAAACTTAGGAATAACAACATATATTTTAAGTAAACGAGCCGAGTCGAGCTTAAACGAGCCGAGTCGAGCTTAAACGAGCCGAGCCTTGTTGGGCTCGAGCTCGAGCTCGGATAGCTAAGGCTCGGCTCGAGCTCGGCTCGGGCTCAAAATTGACCGAGCTCGAGCCGAGCTTTGACCGAGCCGATCTCGAGGGCTCGACGAGCCAGCTCAGCTCAGTTACACCCCTAAGTGCAACTACTCAAAGATGCAAGAGCAAAAACCATCACACCCCTATCCATGCACGACGTTAAATTACATTAAAAATATTATAGTTATTACATTTCCTATCCTTAACCTACATAAAAAAGGAAGAAAAGGTCAAAGTAAGTCAATTTTTGTAGTAATTCCTTATTCCCATTTTACCCTTTTGACTTAAGTTGACCTTTTCTTTTTTAATTAGGTTAAGGTATTTCAATTTCTCCTATATATATTTGCCTTAATTATACTTTGTTTTAATGTGCACTTGGTGTGTTATGATTACGTAGATTAAAAGGAAAGCCGAACTCATAAACAAAGCTCTTGATTAATAACGTGATAGAAATATATTTAGATAAGAGTTTAACGTGGTAGATGATGATAATTATTCTAACAGTCTAAACAAATGATACTTGATACTAATAAATCATTTCTATATGAAATGATACTAACATAAAGTAATATTGCATGAATTAATTAATGATAATAATCTAACCTGATTTGCCCTCATAATTTTTTTACACATGATTTAATTAAGAAAGAAATTAAAAAAATATATAAGATTACGGTCATTTATTGAATGAAGATTGAAGAAAGAATGGGGAAGGGTCATTTAAAAAATGAAGAAAGAATGGGGAAAAAGCAAAAATAAAAAATGAAGAAAGAATGGGGAAAAAGCAAAAATAAAAAATGAAGAAAGAATGGGGGGAAAAGCAAAAATAAAAATGAAAGGAATTGTGGGGGTTAGTGGGAGTTGAACCGCGTCCCTGTGAATCTATTTGATGTTAAGGCATTGAGATTTCTACCAACAAGGCTCCAAGAGAAGCTTTTATCAACAAATCAACGTAAATGGATATTAATTTTTCAAATGAACTTTCCCTCTTTGGGCCCTGGGCGGGCGCCCCGCCTGCCCCGCCTCAGGACCTGGACTGCTAACGAGGCATAGCGCATATAAGTAACAGGAAATCCATTTTGGTTCATTCATAATATTTTTGTAAAGGGTTACAATTTGAGAAAAATAAATTACTCGGGTCCTATTAGGGCAGGCACTTGAGAGTAGGGGGGAATGGTAAGGGAATCCCCACCCCCAAATGCCCCTAGTGGGATTTGATCCCATGACCTTGAAGTCATGGGGCCAAACTCTTACCACTAGACCAAGATATATATATATATATATATAAGAAGTGTATTTTAAATTTTACTATATATACTTCTTAATATGTATTATTGATTAATTTGAGATATTCCCAATTATAATACTTCCTCCGTTTTCTTTTAGTTACTACACTTTTCAAATAAGGAAATTTTTTATTAGATGTTACACTTTTTTATTTGGCTTCTCCTTCTCTCTATCTCTCTCCTACCACATGACTTTTCCTCATTATCTCTCTTACACAAAAAATGCATTGGAGTCCGCAAAAAAATAAGTGTAAAATCTACTTTGATACGGAGGAAGTAATATCTTATTCCCAATAATAATAATGACTTTTCTGAAATAAAACAAGCTTCAGAGCGAGATACCCCTCTTAAATTTGGCAGATTTGTGAATTTTTCTACAAAAAAAAAAAAAAAAAAACTTCGAAGGTTTGTTGCCATAAAATTCTTTCTCACACACATCTTTACATGCAATTTTTATAGTAGAAACGTACTAAATGAAATGGAAAAAGTAATCAATAGATAAGAGCAAAGGATAAACTGAATTTACCAGGATTAGTGCAATCTTTAAAAATGGACTCAACCATAGCTGTGGCCTCGTCTTCCCTAATAGGTCTAAGGGCCTCAAGCCTTTTTGGAGAGAAGAGTTCTACTACACAAATATTTTTCACCTTAACATAATGGGGTCCATAATCCGCCCATAAAAGCTCTTGATCATTCTTGCTAATCTTGGTAATATGCCTACTCCTAACTCTATCTGCCAATTGTTGATCATTTTCCTTAAAAACCTCCCTTGCCAACTCCGAATTCGATATTATCACATTCAAACTCGAACCAATCCGAACCGAAAAGATGGGTCCATAGTGTTGGGCCCATTT
This sequence comes from Patellifolia procumbens, assembly GCA_947645195.1. Taxonomy (NCBI): domain Eukaryota; kingdom Viridiplantae; phylum Streptophyta; class Magnoliopsida; order Caryophyllales; family Amaranthaceae; genus Patellifolia; species Patellifolia procumbens. Next base: position 4,480,742 of record CANSGD010000406.1, read on the forward strand.
CATAAAGCATTCCATCTTATTTCTCTCAATCTCACAGAGGTTGCCAATGACGAGCCACACCCGTGGCCCGGGTGGTAATTTGATGCTAAGCTTCTTGAAGAGCCTATAAACAAGAACTAGAGTAATAATAGAGAGGGAAAGTTGGAAGCTGAAATCCATGGCATTTGTTGTTGAATGGGAGGAATAAGAGATTGATGTAGATGACATTTATTATAGGTAAGGAAAGTGTTGGGTGAAAGTGGGATTGTTGCACATAGGTGATGATTGGTGAAGAATACGTTGAGGCGTGTTTGCCCTAGTTTAAGTCAAGAACATGGGAAGAAAGTGGTAGACAAGTTTCCACAATCAAGGGTGATACTTTTTTATAAAAATGGTATTGCCCACGTCTAAATAAAGAAAACACCTACATAATGTGGGAACATTGACGGCTAAGGCGACGAATCTCCCCATCTTATTTTCAGTTTAGTTCATCTTCAATCGGTTTAGTTCATTTCACCTCTATTAAATTCAGTCTAGTTCTATTCATTATTTAACCATTTTGTTAATATCATTATTATGGGAAAATGTATATGGTAACCCTCCAGTTTGGAGAATTTTACATGATAGAACATTTTCTTTTTGCATTCTTTTCGTGACCCTTAACTGAATTCATTTATTTTCTATAACCTTATGTCAATTCTAAAAAGCAGTTTTTGTTTTCAAAAATGTTTCAAAATTAAATAAGAGGTCGTTTGGTTAACCTTCAAATACATGGAAAATTAGAATTTCTAGGAATTAAATATATGTATTGTTGTTTGGCTGGCAAAAACATAGGAAATAGAACTTCCTAGAAAGTTCTATTTCCTACAAAATGGAGAATATAACTTACCTAGGTCCCCCTAGGTTAGTGGAAATTCCCATGGGAAATAGAATTTCCCATATTCAACCAAACAAAAAAATGTACTTCCTAGAAAATACAATTTCATGGGCAACACAAATTCATGGGAGGTTATAATTCCCAACTTCAACCAAACGAGTCCTAACTATTTGATAAACCCTAAAAACACCGCCCATCCCCTCGCCCCATCAAATGTTGCATATCTCCCTACCCATTTAGACCCTACCCAAGCCTTAAAGCCACCACACCATCTATTCCCCACCCTCAAAACTAGTGTGCGACCTTTCCCCCACCCTCGCAAGTCGCACTGCCTAACCCACCCCTCCGTGTCTTCACTCACCACCATTAGAACCATCACAACCACTCTAATAGCCCCCTCCTTTCGTTTGAACTCATGCATTGGGCTTGTTGGTGAGTTCGGGGGAATTCGTAGTGGTTTTAGGGTGGGATTTTCACCGAATGGTGATAGGGATGGCAACGGGTGGGATTTGGGTCGGGTGAGCCATCACCCACATCCATCACCCGGTTAGACCAACTCTCATCCATCCATCCGTCACCCGATAAGACCATCACCCGTATCCATCCATCCACCACCCGCGGGTGAACCGGGTGGACAGGGTGATCATCCATTTAAGATTATTGAACGAGAAAATTTAAACCAAATCTGCAAAATCACAATTTATATATTAACTTCATGTCAAATTAAGATAAGTTTAGTTTATAGAAACATGTCGGTAGTAATCAAAAGGGAAAATTATTATACTATTGTAAATAATATGATAGACATTTAAGAAAATGTAAGAAATGGGTGATAGATCGGGTGATAAACGGGTGATGGGTCGGGTGATGGATGAAACTTTCTATTCCATCCATCACCCTTACACGTTCACCCGTCACCCATCCATCATCCATTTAACTCGATTTTTCACCCTTTTTTGTTTTTCGGGTGGAGCAGGTGATGGATCATCCATTGGATATTGTCATCTCTAGTTGGTGATGCTGTGAATAGGGTAGGGTCTCTAGGTGGGGAGGTGGGTGGTGCAGGGTGGTTTAAGGAATGAGAATGGTTCCTCTTTTTCTTTTTAGTTTTTTTGTTTTAAAAAAATATTTGTCTAATATATAACATTCTTTAAATTTATAAAGTTATTTATTAAATGAATTAAGGTTATAGAAAAGAAAATAATTAAGTTGAGGGTCACCATAGTAAATCCAAAAAAAAAAATATTCAACCATATATTTCAAAAATTAAGGGGTCACGATGTGGAGTTTCCTTGTTATTATTCATGATCTAATCTATTTTACTAAAATTATTATTGTTATTATTATTATTACTATTATTATTAATTATAAATATTATTTTTCTAACTATGTTGTTGCTCATTATTATTACTATCATTGTCAGGCTGAGCATGGGTTGATTTGGTGCGATTTGAGACATAACCCAAACCAACCCACACAAAATCGTTTTGGGAATTTTTTGAACCAGCCCAAACCACGTCACATAAAACGGTCTCATTGATAAGTGGACTTTAGGTTCACTTATTTGCATGTAGTTTTAGGGCATTTAGATGCATTTTAGGTCTTTAAACTTCCTTTTCCTTTCCTTTTTCCTCATTTCTTATTATCTCGTGTTTAGCATCTAGTTTAGCTCATTTGCATATAGTTAGGATGTATATATATGTTGTTGCATATGCATGTGCATACCCCCCCTCCCCATCTAATATTTGCCTTGAGAGTTTTGAAGGTTATCAAGCATAAAAGGGGCTTATAACAGGGGAGCGGGCGCTCCTAAGGACAGGGAGCGGGCGCTCCAGGGGTCAAGAAATGAAGACAGAGGATCAGTGAGCTGGAGCGACCCAGGAGCGTTTGGGGAGCGGGCGCTCCATGTTGTGAGGAGCGGGCGCTCCATTGGCCCAGGCTCCGTAGTTTTATTTCGTGTTTACGATTTTGCCCTTATTTCTACGGGGTATAAATCTAGTTTTGTAACAATCTTAAAACATCTTTTTAATTCCAGAATCATTATTAGCTTAATTAGAGAGAGAAACTTTAGAGAGAGAAGTAATTTTAGAGAGATAAAGTAGATCTTGAAACCATTTTTGAAGCTTTTGAAGGTATTTCTATGGAGTTTTCCATTTATTGTTCATCTATTTAGAGCATTTGTTCTATCTCTTTGCTTTATTTGCTTATTTACTTGCTTTATTTTGTTTTAGCCTTGATTAGTGTTGGTTAGTTAATGTTTAGCTCTTTTATGTTGATTTCTACCATTGTTGATCTTCATTTAATACCTCAAGCTTTTCATTTTGCTTCTTTAATGGCTTTAGAGTAGTTTCTAGGCTAGGGGAAGGGGATGAACTAGGTAGATCATGAGTTGACCTCCAAAGTCAAGCTAGGGGGTTAGATTTAGGAGAAATTGGGTTGACTAACCTATTTAATAGCTTGTTTAATTGCATGATTGATAGGTTTTAGTCGTGTCACCTAATCAAAAATAAACCTATGGACCTCTAACTAGGTAGTCAGTGGAAGCAGGATCGAATCCACAGGGAGACAGAGTTTCTAAATTAATATTCAACCGATTCAGCTACTCCAGATGAAATCAGGGAAGAAATAATTAAACTAAAGAATAGACTACAAAAGACGGAATAAATTGAGGATTAAACTATGGAATAAAAACCTAGGGTATTAGGTCGGTCCACCATGCTTATACAAATCAAATAGGGTCAACTACTACCAAAACCTAAGTCAAGAATCGGGTGATTAGAGCCTATGTTGAGCTATGGTTAAGACTCAACGCTCATAGTTCAACATACGCCGCATATTCACTAACGTAATCAGAACTACTGACGTGTCCTAGGCCTCTAGTCGTAAGACGGATCTGTGCAAACAACTATTAACCACAAGCAACCAACAAAACTGCGCAATAACATTAATTACTCAATAAAGAACAAACCACACCACAATCACCCTAATCAAGCCCTAGAAATTGATAGAAATCTAAATCGCAATCATGGTATAAACATGGCTTTCCTATCTAACACCCTAGAAAGAGACTACTCAGACATGATCGAATTAACAACGACAAAACTAATTGGAAACCCTAACAATTGCATCATGAACGATTAAATAAATAAACTAAGCAATCAAGAATAATAAAAGAGATTAGGGTAAGAAAGAATACCAATTGACGGAAAGCAGGAACTTTATTGAAATTGAAATAGGTTTGATCACCTCTAAATTAATCTAAAGTGTTTGAATTAAACTAAGAACAATGAAGAATAAAACTAGTCTAAACCTATTGAAAGATGAATCAAAGATATAAAATAAAGATGTCCCTCTAAATAATGAGGAAAACGGTATTTATAATACCCCTCAAGTCTCATTAAAACGGAAAACGAAAGTCAAATTCCGCGTATAAATGTACCAGACCCGATCGGGCCCGAGGCACCCACCCGATCGGGCCGCGGTACAAAACTTCAAATCTTGCGTTTTGGGCCTTCGTGCAGCAGCAGCAAGCAGTAAACTTATTTTAACGGCCCACCCGATCGGGCCATGGACACCCACCCGATCGGGTCTGGAGACAAATTGGGCCAACACGGTCTCCTCGCAAGCAGCAACTCAACGAGAGCTATGAGCAGCCCACCCGATCGGGTCGGGTGGTGAACACCCGATCGGGCCTGGTGCATATGTGCTCGCCCGATGCGATCGGGCAAGACTTGCCCGATCGGGTCCGTGACTTTCATACCCGATCATAAATACTTCGCCCGATCGGGCCATTTCTGCCCGATCAGTGCACGGAAACCTCCTTTGATCCTTGGCTCTCTAATCTTCACGTTTAGGGGTCTTGGGACCTCCTAAACTATCCATAAAACTCGTGAGCCATCCTACGTGCCTCATAACATCTCGTAAAGCCGTGGTTGGTTCCAAAAGGCTTGGGAATAAGGAGAAAACTCCATAAAACCTGCAATTCAATACTAAAACACGAAACCACAACTACATACGATAGTTAGCACAAAATAGCTCCCAAGAGCTCCAATGACGCACAAATTAGCTTGTAAATAAGGGAGAAAACTCTATATAAATACGTGATATCAATGATCATCAATTGAATTAGATTAGGGGATCAAAAGTGAAGGATTGAGAGATGAAGCTTTTGATGGACCTTAGGTTAGTCAATAGGTTGACTTCACCATGAGAATAGGTGTAAGGCTTCCTAGGACCTTAATCGAATCGCTACGAGTTGTGGAAATACTTGAGCAATTGATTTTACCATGAGAATAGGTAAAATCGGTTGATTAAGTCCTCCTAATTAGCTCGAGAGAGTAATTAGGAAACATATGAGCGACCTTAGTCCCTTAGTTGAACCTAATGAATCCCCTTGGCTTGACGAATAGGTTAGCAATTGGTTAACTAGTGATTCCCCTATCCCTAGTGTCTTCCTTTTATTGTTAAACTCAAATCATTTACTCAAATTGTTAGCTAATTAGTTCTTGTTTTCTTAGTTGATCATTTAATCTCAAAAATCACTTAAAATAGGCTTAGCTCGCTTAATTCCTTTCAAACTTTGCTAATCCTTGCTTCCTTGTGGAATCGACCCTTTCTTGCCCTAAACTAGGCTAAGTTAGGTATATATATTTCGCACGTGCAACGACCGTGTCACTCATGCGGTGTTGTTTGCGTTGTAGTTTGTGGTTTGAGGTTTACACATATTTAACTCAATACGAGTATTCTATTTTGCAATTATTATTTTATTTTGCCGACAAGATATTCACTTTAAATAACATTCAAACAAGTTACAAAAAGAAGCTAGAAGATAATGAGAATATCACAAAGTCGCTAAAAGTATTACTAGTAGTTAGGTATAAAATTGTTGTTACATCGAATACTAAAGGCACTTGAGTTGTTTGTGGTGCGGTTTGATTTATAAAAATAAAAGACTAACCCTAAACCGCAAATCGTGCTTTGGTAAAAAAAACAACCCTCTTTTTTGAGCTCATAAACCAACTCGAGTGCGCCAAAATAGTCTGGGTTGAGGTTTGGTGTCGTCTGATCCAATTATTATCATTGCTAATTATTTTATTATTAATTCATCTTATATAGAATAATAATAGTAACTACTACTACTTCTTATGAATTCTTGTGGTTATATAATTTTTATCACGTAATAATATGTGAATAACAATTAAATTAATTATTTACTACCTCCGTTCCACATCTATTGCCACATAGGGAGTTTTACGCCTCCCAATGCAATACTTTAAACGTTAATAGATCTCTAATTTTATTTAAGTAAAAAATTTTAAAAATTAATATTAATTAATCATATATCGAGACGAATCTAGAAAGATCCCACATGACAATAATTATCCTTATGTATAAATCACAAAAGAAGGTCAAAGGGGAGTATGTAAATAGTGTAAAAAGTCAAAGGTTGCAATAGATATAGAACGGAGGTAGTATTATTATTAATTATTATTGTTATTGTTATTTATTATTAGTAGTTATTCATTATTAGTAATTAATATTTTATTTTTATTTATAATTATATATTAAAAACAACTAAAATCGTTATTCATTAACTGTTAATGTTCATTATTAATTATTACTACCTCCGTTTTTTTTAATATGTATGTTTGCTTTTGCGCGCGGACCAAGGAAAAAGTGAAAAGTTAAGAGAAAAGGTTAGTAAAAGTAGAGAGAAGGAAATAAAAAGTAGGAGAGAAGTGTAACAATTAGGTGGGTAAACCTTCCATTTATGGTAAAAGGTAGAAATGTACATATTAAAAAAACATCCCAAAATGGTAAAACATACATATTAAAAAAAAACCAAGGGAGTATTATTTATCATATTAATAATTATTTATTAATATTTTTATTTAATAATTTATTATTGTTTGTTTAGTATATATTTTTAATTCAATTCAATTCAATTAATTTTAGTTCAGTTCAGTGCAGTTTAGTTCATTTGTTTTCAATCGAAGAAAACATGCCCTAAGAAAAGTAGTAAACAAATATGCATGATAGAAATGGAAATGTTAAATGCTTTCTCTCATTATTTGGGATACTTTGATAATTACGATTGTCGGTATATAAATTTCTCCACAACAATTTTAATTATATATTAATAAAAAAAAGTTAATTTAATGAAAATATATGCATTTCAAACAAATCAGACCACAATTTTATACTTCAAAAGTCAAAAGTATTGTTATACTTCTTATTAGGTTTCATACTCTCGCAAAATGTATGAGATTATTTTTATTTATTTATTGTATTTATATCTATATTGTACTCCCTCCGTTTTTATTTAATACGGATATTTTGACTTTTATTTTTATTCATATTCTACTCTTTGTCCATTTTATATTATTTGTATGCGAAGAAAACTTATTCATGTGTGATCTTGTTTAATTTATCTTGATGTGTAGTTTTTAATATCAACTTTTTATAATTTTTACTTATAAGGAATTAAGGATGTTCGTGGTAAAAATTATGCATTGACAAGCGTGAAAAGTACAAATGCTCATGTTAAATAAAAACTGAGGGAGTAATAGATAATGTTTGAGTTAAAAGTCACTATTGAAGATAATAGAATGTAGATTTTGTATTAATGAAATATTATTTACATAAAGTTATCACACAATAAGTAAGGTATACTTCTCCACTCTCTAAAGTTCTATCCTAACTCTGTTTAAGTCTGTTCTCTTAAATTCTACTCGTTTCTACTTTTTTCTTAAAACGACAAAGGTTTGTCCCTTTTCACACTACTTTACGCCACTTTTAGACAACATGTTTTCTACATTTTCTCACAACCACGATACCTACCCTATTCAAATAAACAAGGGAAATTCCCAATGGTGCCCTTAGGTCTTAGGAATTCCTAGTGGTGGAAATTCCAAACTTTCACGTTGGTAGCCCTGCTTTACAAATTATTCCCAAGCATAACCTTAATGAAGAATATTTCATTAATAAAAAAGAATTTTCCATTATTTAACAGTTAAGGTTGTCACTCGCACGTAAAATAAGGTATTTGGTTCGTTTTTTTTTTGCCAAACTCAACCTCAAAATCAATCCTTACGGGATAAACATGACCCCCTAAACATAACCTTAAGGGTTGATTTTGAGGTCGAAATTTGACAAAAAAAAAGGACCCAAAATATTTTGTTTATGTTTGAGTAACCGTCTTAACTGTTAACTAACGAAATATAATTTATTAATAACGGAATATTCTTCATTAATGTTATGTTTGGAAGAATTTATAAAGTAGGCTACCAACGGGAAAGTTTTTTTTGAAATGTCCACCACTAAGAATTCCTAAAACCTAAGGCCACCATTGGGAATTTCCCAATAAACAAAAATATCTTCTTTCATATTCTATCTCCTTTATATTATAGTCTTTGTAGGAATAGTAATCCAATTCGATCACCTTAATCTTATTGGATTGAACTTGTTTTAACCGAACTAAACTTTTTTTCCTTGCATTACTAATTTATATTGAATTGAGTTTATCGTTACTGAACAAAACTTATATTTACTAAAATGAACTTATTTTTATGAAACTGGAATTATTTTTACTAATTTGATCCTATTTTTGATGAAGTTGAATTTACTTTTACTGAATATTATTGATTTGAGGAGATCTAAATAGAGCCTAAGTGGGTAGAACATTAGACAATGGAGGGAGAATTTACTATGTAATATTATAAAATAGAATAGAATTACATTATTTATTTGGATATAACAAAAATGACATATCTAATTCGATAAGTGATACTTAATGCGTATATTATACATTTAACTGTTCTATAGAGTTTATTCAAAATATCAAGCTTGTTGGAAGACATTTGTGATTTTTGAATTTAAAATTGATTAATGTCATTGAGAAGTATTGCATAAAAAAATACTTTTTATACTAATGATTTTATCGAAATATTTCTGATACTCGTTCCTATAGTCTATTTTTGAAATTTTGTTTCAAAAGCTATCTTTCATATACTCCCTACGTCCTATATTAGATGATACAGTTTGACTGGCACAAAGTTTTAGGATCGTTATTTCACTAAGTTATTTTATTGAGAGTAGTTGCTTATTGGTATTTGTTTTAGTACCATAGAGTATATGTTGGTGGAGCATATCGTAGGGCTTTCGGGTGGGTGGAGTTATTAAATTAAATATATGTGGGACCAATTAATTTTAATAAAATAATATTTTTATTGTACTCCCATGTCATTTTTAGAAGTTTATCAACTAATATGGGACAGACGAATAAAGAAAGTGTATCATCTAATATAGGACGGAGAGAGTAATATATTTTATGGGACGGACAAATAAAGGAAGTAATATATCTTTTCCATTAAATATTTACTTGAAATAAAGATGTTCATGTAATAAAATAGAAAATTGTATGATCACGTATCAAGAAATATTTAAAATTGACTTACGAACCTCTCATCGTAAAATTATGAGTTACAAATTATTTTTAATAGTTTTTTTAATTATTATGTTCTTTGGATTCACTCTAAAATAAAATATTAGGAAAAATAATTAACTTTAACTAACTTTTAGTGCTTAAATTTATCAGAACTTCATTTCAGCTCCTGTAAAAATTTAAATCCATAACTCATGATCCATTGATTTAGGAGATTAAGATATTTTTGACATCAATATAGAAACACTATATAGTTCATATCCATGATTTTTATCATTTATATAGAAAAACTAAGTATTCTTCTTGATATTATTTTTGATAGTTAAGTCAAGCTGAAAATATGTAATATATTGTCATTGTTCCTAGACATATGGAGCAATTAACATTAAATATGTCAAAATTTGACCTCGTGAAAAAGAAGTGAATGAATGTTTTGAGAAGGAAGAATTCTTTTTACATGTTATCATTAAATTTAAAACCTATTGTCAACGGTTTCAAAGACTACACGAGGACAATTCTAGCTAACTTTGAAAGCTATAAGCCTATGCTTAAAAACAAATGGATCTTATTGAGAATTATTTAAAATTGGTTGCTATGAATGTGTTGTACAAGCATGAATGATAACTTATGAATACTAAATAATATCATTTATTTTTACTATTTCCTTAGAATTAACTATAGCATAATATAAAAACACATACTATCTTTAAAAAAACACACGTACTAGTTTTTTAGAATTAACTTTAACTAATTTTTGAGTGCTCAAACCATATCGGTTCTACCTAAAATGATGTAAGTTTTTAATTTATAACACATGATCACATTCAATAAGGTGATTGAAAGATTTTTGTTATCTATTTATAAACAGTACTGTTAAATTAAAATTCATGATTTTTTCATTATAGAAACATTGAGTAAAACAAATATAGACTATTAAGATAAATTATGTGAGAGTTCGACCTTGTATAAAAGAAGTGAATGGAATTTTTGGAGACAAAGGAAATAATTTTACATGTTGTCATTACTTTTTCATCCTATTGTCAATGTCTACAAACTCTAAGAATTTCTTGAGAATAATATAGCTTATTTTGAACAATATTAGCTTGTGATTTAAATTGTTTTTGAGATTTATTTCAGTCTGGCGTAAAATATGTGCGTTGCACGATTATGAATTAGAACTTGTTTATAAAAATTATGATAGACGATAAAATAAAAGCATGTACATTTTTAAAGGTAAGTTGATCAATTTTCTCTAACTTCGTAGTGCTGAAACTTATCTTAAGCTCACTTTAAGCTCTTGTATAATTTAAATCCAATATTCATGATCAAATTGATCAAGATGATTGAAAGATTTTTGTCATTTAAAAATATTTTGTATTTAAATACATGATTTTTGTAAGTTATACAGAAAAACTAAGTAAATTTTAGTTTATTATTGATACATTTTTGAGAATTTAAATATTAAATCTTAAATATGTTAAATTGTTCGTTGTTTTAACACATATATATGGAGCATTAAAATGTAATTATGTCAAAATTTAACCTTGAAAGAATAGAAGCAAATGGACTCTCGGAGATAAATATTTTTACATGCTACCATTTATTGTAGATTCTTTTACCAACATTTTCGAACTATGAGAGCCCCATGAGAACAATGCTAGGATGTTTTTAGGTTTTATTATTTAAAGGAAAATTGTCGGGAATAAGTCAACCTTTTCGCGGTCTTCTTTTAATAAGTCTAACTTTGAATAATCATGGAATAAGTTAACTTTTTAAGGGTATTTGCTTTTAACAAGTCAAAACCGGTTTAAAAACACAGAATTGCTTGGGGATGGAAAGTACAAGAAGAGAAGGAACACAGAAATAATAAATTAAAATTTAAGAAAAGCCGCGTGTATTACCGGTTGAATAATTTATAAGTCATTTGACTTGTTAAAAGTTTAAGTAATATCAAAGTTAACTTATTCCAGGATTATCTAAAGTTTAACTTATTAAAAGAAGACAGCGAAAAGGTTGCCTTATTGTTGACAATTTTTCCTTATTCAAATATTAGCTTTTACAAAGCAAAATTTCGTTTCAAAATTTTCATCCTATGGTCATTTATGCACATTTTGGAGATAAGTACTAATAGATATTATTTTAGACAAAGTTTATATATTTCCAAAGTAACAAAATAGAAGTTTTTATTTTGGGAAAATACAAATAGAATATGATATATGATAATCAGATTTTTTTTTCAAAGAAAATCTTGATAGAATATAATAAGGGAGAGAATATGAATATAAATTGATAAATATATTATATGAAAAATCCAATTTCTTTTTATGAAATAAATTCAAAGGAAAAAATAGAAAATTGGAGGATAACAAAAAATTGCGTCATCGCCATACACACGACCGATACCTAAACGCACAACAAACGTGTTTCGTGTCACTAGATGAACGTCCATCATGTCTCGTACACGAAGATACATCAACACCAGTACTACCATCCAATAAATCCTCATCATTCCACAAAGGTTGTTCGGAAAAGTAAGCTGCCTATTGCGAATGAGCAGCAAGTTATTAAGATATGGAAAGTATGCTCAAAGAATTTTACGTCTCGACTTACAAAAACTCACGAATTTCTAAATTTAATAGGCTCCAGCCTTTCTTCTCGAAGAGTTAACCAACAAACTTGCAACAAAAAGTCTTAGAATCAAACTTATCCTTAAATTGGGACCTATTTATAGCATAGTAAAGACAACTAAATTCACGCACGCTATTATAAGGAAGAGCCATACCAAACAAACACTTGTATGGGGGTCTTGCCATTCAATACAAGGGTGAGCGTGAGATTAATAAGGTGAGATTCAATCAAAACACATGCTCCCAAGAAATATTTAGGCTATCTTGCCTGAAAACGCAATGCGCGAGGAACATTCAAAAGATGCCTATGCTTACGGGCAATTCTCCCCGTCTGTTGAGCGGTATCGTTACAAGTAGTAAGATGCAAAATTACATCCACGCAAAGAAGATTTAAGTATAGAAAACTACCGTCTATTATCACTCCACAACACTTAATTCTTTTTGTTGAATTGAGTTTTGACCATAGCATAGAAATCGTTAATAAGTTGAGCCGCCTCATAATTACCAACTATCACCTAGACCCAAGTAGCTCAAGAATTATGATCTAACAACGGTAAGAAAGAAATAAGCATCACTACTAGACAAAATTTTATTTGGAGCCCCAAATATCAAAACAGATTAAGTCAAAAACGCTAGAAGTAGCGTTCACGCTAATGAGAAAAGAGTTATTGGGTTGTTTACCCATGAAACAAATTTGATAATCAAATCACATTTATTCAAACGATTAACACATGAGGCTTCATATTAAAAAGATATTACTTTCGAAAAGGGATGACCTAAATGCCGATGTCACTACATACTTGTGTCAAAATCAACTTTATTTCCCTAAAATGATGAGCTTGAACAGGCTTGAAACTATAGACTCCATTGATGCACCCTGATCCAATCAAGTTATTCAAACTATATGACAACCAACATGCATAGTGAAAATCAACTGGACACAACTATGTTCCTCTTTGTGATACACTCATATGACAACCAACATGCATAACGAAACCAACCACATGGTTGCACAACACGAAAACAAGTCCACACGACTGAGGCACTCCCATGACACAAATATTTGGCCCCCAAAATTTCATGGGAATCCCCAACAACAAGAATGCTAAATAAAATCATGCACCAACAGTGAAGCAACAACTTCAAACAAAACATTATATGGGATCAACACTAGTAACAGTAGCACTGGGAATTTTTTAACAATCTAATTTAATTTGTTGCTTGGTGCTAACAATACATCAGAAGAAAAACATTTTCCAGGGGTCCAACCTATACCATGTACTTTTTAGGAGTCAAAAACGTAACTTCTTGTTATATTCCGGCTATAGATTAGTCGAAATATAAGTGTGATAGTATTAGTTTATCTTAATTCAACTTAGATATAGATTCACCACTAAATTAAGTTAAAGTTCCTAAGAACACCACTTACTTCAAGCTAAAGAATTAAGCTAGCAAAGGCACTTAGATTAATTGAAATATTAATCAAAGCAAATAAAACTCAAGGTTTTGGATTCAAAGTCAAGTGTCCATTTCATTAAGCTTGTAGTCCTTTAAATACATGTCCTTGATCCTAATTTTCGGAAAATAAACTAATTAATTAAAATAAAATACTACTCTTAACCTACTAGGTTAAGTACATGAAAATATATCCTAACTAGAGTCTAAAATCCATCTTGAACGTGTAACATGGCCGATTTCTATCTTCTCCTTGATTCCCTCAATCATCCCTTGAAAGTAGGAGACTAATTCAAATGTGATTTGAAATAGGCGCCTATTTTGAATTCCAAAGGGGAATGATGGCTAGAATAGAGGAAAGGATCTGATTTTCCACACGCCATTCCTTATTTGCACGCCTAGATTTAAGGAGATGTCTAGGTTCATCTTCAAAGCTTGTCTAGGTTCATTCCTTGCTCCTTAGTCGATTTTCCTTGATTGTTTCCTTGATTGAAGTTAATCTTCCTTGATTGTAGGCGCCTCTCTTGCTTGATTATCATCTTCACACGTCCATTTGCATTATACAACCCTAATTGGACTCTCTAATTAAAAGAAAGAAAATACAACTCAACTAATACTATCCTAGTTAATCTAATATGATATTAAATTAACTAAGAGTACATATGACCTTTCTAAGACTCCTAATAAAGCAAATAAAAGATAATAACTTAGTTAAAATTAATTAACTAAGCTAAGGACATTTTCTAAGGACTCAATGGACTTAAGAGAATTTAGAACATCCCTTAAAATGGAAGCAGCCATGTTTTTAGTCTTAGGATCAATGGAACTAGATGGATCTCCATCATCCTCTCCTTCTTTGGAGGAGTTTGACCTCAAACCTTGTAGCTCTTCTTCATCATCATAGAATGGAATCAAATCAGCAACATTGAAGGTAGCTGAAACTCCATATTCTCCTGGCAATTCGATCTTGTATGCATTGTTGTTGATCTTCTCAAGAACTATGAAAGGACCATCGTCCCTTGGACTTAGTTTAGACTTTCTTTTAGAAGGGTAACGTTCCTTGCTAAGATGAATCCAAACCATGTCACCCTCTTTGAATTGAACATCTCTCTTTTTCTTGTATATCCTCTCTTTTATTTTCTCATTGGCTTTCTCAATCTTCTCTCTCACATACTCATGGAGTTTTCATATCTCTTTCACTCTAGTTTCGGCTTCATGGCTATATTTTGTGGTGGTAGGGAAAGGGGCTAAGTCAATAGGGGGGCAAGGGTTTTGACCATAGACCACAAAGAGTGGACTAAGTTGCTAGGAACTCGGTTATAGGCAAACTCAGCATGAGGTAACACCTCCTCCCATTGTTTAGGGCTTTTTGTAGCTAGTGCACGAATTAGGGTTCCTAGGGTTCTATTGGTGATTTCTGTTTGACCGTCGGTTTGATGATGGCTAGAGGTACTGAACTTGAGCTTCGTCCCCATCTTCTTCCATAGTGTAAGCCAAAAGTGACTTAAGAACTTGAAAACTCGATCAGTAACCATTGACTTTGGAACTCCATGCAATCTAACAATGTCCCTTAAATACAAGTTAGCACAAGAAACAGCATCATTAGTAGTATGGCACGACACAAAGTATGCCATCTTAGAAAACCTATCAAACACCACCATAATTGAATCTTTTTGGCGTTGGGTTCTAGGTAATCCAATGATAAAATCCAAGCTTACATCCTCCCATGGTGCTTAAGGAATAGGAAGGGGCATAAACAACCCTTGAGGTAGCAAGTGACCCTTAGCTTTTTGACAAATCAAGCACCTTTTGATCAAGAACTCTACATCTCTTGCCAATCTAGGCCAAAAGAAGTACTCACTCACAAGGATCAATGTCTTTTCGATCCCAAAGTGTCCTGCAAGTCCACCTTCATGAAACTCCTTGATTAAGGACACTCTCATACTATGTCTAGGAATACAAAGGCGATTTCCGATCCCTTGAAAAGAAATCCCTTTAGGAGATAGTATTCCCCACTTAGACGATTATGGCACTTCTCAAACAACACGCCAAAGTCCTTGTCCTCCCCATAACACTCTTTCAACAATTCAAGCCCCATCACCTTAGGACTTAGGGTATCAAGTACCTCCTAGATAAACTATCTGCACCTTTATTCATTTTTTCGGCCTTATGCTTGATTGTAAAGTGGAATGTTTGAAGGTATTCCACCCATTTAGCATGTCTAGGCTGCAACTTTTGTTGACTTTGAAGGTACTTAAGAGCTTCATGATCAGAATGGAGAATGAACTCCTTAGCAATGAGGTAATGTCTCCAATGATCCAAGGCACGAACCAAAGCATAAAACTCTTTATCATAGGTTGAATACTTTCATTTTGCCTCATTCAACTTCTCACTAAAGTAAGCCAAGGGCCTACCATTTTGAGATAGAACAGCTCCAATGCCCACGCCAGAAGCGTCACACTCTAGTTCAAAAACTTCATTAAAGTTAGGCAAAGCTAAAATAGGAGCACTAGTTAATTGAGCTTTACCTCCTCAAACGCCTTATTAGCTTGATTACTCCATTCAAACTTCTTCAACTTTGTGATTTCAGTAACAGGTGTCATGATGGCACTCAAATTTCGAACAAACCTCCTATAAAAGGAAGCCAAGCCATGGAAACTTTGAACTTGTTGCATTAAGGTAGGAGTAGGCTACTCCTTGATTGCTTGAACCTTCTTTTCATCAGCTTTAATTCCTTCACTAGAGACAATAAAGCCTAGGAAAACAACTTGACTAGAAAAGAAATGACATTTTTCTAAGTTTCCATACAAGCATTCGTTTCTCAATACGTTAAACACTTGTTCTAAGTGTTTTACATGTTCTAATTCATTGACACTATATACCAATATATCATCAAAGTAAACAACTACAAATCTGCCAAGAAAAGGCTTCATAGTTTGATTCATTAGGCGCATAAAAGTACTTGGAGCATTCGACAATCCAAATGGCATAACAAGCCACTCATACAATCCCTCCTTTGTCCTGAAGGCAGTCTTCCATTCATCCCCTTCACAAATTCGAATATGATGGTATCCACTCCTCAAATCAATCTTAGAAAACACTTTAGAACCATTAAGATCATCTAATAAATTATTTAACCTTGGAATAGGAAAACGATATTTAATAGTAATCTTATTAATAGCCCTACTATCAACACACATGCGCCATTTACCATTCTTTTTAGGATTTAAGAGAGTTGGAGCTGCACAAGGACTCAAAGACTCTCTAATCATGCCTTTAGCCAACAAATCATTCACTTACCTCCTTATCTCTTTGGTTTCTTTAGGGTTTGTTCTATAAGCAGGCTTATTAGGCAACATAGCTCCAGGAATAAGATCAATTTTGTGTTGAATGTCCCTTTTAGGGGGTAAGCCATGAGGTATTTCAGTGGGGAAGACATCTTTGTAAGTTTCTAGCAACGGAACAAGTAAAGGATGATCTAGATTATTATTAACCTCTTCCTTTTGATCTATATTTAACAATATTTCACGAAAAGGACTAAGTTCATGATAATCAGATTTCAAAAGAGTAGTGAGTGAATGATATTTTTCTTTAGTGGAATGTTGTTTAGAGTTAGGAATGGACATAATAGGAGTAAGGGTTACTTTCTTGCCATCGTTTGTGAATGAAGAAGTATTTTTGTAACCATCATGAATGACTCTCCTATCAAATAGCCATAGCCGACCTAACAATACATGACAAGCATCCATAGGAATTATATCACACCAAATCTCCTCTTTATAGTTACTACCAATACTAAAAGATAATAGTAAACGATGAGTAACTTGAATACCTTTGCCTTGATTGAGCCATTGAATCACATATGGCTTAGGATGAGGTTAGGTAGAGAGCTTTAACTTATCTACCATTATTTGAGACGGCACATTAGTGCAACTTCCTCCATCAATGATCAAGGTGAAAACCTTGTTCTCAATAGTACATCTAGTATGGAAGATGGCCTCTCTTTGTTGTGATTTTTCATGATCTATCACACCACTCAAAGCTCTTCTAACCACCAAGCATTCACCCTCATCAGGACCAACAATCTCATCCCCATATTCCTCTTCTTCACACGCCTCCATGTCTATATCATCCTCCTCATTTAGGGTTTCAAACTCCATAAGGCTCACTAATTTCTTGTTAGGACATTCAGAAGCAATGTGTCCTAACCCTCGGCACCTAAAACACCTTCTAGGGGCACGATTTGGAGTAAAAGTAGTAGTGGTGTTAGGGGTTTTTGGAATAGAGGGTTGAGTAGGCTTAGAAAAAGTTGTGTTTGGCTTAGAATAGGGAGTAGATTTGGTAAAGGGGCGTGAGGCCTCGGCTTTACCTTTGGTCTTTTGTTGCTTCTCTATCTTGTGAGCCAAGATGATCAATTCCTCTAAAGTAGAAAAAGGATGCAATTCAACAATGTTAGCAATTTTAACATCTAAACCACCAAGAAATCTTACCAGAGACTGAGGTTCATCCTCTTGCACTTCACACTTCATGAGATAGGATTCGAACTCCCTTGCATAGTCCTCCACTGACTTCGAATCTTGTTGTAGATAATCGAACTTGGCAAAGTTCTCTTCGACATAGTAAGTAGGAAGAAACTTTTGTTTAAGAAGTTTCTTCATCTTACCTCGATTTCGAACCTTCTCCTTCCCTTGCCTCTCCCTCTTGGTGCATACACAAAGTCCACCAAGTTGAAGCATACTTTCTAAGCTTGAGAACTACAAGCTTAACTCTCTTCTCCTCGGGAATTTGCTTATATTCAAAGACCCTCTCATCAGTTCTCAACCACTCTACAAATTCATCAGGAATGTCTACTTTAATGTCATTGAAATTTCGTTGAACATTATTATTAGGGGGAACCCTATATGTTTCGTCACTTTCTCTATCAGAATCCTCAAAGGATTCATCCCCTCTTTGTTTCCTAAATCTTAAGACCATTTGCCTTATTTGATCTTGCATCAAGGCCATTCTAGCATCACTTTCACGTATCTCTTCCTTCATTCTTAAGATTATTTCCTGCAAGTTTTCATTTGATTGGCTTGATCCGGCCATTGTGTTTAGGGTTTGTGTTTGGAAAAATTTGTTTAGGATATGTGTTGGCTCTGATACCAAGATGTTATATTCCGGCTATAGATTAGTCGAAATATAAGTGTGGTAGTATTAGCTTATCGTAATTCAACTTAGATATAGATTCAGCACTAAGTTAAGTTAAGGTTCCTAAGAACACCACTTAATTCAAGCTAAAGAATTAAGCTAGAAAAGGCACTTAGATTAATTAGAATATTAATCAAAGCAAATAAAACTCAAGGTTTTGGATTCAAAGTCAAGTGTCCATTTTATTAAGCTTGTAGTCCTTTAAATACATGTCCTTGATCCTAATTTTCGGAAAATAAACTAATTAATAAAAATAAAATACTACTTTTAACCTACTAGGTTAAGTACATGAAAATATATCCTAACTAGAGTCTAAAATCCATCTTGAACGTGTAACATGGCCGATTTCTATCTTCTCCTTGATTCCCTCAATCATCCCTTGAAAGTAGGAGACTAATTCAAATGTGATTTGAAATAGGCGCCTATTTTGAATTCCAAAGGGGAAGAATGGCTAGAATAGAGGAAAGGATATGATTTTCCACACGCCATTCCTTATTTGCACGCCTAGATTTAAGGAAATGTCTAGGTTCATCTTCAAAGCTTGTCTAGGTTCATTCCCTGCTCCTTAGTCGATCTTCCTTGATTGTTTCCTTGATTGAAGTTAATCTTCCTTGATTGTAGGCGCCTCTCTTGCTTGATTATCATCTTCACACGTCCATTTGCATTATACAACCCTAATTGGACTCTCTAATTAAAAGAAAGAAAATACAACTCAACTATCACTATCCTAGTTAATCTAATATGATATAAAATTAACTAAGAGTACATATGACTGTTCTAAGACTCCTAATAAAGCAAATAAAAGATAATAACTTAGTTAAAATTAATTAACTAAGCTATAGACATTTTCTAAAGACTCAATGGAATTAAGGGAATTCAAAACATCCCTTAAAATGGAAGCAACCATGTTTTTAGTCTTAGGATAAATGGAACTAGATGGACCTCCATCACTTCTTTCTCAAATTACCAATATATCATACACATTTGTGAGACATCTAAAACTCCTAACAACTTAACACATGCACATAGTAGGAAACTTCCTAAAATACTAGAATTCTAACTATAATAGAATTCTTAATGGCCAACAAATTATTAGAACAAATGGTCTAATTTTAACATGAGATTAGACCAAGTCAAACGGCCATTCTCTTAACGAGCACATTTCATTTTAGTTTTACCCAACTTATCTCTATACATCTCATACCAATCTAATCGCCTTCGTCCTACCTATTATCCTTCCTTTGTTTCCTTTGAATCTCTAACTACTAAAATAATTCAGAAGACACACCAAATAAATTATGCAAATTATTGAACGAATTAACATAATTAATAATAAATTAAACTAGTCATTGAATATCGAAAATTTATGATTATTAAATAAATTAGATAGATCACCGAATAAATAGAATTGGACGTTGAATGAATTGAGCGTTCAGAAGTATGGTCCATTCTCTGATTAATAGAGCTTGAGACTATTATTTGATTTTAGTTTAAAAATAGACAACGGCTTATACGGCCAACTCATAAATCTTCCATCAAAAACTCTTTACATGGTTTATCGATTAATATACTACAACGAAAAACCTGAATATCTTTCACCATTCACCACAAATATCTTACATCTTTGAAGTTAACACAATACCTCGATATCTTACGGAGTAGTATCAAGCAATGATTCAAGTCAATTTGAAGTTAACATAAAAATTAAAGAAAATGACAGAGTTCACAAATTACTTGAAACCAACATACTTCCTCCGTTTCTTTTTAATTGCAACATTTGCCAAAAATGAAAATATCAGATTAATTGCAACAAATGTTTGCTTTCATTTTTTACAAGTCATTTCTCTCTATCTCTCCCCTTGTCACATGCACCACTTTCTCTCTCCATCCCTTTCATACTCACACCAAAATTTTGCCTAGGAGTCCACCCACTAAGTTTGTTGCAATAAAAAGAAACGGAGGAAGTATTTTAAATTGCGACAGATTAAGCAAAGTGCTACGACTTTTTTTACATCAAAATATTACAACATAAACTCCTTTCGGAGAAAAATAAACCAAAGACACAATCCCTTTACACAACCAACGGTAAGAAGGAGAATCACAAAGCTCGTTGCAGCGATAGGCCAGAATGCTTCAAAACCTGTCTAAAATTGCGGCATCCAAACCAGCACTTCAGGCCATTAAAAAATGCAGGGAGAAAAAAAACATAAGCAGCAGAATTGTACTCATGTAGCATCTCTCCTCTGATAGCTGAACAAGCAACAAAAGGCGACTCCCAAATCAACCTTGGAAAACTGAGATGTCTATCGTCATGTCAAACATAGAAAGGGGACAACAAACTAGCGTACAACTGGAACACAAGACTGGACGGTGGCAGAACAATCAGGTAGCACGCCTGACAAAAACTATGTTCGGACTGGGAACAAGCTGAAGAACACAATTGGTCATTGATGGCTTAGGACCTGTATAAGATCCAGGCAGGAGTTTTACCTGCATATTCCATAACATAAAGTGATTAGCTCCATTTGCTATTTGACCGGAAAAAATGAGTTAAAATGTCAACAGCACTCAAGAGGTCGGATACAGTCATAACAACAACAACAACAACAACTAAGCCTTATTCCCAAAATAATTTGGGGTCAGCTAACATAAAACGTCATCTCAAACTGTGGCAAAAGGAGATGGCATCGACAAGTGTGATAAAAAAATTTTAAAAGGTTTCGAGTTTTCAAACACGTTTTTTTTTTCAAAAAGTTTTACACAAAAAGTTTTAAAAGAAGTTTTAAATAAATAGTTTTAACACAGACAAATACAATCACAGATAAGCATATAAGTAAAATAATTGCACCCCTTTCTCCACGTGAATTTTGTCCCTCCACCCACTTCTATCCAATGTCATGCTCTAGTCTATCCCAAGTAACCTCATATCACTTTCAATTACCTTCATTCAAGTCATCTTAGATCTTCCCCTACCCCTTACAATTTGATTACTCCTCCACTCTTCAAGTCTTCTCACCGGCGCATCACTTAATCTCTTATTCACATCACCGAACCATCTTAAGCTATTTTCCCTCGTCTTTTCTTCAATAGATGCAACTCCAACTTTTTCCCGAATCACTTCGTTTCTTAAATCGGTCCTTCCTTGTGTGACCACACATCTACCGCAACATACACATCTCCGCCACTTTCATCTTATGAATGTGACATTGTTTTACCGCCCAACTTTCAATTTCCATGTTGTAGAATTTTTCCTTCAATCTTTGGGGATGCCGGAATCACAAAGGAACCCGTTGGCGCTTTTCCACATTAACCAACCCGCGTCAATTTTATGAGCCACGTCTCCATCGAGTTCTCCACCCTTTTAGAGAATAGATCCAAAATAACGGAAGACGTTCAATCCTTAAACCACTTTGCTATCCAAAGTGCCTCGCTATTTCTAACCCCACCCAACTTGCACTCCAGATACTCCGTCTTGCTTCTGCTCAATCTAAAACCACGAGCTTCCAATGTATGTCTCCACAATTCCAATTTACTTTCAACACCTTCCTTTGTCTCATCAATCAACACAATATCATCCGCAAACATTATACACCACGGTATATCATCTTGAATTGACCTCATTAGTTCGTCCATAACTAGAGCAATGAGAAAGGGACTAAGTGCAAAACCTTGATGCACACGGATCGTAATAGGGAACTCTTTTGTCTTTCCCACCATTTCCGCAAACTCGTAGTGGCCCCCTCATACATGTCCTTGATGATATTCTATATATTTTTGTAAAACACCTTTTTTTTTGCCAACGCCCACCATAGTATTTCTCTTGGTACTCTTGCATATGCCTTTTCTAAATCAATAAAAACCATATGTAAATCCTTATTTCTGGTACTAATGTTCCATTGTCTATCTCATGAGGTGAATATGGCCTCTATAGTTAATCTTCCCTGCATAAATTGGTTCTCCGATATCTTCACATCTTTCCTAGGTCTTTGCTCAATCACTCGTTCCCAGAGTTTCATCGTATGACTCAATAGTTTGATTCCTTCATAATTGGTACAATCTTGTACATCGTCTTTTTTCTTATACAAAGGAATCAAAGTACTCTTCCCGTACTCTGATGGCATTTTGTTGTGTCTCTAAATCATGTTGAACATGTTGCAGCCACTCGATTCCTCTCCCCCCTAAACACCTCCAAACTTCGATAGGTATGTCGTCCGACCGTGTAGCTTTCTTCAAACTCATCTTTACGACTTCTCCCTTTTGAATCCTCCTCATAAACTCTCGATTTAACATATTTGGCGGGATGTCTGTCTTGTGCCTTATCACCGTTAAACAATGTATCAAAGCACTCAGAGGTCAGATAATCTAAAGAATTTAAGCAAAAGAAAAGATTTTGCGAGAGCGTAAACTAACCATTATGAGAAAATACCCCCATCTTCAATACACCAAGCGCAAGCAACACCTTTTTTTATGTCCAAGAGGAAGCAACGCTTAATATACGAGGGGGAAACTCTCGCAATTTAACATAATTTAACCCTTCGCTTCACCAAATGAAGAAAATTGCAGATTTAGTCATATTGACGGTATCGATCACAGTGCAGCTTATAGACGGAATCGCGATTAACGAAGTGTGAAATTTTAAAACAAATTCAAATTATTAGATTTTTAAACTCAACTACGCATTTTTGAAGTTTTAAAACTATACTTATAACTTAATATGATTAAAGCTATCATATGGTAGGGTCATACATATGGTGAATAAAAAGTTACTTAAATCATGACGTCCATATCTTATTATAATTACTAATAGATACTAACTCACATATATAGCGTACATCAAGTTTTCTTCTTTTGTTGGTGTATGCCTAACTGCCCATTGTTTTTGTGCTACTATGTGCTATTTCCCCTCCTCTTTTTTGGCCAATTCTAATGAAGTAACAGCAACATCGGTTAACAAGCACTCTAGGGCGGCAAGTCACCGTTACGTAACGGGTAAGGCGACGAGATGGACGCGAATTTCAACGCGACGCTACATAATGGCAAGTTCAAATCCGTTACATAACGGTGGAGTTTTGATTCCATGTTGACCGACATCATTCACACTAACATATATTAGCTTCTGATATTAGCAAGGATTTTTGTAGGTTACCACATTTTCTTTGCAACTTTTTAAAACTTACCACCTTTAAAATAATTTTTTAAATTACAACCTAAATGTTATTGTTTTCTTAAAATTTGCCACTTATTAACGGAAAAATCCAAATTACTCTGTTTTGTGGGCTTCACATATGAACCGATTCATTTTCTTTCCGCCAATCCCTTTCATTAGCCTACGTAACAATTAACCAACATAAAAAAATTGTCAAAGAAAGGGGCTCTTACCAAAAATCAAGCAATATGAACTAGTTAAACAATAATTAAAGCAATAACAACAATTTTTAAATCAACTAAACAACAAATACAACCCCAATTAAAAAAAAAAAACAATCTCACACGCTCAATTACAAACCCTAATTCCAAGTAATTGGCTAACTTGACATGAGAATATGAAATTATTAATACTCCCTCCGTCTCATATTAGTTGGGACACTTTCTATATATGGTTGTCCCATATTAGTTGCAACACTTCTATTTTAGGCATGGACCCACCAATATTTTATTATATATCACCCAACTAATATACCCCACTCATTCATTGATTTATGTGAAAAATATTAAAATACTATTCCCTCACTCTATCAACTTCTTAAAAGTACCACATCACTTTCTATCACATCAACTTTTACAATAAATTAATATAACCTACACCCTACTCTATTAACTTCCTAAAACTATGTGCACAAGCTACTGTTGCAACTAATATAGGACGGAGGTAGTAGATTACTTGTTTGAAATGTCGAATTATAAAAATTCAAGCATTAATTATGCAACCTTAATGTTAATTTTGAAAAAATCACTTAATAATTAAACACATACCCTATAAATCATGACTGACAAAAAAAACCCTAATTAATGACTTAGACTTTAGCAAATTACCTGAATTGAAGTTGAAATTGATGTAATTTACTCAAAAATTTCTCCAAAATCGCTTAGAAATTGCCTTTCAATTGAAGAAAAACGCTTTCTTCTTCACTTCTTAAAGTTCGGAGAAGAATTAGCCAATATGTGGGACGAAAAAAAGGAGTAATTTGAAATTTTCCGTTAATAGGTGGGAAATTTTAAGAAAACAATAACGTTTTGGTGGTAATTTAAGGGAAAAAAAAGTGGTAAGTATTTAAAAGTTGTAAAGAAAAGGTGGTATTTTAAAAAAAACCCTATTAACAAGGATGAATTACAATGATATGCAATCAAATGAGAGCACGAGACTACTTGTTTGTAACGATGGTTTTCCAAAGTACAATTACCATAAAGGTGGTTTATACGTGAGTCGTCCACTAGATGGTGCACCGGTTAGGGTAGTGGAAGGTTGGGATATTGGAAATTTAACAAGAAGTCGAGTTAGGACAAAACTGACTTGGATATTGGGTGTGAAAAACGACATGAGGAGGGTGCGGAAGCATTTAGAATTCAATGGACGAGAATTAGGGTAGAGAATCCAGGTGGATATTTACTTATGATGTCATGTAATAGGTCCCATCTTATTGGGGTTAAGGCTCTGGAATTGCTGTTCTTGATCATTATTTAGGGATAAGAGCTGCGGTACCAGCATCTTGTTTCCTGTAAAGGATCGGATCTAAAATGACTTTAACAACTTGTTTGGATAGCCAAAATAGGAGGGAAAGGGAAGGGAGGGAAGGGAGATGGCAAAAATCCATTGTTTGGAAAACAAGTGAGGGGGTGAGGGATTTGGAGGGGAGGGAAATGGAAGGATTAATTTACAAGAATTTCCCCCCTCCAACATTGGAGAGATTTGGAGGGAAAAGTCATACTCATTCCCTCCCCTCCCTTTATCTTCCCTCCCCTTCCCTTCCCTTCCTTTCCCTTCTTTTCTTCCCCTTTTGTTATCCAAACACACTGTAAGGCTCTGTTTGTTCGAAGGGAAAGTGTTTTACCCGAAAACGCTTTTGCGAATTTTCAATGTTTGGCTCGACACGGAGAGAAAAATGGAAGATTAGAGTGGAAAACTTACTTTCTGGCCCATAGAAATTTTTTCCCTTCGTTTTAGAAGGGACGCTGCATGTTTTGCTCTAGATCGGGTTCTCGAATCAATTATCGTGGATGAGAGTGATGGTGGAGATGGGTTGTTGAGGTTGATGAGATGTGAGTACAGGCGGCTGATGCATGATGTGGGGTTGGGGCTTTATGGGCGGTGACTTTCTTTTTTTGCTTTTTCTTAAATTTACTATTTTCTAATTTTATACAACCAAACAATGGAAAATACATCTAGCGTTATGTTTTCCTCCGGAAAGTGATTTTCATGGAAACCATGGTGCAAAAATATGGCCGTATTGGAAGTGTTAGCCCGAGTTGGAACGGTTTTCAACTTTGGCGAACCGAATTTGACTGGTTCAACAAGGTGGATTTAAAAAGCCCAATATTTTGGCCGTTTCGGCCGTAGCACACGTGACAACAAGGGTTCGCCAGTTTTTTCCGCTACAAAATGTCACTTTGCAAGTTTTTTGCAAATCTTTTTAGAGATTTCTTATCTTTACTTATACAATAGTACCGATCTAGAAAGACAAGAGAAAAGAAACAGAAGAGGCATCACCGCGCTACATAACTCCACTAAAATCTAAGATTAATTGAAGCAAAAAAACTAAAAAAAAGTCTAAAACTAAATTCCTGCCGTGACAACCGCAACGGGGTCCGCAACCAACGTATCCCGTTTCCGAAACCTAAACCATATTTTCCAACCAGGATGGAAACTCATTTTCCATCAAAGACGTTTTCTGTCAAACTAACCGGAGCCTAAGTTCGTTCGCTACTCCCATTAAATAGAATTGTCAAAAGGTTCTATTAATTATTGGAAAGAGAACAGACCTTGATTGGTGTTCAGTAAAAAGCACAAATAAAGACAACAATATCAAGAAGAAGAGGAAAAAATCACAAATAAGAAAGAATGTCCTTGCTGCATCTGATGCCTATCTTCTAGCAGACTAGCCCCATAATTTCTCAGAATGCCTTAGACATTTACTAATCTACTCCTATGTAAATCCCATACATGATCCCAACTCTTGCAACCCCCTCCCTCTCTGTTAAACCCTTTTAAGAGAATGGGGCGAACAAACAAAATATTGAAAGTTACCATGCAGGAAGCTTACAAAAAAAAATCACAGTACACTATCTGAAATAATACAACCACAGAATAAGTCAGGAAAACAAACCTCATACTGCTCAAGCAGTGACGCAAATATAGATGCAATCCCCATAATAGCAAACCTCTGGCCAACACAAGCACGCAGACCAGAACCAAATGGAAGAAACGCGGGATTCTTGTATGGATCATTTAGGGTGTATGAACCCTCTCCTGAATTTGGAGGTAATTCAAAAGTTGAACCAAATAGCAATGAAGAAACTAATGAGATGAGAAGCTAAATTGTATGCTATGCTTTAGCATAGTCGATCTTCTAAAAACTATAATAGCATATTACTCCATTTAATAAAATGAAAAGCGTTTAAGAATGGTTTACACTTTATATGAAGTAAGAAAGCCGCTACCTAGACAAGACAAGGTCAATTATTACTATGTCATTGCAGAAAAAATATCAAATAACATGGTGAAGAGGAAAGGAGAGCAAGGTAAAATGCGACCAACACCTTAAATAATCTTTCAGGTCAAATCACTAAGAATAACAAAGATGAAGTTGCAAGACATTTTCATACAAAGGGATTTTTTTAAAAAAACTACAAAGCACCTCAGTGCAAGCGT
Organism: Patellifolia procumbens; assembly: GCA_947645195.1. Lineage (NCBI taxonomy): Eukaryota > Viridiplantae > Streptophyta > Magnoliopsida > Caryophyllales > Amaranthaceae > Patellifolia > Patellifolia procumbens. The sequence goes on from CANSGD010000406.1 coordinate 4,508,179, forward strand.
GGAACACCAATAAGCATCAAAAGTTAAAATTCCTCGATAGCTTATCAGCATCATGAAACTACAAATGATCACGACTATCTCTCCCTCTCCCTCTCTTCCTGCACGCACAAACACACTCACACGGATCCTCACTCCATATATATTTGTTTGAAAATCACCAACACGAAAAACATACATATAGCATAAGTCTGGTGATCCAAGCGGTTCCTCCCTTCCTCCACACAGCATTACATGCTCTAGACACAAGCACACGACCATGCCCGCTGGTCAATTAACCTCCGAATTACACTTCATACAGAAAAAAGATCAAAGGACACAATACCAAAAATCCAGGCTATACTAATAGCTATTTTTTGTAGGCAGCTTATACTAGATAGCCCTGTTTTACAAGCCATTTTCTAGAATGGACCTCACCTTTGCAGGCCGCTCTAAGGTAACCCTAGCTTGTAAAATGCTCAAAAAATTAACAATCTGGAGACAGGTTACAAATTTATGAAGGCTTGCATAACTACTCCACCGCACCCCACAGTTTCTTTCAAAGATCTAATATGTATAGGGTATAGCCTTGTATTACAATAAAATAAGAACAAAATGTCTGATATGTATATGGAATTTTCAAAAAAAAAAGTGGGTTGCAAGAGGGTTATGTGTAGGACTTTTTACCACTATAACTTCATCGCCAAAATCATTCAACTTTTTTTTCCTCCAGACACGCATATAGGCGTGAGGGTTATTCTAGAAAACTGTCTAAAACAGAGCTTACCTCACATATTTTCCCTTTTTTTTTTGTTTAGCTGCCAGCTTTCCTCATAAGTTTTACAAGGTGCAAAGCGCACTAAGGAGCAAGGAACCCATGGAAGTGTGGAACCTAAGTGGATGTTGTGCACATCCCACAGGTGATATGCACCTTCAATTTTTATATAGATTTCTTGTGAGGGATTAAATTCACTTAGTAGAGGACAAAAAATGAAGCGACAAGAGCGACGAAGGTGACTGAAGAAGACTCAGAACTACCTTCATATTCAGCTCGAACTAAGCTTTAAAACAAGTCTCATTTTAGATAGGGGTATTCGTTGTGGATATCCAGTGTACGGCGGGTAGTTGAAAACATACTCATGACTCAACACAAAAGGCACATGCCCAAAAACAACCAAAAACAACGTATCGAATTTTACCAAATGGATGTAGAATAGAGTAGGTACCTCCAAACCAACTCTAAATTTTACCGAATCAAATCATATGGTACCGACTTATCACTGCATACTTATTTTTGGAGGATCTTAAGGGAAAAGGAGGAAGGCGCTAAAAATCAATATTTTATTATTTTTAATTCCTAATTAACCAACTTCCTCTCTATAATAGACTGATATTAGAGTTATTTAATTTTTGTAAAACCCAGCCTAAACAAAAAAATTATATGCTTTCGCACGCATTGCATGCATACAAAGATAGTTAACGGGCTATGACCAAACCCAAAAAATTAGGTACCCACAAATCGAATCCAATTTTTACCCCATTAGATGTCCATTAACATCTCATTACATGCTACTGCTGATATGATTTTACCATAAAAGAGAATATATTAACAAAAGATGCAATGAATAATGAAGACGTTTTGACTATGAGATTTAGCATATGATTACAACTAATAACAAATTGATATAATTCTATCTTATTATATATAACCTATGCACAGGCTTCAAAACTTGGTTAGCAATGAAATTTAAGCAATGTTTTGCAATTTATGTAGGGCCTTTGCTAGAATCTGAGTCTTAAATCTTGGGGACATCAAATAGAAGGAAGAAGAAGATAATCTTAATAGATGAAAATGGAAGTTACCGGAAATATAAGATAGTACAAGCTTCCAAGAGGCTTGAATCTTTCCAAGAAAACACTAAATTTCTTAGCAATATTTTCCATGATCTCCCTCACTACTCATCTATTAATAGTTACCCAGATTCCCATTTACTCTCTCTCCTCTAAGGCTTTAACTAAACTCTCTTGGCTTCTGGACGAGACTTGTAACAATCTGAACTCCAGTACACTTTCCAAAAATGCCCCTAGCTAGTTCATTACAAAGGCATGTGGGCTTCATTAATGTCCCTATTCACACTCGCTCTATCCAAAATTAAACACACTTTATCGCATCTCTGTTGTGTCGAAATTTAATACCATCCTAGCATTTCGTCACATATGCAACTATTCCTCAACTATTTACTGATTAGCACTCTCAAGAAAGTCGATTATTGCCGACAGATCATAAATCAATGAATTCCATTACTATTCAAGAGTTCTGATGTGTTCCGCCCCCTATTTCCTTGTAAATCGCAAGGTTATCTTAACAATGCACAAAAGGATAGTTCGAAAATGCCAATATGGTACACTTCTTCTGGCATCCGATCGAGCGATCAATTCATGAGTCTCTTCTGGAGCACGTGGATGGACTAAGGTGCGCAAGATAAAAAAAAAACAATAGGCTTTGACAAGCAACCTAGTTCACTAGCTAAGACTTTTTGCATCTATAACCAAAAACATAATGTTGAATTCGGACCCGAAAAGAACAGATTCGGGTTTCCCCATTGTTCTTGCCCGAAGTTCTTCGAATTTAGTCTATAGATAGCTTTCATCTTTCGACGTGAATATGAATGCAGCAGGAGTCGAACCTACGAATTAGCCCCTTTTGTTATAGGAAAAAGATTACTGGTTGAACCATATGAACTTATCTTTTCCATTCCACTTATCAACCAACCTGTTTATGCAAAATGCCCTTCCTTAAAAAGTAGGATCTAGACAGGTGCCTCATCTCAACTTGACAAGATTCCCCTCCGGCCCATGGAAACAAAACTCGTAAAGTAACGGCCATTATGTAACAAATTTTGAACTTTGCCATTACACGAAATGGCGTTAGAGCAGCAATGAAATTCACGCTCATCTCTCGCCGTGTTGTTCGTTATGTAACAGTGACTCGCCGCATTAAAGCGTTTTTTTACTCATTACATCCGTTACTTTATCTGAATTGGTCAAAAAAGAGAAAGGAAAAAGACACATAGTAGCACAAAAATAGTACCCACACACTTACGAAAGACGAAAAACTTGTCGTGGCTTTCAAGTTGGAAAATATATGAGTTACTATCAACTTATATATTATATACAGTATAATAGAATATGAATCTCATGTTTTAAATGATTTTTATTTTATCACATGTGTAACTCAACCATATGATAGCTTTGGCCAAATTAACTTATAAGAATACTTGTAAAACTTCAAAAATGCAAAATTGAGGTTAAAAATCTACTAGTGTGAATTTAATGAAAAAATTCACGCCACGGCAGCTGCGATTTGTTTGTCAACCATTACAAGCTGTTTCAGCGTCATCGCGACCATTACCGCGAACGTTATAGCATCCGCGATCTTCTTCCATGCTCTAGCCTCCTCCAAGTCTTTAATCAAATACATCATAAATCTAGAGCACCGGTATATAGTAAAAGAGAAGACTCAGTGACATTTAAACGCCGATCATATAAGAGGAAAACCATTAGAAAAGCTTCTGCTCATCATCAAAAAATGCTACTTTAAACGAAGTTCAAGCCCATGGAGTAGTATTATTGAATGGGATAAATAAATACTGATTTTCGCATCCCACAATCGGCCCTTAGCTGATGATTCCTACCTCTACATCATAAGAATGAGATATATCACAAACTAATACGGCTTCAAAGCCTCTGGATTAGGAAAGAAACACCTAAAGTGGGGATAGCATCACTTGATTAAGTAGCCATACTAAGAAAACCAACCATGAATTAGTAGAATAGGTAAGGAGAAACCTGTAGTTTTGGAGCTTTTGCAAAGTTCAGTTCTCTTTTCAGACTTCGACAAAAAGCGGTACGGATTGAACTGTGCAGCATCACTTCCCCAATTAGACTCGTCCATCTGAACCAACTGTATGGGTGCAACAAGCAGAGCTCCAGCAGGAATGTGTAACCCATTTCGAAGATGCAAGTCTAGAAAAAGCATGGAATGTCAGTATGTACGGAATGGTGCGGAGAAGAACAGATTTACTGCACAAGGAGTTTATCTAGTGATTCAAAGTCCACAAGCTAAATTGTGTGTAGTGATTCCAAACAACACCACCACCACCACCACACCCCCCCCCCGGCACCTCCAACAGAAAAACCAGTGTCCCGATATAAGCTACAGCAACCCCCAAGTAAAGGCCCTTGAATAAACTAAGGGAACCAAAACAAAAAGAGAGATGAGTATCTGTTCAGAGCTTCACGTGAATACGTCACAACGAACTTTTCCAAAGTGGAGGAAACTATGAGTTCGCTGTAAACAGTAAAACTCTACACTCATTCCTCTGTAATTCTATTGATTTCTTACTTACGAACATGCAACCTAATCAAATAATTCTCAAGGTCTTTCAAAGCACTAGATATTTCGCCATAAAATGATTTTTCTCTTCAATGTAAATAACTACATTCAACTAATGACAAAGATCATTAGAACTCAAAGCACCTTGTGTCGCCATAGGTTCGTTATACATTGCAAGGTAAGCAACTGTGAATGTAATTAATATGATAAAGTATATTCAGTATGAACGAGTCATATTTTTTCACTAGTCACTCACTACTATAATAAACTTCCTCAAGAAAGCATATATCCTTTTAACACAGACGACAAGTCTCTAAGGCACTCGGAGGCTCATACCTTGTCCCAAGGAACATCTCTGCAGCAGAGGTCCAGCAGGTAGGAGGCGAGCAGATTCATACAAGGTAGCCAATAAGAGGTACATCTCACTGACATCTTGCTTGCTTATCTTATCAGATCGTTTTCTTACCGTGATTACCTCTGAATAGATCTGCATATAAGAAGCAACCGACAAAAGTCAGATGTTTGTTCTACTATATCTTCCCCGATATATGAAGGGCAAAGGCAACTTGATGCCGCTAAGAGCTTGTTCATTAGAATAAACCCAAACCTAATATGCAATAAGATTATAAAGACAAGTAACAATAAGAACAACTAAGCCTTATTCCCAAAATGATTTGGGGTTGGCTAACATGCATCATCATCTGAAATCGTTGAAAAAGGAATGGCATCGACAATGTGACAAAAAAGTTTTAAACACAAAGATAAACAAATAAATAAGGTATTACGCCCCTTCCTCCACGTGAATATTGTCCCTTCGCCCACTCCATCCACCTCTTTCCAACCTCTCATCGATCCCAAGTAAACCCATATAACTTTCAATTACCTTCATCCAAGTCAACTTAGGTCTTCTTTGACCCTTACAATTTGATTACTCCTCCACTCTTCAAGTCTTCTAACCGGCACATCACTTGGTTTCCTTTTCACATGACCAAATCATCTTAAACGATTTTCCCTCATCTTTTCTTCAACACATGCAACTCTAATTTTTTCCAGATCACCTCATTTCTTAGTCGGTCCTTCTTTGTGTGGCCACTAGGGTTGTTCACCGGTCCAAAACCGGATCCGGCTGGACCGGCAGACCGGAAATAAGAGATTTCAAGGGCCGGAAACCAGACGTTGGACCTGTTCGGACTGATATATTTATATAAAAACTAAGTTCAACGATTGAAAAGAAAAAAAAATAGAAAAACAAAGCAATATGCTACAATGGTACTCTTTACTTTCAATAATTCAATACTCTTTAGATATCAAGAATTATACTTACATGAGAGAGAATGATTGAAGATCTGAGAACTAAAAAAAAACTTACATTCTTCAAGTTACACTTTAACTTGTCATTAAAATGCAAATTCCACCATATCCCTTAGGCTTGTAAGGATTTACTTTCCATTTAAGCCCAAATTACAAACGCAATGTTTCAAACAGAAAATAATCACAAAATGTAGTCTTTAATTGTCGTTTGAGGAGTTATCATCGTTGTCGAGTTGTTGTTTGCGATTGAATTCCCAATTGTTAAAGTTGTTTTTTAGAGTATTTAAGTAAGAATTTGCATAGTACTTCTAGAGTTCCACGTCTACCTTCTCTCATGCACCTTCCTTTTACTTCTTCAAGGTAAGTAGGCCTTATTTTTGGAAGCTTTTTATATTAGTTGTATCAAATGTCTCACTCTCTTACGTGCTGCGTAGTTTTTTAGGCCCGAAAACAATAATTCCAGTCCAACCCGGTTTGTACCTGACTATTCCAGTCTCAAACCGGACCAGAAACCCTTAATAGCTATTTACTCTTGACCGACGAGGCGACGACCAGACCTGAATATGCTGGTGCAGTCTGGTCCATACCCGATATGGCCGTCTCGACCAATTTGGGCAAGTACATCCACTATAACATACGCATCTCTGCCATATTCATCTTATGAACGTGGCATTGTTTAACCGCTCACCACTCAGTGTCATATAACAAAACAGGCCTAATTATCGCGTGGTAGAATTTTCCCTTCAATTTATGGAGAATGCTAGAATCACAAAGCAACTCATTGGCACTTTTCCAGTGCCACTTTTCTACTTTAACTAACCGCGTTAATTCTATGAGCCACGTATCCATTGAGTTCCCCATCCTTTTGGAGAATAGATCCTTTTGGAGAATAGATGCTAGACGTCGGATCCTTGAACCACTTTGTCATCAAATATGACCGCCCATGTGGATCAAATGGGTTAATCATGTTTATATTAAAGATGCTAACTGGTGGGAGTATGAGCCGCCTAAATCTGCTAGTTGGTGTTGTAAGGCAATTTGCAATATTAAAAGTTTGCTCAAGCCTAGTTTCTTTGGTGATACATGGTTAAATAACCCTGCTCAGGTTACAGACCTTCCTCTTGGTTACAAGTGGCTACGAGGGGAGGATGATTCTGTGCGGTGAGAAATGTACAGGGTTATACCAGAAAGAGGGTGGTTTGTGCTTGCCTCAATGGGATGATATAAAACATCTGTTTTCTCTAGGCTTCGATAGAGAACGATTTGGCATGGAATCAATGTATGGTCTCTTCTAAGCTTGTTATTAAGAAATGTATTGAGGAGGTTAAACCGAAAATAGGCATGATTGTCTGCAAGAAAATTAAGGATAGAACTTGGTTAGATCTTATGTAATTAGTTTGGTGTGTGGGAGGTATAGTGTGGGTGGCTTGCTTTTTTTTTGTTTTGGTCGCTTCGTTTTTGTTTTGGTTGCTTTGGCCATATAGGCTTGTTAATGATTTCTTTGAGCATTGAATTTTATTACATTTTCTCAAAAAATATGACCGCCCTTGCTCGTTGCTTTTAACCCCACTAAACTTGCACTCCAAATACTCCGTCTTGCTTCTGCTCGATCTAAATCCACGAGCTTCCAATATACAATTCCAACTTACTTTCAACACCTTCCATTGTCTCATCAATCAACACAATATCATCTGCAACGATCATACACCACGACATACCATCTTAAATTAAACTTGTTAGTTTGTCCATGACTAGAACGAAGAGAAGGGACTAAGTGCACAACCTTGATGCACTCCGATCATGATAGGAAACTCTTATGTTGAAAGTAAATTGGAATTGTACATTGGAAGCTCGTGGATTTAGATTAAGCATAAGCAAGACGGGGTACTTGGAGTGCAAGTTTAGTGGGGTTAAAAGCAACGAGCAAGGGCGATCATATTTTTTTGGATAATGTAATAAAATTCATTGCTCAACAAAATCATTTACAAGCCTATATGGTCAAAGCAACTAAAACAAAAACAAAGCGACCAAAACAAAAACAAATTAATCAGCAGAGCAACAGCTTCACCCACACTATACCTCCCATACACCAAACTAATTACATAAGATCTAACCAAGTTTTATCCTTAATTTTCTTGCACATAATCATGCCTATTTTAAGTTTAACCTCCTCAATACAATTCTTAATAACAAACTTAGGAGAGACCATACATTGATTCCATACCAAATCGTTCTCTATCGAAGCCTAGTCTAGAGACAATAGATGATATATATCATCCCATTGAGGCAAGCACAAACCACCCTCTCCGCACACTCATAGTGACCCCTCATACATGTCCTTGATGATATCCATATATTTTTGTGAAAACCTTTCTTTGCCGACGCTCACCAAAAGATTTATCTTGGTAATGTATCATATGCTTTTTCCAGATCAATTAAAACCATATGGGTAATGTTCTATTGTCTGTCTTATGAGGTAAATGGTCTCTATAGTAGATCTTCCTCGCATAAATCCAAATCGGTTCTCCGATATCTACTTTGCTCAATGAGTTTCATTGTATGACTCATTAGTTTGATTCCTCGATAGTCGCTACAATCTTGTACATCGCCTTTGTTCTTATACAAAGGAATCAAAGTACTCTTCCTCCATTGTGATGGCATTTTGTTGTTTCTCCAAATTATGCTATCACTTAATCGATTCATCTGCAACCTAAACACCTCCAAACTTTGATAGGTATGGCGTCCGACCACGTAGCTTTAGTCAATACCATCTTTTTTATTGTTGCTATAACTTTACCCTTTTGAATCCTCCTTATAAACTCTAGACTTCACATACGTGGCGCGATGTGTACATCCCCGATATCTTGCGCTTGACCACTATTGAACAAGGTATCAAAGTACGACCTTCATCTATCCTTTACCTCCACATCCTCTTGACGCATTTTACTTTTCTTATGACTCTTGTCTTCTTGTCCTATGTATGCGCAATTCTATAAATGTCTTTTTCCTCTTCTTTCGTATCCAATCTTGCATAAAGCTCTTGATTTACCTTTGCTTTAGCTTCTCATACCGCCTTCTTTGCTTCTCTTCTAGCCTCTTTGTACTTCTAATAGTTCAAATCACTTGTATCTTTTCCCAATAGTTTATAACCTTCTCGTTTGCTCTTTATCGTTTGTCTGACCGTGGGAAACAAAACTCGGCCGTTATGTAACGGATTTTGAACTTGCCGTTACGCGAAATGCCGTTACGTAACGCCGCGATGAAATTCACGTTCAACTCGCCGCGTTGTCCGTTACGTAACGGTGACTCGCCGCATTAGAGCGTTTTTTTACCCGTTACATCCGTTACTATATGAAAATTGGTCAAAAAAAAGAAACGGAATATATGCATAGTAGCACAAAAACAATAGGGACACACCAACGAAAGGAGAAAAACTTTCCATAGGCTTCCAAGTTGAGTAGTATATATGATTTAGTATCAATTTTTATACATAATATGATATGAATCTCATGTTTAAAGTAATTTTTAATTCACCATATGTGTAACCCACCCAAATGATTGTTTTGGTCAAATTAAGTTATAAGAATACTTATAAAACTTCAAAAATGTCATTTGAGGTTAAAATTCTAATTGCGTGAATTTTTTGAAAAAATTCACGCCGCGTCAACCGCGATTTGTCCCATTTCGACCGTTACAAGCCGCTCCCGCGTCATCGCGACCGTTACCGCAAACGCGACCATATCCGCGATTTTCTTCCCTTGTCTCACCTCCTCAATCCTCCAAGATGTATCCTTACTTGATGGTACATTTCCTTTAGATTCTCCATGGACCTCTATCGTTGCTTCCTTTATATTATATTCCATCTTAATCCATATCGAATCTACATCCATTTCTGTATTACAAGACCAAATATCTTCACTAGCCAACCGGCTAGGAAGTTCTCTTTGTGCTTGCCTTGGAGCTTCCACCACTTGATTCGCGGCTCCACGTTGGGTTTTCGTTTCCTTACAGACTCACCACCACGAAAATAAAGCACCACTAGTCTATGTTGGGTGGTTGCGGTATCACCTTACCTTGTATAACTCTTTTACTAAGCATTCATTACTAAAAAAAAGTCAATCTAACTCGAGTTACTTCCACCCCTATATGTCACAAGGTGGGATTCTTGTTTCTCAAACCAAGTGTTCATAATACCAAGAGGATATGTAGTGCGAAATCCAAAATACCACTACGTGCTTCTTTTCTCTCCCCATACCCAAAAACCTCCATGAATGCTCTCAAAACCAACTCGACTAGTGCCCACATGTCCGTTAAATTCCCCGCCGATGATCAATTTTTCACTTATAGGCACTCGTTGCACCACCTCCTCTAAATCCTCCCAAAATAGTTTTTTAATAGATGCATCTAATCCTAAGTGCGATGCATATGCGCTTATGATAGTCACCGCCTTGCCTGCACCCCTAAAACTAACCTAATATTCATAATGCAGTCACTCTTCCTCGAAACTTCAACCATATCATCAATATATTCTTTATCAATGATGATGCCTACTCTGTTCCCTCTATTATCCTTTCCATAGTACAAAGTTTATAACTCCACGAAATTAATTCTCTTGCTTTTCCACCAATGCACTTAGTCTGTTGAAGACACATTATATTAATCTTTCACCTCCACATAACCCATAGTTCGAAAATACGGCTACGGTCGTTGGAACGAAAACGGTCACGGTTTCGCTGGAACGGAACGAATACGTTGGTCGCGGACCGCGATACGGTTGTCGTGGAACGAATTTGGTTTTATAGTTTATTTTTAAAAAATGCTTCTAAGGACTAAATTTTCATAAAGTAAATAATAAAAGCCTTTATTAACAATTGAAAGGGGATAGCTTGACTTAAAAGTCAAAACATAAAGGTAAGTAAAAAAAGCATAAAAGGTGTTAGATACTGCCTACACCTCATGTTGAATAAAAATTTGGTTTTAAGAATAATTAAATAAAAGCATTTAGAATAAAAGAAAAATATTGGGGAGTAGTGAAGCAATGTTACAGCAAAAGAGAGAGAAAAAGTAAAAGAAGTACGGTGCGTGCTTGTTTGTTTATCTCCCAGATCTAAAACTTCTCGAAGGAAGAGAAATAAAGATAAAGAAAAGACGGAACGCACTCACCGTCATCCTGTGTCACCTCCGACGAGTTTGTGGCCACTAATGTTTCCTCTAGCGAGTTCGTGGCCACCAAATTGGTAGAACACTGTTAAGGTAAGTGTAATTCTAAAGAAATTTTATGTTTTAAGTTCAAAACTCAAACTTATTGTCTCCTCTGCTTTGTAACAGTTGGGTCCGGTGAAAAAAATGGGCGATATCGAGTTGTATCGGTTGGAACAGGCGAATTGGGCAAAATAACGACCTTATACAAAACAGTGTTCTATACCGACCAATCTCGGTTCGCCAAAGTTGAAATCCGTTACAACTCGGGCGAACCGAGTTGACACGGTCGTTATTTTGCACCCTGACATAACCTGCCCTACCTCTCCCGGTCTTCCCGTCAAACAGCGAATGTTCCACGTTCCAAAACGGATCCTATTACCCTACCACTACCCTAGACTAGCTACTTTACCCACACATGTCCCTTATGATATTTGACGCCACCCCCGGGCGCCAAGATGGCGCGCCAGTTCCGGACGATGACCTAGCAACCCCTGCATACTTATCAATAAACCCGAGCTTATGAAGTGTACTACGTCGCTGAAAAGGGAACGCCCCACGATTTTCATTTATCAATTCATGTCATGATATAGGACTATATTTTACGTTGGCCGCCCGAACCTACCGCAAATTCCTCCTCTGTCCGAGCGAATGCCAAAGACAAGTAGTGAAGTAACAACAATGAACGAAAATAGTATTAGGACAATAACATATAACATTCATGGAACCAATAAATTTAACATTTGAGTCCCACATATTGAGTTGAATTTCTTATTAAAAGCCAGCCAGCATAGAGATATTATTCCATGGAAGTGTAAGGGTTTTGCATCCCTCTCCCTCTTGTGTGGAGTAATTATACCAGCGACCCCTATGCTCAGCCATTCCTGATTCCTATCAACATCCTAATCCAAAATCCTTGCTATTTTCCTAAGATACTAAACAGAATATGCTTCAAAGTTCCAAAAATTCCTAATAAATCTGACTGAAAGAGGGGTCCCTTTATTTAGAAAGAGGTTATAAAAAGACAGTAAACATGCATGACTCACAATGAAGGACCCCCCCCTCCCAAACCAACAGTGGGCCATCATTTAGGTGTTCTGTGTGTGAACTTATGCAGAATTCAGCTCCAATACGACGTTGGAAGATGGATATCAATAATTAGAGCGGCACTTATTAATTCAACAGCAGGATCTTCTGAGGAATCCCTTTTTAGATTAAAAAGTTTTAATATTACTAGAAAATTACAAATAGGAAACCTGCTATCCTAGAAACACAAATAATAGTAATGGCATGCAAATAACACATACAAACTGATGTTAGGATTCAGGAACAGTTTCAGCACTACAGCTGTACTACTCCCTCCGTAACATAATAGTTGCAACAATTTCCTAAAATGGGTGTAACATATTACTTGCAACAATTTTCCATTTTTCTTATTTTGGTAATTTTATCACATGAAATGATGATGTGTTTTTTGGTCCCCACCCACTTTTGTACTCTTTTTTTGTTGTTTTCTTTCTTTCCCTCCTTTTATCTCTTTAACCCATGTGATTTCTCTCTCCTACTTTTATTAATCAACCCACTTATCCATACTTAACATATTATGCCTAAGAATTCCCCCTAGTTCAATTGTTGCAACTATTATGTTACGGAGGGAGTAGTTCATTGAGCAACTACTTCATGTGGAAAATGATAGTGCAAATGTCATCAAAGCGATCAACTGCAAAAGAGGAGGGTAGTAGTCCTTTCAATTTGATTATTGACGATATTGTTTCTTTATGCTTTTCATTCTATTACTTCGGAGTATGTTGGTAGAGAGGGGAATAAGGTAGCACATCCCCTTGCTCACCTCTCTCCTTGGGAGATGGGTCGTCAGGTGTGGCATTCAAATTTCCAGTATAATGTAGCTACTCGGATTTGCAGTTTGAATGAACAAGCCCTGGCTCCCAATGGAGTCTTCCGTAAAAAAAAAAGAAGGAAAATAAATTCTTTTTACCCTCTCCTTTCCTTTCGAAATAAATTTCCAAATAATAAATTTCGACCACTTCCACTACCCTTCCCTCCAAAAGTATTCATCATATTCCTTGTTTCTCACAAAAGTCTTCTTCCCTCCGTTTCCTTCCCTCCCTAGCCTGTCATTCCCTCCCCTTCCCTCACATTCACTCCTTCGCCTCCCCTCCTTCAACTATAAACAAACAAGAGTAGATGAGCAGGAAGACCAGCTTAAGACACAATACATACTATAAAGTTGCACAAAAAATGCTCAAGTGGGTCTGGCACATGGTTCGCAACCTTGGATTGCTTTTATTGAACTAGACATTTATATATGTAAGAAAATATTGATGCTGAGAATCCAATACTATGAAGAAAGCAGAAGCTTCTCTTGCAGAGTAGATCTGATTTAGATCTTTCTCTAATTATCTATGTTACTCAGACACGTATTGAGTGTCTACTCGGATACGGGTGTCCAAGTGTCCGACTCGGCTATTTTGTAGAAAAAAGTCAAGTTTTTAGTTTAAAATGAAGTATCCAAGTGAGGTGTCGTGTCGGACACGACACGACACGACACCCGATTTTTGAGGTAAATGAAGGTGTCGGAGTAACATAGCTAATTATCATCTAAACAAGAACACAAATTACACAAGAGAAAAGGATATGAGGATAAGCCCTTCAGAGAATCCCAAGATGACAATAAAACTCAAAATAGCATGCAAAATTGCTACCTTTACAGCTCTGCCCACAAAGCCCTATGCTCTCAAGTGGCCAGAATATTTGATAAGCAGAGTACGGGATAAACAATAGTAGGCAAGTGAAAGAGCATACTGAGTATGAAATTCAAAGTTAAAACATATAGCATTCCAGCATAATCAGCAACGCGAAGTTGCTGAATCAGTACACGGGGGTGAATCAAATAGCAAATTCGACCCACTATCATTCACAAAGGCACATTCAAGCTACCAACCAGCCAAGAATGCAAAAGTGTAAACAGAAAGACTGATTTTAAAGATATGGATAATCAATGACTTCACCTTTTCCTGTATCTCAGGATGCATTGAAAGTCTGGCTAGGACATTGCCAATCAAACCAGCAGTAGTTAGGCACCCATGGAACATCATTCCCATGACATATCCACAGGGCTCCTCCCGTTGATTCAGATGACAACAGGCCTCTTGTGAGCTCATACTCTCAGGCTTCACCGCACTATTAATATAACTTATATCAGATGCAGCTTCTCGACCTTTCAATCTAGCATTTTCGTGGCAACTGGATTGACACAACATCTTGTAGTTCAGCTGGCACTGCTGAAGAATATCTTGAGTCAAAGCTTTCAGCTTTGCGCACAGATGCTGATACTTCCAGTAACCTTGTTTCCAAAATGGAGGAACCTTATATGATGCCCAAAAGCAAGCATCCTGTGCGATCCTTATGAGAAGCTCCTCATAAGCATTTGCCTTCGACCAAGCAAAAAAAGCATCACCAAAAAATGTGGCTCCCAAGATGGAGAAGGCCATGTGTTGGGAGAATATTTCACAATCAAGAGTTTCCCTGTTCATGATGTCACAAATTCTCTCCATTACAGAATCTACAGCTTTATCAGTCATTGCATTGGCTTTCTCAAGCAGCTTCCCATTCAACTCCACTGCCAACGCTTCTCTTCTTCTTTTTACCTGCAGCAACACATAATTTATTGAAGACAAATTCAAAAAGAAAAAAGGAAGTGCTCCAACGCCTCCAAGGCATTACAAGTTCCCGGTAAACAATGGGAAAAACATATTGAACCTTGAAACGACTCATTAACATAACAAACTTACAAGACAAGTAAACATATATAGAGGTATTCTATTTATTCATATAATTAGAAATTTTCTAAAAATCAATTTCCAAAAATTGATGGTTACCCCCAAGACATCAATTAAGGGGTTTGAGTTATATCTGTGCAGTTGTTTGCATCCCTAGCAAGTTTGCCCCATTCACAGTACCCAGCATTTAAGAAGAGAAAAAGAAGTGCTGTAACAACGCTTTTATCAAAAAGAAAATTCTTCCAGTCAGATGGTAAAAGTTAAGTGAAAGCGTTAAAAAACAGAAACCTTGTGGTCTGAGTCTGACACTTTTACCATACTAATCCTGTGTTACCGAACTTTGTTTTACTTGAGATTCTGAAGCAAGCATGCAGTGATAAAAAAAAGCTCAAATTAAGCTTCATGCAATGCATATTTTCAATCAATATCTGACACTTCATGCCCTCATCATGCATACAAAAACAATAAATTGCTGAAATTCACAAAACTAATTTTAATCTTCTCTTCAAGCATCTCTCCCCTTCTCTGATCTCCACTGTCATGTCCATCCCTCCCTTTCTCCCTCCCCATTCCTGTTTTCATCCTTAGCCTTTATCTAAGCCCTAATTGGCTGTTTTGGCAGAAACAAGCTCCCAAAATAAATTTACGGAACAGTGGACACAACAATGTAAAAAAAATTGAAATATGATAAAAGTTGTTTGGTCTAGTATAGTAGTGAGTAGGTCAATTATTGAAATTTCTGCCAACCCTACAGAAAACTAATGCTAAACAAAAATTAGAGATAACTTTCCTCTAGCCAGTGCATATGAAGAAGCTACAGTAAGTACAAGTCAGTAGCAAAGAGGTCCTCCAGTAATAGTATTGCATAAAGAGCTTCAGCAGGTAAGTTGTAACTCGTACATAGCACAACGGGTACTAATAGTCAAGGTGGATATGAAGGATATTGAGATTTATAGGAAATCATATCTTAACACTGTTTGCCAAGAGACACTTTGGACTTTTGACTTGCAAATATCATAAAATTGCATATGCAAGCATTTGTTCCCAACGCCTAATATAATTATTGCTCATGATATAGGCACCTGACATATGGTTAACACTTTTTGGTAAATTTAACATTCACACATGATGTATGCAAGGAAGAAAACAATAGATGTGGTCTAGTTCGTTGTAACAATCGCTATGACGCGGAAGCGGCTTGTAACGGTTGCCAAGAGACACGGTGTGAATTTTTTTAAAAAATTCATACCATTAGTTTTTTAACCTTAAATTTGCATTTTTGAAGTTTTGTGATAATTCTTTAACTTAATATGACTAGGCTATCATATGGTAGGGTTATGATGAACAAAAAGTTACAACATGACATCCATATCCTATTACACATATATACAGATACTAGCTCATATATATTATCCACTCAAAGCCCACATTAAGTTTTTCTCTTTTCGTTAGTGTGTGCGGTGTGCCTATTGTTTTTGGGCTACTATATGTGTTTTCCCCTACTCTTTTTTTTGGCGAATTCTGATAATGTAACACTATAACGTGTAAAAAAGCACTCCAACGCGGCGCTGCGAGATGGGTGTGAATTTCATCGCGACATTACGTAACGATATTTCGCGTAACGGCGAGTTCAAAATATGTAACATAATGTTTTGTTTTCCATGGATCTCGCGTTATGTTAATTGCTACATAGACAAATCCGAGTTTTCAAGGTCACATTGACATAGTTCGTGGTATCGACGATATAAAAAAAACTTTTTCAAACGTAACGAGAAAATCATATCTGAAATTTGATTGAGAGGGTATTGATGAGGGTAAAAGGAAATATTAGATTAAATTATTTCATTTCTAAAATATAAAAGTTCTGAGCACAAATGTTAGATTAAATAGGAAAGAATGTAATCTTACGTTTGTAATATACCCAGTATTTTCAAAAACAAATCCAAAATAAAGAAGAGGAGGAAGAGAGTTAGCGTTCTCTTAAGTCGATGAGAAAGATGAGTTGTGGTAAAATAGTCATATTATACTCCAAGCCAATCACCAAAGCCACAATTCAAATTCACATATGCAAGACGTAAGGACAAGGGGATAAAAGCAGTTTGGAATAGCATGAAGGAATATGTCCTTACAATCTCCGAAATTACTATATATAAAGAGGATTATAATTATAGAGATTATAAATTGATTATTTTAGTAATCTTCTTTACTTGCTAGAAAATAAATATCAAGCTTAGCATATAAATTGCAATTCAATATATTCAATTGGAGTTTTACTTAAAATTTTGAATTTCTCTTGAAAGCCCCAAGTTTTTGACCGACATAATTTGATTGGGTGTTAAATGGGGATTTAACATTTAACACTCCAAATTGAAAGTTTGAATTCATGGAATTAAAACATAAATTTAACGCATCAAATCTCGAAAACGACCCAGAATTTTCAAATGTGGTTCTTCAATACTCTTCTTTTCAGCGACGTTGCACCAACTGGTTGCATCGTGGTGGACGGTGGTTTTTGTCCATTGTTCCGGCGAGTTTGCAGTTGTTCATGGTTACGTGAATCATGGCTGCCATTCACGCAGGGGTTTGCATGGAGTGTGCGCACCTGCTTTGGTTCTTGCAACCCGATTGGGTGAGGTGGGTTGAGAACTTGAGATCGTGTAGTTAGGTTAATGCTCAAAAAAAAATTTGTTTATGTAGTTATTTTAATTTATACTCCCTCCGTTTATTTTTAATTGTTACACTTTGCTTTGGGGGATAACCACGAAAATTGATGAAAGCTATGCAATGATTGTTTGGGGAATTGATAAAGTTGTTTGGAGAATAGATAAGTAGGAGAGATAATGTTGTAGAAGTAAAAAGTGTGGGGGTGATTGGGTATTTAATGGGAAAAGATGATGACATGTGGGTGCCAAAAGTGTTGGAAATTGGAATATAAAGATGTGAAGTTTACCAAAATTAGTAAAAGTGAAAGTGTAACAATTAAAAGAAACGTTCAAAAAAGGAAAGTGTAACAATTAAAAACAAACGGAGGGAGTATAATCCAATATTGCAAATTAATTATTAATGTTAATTAATTCCTCATTTAAGTTCTATTTAAATTAAAATAATAAAAGTTTCATTATTAGTTTTCCTTAAATTTTTAAAGTTAGACTGATATTAGGAAAGCTACTAATTTGATTAATATTTCCTAAACAATTTCTAACTTAAAGTTGTTAAGTTTTATAATTATTATGGAAAGTTTTTGTTATTTATTCATTGATTGTTAATGGAGTAAATAAATATTGCTTTATAACATATTAATAATATATTTTTGCGAGGATGTATAATACGATATTATATTCGAATGATTATGACTGGTATAGCCCAAACTAGGATAGAAAATACGATTGGTGGGATGTTATGTATATATAATAGAACACGATCTTCGTTTGTATTTTTGTAATTTAAATTGTTTGTTTAGAATAATTTAATGATGATCAAGATTGACGTTCCATGGAGAATCAAGGATGGAGATCCAATGGGAAGATTCATGAAAATTAGATATTCTAGGATTAGGATCACGTTTAAGTTTATATATGATTGCTTATGTGTTTAATTTTATTTAAATGCTTGTTTAAGTTTATGTGTGGTTATTTATGCGATGTGTACATTTTTTAATTAACCAACATGATAAACTTATGTCCCCAAAATTAATATTGAGTTTAATTACTTTTCCAAACAACACCTATAAAGCCTTAGATTATGAGTTACAAGGGTGTTTCTCACTAGTCCGGAATAATGGGGTAGGTTTACGAAGTTAATGTTTCGTTTAACTCAACAAAACTATCAAACAGTTTTTGGAAGTTAAGAGATATGATACAAAACTAAGAATTATAAATTGTTATAGTTAGTAAAAGTAGTGTACTTACCTCAATCACTATTTATGAAAGGCAAGGTCGTTTATTTATAGTGAGAGGAGATATTGATTATTTTTTTATTTAATTATATTTTTTCAAAGTATTAGTTGTTTAAAATTGTTTAAATAAATAACATTGATATTCATATTGATAGAATCCTTATCTACTATTCCTTGTTGTAGTCATGTCTAATAACAACAACTTTGTTTTTAATTTGTGTGGTTTTCATGAAAAAGAAAATTCAACTAAGAGAATTTCCAACACTGCAGAGGAATTTGAGAATAAGTCTTAGAAATGAAGGGAGAGAAAGTTTTCTTGAAACTCTTAATCCTATGCTCACGAAAACAGCTAGGCAAACACTCCTAGACAAATAATTGTTTGTCACATGTTTGATCCTTGCATGTATAGAACTTGACTTTCAAAAGTGTTTAGATAGAAACGATGCATATACAATAATCCAATAATCTAGATGCAAACCTTGTTTTGGAAACATGTTAGGCTGGAGAGGTTCGAAGTAAAGCGAATTGGAGAAAGGTAAATCAATTAGTCCCCATGTGTTCAATATGATTGGTTATGTTGAGCATATAAATTCACTTACTAATACATATAAGAACTTTCGTTGGAACTTCTATATACAAGGAGGAAGTAACCATGCAAGAGTTGCATGGATGCACACTAAAAGGAGGTTGCCCGGTAAGCCCGTACAAGAACATCAAGGATGTTTATATGAGTGCAAAGGGGAAGGAATTCAAGAAGTATGGACTTCCTAATGAGGTCAAGAGAATGAGTTCCCTATTCAGTTCCATTATGTATGCTACCACTCGACTGATGTTGCCTATACTTTGAGCATATGTAGCATATACCAGCCTAACTCATGTGATGTTGTTGGGTGGCTAAAGAATATCCTTATATACTTACGAAGAACTAAGGATCACTTCTTGATCTATGGTGGAGAAAGAGAGTTCCAGATCCTGGATAGACTGACCGATACGAGCGGTGACAAAGATGATTTTCGATCTCAATCTGGTTTCATTCTTTCTCACAATGGAGGAGCCATGAGCTTTAAGAGTTCTAGAGTAAGCAAGGTTCATATTGATGAGAGCGTGTGATATCCACTTAAGAATAAGAGTCATATTATGTCTATGCGCTTTTGGGAGAATGGCTTTTGCAGTCTTTGATAATTTTTGAAATTACTAGTTATATAAGGAATATAATCATAGAGATTATAAGTTAATTATTTTAGTAATTGTATTTAGTTGTTGAGAATAAATATCGATTAGTAAGCTATTAGCTTACGACTAGAATAATTAATCTTATGAGGTTACACTTTATAACACTGATTAAAAGAATTAAAAGCCATATTGGGCCTCCGATGGATGAGCCTATTTCTACGATTAGGTTTTCCCCGGTTTAACCTAATTCCAAGAGAGCTAGGATTCCTACTTCAAGATGGAATAGGAGTGGCTATTCTTTCTTATATATATAGGAACATATGAAATTCGTTCATCCTCTCCCATTGTCTTAGATGTAGGCGTTTTAATCATTTTTCGTGGACCAAATAGAGGGACTACCATTGAAATCTTCGATCTCTAAAGATGTTCGGATCGTCAATTATACTCTGTAGTATTCATTCTCGCTAATCCGTTGAAATCACGCATCAAAGGTTGTTTATATAAACCTTTAATTATTGATACATATTAATCTATGCATGCGATCTTCATATAAATGTTAAGAAATTAGTTACCTGAAATTCTGCTAAAGGCCCTCTAAGTATCTATATGTAGCAGAGTTATATGTGGCAGAGTTATAAATAGTGAGAAAAGGAGTGATGATTATCCATAAAGGCATCTTTGTAAAACGTAGGTCATGGAGAATCTGTCGCTAAAATTTTCTTGTTTGCTTCATTGAGTAACCAGCCATGCTCAGGCCTTGGAATTGTACTATGAGTTGGTGATTTATATTGCATCAATAACAAAATCTGCGATTCTACTGTTTTACTTCCCATTTTACAGTGTTATTACCCCCTTTTAATTCCTTAAAAATTTCAGGCCACTAGTAATTTCCAATAAATTCGAAATGATGTTCCAAAGTATTTAAATTAAATGCTTGAAAGTTTGACGCTAAAATTCAATCGATACCCTGATGCCTCCATTGTGAAGATACCTTTCATGAAAATGCTTTTTGTCATCTTAGCATGCAACACAAGGTCAAAATTCTAGTACTTGCCAAGTTGCCAACTACAAAGCCACCATGGATTATATAGAACTCTCCCATTATAATTGAAAAACAAAACAAACACTAAAGTAAACATTAGAAGCGGAAGCTACTTACCACACAAAACGAACCAAAAAACAAAAATATAGAGGGAACCATAGGGAAATCTTATTTTCATAGTATGTCCTTTCATTTTTCTTAAATATATTTACCATGCAGATTATAGCATACCTTTTCATACGAGGAGATGAAGAAGCATGACTGCCCAAAGGCCAAACGATACACCCTTCCTATCAACGGAAGCTTATCGGCAGCCTTCAGCAGCAATTCATTTATAACCAAAGGATCCTTGATAGACACTAGAAGCTGGGTAGGACTTAGCCACAGCTTTATGATTGATCCGTACTTCTCATGTGACTTGTTCAAGAGTTCTGAAACAAAATTCAAAATTAGACCACAAAAGGAAATAAAAGAAGGGTCAAACACACATAATTGCCATATAAAAGAATTACAAATAATGTTGCAATGCTTCTGATTAGTCCACAATTGATATGCACCATTACTATGTTGCAAACTTTGATAGATATAAGCAACGATTCGTGAGGAAAAACATCACCACTTAAGTTGCAACACAAATTATAGTAGCAGTTTATCTCATAAATTTAGTGAGTTTCCATTAAAGTACACAGCTTTGGATGCTTTAAAAAAAATACTTCAGTAGTTAACTACCTAAGTTCAAAGACCTTGATTCAAATCAACACGAAACTCAATCTTCGATTAGTGTTAAATCATCTTCATTTATCTATCTCTCTCTCTCTCTCTCTCTCTCTCTCCCTCCCTCCCTCCCTCCCTCCCTCCCGGGAATGATTGGGTACGAAAACAGTTGATATATATGCTTCCTAGTTTCAACAAAATAAAAGAATGGAAGTTCCCATAAGAATTGATGAAAAAACGTGTAAAGTAAACACTAGAAAATAAAAAACAAGTAAAACTTAGGGTCCGTTTGGTAGCATTTTCATTTTTGAGTTTTAAGTTTTCAAAAAAAAAGAAAAACTGAATTCAGCTTTAGTTTTCATTTTTTATAAAACTGAAACAAAACATGTTTAACTCTTGTATGAAAATTGGTGTTCAAACTATAGATGTAATATTACATGAGTGTCGATACTCTTTCACAAAAAATAAAGGACAACATTTGTGGTAGAAATTATGAAGTACATGATCAAACTAAAGCACCCAAAAGGCTGATCTTTATGACCTGAAACCCATTAGCCATTAGTTCTTACCCAAAGTTCATTAGAAACAAAGGAAAAAGGTGAAAGTAGATGACATCGTAAGAGGAAGGATCACGGTTTTCAGAGATCCCAAATACAAAGAAAGAATATCTGCTAAGTTGCAAGTTGCAGACTTTGCCCTAACATCGTTATCTTCGCCTATTAGTCGGATATAGACTTTGCCTAACATCGTTATCCTAATCTAAAGTAGATTCTCCTCTTCCTCCTGGCCAGTTACCTCGCCAGGCCAATAACCATCATCTGACATCTTTAAATTCATAGTGGTCTTGAAGGCAATTGGAGGAGGTAGAGAAGGACTGAGAAAGACAAGGAGAGTTAGAGAAATGATTATTTCAAAGTGATGGAGTAATTTTGAGAATTGAAGATTGGGGTTTCCAAAAGCAAAACATATAAAACCACTAAATATGGTTTCATCTTTTCTAGTTTTCTGAAACACGTTAGTTGAACAAGTTTTGTTTTTTTATAAATAAAACGGAAACCATGAAACCAAACTAATCCCGAACAGCCCTTAACTTTTTGTTTTTTAATATATTAAAAAACTTAAATGTAACTTGGAACAGGAAAGTGGGCCAAGTGATACTGTGGTAGTCAATTATCAATATCACGTGTAACCTCTTTCTCTTCCCTCTCCTCTTCCTCTTCCTCTTCCTCTTCTTCTCTCTAAATGGCCCAACCAGTCCTCTTCTCCTCTCTCTTCTTTGAACAATGGCGACCACCTCTTCCTAGCGAGCTCCAGCACCGGCGGTAAGATAGTGAAGTACAGGAGAGTTGCAAGGTCTCCTTATGATCGCCCTTCTTCTACTCATCCTCCTCGTTTCACGACCTCAAAAACCCTGGATTTGTGAAGGGATGCCGCCATCGGCGAACGGGTACATGACTCGCCAGCGATCTGAACAGGACGCGTTTGTCCTGCGATCCTGGACGAACGACGACTCAGATTGAAGATCGGACCTCCATTTCGCCTTCCTGGTATGGTATCTATGCACAGGCATTCATGGACCTCAAGGAATCCTTGGAGGCATTTCATTAGTTGTAAGTTTTACAGTCCAGAGACACGAGTAAAAGGTTGTGAAATCTTTGTGTGGCCCGCTTTTGGGGAGCTTTGAGCAAGACAGACGCCTCCTTTCCCTCCGCCATGAATACTGAAAAAGCCACTAGATTATTGTATTTGACTATCAGGATTAATATGAACCCTATTATTTCTTGTAAGAAATTAAACAAAATGAGTTGTAAATTACCTTAAATTGGCGAGAAATAGGGGATAAATAAATACAACCCTAACTCAAGATAATTGAACACTAATTGAAGGATTGAGCAACAAGATGCGTGAATTGCAATGGAGGGGGGAAGTGACTGAGTATAAATGAGGGGAAATTGGAGGGAACTTTTGGATGGAAAAGAGGAAATTGTAATAAGTGGGCCCCACTTGACTGAATTGTTAACGGAGTTAGCAAATTTCCCTTAAGTGGTAGTGCTTTGTGCAAAAACTTGTGGTTGTTTTGAAGAAAATGTTTATAAGGTGGTTTTTTCGAAAAAGTGCACTTAATAGGTGGTTTCTGACAGATTTTGTGTCATACTCCTTTTTCCAATCATGTCAAGTTATTGAATGATGGTCTAACAAACCATAAGGTACACATAAAAATGATGTGCAAAATGATGCACAAAATATCCCTAATACACGGTTGGAAAGATCCCAAAATCAATTGAACAACTACGGCCAGCAATAATTGAAAACCTAAATTTCTACTGATGCTCAATTTACAATATGTCAACCCCATTGCTATTGAAAAGTGAAATACGATGCAATTTCATGTCGGCTCCATTTGGTTGGAAGCAAAAAGTTTTCCCTGGAAAATAAATGTATTCGTTTTCTTTTGTTTGGTTTGCAAGGATGGAAAAATACATTTCCATGGAATGCAAAAAACATGTTCCTCCCTAACGCTTACCTTCTTCTTACCTTTCTCTCATCTACCCTCACTTTCCATTCTTCCTTTTACTTTCAACTTTTCATACAAGGAACCAAACAAAGGAAAATCAATCCACAACTAACTTTTTCATGGAAAATCAATTTCCATGAAAAATGAAACTCCGTCCTAACAAACGGAGCTTTAATGCCTATAAATGATTCAATATACTTAAAAGCTTCCAGTTGCCACTAACATTAACAAAAGGTTCATTTGCAAGCATCGATAAGCTGACCAGCAAGCCGATCAACACCAACAGCTCATATGGTACGGAAGCAAGTCGAAGTACTATTTCATTATTTCAGCTCAAACAAAGACAAATTACAAAAAAAAAATCAGTAGATAAGAAAAGGAAATTACCAGTGAAATCGAGATGAGGATTGGGTCCAGTAAAGAGCAAAGAGTGACCATAGAAAGAAGGGGAAGGAGGACCGGGGATGAGAGTGCCATGAGACCACAATTTGAACAAAACAGTGAGTTTCCTGAGCAAAAGAGCCGTAATTCCTATAAAAGAGAGCCAAAGTAAAAGATTGAGCTCTCGAATAGCATAATCCCTCAAAATTTGATGACAATCATTGCAAGAAGTAGAATTATAAAGACGGCGAGAGAGGAAATTGAGGAGGAAAGAGAAGTGAGAGTCGCATGGCGTCGTCATCTTCTGCTTGTTGTTCTTCGAAGAAAGAGAATAGCTGACATTCAGAAATGGAGAGTTCTAGGGTTTGATTTGATTTGATTTGGTTTGGTTTGATTTGATGTAAGGTGTGGAATTATAGGTGGATCTTGTACGACTTTGGCTTAGAAATAATGTTGTTCAAAGTACGAAGCAGATTCTGTGTTGCACAGTAGTAGTAGGTGTTTGGAATGATCGAATGAATGAACGAAAATGAGGGAGTTTGCTAGAAATTTTAAGATTTTGGAAGTCGGCTCGGCGCAATGTAAGGAGCGCACATGGACATGGATTAATAGATGACCCGTCTTTTGGAGTCATAAATTTAATAGTGAAGAAAAAAATCCATTGCAATGGTCTGTTTATTCCAGCTTAATTTCAGTTCAGTTCAGTTCATCTCTAATCAGTTCAATTCTTTTATAATCATTTTGTTAAATATTATTATGTTGGTCTAATTTATTTTACTAATTGCTCTTATTATTATTATTATTATTATTTTTAATATTATTATTATTAGTATTATTTTTATTTTTATTATATTGTTGTTCATATTATTTTTTTATCTATTTTTATATCATTATTATTAAGTATTATTATTATTATTATCTGTATATTATTTTTTTTATTATAACTTTATTCATTATTATTACTATTATCATTAGGGAGGAACATGGTTTAGGTTAAAAGCACATAATCCAATCAAATCACGTCAAAATGATTTACGATGTAATTTTGCACGGTCCGACCCAATCATTATTTTATTACTAAATATTAATATATAATTAAATCTAATTATTAAAATAGTAATATTAATTTAATTCTTAGATATTATTGTTATTATATAATCATCATCAAGTATTAATATATTGATACAAAGACTACAAAATAATTGTTATTAATTATCATTATAATCATTAATCATTATGATTATTAATATTATTTATTTATAATTATCATCTAAAAATATCCAAAATACAATTATTATTATTTATTAAAAATTATTCATTATTATTACCTATCATCATAATTATTATTTAATATTCATATTATTATTCTTTAAATATTATTTATATATTTATTAAATTCAATTTAATTCAATTCAATACAATTCAATTCAGTTCAGTTCAGTTCAGCGCCAATCAGTTCAGTTCAGTTCAGCTCCAATCAGTTCAGTTCAGTTCAGTTGTTTTCAGTAAATCTAAACAGGACCCAAGTCTTCCCACTTGTGTCTATTTTGTCCTCTAAAGCTCCACTAGTAAAACTCTCTAAAGGTTTTTTTTTTCTATTAGGTATTTGGTATGTTATGGGAATAACGAATTAATAAATGAGAAAACATGTACTAATGTTTAGTTGTTTAGGACGTTTTATATTTCTTTATTCAAAATTTAAAAATATGAAAACAGTTATGAAGAGATTTATTCCATTTACTTAGGAATTTGAAGAAAAAAATGCTGATTTTCGGTGTCCCCTCCTCTTCACTTATAGAATAGAAATAAGAATAAAATAAAGTAGTTCTACATTTGGTATATATTGAGATAAGATTGGAATAAATAATAAAGTTACTTAAATATCCTTACTCATTTTCCTTCTCTCATCTTTCCTTCTTTTTCATTTAAATTATGCTTGTCTTTTTACTCCTTCCTTATCCTCATCTCTTATACCAATTGTTGTTGCGTGCTTGATGTTATTCAAGGGTAAAAAGGTAATTGTTGAGACTTGTGTAGGTAATGACTCGACCTACACTCCGAACCTGCACAAAAAGAAAATCAACCCGAGAGGGTTTGTGTTGATTAGAACGATTGACTGTCCTGTAATCACTTGACACGTGGCGTGGCTGAGGCATTCCTTTTCCTTTTGGGCTTACCTCATTTAGGGCTTTTAGCCATTTATGTCAAGCAACAAGGGCTTGCCGTGTCATCCTTAGGGGAGGACACATGTGGTCTCTTTTTAGGTTGACAAGTGTCACTATTAATTTGGGCCACATGTTAGCCTTTAATTGGGCCACATGACAATGGAGAAGATGGACCAATTTCCCCTTACAACATTTACCCCTAAAAGGGATTTATATATTCAGACTACTGATAACGACCTTTAATCAGTTTAACTTAGCCAACTAATTGAGTTTTTCATGGTCAATAGTTTAGAGGAAGTGGGTTCACGTGTCCCAATGGGAAGATGACATGTGCCCACGTCTTTTCACCTCTATGAGGGGGGTTTTCACCCCTCTATATATATGTGACACCCCATATTTTTATATTACCTCCGTTTTAGTTTAGTGTTATACTTTTTTTTCCGTGGACTCCTCATGCAGTTTTTGGGTAGGAGAGAAGTAGAAAGAAAATGTTAGTGGATATCATGTGATTGGAGATAGATTGAGAGAAACATTTTGCAAAAAAGGAAAGTGTAACATCTATTTAAAAATTTCCTAAAATGGAAAGTGTAACATCTTACAGAAAACGGATGAAGTATATTATTAGTAAATATTTATATTAAATTAGGAAATTTTGCCAAAAAAAACATGTCGTGTGCTCCTTTCTTCGTGTTTCCGGTTTTTGTGTTTTTTCTTTGGTTATTTCTTAACCCTTATCCTCTATTTAATGTTTAATTATGATTTTAATATTAAGTTGTGATTTTTATGAGTTTAACATGTTTTGCAAATAAAGTTGAAAACTTTATTGTTCGAATTATTAAAAATCTGATTTATTTATTATGAATATTAATTATAATTTCAGATTTATTATAATGATTTTTGAGGTTTTAAACCCTAGATTTATAAGTATTATATTTAAGGTTGTGAAAGGTTGGAACTTTAATGTTTTTAAAGTATTTTAAAATGAGTTTTGAAGCATTTTAAAATAATTTAAATTGCTGTGAATTAATTAGGTTATTAGTTCATTTATGTATTATTGTTTTGATTAGACAGAGATTTTACTTTAGACGATTTCTAGAGTTTTACCACTATCACTTTGTCTACACAAGGTACGTACATGTCCTTATGTGTTAGACTAGTATCATGTCCTAAGGATTAGAATTATTTATAGTATCATGTATAGAGAACCCTCTTATGGTTCATACATGGCTATTGAATTGGAATTACGTGTTGTTGAACATGCTAATTGCCTTTATGTTTTATTACATGATTGAATGGATGTTTGATTCAAGCATGTTTGGGAAGGGAAGTTTATTTATTAATTAACATGAGGGATTAATAATATTTTATTATTGGATTATGGATTTTGGTATTGTTTTCCTTAATGAATATTTTATTACTTCTCAAAGGCCGAGGACTTTGTGAGTAAGTTGGATTATATTTTGTTATGGTTATTTTACTACTTTGCAAAGATCGAGGGCTTTGTAGGGTATGTATATTTATTGTCTTTGGACATTCGATTGTTGATTTAAGTCAACAAATAAATTTGGAGGATTAATTCTTAGTCAATTAGAATTGTTTGATCACTTATTTAATCCTAAGATAAAAGAGGAATATTTGTTGTATTCATGTTATGTGTTGGTTGCCTGTTTAGAGTCCAACATCGAATAACTTATTAATACTTAAAGTGGAAGTGAATAGCAATACTTTAGAGTTGTGCACGTTTGAAGTTCAGGACTAGTATGAGTTGGAGTACATGGTGGTAGCCCATGGCTTTTCTTGGGGTCGGATTGATCACCGTACCCTATTTTACTTTTAAAGGTTCCTCGATATCGTTGGTCAAGGGTTTATGGAGTCGCGCCCGTAACTCGGTCTTTTATTTTGAAGACTGGTTTTGGTTGGACAACTCAATCCATTGTCTATTCAATTTACTAAATGATTAACATGTTGTATGTCTTGTGGAGTCAAGTCTTATCTTACAAGTTGAGGTCTTGAGGTATCTTTATTGATCATGTTTGGTTGTTCAATAGTATCATGTTAAGTTTCGTGTTTTATTTTAATTATGTATGTACTCAGCTTTGCTGATTACGTGCTTTTCTGTGTGTCGATCATGGCTATGCCTATTGATCCTGTGATGACCCTTTATTGGTGAACAGTTTTCAATTGAGTAATTGCCTACAGGTTTGGAAGGCATGATGCATCGTCTCAATTACTCATTTGGGGCTTGGGAAGCGTTGATGAGAGATCGTTTTATGACTTTAATTGCTCCCTACCTTTACGTTACTTTTATTAAGTTGTTTTATGGATTATTTATTTAAATGTTTTAAGTTGGTTTTAATTATCATTCGAGGTTTGGATAATGTTTTGACAATTACAATGGTTTAAGTATTTAATAAAGTTTATTTAATGTTTTTCCGGTGCAACACTTTGAGTAAGCCGATAAGTTTTCAAACGGGCGATAATGCTTTGATAATTCTCTGTTTTAGTTGGGAAAAATATATGTTTTATAAAGAGAGAATTGTCGGTGTGTTACATTAAATTATCTTTCTTCCATGTTTTGACCTGATATTAGAAGTAGCCAAAATCTATTCCTAAGTTCACTAGATTTTAACCCATTAGGTTTACCTAGTTTAATTCTTAAAAAAATTGTTAATGACCACATTTAATAAAGAACTTTTCGTAAATTACCACCTTAAAGTTTTTTTTTATAAATTACCACCTTTTTATATGCAAATATTTAAAAAACTCTCACTTGTTAACGTTTTCCGTAAAAAAAAAAAGCGTTATGTGGGTCCCACATAGTTTTATTTCCCTCCATTTCTATTCCCTCTTCCCATTTCTCACTCCTCTTCCTCTTCCCCTGTTTACGTCTCCAATTACTATCATTAGTAGGGATTTTTTTACCCCAATATTTCTCTCTCCTCCACATAACTCAGCTAAATTTCATCACAATGAATTAAATACTAAGTTAATTGCTCTGTTATATACAAGAATGCTTTGCTCATTCCTAAAGAAGTTTTTGGGATCAATCTTAGCCTTCACCTTCAACAGCCACATGAGGTTCCCTTTAAAAAAACAGAAGCAAAACTTACACTCATGTTTGCACTGGTTCCATATCACTATCCATATGATGCAAGAAGGCCTCATCGGATTTTTGGATACGTAAGGAGTCATCAAACTATGGAAATCTATCACCCCTTGAATATTTCATCGAGTAAGCTCCATCAAATTTTCCCTCCAATATGAAAGATATTTTGTATCTTGAAGAGGTGCCCTTTCCAGTGAAGGAAATGTGTTTTTTGTCTGAAATTCGGCTCATTTTGCCATCGTAGGGATTAAACTGCATGGTTGTATTTTCTACTTTAATTAACTTCTTCAAAATTCACTTTACTCATTGTTTCATCTTCCAAGTCAACATTGTCTTCTAACACAACAAAGGTGTTTACAGTTTTAAACTCCAATCTTCTTGCACTAGGAGATTTACTCTTCCTTTTAGCCAAAATTTGGAATCCATCATCATCCTTTCTCACTGGAGATTCACTCCTTTTCTTTAACACATAAAACCTACACTAGCGCGTTCTTTCTTTAGCATCCACTTTGTTATCATCTTCCCCCCAACACTGCAATTATCCAAATGGTGTCCATATTTGTGGCATTTTGAACATATGGTAGGTTTCCATTTCATATTCCACAAGTTGTTCAATGATATGCCCTTTTTCATTTTCTAAGCTAATTTGTATCAGGCAAGTCCTGATTTGGCTTCATTCCAATCAATGTTCTAGCATACATCAACTTGTCTTTGTGTTTGTGTTGCTTGATCTAATTTGAACAATTTGCCAATAATACCATTGATCTTCTCCAATGCTCTCATACCCCATACTAGATAACTTTGGCAATTTGATCTATATTGAAACAATTTTGATTTCTTCTTTCATCATAGGCATATTAGGATGCCAAGGTTTAACAATAAGTGGTTTAAAATCAAAGCATTGAGGGCCCTTTTTATGAACAGATTGCAATTGCTCTATGAATTTAACCCTTCTCCACAATTATAATTTTATCCATCCCATTTTTCCCTAAATACGATTCAAGAATCCAGACATTACACGCAGTGGTGGATTTGCTCCAAGAACATAGTAGACAAGTGCAAATGACGAGTAATTAATCTCCTCAACCACATCATTGAAATCGATTTTAACTGGTTTAGGAGGGTTACCTTCGTTCTGTTTAGTTTTACAATTCATCGCATCCATCACCTCATTTCCTTTGAGCACATTCAACCATTGATTGATTCGATTCTCATCAGCAAGTTTCTGAATAGATGCCTTTGGAGATAGAGTTTGCTCATGCATAACTTTCGCAAGTAGGGATCATTGAGTTGTGCTAATGATTGTCTTCCTCTTGCATTAATCCCTCTCTGATGTTTTTTGACGGCGAGTCTTTACCACAGCTCAGGTGCACCGAGGCTCACCAATGGAGCCTAGCAGAGAGGAAAGCAAGGGCGAAAAAAAGGAAGGAATGCTAAAAACCCTTTTATGTTGGAGAAAACTTATGATGCTAGAGTATTGTATTAAGCACTAAGTGTTGTGTTACATTTAATTGTGCTCATTAATGTAATGCAAGACTTATAATTATTCAATAAGTTTTATACTTATTTATTTATTTTAAGTTTAAAAATAATTAAGTTCTAAAATAATCTATTGCCCCATATAGGTTGGCCCTGTTTGGCAAACAGAATTTAGAGTTTAGAGTATAGAGTTTAGAGTTTGCTTTTAGAGTTTTAACTTTTTTATTCAGCGAATTTGACTGCGGATTTGACTACTGTTTATATAAATGTATTTGGTAACACTTTAGCTGTTTGACATATTTAACAATACCTAATCTACCATCTTATAAATTAATCTAAACCACAATTAACATATCTCTCTAAAATTTCTCTCTCCTCTCCTCTCCTCTCCTCTCCTCACCTCACCTCACCTCACTTTCTATCTCCTCACCTCACCAGTCACCACCCAACAACACTGTCCTCACCTCACCACCCAACAACAACCAAAAACCCAGAAGTCCCCCCCTGTAACTCTCACGACCTTTTTCTCTCCCCACCAAATCAAAACTAAAAAATCAAACCATAAAACCAAAATCAAACCCAAAAAATCAACCCAAAATCAAACCCAAAAAATCAAACCAAATCGAAAATCAAACCCACTTCACATCGAAAATCAAACCCACTTCACATCGAAAATCAAAACCGCGAAAAACAAGATCTAAAATTGATCATTGGTGTTTTCAGTGGTCTGAATATGGAGTTGTCGGCGTTGCAATGGTGTAGGTGGAGAAGGTGTTGTGGTGGCGCCGCAGACGGAGAAGGTTGCACTATGTTGAGCATGATGTAGTACCGTAATGGTGGTGCTTTGGTTAAGATCATAAATTGATAATTGAAATGGGTTAATAATGATTTAAAAAAATTATTTTGCAAAACTCTAAACAAAACGTTGCATTTTGCAGCGTTTTGTTTTGAGAGTTTTGATCCCCAAAACTCTTTTGCAAACTCTTACTTACCAAACACCCATATTAGAGTTTTGACTGGTCAAAACTCTAAAATGGGGTTAAAACCTCTAAAAGCTGAAGAATAAGCTCAATGCCAAACAGGGCCGTTGTCTAGTTAAGGATCTAAATGAATTCGTATTTTGTGAACTAGTACAACAAGAGTAAAGAGTCCTTAATTAGGTTATTGAATCAGTTAATCAATGACCCATAATGATTATTATGTAGTTTGATTGACGATCATTGTTTATTTGGATATTCAGTCAAATACATATATATTTTTTTGAGAAAATTTATTGGACTTGACCCACCTTGAGAATTCTCTTAAGAACACTCGCGTCATAAGAATTTCTCAATATTAACTAATAAACGAATCCTCATACCTGATTTCTTATTGACTTCCTATAGAGAATTAATGTTCTTTGACTTAGTCTAACGTCATGCCGTAACAGGGGACTATAAAAACTATGTTCAGGGTTGTTATGAATCTTATAGTTAATAGAGGAGAAACAAGATGAGATTTCCGTACCTTCTCATGGGTAGTAGTTGCTCGCAACTCGGAGAGTTGGAATTGGAAAATGCATGATCGTGCTCAAATGCATTAGGCAATAATCATTTGTTTTGACAATTCTGCTCAGAATTATGAGAAACATGTTGGGGCTTTATAAGGATAATATTTGTTCTTACCTTATGTCTGAATGAGACAATCAAAAGGCAAGCAAGGGATTCCGATGAACACTTCTGCTAGGACAAGTGGGAATGTGTATGAGGTGTCCTATACTCCAGTGCACTTTTTTCTAGAACAAGCGAGAGATTGTTAGAAATGTTCAATAATCAAGTGCATTTTTGAAATTATTAGTCATAATATGACAATATCGTATTGAGACTTTATATCTAATTGATATTAAGGGAAGTAATTATACTTTGCTAGAATTGGGTCGTATTGGATCACACATTAAGTAACAATCTGAATCAATTAATCATGGATCAATGATATAATCATAGACCCAAGAGTATACAAGTTGGACTTGGGAAATAATACGCTAGCTAAACCTAATAAGGTTAAAGGGAAATAATCTTCTATAAAAGAAGTGGCGTCAAGTGCAAAGCACTCCACAAAACCTTTCATGCTTATTATCGCATAATGGAGATTAATCTCCATAACATTTCTCTACGACTCGAACCCACGTGAGACTTGAAGGAGAGCAAAGAGTTGAATTCCCTTTTGTTAACTATTTAAATGTTCTTGGGAGTTCGTTCTAGTAGACGAAGGTTGGAATCAAGTTACTTGTGGATACCGATAGAGGAAGGATGCTGGCGAAATTCACATGTTAAATATATAAATTTTGTCCGATAATTAACATGTTTCATTGCTTATTAATGTACGAAAATATTGGGATTATGTTAGATAAATTGTTTATCATGGCCCGCACGATTAAGAGTCAATAGATTAAAAACCTAAAAGAAGCAAATAAGATTAGATCAAAAAGGAATGAGAGAAAAAACCACGGATTGCATATTGTTTCATTTAGATTTGGATAAAACCAACCATGGATGAGCTAGACTCTAGATACAAGCTTCTCTGAAGAAAGGGATGAGAGGAGCGAACAAAAGTAAGAAAAAATATGGGGATTAAATTAAAGTAGTTTGCAAGTGGCACAAGGATGTGGCACGTCCACATGACTACAAACATACTGAGTCAATATGAACAATACTTCATCTAGAGATGACAATATCTAATGGATGATCCATCACCTGCTCCATCCGAAAAATAAAAAGGGTGAAAAATTGAGCTAAATGGATGATAGACGGTTGGCGGGTGAACGAGTGACGGGTGGACTTAGGTGAATAAGTTTCATTCATCACCCGTTTATCGCCCGCTCAATCACCCATTCATCACATTTTCTTAAATGTCTATCATTTCATTTACATTAGTAGAACGTTTTTCCCTTTTGATTATTATCGACATGTTTCCATATATTTAACTTATCTTAATTTGACATGAAGATAATGTATAAATTGTCATTTTGCAAGTTTGATTTAGCTTTTTTCGTTTAATTATCTTAAATGGATGATCACTTTGTCCACCCGATTCACCCGCGGGTGATGGATGGATTAAATACGGGTGATAGTTTTACCGAGTGACGGATGGATGGAAAGAGTTGGTCTAATCGGGTGATGGATGCAAGTGATGACTCTCCTAATCCAAATCCCACTCATTGCCATATCTAATACTCCCTCCGTTCCAAAATGTTATACCCATTTGGAATATGGGGGAAAACCAAGGCAAATAGAATCTTAGGAGAATCTTATGTTTATTTTAATAATTTTCATGTACTTTTTTTTGTCCTTATTATGAAAAGTAAGAGAGAGAGATTCAAATGTGGGGACCATTAAAGTCCAAATGAGTAAAAGGTATGTAAATGTTTAGATATTGAGGGGTAAAATGGGAGAAAAAATGTACTTCCTCCGTAACAAAATGATCGCAACAAGTCACTTTGCACGCATTTTAAGGAAGCAATTCAATGGTGTAAACAAGCAAATTAGCCTAACCCATTTTAAGACTAGTAATCTATAATCTCATTCTTACTTTTGTTAAAATTTTGCTGTCTAATTTGCTAGTTTATACCATTAAATCTCTTCCTTAAAAAGCGTGCAAAATGACTTGTTGCAAATATTATGTTACGGAGGAAGTATATAAATAGAAAAGATTCTATATGAGTATATCTTTTTGAAACGGCCTAAAACGAAAAATGGGTATAATATTTTGAAACGGATGGAGTACATCTTTTAGTGTGTGTAGATATTGGGTCCATTTCTTTTAGTGAATTAGAAAATCATAAAGCAACCCTTTTGAAAAAAAAAAGCATTTGAAGGTGTTAGCATTTGCCTTATTGTTCAAGAAACGATTTTTGCTATTCTTAAAACTTAATCAGTGAAAGCAAAGGAACACTACTGGGATCCCTTATATTTCTTGTACCACTCCTTCTTGTCTTCGCTCAAAGCTCTTTTCTCTCTGTGAGTCTATTGCAAAGTTCTTCTCAGCTGCTTCAGATGTCTGTAAGTGTTCTCTCTCCTGGATGAACCCTAATCTCATCTTCGAAACATTTTTCTAGTATGCCTTTGCAATCTTCTGTTTAAACGTGTTTTAATTTTGAAATTTCCAACTGTTGTGTCATAAAAATGAGCAGATCTTCGAGTACAATGGGAGTGCCCTAGTGGCAATGGTTGGAAAAAACTGCTTTGCAATCGGCAGTGATCGAAGATTAGGGGTTCAGCTCCAAACAATTGCCACAGATTTCCAGCGTATTTTCCAAATTCACGATCGCCTTTTCATCGGTCTCTCTGGTCTCGGCACTGATGCTCAGACTCTGTAAGTCTTATTTCATTTTTAAAGGGTTCTTGAATTTGTACAAGTTATTAACAGTTTGATTGTGGATTTTGAAGATACCAGAGGCTTGTGTTTCGCCACAAATTGTATCAGCTGCGGGAGGAGAGAGACATGAAGCCTGAAACATTTGCTAACCTCGTCTCTGCCATTCTTTATGAGAAGAGGTTTTCCTCCTTCTCTTTTTACACATGCCTTAGTTTTTAGATTTAGCTCTTGTTAGATTTCTCTACATCATGAGAAACTAATATATGCCGGAGTATTTTATTGTTTTCAATCTAATTGGATGAATATAAAGTAATTTGCTTGTTATCATTATATATGTCTTATATAGTGTGGCCTATCATAAGAGATTCACTCTTTTAACTAAAATACTAAGTTTTCTATAACAAACTGTTTGTGTCTGCGTGGTTTGAAATTTGAAGATGAATGTTGCTGCTGACTTGAGCATATTTAGAGCAAATGATGTACTTAAGACAATGTCATTGCTCATGTGACCCATATACCTAAACCACTCTAATATGCCCTGTGTCTGCAAATCCGAACACATGCCAGTGAACCCTGCTTGTATGGTTCAGCCACATGCGTAATGACATTTCGAGCTTGAAGCTGGATGGAAGGAAAAGAGAAGTTAAATGATAAGACTCTTGTGTTATGGAGGAATGTGTTTAGGAATGGAGAAGAATAATGAAAACTTCAGTAACAATAAACTGAAATGAAGAAATGTGTATAGAAGGGATCATAAAGGATCACAAACAAAAAATAACAGACTTTATTTCAAACATTGTAAAACTGACCTCTTAGAGTCACAATATGTGACTCGAACGGCCATAGCGAAAACGGACGTCGAAAATCTTATGTATGATTTTGCAAACTTAATACTCGAGATTGGTTCGCTGATTTTTTATGCTATCAATGACTAGTAGTAAATGGAGCTTCATAGTTTGGGAAATGTAGTCATTTACGTGTCTGTATTAGTGCTAATATTGAGATCCATATCGGATTGCTGTGTAAAATTTTCTTATTGTATCATTGCTCCTTGAAAGTTGATTGGGTATTCTGGTTATTTTAGGTTTGGCCCATATTTTTGCCAGCCAGTAATTGCTGGATTAAGTGATGAAGACAAGCCATTTATTTGCACAATGGATTCCATTGGAGCCAAGTATGTTTTCTTCTCTACTTCCAATGTGTATATAGTGGATTGATTCTCTTGTTTTTGAAATTACTAAATTCAATCTTGTCCTGGGTATATGAACACGGATTTGAAGGCCTTGTAGCAATGCGGCATTTGCTACTTCATGCAAATATCTGTAATTAATGTGAAAAGATTTATGACAAGTTGACTTGCTTTTGGGTACACGTGGGAATATTCATTTTCTTAATGTATTAATTCTTTGCCTCATCATGCCACAATCTTAAGAAGGAGCTTATTTCAGCTTGCCATCTTATTTGCTTGGACCATAATGATTGTATAGTAACCTGTAAAGCTGAAATGTTTCTATTGAGTGTTTGAGTCAATTGAATTTGTGAATCTTTTCATATTTTATTGATTATCGTGTCATCTGTCATTTCTGTGGCTTTGGCATTCTGAAATTATGTTTGTACACATTGTCACAATATAATCAGAGTATAAATATTTAATACTTCTTCTACCTCATTCATTCAGACTAGCTGTTAAATATAATGATTTCGTTCAATATGCTTGTTTAGTAATGACTAATGAGTTGTTTAGTTAACCAAATTACCAATCAATTGTTACTTACGTTGTGCTCCCTTCGTCTTACTGAATATATATTTGTTAAAATTATTTTAGTTGATATTTGGAAAATACAAGAAAAATCTAATAAGATCTCATATGACTATATCTTTCCCTATGTATGATCTCAAAGCATGGTTAAAGGGGAACACGTGAATGATTCTGGGATACAAAGTGTAAAAATTTTAGGGATAGTGTGGGACGGTGGGAGTAACTTTCCTTAAGAGTGATTACGATATTGTTCTGCTTTCTAGATAAAATTCTAGGTATAGAGATTTGCAAGCAGAGGTTTGAAGGTGGTATCTAGTCATTGCTGCTTGAATGAACGTTCACATATATAGTTTTCTTTGTTCCCATGCGGCATGCCCAAATGGCGTTGCAAGTCAGCACTGGTGAGAATGAGATGCAATTAGATACTTTCATACTTCATCATATTATGACTCATATTGGAGATTGGAAATTCAGAATGCCAATCTCAAAGCTGTCATGCTCCATTCCGTCGTAAGAGGATAGTAGAAAGCGTGTTTTTCTACTTTGAACTTGATATCTTTATTATACTTCTTATGTAACGAAATACTTGCAACACTTTCACATTATTCATATATTCACTTTGGCTATATAACATCAATAATATAGACAAACAATTGTTATAATGTGAAATATTGCTGGATTTAGTCTCGATGGACTTTTGTAACGTACCAGTTTTTAGAATTTTAATAGTGGATAAATTAGAGATATTAATTGTCGAAGTTATGCTTTGGCAAACGTGAAAGCCAAAGTATTGCTAGTATTTAGAAACAGGGCAATTCGTTTCTTTTCCTATTTCTTTTTCCTTTTCACACTATAGAGTCTCTCCTGCTCTTGCCTTTATAGTATCATCTTTTACTAATCTGCTTAACTTTTGGTAAATGTCTTGCTACAATTTATGGCATTGTTTTGTTGAGTTCCTGCATTGTAGCGCCTTAATCATGTAATGGAATTCATCCCATTCTAAAATTTGCAATTAATTGGGCAGTAATGAGGAGAAACTTTCAATAACTAGCAGCTAGACCTTAACAGCTTGATGGGGTTGTCAATTGTTTTTTGATAGTTCGATGCCTACAATGTGAATTTGTCTGTTTCCAGAAATTATCCAATTATAATGAAGGTTTAATCTTCAAGAAGAATAAATAAGATACTAGGTCATTGTAGTGAAGGCAAAAGTTCCTCTTCCTTTTTATAGATGCTGCTTTTCCTTAAAATATTTTTGATATCTTTTACATGATGTGCAGGGAGCTTGCTAAAGATTTTGTTGTTGCCGGAACTGCATCCGAGTCTTTGTATGGTGCCTGTGAGTCCATGTACAAGCCTGACATGGTATTAATTCTTCCTCTGCTTTGCACTTGACACTTGCTTTGAGTACTTGTTATATGTTATATTGACGTCTTCAAATAATATAAATGTTACTATTGTACATTCTCAACTTTTCCGTAAGGCTCAGTTCTTTTCATCTAAAAAAATTAAGTTTTAAGAAATTAATTCAGCTAAGGGCTACTATATAGATACAACGAACTCTGGCAAGTTCCAACTAAATCCAGACTTTTGGAATTCTGGTGAGTAAAATAACACAACTTAAGGTGCGCCATAGAATCTATGGTGCTTTGCTGAATTTCACACGTGACAGTGTATTAGCAATTAGCGGAGTGGAATATATCAATAAACGTTAAATTTCTGCCTAAAGATTTATCATGAACCTGCGTCAATTTCCCACTTTTCCATTGTATGGTTGCACACAGGACATGTTGATCATATACTGGTTCCATTTTTGAAATAATTTTGATATCATTTGTATCTTCTTTCTATGTGCCTATGGAAGGGAAAATGTTGGTAAAAGCAAGATGTCCATTTATTTCAGTTTTCATGTAGCTGAACACTCTTGTTGTTACTTGATCGTGATGTTATGACTTGTTTCTTGCTTCTGATAGAGGAGTTGTTTCCTGCTGTATGTGGGTTCTCTTACCTTCTATATGTACTAACCCTATGCAATCATTAAGCCCCCTTCCCCCAAAAAAGAGAGTTTTGGACCCCCTCTTTTTGCGTAGAGCGGAAGTTATTGAGTAACATTGCAAATTTAATTAACCACAAAATGTATTCAGTCTATAACGTGCAATGATGAATGAAATACCTTGGCCAGTTTTATACAATGAATCTTGTGCCTGTGATTCAGGAACCTGAAGAATTGTTCGAGACAATCTCCCAGGCTTTGCAGGCATCAGTTGACCGGGACTGTTTGAGTGGTTGGGGAGCTCATGTCTATCTTGTGTAAGTAAAATCCCTGATACCACTGCTTTCGCTTTTGGACATCATCTTGATACTAGTTGCATGTTATCAATTATATGTGCTGGTTGGATGGTTGCTCTATCTGCCTTCTGATTATCTTATACAGGATATGCTCTCTTTTTTTAAGTTATTGATTGGGCCAGGGAATTTTGGCAGAGATGACCAAGGATATTGTTCCCTACCCTTGATACTTGCCTTCGAGTTGCCTATCATCTTATAGTGGTTGGTGAGAAATTGGGAATCCGATGGTACCTAGCAGTACTAACTTCTTCCTGAAAGCTGATGGGGAATCGCATAGAGCAAGTACAATGGGAAAGCAAGGGAAAATGCAGCACATCCTGTCTAAACGGAGACTGAAAGCCGATGAGTGGATCTGGATTCTTGGGTTAGGGAACACAACTCTTGGAGTGCTATTATTTTCTATTGAGGTCATGTCCAATATTATACGGATTGCGGGGCGCCCTTACAAATTGCTACTTGAGTTGCCCATTGACAATTGTGGGGCGTTTGTGACGAGAGTTGCATCGGGACACTCTCAAAACCTAGCCACCCATGTTCTTATCTTTTCGTCCATAAAAACATAGCCTAGTTATTCTTGGCATTCAGATATGGGGTTTAGATTGAAAACCCTAGATCTGAAAATTAAAGCATTAAGTGAAAGAGAGGAAGAACTATAGTATAGGGCTTCTGCTCGCCGGGGAAGACCGGGCAGACCATCATATTTATTGAGGAAGAGAGGGTGGGAGAAGAGAGAGAGAGACCCGTATGGCCGTACATGTGTATTGGGGAAGTATCGGGTGTGGCTGAGTGATGAGTGAGGAGGGATGGAGAAAAGGAAACAATAGTATTCCTATATTTATTTAAATGGCTACTTTACACCCGTTACTCTTTGTAATCTTTTCAGCTTCCTTGTAACCGAGGTCTCCAAATGGCAAACTTCTGTTTCATTTTAAATTCATAATATATATATACACACAAACGTACCCAGTCGAACCCCATTAACCGTAGGTAGCATTAGCGTATTTGTATTTCTCTATTGAGTCGAACCCTGTACAATGTAACATTGTTCATAGGCTTGCTAGTTTTGAATCGGTTAAGTCCTTGATAATAGAGCTCCTTTGGCAAGTTGGACTTTGCTTTGTCAGTTTCCTTGACACCATTCAGCTAGGAGACAAGTTGGAATAATATTAATAAAGAAAATACATACTTTACCCGGGGGGGTTGGTTGTGAGGCACAGGGTTTTAGTATCTCTATGTGATAGGGAGAAATAGTAAAAGGGCCCCTGTGATGAGGAGAGATAAAGAAAGAGACTACTTGCTAAAAACAGCATGCTGTAAATAATTTGAAACATCCAAAATTGGGAAGTGTTGAAAACGTGGAGATTGACTGACACAGGGGCCGTCTCATGTGAAATTAAGTACAAACTCGTGACTTTGCCTAGACTTATGACCATTTTCAGTTATAGCAAACAAAATCTGACCTTTGCCTTGTATCATTCTTCTGTGGTATTTGGAGGACAAAAGGAAAGAAACTGTTTTCTCTTTATAATGTAGCTGAAGTTAACCATTATTCTTGATTTGATAGAGTGATAGTAATTCCGCTTCATATGGTCCCCTGACAGATCGCCTAATGATACGTTCTTTAAAAAAGGGGTAGCCAGATGATACTAGTTTCCCTGAAATAAAGCAGCCGTTTTCTCTTTGTAATGTAGCTGAAGTTAACCAATATTCTTGATTTGATAGAGTGATAGTAATCCGCCTCATATAGTCCCCTGACAGATTGCCTGATGATACCTTTTTTCAAAAAGGGATAGCCAGATGATACTAGTTTCCCTGAAATAAAGGAAAGGAAAGAAACAACATGGTGCACTAAATTTGAATTCACCATCTGTGCAATGTGTATTAGGTTAAGCTGCTCCAACCTTTTTTCCTTAGAGAGTTTCCAATTTGATGAGAGAAGAGCGAGCCCAAAAGTTTTGCTCATAGACCTAAACGATTAACCAAGGTTTTTGACTACCCCTCCTAGCCATTCCTTGTTTAGAGTTAACGTTAATTTACCTTGATGGTCCTAATAAGTAGATATTTTATATCATATTTAGTCTCTCATCTCGCGTCATAACAAGTAAATGTGCTTCTTTGTTAGTTGTTATGCATCCTTACCCTTTTACTTTTTTGGTTTTATTTCAACCTTGTATTTGGTAATATTAACACGCCTTCTTCCTTTGGCTTTGCTGTGCCAGCACACCAACGGAGATTAAGGAGAGGATCTTGAAGGGCCGGATGGATTGATTTTACTCACGAGGGCTCGTTGAATTTCCCTATTTTAATCTATCTTGTCTCTGGAATGCTTTAGTTAGACTTGTTTCTGTGGATGTTGGATCTGATAGGACTTGTGGTAATTAGCCTGTGTTGATTCTGAATTCTTGTGCATGTACTGAACAATCTGCTGCTATTAGACGTTTCCAAGACATTGTTCTAGTTATCCGGCTACAGTTTAGTTCAAGGATAAGATGAATTACGTCAATGCTGATGTTTTGAGCTTTGAGGGCATTTGACTGATACTGTGCTATATTAGGCATTCCACCAATCGCATCTGACAGTATCGTGTGCCTTATAACAAGGTGTAGGCACTCAAAATTTATTAGTGTTTTATATTATAAGTAAACTAATTATTTGAGTTAAAAGTAATAGTTGCCCGAATTTTGTTAATTTAGTCCATTTAAATAAAGTCCGAATTAGATAGGAAAAACTGAGATCTCTGCTGCTAGTCAGCGAAGGAATATAACGTCGGGTGACTTCAAGGATGACACAACTTTAGATACTAGAGGGATGGAGAAATCTGTTGTTGCTGATGTTGCTGCCAAACTTCGAAGTACAACAATTGCTACTAGGCAACATAATCTTGCTAGGCCTAATGCCTCTACAACATCTATCATGCCTTCTTTTCGCAGGGGGCGTTCATTTTTGCGATTGAACTTGAGCAATCATCTGTTGCTTTCTTCAAGTGGAAAAAACCTTAAAAAGTCAGAGAGGTTAGTGTTCACATCAGCCTCCTCTTCAACCCATTTAGGGTAGAGGACGATGAAACAACTGATGACTATGTTGCCTCACAGTTTGATGGGAA
Source organism: Patellifolia procumbens (assembly GCA_947645195.1). Lineage (NCBI taxonomy): Eukaryota > Viridiplantae > Streptophyta > Magnoliopsida > Caryophyllales > Amaranthaceae > Patellifolia > Patellifolia procumbens. Next base: position 4,550,895 of record CANSGD010000406.1, read on the forward strand.
AGGGAGTACAAACAACATGCCGCGCACTTTGTGGAGACATGCAAGAATGCTAATAGCATAGATGATTTACTTGTTTAACAGTTTGTCGGTTCCCTCTAGGCTTCACCTTTGAGTGGTACACTAAGTAATCTCTAGAATCCATTGATAGTTGAGAACAAATGGAGCAAGAGTTCATGAACAAATTCTACAACACTCGTTGTGTTGTTAGTATGATCGAGATGACTACGACGCATCAACGGAAGGATGAGCTAGTCGTTGATTATACCAGTTAGTGGCTTAGTGCGCTTTAAACTTGGAAAGTGAATATCGTGTGCCCGTAATATCTGCGGTTGAGATATGTATCCAAGGAATGGATAGGGATTTACTATATACTTTGCAAGGTATAAAACCTAGGTCCTTCCAAGAGTTGGCCACAAGAGCTTATGACATGGAGCTGAGCTCACTATCGCCACTGATCGTGGTAAGGGTTACACTTCTCATGAAGTGAAGAGAGAATAGTAAGATTTCAAGAAAATTGAGAAGACTTCAAAAAGTTAGGCTAAGGCTTCGTTGACAATTAAATCCACCTCCACCTATTAAGATTTACGAAAAGACGAGCAGTGAAAACAAGAGGAATCATCTTTGAGGGAGGCTCGGAAGGATAGGCCTACCTTGGAAGAATTGCAAGCAAAGAAGTACCCATTCCCGGATTTTGACTTGTTTGGGATGCTAGACGACTTCCATGCGAATAAGATCAATGAGCTCCCCAAACCTAAACAACATGCAGATGTTGGCAAGAATTCTGATCCCAACTACGACCGATACTATAGGACGGTTAGTCACCCTACCGAAAAGTGCATAAGACTTAAAGAGAAAATCATGCAGCTTGAAAAGGATGGGAGACTTGTGTTAGATCTTGATGAAATAGTCAAGGCGAATCATGCGTCCGCTATGATAAAATCTCCAAGCAAGCCTTAATTTTGCAGTTCAGAAGTTTGAAGCCTGTGTTTTGGTATGTGACACGACCAACTACTCTAATGGACATCATATCATCTGTTGAGCAAGAAACCTTGGATGTCGCTCCTCATGAAGAAGATGACGAAGGGTGGACGTTAATCACTACAAGGATGCTTAGAAAGAAAACAAGGCTGCAATCACAACCTTCCCGCTGATAATAGAGGCAGAATAAGAAGAAGAGCCCTAAGCGCTCGAAAGGGAAGAAGAAACCAAAGAAAAGTCAGAAGGCACAAGTCCTTCCCGCTGACTTACTTGAATAAGAACCACTTACACGCATGATCTTAGAGGAATTCTTCCCTGAAGATTACTTCAATGTGGTTATGTCAACACTGTCTCCTTTGTGGAAAGTGAGCAAGAAGTAATCGAAGATAACAAGGAGGAGAAGGGGCTTGCTGAAGAGAACAAAGTATCTTTCAAACTGACACTTTAACGCTCATGGATTGAAATAGACCCGAAAATTTTAACTGTACGAGACGCCCTTCCAACCCTGATGGGATCGAGACAAATATTCAAAATACCACGAGAAATGTGTCAGCAAGTGGCTTTTGCACTTCAACAAGCAAAGTTGTATATCGACAAGGTAAAGGATGGCAGAGAAGTCATTGAAAGTTCTACTAACTGTGCAACTTTTAATTTTTCCTTAACCTTTATAGATAAGGATCCATTGTTAGGTTCAAAGCCTCCTAATTACCATTGTTTGTCTCTCCTTACACACTTGGTCAAAGGGTTAATCGTATCCTAGTGGATGGAGGCCTGCCTGTTAACATCATGCCGAAATCCACCATGATTGAATTAGGAATCACAATGGAAGAGTTATCTTTTAATCACATAGTGATCCATATATTTAGTCCAATAGCCAGCATGCAATAGGCATTATACGCCTCGACCCAACTATGGGAGAGTTAACTTCGTCTACTCTCTTCCATGTGATTGACACCAAGACACCCTATAAGATGTTGCTTGGAAGGCCTTAGCTACATGTATATGGGTAGTCGCGTCAACCCTCCATCAATGTCTTAAATAATATGGAGGTGAGAAGAAAATAAATGTGGATGTTAAACCTTTAGGAAAGCCGATTTCTACTTTGCTGACGCTAAGTTTTTTTTGAAGATGGATAAGCCTCAAGTGAAATGTTGTCATGTCAAATTATCTCGACAGGTAAAAGAAGCGTTAAGAAAAGTGAAGATCTTCCTTCATCTTAAAACTCTAGCAACCCACCCAGTAACGATAAGAAACAATAGATATTCAAGGAAAAGGTGAATGAACGAAGTGTTTCTCAACCTTTGTGAGACATAGGGGAAACATCAACAACTTGAGTCCTGAGATATGTTCCCAAGTGTCACTGTAAGGAAGGAGAGTCCCCAGTTAAAGGATGTCAAGGTGTAAAAGTTGAGCCAAAAATAGATACACGGGTGGATGTGAGTTCTCTTCAAGCTTTGAAGAATAAGCAATTGTTCCATTGGCTAAAGCCAACCTAAGTCAAATTTACAAGCCTCCAATCTCAGAATATGAGGAGATATCTAGAAGGAAATGGCTCAACAAGGGTAGGTTTATCCAAATGCTTATAACGCGCCTATGAGAAACATCATTGAAGTCAAACACCATGCGCTTAATGACAAACAAAAGAAACTACAAGAGCACGGTGTTGTTATTCGACCGACTAAGACAGGTTTGGGATTCGAACCTCCAACACCTATACAGATTTCTACACAACATAGGAAGAATATCTCCTTTACACAATATATTACCGCGGAGGAATCAAAAGAAAGAGAAGGTGAGCATAATGAAGCTAACCCAAGGGTGTTGGTCTTTAATCAACTTCAACCACCTTCCCCTCAAGAGCATACATCAGTATTTGACAGGCTTAGAGGACATGGAGACAAAAAGGGTACATATTTAAAAAATTCACTTTCCACCTCAAAAGGCCCGCCCTTTTAACAAATAAACACAACCATTTGATCTCCTAAGCGTGTCAACCTCAAGTAACAAGCGACAAAGCAATCAGTGACGAGTCACATTAGCGGCAGAGCTGCGTGCGTCAGGCTTAACCGCGTGCGTCTAAAGTCGCTGCTACTGAGGCGTCTATTGTTGTTGGCTCGCCTAGGCAGCACCTGTTGGCGACTATTGTTGTGGCTCGACTAGACAGCCGTCGGCTGATCTATAGCGCCTGAAAAGGCCGACACCAATGGTTGCTTCTAGTGGCTGCTAGTTGGGGTGGCAGTCGTGCTCCTGCCTTGGCAATTTTCTTTTCCTTTTTATTTATTAAATTTAATTCATTTGAGGTTAATATTTTTGAGTATATTCTAATATTGCAAATTGATTTTTAATGGTGATTAAGTTCATATGTAAGTCATAATTGCATTAAAATAATGAGCTTTGAATTAATTAGTTAATTATATGCGATAATTGACTAATTAATTTTAAGGAGTTATTAAGTAGTTAATAACTATTTTTTTTCCATGTCAATTATTTTGATAATTACTTGTTTATATTCATATATGTGATTAAATGTCATGGAATGTAATATTTTAATAAAATATAAAGGGTGCCAATAAGTGCCTTTTAGTATCTTTCTTAATAGTTGATTAAAATTTTAGATTAATAAGCCTTTGAGAGATAATTTTAAAATAAACTCTTAGGTACTAATCATTTGATTTAATATGAAATTAAATCTTGATGGTGTTGTTATGTTTTAAAGTTTATGAAAAATGATAACTTAATTTTAATAGTTGATTAAAATGTATGTTTATTTATATATTTTGGATCATGGATGCATGCAATGACTAGTATGGCCGAAATTGGGATAAAAAATAGGAAAATTTTATACAGTGGCCTCCAACTTCAAAATATTCCATATGGTGGCAAGCAAATATAGTTGTTATATCAAGTGACCCTTAATTAAACAATAATATACTTAGTGACCTTATTAACCAAAATTCATGGCTAACTCATTAGCCATTAGTGACCTGCCCCCATTTAGTAAACAATTTGGAACCATTTGACACTCTTTTCTTCAATGTGTTCACGCAATAACCAATAAACCTCATGTTTCATTCCCCCATAACTATTAGTAACCTACCATTCGCTCTCTCTTCATAACCATTACTAACCTACCCCCATAACAATTCAACCTACCCCCATAACTATTAGTAACCTACCATTCGCTCTCTCTTCATAACCATTACTAACCTACCCCCATAACAATTAAACCTCCCATTCACTCTTCTCTTCACCGTCTTTACTTCCACATGGTGAAGTAAAATTAACTTAAGTAATTTTCATACTATGTCTCCGAATCTGGACGGGATCGTATGGCTGGCCGACTATGGCTGCTGTTGCGATTGTCAACTGTTTACAGTCAGTTTAGAGCTTAACACTGATAATACATGACTAAATTCAAAGCTTCCTTTCTCCATTATCTGCAAGGTTGCTAATGTCTCCGATGAATAAATTCTCTCTCATCGTATACGGTATATCACAATCGCATGCGAAATCATAACTAAACAAAAAAATTAAGCTTGTTCTTGCTATTATCCGATAAATACTAGTAATGTACGGTGAAAAATCTATACAAGAGAGTAATGTTGATTAATAATGGCGAAAAAGAAGAAAGGAGAAATGGATATTCCGCGAGGTATTTGTCTCTCACTGTGAGTTCATCGGCGTGAATGGAAGGGAAGAGGAGAGTGATCATGGTTCATGGGTTTTAAATTGTTAATTAACTAGAGATAGATTAGTAATTTCTGCTTTAATGATGGATTACCCATGGTTTTTGGCAGACAAGACCACAAAGTGTAATATTGTTAAGTTGAGGATCACTTGATATAACAATTATTTTTGTTTGCCACCATATGGAACATTTCAAAGTTGGAGGCGATCATATAGAATTTCCCTAAAAAATATGATTTGTGTATCTTTAATCTATCTTTGTAATCTAAATATGATCTACACATCGTTGGTATATTTGTAATATTTTAGTTTAAAATTCCAAAAATATCTATCTAGTAATGATAAGAAGCATGATGATTCAATCTTATCCCATGAAGCACAAGGATCACTAGTGGAAAAATGAGCAATTGCATCGCTATATTAGTAGCGGTTATGAGGTGGACCGATGCAAAAGAAAAAATTTAAAGCGGGCTAGCTAACCTTGCATCGGGCTAGAAATAAAACCGCTACAAAACAAGTTGTTGTAGCGGGCATACAATAAGCCCGATGCAAGTACTAAGTCAAATTTTAATTTGACCGATACTTTACCCGTTGCAAAGCTGAATGCAAGTACTAAGTCAAAACAAGTTGTTGAATGCCAAACTCTCCCTCCTTATTCTTTTCCACCGCTATTCTCGCGCCTTCCCTTCTCCCACTCTGATTCAGTTTTCCCACTAATTAAACTCATCAGTCGACGGCGGCACAACATGAATGTTTTGATTATCCTTCTGCCCTAATTCAATCGCTTTATCTGTCGATTTCGAATACAAGGTACATCAGATATCCATTATCTTATTTTTTTCACAAAACTAGATGTAAACCATTTGTCCCCAATTGATAATTCTTGTTGTGGATGATCGAATTAGGCCATTTTAGCTTAATTTGGATTCCGTGGGGTTCAAAGTGAGAATTTTGCTGATTTGAAATTCAATTTGATACAAGGGTGCTGATTTGAACGGTTTCGAAGTGAAGTTTGCTGGTTGTTGTTTTCTCGTGATTTCATCAGCTTCCAATTCTAACTAAAGTATGTTTCATGATTAAAAATCCTTTCCATTGCTGTTTTTTTGCTGAAATTGTGTTTCATGATTAAAAATCCTTACTTTCCATTGTTTTTTTTGGCTGAAATTGTGTTTCATGATCTTTCCTTTGCCATATGTATTCTTATTTTTCTGCTCTTTTTTTTCTCATTTCTTGTGCGTTTGATTCAGAGTTATAAGTTATTGCTTCTGTAAATTGTAGTTGTGGCGGCTTTATTATCTAAATTGGTGTGAAATTATTATATATCTGTTGTGTCTTTTGGTTGAAAAGTGGTAGGTTGCATCAGTACTGTGGTTCATGATGTTGTGAATTTTGATGCTCGCTCAATGCTGAATTTAAAGGGGAAAGTTTTCAGATTATCTGATTTAAGTTTGGTGGACATTGGACATTCAATTTAGTGTAATTTTTTGTTGGTTTTGTGGTTCTGAGTTCTCCCTCTACATTGTATATTTGGCTGTCTTTATAATTGTGGCATTGCTTCATTTTGGCATGGTTTTATATCTTCTGTATGAATTATGTTTGATTTAATCAATAGGGAAGTGATACCTTAAAGTTTAGAGGGTAATGGAACAAAATGGAAATTTGTTTTGTGCTTGGAGAAAGATGCAATCTTTGTTGGGAGAGTAATGGCTAATGCTTGGACTTTCGAAGTTCAAAATTTTCTCTATTTTTTGGGTTGAAAGTTCATGCTGACTGTTGGTGTTTGAGTACCTACTAGTTGTTTTCTTCTTTTGCATGTAAAAACAGATTGCCTGAAGTTGCCAGCTCTTTGTGGTCACCAGATTGCCTTTTCGAACTAGAAACACTTATAAAACTGCTTTCTTTAGCCCGAGATAGCTGAGATAGCTGGATAACGGAATCAGTTCTAGAATTAGTTTTGTGAGACTCTTCAGTTGGCTTCTTCTCTTACTTCTTTCTCCAATCCCGCTGAATAGAGTTACCACCTCTAGAACCATCATGCGCTCTAATCCGCAATACTTCACCTTTCTCAGCTCTATATCCCAGTCTTGTTTGCCTTCTTCACCAATAACAACACCCCCATTCTTCCTCGAATCCTTCGTGTGGCTAGTCATCACTCTCCAACAAACTACTCCTGCATTATCCGGTCTTCCATATCGCTCTTGAAGTCTCTTGAATCTGAAAAGAATTATAGGATGAACTGCCCCTTTTCACAAAACTGATCCCAGCCCAACTGTAGTAGTCGATGGTTCTTTGATTCACTTGATTAACATGATACATATGATACGTACCAAGTAAAACATCCTAGATCCACTAATTCACCATATCTTCACTCTTTGTTTATACCCCCACCTCTACTCTTTTACTTGATATGAGAGAAAATATATTATGGAGTAGTAAGTGAAGGTTAAGACGAGGACTTTTTTTTTATTTTCTACCCTTTACTAACCAAATAACAGAAAATGAAAGCAACTTTTTCTGGAAAATAATTGACCTCTTAGCCGAAGCTAACATGAGCTATTCTGTTAAATTACTTTGTTCTAAAAGGAATTTTCTGGAAGATAATTTCAGATAAGGAACATATTTGTCTGGTTCAGTGATGGAAGCTTCACCTTCATAACTGAAGCTCTATGTAGGCTTAAGTGGCGTGTTCCCTTTGTGAATTCTGTTTCCCAAACAACATGCACCTTGGAGTCATGTTAAACTGGAATGTCTACGTGGAACTCAAAATAGCATCAGCCTGTGAGATTGCCTCCTGTTTTCTCATTTATGTTATCTTTTCTTTAAAATGAAAAAGCTAGTCTTTGCCTGTGTATTATCTAGGATATTGAAAAACTATAAAACTAAAGTGATGCTTATTTCCGAAAAGGCAATCTGGTGACCACAAAGAGCTGGCAACTTCAGGCAATCTGTTTTTACATGCAAAAGGAGAACAAATCCAAAAAAACTGCCCCAACTAAATGTACACTACATATAAACCGACCTCCGGATGAAGAGAAACGGCCAAAATTATGTCATTTGCTGCTCTTTGTTAGTTGAACAGGAAACTGGTCTTATGGTTGCCTATTCCATAGATAGTTTTCAACTTCGACCCACCTTGGATGGACTAGAAATTTGCCATTCTGAACTGCCCAACGATACTTCTCTGTCGTGAATGCAATAATATTAAGAGGTGGGAGGATTTTGAGATAATTGAGGATAACAATCTTGAAATCATTATTTTTTATATTGTAAGATGGTACTGATTCAGATTTCGAACTCTTCCTGGAATTGAGATTTCAATGTTCATAGATAATGTGTACTGTTACTCCATAGGCATACTCGGTTAAATTATCATTGATGTGCCTAACCATCAAACTTTCTGAAGTAATGTAGCAAAATGGACAAACTGATTCTTCAGGTAGCTCATAATTATAGTACTGCACATACAGCGAACTTCTCATTACTAACATAAACACTAAAGTTTGACCTTTACACTTTTTTTGGATAGCATTTGCGGAGGGAAAAGGAGGGAGGTGAGGGAGTTGTGAAGGAACCATTGGAACCTGTTTGTCATTGATCTTTGTGGTGGTCAAATGTTCGTGTTCGATTCCATCATGAAATCACTTGATCGTATAAAAGCACTCAAAATGTCGTCGATTTTGGGAATGTAAGTTATATACTTATATTGCATTGTAGATTGATCGAGTAATATGGTAAAAAAATTTATTATCATTTACGTTATTGTGATGCTTATGTATAGGGCATATGAAATCTATAAGTGCGAAGGTGGCAAATGTTCAAAAACGTCTCCGAAGGCTCTTCGATTCATACCAATTCAAGAGGTAATCAAACCACACTTCTGATTTTGTTTTTACCTTGCACATTGTTTGTTCCTTTAGAGAATCCACCTGCATCATCACGGCTAGGAATAAACAGAAACCGACTCAGCTCCTGTATTCTGCAATCTGCTTTCCAAACTGCAATCTACTTTCCAAACTGCAATCTGGGTTCCAATTATATTTAGAAAACAAATAAATATAGATGTGCCTCGCCTACGAAGGGCGCACATTATCAAATTGCGCCTCGTGCCTTTTAAAACTAAGATGTGAAGTCACAAAAAGGTCCCTGAAGAGTGAGCCAAACATGCAATACAATTCCATCATTTTCCATATGCACCCTTCTGAGTCCTACACTCCTACTCAGTGACTTACTGCAATCAAGTGACAATCTTTAACATGCCCAGTTGACAAACTCACCTCACTACTCCAAAAGGTTAAATTAACGAAAACCCAATCAGACACACATTATGCCTCCAAGAATGTTAACAAATGATAAGCCTGATATTTGTCCTCATAAACGATATGTAAGATATTCTTACTTGTGCTAGGCCTGGAGCACCATATCCTCCACCAACCGCTCCATATGCACCACCAGCCATACCATAGCCAACTCGAGGCCCGTACCCTGGAAGCAAAGCTGATTTCTGATAGCTGGTCCCTGTTGATAGCTTGTCAACTTGTGGCTTTGCCAAAGAGCAATCTAGAACTTGACCTGTGACACCGAAAATCAAAATTGAACCCCAAGCAATTAGCAGCATGCCAGCATGTATGAAAGGAAACGGAAAATAAGAAATCTAGTCAGAACAGAGTAGCAATTAGCAAATAATACTTTTAAGTTCATACTTCTCACTGCTCTCTAAAGCTTTTAGAGCACCATCATTCTGTGTATATTTTGTGCAATAAGATTCTGTGTATATTTTTATAGGATTTCTTTCTCTTACTCATGCATTAGTTTGCTGTGACTATTTGCCCTGTGGACGATTGCAAATAGATCTAGTATGTCTTTAAGTCAGTTCATGCAGAGAAGGCCTGAACAATTTTATGTTAAGAAAGGGACTAGGGATGGACTCCTCTATACTTTTGCTGCCCTCTTCACAGTATGCTTGGTCGTGTAATATCACTTATTAGTATGTAGTATCTACTTTGGCTTAGAAATATTGTATAACTTGGATTATTTGGAGGCTATAAAATAATCTGTTGAACTCTTCTATATTCTGCTGCACAAATATTTGGACAAGATCACGCAATTTTGTTAGAGTTTGTGCGACACAAAAAACTAGTTGCTTGATATCTTGACACCACGCATACAAACGCACATATGTAGGTGATGCGTGTTTGATATGTAGCATCGAGACAGGTAAGGGACACATACATGGATGGACTTGGAAAGGAAGTTATTAATCTCTTTTCCCAATTGAAGTTCGTATAAGTAGAGGAACTAGGAACTCCTTAATGAGTAAAATAAACAAAAAAAGGCAAAACAAGATGAGAGGGAGAAGTTTGGATAGAAAATGGTGAAAAAAAGAAAATTGCAAGTTTATGCACTCCAAAAGGACCCACAACCTTAGTTTGAAAAGGCTTGAGGAGCACTGAGCTTAGGGGCAAGGCGAAGGCCCACACATCCGGTAGGCATCCAGGCATTTGGCTTAGACTTATTCACATAAAACTCTACCATTAAGAAGGAAATTTTATCTATTGTTCTTTGTATTTCAAAATTTCAAGATGATTTATATAACAAAACCTTTTTAAAGGTCTATCTTGAGTTTGTATACACTCAAACTGTAGTTAGTGTCATAAGGGCTAATTAGGAATGTGATTGTTATAGAATATGATGGCACACCAATTACCTTTCAGCTAGTATTGATCAACTCAGACTGGTGCAACTGTTATTTGTAGAAAACCTTTCTATAGCAATCTGCAAAGCTGTTTAACTGACCAAAACATACTTGAAAATTTTCAATGAAGACCTTGAAATGAGTAAGTGACAAAGGTCTCAATTAATTATGACTTAAATAAAAATAAAGAACATTGGAAAATCATGTATCAATTCAACATTTATGTCGCATTCTACAATTTACATGAATCGAGAACAGGGCACCGTGTATGCCGATAAGAGAAAAGTGCAGATAATTCATTTCAAAACAAGCAAAATCCTCCGTTTCATTATTCGAAAGGGTAATTCTAAATTTAATAAAATTATAAAAAGGAACAGTAATATGGTAGTATTATGCTACATTCTCTACGAAAACCTATACTTTCGATCATGTGGTTGCTTCCTGTGATTTTTCCCCGCACATCTTGATTCCTGACATAACTTTATCATTCTTGCAAACCGTTTCACCTTTATTATTCATCACATCGCTGCTACTTTTTCAAGATTATAACTTAGTGCTCTCTAATGCTTTAATTATTAATGAGCAATTACTTTGTTTGATGCTATATCCAGTGCTTAGTTTGTCTAGTTGCTTCAATATCTTGGATGAAATGTCTTTCTCTTTTTACTTATGCCTTGTCATCACTAATGTTGATAAATTGTTCTTGGCTTCCTTTTTCAGACTTCCTTCATTATAATATTCTCTATTTACAATTTCTAAGTAGATTGAATTGTCTTTCTTATTTTATTGGTAACAGTGCGCTCAACAATCAGGAGGGACTAAGTGTGGTTATTATGTACTGAAGTTTATGCTCGAGATTGTCAGGGTGTACAATGATTGCGAGAATTTAGCCAAGGTTAGTCCGTATATGTTTTTATTTCATTATGTTTGATATTTATATCTTGTCTTGTTATTAAATAATATGCAATTAATTTTATTGTTGTGGATGTTTGATTATGTTTTGATTTTAATCTTTATGTTTAATTAGGAGTATGTCGGTTCACAAGCACCATTGACAATTAAGGAGATCAACATTGTGCGGGAGCAATGGGCAAGATTCTATTGATCCAAGTATTTATGGGTCTAGTATATTTTAGGCAATCAATTTTTTGCTAACTTCAATATTAAATCTTTTGTAGAGTTTACAAATGCTAATTTGAAACTTTGAAATATATGTCTTACTTGAAAAAGTGGTGATTTTTTGGTTGTATACAATGATTTATGATGTATATAATCTCCAATATATAAATATAATTTTTTGTATGTATATTGGAATATTTTGTTATAGCGAATGAATCGCGGGAGCATAGCAGGTGGAGTACTCTAGTGTTATGTCATGAGAAGGGCACCATGACTAATTCTTTTTTATTTTTTTTTTAAAAAATCAATAACAATTTGCATAAAGCGAGTTGCAAAACATAAGCATTTGTAGCGCACTATTGAAGAAGCTTTTAGAAATCACACGACATTAGTAGCGGGCAAACAAAGCATTTGCAGCGGGTAAACAGAAGCACGATGCAAATACTTGGAGTATTTGCAGCGGTTTTCCATTAAGCCCGCTGCTAATGGTTACTTTTAGTAGCGCGCTTCGCCCGTTGCAAAAGATGTTTAGCAATTGCAGCTATCGCTGTTGCATCGCTAGAAATTCGCTACAAAAGGTGATTTTTGCGCGATGCAATTGCACATTTTTCCACTAGTGGATGGAGATTATGCTTGTGATTTGATCATGTTAAATGTTCACTAATAATTAAACCAACATAATAATTTACTTAGGTCTCTAAAACTAAAATATTGGGTTATTGCTATTCCAAATAAACACCTACTAAAACTTGATCGTTAGTGATGGGTTCTGCTAAAGCAGAGTGTTACTTCCAATCTTGAGCTAGGTAGAGTACATTTTGAAATTTGCATGTTTAGTTTGGTTTGGCCCAACGAAATCATCAAAACGAATTTTAGATTTTGAAGCAAAGGGATGGGTTTTCTATTAGGACGACAAGCTCTGTCTAGGATTTGGAAGGCTCTCCCCAACGTTGTAACTAACTTCCTTAAGTGAGAGCTATAATCACTTTGGCAATCACCCATCAACTAAGGATTACAATTGTTGTAATTAGTAAAAGAGTTTGCTTATCTTTTAAACTTGATTTTAAGTAGAGGTCAAAGTCCACTTAGAAAACATGTTTTATAGGATCTTAGAATCACTTAATTCAAAAGGGACAATATGAAATGATCAAATAGATGGCTTTTATTTTAAATTGTAAATCTGTTAAAAAGCTATTATGATAAACATACTTATTACTTTTGCATCTTCTATGTAGATATCAATTCTAGTAACGACAGTAATTCGCCTTTTAACTTACATTCAATCCTTGAACGGGAACAACTTCCTTAATTGGGAAAGGAATCTAAGAATTGTTCTTAGCTTCGAAGGTCGAGAAGATGCTTTTGAAACCCTTATGCCAATTTTAACTACCACCTCTACTGAAGCCGAAAAGGAGGCCCGTAAGGCCGTTGAGGAAAGGTCGATAATCGTTATTTGCCTTATGCTCGCTGCTATGGAACCAAGCCTTCAAAAAAGGGATTAGCAAGCTTGGATGCCTACAGTACTATCCAACAGCTACAAACTATGTTTCAACAACAAGTTCGGATTGAGAGGTATGAGACTCAGAAGACTATTCTTGAATGCGTGTTAGTTGAAGGCAAGCCGGTCACCACTCATGTCTTTGAAATGACTGGTTATTTCGAGGTGATGTAGTGGTTGGGCTTTCCTTATAGCCAAGAGTTGGCTACTGACATCATACTGCAGTCACTTCATAATGGGTTCAATTAATTTAAGTTGAGATTCAATATAAATGAAGTGAAAAAGACCCTGGTTGAGTTACATGAGATGCTCATGACGGCCGAGAAAAACATCCTCGTTGCACCTTAGAAGGAAGTTCTTATGGTTCAAAAGCAAAAGACTTTTAAGAAGGTTTAGGCTGACAAGAACAAGCAAGGCAAGGGCAAGCAAGTTGCCACTAAAACTGCTAATAAGCCAAAGGCAAAGGCAAAGGCAAAGGCAAAGTCAAAGGTGGCCGCTAATGCCAAGTGTCTCTATTGAGGATGACAATGCTTTCCTAACTGCTATGCCAGATGAGGACGAGATAAAAAGCACGGTTTATTCGAGAAGGATTCTTTAGTCTGACTTCTGTGTTTCAAACGTGAGTTTTTCACTACTTCACTTGTGCTGGGTTTAATTCAGTAGCTGTACCCCACCCGGGAGAAAGCCCAAGAGGAGACTCTATTCTCGGTATTCAGCCAATCACTTAGACTGGCTTGAGCTAAGTGGTATGGTAAGGCCTTTGAGGCAGTGCCATATGTTGAATATAGTTCGCAAAGCATCTGGCTTACTGGTAATCTCCCAAAAGACGGGGTTTCAGCAATGAAAATCAAGAGTTTTAACAAAAAAGTGTGATTGCTCTGAAATGGGGGTCTTTCCTTCGCCTATCGTATGTATCGGCCGCCCCCTTGTCCTGGAGTCTCTCCGGCCGGGGAGGGGCTTGCTATCGTAAAGGTTTCGAAGAATTTGGAGATTTCTGAGTTGATATCAATCACTAAACTAAAAGCAAAAATCATAAGAGAAGAAAGTATGCTTAAGTCATCGCTTCAAATCCGGGAAAAACAAAGAAAAAGATTCGAAGGCGGGGCGGGGAGAGATGTTAGCCTTTCGCTATTAGTAAGTACTCCCTTAGTTTTGACCTCTTATTTGTATTTTACTTTTTATTGGTGCTGGAGCTTCTTCTTTAGTCTAGGTTATGAAAAAAAAAAGAAATGGCGAGAGGTAGGAATGCTTTCTTTCCGAAGGTTATTTACTAGAAGATAAAACGGGCCAGCCTTTTACTCGATTCAGAAAGTCTTTTCTGCCCGCCATGGCCGAGGAATCTCTTACATCCGAGTTCTTTGATTCCGAATCAATGTTTTGGCTGAGCAAGAAGCGGAACTACCTACAAGGATGAAATCCCATCGTACCATCCTTATCTGCTTATCAGGAGCAGGTCCTAAACGAAGCTTTGGGAACTCTAGGATTCCTTGCTTCAGTCTGTTAGGCTGGATTACAGGCTAGCGATTGAAGTGGACCACGAAGAATAAAGAGATACCGTCTATAGGGCTTAAAGCTTCAACCATGGCATGGCAGTAAGTTGGCCCAGTCTCTTGCCCAGCCCTCACCCCCCAATTTCTTATTTAGCTTTCGCCTTGTGCTGCGGGATTTGATCCAAAATAGGTGGAGCCTCTTAGCTGCTCATGACTCAATCTCTTGTTACTACTTTGCGCTGGGTGGATTCACAATCCACTGCCTTGATCCACTTGGCTACATCCGCCCTTACCCCCGAACGGGTTTAAGCCTTCCCAGTAAAACGCGGCGTGTTCGAATTCTGATCGCTGGCCCGCGCGCGGTTAGGAAGATTGGCCGCAATCTGAGCTGAAGCGCTAGTTCCGTTTTCTTTCCATCCCACCGGCAATCAACCGGAAATTTCTTCCCGCTTTCATAAATCGTGGTACGAAATGGAAGAATCTCATTATTCCTGGGACTGTGAAAATATCTCGATCCGGCACCCGATTCGTTTATGCTTCAGCCCCTGCGGAAACAGGTTTCGGGGTAAAATACCAGCAGGGCAACTGACCGATCGGAGTCTTTATCTCCAACGAATGGTTTGGCCTGCTTGACGAACGTCAGCGACGGAGACATCGTAAATTGGTCCGCGGGCATCGCGATAAGTCCTCTGTCCTACTACAGGTGCCGCGACAACCTTTACCAAGTCCGATTGAAAGATATCCTATTTCCCCCTTCGAATTCAATAGGTTCTTTTTTTTAATTGAAATTATACACCAACTAATTACGACTTCTCCCACTTACTTTAAAGTGAACAGTCACTGACGGAGGTCAACCAAGTTATGGACTCCCCTACACCGCATGGAGTGGGATATATTCCCCCCTCTCTACGGCACAAAACCAGAGCTCCCATCCTGCCCGATGCTGCCATTACGCTATTCTTATCCAAGACTTGTATCATTTGATGATGCCATGTGAATCGCTAGAAACATGTAAAGTGTATGGCTAACCCGATACGAGAAGCAAATTGTTGTATGGAGGAATCAATATCTCGACATAAGCCAAGAGGCAGATCGCCAGACAAAAGAATATTGGATTGGCATCGGAGCTTGTTAATTCGTTGCAGCTGAAAGCTAGAGGTGGTAACATTCATTGGGAAGTGGTGGAACGTGCAGAACCACATATTGGATTACTCCAGTGCGGCACGAAGCCGCTGACGCCGAGTCGGCTCCTATGCCGCTAGCTATGCCCTGCTTGGTCCCCCGACACGCTTGAGGTTGCGTAGCGCGTTATGAGCACCGGGCTTATGGCTCTAGTTCACAACACTTGACAGTTGAAATTCAAAAAGTAGGTGAAGCTCCTTGGCTCTTTTCAGCAATCTATGCTAGTCCAAGACTTCAAACAAGTAGCTCCCACTTGCCCTGCTTTTCTCAATCTTCTATCTTCGGACTACGTCATGATCGGGCAGCCGCGCGCAGGCACCAAGAGCTTGGTTTTAAAGGTACTTCAGCACGTATAAAAGCAAAAATAGGAGTAGAGGAAGGAGCCGGTTTTAGCTGCGAGCAATGTTTGTGATCTCGTATATTTCGATTTTCCGACATCTTACTGAGTTTCTCCCTCATCTTTTTTTTGAAGCAGCTGAAAGAGAAGCTACTGGGCATGGGCATCCTCACTGACGCTATTTAGTTCTGCTGCGCCGCGGGAAATCCTTCTCTATACAAGTTCTCGGACGAGGTTTGGGGCTGGGGGGGATATTGACACAGAAGTATTTACAGAAATCGGAATGAATAAGCCCTCTTCTCGAAGACTCTTTCTAGAAGGGCAGCAGGAGTACCCTTCGTCCTATTATTTATAGGGGGTTGAGGCGAGAAATGACTTGACAAGGCGCAACGGGCTCTCTGCTCCTAGTCACTAAGTAGTGCTATTCAGTCCTCCGGGGGACTGGACTCCACCAAGGGGTGCGGATTGGGGGTTTGAAGAAAAACAAACACGGGTAGTCAAAGTTGGTAGGTTGAATTGCGTATGGCTTGCTTTTGGGGAGGTAGACTTGGGCCGCAAGCTATCTGTTCCCGAAAGCAAAAGTAGCTCGAGCAAGGTGACACGCGTGAATGCTGCAACGGTGGCTCCATACAGGTGAAATTGGGTTCTTAGGCTAAGATTTCCCATTACACCAACTAATTACGACTTCTCCCACTTACTTTAAAGTGAACAGTCACTGACGGAGGCCCAGAACTCTCTGGTTGCCATCCATTCCTCACACTTGAAAAGCCGGGTGGAGCTACAAATAGGAGGATGGAAAGGGAAGGGACCAAGCTCAGAGTCAGAGTTGAATCGGAACCAACTACCACTGCATTGCGCTCGAACAGTTGAGCGGCCGCCGGCCAGCAACTTCCGTGCACAGATATAGATTCATTCTTCGTACCTGGTTCAGTCTCTCACTTCGCGGCCCCAAAGGTTGTTGACCAGTACGAAAGCGGACAAAGAACGGGGAACCCAGGAAATCGCCATGAGAGGAGAGAAAGTAAAAGAAAGTCAACCCTAAACACTTCCTGATGTCGAATTCCAAAAACCAGCCCGGCGAGCACAATACTCTTTCCTGAGTATATTAAAAAAAATCCAAAAAATGCTGTGGCTCAAGAGACAGAAGGCTCGTCCTAGCCGAAGAGGTTGATTGAGTATGACGCTCTTCCACTTAACTGAGGGCGGCTTCCCTATCCATTTCAGCGGAGCCAATGGCCGGGGCTCAAATCAGACTTCGCCGAGGAATGAGAAACTTAGGGCGACCCCGCCAACCCAAGCTTCAATGCACTCTTTTTTAAAGAGCTTCTCGATCAATAGCTTATTATTCTGAAATTGAAAAAGATATCCGTGGCCGCAAACAACAAGCTTTGATCCCCTGTTTTACTCCGGCCCGATCACACGTAGGAAAATACGCCTTGGCAAAGCTCCATCCAGTTAAGGATGGATGATTACGCTTCTTCGCTTCATGGATGCATTTTCAGGATATCATCAAATCAGCCTATATGAGCCTGAAAGAAACAGGACAGCGTTCGTCAGCAAAACCCGGTCTTTTAGTAGTAGGCGGCATCCCTTCTTAGTTTTGAGTCGGCGGAACCATTCTGTTTTGCTTCTTCTCCACATTCTTACCCGTCCTATTACCTTCAGTAACCGAAACTTTTTGCTTCAAAGGGTCAGGTTGTTTCTGGTTAGGAACTCGAACCCCAACTCACTTGCCGCTTCAGTCTTGAAGGGGAAAGATTTTCCTCGTTCGAGCTTCTGGTCAGGAATCTGAGGCTCCTCCTCAATCAACACCATGTAGGAGTAGAGGTAGGTCAGCTTGGTTCTTTACCATTTCAAAAAGCACTATTCAAGTGAAGTGCAAGATCCATGACCCGACCGCTTAGCCTCTGTAGGGGACAAGAAAAGGAGTCAGAGAAAAGGGGGGGTGCCGGGCTCATACCTCTGCTAAACAACCCTCGCTACGTCGAGATATTATGTGCAATAAATCTTTCTGAATCTAATAAGTGAAAGTAAAGTCAAAGTGTTCGTATGATTTTGCATATAATGGCCGTTTGTGGATTGTTTGGAATGCTAAAAAAGTGGGGTTTGTTCAGGCTTCTGACCAACACTGTCATGTTTTGGATATGAGCTTGGGATATAGTTTTGATCTTATTGCTGTTTATGGTCATAATTCCGCTTAATTAAAGAACTTCTCTTTCTTGCTTTCTAGGTTTCGAAAGAGAATAGTCAGCTCTTGTGAACAACTCCGATGCTATTTCTATTTAATAAGAAGCCGTTGGAGGAATAAGCGATGCGTTTACGAATGAAGAAGCTAGTAACAAAAGAGTTGGTAGTGGGAGCTCTGCCCCCGCCGCTTCCCCGGACTCCAAAAAGGTAGGGGAAGACGGCAAGGGGCAGTCAATATCTGAGTTCTGTCCGTCCCCCCTTAGGGGTTAGGGGGGTAGGAAAGGAGTCGAGGGTACTCTACCCTAGCCGTATGGTTGGGGGGTGATGGCAGAGAAGAGGGGCGATAAAGAAGAGTTCTCTCCTGGCTTTAGCAGAATAAGAGCAGTTGGTAATATCGGAAGGTGAAGGCTCTGATAGGTTGAGACCAGTTTACAGAGACCGGAACCCCTATTAGTAAGCTTAGCCGACAAAAGCACCCCTTTACGATTCCCTTACCCAATCTCATGATAAGCAAGCCCAGCGGGCCCTGCCTTAACCTGTCCCCAGACAGTCAGCTGAAACAGGGCCTCGCCTTTCATCCCAATCGTGTACGCCTTACTTAATATTAATAAGGCTCTATTGTGATCAAATAGTCAATGGAAGCGTAACCGCCCGAAGTGTCTGAAGGATAAGAAGTCTGGGGCTTCTTCTTTAGGTATCTACGTCATTAACATTAATTTGGCAACACCTACTTCTTGGGTATTTGATACTGGTTGTGTTTCTCACATTGTTTCGAATGTGAAGGGACTAAGAATGAGTAGAACCTTGGATAAAGGAGAGGTAGAGCTATGACACCCCGACTTTCCAAAGTTTAATTAATTTATTATATTATTAGTTTAAGCGAGTATTAATTTGAATTTGCGATTTAATTATAATTATTTTCGATTTTATTTGTAAACATTTAAAACGATTATAAAAGAATTTAGGATTATAAAAGAATTTAGGAAAATTTGACGCCAACAGTCCAAGCTATTGATAATCTAAGAACAATCCAAACTAGTACTCTAATCTTCTAAAAACAGTCCCATTGACTTGTTTACATGTTATAACACGTAAAACTTAATTTTTTCTTCTTCTGATTTTAATAACCTTTTTATTAACTTAAAAAAAAACAAAAAAACCAAATAACCCCCACCCCACTCCTTACCAGCCACCCCCACCCCTTCCCGCACCCACCCACCTCCACAACCACCACACACAACCCAAAAACGCCCCACCTGAAACCACCATAACCCACCTCAACAAATAACCCAGACAACAAAAACCACTACCCCACCCAAAAACGTCCAGAACACCACTGAAACCACCCAACCCACTATAGAAACTCCCAAAAACGCCCCTCTGAAACCCTCCTTCGCGAACTCCAACTCAGAAAATCACCGGAAAATTGTAACCCTCCTTCGCGAACCCCTACTGCCCAGAACACCACCCTCACTACAACCCTCCTTCATGAACTCATGCTGATTTAGGTCTAATTTTGGTGGATTTCGCACTAGCTTTAGCAATCTGTAACTTAATTGAATGATTGACGAACTTTTGAGGTGTTGCCATGTGACTTTAGTTTTTGAATTGTGGTAGAAATGGTGGATGCGATGAAGAATCTAGCAAAGCTTGATGTGGAGTTAACAAGGGGTGTTCAAGAAAATCCGTCCCGCTGACCCAACCCGATGATCGCTAACCCGTGTAATTTTGCCAATTTCTTCATTTTATCGGGCCGGGTACCCGACCCACTAAATTTGTGATTTACCGTGTCGGGTAATGGGCTGCTTACTTAGAATATCCGGGTATCCGTTTGACCCGTAAAATTGATTTTGAGTGTAATTTTTGGATTGTGATTGACAATTTGGTTTATGAATCTTACAATTTTTTTTTCCTGGGTTTATCAAGTAATCTGTTTCGGAGGAATTACAAGTTTGTTGGTATTGCACCGTCTGTGCTCTCAATTGCATTTACATTCATTAAATCGACTAAATATGTTTTTGGTTGGACTTTATGATGATGCAGAGGGTTGTCAAGTTCATATTAAATTGTTTACCACTCTAATTGTATATATTTGATTGTATTAATGAATGAGTATTCCCTTTTCTCTTAAAATAGATGACATAGAGAAAATGAGAAAGGTCAAACTTCATCAACCCTCCTTTTTATTTCTCCACACACAGTGACCGTAATATCACAATGACTGTATTAATTCATGTTTGGTTTTTGTTTTTATTGCCATTAGAGAATATTTGGCAGGAACTATTTGTATTTTCCAATGTCTAAAACTTCATACCAAATTTGGGTCATGTTTGTTTTTCGACCCCGAAAATCTACGGGTACCCGGATTTTCCGGGTCGGGACACCGGGCCGTTAAATTAACTACCCATATTATCGGGTACCCGTATTTCTGGGTATATCCGAAATACCGAGTATCCGGTTTTGAACACCCTTAAAGTTAATATTAGAAGAGAGAAACTTGCTTTCAATAGGATATAAAAATGTGGTTTAGCAATTAGTGAGTGCTTCTTGTTTGGGTGAAAAAAGAAGGAAGAAAGAAGGAAGAAATGGGGGTGTGTGGTGGCTGGGTAAAGAAGGAAGAAGAAGAGAGGGTGGAGGATGGGTGGTGCATTCAAACAGAAAGAAAAAAATGAAAAATGATAAATTCATTAAAAAGGTCACGTGCTAGTCACGTGACCTCTAGTTTACTTGTTAGAACATGTTAACAGGTCACTTGGATTGTTTATGGAAGATTGGGGTAGTAGTTTGGACTGTTTATGGATTATCAATAGTTTGAACTGTTTATAGAATATGGTCAATAGTTTGGACTGTTCGCGTCAAATTTTCCAAAAATATATTTTTATTATTATATCGTTTTTATTATTATCATTGATGTTATGTTTTCAACTTTAATTCGTTAACTAGGCAGGTTAATTTCATTTTGCTAAATTATCTATCTGTAGCCCAATTTATACTATCCATTTTAACCGTCTAGTATTTTAACTCAAATAAAACCCAAAAACCATTTTCTTCTCCTCCCTCACGTCACACCCTTCCCTTCTCTTTGACTGGTCTACATGACCTTGCTCCCCAAGGAAAGCCACCCACCAATCTCCATCTCTTCCTCTCCCACGTAATTCTCTTTCTCCCTCCCCTTGGCTGATTTTCTTCACCTTGCTCCCTAAGGCTTTCATCCACCAATCACTAACCATCCCAAATCAGTCGTTTTCTCATCCAAAATCTATAATCGAGCTGCATTACTCATACATTCTTATCAACAAACATCCTGCTCTTCCTTCTTCACATTCTTTTCTTAGTAAAACAAAAAAAGAAACTCCATGGAAGCAACCCAAAAGTCCATAATCAGTAAACCATTTCCCATAAGCTGAAATTTAGATTACAGTAGAAATTATCAACCAAAAACAATCTCCAATTGAGCAAAAACAAACTAGAAATTAAATTTGCCAAAAACTCCTTGTTCTTCGCACACCACCGCGGCACCACCGCGTCAAACACCCGACCCCACCTCTTCTACCGTCAACTGTAACACCACCACCACCATATCGTGGCCTTCTATCCGCCACCAACAGGCCCTCTACTCTGTTTCGTCTTCCTCCTACCCGCATTCACCCTTTCGCCTACCCTTTTATTGCGCTGCACAACATTAACCACCGACGCCGGAGGTTCGGCCACCCAGAAATCGCATCCCTACCTCCCTGAACGCCGTCCATCTCACGCCACCCAGCCACGCCAACCTCACTCCTATTCGCCCCTACCTTTGTTTCTGCCTGGTTCAACAAGAACCAAAGAAACTAATTCTAACAAAAAAAAAGAGAATCAGTAAATTGGCTCTAAATTACCAAAGTCAAAGTTGTCTTTGAAGGTATAAAACCAGTTTTCTCTCTTAATTACTCAAAGCCCAATTAGTGTATAATTAATCTAAAATCATTTTCAGAAATTAATATTATTATTGATTTTGGAAAACATAAATATATAAATAATTTCATTTTAAATTTAAATGAGTTATAAGGATATTGTTTTAAGTAAAGATTTCCAAAAAAGCGTGTAATTACATAAAATTCGTGATTAGTTATAAGTTGAGTTGATTCTGATTATTAGTTTATCGATGTTTATGGAGCGATAATCGGCATATGGGAATATAAAAGTCTATTGGATAACATTCTTGGAGTTATGGAGAAATTATGGATTGAGTGGTTAAGGTAAATGTTTGGGCTAATTCAGGTCCTAGCCAATTCAGTTTAACTAGTCTTGGGTGGACCTGGTGTCACAGTCCGAGAGTTTTGACCTCGTAACGTGTGGCACGCCCTTGCCTTCTGTGGGTAAGTGTGCTAGCCTTACTGCGGAAAAGGGTCTTTTGAGGCTCGTGAGGCACGAGCATTCGGTATCTGAAATGGTACTCTTACCTATTGGCGGCAAGAGCACGAGAAGAGGGTCGATCGGGGCGCTCGTGTGCACAAGGCGGGCACGAGCGGGGCCGACAACGAGACATACCAGTATTGAGTTTGGGTGGACGCTTTATAATAAGTGGCGGCACAAGCTTTAAGTTGGCCAACCACAACAACACAATATTATAAAGCAAGCATACAACAGATTGGAGGCCTTTGTGGTGAACAAACATTTCATTCATCATCTCCCCCGAAAGAGGCTTAAGTGTGAGATAGTACATATTTTTAGTGAACGCTGGCTTTGCAGTAACTCAATAATGGAACCTTAAGCCTATACAAGAGTACTAAAACATAAACTAGTGCATAAGAAAGCATAAATTAAGGAAAATACATATAAAGGCAGGTTGGATTGTAACATCCTCCCCTACTTAAGCTGTGGAGTATGGACGACCTCATCGACTTACAAGAATTGCAATGCAAAAATGAAAAGTCTCATATGTTGAACTTGATTGTCTCTGGCACGCCGTTGATTGCGGGCAGAAGTTGGAGTCTTCTTGTTTCTATTTAAGTCTTTGTCGACGCTAGGCGAGCTTTCTCGGAAGACTTATTGAAAGTTGCTTCCTTGAAGTTATGGTGTGAGGCACTCGACGTGGGCTGATGCTTGAACTTGATTGTCTCTGGCGCGCTGTTGATGCGGGCGGATGTTGGAGTTTTCTTGTTTCTGTTGGAGTCTCTGTCGATGCTGGGCGAGCTTTCTCGGAAGACTTGTTGAAAGTTGCTTCCTTGAGGTTATTGTGTGGGGGTACTCGACGTGGGATGATGCTTCTTTGGAGTCCAAAACTACGGAGCTCAGTTGGGCATCGTCTTTGTCTGAGGCTTCACCCTGTTTCTTTCTCGATCCTGGCTCGCTCCCTTCAAGAGGTGTCTCTTTGGTGTTGCTCATGGCCTCTTACCTCTCGTATTTGAGCAAGACCCCTGAATCTGGTTGGTGCCTTTCTTTGTGGCCTCATCTCTCGCAAAGTGTTGTCTCGGATGCAAGCTTGTATCTTTGATATTTTCTTTACTTGAGGTTTTATCGCTCGCATTGCCGAGCACTGTTGAACTTCTTCTTGGGACACATATCTCATCGAAACCATTCTATAGATGGCCCCCATCTGTCTCAGCGGTCATCATCATTGTCGGACTCAGCCGTCTCATCGGGTGCTTCATTGACATATATAGCGGCTACTCCACTGAATCTTGTCGAGCCCCCCTTTGTGCTCGCACTCCCACCACCGATTTGGGCCTCAATATATTATGCAGCTCAATGTCATAGTATTTACCGAGGGTGTGCTAGATCTGGATTTTCTTATGTTTTGGGGAGAGGGCGATCCGTGATTTTGCGAGCCGTCTCCCCTCCTTGTTCTCTGGAATGCCTTAATAGAGTTGGATGTCCCACGCAAACCATTTCTTGGGCTCTGTGGAGAGCTTGGAGTTAGGACTTCCGAGCAAGTAGCCGGACTTTTACAATTTTCATCTCTACGGGCGTCCATCCCAAAAGAGTAGTCTACTAGTCGCTCTGCAGCAGTTATGGCGGCCGATAGTGTATCAACCTTCTGCCTCATAATCTCACAATTTTCATTCTCACAAGGGTGTCACTGCTCTCAATGATTGTGGCAGGCAAAGAATATGCCCGAACACTCACCAACCCGACCATAATGCCCTTCCCACTCACACTCTCATGTGTTTAAGAAGGTTAAATGACGCTCATCCTAGCTAAGTCGACTCATTTAGCAGACATACTCTTTAACTTTGACAAACTGACTCGAAATCAATCTAATAAACAATGCAAACACGAGCTCAAGAGGGCTTTATAGGGTTGTAATGGGGCTTAGGTAAGAGGTAGTGGATACTTTTAGGTAATGCGCTGGAAAAACCAAGAATGGGGGAGCATGAATCACTTAAACAAGGCCTAAGATGGCCTAAACAACTCCCAACAACACCATATAACCACGAAAAATAACCCAACTCTCATAAATCAATGAAAACTCACAACAAACCCAAATTTTCAAGCAATGAAGCGAATCTTTCTTTATGAACGTACGTGAATGAAAGAACTTTGAATTCTTTTGAACTTTTATTTCATTTTTCTTTCATTTTTCTGAACTTCATTCACGCAACTCTAATTTTGCTTTTTCTTTTCTTTTTCTTACACTCAAACCACAACAAATACACTTTTAATTCCTCAACAACCAAACCAAACCATGAAACCAATCTCAAACTCAACCCATACAAAAGCTCCCCCAAGCTAGGCTTGGGAATAATATCGAAATAAAGGCCATGGGCTCATAATAAGGGTTTAAGTAACATGAAACAAGTCATTAGGCTCATCGGGGCTAAGGAGGATAAAATTATATCAAAAATTCCCTCTGAGGCTCAAGAATCAGACAAAAGAACACCTCTATCACAGCAAATGCTACAAGTCATCGAAAATCAGACAAGTATGAAGTCAAAGTCAAGATCAATCCACTAAAGAGGAACTAACACACAAAAACAGACTGGATAATGATATGAATCCAAAAGGCTTACAAAGAGGCCTCACAGTCTAACCAATTCAGGCATGCAGCACAAAGTGGTGTAATATAATCAAAACTCGCTCGAAATCATAGCAATCAGACGTCAAATCATAGCCTCAAGATCACAAATGCCAGCTATCCAGAAAACAAATTCAAATCATTTTCAATAAGATCACAACAAGGGGCACAGGGAGGCAACTAAACCAGTCATGGAACCATATTTTTTTTTTGATTTTTTCAGTATTTTTCGAAAGCAGTAAATCTATCCTAGAAAGCAATAAAAGAGATAGAGAACACAGACAGAAATCCTCCCCCAAACTGAACTTGGCAGTGTACTCAATGCCAAAAGGTAACAAAGGACGTTGCTAAGATGAAAAACAACGTTAGTACCCTCACTCTCGCTCACTAAAAGAAGAAAAATAAAAAGAAAAGGAAAAAGGGGAAAAATACGAGTTGCCTCTCGCACAACGCTGGTTTATAAAAGGTCCTGCACGACCATAATCCTCCATCTCTCAAATAGGAGGGGCTAAGCAGTGAGATCCACCCTCATCAAACACTTTCCTTCTCCAAATGTTCTTTATGATACCTCCAGACGATAAGACAACCTTAGGTGGAATTGGAATCCTCTCCACACCTACATCATCCAAAACCTCAGCCCTGCAACAAGATTGTTCAAGCATAGGTGCCTTAATAGCATTGGTCAGTTTAAAAATCACTTTATCATCACCAACATTAAGAGTTAAAGATCCAGACTTAACATCAATAACAACACCAACAGTACACAGAAACGGTCTACCCAGAATAATGGGAATCTGAGCATCCTCATCCATATCTAACACCACAAAATCAACAGGAATGTAGAATTTCCCGACCCTAACAGGAACGTCCTCTAAAACGCCTAGAGGGTATTTATAGAATGATCAGCCATCTGTAAAGTGATTTGTGTGCATTTAAGTGCTCCCATATTCAGTTTCTTATAAACAGATAATGGCATAACAGAAACAGAAGCACCTAAATCACACAAAGCTTTATCAATAAAAATAGGTCCAAGATGGCAGGGGATAGAAAAACTACCAGGATCTTTCAGCTTTGGTGGAGTTTTATTTTGAATAAAAGCACTACACTCTTCAGTAAGGGCGACACGTTCTACCCCACCAAAGTCTCTTTTCTTAGTTATCTTATCTTTTAGAAATTTGGCATAAACAGGGACTTGGGTAATTAAATCTGTGAATGGAATCGTTACCTCAAGGTTCTTGACCATAGCCAAGAACTTACCAAACTGCTGATCGACCTTTGATTGCTGCATCCTGTGAGGAAAATGTAGCCTTGGTGTAAAAGGCATTTCAGAAACCTTTTCCTTTTTCTTCCCTGTCTGTTCAGCTTCCGCAGATAAGTCGACTTCAGATGTCGAACTCTTCCTTTTTCCTTCCTCTACCACCTTCTTCTTCCCCGCAGTTGGGGCAACATCATCAGTGGGCATTGGAGGGGCATCATAAGCAATGCCACTACGAAGAGTGATGGCATTCACGTGCTCTCTCTGAATTGGTTGCCCTGGAAATTCCCCTTGACGCCTCTAAGCACTAGTGCTTGCTAATTGTGCAATTTGAGTCTCGAGAAGTTTGATGTGCTTCTCTTGGGCTCTTTGTGCTTCCTCACTAGCTCTCTACATAGCTAGCACTTGTCTCTCTTGAGCTATTTGCGCCTCCTCATTAGTCTTTTGTATGATCAACATCAACTTCATCACTTTAGACATGGAAGACTCTTGTGGGTTATTGTTTTGTGGAGGTGGGGTGCGAAAATTTTGTGGAGCTTGGAAGTTATTTGGGTTATGGAAGTTTTGTGGTGGGGGTCTCTGAAAATTTTGTGGGGTTTGATAGTATGAGGGTTTAGGATGGTTTTGTGGAGGTGGAGGTTGATGGTTTTGTGGATTTTGGTAGTTATGTGGAGGGGGAAAGTGTGGTTGTCTCTGTTGAAAGGCGTTTGCCTGCTCCATCTGATGTTGACTGAACTGACAGTCATTCCCAAAATGACCCTGAACACCACATACCTCGCAGTAAGATGTGGTAATGGGTGCTGCGGCAGACATAACTTTAATACTCAAGGCATGTGTTGTCGAGGAAGAGGATTTGAAGGTGTCAATCTGCTGGCTCAGCTTCGCTATCTGTGAAGTCAATAATGCAATGGCATCTACCTCCAATACTTTCTTCGTGAGGCTGCGGGAAGTGGAATGATCATTGGCTGCAAGGTTTGATAGAAAATCATAGCCTACATCCACTTCCTTATCAAGAAAAACTCCTCCCGCAGATGAGTCAACTATACTCTTCGTCTGAGGCTGTAGACCGTTGTAGATTGTCTGCATCAAGAACCATTTGTCCATGTTGTGATGTGGACACTCTCTCTATAAATCTCTAAACCTAGCCCACGCTTCCCATAATGTTTCATCAGGCTCTTGGGAAAACGTGGCTAGTTTGTTTCTGAGTTCTGCTGTCTTTGTAGGTGGATAGTACTCTCTCAGAAACGCAGCAGAAATCTCACTCCATTCAGTTTCTTTCACGTCGTTCAACCATTTCTAGGCTCTATCTCTCAATGAAAACTCGAACAACACCACTTTTAGTTGATCTGGAGTGACGCCGACATGTTTGACGGTTCGACAAAGCTATTCAAACCGCTGCAGATGATTTGCCGGGTCTTCAGTAGGATGCCCACCAAACTCATTTTGCTGAACCATGTTGATGAGTCCAGGCTTGATTTCGAAATTCGTTGCGGCGATGGTGGGCATAGTAGGTCCGGTGGAGAGACCGTCTGGGTTGGGCACCCCATATGACTTCAGTGATTTAGACATAACTGAACTCGAGGTGCCTGATCCAGAGGTGTTCAGCTGAACAGACTGCTTTTCTCTCTGAATTTTCTTTCGCAGTTGCTAGAGTGTCTTTGTCGAATCGGGATCCTCAGGAATGAGGGTTCCTCTTCTTCGAGACCTGGGCATATAAAAGAAACAAAAAGAAGCAGTAAAACGTACCTCAATAGGAACAATGAAGTTCCAATGAGGCACAGAGAAGTAGACCAAATAACCAAACAAAAACTTAGAAAACTAGCCGTCTCCCCGGCAACGGCGCCAAAATTTGACAGGCTAAAGTCGTATCACATATTCAAAGATAATTCCTACAGTCCTCTAACAATGGTAGTCAATGGAAGTATGGTCGAATCCGCAGAGAGACGGAGTTGTAAGTTAATATTCAGCCAAAAAGCTACTTAAGACAAGATCAGATGGAAATCAGCTGAACTAATAATTAGACACTAAAAAACAATGTAAATAGGGATTTACTCTATGAAATAAAAGTCTAGGGAATTAGTTCAGTCTATCATGCTTATACCAATCAAGGGATCAAACAACTATCAAAACCTGGGTCGAGAATCGATATATTAGAGCAGTGTCAAGCTATGGTTAAGTCTCAACGCCCATAATTCAACATATGCAGCCTGTTCACAAACATAATCAGAATTACTGGTGTGTACTAGGCCTCTAAAAGTAAGACGAATCTGTGCAAACGATTATTAACCTCAAGTAATCAAAGAAACTGCGCAATAACGTTAATTACTCAATAAGAACAAATCACACCATAATCTATGTCATCAAACCCTAGAAACTAATAGCAATTCAAATAATCAAGGTATAAACATGACTTCCCTTTCTAAATCCCTAGAAATTAAACTACTCATTCATAATTAAATTAACAATAATAAATCTAACATGAAACCCTAATAATTGCATCATGCATGAATAAATAATTAAACTAAGCAATCAAGAAATAATTAAAGAGATTAAAGTAGAGAAGAATACCAATTGTCGGAAAGCAAGAACTTTTATTGAAATCGAATCCAAGGTTCAATCACCTTTAATCTAATCTAAAGTGTTTAAACTAAGTAAAACTAAGCTAAGAACTATGGAAAATAATAACAGAGAAAAAAGATGTTTCTAAAATAATGAGGAAAACGTATTTATAATACCCCTCAAAGTCTAATTAAAAGCGGAAACTAAGATAGAAATTCCGCGTCGATGAGTACGGGACCCGATCGGGCAAAGGGCCACCCGATCGGGCCCATAGTAAAAATTCATCCAACTTCGTTTCTTGGTTCAACGTAATAGTAGTAGCAATTCTCAAGACAATGGCCCCCACCCGATGCGCTGCCCGATCGGTTGGGTCATCGGGTCCACACAACGCCAGCCTAATTCTTTGAATCTCGTACGCAGCATCATCAAGATGATAGTGGGCCAGCTTGTCCCCTCTTCACCCAACAGCGACATCATCAAATCAGTGGGCCCATGTTATCAAGCAGCATCATAAATCAACAGCAACGTTTTTGGGCGGTCTTATAATCTCCACCAGATGGGCTTCGGGAAACTGTACCCGATCGGGTGGGCTGCGAAATCCAAGCCCAGCTTTGTGTCTCTTCCTCTTGGCATCTAGCACAGCAGCAGCGTTGTAACTTAGTAACATTTTGTGTCCGCCCGATCGGGTGGGCTTTGGCCTGATTGGGTTGGGCCTAAGGCTGCCAACATGGTTTTCTTCGTTTTCTCGCCTGATCGGTTCGGGCGATGTCCGCCCGATCGGGTACGAAACTTTACCGCCCGATCATTAATTCTTCGCCCGATCGGGCCATTTCTTGCCCGATCAGAGTACGAGAAGCTCCGTTTTGACTCTTTGGCTCTCAATTCTACACGTTTAGAGGTCTTGGGACCTCCTAAACTATCCCTAAAGCACGTGAGCCATCCTACGTGCCTCTTAACATCTCGTAAAGCCGTGGTTGCATCCAAATGGCTCGGGATTAAGGAGAAAACTCCACAAAACCTGCAATTCAACACTAAAACACAAAACCACAACTATATACGATAGTTAGCATAAAATAGCTCCGAAGATTTCCAATGACGCACAAATTAGCTCATAAATAGGGGAGAAAACTCTATATAAATACGTGATATCAACGATACGCCCATTCTTTCAACCCATTAACAAAGTTGAACGATAAATCTTTTTCATGCATCGATTGAATGTCCAACATGCATGCCGAGTATTCCTTCACATAATTGCGGATGGTGCTCGTGTGACGGATCTCCTTCAATTTCTGGCGAGCAGTAAACTCGGTGTTCTCAGGGTAGAACTATTCCTTGAGTTCCTTCTTAAACTATGCCCATGTATCAATGTTAATCTTTCCTGCTTCAATCTCGACGTGCTTGATGCGCCACCAAAGCTTTGCATCATCCGTCAAGTGCATGACAAAAGTATTTTCCTTTTGGGCGTCCTTCAACTGGACGATTTTAAAGTACTACTCCATGTCAAAGAGGAAGTTATCTAACTCTTTGGCATCTCTTGCGCTGCTGTAGTCACGAGGTTTGGGAGGCTTGATCCTTGAAGCTCTAATACCCACATCGTTTTACCTACAGCGCAGTAAGGTCTCGCACTTCTCTAGTGCTTCTTCTGCTTGTGCTTGCGTACTATTCAATTGCTCGCAAAGCTCATCCTTTTCTCTCGTCAAAGCATCGACGGTTATCTCTAACTAGTCGATCTACTTTGCTTGCCTGATCACAATTTCTTCGAGCTGACACCATGTCACGACAGTCCCCTCTAGTACTGCCAATATTTCCATCACTGACTCCATCTTGGGTCGCTCGATGCTTTCATGGGCCCGACTCTGATACAAACTGCCACTTTCCAAGAGTTTGGACCTCGGAACGTGCGGCACGCCCTTGCCTTCTATGGGCAAGTGTGCTAGCCTTACTGCGGAAAAGACTATCTTGAGGCTCGTGAGGCATGAGCGCTCGATATCTGAAAAGGTACTCTTGCGTATTGGCGACAAGAGCACGAGAAGAGGATCGATCGGGGCGCT
Organism: Patellifolia procumbens; assembly: GCA_947645195.1. Taxonomy (NCBI): domain Eukaryota; kingdom Viridiplantae; phylum Streptophyta; class Magnoliopsida; order Caryophyllales; family Amaranthaceae; genus Patellifolia; species Patellifolia procumbens. The sequence goes on from CANSGD010000406.1 coordinate 4,581,930, forward strand.
CGTGTGCACAAGGCGGGCACGACCGGCACCGATGACGAGATGTACCTGTTTTAAGTTTGGGTGGGCGCTTTATAGTAAGTGGCGGCACAATCTCTAAGTTGGCCAACAACAACAACACAATATTATAACGCAAACATGCAACAGTTAGGAGGCCTTAGTGGTGAACAAACATTTCTTTCATCATCTCCTTGTAAAGAGGCTTAAGTGTGAGATAGTACATATCTCTAGTGATCACTGGCTTTGCCGTAACTCAATAATGGAACCTTAAGCCTATACAAGAGTATTAAAACATAAACTAAAGCATAAACTAAAGGAAATACATATAAAGGCAGGTTGGATTGTAAGACCAGGTCCACACTAAAAATAGTGTAGACCACCTAATTTTTGATTGCTAAACATTAACTTTTAATTACTAAATCTTAAATTTTGAAACAAACCTTAACTTTTCATTCATAACACGTAACTTTTGATTACAAAACCTTAACTTTTGATGGTTAAATCTTAACATTTAATTAAGAATCTTAACTTTTGTACTTTGTACAGCGTCTACAATAAATTGAGTGTAGACCCGGTCTATATTGGACTTCCGGTTTCAGTAACCTTTATGTCCAGCATTACTGTATGCCCGTATGTGTATGTTTCTAAAACAATATATTACTATATGTGAATGAGGATTAGAAGAATTAGTTATAAGTAATGAAAGTGAAGATAACTTTTATCTTGTATGTGAAAATGTAATGTTATAAATTATAATAAATAATGTGATTATATGAAGCTTTATGTTATGAATCATGGAATTGAAGTTATTTTCTATTTAATTTTTATATTCATGATATTACATAAAGTTTATTGAATTTGTATATTGTGATTCACATGTAAATAGTACGGTTCCTTTTTACAAACGATATGAAAGTGTATACTGATATGATTTACGTAATTTAGATAATTATTATATATTTAAGCAATGAATAGTAATTTATGAGATATGATCATTTTATTTGCTAATTCGAGCAAAACAATGTTTGTGTTAATTTGTAATCGACCCATGATTTCTTGATTATGTGAGTAAAGTATATTTGGATTATTGTTTATAATGTGAATAAATGAATAATGTATGAAAGTATGATTTTATGTGACCGGTATGATTTATACGATTTTATCCATGGTTATTTGAAACTCGATGTTAATGTACGTCATGTAATCAAATTAAGGAAAAGTTGTCAGAAAATACCAAGGTTTTAGCACTTTTTCAAAATAAATACCAAAGAGTTGCGAAATATGAAATAAATACCAACAAGTTATGTTTTCTTAGAAATCTATACCAAGTAACAAATATCCGTCTATTTTTCCGTCACTTTCTCACCCAAATTTAACTCACCTTAGATTTTCTGTTGTTCAGATATGAAGTTGAATGGATTTCTGTTATTTGGTATGGATTTATAAATAAAACATAACTTCTTGGTATTTATTCTACATTTCGCAACTCCTTGGTATTTTTTGAAAAAGTGTTAAATCCTTGGTATTTTCTGACAATTTGTCCACAAATTAATGTCTCATGATTAAATAATGTTTAAGTAAAGTATGTTGTTACGACCAATGTGATGCATGCTCATATGATTTTATGGATATTATGTGTAACGCCCCGAAAACGGGTGCCTTAATTAATCACCATTAATTATAACTAATCACAAGATTTGCGGAAGCGTTTCTATAAACCTGTGGGTTATGGCCCACCAATAATATAATATTCTTACGAAAGCTCATTATCTCATAATTACAACTAAGACCTTAAATACTTCCTTCATCTCATTTCTTGAAATCCATCCCAAGCACTTGCTTTTCCCGGATCCATCCCGATCCTTCGTTCATAGCCTAAGCTTCGTTCAGAAGAAAAATAGAGTAAGAAGAAAAGACAAAAAACATTCCAAAATGAGTGGAAAACTCGTAACTTTACTCCAACCCGTTAAAACGGTTTTGGTTCGAAAACATTTTTGCACTTATAGGCACATCTTAGCAGGAGATAAGGCAGACACATACTTCACATGTAAATCATATTTCCTTGAAATAAGACAATAATCATATTTGCCATATAAATAATACTTGACATATAATACTCACGTTCATATGATACATGAAGTCATGTTAACGGACACTTTCATACTTTCATAAGAACATATGTAGACTAGTAGAACTTAAAAGCTAATCATGTAAGAAACTGACGTCATGCATTCCATGTTAATTACTTTAAGTACAAGCACCTATCATGAACAGTATGTACTGAGCATTAAGTAAATCCATTACGTTAAAATGCAACCTCAAACTTTAAACTGAAGGAAAGAATAATTCAAACATTTTTGATTACAGTGTGATCCATAACGATCCATAATTCCTTTTTAATCAGGTTTATACTGGTTGTTGGTCTGTATTTCAGGGGTGGGACGTCTCACGTCTCCCACAATGGGCCAGTGCCCCAGGAAAAGAGCCAGTGCTCATCAGGAATAACATTAGCGGGCCAGTGCCCCAGGATAAGAGCCAGTGCTCATCAGGAAACAGGATACAGCTCGGTACGTGCACGACCATCAGTCAGGATATATACAGCTACCAAACAAGTTCTTTCACTTGAACTTATCATGTTTCATAACTTTTAATATCCATCAGTGATATTCAGTATACTTCAATCATTCGGCTCAGCTCTACCTTTATATAGGTAGTAAAATCATATCGTAAACAACGTTTAGTATTCATAAGTTTTCATAAGGCGTACATTAAACCTTTGAAACCATTCGTAATGACGTCCTTGGTTCAGAAAGCATTCATAGTTCCGTCATTCAAAAAGTATAACGTCATTTCGTAATTCATAAGACAACATACTTAATCCATAATCATACGACACTTATTATTTTGCTTATAACATTCTATAACTTTATTAACGTATTCCCAGACATTAATTGGCTTTACAGAAGCTCACATATTCTTAATCATTTCATAGTAACCTTTATTGCACAACAATATTTTATGCATCACCTTAGACATAGACTCAGACTTAAGATTACTTTTAATAAGTCATAGAGGTAGAAATCATAGGTCATAAGTTTATCATGGAAATACTAAACATACGTATTCATAAATCATATAAGCATGTAACTCATGGATAACAGCATGAAATAACATAGTTCATCTAATACACATGAGTCATGAGTCTTGAGTCTTGTAATAAAAGTATTAATTATATATATTTACGAAATCACATAAACATGTATCACGTAACTCAGAACCGACATTCTTTACTTAGACATTAAATAATCACGTGAACAATAATTAGATTAATAACTCACATTAACATCGAGTTTCATATAAACATGGATAAAGCCGTAAAATCATACTTTCACTTAAACACATACTTTCAGACATATTAATGATGAAATATACTTTTACTCACATAAGCATGAATCATGGATCATAACAATAACTTATTGTAATTACATAAACATGGTTTTACTTGGATAAGCATATAACATAAAAGTATTTCATATATTACCATATATTACTTAAACATATAATAATCATTTAAATTGCATAATCTATATAATCAAATGATTTTAAATCATTCATCAATAATAACTATACTCTTAACATGTAAATTATAATCTATAAATATATATTCAAATAACTTAACGTAATATGATAAATATGATTTTAATTACAAATTCTATAATAAGAAGTCCCTATAATTACATTTTACATTATAAAATCACATACGGGCAGGTATATTGCTGGACATAAAGGTTACCTTAACCGCTCAATCCATAATATAGTCATAACTCCAATAACGTCATCCATAGACCTTTCGAATTCCCACATTTCAATTATCGCTCCAAATACCTCAATAAAATAATAATTATCAGAATCAACCCAACTTATAACTATAATTACGACTTTTCCTTAATGACCCATTTTTCGGAAATCATAATTAAAACTTCATTCTTAAATCTTATTATATATTGAAAATGTCATTTTCATAAATTAGCTAAATAATTATATTTTCCAAAATCAATACAATAATTTTATAAATGATTTTCTAAAATACTTTACAACTTAATTGGGCTTTTAATAACAAAGGAATGTGGACTTAATACCTTCATAAGTCAAGTTTGACTTTGGGTATTTCACTTGCAATTTACATGTTCTTAAGAGAACTAGTAACTGGTTCTTGTGTTGAACCAAAAAACGAAAAGCAGGGGAAGTAATACAGAGGAGGGAGTAGCGAAGGGGAAGAGTGGCTGTGAGGGCTGGGTTGCCGGGGTTTAGGGCGGCGATAGGTGGCCTAAATTTTCCGGCGAGCAAGGGAAGGTCAGTGGTCGGATTTTGGCAGCGGTATTCTGTCCGCGGTGGGGGTTGCGGTACAGCCGCAAGCAGCAGCGAATGGGGGCAGAGGATGAGAGCAGAGGAGGAGGTGTGTTGGTGGTTGAGGGTGGCGTTTTTGTGGTTGTTTTGGGTGGTTCGAGTGGTAGACAGTAGGCGGCAATGGTGGTTGCACGAAAACAGGGCAGGAAGTGGTGGTGAAAGTCTGGGAAGATCGTGGGTGGTGTTTTCCGGCGAGATACCATAACAGGGGAAGGAGAGTGAAATAGCTTAAGATTTGTATGGAAATGGATTGAAATTGGGTTCTATTTATAGTGAGAATCAATAGTTTAGTGTTTAAGTTCAATTTGAATTGTTCTTCCAATGGATAAGCATGAAATGGAGAAGATGAGGATGAGTTTAATGGTGTTTAATTTGGTTTGTCTGATTTTCTCATTCTTATTTGAAGTTGCAGCCTTTCTTTGAGGCTATCAACTTGCCTCTTAAGGCTCCAATGGTGAAGAGGAAATGAAGCAGGAGGTGGAAGAAGATGAAGATGAGTTTCTTTTATTTTTCTTTTTCCTTTTCTTTTTCTGATTTTTCTTTTGGATTGAAATAGGTTTGGGTTTGGGCTTGAACTTGAATTTAGATTATAGGATGGCTATGGATTGAACTCATAAGTTTACTAAAGTATTTTAATTTCTTAATTTAATATCAATAACCTATATAATAAAAATTACTTTACAATTCAATCAAAATATTTTTGCAAGAAATCACAATACTAAATAATTAAAATCACAAGGTCATATTTTAGTTAATAATCTTAATTATTTAATAACAAAATAAGGTTAAAAAAATCGGGGTATTACATTATGTTAATGCTTTTATTATGTATAAGAGCCGAGGTGGATTAAGATGGTAAATATAATACGTTAAACTATGAGTTACATTTCACATGATTCATGCTTATAAAGATTCATGTATATGTAATTACTTACATGATAGACCCATGAAACTATGATTTGTACCTCTGTGATTTATTAAAAGTAATCTAAGTCTGAATCCTTGTTGAATGTGATGTATGAGGTGTTGTTGTCTATTAACGTTCATTACCAAATGCATGAGCTTCTGTGAAGCAAATTAATAAAATATATGAAACATGCTAAATGAAAGTGACAAAAGTTCTGGCATTTATGGTGAATAAAAGCGCAAGTTTATGAGTCGTACATCTGGAAGGGTTACCGCAAGGTGGGAGGTGTCCCCCAAGGCTATAGTTGTCAGTAACCAAGTTAAAGGATGTGAATTATGAACCTTAATAACCGTCCTATGATTACGTGAATGATAATGATTAAGTTATGTTCAGTAATTTATGAGGTTTAGTTCATAATACATGTTTACATGATTAATTTATGTTTATCCCATGATTAATGTTTTAGATTTAATACCATGACTTGTAGAGTATTTAGTACGATTATATGAAACTAAGGGTTATATATAAATTCTCGTCTTGTAATTATGTTGTGAACCAATGATGCTTAATTTGTGATATGATTGTAAGTGTTATATGAAGTGTCTCATGATTAAGTGTTTGTTATGGAAGTATGTTGTTTTGTGAATTATGGTTTGTGATTGTGTGTGAACACAAGAGTAACAAGAAACGGGAAATATGATAAGTAAAAGTGGAAAGAGGTTATGGCAGTATATATTAAGTATTAAGCTACATTATGAGTTAAGGTCGTGGACGTACCTTCGCACCGTCGTACGCCCAACATGGGAGAGTGGTCCTTGAGGACTACTAAGAATACTAGCCAGTTACCAAGTTAAAAAAATGTTAAAATATAGAAACCTACAATGATTCAAGAGTATTAATGGAAACCTGTGTGGTTTCAAGCTGTTCATAATGGAAATGATGGAAATACGTGATGTTTCAAGATGATGTTTGAAAGTTCATGAAAGTATTAGGTCTTAAAGTATATTAGTATCCTATGTGGATTTATGAATGTTCTTTCATGTTAGCAATCTTGTTCATGACTCATGTTGTGCTTAAAGTATTTAACGTGATTTAAGTTATATGATGTCATATGCTTACGTGGTATGCTATACAAAATGAATGATTTTATGAAGAAACTTATGAATTATAACAATGCTCGTATTTGTGGTATGAATATGAGCTTTAGTTTATGCAAGAAAGCATGATTTATATGTTAAGTATGATTTATATGTCAAGTATGTTTATCGCTTTGTTCCAAAGAAATATGATTTACGTGATTCAAGTATGATTATGCTTTAACTCATGGAAGTATGTGAAATAACAATACGTGACCCATGATTCTTGATCCCTGCCTTATGAGTTTACGAGTATGCTTTATGGTTACATTTATGCTTACTATGTTTAAGTATATTATGGTTGTCTGGGCCTAGTCTAGCGTGGTCAAACTTCACCAGTGAAATGACCAAAATACCCTTGAGGCGTAAACTTACCAAAGTACATGCTTTCAGTCAAGCCCACTAACAAAAGGCCTTCATGACATCGTCACCTTCACTAGATGACATCACCTCAGTACTACATATAAATAGTACTTTCACCTAATCATTAAGATACGTTTTTCACACGTATTCCAACGCAATTACTTGTACTATTCTCTGACCTTTCGAGATTAGATCTAACTTAGGCATCGGAGAGACGATCCCAGGAACATCCCCGGGGTAGTTCACCATGCTCGGTTTTGCAGGCACTCGGATTCGAAGACCTTGGACTGTTACTGGTTACTACCCTAGCTGGATTTGGAATCCTCGGAATTACAAATTTCTACTGTGTTTCTTGTACCGGAAATAGTTGGCGTCGTCTGTGGGGACACGACATAACATCTACATTTTCGAACACCATGACACGAGGACAAGGTACCCGAGGTGCTACGGCACGAAAAACGACTTCTGAGAACGCACAGACCACTCTGCTGAACCAAGGGGGTGCAATCGTTGAAGAAGTAACCGACCAACTTCCAGACGGGAGCCCGACTACTCTTTTCAAGGAGCCTCCCCCACCAGTCGCCTACACTGACCTACGAGAGTTGGAACTTCGAGTGGAAAGGCATATGACAACTCTCATGCAACAACCCGTCGTAGGGCTGAAAACTCAGCAGACTACTCCCCCTGACCGAGGGATAGTCCTGGACCAGCCTCAGGCACATCGAAAACCAGCACCTAAAAAGCGTGCCCTGACCGAGCACGCTGCTGGTCCATCGAAGAAGATAACAGCCACTTCGAAGGGAAAGTCTATCATGTCACCAAGTCATGATGACGACATCATTCAGGAGAAACTATTGAGAAATAAGAACTTTGATGCCCGTATGATCGTCGAAAAGAGGAGAGAGCAATCTTAAGTTGCAGACTGGGAGTATCAAGGGGCGACTCGAACTTCAGGACGGTCGTGCCCGCAAACTAACTGTCACACACCTAGGATTAAGGGGGAGCACCTTGTCGAAGAACAAGAAGAGGTTACTAAATCTGGTTTTCGAGTTGGTTCAGCGGTGCCACATCAGTCCCCTTTCAGTTGACACGTTATAGAACCCCCTAACCCGGGTAAAGTGAAGATCCCCCATGATTGAGCACTATTCGCCGATTTAGGCACCACTGACCCAGCCGGGTATCTAACAGCTTATAAACCACATATGAGTGTCCAAACCTTTTGTGATACAACTTGGTGTAGGTATTTCCCTACCACACTTAAGGGTTTGGCCCTTAATTGGTTCATGAGCCTCCCATCTGGAATCATCGCAAGCTTCTCGGCCCTCGAAGCATTATTCTCACAACATTTCATTGCGGCCAAGTGCCACAAGAAGACCAACATAATCTGATGTAGGTCTTGCAGTAGAAGAGATAGATCTTGAGTTGCTACATCAAGAGATTCAACGAAGAATCTCTCAAAATCTCCGACCTCCAGGAGGAGCGGTCGTTACTGCCCTGATGAATGGCCTTTAAACAGGTCGTTTTTTAAATTTGAACTTGCCATGAGGGAAACTTTGACTTTGGCCGACGCAATGAGACAAGCACAAAAATATATTTAAGCATCGGATGTCTGCCCAAATGTGCAGGACGAAGGGAGTAGCAAGAGAAAGAGCGAGCCCTCGAATAAAAAAGAGAGCAAGCCTTCTAATGGAGGTCATGACCCCCGCTTCAACGTTAATCAGAGGGAAATATACTTGGACTTGAAGGAGAAATCCGTCCTCCCTTGACCTACCCCCATCAAGACATCGAGTTATAGGAGAGATAAGAAGTTATGGTGTGAGTACCACAAAGAATGTGGTCATACGACTAAGGACTGCAGGGAGCTAAAGAAATCCCTAGACAAACTGGCTGATGAGGGCAAGCTGAATAGATACTTGAAAGAACCTCGATATGATCAACGAGGTGAAAAGAAGAAAGAAAAACAAACAAAAAGCAACGATATCGAAGGGTACATCGAAGTCATTGCTGGTGGATTCGCTTTTGGATGCCTAACCGGCATTCGAGAAAAAATCATTTGTATCACCTGAAAAACGGTGAAGTGCTAAAGAAACCCGACCACCCACAATGGTGTTTGGAGAGAGCTCGAAAGAAATATAGACCCCACATGATGATCCCCTGGTCATCAAATTGAAAGTGACAAACCATAGGGTAGATCAAAAGAAATATAGATAGTGGGAGCTCAACTGACATAATCATATGAGAAGAAAGACGTCCAAGACATTGACCAGCCTTTGGCCGGCTTCGGGGGGCAGTCTGTCCACCCCCTCGGAGTCATCAAGCTCCCTAGTCGTTTCGGTGACAAAGGGAAGGGTAGATTTCTCCTTGTGAACTTCCTGGTAGTCAATATTGATTTTCCCTATGATGTCATCATTGGTCGACCAGCATTGAACAATATAAAAGCTGCCATTTCGACCTACCAACTCCTTCTGCAATTTGAGGCAGATGAAGGAACAGTAGGTAGCCTTCATGGGGACCAGAAATCAACTCGAGAATGCTATGTGAATAGCTTGAGGAACAATAAGAAAGAACCTGTTGAGCAAGGTTTTAGGAAAGAGGAAAAGAGAGGAGGAAAGCACTTTGAAGAAATCCCCTCCCCCTCTAGCCCTGTTCTACAATGAGAATACCACCAACTATAATCGACCACAGCCGGTCGACGACGATCAAGAAGTACCGCTCGGAATTGACCCTAGCCGGATAGTTCGAGTGGGTAAGGGCCTTAACCAGGTGATTCGAACAGAATTAATTTAGGTCGTTCGAGATTTCAAAGATGTTTTCGCATTCTCCACTGATGAAATGCCAGGGATTGATCCCTCGGTTACCCTACATCAACTGAACATCAAGAAAGACTTCAAAACCATAAAACAAAAACTCAGGCATATGGGCATCGAAAGGAAAAAAGCAACAGCAGAAGAAGTGAAGAAACTGTTAAGTGCCGGGATCATCAGGGAGTGTCAATACACCGAATGGCCATCAAACGTTGTTTTAGTTCGAAAGCCTAATGGGACCTGGAGAATGTCCGTCGACTTCACTGACTTGAATAAAGCATGCCCAAAACACGACTTCCCTTTGCCTAAAATAGACAAACTTGTGGACTCAACAACTGGATATGCCTTGTTCAGCTTCATGGATGCAAACCCTGGTTATCATCAAATACCTCTAGCCGAGGAAGACCTGGTTCATACAACATTCAACACGAGCGCTGGTGTATACTGCTTCGTGGTTATGCCATTTAGCCTGAAGAATGCAGGGGCCACATATCAGTGCCTGGTCAATAAAATGTTCAAAAGCCAGCTAGGACGAACTGTCGAAGTTTATGTTGACGTGATAGGCTAAAGTCGTATCACCTATTCAAAGATAATTCCTACAGTCCTCTAACAATGGTAGTAAAAGGAAGTAGGGTCGAATCCACAGAGAGACGGAGTTCTAAGTTAATATTCAGCTAAAAAGCTACTTCAGACAAGATCAGATAGAAACAGCTGAACTAATAATTAACTACTAGAAAACAATATAAAGTGGAATTTTATTCTATGAAATAAAGGTCTAGGGAATTAGTTCGGTCCACCATGCTTATGCCAATCAAAGGATCAAACAACTATCAGAACTTAGGTCGAGAATCGATAGATTAGAACAATGTCAAGCTATGGTTAAGTCTCAACGTCCATAATTCAACATATGCAGCATGTTCACAAACATAATCAGAATTACTGGTGTGTACTAGGCCTCTAAAAGTAAGACGGATATGTGCAAACAATTATTAACCTCAAGTAATCAAAGAAACTGCACAATAACGTTAATTACTCAATAAGAACAAATCACACCATAACCTATCTCATCAAACCCTAGAAACTAATAGCAATTCAAATAATCATGGTATAAACATGGCTTCCCTATCTAAATCCCTAGAAATTAAACTACTCACTCATAATTGAATTGACAATAATAAAACTAATTTGAAACCCTAATAATTGCATCATGAACGATTAAATAAATAAACTAAGCAATCAAGAATAATAAAAGAGATTAGGGTAGGAAAGAGTACCAATTGACGAAAAGCATGAACTTTTATTGAAATCGAAATAGATTTGATCACCTCTAACTTAATCTAAAGTGTTTGAATTAAACTAAGAACAATGAGCAATAAAACTAGTCTAAAGCAGTGAAGAGATGAATAAAAGATGTCTCTAAATAATGAGGAAAAAGGTATTTATAATACCCCCTCAAGTTAACTAAAAACGGAAAACAAAAGTCGAAATCCGCGTATAAATGTACCAGACCCGATCGGGCCCGAGGCACCCACCCGATCAGGTCAAATACCAAAAAGCTCCCCTTTTGCTTCTCGTGGTCCACGCAGCAGCCCAGCAAGCTGAGGGTGAAAATGCGGCCCACCCGATCGGGCCTTGGGCAGCCACCCGATCGGGCCAGGCAACAAAACGAGCCCAGCAGCATCTCTTCATCCGCAGCTTCACAACGAGACCTAGCAGCACCCAACCCGATCGGGTCGGGCAGGATACACCCGATCGGGTCTGGGCACATGTATGCTCGCCCGATGCCATCGGGCATGCCTTGCCCGATCGGGTCTGCAACTTCAATACCCGATCAATGTATTTTCCCCCGATCGGGCCATTTCTGCTCGATCAGTGCACGGAAACCTCCTTTTTGACTCTTTGGCTCTCTAATCTTCACGTTTAGGGGTCTTGGGACCTCCTAAACTAACCATAAAGCTCGTGAGCCATCCTACGTGCCTCGTAACATCTCGTAAAGCCGTGGTTGCTTCCAAATGTCTCGGGAATAAGGAGAAAACTCCCTAAAACCTGCAATTCAACACTAAAATACAAAACCACAACTATATACGATAGTTAGCATAAAATAGCTCCCAAGAGCTCCAATGACGCACAGATTAGCTTGTAAATAAGGGAGAAAACTCTATATAAATACGTGATATCAAACTCCCCCAAGCTAAACTTGCTTTTTCTTTTCTTTTTCTCACTCTCAAACCACAGCAAATACACTTTTAAATTCCTCAACAACCAAACTAAAGCAAGAAACCAATCTCAAACTCAACCCAGACAAAAGCTCCCCCAAGCTAGGCTTGGAATAATATCAAGTGAAGGCTTTGAGCTCATAATAGGGGTTTAAGTAACACGAAACAAGTCATTAGGCTCAGCGGGGCTAAGGAGGATAAAAGTATATCAAAAATTCACTCTGAAGCTCAAGAGTAAGACAAAAGAACGCTTCTATCACAGCAAATGCTACAAGTCATCGAAAATCAGACAAGTACGAAGTCAAAGTCAAGATCAATCCACTAAAGAGGAACTAACACACAAGAATAGACTAGATAATAATATGAATCCAATAGGCTACAAAGAGGCCTCACAGTCTAACCAATTCAGGTATGCAGCACAAAGTGGTCCAATATAATCCAAAAATGTTCGAAATCATAGCAATCAAACATCAAATCATAGCCTCAAGATCACAAATGCCCAGCTATCCAGAAAACATAGTCAAATCATTTTCAAATAGAGCAAAGCAAGGGGCACAGGGAGGCAACTAAACCAGTCATGGGAACCATATTTTTTGATTTTTTTCACTATTTTTCGAAAGCAGTAAAACTATTCTAGAAAGCAGTAAAAGAGATAGGGAATACAAACAGAACTCCTCCCCCAAGATGAACTTTGAAGTGTCCTCAATGCCAAAAGGTGATAAGGACTATGCTAAGAGGAAAAACAATGTTAGTACCCTCACTCTCGCTCACAAAAAGAAGAAAAATAAAAAGAAAAGGAAAAAGGGAAAGAAAAATACGAGTTGCCTCTCGCACAACGCTGGTTTATAAAGGTCCCGCACGACCATAATCCGCCCTCTCTCAAATAGGAGGGGCGTGGCAGTGAGTGCCACCCTCATCAAATATCTTTCTCCTCCAAATGTTCTTGACAATGCCTCCAGACGGTGAGGCAACCTTAGGTGGAATTGGAACCTTCTCCACACCTACTTCATCCAGAACCTCATCCCTGCAACAAGATTGTTCAAGCATAGGTGCCTTAACAACATTGTTTAGTTTAAAAATCACTTTATCATCATCAACACTCAGAGTTAAAGACCCAGACTTGACATCAATTACAGCACCAGCAGTACACAAAAATGGCCTACCCAAGATAATAGGAATCTGGGCATCCTCATCCATATCTAACACCACAAAATCAACAGGGATATAGAATTTCCCAACCCTAACAGGAACGTCCTCTAAAACACCTAGAGGGTATTTTATAGAACGATCCGCCATCTGTAAAGTGATTTGTGTGCATTTAAGTGCTCCCATGTTCAGTTTCTCAAAAACAGATAATGGCATAACAGAAACAGATGCACCTAAATCACATAAAGCCTTGTCAATAAAAATAGGTCCAAGATGGCAGGGTATAGAGAAACTACCAGGATCCTTTAACTTTGGTGGGGCTTTATTCTCAATAAAAGCACTACACTCTTCAGTAAGAGCGACACGTTCTACCCCACCAAAGTCTCTTTTCTTAATGATCATGTCTTTCAAAAATTTGGCATAAACAGGCACTTGGGTAATTAAATCTGTTAATGGAATTGTTACCTCAAGGTTCTTGACCATAGCCAAGAACTTACCAAACTGCTGATCGACCTTGGATTGTTGCATCCTGTGAGGAAAAGGTAGCCTTGGTGTAAAAGGCGTTTCAGAAACCTTCTCCTTTTTGTTCCCTGTCTGTTCAGCTTCTGCAGACAAATCGACTTCAGACGTCGAATTCTTCCTTTTTCCTTTCTCTACCACCCTCTTCTTCCCTGCAGTCGGGGTAACCTCATCAATGGGCACTGGAGGGGCATCATATGCAATGCCACTACGAATAGTGATGGCATTCACATGTTCTCTCTGAACGGGTTGCCCTGGCAATTCCCCCTGCCGCCCCTCGAGAAGTTTGATGCTTTTCTCTTGGGCTCTTTGTGCCTCCTCATTAGATCTTTGCATGGCTAGCATCTGTCGCTCTTGGGCTCTTTGTGCCTCCTCATTAGTACTTTAAAATCGGGCAAAGGGCCACCCGATCGGGCCCATAGTAAAAATTCATCCAACTTCGTTTCTTGGTTCAACGTAATAGTAGCAGCAATTCTCAAGACAATGGGCCCCCACTCGATGCGCTGCCCGATCGGGTGGGTCATCGGGTCCACACAACGCCAGCCTAATTCTTTGAATCTCGTACGCAGCATCATCAAGATGATAGTGGGCCAGCTTGTCCCCTCTTCACCCAACAGCGACATCATCAAATCAGTGGGCCCATGTTATCAAGCAGCATCATAAATCAACAACAACGTTTTTGGGCGGTCTTATAATCTCCACCCGATGGGCTTCGGGAAACTGTACCCGATCGGGTGGGCTGCGAAATCCAAGCCCATCTTTGTGTCTCTTCCTCTTGGCATCTAGCACAGCAGCAGCGTTGTAACTTAGTAACATTTTGTGTCCGCCCGATCGGGTGGGCTTTGGCCTGATTGGGTTGGGCCTAAGGCTGCCAACATGGTTTTCTTCGTTTTCTCGCCTGATCGGTTCGGGCGATGTCCGCCCGATCGGGTACGAAACTTTACCGCCCGATCGGGCCATTTCTTGCCCGATCAGAGTACAAGAAGCTCCTTTTTGACTCTTTGGCTCTCAATTCTACACGTTTAAAGGTCTTGGGACCTCCTAAACTATCCCTAAAGCACGTGAGCCATCTTACGTGCCTCGTAACATCTCGTAAAGCCGTGGTTGCATTCAAATTGCTCGGGATTAAGGAGAAAACTCCACAAAACCTGCAATTCAACACTAAAACACAAAACCACAACTATATACGATAATTAGCATAAATTAGCTCCGAAGATACGCACAAAATACGTCCACGCAGCAGCCCAGCAAGCTGAGGGTGAAAATGCGGCCCACCCGATCGGGCCTTGGGCAGCCACCCGATCGGGCCAGGCGACAAAACGAGCCCAGCAGCATCTCTTCATCCGCAGCTTCACAACGAGACCTAGCAGCTCCCAACCCGATCGGGTCGGGCAGGATACACCCGATCGGGTCTGGGCACATGTATGCTCGCCCGATGCGATCGGGCATGCCTTGCTCGATCGGGTCCGCAACTTCAATACCCGATCAATGTATTTTCGCCCGATCGGGCCATTTCTGCCCGATCAGTGCACGAAAACCTCCTTTTTGACTCTTTGGCTCTCTAATCTTCACGTTTAGGGGTCTTGAGACCTCCTAAACTACCCATAAAGCTCGTGAGCCATCCTACGTGCCTCGTAACATCTCGTAAAGCCGTGGTTGCTTCCAAATGTCTCGGGAATAAGGAGAAAACTCCCTAAAACCTGCAATTCTACACTAAAATACAAAACCACAACTATATACGATAGTTAGCACAAAATAGCTCCCAAGAGCTCCAATGACGCACAGATTAGCTTGTAAATAAGGGAGAAAACTCTATATAAATACGTGATATCATGACGATATGATTGTCAAGAGCAAGCTGGTCGAAGAATATGTTCGAGATCTAAAGGAGACTCTAGCCACTCTTCGCATGTATAACATGAAGCTAAATCCAAATAAATGTGTCTTTGGAGTTCGAGGAGGGAAATGCTTAGAATTCATCGTCGATGAAAGAGGAATTGAAGCCAAACCCGACAAAGTCGAAGCCATCATGAAAATGAAATCCCCTCGAATTGTTAAGGAAGTACAACGACTGACCGGATGTATGGCAGCCTTAGGTCGTTTTTTTGTCACGTTCGGCAGATAAGAGCCTACATTTTTTTCAGCACCCTCAAGAAGCCATGCTTCGAATGGGGACAGGAGGCTGAAAAAGCTTTCAAAGAATTAAAAACTCACTTGTCCACTCTGCCCAAACTCGTCTTATCCTTACCGAGAGAGACATTGTTCATATACTTGTTTGTGTCAAAGTGCGCAATAAGTGTTGTATTGGCGGCCGATCTAGAGAAACAACAACATCCTGTATACTTCATTAACCACGCATTTCGAGGAGCAGAGAGCAGATACCCTACGTAAGAAAAAATGATCTTCGCTGTGGTAATGGCCAGTCAAAAACTGAAACCTTATTTCCAAGCGCATCCGATTAGGGTGCTTACAAGCCAACCACTCAAAAAGATGATCGACAATATAAATGTCTCTAACCGAGTCATTGAATGGGCAACCCAATTGTCTGACTTCAGTCTTGAATACGAGCCTCGAAAAGTAATAAAAGCCCAAGCCTTAGCAGATTCTATCGCTGAATGTCCAGTTGAAAAAGAACAAGCCACCATAACCGGGACATGGCAGTTATTTGTTGATGGATCCTCCTCAAAAGCTGGATGTGGGGCTGGTCTTTTGGTTATCGACCCCCTCGAAAACAAGATGGAGTATGCAATAAAGTTTGATTTTGCTGCGTCGAATAATGAAGCAGAATATGAAGCCCTGCTAGTTGGCCTAAAGCTCTGCCGCTCAAATGGGGCTAATGAAATCATAGTAAAAACTGACTCACAACTGGTCGTCGGTGAAGTGAAGGCGAATTCAAAGCAAAGGAAGATAGTATGAAGATGTACCTCGAAAAGGTGAAAGATCAACAAAGAAAATTAACTAAGTTCACAATCTAGCACATTCCGAGGTCCAAAAATCAGCAAGAAGATGCATTATCTCGAATGGCCAGCCCAGCCATGGGGCTGAAACCTCGAACGATTTCATGGGAGGTTCTATATAAGCCAAGCATCAACAATCAAGTCTTCATATTCCATCTAGACCGTTCGAATGAATGGATGAAAGACATTCGAGGTTACCTCGAAGAAGGTAAATTGCCAGAAGATGAAAAAGAGGCTGAAAAGCTCCGGCGTCGAGCAGACTGGTTCCTTCTACACAACGACTTGCTATACAAGACATCTTTCGCCCATCCACTGTTAAGATATGTGTCGATCGAAGGAGAACAGATACTTCGAGAAATCCACCACGGAACGTGTGGATGCAAGCCATCAGGGCTCTCGAACAATAGTTGGAAAAGCCCTCTAAGCTGGATACTATTGGCCCACATTGATGGAAAATGCCAAGTACTTAGTAAAAAGGTGCCATAATTTCCAGTTATACGCTAATATATATCGACAGTCTGCAAGCTATCTCACAACCATACAAGCTGTATTGCCCTTTGAATTGTGGGGCCTGGATATTTTGGGACCATTTTCAACTGCATCTGGTGGAAGGAAGTTCTTATTGGTCGCAATTGATTATTTCACCAAGTGGGTCGAAGCGGAACCTTTGGCCACCATATCTGACAACCAAGTACAAAAATCCATCTAGAAGAACATCATCACCCTATTTGGCATACCTCGAGCACTCATCTCGGACAATGGTCAACAATTCAACAGCGGACCTACCAAGTCATACTGCGCTCGATTCGGCATCAAAACTAGGTGCTCAGCTATCAGTCAACCACAAACAAATGGACAGGCCGAGTCTGCCAACAAAGTCATTCTGAAGGGGTTAAAGAAGATGTTAGATGGGGCCAAAGGATAGTGGGTCGAGGATTATCAGGCATACTGTGGTTAGCTTGAACCATTGTGAAAGAAGCAACTGGGAACACACCGTTTAACTTGGTTTATGGAAGTGAAGCTGTTCTACCAGCCGATGTAAATATCCCCTCGACGAGGATAATCCTCTACTACTATAAACAGAACGAGGAGGAAGAGGACATTAAACTCGATCTATTGCCTGAAACTAGAGAAAATGGCCTGCTCAAGTCAATTGCCTAAAAACAAAAGATGACCAGACTATTTAATAGAGGGGTTCGAGAAAGAAAATTCTAAGTAGGGAACCTTGTTCTTCGAAAAATTGAAGCAATTGTTAAGAAACAAGACCTTGGCAAACTTAGTCCCAACTGGGAAGGCCCCTATCAAGTAATTGAGATAGTGTGACAAGAGACCTACAGGCTCAAAAATATGGATGGTGATCCACTGTTTCGACCATGGAAAGTTTATAATTTAAGAAGATTCTATGTCTAAGTACATTACAGCAGCTTAGGGGCTAATACAACAGTAGAACACTTCAACCTTGCCGACCTAGATGATAGTCGAATTGCAATAATGTACTACGAAATTTCTGATGTAGCTCATACACTTGTAATAAAACTCACCAGTTGAACAGGCTTTGTAATAGTCAGAAGTTTTGAAATGAAAAACGGCCTAACAAGTCTTTCGAACAATCATTTGCTTTTGAAATATGCTTTGGATTATTGATGATTGAAGCATGGTAAAGTTCCTTGAATTCAATAGGACCTAGCAGGTCAATCCTAACTTATGATTATTTGTCCTTACAAGTAAAACACTTGAATATCTTTTGCAAGTACCTAACAAGTGCTTCAGAAAATAAATCGTTACCAAACCAGCCTTAGAGCATTCGAATTATGTTTTCAGGGACCTTATCAGTCCTTCGAATTGATTTAACCTATCCTTCGAGTAGGATAGACCTAAGAGGTGCTTCGAATTACGCTTGAAGTCATATATATATGCAAATTCAGAAACGAATAACAAAGGAAGAAAAAAGACTTAGCCAAAATATTTTCATTTCATAATCAAAATTGTTAACATAAAGATTAATGCTGATTACAAAGATGTCCATCCAAAAGATAAAACCTAAAGCTAGAAAAGCAAAGCCGTAACCTCTATATCTACAGTCTCTTCATCAGAGGAATCAGATGGAGAGCTCGAACTCCCAAAATCAGCAGCCTCAGCCTCGCCGGCCCCTGCTTCTTCATCAGCTGCCTTGGGGATGTCAGGCACGACTTCCTTAGCTACCTCACTCTCATCGAACACCTTGGCAGTAGAGTTCGAAGCCTCAACAGTTTTAGCGGCAATACTAGCTATGTCCTGATCCCCCATTCTCCTTCGCGACAGCCTCAACAAGGGCCTCTTCATCATGCTCTTCGAACTTGGCCAAAACTTGTTTAAAATCCAAGTCAGGTGCCAAATCCTTCAGAGTCTTCTCAAAACAACCCTGAATATCATCACGAGATGATTGATATCCCTCAACGACCTTTTCATCAGCAAAGTCGAGGCCTGCCTAAGATTTCTTCCATCCACGGATGATCTTGCTCTTTCTGTGTTTTAAGTCCTTGATCGACTTAACATACTTCGACTACATATCATCCCGCTCTTTCCGAGTATGCTCGAGCATCTCCTTATGGGCTTTCAACTTACCCTCGAGCCGACCCACCTCCAAACCCGATTCCTCAAGTTTTTTCTCAGCTGCTTTGAGCTGGCTGGTAACTTCCTCCTTATTTTTTAAGAGGCTGGTCCGCTCGCTTTGAAGGCCTCGAGGTTCTCATCGTTTAGTTTGTTAGCCTTCTCGAGCTCAGCCTCTAGGATCTTCACTTTTCAAATGGCCTCCAACGGCTCATTCTTGCTCTTTGCAAGCTCCTCTACTAGCTTGGTCGAATCTTAGCCTCCCTTTTCAGTAAGGCAGGACATTTAAATGGACATATACAAACACAGGAAAGGCGGAGTTAGAAATTAACCTAAGTCATAGAAAGTTATGATAATACATTGAAGAAAGATAAGTACCTGCAACCTTAGTTGGTTAATTCGCGAATTAAATGGCATTCCCGTTTTTTTGAATAAAACGGGAAAAAAACGCCCAGGGCTTATTAAACGGAAAAAAACGGCTACTAACCGTTTAAAACGTTTTAGACGTTTTATTCGCGTTTTTTAAAGAAAAAAATGTCTTATTTAAAAAATAAAAACAAAAAACAAAAACAAAAAACAAACCCACGCAGCTTGAAACCCCAATCCCCATTAACACATTAACCCTCACAGCTCTTGCTGCTCTGTCTGACCCCCGTCATCGGCTTCAACGGCCTCATCTGACCGACGCCACCGACAGATCGTAGTGGCACACTGCCACACCGCCACACCGCCGAATCGCCTACTGCTATTTGTCTCTCCTCTACCTATGATAGGCTAAAGTCGTATCACCTAATCAAATATAAACCTAAGTCCTCTAACAATGGTAGTCAAGGGAAGTAGGGTCTTCCACAGAGAGACGGAGTTCTAAGTTAATATTTAGCCAGACAGCTACTTCAGACAAAAATCAGTTGGAATTCAGCTGAACTAATAATTAACTACTAGAAAGCAATATAAAGATCGGAATTTAACTATGAATTAAAGGTCTAGGGAATTAGTTCGGTCCACCATGCTTATACCAATCAAAGGATCAAACAACTATCAGAACCTAGGTCGAGAATTGAAAGATTAGAACACGTGTCAAGCTATGGTTAAGTCCCAACGTCCATAATTCAACATATGCAGCATGTTCACAAACATAATCAGAATTACTGGTGTGTACTAGGCCTCTAAAAGTAAGACGGATCTGTGCAAACGATTATTAACCTCAAGTAATCAAAGAAACTGCGCAATAACGTTAATTACTCAATAAGAACAAATCACACCATAACCTATCTCATCAAACCCTAGAAACTAATAGCAATTCAAATAATCATGGTATAAACATGGCTTCCCTCTCTAAATCCCTAGAAATTGAACTACTCACTCATAATCGAATTAATAACAACAAAACTAATGTAAAACCCTAATAATTGCATCATGAATAATTGAATAAATAAACTAAGCAGTTAAGAATAATAAAAGAGATTAGAGTAAGAAAGAATACCAATTGACAGAAAGCAGGAACTTTTATTGAAATCGGAATAGGTTTGATCACCTTTAATCTAATCTAAGAACAATGAGAAATAAACTAGAGTAATAGCTTATGAAAAGATAATAAAAGATGTCTCTAATTTAATGAGGAAAAAGGTATTTATACTACCCTCCAAAGCCTAATTAAAACGGGAAACGAAAGTCGAAATCCGCGTGAATAGTGTCAGACCCAATCGGGCCGGAGCACAGTACCTGATCGGGCCGAGTGCAAATTTGCCCCCCTCTTGTTCTCGTGGTCCTGGCAGCAGCAACGTACTATGGACGAAATTAAGGCCACCCGATCGGGCCAGGCGAAGACTTGGGCCAGCGAAGTCGCCTCCTCAGCAGCTCCAAAATGAGATGTAGCAGCCA
Source organism: Patellifolia procumbens (assembly GCA_947645195.1). NCBI lineage: Eukaryota > Viridiplantae > Streptophyta > Magnoliopsida > Caryophyllales > Amaranthaceae > Patellifolia > Patellifolia procumbens. Next base: position 4,602,852 of record CANSGD010000406.1, read on the forward strand.
TTGACCCGATTGGGTCGGGTGGTGACAGCCCGATCGGGTCAGGGCACATGTGTGCTAGCCCGATCGGATCGGGCATGCCTTGCCCGATCGGGTCCGCAACTTTTATACCCGATCAATGTATTTTCGCCCGATTGGGCCATTTTTGCCCGATCAGTGCACGGAAACCTCCTTTTTGACTCTTTGGCTCTCTAATCTTCACGTTTAGGGGTCTTGGGACCTCCTAAACTACCCATAAAGCTCGTGAGTCATCCTACGTGCCTCATAACTTCTCGTAAAGTCGTGGTTGCTTCCAAATGGCTCGGGAATAAGGAGAAAACTCCCTAAAACCTTCTATTCAACACTAAAACATGAAACCACAACTATATACGATAGTTAGCACAAAATAGCTCCCAAGAGCTCCAATGACGCACAAATTAGCTTGTAAATAAAGGAGAAAACTCTATATAAATACGTGATATCAACCTACGGGCTACAACTTCTCTTTCCTCTTCTTTTTCACGAATCGAATCTTTAGTGTCACTTGTGTGGACATCTTTTCTGATCTTTGTGGTGCATTCTCTTCTAATCTTTTCTAGTCTTTCAGCATTTCGTATAGCCTTTAATTTTATTTTTCTTGAGGGAAATAGACTTTCATTTGCTTTGTATCTCTGTAGAAGCCAATGAGTCACATAATTACAATGCGTGGCAGCGTGGGTGCTTGACTGCTTTTACTATTAACTTTTTTATCTTTAGAATTCAATGAACTCTTTTTTGTTTGTTAACTGACTCTTGAGCTCATCTTTACTTATTAGAAATTCTAACTCTTTTCACAAGGCATTTAAGCTAGCTTATGAGAAATAGTCTTACAAGTTTCTCAACTTCTAAGCTAACTTATCTTATACTACCTCCGTTCCATAGGTATTGCAATCTTTGACATTTTGCACTATTCATACACTACCCTTTGACCCTCTTTTGTGATTTATACACAAGGATAAATATAGCCATGTGGGATCTTGTTAGATTCGTCTCGATATATGCTTAATTAAAATTTACTTTTTATAATTTTTACTTAAATAAAATTAGAGATATTAGCGTCTAAAGTAGAGCGTTGGGAGGCGTAAAACTCCCTATGTTGCAATACACATGGAACGGAGGTAGTATAATAGAATGGTAAGGTTATGTTTTTTGAAGATATTAAGATTAACTTATGATGCATAGGTATATAGTTGTATTTTTATAAATAAAACATAATATGAGTAAAAGTGCAAAAAAATAATGGCCGAATTTTTGGCCGAACTTTTCAAATTGAAACCGTTTTAAACGCGAATACGTGTGTATCCGAATTATAAAAGTCAACTTTTTTTAGTCGAATATTTGACCGACTTTTTCAAATTTTTGCCGTTTTAAACCCGCCGAATTAAACTCCGTTTAATTCCCGTCCCGTTTTTAACTAACTAAGCCTGCAACCAGCACTAATTGAGTGCCTCAATTTTCTTGTGCATTGGAAACATCTTCTATGTCACCGGGGACCAGCAATGCATCTCTAACCTTCTGGTAGCGAGCTCGAAGACTGTACAAAAATAAAAATGCGGGTGGTTTAGGAACTTTAAAGGACAAGTTAAAAGAGGTCGATTAACAGTCCAAAAATAAGCGGTGGACGCTCGAACTTACTGCGGGTGGTTTAGGAACTTTAAGTTCCCCCTTTTGGATGGCTAGTCTAGCCATGGCCGCCATCCCTTCTTTGGCAGTGGTTCTCTTCGTCTTTTCGTCGAGATGGTTGTATGCAATCACTGCAACAAAGATGCAACAAGGTTAGAATCAAGATAACAACTAATTTTAAGACAAGTAAAAAGTGACGTTGACCCGCCCTACGTTGGTCATACGCCGGAGAGATTCCAAAGGCGGACAAAAAGTGCTCGTTGGTCAAGTCTTTATCAGCTGGTAACCAATGATCAGTCTTGTACTTCAGCTTGTCGTCGACATGATATCCAATATCCTGACAGTGTATAGCAACAATGGCATCTTTGAGGTCCATCTCAGGCACGTTTAAATTCATGCTAAAATTGGGAGGTTCATCAAATAAAGTTCGAGGAATGTCCCATGGTTTATCACCTCGAAATACAAAAAGGAATTCCCCTCGAAAATCGACCTGGTTGGTCGGCATTTCAGAAGTAACCTTATATGACTTCTCCTCTCTATCCCCATCCTTCACGACCACCAGATGTCGAGCTTGGAAGGAATACTAACCAGGACCCGAATAACATTTTAACACTTCATTTAATTGGAACATGTTGCGCTAGAGACGCAACGTCTGTTTTACACCCAACATTTGACAGATACTCAAAAGGCCACAATCGATCCAATCAAGCTGGGCATAAGTTGGCAGACGGCGACGTTGTATGCATCAGGAAACTCCTTGTAAAAAGGATACAAGGGAAAACGTAAACCGATATAAAAAAAGGTCTTATATACACCTATGCATACCGGAGGGGGTGACACTACTAAATCCAAAACTTGTGGGGGATAGAGCACATATGGCAGTTTAATAAAATAAAGAGTCATCATGAACGACAGCCATGTGCGAAGGTCATTTCGCAACTACCCCGTCGACTAATTGCCGCTTATTCCCAACTTCTTGTTGGGGGAAGGACAGGGCTCGCAGTGATCGGATGTCGACGGAACTTCATCAGTTGTCTCCATTATTTGCACTACACCAAGTGACAGAAAAGAATCTAAGTAACTCCTCCTAGTAGGAGGAAAGGCTATTGTAATCTTATTGGGATGGTCTAAAAATTCCTCAGGTCCCTCAAAAACCTCCTCATACTCCTCTTCCTCGATGGAATAGCATCGACTAGGGGATTAGGGTTTGACGTCCAATATGCTATTGTTACAACAGGGGGCCCATCAACCCGTGTCTGAACCCATGACTTTAAGGAAGGGACGAGACATATGGGCTACTCGACTTGGCTACAATGTTCATTATTTAAAATACAAAGAACAACTATCCCTACGTTGAATTTATTAAAGAAAGGAAAAGAATAAAAAACGAGAAACCATTCCTTAGTCGAAAAGCTCGGAAGAGATTCCTCGAAACACTCGGCGCAAACAGATAGCAACAAGCAAGAGAAACAAAGGCTTTATAGAGAGAGAAAATGCAGATGGAGTAAATGAAGAAATTGTTGAGTTATTTATATCTCACCTACCACTGAAAGGAAAGGTTCAATGATTTGACTCTAGTAGGAACAGTTACCCAACATGGGAGTTCGTGCCAAGCATTCATGACAGTTGTCACACATGTCGTATGGGTACATGAACTGTGTAAATACTGGTCAAATTATACGGTTGACTTATGAAATACAACAATACGTTGACTCTTCAAAGCTCAGCTAGAAATAGCTGTTGACCAACCTTTTACCACTTCGAATTATTTCTAGGCATCTATCAGCCCTGACCAGGTCTACATCGAACAACGTCAGTCATGCTGTCTTATTTTCCTTACCGGATCTACCTCGAACTCTTCAAAGAAACAATCTCTTTACTTGAGCTACCTTGAGTCTTTTCAAGGAGAATTCCTTGATCAAAATACTATAAAATATTTTCTAAGTATGTAAGCCCTTAAACAAAGGCACACAATTCGAGCAAAATTAAGTCCAAGGCTCATTTTCCCCCGGGCTCCCTCGAAGTCCTAAAAAGCACTTCAACAAGGCACCAACCTCGAAGAACTGATAGGGGTTCACCAACATCCAATAAGGATTGACTAACCTCACACAAAGTCGCTCGAAGTCAACAGACTGTCAATCAAAGTCAACGGCAAGAGAGGTTGGTCGAAGTTTCATGAAGACCATCATAGTGATGGTCGTCGAAGTTTATTGAAGACCATCAGACTGAGGGTGGTCGATGTTTCATGAAGACGATCAAAGTGAGGGTGGTCGAATTCTTGAAGGCCATCAGAGTGAGGGTGGTCGAAGTTTCGTGCAGACAATCAGAGTGATGGTGGTCAAAATTTTCAGATAGCCACCTACATATGAGGGTGGTCTAAGTTCTTTTGTATCACCTGTAAAGAGGGTGGTCGAAATTTTCAGATAGCCACCTATGGATGAGGGTGGTCGAAATTCCCTTTGTCTCACCCATAAGAGGGTGGTCGAAGTTTTCAGTAGCCATCCAAGGTAGAGGATGGTCGAAGTATTATGTACCACCTAAAGTATGAAGGTGGTCGAAGTCCCGTTTGCATCACTCGTGATGAGGATGGTCGAATTCTAATAATCTACTCAGTTAAGAGGGTAATAGAAGTTTATTAACCCGCTAATAGGGTACTTCGAATTCTTGCTTGTTCATCCCAAAGAGGACGGTAGAAATTCGACCTAGAACAAGGGTACATCTAATTCTCAGAAACTGATGAGACCATGTTAGATGTGTATTTAGAGTATTTCGGAGTTTGTTTTGCAAAGGTTTAGGCCTTGATAAGCGGAGTTCCGAATATATTAGTCTAAGTGTGGAACATGGAGAATTGGAATAGTTTCAACATATTAGAGGAGATTTAAGGACATTTGGTGACTTTATTATTTTAATCGTTTACATGTGGACTCCGTCCCGTGTTCAGTGATCCGTTTGATAAGGAAGTCAACAAAGTTCGAGAGAAGTAAAAGATTAAAGGTCGTTGCATTCCGATTCTCGTTCGTGAATTTGGTTCAATAATGTTTTATGTTCAAGCATGTCGACGAGATGATGTGGCTTGGGACTCGTATGAGAACGGTTGAGCTCGCTAGCATCACTCACAAGCAAGCACGCACACAAGCATGGCATGGCAGCAAGGAGCAGCCAAGGCAGTGCTGGTGCGCGATCCATGCTCCACACCCTCCACGCATCAGCATCGCCCAGCAACGAAGCAACAAGCAGAGCAGACTTCGCGCGCAACTCGCGCACTCCATGCGCGCCCCTCGCGCAAATCAGGTATCCCAGCAGGTCAGCAGCGCATAACAGGTAGCAACTCTGCGCGACTAGCGCGCCTAGCCTACGCAACTCGCGCAAGACGAGTGTTGGGTTCGGGTGTGGCGATTTGTTGAGGCTCGTCTATTCCACTTAGTTTTAATTAGTTTTATTTTCTAATCCTTCATTATTGACTATTACTTAGAACCCTAATTAGAGATAAGAACACACTTTCTCCCTCTCTAATCCTTTTAGTTTAGTTTTGATTATTGAAGAATCGTGGATTAACTCTATGCCGATCGTAGCGTAATTCTATTCTTGAGAACGATGATTTGATCTTCGGTTAGTTTATTGTGAAGTTTCTTTATTAAACTCTTTCTTAATTATACTATTGATTTCTATTTGGTTATATGACTGATTGCTTGATTGCTAGGAAGTACAACTAGTCTCTTCTTTCAATTAATTTATTGCTAGAACTTAGAACGATGGCCGATTCTTTTGTTCTTTGTTTATGAGTAGAAAACTAGGGTTTAACTTAGAATCTGATTGTTCTTGTTATTTCTTAGTGAAATCATTATTTCCAAATTGTATAATTGCGCTAGTAATTGTTGTTTGGCTCATAGATTCCTAGGGTTTTGACGTGCTTTAGAATGAAACTTAAATTGCTGCTTCAATTAGGTTATTCTTGAGTTCAATTATTTTATCTGCAGATTCGAGTAGTTTAACTATTCTTTAGAGGGAAGAGGGATTTATTTCTCAATCTATAAGTGATTAAGAGTAGTTGTTTAAACATACAAACCGATGATCGATAACCCGAACTGAAGTGACAATCTTTCTATATTTTATTATTGTTTTCTTAGTCTGTTAATTAATCTTTTAATCTGAAAAACCCCCTTTCAATCTCTTGTGAATATACTTTGGTACCTAAGTCTCTATGGTTCGACCCTACTTATCTCCTACATTATTTGTGTTGGAAAGTCGGTTTATAAATAGTATCTTTGGTGAACACGTGCGACAGCGTTCTACAAAATTTTGGAGTCATTGCAGGGGTGATAAGAGGTTTTTAGTGTGTCTTTAAGGCACTAACAACCGCTTAACAAACAATATTTATAATCCTAACGAGCAACTACTAAGAACGTAGCAATGGCAAGTCAAGGGTCGAAGCACAAGGAAAAAGGGATTGACTAAGGTCTATTAAGTCTAAAACTACCTAGGTGAAGGGTATTTAGGGATGTGAAAGATTGATTCAACTATCAACTAATAACTAGCTAAAGAATAACAACTAACAACCACGTAAGAGATGTAAATATAATAAGGCAAACACTAGAGTTCGGGCTACTCGTATTAACTCGGGCTGAACAACGATAATCAACACAATAGCAATTCAAGAACGATGAATGTACAGGGTTAAGTCTCCCTCTAAATTACACTAGTCCTCTCTCGAATGGTCCTCAAGAGTAATCAATTAATCAGTCAACCAAATCCTCTCTCGAATGGTCCTTTGTCAATTGATTAAAAGATTCAATGAGATCGGAAAGCCCCTAATTAAAGGATCCCCTTAATTCCTACCCAATCCCTTGGCCTAGAAACTAAGTCGAAGCATGGGAATGAAAAAGGGGATCAAGATTCAATGAAGAACGATAGAAACCCTAAGTGCCCTAGCATAAATGTGATCAAGATCTATCCTAGGGTGTCAAAACACCAAGTTCAATGCATGAACAACAAATTGAATCATAATTACATTAACAATCTACATTAAGCCCTTAATTCATACTTTCGCCCAAACCCTAGATAATGAACTACTCACTATTCATGGATTCTAAGCAAAATAGATTAATAAAATTAAACATGATTAACAAAGCAATGAAAATAGAGAAAAGAGATTGAAAGAAAATTACTTGAATTGATTGAACAATTGAATCTTTAATGAATGTAGCAATATGAGAAACTAAGAGTATTTGAGTGTTTAGAGAGAATAAAACTAAGTATTAGAGTCTAAGTGTAGAGTTAATCCAAAGAAAAAACGCAAATACCTATTTATAATATCTCATAAATGAAGACAGAAAATCGGACAAAAACCCGAATACAGATTGACACGGGCGTGTCCAAAACGACACGGCCGTGTAGACCTGCTCTTCAGAATTCTCAAGTCTTCACAAAAGTTACTGCCTCCGTAGAAATGATCCAACACGGGCATGTCAAAATGGACATGGGCGTGTTGTCCTGGACTTCTCAAATCAGTGGGCAAGCAGAACATGACAGTCTTTGTGGAAAAAGACCAATCAGCGGACAACTCAACTTCATTCGATCATATCTCTTTCGTCTCTTATCGGAATTGGGCTTATGACTAGTTGTTGGAAAGCTATCGAAACGACCTAACACCTCCCACTTGAATTACCTTAATCCAATTTACGTATCAAAAGTTATGTCCATTCGAATTTAAAAATTCCACATAGTCTTCCAATGATCATATGACTTCAAAAACCTGCTAGTTAGCCTGGAAATCATCAAAAAAAACTAAACAGATAATGAAGCGACAATATAATTCAAAGGTGACAAAAACCATGCAATGCTAGTTTTAAATGCTCTAAACTACATGCAAGGACACTAAAAATGACCTACAATTAAGCACAATAAATTGTTTATCACGGGGACTTGGCAACAACTAAAGTGTGTTTATAATAGATTGTTTTTATTTTCTTTTATTTTCTAATTTTCTTTTTTTTATGGTTGAGACCCGTGCTACTAACCAAAATCAATTGCAGTACGATCCAGAACTTGAATTGACTCTTTTCAGGCTGAGGAGAGGACTGGGGAGAGATTTTGAGGAGCTTCCATTCCATATTGATTTTGAGGAAGACATGCCACCACGAGCGGAGCCACGGACTTTGCGGGAGCTCACTGCTCCCAACCTTGATCAACAGACCTTATGCATAGTGTTCCCTAAACCCGAAGAGGGCGCTACCACTACCACTTTCGAGCTCAAGTCAGGGCTCATCCATCTCTTGCCATCCTTCAATGGACTCAGTAGGGAGGATCCGAACAAGTTTTTGTTTAATTTCACGTAGTGTGCTCAGGCATGCGACCAAGCAGTGCTACTGAAGAACACGTGAAGCTGAAGACATTTCCTTTCTCCTTAAAAGATACCGCTAAGGATCAGCTCTAATATCTTCCACTAGGTTGCATCTCCACATGGGCTGAAATAAAGCGATGGTTTTCAGTCAAATACTTTCCAGCTTCTAAGTCCTTCACCTTGAAAAAGGAGATAAGCAACATTGAGCAGAAATATGATGAGTCTCTCTATGAGTATTGGGAGCGGTTCAAGAGATTGTTTGCTAGTTGTCCATATCATGGGTACAATGACCATGACCTCATCCTCTACTTTTACAATGGTCTTACTGATGAGGATGTGCGTATGGTCAATGCTGTTAGTGGTGTGTCTATCATCAACAAGACCCCAGACGCAGCTCGAGCTTTGATAGAGGAGTTGTCTGAAGGCTCCAGGCACTTTGGTAGACGAGGTGGCCAAAGGAAGAATGTTAGTGCAGCGAGTAGTAGTGACCCCCAATTGGGAGAGCAAGTGCAAGCTCTCACTTCCTTAGCGAGAGATCTTATGGTGAAGGCGCAAGTACAACATGTGAAGGCTTGTGGGATTTATTCTTCTAACCATCCTACGGATTGTTGCCCCCAATTGCTAGAGGGGCCGAGTGAAGAGGTGAAAGCCATGGGTTTCAAGGCCAATAGATCAACTAAAGGAGGTATGATCCCTATTCTACTACCTATAATCCGGGATGGAGGGATAACCCGTGATTGAGATATGGGAATGATTACAACAACCAGCCACCTAGTCAGTGCCAACAAGCTCCAAATCAGGGGTAAGGTTCGGGGTCGAGGCAAGGATCTTCTATGTCTTGCGAAGATATGATACATGCCTTGACCAAGAACATGAACTCTATGCAACGCAATATGGTATAGTTTCATAGTAGACTCGGGCTAGCATCAGAAATCTGGAGAATCAAATGAGCCAATTCTCGAGTGCGGTGAGTAGGTTAGAGGCTCGTGATAGTGGGAAATTGCCATCCCAAACTGAGTTGAATCCGAAAAAGAATGTGAGTGCCATTATGGCGGTGGATGAGGCTCCAAAGCAACAAAAGGGGAGTCTTTTGATTCCAAACTACAAGCCCCCTCCACCTTTTCCTGCAGCATCGGGCCGACAGAAGGTATGAAAAGAGCGAAGGCCTTTATGAGGCCTTGTAGGAGCCCAAGGTAAGTCCCCCTACCCCTCATGTAGTTGAGCCAGCAAATGATTTTGTTGGTTTTGTTTCCCATAATTTGCTCCCCCCCTAAGCATGATGATCCTAGCATGTTTACTATCCCTTGTACAATCCATGACACCCCTATTCCCCAAGCTATGTTAGACTTAGGAGCGTCCATTAATGTGATTCCCCTCTCCCTTTATGAGTCTTCAAAGCTTGGTCCCCTTATTGCTATTAGTGTCATTGTTCAATTGGCGAACGAATCCACTATCCACTCGAAAGGGAAAATATTGGATGTGTTAGTCAAAGTTGGTAAACTGCAATTTCCTACTGATTTCTATATATTGGAGATGGAGTCTTATGCTTCTCCAGTTCTCTTAGGGAGACCGTTTTTGAAAACCTCCAATACGAAGATTGATATAGGTACGGGGTCGTTAAGCGTCGAGTTTGGGGGTCGGGTTGAGTCTTTTGGGATGTTTGTTGTGAGAAGTTTGTAGTGTATAAACTCTCATGCTTTGTTGGTGCTATAAAGTCGGTGTAACATACTCCTTGTGGCACTACTAAGAAGAAGAAGGCTAAAAAGGTGAAGAGTCCTAACAAACCCCCCGATGTGCCCCATGATTATAAATTATTTTCACTAACATTGGTTGGGCAAGGTGTGGTTTTCTCTGATTTGCAGGTACAAGAGTTCAATTAAGGAAGTGAGTCTAACCCCGAATAATTTTGGGAGGTAAGTAGTGGAGCTAACGACTCTAAACTAAGCGCTACTCGGGAGGCAACCCGAGCTTTTTCGTTTTCTTTCCTTTTCTTTCTTTCTTTTCCTCCCACCCTCCATCCCCAATTTCTTTGTCCATTTCCGGAATTCCACCACAATAAATAGCCATATCCTATTCCTATTCCTTTTCCATTCCCCTTTCCACAAAATTTCAAACACATTGAGCATTTGCATCCTAGATCTTTCTATGGGGTGCGAATTTCGAACCTTTCCTTCCATTGAGGTTGGGTTCGAACTTATCATTGTTGGTTGGTTGAGGAAGTTAGGTTTTTAGTTGAGTGGATCTTTGGCTTTGTATAATGGTTGTTGGGGTTGAGTTTTTGATGCATTATGCGTGGTGGTGTTGAGGGAGTGACGACTTTGTGAGAGTTGATGTCGCGTTATCCCTTTTCCCCTTCCTTTTCCTTCTTTTACATGTTCTCACATTGAGGACAATGTCTTGATTAAGTGTAGGGGGGATATTCATTGATTTGGGTGTGTTTTGTGTGACTTACACATTTATTTTTTGATTTGCTTTTGAAAAAAAAACTGCAAAATGAAAAAATCCAAAATATATGTGAAAACCCGTTGAGTTGGAAACTCAGGCAAGAATGGGGGCCCGGATAGGTTGAAAACTTGAAAGAGCAACCTATGCAAGAAAGTGTCTATCTAGAGCGGGTGAGATGGTGAGTTCATAAGTTGAAAAAGAAAAAAAATTGTGAAGCTAGGATGAAAACTCGAAAGAGCTCCTAGAGATAAAAGAGAGCTATTTTGAATCATTTGTCGGAGTTGGTGTCATAAGAAGATGGTGATATAAGGAGTGTTTCGGGTAGGATTTCATTTTGGTGTTTGAAGTAGCGGCGAATAGGTTAGAACTCATCTATCTTTGGAGAGATAAGGAGTGATGGTTGTGATTAGTGCGGATTTGGTGTGAATTTAAGTCCTTTGAGATTTTCGGGGCTCGAATTCACTTTATTGATTTCATGACTCTTGGTGTGTGATTTTGGTGTTGAATGTGATTGAGTATGCTTCTAATGTTGTTTTAGGTGAGCTTTTGGTTCAAGTGTGGGGGTGTCTTTTCCCCTTATTTTTGACCTTAAGCGATTCGGAGAAGAGTAGCATCGTTTTCATACACTAGGATGGAGTGATTAGGGGAGTAGTCTGTGTTTGTGCTGTTTTGGAAAGTTGTACACCATGTTCTTAATGATTGAGTTTACTCGAGGTCGGGTAAAGTTCAAGTGTGGGGGTATTTGATGAGACCATGTTAGGTGTGTTTTTAGAGTATTTCGGAGTTTGTTTTGAAAGGTTTAGGCCTTGAGAAGCGGAGTTTCGTATATATTAGCCTAAGTGTGGTACATGGAGAATTAGAATAGTTTCAACGCATTAGAGGAGATTTATGGACATTTGGTGACTTTATATTATTTTAATCGTTTACAGGTGGACTCTGTCCCGTGTTCTTGATCCATTTGATAAGGAAGTCAACAAAGTTCAAGAGAAGTCAAAGATTAAAGGTCGTTGCATTTCGGTTCTCGTTCGTGAATATGGTTCAATAATGTTTTATGTTCAAGCATGTCGACGAGATGTTGAGTCTTGGGACTCGTATGGGGATGGGTGAGCTCGCTAGAATCACTCACAAGCAAGCACGCACACAAACATGGCATGGCAGCAAGCAGCAGCCAAGGCAGTGCTGGTGCGTGAGCCATGCACTCCCCTGCAGCCCCACGCATCAGCAGCGCCCATCAATGAAGCAGCAAGCAGAGAAGACTTCGTGCGTGACCTGCGCACTCTATGCGCGCCCCTCGCGCAAATCAGGTTTCCCAGCAGGTTAGCAAGGCACAGCAGGCATCAACTTTACGCGACCAGCGGGCCTAGCCTGCGCGACTCGCGCATGACGAGTGCTGGGTTCGCGTGTGGCGATTTGTCGACGCTTATCTATTCCACTTAGTTTTAATTAGTTTTATTTTCTAATCCTTCATTATTGACTATTACTTAGAACCCTAATTAGAGAGAAGAACACAATTTCTCCCTATCTAATCCTTTTTGTTTAGTTTTGATTATTGAAGAATCGTGGATTAACTCTATGCCGATCGTAGCGTAATTCTATTCTTGAGAACGATGATTTGATCTTCTGTTAGTTTATTGTGAGGTTTCTTTTGTAAAATTTTTCTTAATTATAGTATTGGTTTCTATTTGATTATATGATTGATTGCTTGACTGCTAGGAAGTACAAGTAGTCTCTTCTTTCAATTAATCTATTGCAAGAACTTAGCACGATTGCCGATTCTTTTGTTCTTTGTGTAAGAGTAGCAAACTAGGGTTTAACTTATAATTTGATTGTTCTTGTTATTTCCTAGTGAAATCATTATTTCCAAATTGTATAATTGCGCTAGTAATTGTTGTTTGGCTCATAGATTTCTAGGGTTTTGATGTGCTTGAGAATTGAACCTAAATTGCTGATTCAATTAGGTTGTTCTTGAATTCAGTTATTCTATCTGCAGATTCGGGTAGTTTAACTATTCTTTAGAGGGAAGCGGGATTTAGTTCTCAATCTCTAAGTGATTAAGAGCTGTTGTTTAAACATAGAAACTGATGATCGATAACCCAAACCGAAGTGATAATCAACTGAACTCAAGATTCTTCTTCATTGATCTTTTTATATTTTATTATTGTTTTCTTAGTCTGTTAATTAATCTTTTAATTTGGAAAACCCCCCTTTCAATCTCTTGTGAATATACTTTGGTACCTAAGTCTCTGTGATTCGACCTACTTACCTCCGACATTATTTGTGTTGGAAAGTCGGTTTATAAATAGTATCTTTGGTAAACGCGTGCGACCGCGTCCCACCAGAAACAATACAAGCATTCCGCTCCACATCACAGTTTCATCAAGATCCTAAACTCTAGCATAGAGTGTGGGCTAATGTTTGGGCCTAGTCCAGCCATGGTCAAAATTACTATTTTACCCCTGGGCCTTCATAGGCCAGAGAATATAGGCTTTCAGTCAAGCCCACTGACAAAAGGCCTTCATGCCATGATCACCTTTACCAGTTGACATCACCTCAGTACTACCTATAAATAGTACTTGCACCTAATCATTCAGGTACGTTTTTCACACATATTCCAATGCAATTACTTGTATCTCTAACCTTTCGAGATCAGATCTGACTTAGGCATCGGAGGGATGATCCCGGGAACATCCCCTGGGTAGTTCACTATGCTCGTTTTTGCAGGCACTCGGATTCAAAGATCTTGGACTGTTACTGGAAACTACCCTAGCTGGACCTGGACTCCCCGGAATTACAAATTTCTACTTTGTTTCTTATACCTCAAACAATGGGGATTACTCTGAATACAAGTCTATGAGTTTTATAAATTAAGATATGATAATGAAAAGTAGAAAGAAAATGGTTTTGTTGGCTTGGAGTTATGAACTAAATTCGTAAATGAGTTAGTTTCAGGTAGAGAAAAGGTTTATGATGTTTAATGGGCCAAGGGTGTCAAGTATAATGAATAGTATGAATGTATGATGAAAGTAATGTAAGAACCAAAGCATGTACTTATTAAAGCTCTAAACTTGTGTAAAAAGTCCTTAATTGCCAACAGTCCGTTCAAATTAAAGTTAAAGTTAATGTCTTACAATTCGTATTCCGATCAATTACCAAAGTTATGTGAAGCATGATTAGTATAAGGATGTGATAAATGCCTGTGCGTGCAAATTGTTTTCGAAACAAAGTAGTTTTTACGGGCTGGAGTAAAATTACGAGTTTTCCACTCACTTTGGAATGTTTCCTCTCTTTTTTTTGTCTATATGTTTTTCTTTTGAACGAAGCCCAGGTTATGAAAGAAGGCTCGGGATGGATCCGTGAAAAGCAATTTCTTAAGATGGATTTCATGAAGTGGGATTAAGATCAATAGAAGCATGTTGATAATTAAGGTCATAGTTTCGGAAATAGTGAGCTTTTGTAAGAATATTATATTATTGGTGGGCTATAACCCATAGGTTTAAGAAAACGCTTCCACAAAGCATGTGACTAATTAGTGTTAGAGATAATTAAGGCACCCCAGTTCGGGGCGTTACAAGAGCTGCGCGTGGTAAATGGTGCAAGAGTTCTGGTTGTTATTGTTGGGACTTATTTCTACATTTTCCTTTCAGATTAAATTAGAACTTAATAATTGTTATTATGTTCCTGCTATATCTAAAAACACTATTTCTATTCCTGTTTTGGATAATGAAGGGTTTTCTTTTACAATTGCTTCTCTGTTTATTTGAATTCAATGTTTTATGCCACTACTAAAAGGTACAATGGTCTATATTTTCTAGACTTAGACAAAGATGTCCTTAAGATAGACAATAAAAAACATAGATCAAGCGATACCAATCCTACTTACTTATGGCATTGGCAATTAGGACATATAAACTCGAAACACATTCAGAAGTTACATAAATATGGACTTCTAACATCCTTTGACTTTAAGCCATTGATGTGTGTGAATCATATTTAATGGGCAAAATGACAAAGTCACCTTTTACCAAGTGATAAATTGGGCCTAATACATATTGATGTGTGTGGACCAATGAGCATAAAAGCTATGGAAGGGTTTTGGTACTTCATCACTTTTATTGACGATTTAAGTAGATGAGGATATGTCTATTAAATGAAGCATAAATTGTAATCATTTGAAAAGTTCAAAGAATTGCAGAATGAAGTCCAAAATCAACATTGCAAGACAATCAAAGCATTACGATCCGATCGTCGTGGTGAACATTTGAGTCAAGAGTGAAATGATCACTTGAAGAGTTGTAGAATTCTTTCATAACTAACTCTGACTGTAATACCTCAGTTGAATGGTGTATTCGAAAGGAGGAACTGAACTTTACTTGATATGGTTCGAGCTATGATGATTTTGGTTGATCTTCCAATATCCTTTTGGGGATATGCTCTCAAAACTGTTGCTTTCACACTTAATAAAACTCCATCAAAGGTAGTAGAAAAGACACCATATGAGATATGGAGTGAAAGGTTCCAAACTTGTCTTTTCTAAGAATTTGGGGTTGCGAGATCCTTGTAAAAAGTTTACTTCTAGAAAAACTCGCCCCTAAATCAGATAAGTGTTTCTTTGTGGGTTATCACAAAGAAAGCAATGGCTATTACTTCTACAACCGAACTGAGGGAAAAATGTTTGTTTCTCGTCGTGGTGTCTTTTTGGAAAAGATTTATTTCCAAAAAGGCAAGTGGGAGTAATGTATTTCTTAAAGAAATTTGAGAAGAGCAACAAATGGACGTAGTTAAACCTATGTAGGAGTTAGTTTCACAAGTGCCAGCTGTGGAGCTTGAAGTAGTTCCTCCTTTGGAGAAATCTTCTCCCATAACTGACCAAGTGTTAGACGACGTGCATTCCATACATGAACCTTCTATTGTCCCATCTGAATCTAATTCATGCAAAAATTTCAAATTGTTGAGAATAAAATTTCTCCTGTTACAGCCCTTCGCAGGTCCAGTAGACCAAGAATACCAACAAAAAGTTTGTTGATTTCTTGTAAACCAAAAGTGCAGAGATAATTATATTAGAATTTGAGGAACCTACTACTTATAAGCAATATTTGATGAGTGAAGACTCTGAAAAATGGCTTGAATCCATGAAGTCCGAAATGGCATCCATGTCTGAAAATCAAGTATGGAATTTGATGGATTTGTCTGACGGGGTACACCTATTGGTTGACAGTAGGTTTTCAAAGTGAAAACAGACAAGGATGGTAACATTCAGGTTTATAAACCAAGGTTGGTTACAAAAGAGTTCAAGCAAGTTTATGGTATAGACTATGATGAAACCTTTTCACCAGCAGCAATGCTTAAGGCCATTCGAATACTCCTAGTGATCGCTGCCTTTGTAATTACGAGATTTGGCAGATGGATGTCAAGGCTGTTTTCTTATATGGGTTCTTGAATGAGGATGTTTATATGACACAATGATTGAAAGGTTTTGTGGATTTAGAATATCCTAGTAGGGTATGTAAGCTTCCAAAGTCCATTTATGGATTGAAGCAAGCATCCCGGAGTTGGAATCTCCAATTTGATCAGGCAATCAAACAATTTGGTTTTCTCAAAAACGAAGAACGGTGGGAGTGTTGTGTTTACAAGAAGGAAAGTGGGAGTAACATAGTATTCTTAGTCTTGTATGTAGATGACATACTTCTCATAAGAAACGACATTCCCATGCTTGAGTCAGTCAAGGAATGGTTCAAAAGTTGTTTCTCTATGAAAGACCTTAGAAACATTAAGTATATTTTGGGGATCAAGATTTATAGGGATAGGTCTAAGAGGATGATTGGACTTAGCCAACGAACTTTAATAGATAAGATCGTCACTGAGTTCAATATGGAAAACTCTAAGAGATATCTTCTTTCCATGCAACATGGCATGTCAATTAGTAAGACTCAATGACCTTTCGGACCTGATGAAATTAAGCGAATGAGTAATGTTCCTTATGTGTTAGCTATATTATGCATTCCATGATTTGTACTTGCCAATATGTTTCATATGCCTTAAGCATGTGTAGCACATTCCGATCAAATCTATGTGACACACACTGGAGTGAAACTAAGAATATCTTAAAGTACTTAAGAAGGATTAAGGATAATTTCTTAGTGTATGAGGTGAAAATAAGTTAATTGATTGAGGGTTATACAGATGCGAGCTTACAACCTGATAAAGATGATTTTCGATCCAAATCTGGTTTCATCTTTTGTCTAAATGGAGGGGTATCGAGTTGGAAAAGTTCAAAACAAAAAAAGAACAGGACATGTCAGCTTTTGCTCTCTAGCTATGACGACCAGGTGCACGATAGCATGAACTTGTAAACGTGCACCAAACTCGACAATGACTAGGAAGAAGAAGACAAAAGTTGATGGGAGGAATGGAGAAGATCAAGGATCGTCTGTTCAATCTTCAAGGGCAGCTCAATCGTAGAATCATGGCAATTGAAGATGCCCGCCAATGAAAAAGTAACCACTTCTAGTTGGTAAGAATCCTCGACCATCTTCTGTAACTAGGAGATTAATCCTTGATGCTGAACCTAGGGATGAGAATGTGGTTTGGAATACCCTATTTGATAGCTTTACACCGTAGAGAGACTTTTGAATTGCGAGGTACCATTACGAGCTCAATATATACGAGTGTTATTTCGTGAAATAACTCGAATCTCACTAGAGAGGTCAATCTATGAGATTTGTTGCTCCAAGTACAAACTTAGGCAAATCTTGTATATCTCTTCATGAAGTGTTTGAATTCTTTCGAAGCAGTGGTCAAATTTTCTCTTTGCTCGTGCATCTACAACCTTTTCAAAGAGGTTTTTCAGAGCAATATTCTTAAACTTGGTGTTCATGTTGGTTGCAAGATGACCGATGCACAATCTATGGTGCACATTTGGCCTCTGCCATCCTATCAGGCTCGTTCATGGGTGCAATGATATCCCTATGTCAATATGAGATGACACACAATCTTGGTCACATCTCTATGTCGATGAATGCCTAATACAAGCTAGAAACCATGACGAACTCTCGGTATTCTTTCCCTCAACATCTGCAAGCAGGAATAGTTGAAAATTAGCATACATGGATATAAAAATGGTCCCTTATACTTACTGTATAAATGGGTACCACCAATGGTTATGAGTAGTGAGAAACAATGCAACAAGTGAAGTGATGCATCATGTGTTTGAACTATTTACCAATGAACTATGGTTCCATGGTTCCACCCTTACACAAGTGTCATGTACCCTGTTAGATCCTCAAAAGACTCTTTCCAATAACTAGAATGATAGTAATTGCCTTTTGTTTAACTAGCAAAGCTCGCTTGTGAATGATGGTGGGCTCGAACTTTTATTTCATAACTTATGCAATAAACTGGATTTTAAATGATGGGTCAGTTCTGATTAAATCTTAAGTTACACTAGCAACATAATCAAAAGTGAGAAGTGGATGGTCAAATGAGCCAATATCTCCTTCATAATTGCTCGCATGAGGACCTCCATACTTGACGATTTTGACTGTGGTTGCAGGAGCCCTAAGTTCCTAACTCCTCCTGGCCTCCACGGAGAACCACACTCTCTTTCTCAAGAACTCAATGATGACATACTTGGATGACTCGACCTTTACGACACTAAAGCATTTCATTTTTAAAAATAAAATATGACGTAATAAAAATTCAACGGCTCCAAAGAATCAAACCCATTTCCTTAGAACTCGCCTCTAGTTGAAAAATTATTGTTTCATGCCCAAGTATGTCAAGCATCAATCAACCTTTTATCCATCTCGTATATTGTATCAAAGGTTTGAGAAGGAGCACCCTCCACAATTGCCTTAACAACCTTATCCCCTCACACCGTCATCCTCCTCTCCATCAGAATTCGTGTTCCCCTCAACAGTGTAACATACATCCACATCGGTTTGACATAAAGTGTTCATTGTATCACATGATTTAGGGCTGTTTTTTGTAAGCAATTATCAATTCAAAGAAGAAATGACTAAATTAAATACTAAAATAAGATCATAAATTAGCAATATCATCCTTCTTAAGATTAAAGTAATTAGCATTTATCATTTCAGTTATAATTAACTAACAAATTTATTAGTAAAGAACTAACATCCTTTTTAGAAATTAGGATTTCAATTCCAATTTCAAAGTTAAAGAATTTCAATATTAATTCAAAATGTAATACTTACAAGTTAGGATTGGAGATTGGGAAAGTGAAAAATGGTGGTAGTGGCAAACGCTGATGGTGGCGCGACTTAATTCTTCAGCGATGACAAAAATGACTAATCTAAGGTGGCTGGTGTTATGGTTTAAAGTGAGAAGGTGCACGGTCTAAGATAAGGGGGAATATGTTTTGAATGAATAATGTTAAATGGGTTATGACATGAGTCAACCAAGATCTCGTTAAGTGAAGTAGTGAGATCCTTAAATGATTCGCTACTTTGTTTAAAGCACTCATTTCAAGTATCTCGTTGTTTCAATTAATGAGATATTAAAGGATTTCACTATTTCAATAAGTGAGATACTAGATTATATCCGTGCTACCGTGAAGTTCATATCCAAATATTATATATATTTACTTTAACAATAGTATTAATCAGTAATTTTTCTCTTTTTGTGACAATCATTAATGAGTTAAATATTTTTTAAAATCAAATCATGTATTTGGAACAATAAGCAATTAGTCCAAATTATTATAATTTTGTTTATTAATTGAAATTATTAGAAATTATTACACAATAAACCAATATTATAGTTTTTGTTGGCGTCTGAGTAATTACAATTACTAGTGTTTGTTAACCCAGTTCATAATGTTAACTTGGTTTTAATTTGTAACCTAATTTTTCAAAAATAAACCATTATGCTTATAATTTGTTTGTAGACATTATTTGTTTTATAAAATTAATACAAAGTACTTATATTTTGAATGATTTATTAATGTGCTTAACCACAAAATAGGTTTTATCAACAAATATCTAATCGCAAGTACAATAATTTTAATATCATGTACTCCTTCTGTCTCATATTAGATGATATAGTTTGACTTGCATAAAGTTTTAGTAGTGTTATTTGACTAACTTATTTTATTGAGAGTAGTTGATTATTGGTATTTGTTTTAGTACATAAAGTACATGTTGGTGGATTGGGAGTTGGTGGGGTTATAAATTAATTATATGTGGGATTCATATATATTAAAAAATAATATTTCTATTGTACTCATATGCCATTTAAAAAAAGTGTATCAACTAATGTGAGACGGACGAATAAAGGAACTGCATCATTTAATATGGGACGGTGGGAGTATATATAATTTTCTCATACAATTGGTTTTACACATGATATTCGAAAGTAATCGGATGTTTATAAGAATTCCTCGAATTTCTTGGTTCTTTAGCTTGGATTTGAACATTTTTTTGGCTTGAATATGAATGGATTTGATCGATTATGTTTTTCCTTCTTCCGCTTTTCTTAGTGATGGCAAAAGTGGTGAATAGTGACAGAAGTGTTGGATGGTAAATCGGGAGCTCTCAATAAGTTGTTAGGGTATTTAAAAGTTTTGTAATTGATTTGGAGCTCTAAGTTATTTTGTAATACATAGCTCTTAGGGCTATGTATAAGCATTTAATATACTATATTACTTAAAATGGTATTAAGTTTGGAATTTATCAACAGATCACGCGTAAATCTATATTATTAATGCTCAATATTTCCTTTTTTAGCTTCTTAAACATAGCCCTATATCTTTTTCCTTGATTTATATTCCCAAAATTTTGAGATTTGTGATAGTGTATAATTTTTAGCTGCCAATACTTGCCTAAATGATAAAGGTGCTTTTTGTCTTTTGAATGATAGTACTTGCCTATACTTTTTTTTTTGGTAAGGAGAAGTGGCCTGGACCCCGCTCGGGTCCTATTGGGCCAGGCACTTGAGAGTAGGGGGGAAGGGTAAGGGAAATCCCTACCCTCAAAGTGCCCCTAGTGGGGATTGAACCCCCAACCTTGTGGTTGGAAGGATACAATCCTTTCTACTAGACCAAGTACTACTTGCCTAAATGATCAAGGCGTGTATAATATGTTATGGTAATTGGCAAAAAGACTCTTGGTCGTCACTTGCCTAATTAATCAATATATAAATGCAGAGTTTTCTAATTTTAAACTGAATATGGCAGGATGCTTTGAGAGCTTATCAAAAGTTGAATTCAGCAATCCTAAGTCCTATAACTTTGCTTTAATTATACTGAAATGCAAAGCTCTCGAATTTTAAACTGATTTTGGCGGGATGCTTTGAGAGCCTATCAAAAGTTGAATTGAGGAAATCCTAAGTCTCCTATCTATGACTTTGCTTTAATTATATTGATTTAAAGATTTTGCTATTTCGTTTAGTGAAAATATTTTGCCATAAAAAAATTATGAAACGTGTGGACCCGCTGACGTATACGGAATCAAAGGAATTAATTAAAAATACGGTGTAGGGATTTTCTTTTTTTGCAAAACAACAATATTTAAGGAAAAATTTTAAAATATTTATGATCAAGAGTGCATGTTGGACAAGAGAGATGATACACATAAACTAAGTTTATGTGAGGGTCCACATACACTTGATTCTCATTGGATAGAATCAGTGGGATCCAAAATCCACTCACTTTGAAATTTCATTTTCGAATTCAAACCTAAATCTGAAAATTTGGATTTGAGTTTCAAATTTCTTGTGGGTCCCCTACCCAACAAAACCCAATTTTTGTCCCTCCTCCCCATTTTCTTTCTCACCTCGGTATATTTCTTTCTTTCTCTAACATTTTCTGTCAACTTCACCAAGAACCCAACCGGAATTCTTGCCGGGAAAATTAACATCGGCGGAAAAGTAAAAGCACTCGGATTTTTGGTTCAAGCAGGAAATCTCACTCGAATATGTTGTTCTTGCCAAAAATCTTAATCGGATTTGTAAATCAGGGCACTTGTAAATTGTACTCGAATATTGAAAATTAAGAACATCACACTTCTTTTAGATATGGGCATTTGTATTATTGTTTAGCTGCCAGAAGTTCAGAGCTTTGTCACCGGAATTAGTTTATCTTCTCCTTTTTTATTTGCTATAGTTTTAGTCCAGATCCAGATATGGATTTCTTGCTAAATTATTGTCTTCCTATTTGGACTTGGATTTGTAGTCAAAAAAATTGAATAATTGATGTGCAGCATATAGATCTGGAGTTTGCATATTGAATATCTAAAGCTTGAACGGTTGGAGTTGCAGATAGAACATTTAGAACATCAAATACAAGTATCGAAGAAGCTGTAACAGAATTAGAGATTGGAAACAGTAACAATGATTTCCTTTAGTATCACAATATTTATAATAGTACTATCTCCGTCTTGTATTAGTTGCAACATTTTGACTGGCAATATCTAACTATCAATTATTAAAAATTATGATAAATTGATATTTTAAAATTATACATCGAGACAAATCTAAAAACATCTTACTTACTAACATTTCGTTTTATATGATAGTTAAAAATCATGGACAAAGTAAGACATATGAATAGTATAAAAGTCGAATTGTTACAACTAATATGGGACAGAGGGACATATTATATTCCTTAAAGGGATAAATACAGTAGTTGTTTTCTTTTTTTTATTTATTATTTTTACAATCAGCTGCATCCCCTTCAATTCTAGATTTACGACGATGGACGTTCATTGCATTACGCAAGTCCCTCCGGTTGTATGTTAGGTCTCATGCCCTCCATTTTCGACCACCATCGCATTGAAGTTCTTTGATAAGCGTATATCCACGACGTCATTGGTGACCATTTTCTCGAAACTTGTGTCATCAATATTCCTATAATTAGCCATTAATCTGTTGCACAACGGATTAAGGTCATGATTGTGAGTTAGATTACACTTGCATATCACCCTTCTATCGTCTTTCATGCGTGCTTCGACAAACACTTTGCATCCTGTAACCTTTGATCTCTCGGATTGTTGCAATCCCCCCTTCTTACATCACAATCGTAATCTTTTCATCATATGGTACTTTGGCTCTTGATCTCTCACCCCTGTTCTTCTAACACCTTTCTCCTTGTATTGCTTCATCAAATTATATATTCCTGTAAATAACTCAAACCCTTTTTTATAAGCATAGTCGTGACAATGCTTGGCAAATACTTCGCCAGAAACAAAACACATTCCTTTTGTTGGCTCAACTTCTTCCTCGTTTAAGTTCACATCATCTTCGTCACTGACTTCCAAAGGCACTCTCCTTCTTCTTCTGTTAATTCTATTACATTTTCGCGCTACTACCTCATTCAAGTCCAAAGTCACTTCTATTTCTCCAAATTCTATTCCATCAGGAACTACTTCCTCATTCAAGTCGCAATGTAACCCTTTTTCTTTTATATTATCAAGGACTTCCTCATTCAAGTCCAAGTTTACTTGTTTTTCATGCAAACTTTGATTTAGATCAATCATGAATTCTCGTTGTTCTTCCATATTATCCATTGCACTATCATTAATTAAAGCCATTTTTAGCAACTATTTGTATATGTATGCTACTACTTTAAATGGCAAATGTACTTAAAGAAATCCCCATTCAGTTACTGTGTTAAACTGTTTTGATACTAATGGAAATGGAAAAAGAAAGTAATTATATCTCCAAACACTTACTATATTATACAGTTGTGTTACTAATTAAAAAGTTAATCAGAACGACTGCAGTAGTAGTCATAAGCTACAAAACCCTAAAACACCTTCCGCAGTTTTTTCCTCATCTTCTTCATCTTCCACAGCATATCAAATTACTGGAACAAGCATTCCTCATCAACAACCTATTGTTTTAATACTAGCACATCACTCGATTATCTATACTTAACTTATCTAGTAAATTAAGGAAATAAGTTGATGAATATAACTCCATTCAATCTATTCATTACCACTTTTCGAAAATTATAAGATGTCGATTGACCGGAAAATGAGAAGCTTTCGATTCTTCAATTGATGCTTGCAGATGCTTTCGAAAATTTTAAGTTCACATATGCTTACCACTTATGGATGATCCGTCAATGTAGTAATAGTTCTTAACCTGAAATAAAGTTTTGCAGAGCACTCAGTCTCGCCGGAAACACATTTGATGTTATCTTCAATGCATCTCTCATGCCGAAAAGTCAGTTACCCATTGTTTTTCTTAGAACTTTTTAAAGGGGAAAAAATAAAGCTCGTTGGAAAATTTTGTTGGCCGGAAAACTCATCGGTTATAATAGCTTAGATGAAAATGGATGAACAACAACTTAGAACAAAAGTTCAGTAACTTTCCTACATTTACCAAAGAGGAGGGAATTTTTTTTTGGTCAACAAATGAATTTTTGGCTCCAAATGAACCACACAAACCCTCCCACTTGCTCCAAAGTCTGAAATTTATCCTGTCCAAGACTCCTTCCTTTTTCTTCCCAATTTTTTTTAACTTTAGTGACGTGCCAAGATCTTATTCGCTTAGATTTTTTGTGTATATAGGGCTTACATAAGTTTAGTTTATGCGTAGCCTTTTCATGTTAGACAATGGGCAAAATGAAGGTTACTTTTGAGCACTCCATAGTCTCCATTACTTTAGTACTAATCGTCAGTAACGTTCTTTTTGCTCTAATTGTTTTTAACTTATGAGTTTATTGCTAAAAGGCCTAGTTATGCAATGTATGACACAAAGTGACGGTAGAATTTTAAAAAAATTCAAAAAGAAGCGAAAACAACCCACATTCATTACTTTCGCGCCAACATAAAAAACTTTCCTTTTACTCCTTCAATCTTACACTCTTTAACAAATCATCCTGATTCCTGAGATCCCAAATTTGAAACAATAATCTAATTCTTATTACAAAAAAGATGAAATTCAAACTCTGACAAATAACACTCTTGTAACGTTCCCTTTTTTCGTTCTCTCTTCTTTGTCTGAAGTTTTTTAGGGTTTGGTAGTTAACTTTTCTGGTCTGACAGTCAGTCAGTGAATTTCTGGTTCACTCCAATCAAGCTACGCGAGTATGAGAACTCCCTCTCACTCTCCTACTACTTGTGGCTCTCTCCTTCTAGAATTACAGGTCTTCTTACTCTTCTCTTTTTTTTTTTGTTTCATTTCTTTTGCTTTTAATTCACGTTTCTTGCTAGTTTTTTTGGTATTGGGTTGTTTGATCTCCTTTTCCTTTTTGCCCTTTTTTTTTTGTTGTTGCTTCAACTGTTGGGTTCTGTCTCAACTTGTAAATGTTTGCATTTCTTGTTTGCAAATGCGGATTATATGCTCCTGATAGTTTAATCAGGAGTCCAATATTTTGAATTTTGGGTTACTGCTCCAATTGGAGAAAATGTGCAAATTTTTGCTGCTGTTGTGTTGGTGGGGGGTGGCAATGGCGGACCCAGGATGTCACTATCAGGGTGTCAATTATAGATTTTGAGATTGGTAACTTCGGATTGCTAAATTGAATACTAACACAATGTTCTTATTTTAGTCATTGGTAGTACCATTTGTTGCTTCTAATTGATGCTTCTTGCAATTAATTTTGGTTATTTAATTGTTTAATCTCCTTTTTCTTATGCCCTTTTTTCCTTCTGAACTTGGAAATATATGCATCTCTAGTTGCGAATACGGTTTAATTAAAGGTGAACTATTTCAAATCAGAGTTACTGCCTATGTTTTTTTTTATGAAGAATGTGCAAATCGGTGACGGTGGAGAATTGTTATTGGACCTGGATGATTTCATATAGCAATCCTATTATGGCATCTTAAGAGGAACTATCTAGTTATTACGATTATGCTGGTTAGATATGAGACTGAATGAAGTGGTGCAATCGATATTTTCAGGTGTAAATTCCCAACATATCATAATTTACCCCATTGGTATAGGTTCTAAGAAACTTACCCCTTTAAGGATTGAACCTCCCTATTATCGCCTTTTGTTGCGGCAAAATTTCGACCTTTTCCCCCCCTATGTCTAAGATGCCTAAAGATTCTTTTCCCCAAGTATTTTCTTTGAGCTTTGAACAACTGAATTAGTTGCCATAGATGTTTTAGAAGATTTTTTTTTTCTCTTCTTTCGTTATGCCCAATCTCAGTCTTTCAACTTCCTCTCCTGTTTGAGTTGGGTGAGTTACGTCTAAATGGGTTGTCACATGGTTAGGTCCTTAATTGATATGCTGTTGGCCGTAGATATGAACTCCGCCTTCGAGAAGGTTATCGTTGCATAGAGATGAAAATATTAGAATAATCTCAATTGGTTCTGAGTTCTGACTGCTAATGCATAGTTCTGTTGGGTATTCTTTTTCGAACATGTTCATCTACTAGACTTGAATTGATACACCTGAATTATAACTTTAGGATAATCATCTTTTCATATGTTTGATTATTTAGAAAATATGGGATGAAATTGGAGAGAGTGACAGTGAAAGAGACAAGATGCTTCTAGACCTCGAGCAAGAATGTCTTGACATTTACCGAAGGAAGGTGGAGAATACAAGAAAGTACAAAGCTGATCTTTATCAAACACTTGCTGAGGCTGAAGCTGAAATTGCTAGAATTGTTTCAATACTTGGAGAGAGGACTTCTTTTACTCGGGTTTGCTTCTCGTTTGACGAAATTCCTTTCAATTTTTAGTAGTGGTAAATTGGTTGTTGTATGAAGTAAATTAACAGAATTATCTATTAACTTCAATTTAATCTTTTTCCATCTTTTTCTAAAGGCAAAGGGTGCTCTAAGAGATCAGATATCCTCTATGAAACCTGTCCTGGACGATCTGAGATTAAGAAAACAGCAAAGAGTTAAAGAATTCTCTGAAACGGAGTCCCAGATAATTCGTATATGCGCTGAGATATCAGGGAATGATCAGTTTATAAGTAATGCTGAACCTCAAGTAGATGAAAAGGACTTAACTATACAAAGGCTGGCTGAACGCAAATCACATCTTGAAGAGCTTCAAAATGAGAAGGTTTTCCAACCAGTATCTTTAAACTTAATTTGCTTTGACTACTTTTGGCATTAACGTTTTGAATCACTCCATTGCAGGCTCTCCGTTTGCAGAAAGTTAATGCTCATATCAGTGCTATTCATGAGCTGTCAGTGGTCATGTCTGTTGATTTTAGAACAACGGTAGCTGAGGTCCACCCTTCTTTGGTTGATGATGGAAATAGTCAATTGAAGAGCATTAGTAATGAAAGTCTCGCTAAGCTAACGGGTGCTGTGAATACGTTAAAGCAAGAAAAACAGCAGCGCCTGAAAAAGGTGATTAGTTAAAAGGCATCTTATATTTATACTTAATCCATTTCTCCATAATTTTTTTTTGCAGTAATATGTTGTTAATTTTTGAAACAGAACCATAAATAGAAAAACCTAAAGGTGTTTATTACTTAAGTATTCATTCTTTTATGATCTGTCCTTTTGGCTAACAGCCAAATTTGTGATGTGCTGATAGTCGACTAGCTTAGTCTCAAGACTATATTTTTTTCCAGTAATCACTGAATCATTCCTGTGGATTATGTGTGCCGTTTCCATTTAAGTATCCTGCTACTAACTAAAACTATTGAGGCGTTGGGTTGAAGATCTCTCATTCTCTGAACGCAAATTGTTCCACTAAAAAATTCAAGAAACAGTCCGGTGTTTGTTTTCCACTCATTTAAATAAATGTATTTGGGTTCAACAAATGCTGCATGAAGTGGATATTTCAAGTGTACATGATTGCCAGATTTTCAGTTATTCAGTAAAGCAGTAGTGCCATTTGCAAAACTGGTTGTAATTCTAACTTGTGCCGCTTTGTACTTTTATTTGCTGAACATAAAAGAACTGGTGACATACTATTTTTGATTTCCTATTCATATTCTGCATCCATTCAATTCCTTTATGAACACAACCCGGCTAACACTACCCCCTATTATGAATTGCTTGGCAAGTATGTAATCCAGCTAAAACTTGTCTGGACAGGTTCAAGATTTGGGTATTGCCCTTATGGAGTTGTGGAGTCTCTTGGATACTCCATCTGCTGAGCAGAAAAAGTTTGAGCATGTTACATGCTTAATCTCTTCCTCCTTTGATGAGGTCTCAAGATCAGGTTCCCTTTCTCTGGATGTCATTGAGCGGGTACTACTCTTGCTTCCTCAATGTGTGTGTCCATGTGTGTGTGTATATGCCTAAGTTATGATCCTTTCTCTATCGATTGCATTTGTTTTATTATATCTGGGAGTCTGAAAAAATATTATTCTGTTAGGCTGAAATTGAAGTTGAGCAGTTGAATATCCATAAAGCCAGCAAAATGAGGGAGCTAGTGTTGAAGAGGCAAGCTGAACTAGAAGAAGTTTATAGAGGGGTCCATATGGATGTAGACAGTGATGCTGCCAGGAAAATGCTTATCAACCTGATAGATTCTGGTTTGTAAATGTCTTCTTTTTCTGTTGAGCGTTATCTCTGTGTTTGACCTTGAAATTTGAAACTTAAGTTCATTGTTTTCTTTTCCTCAATAAAAAATGATTTTGCATACGAAAACTCATCTTTGCTTCCAGAGAGAAATAATATTGAATCACAGTAGTTGGTGACTGTGCAGAGTTTTTGATTTGTAATTTCATTTCTTCGTTTTAAGGCCTTTGGATCTTAATTTGCACGAAATGTCGGTTAGTTCTTTGTTTCTTTTGGTTGCAAAGTCCTATTGTTTCTCCCATCTTTCGACTCTTGAACTTCCTGGAATTGTGGGCTACTGCTTTCTGTGTTTTTTCAATGATAAGTTTTAGGAGGCTTGCTAAGCAAACAGTTGCCCTAATTCTACCAATTGTTATCCTCATTTACTTTGCAGGAAAAGTAGACTTGTCTGAGATGCTCTATCGTATGGATGATCAAATAAGACTAGCTAAAGAAGAAGCGCAGAGCAGGAAGGATATATTAGAAAGGGTTGAGAAGTGGAAACATGCATCAGAAGAAGAAATTTGGCTAGATGAATATGAAAAGGTAATGAAGTTTGGAACTCATCTAACATTTCAAATAAACAGTTCATATAAGCTCTAGTTTCTGATTAGTATTTTCATTTCATTTTTTCGTCTGTGTGCTCTTAAAATCACTTGAACATACTGATGAATTAACAGACAATTATTCTGATCATTTGTTTTTTGACATTATAACTAAATTTGTGTTTTCACATCTTTGAATGACAGAATATGTAAACTTCTTTTAGTATGGTTTATGATATCTAAGTTGTGCTTCTCTACTTGTATACACATAACATCATTTGAATGTACCTTGTCTGATGTTCCTGTCTGGATTGCCTGCTCGGGCTGTTATTTTCCTTCTCTACTCATTGCCTCTTCAGGATGAGAATAGATACTGTGCTGGAAGAGGAGTCCATAAAAGTTTGAAAAGGGCAGAAAAGGCAAGGACTCTAGTCAGCAAAGTACCATGTGAGAGCCTCCTCATTTCATTTTTTGTTAATTTTATCTCTGACTATTCATATAAGACTATTTATCAGACTTACTTTGGCCACTCTTGATTGTACGTGGTTGCTTGAGGAGCTGATGTTTTTTCATTCTCTGGGGACTAGATTTTAGGATGGGTAGATACTGCTCTGAATTAACACTTTTGGCTATATGGTTGAAATTATTTGAGGGTGCATAGTTAACTTAATCTGCTAATGCATGTTATTTGAGACTTCATAACTAGCCTCAAATGTTTATGTGTCTTTCAAAAAAACAAGGTCCCTTATTTTCTTTTCTAACAGTGTGTCTTTATATTGCGTCAGAGTGATGAGTATTTAACACAGATTCTTCCATTTACTTTGTTTAACATTTAGACTAGTCCTTTATAAAAAGTCGTACACTTCTCTAAAATCAATACTTGGATATAATAATTTATTCTTCCTCCATTCTTTTTTAGTCACTACAATTCTCATATTACACTTTTTATACATTTTCCTTTAACCATTTATCATGATGAATGGAATACAGATAAATGTAATTATATTAGATCTTATTAGATTCGTCTCGGTATATATACTTGAACTAATATTTATTTTTATAATCTATACTTTAACAATTAGAAATATTAATATTGAAACTTGTGCATTGGGAGTGGGGAGCTTTATAGAGTAAAAAAGAACGGAGGTAAGTATTAAAAGCTACTTCCTACATCCTATACTATAAGGGGGTGTTTGGTTCAAATAATTGGAATGGAATGGTAAGAGAATGAGAACCCATGGGTATGGATTCAAAATACATTTCTCTCTTTTAATTGTTTGGTTCAACTCAAGATATGGAGTTATAAGCTATTCCCTCCGTTCCAAAAAGCTTTATACACTTGATTGGGCACGTAGTTTTAGATGATAAATTGTTATTTTATTATTAATTGTATTTTATTAGAAAGGTAGATGTGATAGGAGTTATGGTATTGTTTTATCTAGAAGAGAGATGAAGTGGGTTCCAAAATATTTGGGTGGGTTGGGTATATGTTTTAAAATAATGAGTGGAAGGGTAGGTGCAGTAGGTTTGGTAATTAAAATAATGTAGTGGTGGGTCCTATTATTAAAGGTAGATATAATAAAATATTAGTGGGCCATGTATAAAAATAAAAGTATATAGAGTTTTCTGGGATGAAAGAAAAAAAATGTATAAAGCTTTCTGGGATGGAGGGAGTATTATAACCGGGGAACTATGGGGATCTCAATCCATAGGGGGTAGTGGATATGAGATTGAAGGGGTTTAAGGGGATGTGAAACCATTGGGGATGAGGTTGCATACCAATTTATCTCAACCAAACAAGTATTTTTTCATTGATAGTATCACATTTATTCCACTCCAACACCTTCCAACCAAACATCCCTTAAGACTTGTTTCAAGTTGTTCACGAAGATTTAAGATTGAAGATGATAATTATTAATTGATCAAAGAAAAGTACAAAAAGTGTCGATGGCAAACTAAAAAAAAGGAAAAATTATGGTCCAAATTTGGCTGTTATACTATCAATCTGGCCCCGTTTGTACCATAAATCAAGGATAAAATTAGAAAAATAAATACTCAATGAGGATAAAATTGGAAAAAGAAATGCCACATGACGGTACTTCTAGAAAGAAACAACATCTAAATGGAAGTTTTATATACAAGACTAACAAACACTAAAAAGGAAATACAAGCCTTATATTATAGGATGGAGGGAGTAAGATAATTTGTAAGATAGTATTGCAAAGTAGTTCTTTTAATTTTTTCTTGTCATTTTAGAATGTGTATATAGTCTTCATGTTTTATAGGAGTAGTACCACAGTTTCACTTTCAAAATGGTAAAACACATTATACTACCTCTGTTTTTCTTGTTTTTCCCATTTTCCCTTTTCATCTTTGATTGGTACCACCTCAATAAGAAGTGCTAAAGGATGCACACCTAATAGCTTCTCAGCATGCTCAGCTAGTTTGTAGCTCTCTTCATTTCGAAGTTTACATGACATTAGAATATTATATTTGTTAAAAAGTAATTCACTACTTAAATTTATTTCCCTCTTCCACCCAAGAAAAAAATATTCGTTTTGGCAATGATTCATATGATGCAACACCCTTTATTTGAACAGTTCAGACTCTGAATTATTTTTTCACAATGCTCAATTTTTTTCTACGTAGCTCTTGTTGAGAGTTTGATAACAAAAGTTAAAGCTTGGGAGATAGAGAAAGGAATGACATTCCTATATGACAAGGTGATTGACCAAAAGCCCTTGCCGCTTGTTTTTCCTTTAGGTCTTACTCTCCTAATGGCACTTGTATCTGTAAATAACATCTTTGATTGTATTGAGTTTTCAGGAACCTTTGTTACATCAATTACAAGAATACACTTTACAACGTCAGCATAGGGAAGAGGAGAAACGTAGAACCCGGGTATGTCTACGATGTCCTGTATGGCTGTATATGCATACTACTTGTTTCAATATGTATCTGTTTTTAAGTGGTAACTAATCAAATGGGGCTCAGCAAAACAATATATTTTGCTATGGAGTCCCTCATTCTGTTCCCATGAAGTTCTGTAATAATCTTGTGATGTATTTTACCATATTTAATGTGAAGCCAAAGGTAAGTAATTGTATTTGGAGGAGTGCCACTTCAGAAACAAAGGATTTAACAAAGAAATTTTTTCCGTTAAATTTCACAGGAGCAAAAAAAATTGCAGGAGCAACTTGCTACAGAAAAAGAAGCGATCTATGGATCAAAGCCTAAAAAGCCTCTGGGTCAGAGCATCAATAATAACACAATGGTTGGAACTCCGGCGCGTAGGATAGGAACTCCCTCAGGGCGTCTTGGGATCTCCGGTAGTAAGGACCGCAGAGATAGCACGAGAATTATACCAGTGAACTTCGTAGCACTTGCCAAAGATGATCCTGTTTCTCGTGGTAGCTGAGTCACCCATATCGTTTTTATGGCTTTTAAGTAGTAGAAATCATGGACCTCCGAGGTGAAATGAATTGAAGTGTTCAGCAAAATTAATTCATTTCAAATAGATGTATTATGATTAATGAGGGTGCATATTGTTTTTTAAAATTAGTAACTGGTGTAATGTTGATATAGGGTTAAATGGGTAGATTGCATACTTTCTGAAACCAGTTGCTGATATCTTTTAGATTTCAGATCTTCTTACAAAGGGAGTACTAATTGTCTGTCTGTCAATTTGTAAGCATTGATTGAGAAGATATTTTCTCGTTAACATCAGGGATACTAAATTGGCTTCCTCTGTGTCTGGTGTCACGCTGTTATAGTTATTCATAGTCAGTTTTCTGTGTACCCAAGTGCACCGAGCACTGTGTACCGGTGCTGATGTCAGCGTCTTTGAACTGGTGTCATCAGCGGTACACATATAGGGCACATAAAAAAACGTAGCTACTAAAAAGAACAAAATATAAAAAGAACATTTGCTTGAAACAAAAAGAACAAAATACGAAGTTTTTAGTAAGTTAACCTTTACCCCATCTTCTTAACAGAAGTCAATTTTGGATTATTCCTGATTGAGTTAAGCTTGTAAGCATATTTTCTTATATTGAGTTGAACTTGTTGGTGACCTATTTAGTAGGTTAAATATGCTACATGTTATAATATGATTGTTTTTTTATTTGATTTTATTTAACATTAAAAAGGGGAATCATTTTCTTCTCACCCCTCTCCTCCTTTCATCCTTTCATCACTCAGCCCACACCACTGACACCACCATGCATCTCCCCACGCAACTTCCCTTAACCCCATCATTTCTTCTCTCAAACAATCTCCAACCTTCAAAGACAGAGCCAAAAAAACAGGAAACACAAAACACACAAAAATGGCTCTGTCAACAACGAGCACTTCATCTCTTCCATCAAAATTCCTCTTCCACCACACAAATCCATTCAATTTACCAAAACCCCATCAACCCACTTTCTCTTTTTTTCCCAATCAAAGCATCCAAATATGATGTGGTGAGTCTGGGTGCTGTAATACTATCCATTGATTTACGACATTCTGACGACGACGAGGAGGAGGAGAGGAGAATGAATTACAATCGGAAAACGACAGTTTCAGCGCCGGTTTGGGTACTCTCGGTATTCGAGATCGGAGAAATTAAGATTCCGACGTCTCCGCAATATCGTCTGATGAACTACACCATGAATTCTCAGATGATTCTTCATCTTCATACTTCCGCCATTGTTGTTACTACTACCTTCAGGTAGCTTCAAAGCAGCCATGGCAGTGTTACTATTATTACTACCTGTTTTACGAAAGCTTAAATTCTTAATCAAGTTAGATTTCCCAGAAGCTTCAATCAACCCTTGAAATCTCTGGATAATAACCTCTTCAATCTCAAGCAACAATTCACCAATCTTCAAATCTTTCTCTCTCCTCTCAAGTTCAAACATGTTCTTGATAATCTCCCTTTCACGAACAAGTTTCTCATTCTCATCTTCAAGCTCGCGGCATCTAGCCATGACAAGCTCAGTTTCCGTTTTTCTAGAAGCAATCTCGGCTTCGAGAGAGGGAACAATGGCGGCAGATTCACGGAGGAGTTTTTGTTCAACGAGTTGAGTACGAAGACGAGATTCAGAGTCACGGAGTTGTTTGACGAGTTTAAGGAGTTCGGAGACGTTGGAGGACGAGGTTGGACTTGAGCGCAGGATGGTGGTGGATGATGTTACTGCCATGGATGAATGAATTCATGAATGTTAGATTGAGAGGTGGCATGTGGGAGAAATGTGGGAACAATAGCCTTTTTTAATTTTTATTTTTATAATAGTACTTGTAATTTAACTCATTTAAAGTTAAAGCAAGTGTAAAGTTAATAATCCAAAACTTGATTTATTTTAAGAAGATGGAGTAAAGGTTAACAACATTTGTTTAAAGAAAAAAAAAGGAAATTTCAAAGAACACAGAAAATTAAACTCTAACAATTTTAAGAACATTTACATAAAAAAAATCAAAATACGAAAATTCAAAAAAAAAATAAAATATTTTTTACATTAAAAGAGCATTATGCATTATTTAAAAAATACTTCCTCCGTTTTTTATTAGTTGACCTGTTTCTTTTATCACGTTTGCCAACGCGTGATTTCAATTACTTTTATCTTGGAAAATTGATTAGTAAAAACTATAAAAATATGATATTTTGAAAATATATAATGAGATGAATCTAACAAGACCCCACATGACTATATTTTCTCTTACGTATAAATCACAAAAGATAGTCAAAGTAGATTATGTGAATAGTGTCAAAAGTCAAAACGTGTCAACTAAAACAAAACGGAGGAAGTATTAAAAAGTAAAAAACAGTTGTCAATTGAAAAGCACATATAGGAAAAATCATAAGAATATACAGGTATAACCAAAAAAAGATAACAAATTAAAAGAAGATGAATGACCAGGAAGATCATTAAAGAGAGAAGAGTAAAGTCGTGGTGAGGAAGAGAGAGAGCAGAGGAAATGTCGGTTAAGGTTGTCCGACGGTCGACGGGATCTGCCTTTGAACGTTGCCCGATGGGTGATGGTTGCCCTAGCCCCCCCGTTTCTCCCTAGCCGTTGTTTTTTCCCTAGCCCCGTCCACGGAGCACAAAAAGATTTTCTAGTACTTCATACATTTTTTTGCTTGCTCTAATGTCTCATTCTCATACTAAAATGAAATTTGATAGTCCTCGTATCAATTTTTGGTGGGACATTGTGAGTTACCTCGGATAAGCTAGTCTTTTTACATACTTCCTCCATTTCTTTTTACTTGACGTGTGTTTTCTTTAGGATGTTTCAGTCCAATTGTCTCTTTACTTTAGTTAATAGTTTTCCTTATTCACGTGACTTTTTCACTTAATCAACTATTCTTATTCTCATAACTTATGTCCTTTATGTGGGTTATAAAGAAACGAGCCCAATAAAAGACATACTTCCTCCGTTTCTAAATAAGTGACACATTTGAATAGTGATTACTATTCACAGTTTAGACTTTGATTAGCTTTTGTGATTTACATTTTAAGAAAAACATAGTCATGTGGGATCTTGTTAGATTCGTCTCAATGTGAATTTTTTTAATATCAACTTTTTATAATTTTTACTTATTGATAATTGTAGATATTAATGGTTTAAATAATGCATTGGCAAGCGTGTAAACAAGAAGTGTGTCACTTATTTAGAAACAGAGGAAGTATATAAAAAGAAGGATTATCTCATCTTACAATTATGTATTGTCTTTAAAAATTCTTAGGTAGTCAATGATGTACATTTATTGTATTTAATTCCTTTTCTAAAATAGTAGTTGAGTTTGTAATTAGATGTTGCCTACGAGTTAATTTTCACTTGAAAAGGGTTTTTTTATTATCATTTTAGGCTACATTATTTTGTTTAAATTATTGTCTTTAATTATTGTTGAGTCAATAGTTAGTTGAAAGTCAAAGTAGAGAGTTGATAAGTTTTAGTCGTATCACCTAATCAAAAATAAACAACGGACCTCTAACTAGGTAGTCAGTGGAAGCAGGGTCGAATCCACAGGGAGACAGAGTTTCTAAATCAATATTCAACCAATTCAGCTACTCCAGATGAAATCAGGAAGGAATTAATTAAACTAAAGAATAGACTACAGAAGACGGAATAAATCGAGGATTAAACTATGGAATAAAAGTCTAGGGTATTAGGTCGGTCCACCATGCTTATACCAATCAAATAGGGTCAACTACTACTAAAACCTAAGTCAAGTGTCGGGGGATTAGAGCCTATGTTGAGCTATGGTTAAGACTCAACGCTCATAGTTCAACATACGCCGCATGTTCACTAACGTAATCAGAACTACTGACGTGTCCTAGGCCTCTAGTCGTAAGACGGATCTGTGCAAACAACTATTAACCACAAGCAACCAACGAAACTGCGCAATAACGTTAATTACTCAATAAAGAACAAATCACATCACAATCACCCTAATCAAGCCCTAGAAATCAATAAGAGTTTAAATCACAATCATGGTATAAACATGGCTTTCCTATCTAACACCCTAGAAAGAGACTACTCAGACATGATCGAATTAACAACGACAAAACTAATATGAAACCCTAACAATTGCATCATGAACGATTAAATAAATAAACTAAGCAATTGAGAATAATAAAAGAGATTAGGGTAAGGAAGAGTACCAATTGACGGAAAGCAGGAACTTTTATTGAAATCGAAATAGGTTTGATCACCTCTAAATTAATCTAAAGTGTTTGAATTGAACTAAGAACAATGAAGAATAAAACTAGTCTAAATCTAATGAAAGATGAATAATAATATCTCCCTAAATAATGAGGAAAACGGTATTTATAATACCCCTCAAGTCTAATTAAAAATAGGAAACAAAACTCGAAATTCGCGACAAATGCATCAGACCCGATCGGGCCCGAGCACAGTACCCGATCGGGTCAAACACCAAATCAGCGCTTTGTCTTCTGGGCCTTCGCGTAGCAGCAGCGTAGCATTAAACTGATTATAACGACCCACCCGATCGGGCCGTGGGCAGCCACCCGATCGGGCCAGGCGACAAAACGCCCCCAGCAGCTCGCCTCATCCGCAGCTTCACAACGAGACCTAGCAGCCTTTGAACCCATTGGGTCGGGTGCATTACGCCCGATCGGGTCTGGTGCATGTTGCTCGCCCGATCTGATCGGGCACACCTTGCCCGATCGGGTCCGCAACTTTCATACCCGATCATAAATACTTCGCCCGATCGGGCCATTTCTGCCCGATCAGTGAACGGAAACCTCCTTTGACTCCTTGGCTCTCTAATCTTCATGTTTAGGGGTCTTGGGACCTCCTAAACTATCCATAAAGCTCGTGAGCCATTCTACGTGTCTCATAACATCTCGTAAAGCCGTGGTTGCTTCCGAAAGGCTCGGGAATAAGGAGAAAACTCCATAAAACCTGCAATTCAACACTAAAACACGAAACCATAACTATTTACGATAGTTAGCACAAAATAGCTCCCAAGAGCTCAGATGACGCACAAATTAGCTTGTAAATAAGGGAGAAAACTCTATACAAATACGTGATATCAAGAGTCAAGAGTCAAATATTGCTCAAGATGGCAAATATAGAAGGAAAGAAGAAAGTAACCAAAGCAGAGAAAAAGTCAACTAAAAGACGTTTTCAAGGAAGTCAAAAAGTCAATGCAAGAAAGTCGACAAGTCAACACAAGAAAAGTCAACAAGTCAACATGAGAAGTCAACAAGTCCAAAGTCAAAGTTGATGAGAGTCAAAGTCAAGGTTGGCGTGTGGAAGAGATAAGGGTGACGCCTAGGGTAGTTGGTAAGTAAGAATTTGTTTGTTGATAAAAGGTAAGATTTGTAACATACTTTCCTACTTTCAAGAGATTTAGTTTAATATAATATAACTAGGACTTGGTAGTAGATGACGCATAGGATTAGGGTTTAATTACTCCTAATGTTCGGCCAATATAAGATAAGATTAAGGGTTTGTTTTCCTTTTCCTAATAGGGTAAGTTAGGGGCTTGTCCTATCTACCTTAGGGTTTATGTATTATAAATATGCCATATGATCAATAAAGTTAATTATCCATTATTCATAAAACTTTTGTTTATTTAGAGTTTTGAATTCATTGAGAGTTTAAAAACAACATTTTAATAAATTTCAGGAGTGTTAATTATTGAGAGTGCAACTTACTAACGTTCAATAGTGTTTCTTAGTAGAGTTGTGATTTATTTTTGAGTTCAAAAGTGTTCATTGTTATGTCTTAAGTTTTAATCTAAGTTGGCCATGCAGGTAACAAGCTGTCTACAACTATCTAGGTCCAGCTAGGGATCCACATCTAGGAGACGAAGCTAAGTACCTGAGTGAAGGAATTAGCCCAGTTTCAACAACATGCTATAAGTCTGTTACAACGGACTCCTATATTAAGTCCAAGCATTTGTTGAACGTGCACAATAGTAGAAGATTGATTTAAAGGTCAACGCCCACAATAGCAAGATATCAGGAGATACACTCAAGGTTGTTGCGGATTACAAGGAAGTAGTTACAACCATGTATTCAAACGACTATATTTGCTATTGAATTTAGTATAAATAGGAGGAAAAAACAAACATTGTACTTGTAATACCCCAGTTTTTGGGAATATAATTAATATTTATTTTATTGAAAATAAATTATTTCTTTTAATCTTATTCATATTTAATATTTTTTATATAGAATTTTTTTTTTTGAAAGAAATATGTGTATGAACTTATTGGGTCAAGTTTAGTGAAGAGTTTAAGTATTAATAAAGAAAGTTTATATACCTATATAGTTATTTGCAAGAAGGAAAGGAGTGGTTTTTATGTACAAAAGGGGAGAGGGAAAAGAAAATAAATAAAAGGGAAAGTAAAGATATAAACATCAAACATTCATTACGTTTCTCCTTCAAACTTCATCCTCTCCATTTCTCCATCTCATACTCTGAAGTTCTCAAAATCTTCATCCCACAAAAACTTCGTCACCTTCAAGTTCTCTATATTTCCGGCAACGCAATCACAACACAACGACCTCAATCAACGGCGAGACACCGTGAGAAAGAGGGGGCAACAAGAGGGGCAGTCGGATTTCGGTGCATTTTAAGGTTTGGGGTGCGTTCGAAGGATCGATTTCACAAGCTTTCTTCACCATTAATCTTCCATAGCAGTGGGTAAGTTAAATTCTTAATTTAATTATAGTTTTCTCAAAGTTTATGAAGTTAGGGTTTTTAAAATTAAAATTGAATCGGGGATTTATGATTGTGAATTTTGGGTGTAGCTTGATTGAGTGAGATTGTTGTATGATTATAATGAGTTTATCAACAAGAGTTATAATTCGTAGAAAGCACAGGTCAGTTTCATAATTCGTGTTTTTCAACAGTTTCTGGGTTTTTAGCAAAAATACTATTTCAATAAAGTTGTTCATATCAAAATTTTACTCAAGATAGGCTCAAGAAACGCTTAATTTGGAGTTCGAATAAGGAATTTATGGCCATTTTAAGTTTCTAATGAAATTGATAAATCTAGTTTGGAGTGTTTTATGTTTAAATGTTTTCCTAATGGATTTTTGAGTATCTAAATATATAGTATGAAACTTAGGTGTTGGTTTTATAT
Source organism: Patellifolia procumbens (assembly GCA_947645195.1). Classification (NCBI taxonomy): domain Eukaryota; kingdom Viridiplantae; phylum Streptophyta; class Magnoliopsida; order Caryophyllales; family Amaranthaceae; genus Patellifolia; species Patellifolia procumbens. The sequence continues at coordinate 4,641,868 of CANSGD010000406.1, forward strand.
AAACTAAGAGAGATTTTTAGTATTGTTAGTATTAGTTAGTTATGTCATTTGAAGCAAGAGGCTATCATAATTTATAAAACTAGAGTTAAAACAAAGCTCATTAACTAGTTAAGCCAAGTCTATTATTACTTAATGAGTACATATATGTTTATATTGTAGATTCCGATTTCATTGAGTAGCCATATAAACTGCTTGAGATAGTTGATTTGCTGTATTTCAAACGGAAAGATTTCTTACTAAAACTTTTGTAGTTCGAGAAGAGTTTTGAAAAGGTATGTATCTCATTTTGGTTGACAGTGGTTTGAAAGGGAGGATGTTCCTCCATTAATAGAAAGTTTGGTTGGGAAGGGAGGATGTTCCTCCATTAATAGAAAGTTTGGTTTAGAAGGGAGGATGTTCCTCCAAAGATAGGGACGTTGGTTTCCGAACCACAAACAAGGAGTTAAAGGAAAGTTTATAAATTTTATTTCAAATAGTTTTGTGTTTTTAAAGTCAGGAGGATTGCCTTTGTGGTATCTCAAAGAATGGAACTTTGTCGGGTTTGGCTCGACTTTATAGAATAGTTTGTGGGGGTACGTTGATCAGTTCCTCGGACTTTGATCTTCTGCTACGGTTTGACCGTTTGTGGGGTGTGCACACTAGGGTCTTTGTCTTAATTGTTACCCGGAGGGCCTAGCTAGTCCAATGGAAATAAAAGTTCGTTCCATTCTCTAAATATATTTTGTGAAAGAAAAGGGAAAGAAAGGATTTGGTTTCAAAATGAAAAAGAAAGAATGCATATTATTTGGAAAGAAATACAAAGGAAGGAAAAAGGGTTTTACAAAGTTTTATTTAGTATTATGTTTTGAAAATAAATGATTTGTAAGATATGTTTAATATATCCTACCTGCATATATGTTTGGGTTCTTAGTATGAAATCTTGGTCAGCCAGTTTGGCTGATTCTACATGCCTGATATATGCAGGTACATGAAGATTTGCAAGTGGGGTGTGGGCTGAGAGCGACGTTCCACTAGCTTAGTAAAAGTATAATAGTTCTTTTTCCGCTGCACTATATGTATGTATATATATATATAACATTTTGGAACTTAAGGTTGTAAATGTTAATTTACTTAAACATTTACACGTTTGAACTGTAATAGTTTAATTTAGTTGTTGCCTTAACATTAATTCAGTTAGGTAGTTATCCTTAAGGGTTATTCCCGCAATAACCGTGGAATAACACTTTTGGATTTCGGGTACTCATGCATGGATGTATTGGCTTTTGAGCTGGATAAGGATTTTGGAGAACTTGGTTTGCTGGATTATTCATACAGGTTTATAATTTGGACGCGAGTCCTAAATTAAAATTAGGCAGTCCATATTTCAGATGAGCTCTGCGAATTTTCTGTAGAAAATTGATATTAATTAATTTAATTAGCAACTCGAAATTCAGGGGTGTTATAGTACTCTCGGTTACATACGCCCTTTCAAGCTTACATACTCTACGAACTACTTACATTCATAGCTAAGAAACTAGGGCTGCATTTATAGTTTACATAGTGGATTGGTAGACGCAAGCCACCTGCGGTTTTCCCAACCCTTATTCCTGGGGTTTTCCGCGTCACCATTTGCAGTGTCTTTCTTTCTTTGTTCTTCATAGCTGCACCCATCTACATTCATTCATTTTGCATTCATTAGCTAGTTGTAGGTATCTAGCTGAGTTTTACTTTGTGTGGAATTTAGCATAAGCAGTTTTGTGTCCACCGTGGGGCATACAGCTAGATCTTATATCAAACATCATCATTCCATTCTCTAAAAAGTTAGTTACTTAAATAAAATGGCTGCCCTCACCCTTGAACAAATGAAAGCCACTATGGCCGCGCTTGAACAAGCTCAATTTGAACCACGACAAACCATTGAGAGCCTGAAGAGGAATTGGAATATGTGAAAAGCAACAACAGAAGATCCACGTCACGTTGTCTCCATGTTTCACCTCGCATCCTCAACCTAACTGATTCTCAGAGCAGCGAGGCGGAAGAGCTGGAAAGAGAACAATGTGGCCCAGGAGCGAAGAAGCTGACCGTATAGCTCGGAAACTAGCTCTTCTGGAATCACAGAACAAAAAGATAATACACATGCTAGCCAAGTTGTTGGGGGCACCCATAGGAAGCACCTAATGGATATGCTCAATCGTCGTTCGTGGACGAGATAGCTAAAGCCATGAGTCCTAAGAAGCTGCACCTGACTCCTGCATCCAAGTTGTACGTTGGAGCAAGAGATCCCTATTATCACGTGAACCAATACAAGCAGAAGATGTGGACCCTTTCATCCCATGTCCTTTGCAGCCACTCTAGCTGGCCCAACTCTACAATGGCTCGTTAGCCTATCGCCTGGTACCATGCCTAATTTTGTTGTCTTAATTAACAAATTTTATAAGCAGTTTTCTAGTAGCAGGGTATTGGAAAAGCATACCGGCAACCTATACCGCATCATCTAGAAATCTAGCGAAGCTGTGCGTCAGTATCTGGACAAGTTCAACAAAGAAATGATCATGATGAAGAACCTGGATATACCTACCGCCATTGAGGCATTTCGAAGAGGTTTGACTCCAAAATCTAGATTATATTATGAGCTAACTCTTTATCCTTGCAATACTTTTGAGGATGTTCGAGCCAGAGCAATGGTCGAGATCCGTGTCGAAGAGGATGAAGTTTCTAGGTATAGAGGAGACTCTAGCTATGACAGAAAGGCTCCGAACAACAACAACAATAGGAGAAATGACTGGTATCACCAATAAGGGAGTTCATAAATATCCGATCAGATTGGTCCGATCCGCGATCCGAAAATTCGGATATCCGATTCGAAATATAGTGTTTCGGATAGATAGGATATCCGAAAATTTTTGCATCGAATTCGGATCACCCTTTTGGCGTTTTATGATATCCGAAATATGTTTAAAAAATCGGATATTTTTGCGATATCCAGATAAATATCCGATCCGAAATATCCGTATTTTTTCATGAAATAAAATTTATTTTAAACCTTTTTCCAAAAAAAATCGGATCTGATAATCAGGGTATCCGATCCAAAATTTCGGATATTTGGAAATTTGGGAATCCGAAATTTTTGGATCGAATTCAGATCACATTTTTCGGATATCTGAATTTTCGGATTGGATAATACGAAATGAACACCCCTAGTCACCAACCATACCAAAGGCGTGATCAAACAAATAGTGTAGCTAGGGAAACCACACCAACGACAGGTGTAACACCCCGAAAATTCTCTCTTCATAAACATATATTTTTCCAACTAAAATAGAGAATTATCAGAGCATTATCTCCCGTGTGATAACGTGCCGGCTTACTCAGAATTTTGCAGCGGAAAACATTAAATAAAAACTTTAACAAATACTTAAAACCATAATAAGTATCAAAACATTATCCAAACCTCAAACGTACTTCAAAACCAACTTAAAAAACTCAAAATAAATAATCCATAAAGTAACTTAACGAAAGTAATATAAATAAACGAAGCAATAGAAGTGAGAAAACGATCTCTTATCAATATGTCCAATTCTCAAATGAGTATGGATGCATCAAACCTATAGGCAAATACTCAATTGAAGATTGCTCGCCAATTAAGGTTCATCACAGGATCAATAGGCACAACCATGATCGACACACAAAAAAGCACGTAATCAGCAAAGCTGAGTACATACATAACAATACAAAACATGAAACCTAGCATGATACAACTAAACAATAAAACGTGATCCATAACAATACTCTAAAAACATCAACTCGTAAGATAAGACTCGCTTCAAAAAACATACCACATGATAATTCATTCAGTAAATTGAATAGTCAATGGATCGAGTTGTCCAACCAAACCTTGTCTTCAATACAGAGAACGAATGACAGGCGCGACTCTGTAATCCCCTGACCTACGATATCGAGAAACATTTAAAATAAAATAGGGCACGGTGATCAATCCAGCCCCAAGAAAAGCCATGGGCTACCACCATGTACTCCAACTCATACTAGTCCAAAATTCTAAAGATATTGCTATTCACTTTTCACTTTAAGTATTAATATGTTATTTGATGTTGGACTCTTACAAGACAACCAACACATAACATGAACACAACAAAATTCCACTTTTATCTTAGGATTAAATAACTTGATCAAACCATTACAATGGACCAAGAAATTAATCCTCGATTTATTTGTTGACTTAAATCAACAATCGAAAGGTCCAAAGACAATAAATATTGATGCGACCACATTAGGCGTGTTTTTAGAGTATTTCAGAGTTCGTTTTGTAGAGGTTTAGGCCTTGTGAAGAAGAGTTTCGTATATACTACCTCCGTCTCATATTAGTTGCAACAGTTTGACCGGCACACTTGCCAAGACACAACTTTGACCATTAATATATCTAAATATCAATTAATAAAAATAATAAAAAATTAATAAGTCAAATTATACATTGAGACAAATCAAAGAACATCTTATCTACTAACATTTGTTTTTATATGTTAGTTAAAAATCATGGTCAAAGTAAGGCATATGAATAGTGTAAAAGTCAAACTATTGCAACTAATATGGGACAGAGGGAGTATAAGCCTAAGTGTGGTACATGGAGAAGTGGGATGGTTTCGATTTATTAGAGGAGACTTAAGGATGTTTGGAGACTTTATGTTGTTTTGATCATTTACAGGTGGACTCCGTTCCGTATACGTGATCCGTTCGATAAAGGAAGGCAACAAAGTTCGATAGTAGTCAAAGGTTCATGGTCATTGTATTCCAGTTCTGGTTCGTGAATTTGGTTCGATAATTTTTTGTGTTCACACGTTAAGTGTGTGTTAGCATGTTGATTCGATGTTGAAGCTTGGGTGTCGTGTGGGAGTTGTTGAACTCACAAGCTAGCACCTCTCAAGCACTCACAAGCAGTAGCCTAACAACCCAACATCAGCAGGCAGTAAGCGTGCGCGGCTCATGCACTCCCCCGCACACCACGCGCACCATACAACGCCCAGAAGCAACACAACAGCACTGACTCGCTCACCTCCAGCGCGCAGCTCGCGCACTTCGGGAACTTTCACAAGCACAAGAAGGGAGCTACCATGGTGATCACGTCCACCGCACCGAAGATTGCAAAGCTCTCAAGAAAGAGGCTGCTTGGCTATTCAAGAAGGGCTACCTAGAGCACCTTATAGGAAAGAAATGATATAAAGGAGAGACGCAAAACAACGGCAACAAGCAAATTGGACCTCAACCAGATCCCTCCCATGAAAAGGTAGTAAACTTCATCTCTGGTGGTTAAGAATTTTGTGGACTAACATATTCTGCAGCTAAGAGGTTCGCTAGAAAAGGTTCCAAGTCAGCACCTATACAACACCGGAATAAAGAAGAGAAAGAGTTGTAAAGCATGACCATCAGCTTCGACGAAGATGATGGAGATGAAGAACTGGACCACCACGATAGTCTAGTCATATCCTTGACTATTTGCAACTGCTTGATCAAACGAGTGATAGTGGACAATGGCAGCTCTGCCAACATCATCTTCAAAAGTGCCATCGAAAGCATGGGACTGCGAGAGGAGGACATCATTAAGAAGTCCACCATCCTATATGGCTTTAGAGGAGAGCCTGACTTGACAGCTTGAGAGATCACTCTCCCCACCTATGCTAAAAGAGTCAACCTACAAACCAGATTCAGCGTCGTTGATTGTCCCTCAGCTTACAACGTGATCATGGGGACACCTTGGATTCACAGGATGAAAGCTGTACCATCTACTTACCTTCAAACCATCAAGTTCCCAACCAAATGGGGAATACAAGAGATCAAAGGCAATCGCAAGCTAGCTAGGGAATGTTACAACATTTCCTTCAAACCCAAGAAGGAGGCTGTCTAGCAATTACAGCAAGGTCTAGAACCTCCCAATCCCAATGAATAGGATTTAGAGGAAGTGGTGATGGACCCAGCTAAGCCGGAGTAGATTGTGCAGACTAGCGCATCTTTGCCACCGGAAGAAAAGGAGAGAATTATTGAGTTCCTAAAAAACAACATCACTTGCTTTACATGGAACCACGAGGATATGGTGGGAATAGACCCAGATATCTACACACATAAACTTAACATGGATCCCAATTCAAAAGCAATCAAGCAAAAAAGACGTAAATTTGCACCAGAACGCAACAATATCATCAATGAAGAGGTGGAGAAGCTACTGCAAGCTGACAAGATTAGGAAAGTCAAATATCCTGACTGGCTAGCTAACAGGGTAGTAGTTGGCAACAAGAACGGCAAGTGGCGAGTCTGTATTGATTTCACAGACCTTAACAAGGCTTGCCCCAAAGATCCATTCCCCCTTCCTCATTTGGTATTTTTATGCTACAACCAGATAGTTATGGACCCAGGAGATCAGGAGAAAACTGCCTTAATGACGAAATGAGGTATTTATTGCAATAAATTTATGCCTTTTGGTCTGACAATGCAGGTGCCACCTACCAGCGCTTGGTCAACAAAATGTTCGAGAAGCACCTAGGGGACACCATGGAGGTGTACATCGACGAAATGCTAGTGAAGTCTAAGCAAGCTACTGACCACATCACACGTCTCCAGGACATATTCGAAGTCCTAACAAGGTATAACATGAAATTTAACCCTACGAAATGCTCATTTCGAGTACAAGTAGGGAAGTTCTTATGCTACATAGTTACACAAAGAGGCATAAAGGGAAGTCCAGATCAAATCAGAGCACTTATCAACATCCAGTCACCTAGGAACCTGAAAGAGGTCCAGAAGCTTATAGAAGAGTTACAGCTCTCAACCGTTTCATCTCCAGGTCCTGAGATAAGTGCCATCTCTTTTGTAATGTCCTTAAGAAGAATAAGTGTTTTGATTGGACAGTAGAGCATGAAGTTGCACTGCAAGAATTGAAAGCCTACTTGGCTACCCCTTCCGTACTCTTTAAACCAACGCCAGGTGAGACTTTACAGCTATACCTAGCTGTGAGTGACAAAGCCGTTAGTGCAGCATTAGTTAGAGAAGCTGAGAATCAACAACTTCCCATACTATGAAAGTCCTTGCTAGATGCCGAAACCAGGTACACGTATCTGGAAAAACTAGTACTCCCTCCGTCCCATATTACTTGATACTGTTTGACCGACACAGAGTTTTAGGAGTGTTATTTGACTTGTTTATTTTATTGTGAGTAGTTAGTTGTTGGTATTATTTAATTCCATAAGTACAATGTGGGACAAATGTGGGCCATGGGTGTATTGCAAAAGTAAAATAAAAAACTAAAGGGAGAGAATGCAATGGGACAAATGTGGACCCATCCTATAATAAAAACATATATTTTTAGTGTAGGACCATGCTATTTTTAGAAGTGTATCAAGTAATATGGGACGGACAAATATGTGAAGTGTATCAAGTAATATGGGACAGAGGGAGTATTAGCTTTAAGGATGGCATCTAAGACTATGCTATGTAGACCAACTATCCTATCAAGTGGGCCATAAAATCGTCGTTACTTTGGAACCAATCCTATATGCGTCTTAACTAACTATCCTATCAAAACTATGCTATGTAGACCAGAGCACTCAGGTAGAATGAGAAAGTGGGCCATATCTTTAAATGCCCATGACATCAGGTACCAATCAGGTACCACCATAAAATCGAAAGCATCAGCTGATTTTGTGGCTGACTTCAATCCTAACCTAGCCGCAACAACTTCTGAAGAAGTTCGTCATATCAACCAGGTAACACGTACATGTAACTGGAAACTTTATGTTGATAGATCTTCCAAATTTAAAGGAGCTGGCCTAGGTATAGTACTCAATTCGCCACAAGAGGACATGATAGTATGATCTATATGTTGCGATTTTAAAGCTACTAACTACGAAGCTGAATATGAGGCTCTTATTGTAGGAATGATACTAGCTCAGGATTTAGGAGCTAACAACTTGCAGGTATATAGTGACTCATTACTAATTGTCAGCCAGGTGAAAAGTGAATACGCGGCTAAAGATTTTGAAATGGCTCTTTACCTAAAGCTAGGGATGGCAATGGGTTGGATCCGGGTAGGGTCCTCCCGGACCCAGATCTGGGTTTTAGCCTAAGACCTGTGACATGAGTCAAGGATCAAAGTCAACCATTGGAGATGAGCCTATTTGCTTGGTTCTTGAGACCTTTGGATTCAAGCTCAAGGCTAATGGTTCTTTTGTGACTATGATTACTTGGGAAGGTGATCTAGCTTGAGAAGACTAATATGGGGCGTCCATATGTAGTCTTTTGGAGTCTTTTGTTTGCTTTTGTTGAGTCATTTCATTCATGTAGAAAAAACATTCCATAAGGGCCGAAATTATGGTTGGTTTTCGGTTTTTATGAGGAGTCCTAGTAGAGTTCTAGTTCCTATTAAGTTTAGGATAGATTTTGGTAAATGATAAGTATTTAGGCGTGTGAAATAAGATTGATATGGCTGAAATCCTATCATTCTTATTTAGCTATCTTTTCTTATGTTTATCTTTATCTTTCCCTAGATTTTAGGGATTAAGATTTATTTTGCTTTCTAGATAGAGTTTTAGGTTTCCTAATCATACTAGCAAATGTACTAGTATAAATAGGTACCTAAGGTCGACTTTAATAATAGATTATTCAGAATTTGATTCATATTTTCGAGTATTAATTGTTTGTCAATTAATTTCGTTCTATTTAATAATTTTTAGGAGTGTTAATTATTAAGTGATTAATCTACTTATTACAGGTAATGGTTTAAGGGAGGTTAAAGTTAATTAAACTTTCAGGAGTGATTGATTTAATTTCCATATCCCAAAACACATAAACACATACACATATTGATTCTTGAACGTTTCTTGTTTTAAAGATTGAATCTTGGACGGTTTCTTGAAGTTCTTGATTTGGTTCTTTGGGACATTTTCGGAATTAGTTACTATTAGGGTCCTTTGCTTGGATTCTTCCTTGGATGCTTCTCTACCTTGGAGGTCCATTCATATCAACCTGGACCCTGCCTATTTCCTGCCTTTTTCCAACCATGAATGATTTTAACGAATAAAACAACGTCATTTCACATACATCTCCATTTGTCGATGACTAAGCATTCAAGTTTAATACAATAATTTCAAGCCTTTTATAAACAGTTCAATACAAATAAACAATAACATTCAACCTTAAGCATTACAACATAAATTAAACCACTAAATGATCCACTCAATCATTCTTCACGTACTTCGCATAACTTGTAAGCATGATTGATGAGTATCCCAAATCCATCTCCCAAGAGTGCTACACTTCGAAGTATTCATCACTACTAACATCATCAACATCCGAAAACAAAGTAACAACCAACTACATAGGAATATTAGTCAATGATAATACAAATAAGAAACAAAAAAGGAAAAAAAGTACATACTACACACCATGTCAATGATATCTTAAGCTTCATTATCATAATCAAAATCTTCATTAATCATGGAGCGACATTGTTTTTCTTCAAGTGTACCTTTGTCATTAATAAATAAAAGTGTGTTAGCGAATAATACAAGTTATATCATAATAGTAAGAGAGTAAAGTTAAATAGGTCAATCTAAGTATAATATAACCTTTCACATCATCAACCAACCAACTTTGCAAGCACATCAAAGCCTCCAAGGTTTGAGAATGAAGCCTAGAACGTTAAGCACTGATCACTCTTCCACCCATGCTAAATGCACTTTTCGAAGCAACCGAAGAAACTGGAATAGCAAGAATATCCTCAACATTTTTCTCAAAGTTGGGTAATTTGTATCTTTCATCCACCAACTAAGGACATTAAATTAACTATTCTCCGGCATAGTAGCACTCTTTAAGTAGCTATCAAAATCACCCCTCAATGGTATTATTCTAATTTTTTGTCTCTTCGATCTAGCATAATCATTTTTATCATAACACTCATTAAACCCTCTCATTATAGGTGATTGTTCTTTAAAGTCATCATTCTTCTTTTCAAACTCACGAACAACATTATCAAAAATGTTCCTCACCCTTTCTATTTTACCATTGGCTTCCTCTCCATAAAATTTTCTAAAATAATGAGCCACATAATCCAATTTGTTTCTAGGATCTAAAATAGCCACAATAGCCAAAATCCCATTAATTTGTGACCAATATTTGTCAAACTTGTCAACCATACTCTTAGACATTGTCTTAATGACCTCATTACTACCATCATTCACCACTTATTCAAAGCAAGCCTAATCTCACAAACCTTTCGAAACAATAAATTTGCAGTATGAAGATTTCGATTGGAGAAAACTTTTGTAGCCTTGTAGAATATTTCCAACTTTTGACAAACAAGAGTAGACATATCCCAATCACGCTCACTAGGAGCAAAAAACTTAAGCCTTTTGCTTAGACGTTTCAATTTATTAAAAATATCCTTGAAAGGCAAACTAGATTCAAGCATTAAGTAAGTAGAATTCCACCTAGTTTTAACATCAAGACCCACCAATTTTTTGTTACGCACATTCAAAATACGACAAGCCTCTTCAAATTTCTCAACCCTTCTAGGGGTAGACATCCAAAATGCAACACATTCTCTTACTGTGCCAATAGCATGATTTATTACTTGTAAACTATCTTTGACAATCAAGTTTAGAATATGCGCACTACACCTAATATGCAATAAATCTCCATTTAACACCAAACCACTATTCTCTAACTTCTCCAACAACACATTTATCATTGCATCATCTGTGCTACAATTATTAAAAACTACTGAAGAAATTTTGTTCTGCAAAGAATATTGAGACAAACTCTCCATAAGAATCTTAGCAATAACCTCATTTTATGCGGACTTGGCACATATTAAAACCTATAAACAATCCAAGTAAACCATAGTATAGTTCAAGATTAAACCAAATATATTAAACCAACCAAATAAAAATTCAGGTTACCATAATTCATATTAATATAAATCAATGAAATATGCAAAATTACCTTATAGTTCGATTATGCAAAACCCATTTATCATCATTGAAATGTGCTGTCACAGACATATACCCTTTTTTTTGGTTGGACACAGTCCATGTATCACTTGTTATTGCCACTCTACCCTCATTAGCCGCTAACAAAGCTCTAAAAGAGACTCTCTCATTGTTATACATCTTAACCACATCGCTCTTCAATGTGTTCCTTGATATCATCTTGAAGTCATCAATTAAACTCTTTACTAAGTTCCTAAAACCAATGTTGTCTACAATTGACAAAGGACACTCATGTATCACTACCATCTTAATCATCTCCCGCCTTGAAACATCTTGATCAAATACCATTTTATTTGGTTTTTCCTTAAGTGCTAAAGAAGTGGTCCCATCATCTCCGATCTTAAATTTCAGTTGTGATTGAGCACTCGAAAGCCTCAAGTGTCTTCCTGAACAATGTTTTCTGACATGTTTCTTGAGGTGTGAAGTTCCGGAAGCTCCTCAGTATGAGAGTAAGCTTCCACAATCCTTACACTTTGCCTTTTGAATACCATTGTGCATAATCACTTCAAAAGTTTCCCATTGAAGTTAGGCCCTGTTCTTTTGGCCTGTAAATAACTTAAATTCATTTCAATTTAGTTCAGTTCAGTTAAGTCCCATTAATTTCAGTTCAGTTCTGTTCAGTTCTACTTCAACTTATTATTAACACTATTATTATCATTTATTACTAATATGTTATTATCGTTATAATTATTATCATTATTAAGTATTATAAGTATTAGTTTTATTATCATTATTATTATTATTATTATTATTATATTAAATATTATTATTATTATTATTATCATTACGACTACTTTAGCTTATTTTTATTATCATTTATTATTATTATTTTTATCTTTATAAATATTAGCATTACTAAGTTTTATTATTATTATTATAATCATAATCATCATCATTATTAATATTAATATTATTTTATTTATACTAATAATTATTAGTCTTATTAATATTATTGTTATAATTAGTAGTAGTAGCATTATTGTAATAATAATTTATAAAAAATATTATTACTATTAAGTATTATTAATATTACTATTGTTATTATTATTATTATTATTATTATTATTAATATTAATATTATTAAGTATCATAATAATAATTATAATAATAATTATTATTATTAAATGATTAAGGATTACTATTATTATTATTATTATTATTATTATTATTATTATTATTATTTCTATATTGTATTATCATATATTATTGACATAATTCAATATACAAAAAATGAGCTCAGTTTAGTACAGTTTAGTTCCATTAATTTCAGTTCAGTTTAGTTTAGTTCTTTGCAGGTCAAAAGAATAGGGCCTTAGTTTCTTACTTTTCTTGCCAACATCACATTCTACTCCTTTGGCTGTATCGTTCTCAACCTCAACAAACCCTTCCAAATCCTCCTCTCTATCAGAATCAGGCAACACAACAAATGCTTCTTCATTAGGTTGACTAGAACCAGCATCACTGTCTTTAATAGACAAATGTTCTTCCATAACAAAAATTTACGATAATTTGCAAAAATGAAATTAAACAGATAATGAAAGACTATAAAATCAGCCAACCATTATAATTCTCTTTGTGTGTTACTCTAATACTTTATTGAACTACGACTTTTCCTATCAACTTTCGGGTGTTTGATAATAGCAAAATAAAAATAATTCAATAATGTCCCTTATAATTACGAAATCAGGATGTTGAAAATGAATTCTCTATTGAATTGCGTTCTGGAATTTCATCATAATTTAATCAATCATTAAAGATATTGACTTAGATAAGCAAATTACAATAAAAGCAAGTTAAACGAAAGAAAAGAAAAAACATAGAGAAAGAAAAGACTTCATGAACGAAAAAAAAAACGAAAACGAAAACAAAGAGACTGACTTACAAAACTAAAATGAAAACGCCATGTATAAGAGTTCATAAACGCGATGTATAAGAGTTCATAAACGAAAACAAACGACATGAATAAAAGAGAGTAAGAGGTTGACTTACCGAGTTACCGGCGACAACAAAGGTTTCCGGCTGGCGGTGTCAATGGTGGAGCGAATAGAGCAGCAACGTCCAACGAATAGCAAAGGGGCGACACGACTTAGGGTTAGGTTATAGAGAATGAGAATATGAGTAAATGAGTGATACTGTATTAGTATCACTGTATAAAATGTGAGTAAATGTGATATATGAATGACTGAGGGAAAAAATGGGTAAACGGATCCGAGTGCGGGTATTATTTTAAGACCCTGCCCATATTCGTTTTTAAACAAAGGATTCGGATCCTACTCGGATCCGACGGGTCCTAAATTTGAGGGCCTAGATCTGCCAAAAATGGATCTGGATCTTCGAATCCGGGTCGGGTCCATTACCCATTGCCATCTCTACCTAGAGCTGGCCAATGCAAAATCAAAGTTGTTCATAGAGCTCATCATACACCAAATCCCAAGGGACCAGAATACCAAAGATGACGCTCTAGCCAACATGGGTTCAACACTTAGGAAGTGCAACTTCAAAAATATACCCATAATGCATTGAGTTGAGCCAGCTATCAACAAACAGGTTAGTAACGTTCATAACATTAATGAAGATGCAAGTAACATCTGCTAGACGAAACCACTAATAGACTTCCTAGAGAAAGATATACTCCAGAAAATAAGCTGGAAGCTAGAAAGCTAAGGATGCGAGCCAGTACATATCAGGTAATATTTTAAATCATGTTTAAACATGCCACAGCTGAACATGACATAATACAAATATGTGTGGAGAAGGAGAAGTGGGAAACCACCCTTAAAGAATTCCACGATGGAGAATGTGGGTCACACACAACAGAGAGAAGTCTATCCAACAAGATATTATCTTATGGATACTATTGGCCAACAATACGCAACGACGCTAAGAGGTACGTAGCTAAACGCGATAGTGGCCAAAAGCACGCATGTATGATCCATAAACCTATGAGTTATTGCACCATTTTTTAACTCCATGGCCATTCATGAGATGAGGCATGGATATTGTTGGCAAACTGCCAGCTGCCCCATGCCAGAAAGTCTTTTTGCTAGACTTAACTAATTATTTCTCTGAGTGGATTGAAGTAGGTGCATTCGAGTAGGTAAGGGATAAGGAAGTAATATCGTTTATACACACTAACATTATTTGCAGGTTTGGTGTACCTAGTTAAATCATCTATGATAATGGATCATAGTTTATAAGTGACAAAACACGACAATTTTCCATGAGTGGAACATCCACTTGGTCACCTCAACACCCAGATATCCTCGGGCTAATGGACAAGCTGAGTCCAACAACAAAGTCGTCATCAAGACATCAAAAGGAGGCTGAAAGCCAAAAAAGGGCAAATGGGTAGAAGCACTACTAAAGGTACTCTGGGAAAATAGAACAACACCTAGAGGAGCCACTGGACAGACTTCATTTTTTCTTAGTGTATGGATGTGAAGCTGTACTACATGCGGAAGTTGCTGTGCCCACTGCCAGGTATGGACTCTTCACTCTTGAAACTAATGATTCTGAACTTATCTATGATCTAGATACCATTGAGGAGCTGTGGGATAACGCACTAGTGAGCATGGCTACATAGCAACAGATCGTGGCTCGCAGCTTCAACAAGAACGTAAAGGCCAAAGTGTTCAAGGTAGGTGATTGGGTATTAGGAAAGTTTTTCACGATACCCAAGAACTAAACACAAGTAAGATGGGCATTAGCTGGGAAGGACCCTATCTAATTAAGCCGGTAGTAGGTAAAGGAGCATATCGCCTAGCTACACGGGAAGGTAAGATGGTTCCTAGAAGCTGGAACGTTTCACATTTGAAGCTGTACCATTTATAGGACACACAGGTAACACCTTAAACGTGATTGTTGTCATAGTTCAATTTTCATTACTTCGCTGAACATTTAATGACTTAAGCATCGGAGGGCCGTTGGCTATGCCAACATCCATCTTACATAAAGACTAAGATGATGCTCTCAGCTAAGGAGGCACGTACGCCAGCTATTAAAGGTAGTAAATCAGTTACTCTAGCTAGGAAACTGATTCATCAGCTTAAGGTAATTCCAGGTAAGTTTAGCTTCTATCTTACCTCATGAATTTCTATGTTCATTCGAATCATTACCGACTTAGGCATCGGAGGGCCGCTGTCTATGCCAACGACCATCTCTAACGCAGGTGCGAATCTGTAACACCCCAACACTTCTCTCTTTATAAAACATGTATTTTCCCAACTAAAACAGAGAATTATCAAGGCATTATCGCCCGTGTGAAAACGTATCGGATTACTCAGAGTATTGTTGCGGAAAAACATTAAATAAAACTTTATTAAATACTTAAGACATAATAATTGTCAAATCATTATCCAAATCTCGAAAGATAATTCAAAACCAACTTAAAGCATTTAGAATAAACAATCTGTAATTCAACTTAGTCAAATTAACGTAAAGGAAGAAGTAGTAGAAGTAATAGAATAATCTCTCATCAGTAATTGAGACGATGCATCAAGTCTTCCAAACCTGTAGGCAATTACTCAATTGAAAACTGCTCACCAATAAAAGGTCATCACAGGATTAATAGGCACAACCATGATCGACACACAGAAAAGCACGTAATCAGCAAAGCTGAGTACATACATGAATAAAATAAAACACGTAACCTAATCATGATACTACCAACAATAAAACATGATCAATAAATATACCTCAAGACGTCAACTCGTAAGACAAGACTTGAATTCACAAGACATACAACACGATAAATATTTGGTAAAGACCATGGATTGAGTTGTCCAACCAAAACCAGCCTTCAAAATAGAAGACAAGTAACGGGCGCGACTCTGTAACCCCTTGACCTACGATATCGAGGAACCTTTAATAATAAAATAGGGTACGGTGATCAATTCGACCCCAAGAAAAGCCATGGGTTACCACCATGCACTCTAACTCATACTAGTCCAGAACTTCTGACGTGGACAAGTCTAAAACTATTGTTGTTCACTTCCACTTAAAGTATTAATAAGTTATTCGATGTTGAACTCTAAACAGACAACCAACACCTAACATGAATACAACAAATATTCCAATTTTATCTTAGGATTAATTAAGTGATCAAACCATTTCAATTGACCAAGAATTAATCCTCCAATTTATTTGTTGAGTTAAATCAACAATCGAATGTCCAATGACAATAAATATACATACCCTTCAAAGCCCTCGGTCTTTGCAAAGTAGTAAAATAACCATAACCAATAATAGTCCAACTTACTCACAAAGTCCTCGGCGTTTGAGAAGTAGTAAAATAATAATAACCGATAATAGTTCAACTTACTCACAAAGTCCCCTGTCTGTGAGAAGTAATAAAATATCCACTAAGGGAAACAATACCAAAATCCATAATTCAATAATAAAATAATATTAATCCATATCACACGATGGATCAAAATATAAATAATCCCAAACAACATGCTTGAATCAAACATCCATTCAATCATGTGATAAATCATATAGGTAATTAACATGCTCAACAACACGTAATTCCTATCCAATAGCCATGTATGAACCATAAAAGGGTTCCCTATACATGATACTATATATAATCCTAATCCTTAGGAGATGATACTAGTCTGACACATAAGGACATGTACGTACATTGTGTAGACAAAGTGAGAGGCCACTTTAAACTCTAGAAATTGCCTAAAGTGAATTCTCCGCCTACCAAAACAATAATACAACAATGAACTAATATCCTAATTCATTCACAGCAACATAATTTATTTCAAAACGCTTCAAAACTCGTTTTAAAGTACTTTAAAAACATAAAAGTTTCAACCTTTAACAACCTTTAATATAACACTCATAAATCTAGGCTTTAAAACCTCAAAAATTATTACTTTCATACTTAAAACTCACTTTAAATAATAAATAATAAATATGAAATTATACTTTATATTCACAATAAATAAAAATCAGATTTTTAATAATTCAAACAATAATGTTTCCAACTTTATTTATAAAACATATTAAAATTCTTAAAAATCACAACTTTAATATTAAAAAAACTCATAAAAACCATAACTTTAATATTAAAACTCATAAAAATAATAATTTTAATATGAAAACCATATTTAAAAATTAAATAGAGGATAAGGGTTAAGAAATAACCAAAAGAAAACACGAAAACCGGATTTGCGAGTGAAAAATGGCAGCAAACTGTCAAACTTCCAGAGGCCACAACGGGTAGAATACTAATCGGAATTGAGTGATTCTTGAGCCTAAATTCAATAAATTTTTAATAATCTACAACTTTGCAGAATGAAGTTTTGGCTAAAAACAACCGGAACTATCAGAAAAGATGTAAAAGATGTAAAAGAGAATTAAGAGAGAGATAAGAGTGGCGGTGGTGGTGCTGGCGGCTGTTGCGGCGGCACACGAGAGGCAGTGCTGGCGGTAGTGGCGGCAGCACAGAAGCAAGAGGGAGGTGGCGTGTAGTGGTTTTTAGAGTGATTCGGAGTCCGTTTTGTAGAGGTTTAGGCCTTGAGAAGCAGAGTTTTGTAATTATTAGCCTAAGTGTGGTAATGGAGAATTGAGTTGGTTTCGGTGCTATAGGGGTGGATTAGGGACGTTTGGACACTTTACATTATTTAATCATTTATAGGAGGACTTTATCCCCATGTTTGTAGTTCGTTCGATAAAGGAAGTCAATAAAGTTCGTAGTAGTTGCGTTTCGGCTCAAGTTCGTGAGTGTTTGATGATGTTATATGTTCAACTGGTTGAGTAAAGGTTGGCGTTCGATTCGAATGTCCGTATGAGTATTAGCAAGCCTTCGTAAGAACAACACGGCACCATCGTACGCACAACATGTGCCCAGCACTAGTACGCACCCCACGCAGCTCACCCGCACAGCTTGTATGCCATCTGCAGCAGCAGCATACGCATCCAGTAGATAGGCGTGATGCGCGCAAGGTAGTGCGTACCTCGCGCGCCTGACACTCTAGCAGCAGCTCAGCAGAGCACATCAATAGTTCTTGCGCGCGACCAGCGCGACTAGCGCACGTCGAGCCCAGCAACGCGGACCGGCGATTTGACGATCTTAATGTTTTGTTACTTAGTTTATTAGCTTCTAATTTTCGATCTTTTTCATTATCTTTGATATTTAGACTTTAGTAGAACCCTAATTAGAGGGAGAAACACTTCTTCCCTCTCTCTAATCTCTCTATGTTTTGGTTGATTTTTGGAGATTCATTGATGTATGCTATGCCGATTGTAGCGTAAATCGATTTTTGAGAACGACAATCTAATCTTTGGTTAGTTTATTGCGAGGTTTCTGTTACGAACAATTCTTAGTTACAATATTGAAAATTCTTAGTTATTGAACGAACCACTGACAGGTTAAAGTCGTATCACCTAATCAAAGATAAACCTAAGTCCTCTAACAATGGTAGTCGAGGGAAGTAGGGTCGAATCCACAGAGAGACGGAGTTCTAAGTTAACATTTAGCCAAACAACTACTTCAGAGAAAAATCAGATAGAATTCAGCTGAACTAATAATTAACTACTAAAAAGCAGTACAAGATCGGAATTTCACTATGAATTAAAGGACTAGGGAATTAGTTCGGTCCACCATGCTTATACCAATTAAAGGATCAAACAACTATCAGAACCTAGGTCGAGAATCGATAGATTAGAACAATGTCAAGCTATGGTTAAGGCTCGACGTCTATAATTCAACATATGCAGCACGTTCACAAACATAATCAGAATTACTGGTGTGTACTAGGCCTCTAAAAGTAAGACAGATCTGTGCAAATAATTATTAACCTCAAGTAATCAAAGAAACTGCGCAATAACGTTAATTACTCAATAAGAACAAATCACATCATAACCTATCTCATCAAACCTTAGAAACTAATAGCAATTCAAATAATCATGGTATAAACATGGCTTCTCTCTCTAAAACCCTAGAAATTAAACTACTCACTCATAATTAAATCAACAATAATAAATCTAATATGAAACCCTAATAATTGCATCATGAATGAATAAATAATTAAACTAAGCAATCAATAACAATAAAAGAGATTAAAGTAGAGAAGAATACCAATTGACGGAAAGCAAGAACTTTTATTGAAATCGAATCCAAGGTTCAATCACCTTTAATCTAATCTAAAGTGTTTAAACTAAAATAAAACTAAGCTAAGAACTATGGAATAAAACTAGAATAAAAAAGATGTCTCTAAAAATATGAGGAAAAGGTATTTATAATACCCCAAAGTCTAATTAAAAAAAGTTATAATTTCGGAAAAGAGCTGTCCGTGCTTCAGGCCCGATCGGGTCAATTCCCGTCGGGTGGGTAAACTGCAATTCTGCATCAACTTCCGAAGGCCGTATCTCTCAAACCAGAAGTTCGATCGGGGCGTGTGACCTATCATTGGAAAGCTCTTGAAATCTAGAATCCAACCCAATTAGAATTTCTTGATTATAAATTTTCTATCAAAAGTTATAATGAAAATAGTGAAGGTGTGTCAGTTTTGGCACTTCTTTCACTAACTCTTTGCTTCATTCCAACTCAAAATTGTCCCAAACGGATGCATTGTGATCCTTGTGTAAGCTACCTTCATCTTCAATGATTAATAGGCTACATCCTTGGTACTCCTGATCACTTTGTATCAAAATAACTTGAAAATCATCGAAACACACAAACGGGGAGTAGTAGAGCACAACTTGTGTAATTCATGTCATTATGCACCTAAATGCTCAAAAAGGAGTTCTAAATGCAATCTAAATGCTTCTAAAAACTATATATAAATGTGATACATCAAACTCCCCCAAGCTAAATCTTTGCTTGTCCTCAAGCAAATAAAACATGAACATGGAATAAATTGCCTCACCCCATAGATAAAAACAATCAAAGCACAAAACGTTTTCAAGACTAAGAATCGTTCAAGCAGGCAAAATTCAAGTTCGGCTAATCAAATTCATCCAACCACCAATCATCCAAGCAATTCATCAAATTTTAGGATCCACAAGGCATACAAATCCTGAAAGGGCTCTCACAAAGGTGTCACTCCTCTCTATTTTGTGGCAGGCAAAGAATATGCCCGAACACTCACTAACCCGACCATAATTTCCCTTCCCACTCACACTCTCATGTGTTTAAGAAGGTTAAAGGATGCTCATCCTAGTCAAGTCGTCTCAATTAGCAGACATATTCTTTAACTTTGACAAACTGACTCGAAATCAATCCAATAAACAATGAGACACGAGCTCAAGAGGACTTTATAGGGTTGTAATGGGGCTTAGGTAAGGGGTAGGGAATACTTTTGGGTAATGTGGTGGAAAAACCAAGAAAGGGGGAGCATGAATCACTCAAACAAGGCCTATGGCCTAAACAACTCCCAACAACACCATATAACCACGAAAGATAGCCCAACTCTCATAAATCAATCAAAACTCACAACAAACTCAATTTCAAAGCATGTAGCATATATTTCTTTATAAACATACGTGAATGAAGGAACTTTGCATTCTTTTGAACTTTTATTTCTTTTTCTTTCATATTTCGAACCAATCATTCACGAAACTCAAATTTTGCTTTTTCTTTTGTTTTTCTCACACTCAAACCACATAAATACACTTTTAATTCCTCAAAAACCAAACCAAACCATGAAACCAATCTCAAACTCAACCCATACAAAAGCTCCCCCAAGCTAGGCTTGGAAATAGTATCGAAATAAAGGTCATGGGCTCATAATAAGGGTTTAAGTAACATGAAACAAGTCATTAGGCTCAGCGGGGCTAAGGAGGATAAAAATATATCAAAAATTCACTCTGAGGTTCAAGAATCAGAAAAAAGAACGCCTCTATCACAACAATTGCTACAAGTCATCGAACATCAGACAAGTACGAAGTCAAAGTCAAGATCAATCAACTAAAGAGGAACTAACACACAAAAACAGACTGGATAATAATATGAATCCAACAGGCTGCAAAGAGGCCTCATAGTCTAACCAATTCAGGCATGCAGCACAAGGTAGTGTAATATAATCCAAATTCGCTCGAAATCATAGCAATCAAACATCAAATCATAGCCTCAAGATCACAAATGCCCAGCTATCCAGAAAACAAAGTCAAATCATTTTCAATAAGAGCACACCAAGGGACACAGGGAGGCAACTAAACCAGTCAAGGGAACCATATTTTTTGATTTTTTCAGTATTTTTCGAAAGCAGTAGATCTATCCTAGAAAGCAATAAAAGAGAAAGAGAATACAAAAAGAAATCCTCCCCCAAGCTGAACTTGGCAGTGTCCTCAATGCCAGAAGATGAACAAAAGGACGATGCTCAGAGGAAAAATAACGTTAGTGTTCTCTCACTCTCTCTCACTATAAAATTTTTTTAAAAAATTTAGAAAAAAATTTTAAAAAATAAAAATAAAAATAAAAGAAATGAAAATAAAATAAGGGGAAATTACAGGTTGCCTCCCGCACAGCGCTGGTTTATAAAGTTCCCGCACGACCGTAATACCTCCATATCTCAGATTGGAGGGGCTTGGTAGTGAGTGCCACCCTCATAAAACATTTTCCTTCTCCAAATATTCTCGCTTTTAATTGTGGGCATTGGTGGACCAGTAGGGATGCCGTCAGGATTAGGAACCCCATATGACTTCAATGATGTGGCCATAGCTGAACTTAAAGTGTCTTATTCAGAGGTGTTCAGCTGAACAAACTGCTTTTCTCTCTGAATTTTCTTTCGAATCTGCCTGATTGTCCTTGTAAGATTGGGATCCGCTGGGATGGGGAAACCGTTTCTTTGAGACCTGGCATACTAAAGAAACAAAAAGAAGCAGTTAAACGACCTCAATTGGAACAATGAAGTTCTAATGAGGCACAAAGAAGTAGACCAAATAACCAAACAAAAACTTAGAAAACTAGCCGTCTCCCCGGCAACGGCGCCAAAATTTGATAGGCTAAAGTCGTATCACCTAATCAAAGATAAGCCTAAGTCCTCTAACAATGGTAGTCGAGGGAAGTAGGGTCGAATCCACAGAGAGATGGAGTTCTAAGTTAACATTTAGCCAAACAACTACTTCAGACAAAAATCAGATAGATTTCAGCTGAACTAATAATTAACTACTAAAAAGTAGTATAAAGATCGGAATTTCACTATGAATTAAAGGTCTAGGGAATTAGTTCGGTCCACCATGCTTATACCAATCAAAGGATCAAACAACTATTAGAACCTAGGTCGAGAATCGATAGAGTAGGACAATGTCAAGCTATGGTTAAGTCTCGACGTCCATAATTCAACATATGCAGCACGTTCACAAACATAATCAGAATTACTGGTGTGTACTAGGCCTCTAAAAGTAAGACGGATCTGTGCAAATAATTATTAACCTCAAGTAATCAAAGAAACTGCGCAATAACGTTAATTACTCAATAAGATCAAATCACATCATAACCTATCTCATCAAACCTTAGAAACTAATAGCAATTCAAATAATTAAGGTATAAACATGGCTTCCCTCTCTAAATCCCTAGAAATTAAACTACTCACTCATAATTAAATTAACAATAATAAATCTAACATGAAACCCTAATAATTGCATCATGAATGAATAAATAATTAAACTAAGCAATCAAGAAATAATTAAAGAGATTAAAGTAGATAAGAATACCAATTGACGGAAAGCAAGAACTTTTATTGAAATCGAATCCAAGGTTCAATCACCTTTAATCTAATCTAAAGTGTTTAAACTAAATAAAACTAAGCTAAGAACTATCGAAAATAATAACAGAGAAAAAAGATGTTTCTAAACGTCCCTAATCCACCCCTAAAGCCCCGAAACCAACTCAATTCTCCATTTACCACACTTAGGCTAATAATTACATAACTCCGCTTCTCAAGGCCTAAACCTCTACAAAACGGACTTCGAATCACTCTAAAAACACGCCTAATATGCTCTCATCAAATACGCCCACACTTGAACTTTACTCTTCCTCGAGTAAACTCAATCATTATGAACATGGGGCACACCTTTCCACAGCACACAAAAACGAACTACTCCCCTTATCACTCCATCCTAGGGTACAAAATGATGCTACTCTCCTCCGAACCGCTTAAGGCCAAACGCAAGGGCAAAAGGTACCCCCACACTTGAACCAAAAGCTCATCTGAAATAACGTTAGTAGCACAATCAATAACGATCAACACCAAGATCATACACCAAGTAGTCATAACATCAATAAAGTGAACTCGAGCCCCGAAAGATCTTAAGGGACTCAAATTCATACCAAATCTGCACAAAACACGACCTTCACTCCTTATTTCCCCAAAGATGGATGAGCTCTAACCTATTAGCCTCTACTTCAAACACCAAGATGAAATCCTACCCGAAACACTCCTTATATCACCATCTTCATATGACACCAACTCCGGCAAATGATTCAAAATATCTCTTTTATCTCTCATTTTGCCTACGAGCTCTTTTGAGTTTCCACCCTAGCTTCACTCATTTTTTTTCAAAATAATGAACTCACCATCTCATCCGCCCTAGATAGCCACTTTTTTGCATAGGTTGCTCTTTCGAGTTTTCAACCTATACGGGCCCCCATTCTTGCCTGAGTTTCCAACTCAGCGGATTTTCATATTTTTTTGATTTTTTCATTTTTCAGTTTTTTTTTTCATTTTTTTCCCAAAAGCAAATAAATGTGTAAGACACACATAACACACCCAAATCAATGAATAGCTCCCCCCTACTTAATCAAGACATTGTCCTCAACGTGAGAACATGTATAAGAAAGAAAAAGAAGGGAAAAGGGGACAAACACGCCATCTACTCTCACAAGGTCTTCACTCCCTCAACACCACCACTCATAAAGTATTAAAAACTCACCCCTACAACAAAGAGACGACCAAAGATCCACTCAACTCACAACCCAACTCCCTCAACCAACCAACAATAATAAGTTCGAACCCAACCTTTATGGAAGGAAAGGTTCGAAATTCACTCCCAATAGATGAATCTAGGATGCAAATGCTCAATGTGTTTGAAATTTTGTGGAAAGGGGATGAGAAAAGGAATAGAGAAAGGGTATGGCTATTTGTTGTGGTGGAATAGAAGATAGAAAATGAAGGAAATACAGGAATGGAAGAAGAAAGAGAAGATGGAGGGTGGAAGGAAAAGAAATAAAGAAAATAAGCTCGGGTTGCCTCTTGAGTAGCGCTTAGTTTTGAGTCGTTAGCTCGACTACTGACCAGTGTTAGTGAAAACAAGTGAGAATCATGGGCCAAAGCAGGGCATATGTTAGGAATTTTCACTTTCTTAGCCTTTTTCTTTTTATTAGTGTCACAAGGGGTATGTGACACCGACTCTATAGTACCAACAAGGCATGATGGTTCAGACACCACAGACTTCTTACAACCAAACAATCCAAAAGACTCAACCCGACCCCCAAACTTAACACTCAATGACCCAACACCTACATCAATCTTAGTGTTGGAGGTTTTCATAAACGGTCTCCCTAAGAGAACGAGAGAAGCATTAGACTCCATCTCCAACACATAGAAGTCAACAGGGAATTATAGTTTACCAAATTTTACTAACACATCCACTACTTTCCCTTTCCGGCGGATAGTGGATCCATTAGCCAATTGCACATTGACACTAGTAGCAATAAGAGGACCAAGCTTTGAAGACTCATAAAGGGAGAGGGGAATCACATTAATAGACGCTCCTAAGTCTAACATAGCTTGGGGAATGGGAGTGTCATGTATTGCGCAAGGAATGGTAAACATACCAGGATTATCATGCTTAAGGGGGAGCAAATTATGGGAAACATAACCAACAAACTCATTGGTTCGCTCTACTACATGAGGGGTAGGGGCACTTGCTTCGGGCTCCCGCACGGCCTCATAAAGGCCTTTGCTCTTTTCATATCTCATGCCGGACCGTAATGCTGCAGGGAAAGGTGGAGGAGGCTTGTAGTTTAGGATCACAAGACTCCTTTTATGTTGCTTCGGAGCCTCTTCCACCACCATGATGGCACTTACATTCTTCATGGGGTTCAACTCAGTTTGGGAAGGCAACTTCCCACTATCACGAGCCTCCAACCTACTCACCGCACTAGAGACTTGACTCATCTGATTCTCCAGATTTCTAATGCTAGCGCGAGTCTCCTCTTGAAATTGTACCATATTGCCTTGCATAGCGGTCATGTTCTTGATCAAAGTATGTATCATAGCCTCACAAGACATAGAGGATCCTTGCCCATAATCTTGACCTTGGTTGTTATCGTCTCTGCCATATCTCAATCGCGGGTTATCCCTCCCACCCGGATTATAGGTGGTAGAATAGGGGTCATACCTCCTTTGGTTGCTTTGTTGGCCTTGGAAACCCATGGCCTTCACTTCTTCACTCGGCCCTCTTGCAATTGGGGACAACAATTTGTAGGATGGTTAGAAGAACAAATCCCACAAGCCCTTACATGTTGCACTTGCCCCTTCACTATAAGCTCTCTCATTAAGGAAGTGAGGGCTTGCACTTGCTCACCCAATTGAGGCTCACTACTACTTGCGACACTAACATTCTTCTTTTGACCACCTCGCCTACCAAAATGTCTGGAGCCTTGAGACAGCTCCTCTATCAAAGCTCGAGCTGCATCTGGAGTTTTTTTGATGATAGAACCCCCGCTAGCAGCATTGACCATACGCACATCCTCATTAGTAAGTCCATTGTAAAAATAAAGGATGAGATCTTTGTCATTGTATCCATGATATGGACAACTTGCACACAACCTATTGAATCTCTCCCAATACTCATAAAGAGTCTCATCATATTGTTGCTCGATGTTGCTTATCTCCTTCTTTAAGATGGCGGACTGAGAAGAGGGAAAGAATTTCACTAAGAATCGTCGCTTCATTTCTGCCCATGTGGAGATGCAACCTGGCGGGAGATAGTTTAGCCAATCTTTGGCGGTATCCTTTAGGGAGAAAGGAAATGCCTTCAGTTTCACATGTTCTTCAGTAGCGCTGCTCGGTTTCATGCTTGAGCAGACTACATGAAATTCAGACAAAAAATTTTTTGGATCCTCCCCACTGAGTCCATGGAAGGATGGCAATAAATGGATGAGCCCTGACTTGAGCTCAAAAGTGGTGGTGGTGGTATCGCCCTCTTCAGATTCAAGGAATACTATACATAGAGGCTGCTGATCAAGGTTCGGTTCAATGAGCTCCCTCAAAGTCCGTGCTTCCACTCGTGGCGGCATGACTTCTTCAAAATGAATGTGAAAGGGAAGCTCCTCAAAATCTCTCCGCAATTCTCTCCTCAACTCGAAAAGAGTCAATTCAAGTTCTGGATCATACTGCAAGTGATTCTGGTTAGTAGCACGAGTTTCAACCATAAAAAGATGGAATTCAGAAAATAAAAAGGAATGAAAAACAATCTAATATAAACACACTTTAGTTGTTGCTAAATCCCCGACAACGGCGCCAAAATTTGGTGGAACGCGGTCGAACGCGTTTACCAAAGACAATATTTATAAAACCAACTTTCCAATACAAGTTAATGTACGAGGCAAGTAGGGTCGAACCACAGAGACTTAGGTACCAAAGTATGTAAATAAGAGATCGAAAGGGGGTTTTCAGATTAAAAAGATTAATTAACAGAGTAAAACAATAATAGACTATAGGGAAAATCAATAGGAGAAAGGTCTTGGGTTTGGTCAATCGTCACTTCGGTTCGGTATCGATAATTGGTTTCTAAATACGAACAACTAATCTTAATCACACATATATTGAGAATTTGATCCCACTTCCCTCTAAAGATACGTTAAACTACCCGAATATGCAGATATAAAACCTGAACTATAGAACAACCTAATTGAATCAGCAATTTAGGTTCAATTCTAAAGAACGTCAAAGCTCTAGGAAACTATGTGCCAAACAACTATTATTGGCGCAATTATTCAATTTGAAAATAGAGAATTCACAAGGAAATAACAAGAACAATCAGATTCAAAGTTAAACCCTAGTTTGCTACTCACAAACAAAGAACAATCGATCGGCAATCGAACTATGTAATAGCAATTGATTAATTGAAAAGAGAACCAAATCAATAATCAAACAATGAAAATAAAATTCAATATTATAACTAAGAATTGTTCAAAACAGAAACCTCACAATAAACTAACCAAATATAAGATTGTCGTTCTCAATAATCGATTTACGCTACGATCGGCATATCATACATCAATGAATCTCCAAAAATCAACCAAAAACATAGAGAGATTAGAGAGAGGGAAGAAGTGTTTCTCTCTCTTATTAGGGTTCTAATAAAGTCTAAGTATCAAAGATAATGAAAAAGATCGAAAATTAGAAGCTAATAAACTAAGTAACAAAACATTAAGATCGTTCAATCGCCCGTCCGCGTTGCTGGGCTCGACGTGCGTGAGTCGCGCATCAACGGCGCGCTGGTCGCACGTAAGTACTGTTGTTGTGCTCTGCTAAGCTGCTGCTGGAGCGTCAGGCGCGCGAGGTGCGCACTACCTTGCGCGAGTCGCGCCTATCTACTGGATGCGTATCCTGCTGCTGCGGATGGCGCGCGAGCTGTGCGGGTGAGCTGCGTGGGGTGCACACTAGTGCTGGGCACATGTTGTGCGTACGATGGTACCGTGTTGTGCTAACGAAGGCTTGCTAATTCTCATACGGACATTCGAATCGAACGCCAAGCTTTACTTAACCACTTGAACATGTAACATCATTGAACACTCACGAACTAGAGCTGAAATGCAATGACTACGAACTTTGTTGACTTCCTTTATCGAATGAACCATGAACATGGGACAAAGTCCACCTGTAAATGATTAAATAATGTAAAGTCTCTAAACGTCCCTAATCCACCCCTAAAGCACCGAACCCAACTTAATTCTCCATTTACCACACTTAGGCTAATAATTATTGATCTCCACTTCTCAAGGCCTAAACATCTACAAAACGGACTCCAAATCACTCTAAAAACACGCCTAATATGGTCTCATCAGGTGGTGCACGGCACCAGAACGAAGGCAAGAAAAGAGAGGGAGGGCGGACAAGTGAGAGGAAAGGAAAAAGAGAGAAAATAAAAGTGTGCAAACTTGGGATTTGGGGGATATTTATAGGTTTTGCCTAAAACCTAGAGTGAATAGGTTTAGGCTTGGGTTTGGGCTTAAGTTGAACATCAAACTTTAATAAATGGTTTGGGCTCTCATCCCAACATTAAAAATCATTTTAAACACGACCCAAAACCTTTAATAAATATTCAATACTTAAAATCCAACCCAATAAATATTAATGGTTATTTAAAACTTGTAAACAATCATTTGACTTTCAAAATAGTTAACCCTTAAATAATTAAATGAATTAGATATGAAATTGATTATAAATATACTTTGAATATATTTATAAAATTCATAAAATTACGGGAGATTACAGTCTACCCCTCTTAAAAGAAGTTTTGTCCCGAAACTTGGCACGAAATTTAAATAGTTTGGAAAAATTCCTTTACTTAAACTTTTCAAACGAAAAACTCAGAAATACTTGTGTCACACATGTGCACAGTTTACCAACTAAAACTCAAATGTGTCACTCATGGACACGTTATTTTGCACCAACGTGTGCAAATCGCCAAACTAAGCATAAAAATGCATAAAACACCATTAAAATAAGCAAAAAGCGCGAAATTTCTATCGCATTCTACCCCTCTTAAAGAAAACGATTTACGCCCTCGTAACTCACCTCAACAAACAAGTAAGGATACTTCTTCCTCATATCATCCTCGGCTTCCCATGTTGCCTCCTCAGACTCATGGTTAGACCAAAGTACTTGCACGACACTCACATCCTTATTGCGTGTACCACGCACCTTCTTGTCCAAAATCTTCACAAGTCTTTCCTCATATGTGAGGCTACTATCAATCTGAACTCTTTCGGGTTCAAAAACATGATTCTCATCAGGAGTATACCTCTTAAGCTGTGAGATATGAAGCACATCGTGCATCTTCTCGAATTCCATCGGCAAAGCCAACTTGTAGGCTACTTTACCAACTCTTTGCAAAATCTCATACGGACCAACATACTTGGCACTCAACTTGCCTTTCTTACCAAATCTCATAACACCTTTCCTCGGTGAGACTTCTAAAAACACTTTATCGCTAACGGCTAACTCATCTTCACGCCTCTTCAAATCAGCGTAACTCTTTTGCCGATCCTGGGCAACTTGGATTCTAGCTTGAATCAACTTCACATTCTTAACGGTCTCCTCAATGAATTCAGTCCCAAGGACTATATTCTGACAAAAGTCGTTCCAACAAATAGGACTTCTACACTTCCGTCCATACAAAGCTTCAAATGGTGCCATTCTTATACTCGCATGGTAACTATTGTTATATGAAAACTCAATTGAATCTAATTGGTCTTCCCAACTTCCTTGAAAATCAATCGCACATGCTCTCAACATGTCCTCCATAGTCTGATTGGTCCTCTCAGTCTGACCATCTGTCGCAGGGAGAAAAGCAATATTTATCTTCAACGTAGTTCTAAGATTCTGCTGAACTTTCTGCCAGAACTTGAGAGAAATCTCGAATCACGATATGAAATAATATCTTTTGGCACACCATGGAGTCTCACGATGTGCTTATTATAAGTCTTCGCAAGTTACTTCTTCTTCCACGTCTCTATGATCGGAATAAAGACGGCAGCTTTAGTCAATCGATCCACAATCACCCAAATAGTATCATTGCCGGTCTTGCTCGTTGGCAATGTTGTCACGAAGTCCATAGAAATCGAATCCCACTTCCATCCAGGGACTTCTTATGACTGGACCTTTCCCATAGGTCTCTTGTGATCTATCTTCACTTTCTGGCAAGTCAAACACTTAGATACGAACTCAGCGACTTCTCGCTTCATATTCATCCACCAATAATTCTCCTTAAGGTCTTTATACAATTTATCACCACCAAGGTGTACAAAATACGGAGTGTTGTGACCTTCCTCCATAAGCTTCCTCTTAAACTCTTCACACTTCTGTGGTATCCAGCACCTTCCTTTGAATCTCAGACTTCCATCCTCATGGATCTTAAAATCAACTTCTTTTCCTTGCTTCATATTCTCGTTAATCTTGTCAAGATGCTCATCTCCAACTTGACTCTCCAAGATCTCATCGAAAATCGACGATCCTAACGACAAAAAGCGTTCAATCTTGCTTCTATCTCTCCAGGATTCAAAATCTCAAGGTTAAGCCTTTGCATATCTCGATACAACTCTTCGGAAACTACCAATGCATTCACGCTATGGCTCGTCTTCCTATCCAAAGCATTGGCGACTACATTTTCCTTCCCTTCATGATACTGGATATCTAAGTCATAATCCTTGATCAACTCTAACCATCTCCTTTGTCTCATATTAAGATCCTTCTGAGTGAAAATATTCTTCAAACTCTTATGTTCGGTGAATATCTTCACAGTCGCTCCATAGAGATAATGTCTCCAAATCTTCAATGCAAATACAATAGCAGCTAACTCCAAGTCATGGGTAGGGTAATTAGACTCATACACCTTCAACTGGCGCGATGCATACGCAATCACTTTCCTATTCTGCTGTAACACACAACCCAGACCATTCATCGAAGCATCACTATATTCCTCGAATCCATCATTCCCATCGGGCAGGGTCAAAACAGGTGTAGAGGTTAAACAGTCCTTCAAAATCTGATAAGCTTTCTCACACTTCTCATTTCATTCAAACTTCGACTCTTTCTTCATCAATGTAGTCATAGGTCTCGCTATCCTCGTGAAATCTTTTACAAACCTTCTATAATAACCAGCCAATCCTAGAAAACTTCTTATGTGAGACACATTCTTCGGTCTAGGCCACTCACTAACAGCTTGTATCTTCGCAGGATCCACAGAAGCTCCTTCCTTAGACACATAATGACCCAAAAATGCAACTTTCTCCAAACGGAACTCACACTTAGAGAACTCGGCAAACAATTGATTTCTCCTAAGCATCTCCAAAACCATTCTCGATCAAATGCTCATCATGCTTATCTTCGTTCTTCGAGTAGATCAAAATATCTTCAATGAATACCACGACAAACTTGTCTAAGAACTCATGGGAAATCATATTCATCAAGTCCATAAATATTGCAGGTGCATTGGTCAACCCACAGTAAACTCATAGTGACCATATCTCGTTCTAAAAGCAGTCTTAGGTATATCCTTATTTGCTACCTTTAGTCAATGATACCCTGAACGCAAATCAATCTTTGAGAAAACACTAGGTCCATTCAACTGATCAAAAAGATCATCTATCCTAGGCAAAGGATAGTTGTTCTTAATAGTCACACTTTTCAACTCAGATAATCAATACACAACCTCATACTACCATCTTTCTTCTTCACAAATAAAACTGGTTCTCCATAAGGTGACGCACTAGGTCTAATGTAACCATTCTCCAATAACTCTTGCAATTGAGTCTTCAATTCACTCATCTCAGGAGGTTCCATCCTGTAGGGTGCTTTCGAAATAGGTGCAGTACCACGAACTAAGTCTATGGCAAACTCAACGGCTCTCTTAGGCGGCATTCCATAAATGTCACTTGGAAACACATCTAAGAACTCATTCACAATAGGTACATCCCAATTCTCGACTTAACTTCCTTGTTTACATCTCGACTACTACATAAGAATAATTCACAACCTTTCCTTATCAATTTCTCAGCTTGCATAGCAGATATAATCCCAAAACTGTTAGGTTTCCCAAAACGTCGGCATGAAATCGACTTCCCCTAAGGACTCTTCAAAACTACCTTATGAGCTTCACAACATATCGTAGCTTTATAAGAACTAAGCTAGTTCACAAGAATCGCTCGTGGGAAGGGACTGGCTTTAGACTTCTAATAAGTACACAGAATAAAACTATCCTACTCCTTAAATACTAAGGAATTCTTATAATAATTCATAATTTCTCATTTCTCTTATCTCCTTGGGCAACATTCTTCGTGTCACGCCTAGTCTGCAATCCATAAATATGAGCAGCTCGCCCATACACAATATCTAGAGATCTAAAGGTTTCACCTCCTAACCCCAATCAAATTTCCTCAGTCAAATCTTGCTCAAATCTCTGAGCTTTCAATTCCTCAATGGCAACTACCTCATGTGCAAATCTAGACAAAGCTATGAAACTTTTTGTAGTACTCAGAAATAGACATGCTCCCCATTCTAAGGTTAATGAACTCTTGGGCCTTTTGCTTCCTTATAAAAGCAGGGTAAAACTTTCGTGTAAGAGCAGTGGTAAAGGAATCCCAATTGCAATCAGTCTCGACACTAATCTTAGTCCCGTTTTCCTTCCACCAAAGATCAGCCTCATCTTTTAGATACATCACAGCCTGATCTACCTTCATTGCCGCAAAACAATTAACAACTCCAAATATCTTGTCGAGTTCTCTAATCCAACTCTCCAAGAATGTAGGGTCAGTCTGTCCCTTAAAATAAGGCGGCTTAACTTTATCCAGCTTCTCAAACATCTCGTCTGTAGTGTTAGGACGTTCAGCTCTCTCTTGGGTCAATCTCTCTGCCAAAAGACGAATGGTAGAGGCTAGGGCGACATCGTTGTTGGACATCCTACTGCGTAACCTATGAAAAACACATACGTCTAATTTCAGGTCACGATTCATAACTAATTGCCATTCTACGAAGGCATCGAAAAGAAAATTGATCATACAAGATCGTCTAAAGAAAATAGGTTCATCGAAGTTTTACTTGGAATAAGTCCGAAGTATAGACAACTTATTTGGAACAAATCCAAGCACTAATGAACTTATTTGGAGTACATCCAATCTCAAACAATTTATTTGAAATACATCCAAGTTCAAATAATTTATTTGGAATACATCCAAGCTCAAACAATTTATTTGGAATACATCCAAGCACAAACAATTCACCACTGCTTGCATAAACATTCGTGTCTGGCAATCATGAAGGAATTAAGTAACTAACCATGAGAAATAAAATAAATAATTCTCATTCGCGTACTAAAGAAATATTGCTCAACGCATATAACCAAAAGAATATTTTATTTCTCCCAAAAGAATAATGAATATTTCCTCCATCCATAATAAAAATTCAATATCTAATTCGTCAAATGAAAAGTACCAAAATAAATAAGGAAAAATTAACCAGGATAATCCAAACTAAGCCCGTTCAGCCAAGAATAATCCCTACTAAGGTTTATTCCTGTATAATCCCAACTTTATGTGGGCCCTTTTAAAAACACCCCAGTGACCTGTTGGAACCTATGAAAACCGGTTAACTGAGCACGCGTGTATCACGTGTTCATTTAACACTCTTATATCTTCTTCTAATCTGTTTTCTCCCTCCTCCAACGTCTTTCTTTCATCTTCATCTCCTTCCTTCAACTTCACTGAGCATTTCCTCCATTAATGCTTGAGCTATTCCTCCATTTTTTCTACTTCATCTCCCTCCTGCAATGAATACTTCTTTTGGGTCATCAAATTCGAGATCTACTTCGAGGACGCTTAGTTGTTTCCACCAATTTCCTGCTAAATTGAAAACATCAAAAACGGCTGGATCTTATGGGAAAAAATTCTATGGGTGTGAATTATGGCCAATAAGTAGATTAAGTTTAATTTTTCTTTTTTTTTGTTTATTTTCGTTACTACAAAGATGTGAATCCCATCTTATTTTCCCAATTTCATTTTTTACGAAATTAGGGTTCCTAAAATAATTGGATTTCTAATTATTTTCAGTCAAAGGAAGAATGTGGGTTTTTTAAGTGGGAGACTCAAATCATCAAAGAAGTTGATGATTATTCTCAACAACAACTTGTGTTCGACCACCTACTTGAAGAGAACAAGGCATTGAAAGAGAAGGTTGTGAAATTGGAGAAGAAGAAACAGAAGCTGAAAGAATCTATTTCTGAGCTAAAGGGTTTGATCAACAAACATGAAAATGATGTGAAGAAGCTCCTATTTAGTTTGATTGTATCATGGTTGATATTTGTACTGCTATGTTATAAGAATTAGGTTAGTGATGTTGTTGTTGTAATGTGGGTTGACAGTTTGTGATGTGTAAGCTAATTTGCAATGAATGAAAAATCACTTCTTTGGTCCAATCTTATATAGACAACATAATGTAATGAACAGGAACCATAAGAGGCCATTTAATTGCCAACATAAGAGCCAAAACCTGCCTTGTATTAACAGCAATATCAACATGAGTGCAAAACCCAAAACACCATATCATCCAAAACACCATCTCGAGTTACATCCATACATATATAGATCACACCCTTGTTCATAATAACATCCAAAATACAACATTTCCATGTTCCAAAATAAGTTCAAAACACAAAAAAAAGCTAGCCTACTAAGGTTCTACATAAAAACAGATTCTTGAGTCATTGGAGGTGCTTCAGATGTCGAGGCTTGTGAAATGACATTATATGCACCCAAATCCACCTGAAATACCACCATAATAATCAATGTCAATAAAAAACAATGGTATTATTGTCATATAACATAAAATGCAGCTTTAGTACTCTCACCTCAATCTGAACAAGATCAGTATCAGCTGTTGCACCACCTCTGCCAGCTGAAACTGCACCCCCTCTGCCACCTGTAGCACCACCCCTTCTGCCACCTGTACCACCTCTGCCACCTCTTACAGCAGTTGCACTACCACCTCTTCCACCTCTTATAGCAGTTGCACTACCACCTCTGCCACCTCTGGCACCAGACCTACCACCTCCCCTAGCAACATTAGGTGCTCTTTTTATCACCCTTCCACCTCTACCAATTCTCTGAGGTTGTGCTGTTACATCATGGTGGCCACTGGTTGGATCATTATTACCTTCAAGTGCCTGGTGAGCAGGAAGCTTAGAAGGTCTTCCTCTCCTCCTTTTTGGTGGTGGCTCAACCACCTTATCCTTGTCAGGACACCTTCTCACATTGTGCTCTTTTGACTTGCATTTGCTACAAGACATCTCCACACCATGCCTAGTCAATTTCCCTGGTTTCTTAGGGTCTTCAAAAGGAGTTTTTCTTCTATTTCTTCTTGGTCTACCAACACCAACCTAGATGGGAG
Organism: Patellifolia procumbens; assembly: GCA_947645195.1. Taxonomy (NCBI): domain Eukaryota; kingdom Viridiplantae; phylum Streptophyta; class Magnoliopsida; order Caryophyllales; family Amaranthaceae; genus Patellifolia; species Patellifolia procumbens. Next base: position 4,677,023 of record CANSGD010000406.1, read on the forward strand.
GAGGATCCATAGGCATGTCCACCTTTGGCCAAAACCTTTCACCAGCCATAGCTGTGATGGAACCTGCATACATCTTCAGATAGGCCTCTTTTGTGTAGCAAGGATGCACATAAGCATCAGCCTGTTCATGCTTGTGAAATATACATGCAATTGCATGTCTGCATGGTATCCCAGTCAAATCCCACTTTCTATAACTACATGTGAATTTTTCTAAGTTTACTGTCACATTATCTAAGTAATAAGAGACTTGAAACTCTACTGCAGTTGATGGCATGGGTTCACACTTAGAAGCATGTTCCTTCTCTTTCTCTAATTTTGCTTTCACTCTAGGACAAATAGAAGAGTTATTCTTTTTCATTTCCTCCCTCTTCACAATCAACCTCTGCATCAAAGCAGTTCTAATGTCCTCAAGCATCAAGATTATGTGTTTAGCTCTAGCATTAATGATGTAACAGTTGAAAGTTTCAGCCATATTACTAACTATAACATCACATTTAGTGTTAGTTTTCAGAAAAGGCCTACAGAAAGGATTAGGATTACACTTTTTGAAGTCATCAACAGCTTCAGGATTAATCTTCTCCATTTCTTCAAGAGCTTCTTCAAAATCTGGTATGTTGTATGCTTTGGCAGCCCTCCAAAATAGCTGCTTCAACTCATCACCTCTATTCTTCTTGTGCCAATTTGCAAATAAGTGTCTAGCACAGTGTCTGTGCTCTGAGTTAGGAAACTCAGTAGACACCCCATACAATCTAGACTACAAATGTACAAAAAAAAGACATATTAGAAACTGACATTTTGAAACTTACATATTAAAAACAAAAAATTGAAACAGCTTGTATTCATACCTGATGTTCATCACTTATAAAAGTGATCTCTGCCTCTTCCAACCCTTGCATTCTGTGTTTGAGCTCCCTCAAAAACCATCGCCAACTTGAATTATTTTCACCCTCCACTACTGCCCAAGCAAGTGGGTACATCTGCTCATTTGAGTCCTTCCCCACAGCAGAAAGTAGCATCCCTCCTAGAAAAGTCTTAATAAAACATCCATCAATACAAATCACCTTCCTTGCCCCATATAACCATCCTGTCATCAACCCATGAAAACAGCAAAAAAATCTCTGAAAAACAGGTGGTTGCACATCTCTTGATGGATCAGTCATCAACAAAAAACAACTACTTGGACTTGACAGCTTCAAAGCCTCCAAATATCTTCCTAATTTCATGTAATGAGTTTTCATACTGCCATGTAGCTTGAAATGTGCATGCTTCTTCACTTTGTATGCATAATCTTTCTTCACAATAACCTTAAAAGCTCTCTTAACTGCCTCCATTATCTCCTTTGCAGGCCAATGAGGTCTTGCCTTAAATATCTCCAAAAAATGCTCAGCCACCCAAGAAGCTTTCATTTGAATGTTCTTTTCCATTGTTCTGTTACAAGTATGTTCACCCTTCACAGTTTTTATCACAAAACAATTCCTCCTTGAATCCCAACTACCATAGAGCTTAAAAGCACAACCTACTGCACATGCCACCCCAACTCTGTTATCTCTATTTGGTGGCTCACCTTAATCCTCAAATTTCTACCTTGAGCAACTGCATACCTAACAATAGCATCCTTGAATTTTTGCCAATTTTCAAACTTAATTCCCACCTTCCAAACTAGTTTGTTGTAGTCTGTGTGCTCATCAACCACTGGTATCCTCACCTTTTTCCTCCTTGATATAACTGTATCATCATCACCCTCAGTAGGAGTATTTGCCTCATCTTCTGAATCTTCATATTCACTAGCAATGACATCATCATCAACATCAACAGAACCACCAGCAGTATCCCCAACTAATATACCAGTTTCTACCTCTTTTTGTACCCTCTTTGCAAGCTTAATCACCTCTGCATTCCAACCTCTAACTCTCTCCCTAACCTGCCTATACTCATCATCACTAGTATCATTATCAGATCCCTGTAATGGTACTTCTAACTCCTCTACAAATTCATGCCCAACAAAGTCCACCTCATCTATAATTTTATCTCCTTTCTCATTCACCTCATAATTCTCTTCCTCAAGCTCAAAAGACTCAATCTCTGAGTCAATATCATCACCATCAGGTTCATAACCAGGGTCAGAATGGTTACTTGACTCCTCACTCTCCCAACCTGCTAGGATCTCATTTAGGGTTAATGGGCTATCTGGTCTTTCATCATAGAAAAGGTGGTAGTCAGGAGGTAAATCTTTAGTGGGAGATGGAGGTTCAGTTTGTGTATTGTTGTTAGAGTGATGTTGTGGCTGTTGTTGTTGTGATGATGTTGGGTTGGAATCTAGTTTAGATCTAGGGTTATTTTCTTTGTGCAGTTGTGTTTTTAATTTGGTTGGTGGTGGGACCCTCTTCTTCACAGTGATGCTACTTGGCTCTGCTTTCCTTGGAGGTATAAAATTTTGGTTGTTGGGAGCTGTAACTTTGCTTGTCTCAGTTACTGGTGGTGAAAAATCAGTTTCTGGGTTATCTTTTTGGAGGTCTTTGTTTGTATTTAAAGGTGGTTGTGGACCATCTAAAAAGGTGATGACATCAGGAGCATTAATAGCATGGACTATATAACAATTAATTGACCTTGCCTTCATTACAATGGCAGTCATCTCTCTCACTTCATTATCATGATACACCCTACACAACCCCTTCTCAAATGATTCCATTGGAATTAAGTAGTAAATTGAATCTACAGATTCATACCCACATCTTTTAGCTAATTCTTCCAAAAAAAACCAACACAACAAATCACAATCAACCTCCATTGTCCTACCTTCACCCCCATAATATTCTAATAAACCAGATTTGTTCTTTTTGAACACACCACCATGCCACATTCTTAAACATACCAAAGTATCCATTTTTCCTAAATTGAAAAAATTTCAAAAAAAAAACATGCAATTAAAACTGGGGCAACAACAAAAAAAAAACGCATTCAACTTCAGCAAATATGCATAATACACACCCAAATTCATAATTCAAAAAAAAACCTAAACAGAATTTTAAGAAAGGGTGGATTTTTTTACCTTTGTCTCTTCGTCTTCTTCCGAAATTTGGTGAAAGCAACAGCTTTTTTGAAACCCTAGCTTTGTTCTATCTTCAAACTTGCGAATCTGAGAGCTTTCGTGTCTTCTTGTTGATTTTCAGTGATTTTTGCAGAATTTTGGAAGTTGAAGAGTAGAAAAGTTGGAGAAGATGAAGTTAGAGAGAGGGAGGAAATGCGGGAAAAATGAAGAGACTAATTTACTGAGGTAAGAAAATAAAGGGAAAACAAATTTACTAACACATTTCAATTTTTTTGACTGGAACAAAGGGTTCCCGGTCAACTTGGGGTGTTTTTAAAAGGGCCCACATAAAGTTGGGATTATACAGGAATAAACCTTAGTAGGGATTATTCTTGGCTGAACGGGCTTAGTTTGGATTATCCTGGTCAATTTTTCCAATAAATAACTAGTGTAGCGTAGCTACCTTATTCGAAAGAAATGCTAAAATAAATAGAGAAAATGACATCAAAATAAATCTCAAGGACTAACATCATGATCCCTATCCTTATTTTCCTTGTACTTCTCAGGTGTGAATACTTCATCTTCAAAGTCATCCGTATCCTCAATAACACATTTATAATTTGGCTGTTCAGCTCTAGCCATCCTTTTAATACGTTTAGGTGAAGGTTCATCAAAGTCTTCAATCTCATCTTCACTATCAGTGACATCATCAAGTAAGTCGGCCATAAAAGCAGCATAAATATCCTTACGGGTTTGACCTCTAGCTCGGTCAAGCTCTTGTAACATATCATCATCACTCTCAGTAGCGACTCTCAAGATACGGCGTAATCCAACCTCTATACTAGTATAGCTCTCAAGCAAAGACTCAGTGTCAGACTCGTCATCACTGAGTACAATAGGATTGTAAAAACTTCCAACTCGATCGGCTTCACTATCAAACATGCCTAAAGGTCCATCTATTGTTGAGCAAGACATCTACAATGAACAACGTTCACTCTTAGGGTACATTCCCAACAATAAGTAACAAAATTTTAAAAAAAATAACCACAAAATAAATAAATCAACAACCAAACAAATAAGAAACATGTACTTAACTCGTAAACATGATTCAAAACTCCAGAAAATCATAAGTCAGACACTCAGACAAAAACGACTGAACAAGTGTACAGACTAAAAACAATTGAACAGACTAGAAGTAGCTGAACAGACAAAAACAGCTGAACATACTACAATTGCTGAATAGACTACCAATACTTGAACTAACTAAACAGACTCGCAGACATAAACCAGCTGAACAAATTAGCAGATAGTATATAAACTGAACACAACAATTAAATGCAGACATATGATATTTCTATCCTATATGCCAATCCTAAACTACCCATCTCACTCAAATAAAATAATAAGCAAGACAAAAATATTTTTCGACACTCAACAATTTCTCGGACGATTCAAAAGAATTTTTGGACCAAATTCCGAAATAAAAATAATAAAAGGAAAATGAATCAGATTTTCCGGAAATCCTAAACAAATCCAAAAAAGAGAAATAAATAAAAGAATTAGAAAAAAAATCTCAAAAAATAGGTAAATTCGAAAATAAACTTCAAAAATAAATTGTAATATCCCGAACCTAAATAAAGTAATTAAATTAAAATGCACCCTAAAATATTTTTATGACGATTAAAAATTCGACAACTCAAGCTAAATCACCTTTATAATAATCGTAATAACTAGTTAATCAAATTATCTCAATTGAATTCTAAAAGAATAAATAAAAGTGGAAAACACTAATTTAATCATAAAAGTTCACTTGTCAAATAATGTGAACTACTAACAATTGTAAGCTAACTAATATATTACTACTAACATACTAACATAAATAGAGTAAATAAATAAATGAATAAATAAAAAGAAGAAAAAGAAAAGATTTTTGCTTGACGGTCAACTCTTCCTCTCCCATCTTCCTCCTCTGCTCACTTCTTCAATGGAGCTCTCAAATGTCAAACCAAATCAGATTTTCTGATTTCCAACTACCCAATTAAATGGGAGGAACCATCACAATCCTCTATAAATAGCAAAGAGGTCCCAAAGAGGAACCCCACACCATCTCTTTCCTTCTTCTTCTTCTTCTTCCTCTCTTCCTTTCCTACTTCCCCTGTTTCTTCTGCTCTCCCTCCCTCTCTGTCCGGCTACAGCCACCGCCGGAAAAACCCACACCACCAGCCTTCATTTTCCGGCGTCTAAGCGCATCCCCACAACCCCTCTCCCCTCCGCGTCTCCTCCCCGCCTTCCCATCGCTATAGAACGCAACCACGCTGTGCACCGCCGGCCGCCTGGCGAACACCTCCCGCCACCCGAAAGCATCCCGCGGCACATCTCCTCCTTGGTCGCCACCTGCTGTCACGCATTCAGTCAATCTTCACCGCCGACGTACCAGCGCCACTCCTTCCCCGTCCTCACCGCTTATCGTGGTCCAACAGAGGTATGTTTCTCATACCTCTTTCTCTCGTATCTTTTATCTTCTAACTGAGTTATGGGACTAGCTAAAATATCACTCATCTATATCATCATAGTTAATAGGCTTGTTTAGTTATCCATATTCTACTTTAAATAGCCATTGATATCTATCTTCTAAAACTTGCAAACTAAATGGAACTAATCTAACCATGCTTAAGAGAGTCTTTATGTTTGAGTGCTCAATATTGATAACTAATACTTAATATAATTGTAACACTTATGTTTGAGTGCTTAATATTGATAACTAATATTTAATATAACTGTAACACTAACATAAATCTTAGAAAGGGATTAATATAATTTTGAACACCTAATATGACTAACAGAGTTTAACAACTGAACCACTTTAAGTGATAATGTCTTAAGTTTAATTTTAGTAATGTCACTTAAATTTCCTAATTTTTAATACGAAGTAAAAATGAGCTAACCTCACCCATTCCTTATGACGATTTTCCTATGTACCGTGACCTTTGATCCCTTGACCTTGAACTATGGACTACCGAGCTTTAGACTTTTGGACAGTTAATCTTGGACTATTGGACTTCTGGACTATCGGACGTTTGGACCGATGGACTACTAATATAACATTTCTAATCTAACATAAAAGTTATGGGCTTAATTGGTAAAAAGGGTATTTACCAAATTTAATATATTTTGTTCATTTAATTGTTTATTTACAATATTAGTTTATAATTTCAATATTAATGAATATGAATTTAGAATTCACTTTTATATATTTATGTTAACTTTCTTACATTTTTATAGTTAACTTTTCTTTAATAATATTGTTTAATGTTATGTAAATGCTTAATCAAATAATCGATATGTTAAGTATAGCTTCTAAATAGTAATGAGTTATATAAGGTTTAGAAATAAGTTGAGTTACAATAAACTAAGGAATATTTACGGAAGATGCTATGATGAATGAATTATAACAATCTCGGTTTTATGACTACAAGCTAGTATAATCAGGTTAAGTAAAACCTTTAATTAAAATAGTGTAAAGAATTAAAGAAAGACTCTAATACATTAATACGTTGGTTAGATTAAAAAGGAAAGGATATTACAAGCCTCCCCCGGCTCTCAAGGTTACTAAGCAAGGACCGAGGTAACGTCTACTGCTAACACCAGCAATCCCCTTCCAACTCTGTTTTATGATAATGTTATTTATGGATTGCGGTATATGGAAAGTTATTATGCAAATGGTGTAATAAATGTTTTCTGTAAATGGTTGTTGAAGTATGAAACATGATAAAGAAAAGTGAAAGATGGTTCTTGGCAGTTTTCTGTTCTGTTGGTCGTGCACGTTCCATTCTGGCGGCTCTATCACCTTTTGTTGGGGGATAATAATCTCCCGTGGCATTCGTACTCTGTTATTTTTCCACCTTCTGTTTGGAGATAATAATTCTCCCGTGACATGCCACCTTCTGTTGGAGGACTTTTGTTCTCCGTGGCTTATGTTCTGCCACACTCGCCAAGTTACCAAAGTGAATGGTATTTGTTAACAACTCTAATAATGAAGATGATACGACATGCTATTTCTACATGAACTGTTTCTGTATCAGTTAATTATTTTCAAATGGTTTTGCATTATTTCTCTTCCCCCTGTTTGCAAATAAAATGAATTAAAATGAATTTACGATGTTAGAGTAGTATGTTACTGAGCCTCGGCTCATGACATTTTGTTTTTATGTTTTTAGGTATTGATGGGGATGAAGGAATAGCGTAGCTGTGAGGTATTACCCACTATTTAATTTAGTTAATATTATTGTTATGTAACTTTAACTTATGAATGCTAATCTCGAAGACAATAGCTAAGACCACTAAGTAATTATATTTGTCTCAAGCTATAAAAGTAATATTATGATTTGGTTTTATGAAATTATGTTGCCTTGTATTTTCCAAATGGAAAGTACGGCAGTAACGCACCGACTAACTAGGATGTTTCGCTGCTAATACTTGATTAATTAACCTAATAATGGTGCTTAGCAGTCGGGGTGTTACAGAATGGTATTTGAGCCAAGGTTCAAAGAACCATAACATGGACCCTACAGATCTTATCCAATTGGGTTCTAGGAATAAATCTTAAACAAGAAAAAGGTAAAACGAGAAATTAAAAGGTTTAAGGAATAACGAGAAAATGAGTAATAAATGAATTTATATGAGCATGAGTGTTAGGATCAAGGATGGGAAAGTTTTATTCTTGAATTAATGTTTTCTTTGATGAATATGTGATGATTTTGAATGCTTGATGTGTTAGACCATGGCATCAAGTGAAAGCGAGCCTACGAACAGGGGTAATGGAAATCCCGAGTCTGAGGTGACCCTTGAAGAAATGAGAGCCAGACTTGGCGCGTTACAGAATGACCCTGTATTCGAAAATACCACGCCTACATGAAACGAAAATAATACCCAAACAGACTTTTTGAAGCTTATGGTGGAATTGCTGCAAGGGAATCGACCAAAGCCCAAAACCGAACAAGAATAATGTTCAGATATGTTTAAACGATTCTGTGCCCATCATCCACCTACCTATGATGGAAAGCCGGACCCAACCGAATTCGAGGAATGGCTAAGCGACATGGAAAAATTGTTCAATGCTATCCAATGCCCAGACAAGTGGAAGGTCAATTTTTTCGTCTATTATTTGAAAGGATAGGCCTATCTTTGGTGGAAAACTGCTAAAGATATGCAAAAAGATCCTGAATTTTGATGGAAGAAATTAAAGGAGGCTATGCGAAACCAGTTCTATCCACAGTCCTTGCAACTCCAAATGAAGTCGGAGTTTATCCATTTGAGGCAACGAAATATGACAGTGTTGGAGTATGCGGTAAAATTTAATGAGCTTGCCGTTTTGGCCCTGATCTGGTAAGCACAGATCGCCAGAGGATGAACCATTTTGAAGGAGGTCTGAACCTCGACATCCAAGAAAGGCTTGCGGCAAATATGAGTACGACGTATCAGGAGTTGTACGATAGAGCCATAAATGTAGAGAGGAAAATGAAGCTAAGAAAGGAGGTGAACGAGAATGGAAAGAGAAAAGGGAAGCCCTAAGAAGGACAATCAAGCAACACCTTCAGCAAAAAGCAGAATACTGGTTATACGAGGGAAAACCATAAACATAAACCATTTCCTCGCTGCAACAAGTGCGGTAAACTTGGTCACTGGGAGAAAGAGTGCATAAGGGGAACTAAACAATGCTACCAATGTGGAAAGGGTGACCACTTGGTATGAGTCTGCCCCATGCCAGAGAAGCAAATGAAAAACTTCAACAGCTACGGCTCTCCAAAGGATTAGAGAAGTGGTCCGAACCTCATCTACAAGGGTACCTCAAATAACGGTCAGAGAAACCCTCTGAGAGGACCCCCGCAGGCTGGGAGATTTTTCATGATGCAGAAAGAAGAAGCTGAAGCTGATGACACCGTCATCACCGGTATATTCCCTGTTAACTCCTTACCTGCTTATGTTCTATTCGACTCTGGTGCTTTGCATTCATTTATTTCTACTTCATTTGCTAGAAAAGTAAAAGCAAAACCATGTTCTGAATTCTCTACCATGTTTGTGTCCCTCCCTAATGGTGAATCCATATCATGTAGTGTCTTATATAAGGATTGCCCTATCATTATAGGAGGTTATGAATTCTCTGTAAATCTAGTCCAGTTCGAACTGACTGACTTTGATGTGATTTTGGGGATGGACTAGTTATCCAAGTATAAAGCCGATATAAATTGTCTTAATCTAGAAATAACTCTTAGAAGTCAAGATCGGCATAAGGTTTCTTATAGAAGAAGAAAAGCCAAACCTAAAACCATCTCAACCTCTAAGGCCTTCAAACTACTTGCAAAAGGATGTCATGTATATCTTTGCAACGTGGTCGACATGGCAAGTCCCGAGCCCACTCTGTCAAATATTCCTGGTATGACTCCGCAAAGAGATATAGATTTCAACATTGACCTCGTTCCAGGATCCGCCCCAATCTCTAAAGCACCGTATAGAATGGCACCAGTAGAACTGCAAGAATTGAAGAAGCAACTTGATGAACTACTCGAGAAAGGATACATACGACCGAGTGTTTCACCTTGGGATGCACCTGTCTTGTTTGTGAAGAAGAAAGATGGAACCATGAGGTTATGTATTAACTATCGGGAACTGAACAAGATCACCATCAATAATAGATACCCATTGCCCCGTATTGATGACCTCTTTGACCAACTGCGAGGTGCTACCACCTTCTCGAAGATAGATCTGCGATCTGGATACCATCAACTTCGTATTAAGCCTGAAGACATCTCAAAGACTGCGTTTAGGACTCGATACGGCCATTATGAGTTTACAATTATGCCCTTCGGGCTAACTAATCCTCTGGCTGTTTTTATGGACCTAATGAACCGAGTCTTTAAGCCATATCTGGATCGATTTATCGTGGTTTTCATCGACGATATCCTTATATTCTCAAGGAGCCCTGAAGAACATGAAGAACATTTGAGAAAGGTGTTGAAGGTATTAAGAGATAATAAGTTATACGCAAAATTGAAGAAATGCGAATTTTGGCTGAAGGAAGTCGCCTTTTTAGGACACATCATCTCTGAGAAGGGAGTCTCTGTTGACCCCCAAAAGATTAAAGCCATAATGGAGTGGCCCAGACCCACCAATGTTGCCGAAGTTCGGAGCTTTATGGGTTTAGCAGGATACTATCGGAGATTTGTTCAAGATTTCTCCAAAATAGCTATTCCCATAACCCCACTGGTGAAAAAGAACGTCAAGTTCGAGTGGAGCGACAAATGTGAATCTGCGTTCCAAGAGTTAAAGAAACGTCTCACCTCTGCTCCAGTTCTCACCCTCCCATCCGAGTCAGATGGCTTTGTTGTATACAGTGACGCCTCTAAGCATGGACTAGGATGCGTCTTGATGCAGAATGAGAAAGTTATAGCATATGCTTCGCGGCAACTAGAGCCTCACGAACAAAACTACCCAACCCATGACCTCGAGCTAGCCGCCGTTGTATTTTCCCTTAAAATCTGGCGACACTACCTCTATGGTGTACCATGAAAAATCTTCACCGACCATGAAAGTCTCAAGTACATTTTTACGCAGAAAGAATTGAATTTGAGACAACGGAGGTGGTTGGAACTCCTGAAGGATTATGTTCTTGACATCCAATACCACCCCGGGAAGGCTAATGTTGTTGCTGACGCTTTAAGCCAAAAAGAATACCTAAACACGGCCTTAACCCTACCCAAAGAGATCATTGATGACTTAAGAAGGATGGAAGTGGAGATCATTCAAAAGAAAGGAGGCGCGCATCTGAATGCATTGGAGATGAGGCAAACATTGTTGGAAGAAATAAGGAATTTGCAAAGTGGAGACTTGGAACTAGAGAAGATAATGAATGATGTGAAGAAAGGGAAGTCACCGGGATTACTGATCCAAGATGATGGCGCATTACGGTTCCAAGGTAGAATATGTGTCCCTGATAATGAGGTGTTCAAACGGAAGATTCTCGAAGAAGCCCATAAGAGTCCTTTTTCTATCCACCCAGGAGGGAACAAACTGTATAAAGACTTGAAACAAACGTTGTGGTGGAGTAATATGAAGCAAGAAGTTGATGAGTTTGTGGCGAAATGCTTGACATGTCAAAAGATAAAGATCGAGCATCAGAGGCCCGCAGGTTTGTTGCAACCATTAGATGTTCCAACTTGGAAATAGGATTCGATCTCAATGGACTTCATTATGGGATTACCACCTTCACCACGAGGCATGAACTCAATATGGGTAATTGTCGATAGGCTGACCAAGTCAGCCCATTTCCAAGCCATCAAGAACAACTGGAGTTTGGACAAGCTAGCTGACTTGTACATGAGCACCATTGTCAGATTACATGGAGTACCGAGCTCTATTGTGTCAGATCGTGACTCAAGGTTTCAAGCAAGGTTTTGGAAAGAGTTACATAAAGCTCTCGGCACCAGACTCGATTTCAGCACGGCGTTCCATCCAGCTACTGATGGTCAGACGGAACGGACCATCCAGAACCTCGAGGATATGCTGAGAGCATGCGTATTGGATTTCCAAGGAAGTTGGGAGAAGTACCTACCACTGGTGGAGTTTTCATACAACTACAACTATCAGGCTAGTATAGGGATGGCGCCATACGAAGCCTTGTATGGAAGGAGATGCAGAACGCCCCTATGTTGGAGTGATATCGACGAAGCTCGAATGATCGTACCTGAACTGATACAAGAAACTACTGAAAAAGTGAGATTGATCCAAGCCAAAATCAAAACAGCACAGAATAGGCAAAAGAGCTATGCTGATCGTCGAAGAAGGCCACTAGAGTTCATGGTGGGGAAAACTCAGCCCTAGGTACATTGGGCCTTATGAGATTCTTGAATGTGTCAATGAAGTGGCTTATCGATTGGCATTACCTACGGACCTGGACAAAGTGTATAACGTCTTTCATTTATCCATGTTGCGCAAATACATACCTGACCCGAGCCATGTGATTAAACACGAACCTTTTCAACTACGAAACGACTTAACCTATGAAGAAAAACCTATTGAGATCCTCGATCGTAGAGAGAAGCAACTTAGAAAATGGGATAATTCCCATGGTAAAAGTTTTGTGGGCTAACCATACGTCATCTGAAGCTACCTGGGAAGTAGAAGATCAGATAAAAGCAAAGTGTCTGCACTTATTCACCTAGATGTTGGAAAGTAATATGTGATTTAATGAATGGATTGACGTGTAATTTCCAAAATTATGTGATAAGCGAAATTTGTATGATTATCTTTAATTGTGAAACTGTTATGATAATTGATGATCATGGTTTCCAAGTTTCGAGGACAAAACTTTTTCTAAGGGTGTGAGGATGTAATATCCCGAACCTAAACAAAGTAATTAAATTAAAATGCATCCTAAATTATTTTTATGATGATTTACAAATGCGACAACTCAAGCTAAATCACCTTTATAATAATCTTAATAACTAGTTAATCAAATTATCTCAATTGAATTCTAAAAAAATAAATAAAAGTGGAAAACACTAATTTAATCATAAAAGTTCACTTGTCAAATAATGTGAACTACTAACAATTGTAAGCTAACTAATATATTACTACTAACATACTAACATAAATAGAGTAAATAAATAAATAAAAAGAGGAAAAAGAAAAGATTTTTGCTTGAGTTGACCGAAGTCAACTCTTCCTCTCCCATCTTCCTCCTCTGCTCACTTCTTCAATGGAGCTCTCAAATGTCAAACCAAATCAGATTTTTCTAATTTCCAACTACCCAATTAAACGGGAGGAACCATCACAATCCTCTATAAATAGCAAAGAGGTCCCAAAGAGGAACCCCACACCATCTCTTTCCTTCTTCTTCTTCCTCTCTTCCTTTCCTTCATCCCATGTTTCTTCTGCTCTCCCTCCCTCTCTGTCCGGCTACAGTAACTGCCGGGAAAACCCACACCACCAGCATTCATTTTTCGGCGTCCAAACGCATCCCCCCAACCCCTCTCCCCTCCGCGTCTCCTCCCCGCCTTCCCATCGCTGCAGCACGCAGCCACGCCGTACACCGCCGGCCGCCTAGCGAACACCTCCCGCCACCCGGACGCATCCCGCGGCACAGCTCCTCCTTGGTCGCCACCTGCTGTCACGCATTCAGTCAATCTTCACCGCCGACGTACCAGCGCCACTCCTTCCCCGTCCTCACCGCTTATCGTGGTCCAACAGAGGTATGTTTCTCATACCTCTTTCTCTCATATTTTTTATCTTTTCACTGAGTTATGGGCCTAGCTAAAATATCACTCATCTATATCATCATAGTTAATAGGCTTGTTTATTTATCCATATTCTACTTTAAATAGCCATTGATATCTATCTTCTTAAACTTGCTAACTAAATGGAACTAATCTAACCATGCTTAATATAGTCTTTATGTTTGAGTGCTCAATATTGATAACTAATACTTAATATAATTGTAACACTTATGTTTGAGTGCTTAATATTGATAACTAATACTACCTCCATCCCATATTAGTTGCAACAATAGCTTGTGCACATAGTTTTACTAAGTTAATAAAGTAGAGTGTATGTTATATTAATTTATTGTAAAAGTTGACGTGGTAGAAAGTGATGTGATACTTTTAGGAAGTTAATAGAGTAGGGGAGTAATATTTTAATGTTTTTCACACAAACCAATGAATGAGTGGGGTATATTAGTTGGGTGATAGATAATAAAATATTAGTGGGTCCATGCCTAAAATAGAAGTGTTGCAACTAATATGGGACAACCATATATGGAAAGTGTTGCAACTAATATGGGACGGAGGGAGTATTTAATATAATTGTAACACTAACATAAATCTTAGAAAGGGATTAATATAATTTCGAACACCAAATATGACTAACAGAGTATAACAACTGAACCACTTTAAGTGATAATGTCTTAAGTTTAATTTTAGTAATGTCACTTAAATTTCCTAATTTTTAATACGAAGTAAAAATGAGCTAACCTCACCCATTCCTTATGACGATTTTCCTATGTACCGTGACCTTGGATCCCTTGACCTTGAACTATGGACTATTGGACTGCCGAGCTTTGGACTTTTGTACTGTTAATCTTGGACTATTTGACTTCTACACTGTTGGTTGTTTGGACCATTGGACTACTAACATAACATTTCTAATCTAACATAAAAGTTATGGGATTAATTGGTAAAAAGGAAATTTACTAAATTTAACATATTTTGTTCATTTAATTGTTTATTTACAATATTAGTTTATAATTTCAATATTATTGAATATGCATTTAGAATTCACTTTTATATATTTATGTTAACTTTCTTACATTTTTTTAGTTAATTTTTCTTTAATAATATTGTTTAATGTTATGTAATTGCTTAATCAAATGATCGATATGTTAAGTATAGCTTCTAAATGGTAATGAGTTATATAAGGTTTATAAATAAATTGAGTTACAATAAACTAAGGAATATTTACGGAAGATGCTATGATGAATGAATTATAACAATGTCGGTTTTATGACTACAAGCTAGTATAATCAGGTTAAGTAAAACCTTTAATTAAAATAGTGTAAAGAATTAAAGAAAGACTCTAATACATTAATATGTTAGTTAGATTAAAAAGGAAAGGATATTACAAGCCTCCCCCGGCTCTCAAGTTTACTAAGCAAGGACCGAGGTAACGTCTACTGCTAACACCCGCAATCCCCTTCCAACTCTGTTTTATGATAATGTTATTTATGGATTGCGGGATATGGAACGTTACTATGCAAATGGTGTTATAAATGTTTTCTGTAAATGGTTGTTGAAGTATGATCATAATAAGATATGAAGCATGATAAAGAAAAGTGAAAGATGGTTCTTGGCAGTATTCTGTTCTGTTGGTAAACGTCTACTGCTAACACCTGCAATCCTCTTGACCTACGATATCGATGAACCTTTAAAAATAAATAGGGTACAGTGATCAATCCGACCCCAAGAAAAGCCATGGCCTACCACCATGTACTCAAACTCATACTAGTCCAGTACCTCAGACGTGCACAAGTCTAAAGCTATTGCTACTCACTTTCACTTTAAGTATTAATAAGTTATTCGATGTTGGACTCTAAACAGACAACCAACATATAACATGAATACAACAAATATTCTTCTTTTATCTTAGGATTAAATAAGTGATCAAACAATTCCAATTGACCAGGAATTAATCCTTCAATTTATTTGTTGACTTAAATCAACAATCAAATGCCCAATGACAATAAATATACATACCCTACAAAGTCCTCGGCCTTTGTAAACTAGTAAGATAACCATA
The DNA here is from genome assembly GCA_947645195.1 of Patellifolia procumbens. Classification (NCBI taxonomy): domain Eukaryota; kingdom Viridiplantae; phylum Streptophyta; class Magnoliopsida; order Caryophyllales; family Amaranthaceae; genus Patellifolia; species Patellifolia procumbens. The sequence continues at coordinate 4,692,399 of CANSGD010000406.1, forward strand.
ACCATGATAGTCCAACTTACTCACAAAGTCCTCGGCCTTTGAGAAGTAATAAAATAATAATAACCAATAATAGTCCAACTTACTCACAAAGTCCGTGGTCTTTGAGAAGTAATAAAATATCCACTAAGGGAAACAATACCAAAATCTATAATCCAATAATAAAATAATATTAATCTATCACACGATAGATCAAAATATAAATAATCACAAACAACATGCTTGAATCAAACATCCATTCAATCATGTGATAAATCATATAGGTAATTAACAACAACACGTAATTCCAATCCAATAGCCACGTATGAACCATAAAAGGGTTCCCTATACATGATACTATAAATTATCCTAATCCTTAGGACATGATACTAGTCTAACACATAAGGACATGTACGTACCTTGTGTAGACAAAGTGAGAGGCCACTTTAAACTCTAGAAATTGCCTAAAGTAAATTCTCCGCCTACCAAAACAATTATACAACAATGAACTAATATCCTAATTAATTCACAGCAATATAATTTATTTTAAAGCGCTTCAAAACTCGTTTTATTATACTTTAAAAACATAAAAGTTTCAACCTTTAACAACCTTCAATACAACACTCCTAAATCTAGGCTTTAAAACCTCAAAAATCATTACTTTCATACTTAAAACTCACTTTAAATAATAAATAATAAATCTGAAATTATACTTTATATTCACAATAAATAAAAATCTGATTTTCAATAATTCAAACATGAAAATTTTCAACTTTATTCATAAAACATATTAAAACTCATAAAATCACAACTTTAATATTAAAACTCACAAAAAGAAAAACTTTAGTATTAAAACACATTAAAACCATAACTTTAATATGAAAACCATAATTAAACATTAAATAAAGGATAAGGGTTGAGAAATGACCAAAAGAAAACACAAAAATCGGATTTGCGAGTGAAAAATGGCAGCAAAACTGTCAAACTTCCAGAGGCCACAACTGGTAGAATACTAATCGGAATTGAGTGATTCTTGAGCCTAAATTCAATAACTTTTTGATATATACAACTTTGCAGAAGGAAGTTTTGGCTAAAACCAACCGGAACTATCAGAAATCTGGCAATCAGATTCGGGAGTAATGAAAAGATGTAAAAGAGAATTAAGAGAGAGAAGAGTGGCAGTGGTGGTGCTGGCGGTAGTGGCGGCGGCACACGAGAGGCAGTGCTGGCGGTAGTGGCGGCAACACACAAGCAAGAGGGAGGTGGCGTGTGGTGGTGCACGGCGCCGGAACCAAGGCAAGAAAAGAGAGGCAGGACGGACGAGTGAGAGGAGAGGGAAAAGAGAGAAAATAAAAGTGTTCAAACTTGGGGTTTGGGGGTATTTATAGGTTTTGCCTAAAATCTAGGGTGAATAGGTTTAGGCTTGGGTTTGGGCTTAAGTTGAACATCAAAATTTAATAAATTGTTTGGGCTATCATCCCAACATTAAAAATCATTTTAAACACGACCCAAAACCTTTAATAAATATTCAATACTTAAAATCCAACCCAATAAATATTAATGATTATTTAAAATGTTGAAATAATCTTTTGACTTTCAAAATAGTCAACACTTAAATAATTATATGAATTAGATATGAAAATGATTATAAATATGCTTTGAATATATTTATAAAATTTCTAAAATTACGGGGATTACATAATCTGGGAATTAGCAGATTCCTCAAGCTGTCCTAAAACGCCAAAATAGCAGAACTTGAAGATCGCAGCTACTAAGTACCTCTACTAGCTGGACCTTCAAAGATACCAACGCTAAGGGTTGTGCACCATGATTAGGGCTCACTCAAACGACATCGGTTCATACGCCAGGTAACATTAGTATTCTAAAGACTATAGATTTCTTGATTTGACTTAAGTTCACTGCTACGCATCAGACATTGTAAACATAATGCATGGCATTCAAACGAAAAACTATGTTAAGAATATCCAAAAACACACTGCCCCCATGGACATTGGTATAAGTGTAGCATTCAAAAAACAAAATTTCCTAAACAAAGAATTGTAAAAAGCATTCTAATGAGCTGCTTGATCGCCAATGTAAGCAACTTATTCACCACCTTCCTTGACTACATCAGTTGAAGGAAGATCACCTGTAGCATGGTTGCTGGAGAATCAGTTGTGGAAGCTTTCAGTTCACCCATGGAGCCCATCCCTTCCAAGAAGTTGTCATATATGGATGCATGTCCTTGCTTTCTAGCTTCTTGTGCGCAACTAGCCAAGCTAGCTTGACAGTCTCTACAATTTGAGTTTTAGACTTGATGTCTAGGGAAAACTCTCTATAATGTGTGACTTCAGCTTCCAGGTCAGTTATTTTCTGTTTGCTTTCCTCCAGCTCCTTTCTAGCTAGCTCTGCCTCCTGTTTGGCCAACTTCGCTGTTGTTGTTTATTTCTCGGCTGCTTCCACGAGTTGTTGTCTGCTCTCCCTTTCCTTCTCCAGAAGCAGGGTCTTAGCCTTTCACTACTCCTCGGCGTGAACCCTAACACCTTTCTCTTTCCCTAAATCTCCCTTCAGTCCAATGTTATCTACCCTTAGGTTCTTCACCCGGGCAGAAAGACAAGAGGTAGCCCTGATACTAGACCTAATTACCAGGCAATTCTTTAAATTCTGGACAATAGGCAGAAAACAAGTATGAGGTATGACACTTTATATAGTTAAAGAAGATTAGGTACAAAAACACATAACTTTACCTGGAGAGAGAGGTGAATAGCTTGATTTACCACCACCTCAGGGTCTTGGACATTTAGACGCTTGAAAGCGGCAAGGAAGGGTAACCTCTCAGCATGAGGCCATAGGCCTTCCTCAAATAAAAATTCCTCATATAGGCTCACAACCACACCTGCCTGGCTAGTAGCCGGCTGATTAACGCTCTACTTCACTTGAGGGGCTTGCATCCTGACTCCCTTAGGAGCAGATTTAGCTGGGAGAACTACCGTTACTGTCTGGACAAAGGAGGCAGACCCGTCTGTCCTCTTTCTTTTCACTCGAGCAATCTTTAAATGACGATAGTTAGGAAGATTAATTCCAGCTTGCCAAAAGAAGGAATAAAACAATAAGGGATATTACCTGAAGATATTGAACCTGTGGAGAGGATGAAGGTGTGCGAGATCTAGACGGATGATTTTAGCTGGGGCAGAGAAAGTCCTAAGCTGCTGGGAATTTGAAGAAATTCCTGTATTCTAGCTTCACCTTAAGGGTAACTTTCCTTAGGTTCATTTGCCTAATACCGTAAGCAGTCAGTAGGTCAGCTAGAGTAAAAGGTGGCTCCTAGGAATCAGTTACTGCTTCAATGGTGTAGCAGATCTTCCAGAAAGCTGGCATTAATTGGCCAGGAGACAAATTCAACACCTCCATAGAGGAGCGAGTTAGAGGAGTGTAGGTAATTGAATAGACCGGAAAAAGGGGTATTCGTAAAAGTAGATCTGAATTGCGGGGGTTAGTTCTGGCCTACAAGTTTTCATGGGAACTATGAGTTTCACATTCTCTGGGAAATTTCCCTTTTCTTTAAGCTTCTCTAAATCGGACCAAGTAATGGAAGATGGAACATCATCCTACGCTTTTCCCATATTTGTAGATCTAATAGCAAAAGCTCTCTTCCTAGCAGATTGTTTCACTCGGGGCATGCAGAAATTGCAAGAGAGAAAGAGAAATTTACCTTACAAAATGGGAAGAGGAGGAAGCAGAGTTATGCTATGAAACAGATGAAACTTGAGCTGAGTAAAGGAGAGTAGGAGTTGCCAACGGTCGGGTATTTATGAACCCCCAACGGATAAATTTTGTCTTAGAAATTTATCTTTTCCTCTCTCAAAAGTTGTCTTTTCACTTAAGAGATTGCTTTTAATTTTATCTTTTATGCTGACAAAGGCCATCTCAGATTTATTTCTATGCTGAAATTTAATAAATATTAGTTAACTAACGTAATTAAGATTGTTACTCGTTTTTATCTCAGTATTTTTATCTGATGGCTCGTTTTATTTTGGTAACCCTCAACTTCACCAGCTAGGCTAGCTACAAGTTAGGAGCAATTGTTATGTCCTAAGTTGCAATCTTTAGAGTTTTTTTTTATTTATTTAGAGTTTTATTTCTTGAGTTGCAATCTTTTAGTTGCATGGATAATCTAGACAGTTTTGAGGGATTGGTTTTACATGAAATTATAGACGATTGGTATAAAACTATTAAAGCCATTAATAAGCTTAGTAATGAAAAATCTATTACAATCCTCAGTAGATATCTTGGCTTATTCTAATCTTACAAAGACGGGGAAGAAGAATTTATGAAATTGAATTAACTATTCGAAGGTATGCCCAACGAATCGAAAAATGATGGAAAGAATTTGAAAGGAAACAAAATGAAAAAGAAGATGAGGAATTTATAGAAAAAAATATTTGGGAAGGAACTTCTAATAAAACGTGAAAAGATCTTTTCGACGCCGAATGTAACAGTTGAAGAAGTTAAAATTGATCCTGATCCTACTTGTTCTGAATCTCTTTTAGATATACCTCTAATTGTGGATAAAGTTGTGCTTAAGGAGAGTGTGGAAGAAGAAATCATTTTTTTATTATGAAGAAATAGTTGAAGGATTCCATATTTATCCTGAAGAAGTAGTTAAGGACTTCTGGTTGGATGATTTTATTCCTGTTGTTCATGATAATCTTGTCGAAGAATTTCATTTTGCTGTTGAGAAAGGCTATGCTATTGTTTGTGATTATATTATTGAAAATCCTCATGTGTTTACTGGAATACGCAAACAAAGTTATTTTCATGGGTATTTTTCTAATTATGGTGAATATTGCAATATGGGTACCACAAATCTATCTTTGTCCATTCTTCTTGTTTGTGAATTGGTCTTAGGCATTGGAAACTTTCAAGTCGAAAATTTTAGAAGAGATTCCTTTCGATGAAGGTTTGTGATCTTGCTCTCGAGTCTTTCAATAGAAAGAGTCAAGGGGCAAACAAAAAAACAATGCCCCTCTAGTTTAAGTGATTTCGGTCCAGCTAACCGCCTAATTCCCAGCTAAAAGCTTGTTCCTTACGTTTCGGATGGAACTAGAGGACAAGTTGGTTTATGAGATGGAGGGTGCTCATGTGGATTTGTTGATACATTTAATTCCTTTCCTAAAATAGTAGTTGAGTCTGTAATTAGATTTTGCCTACTAGTTTTTACTTTTTCACTTGAAAAGGGTTTTTCTTGTTTTAGGCTACATTATGTTGTTTAAATTATTGTCTTTAATTATTGTTGAGTCAATAGTTATTTCAAAGTCAAAGTAGAGAGTCAAGATTCAACAATATTGATCAAGATGAAAAATATGGAAGAAAAGAATAAAGTAACCAAAGCAGAGAAAAAGTCAACTAAAAGACGTTTTTCAAGGAAGTCAAAAAATCAATGGGAGAAAGTCAACAATTCAACACAAGAAAATTCAACATGAGAAGTCAACAAGTCAAAGTCAAAGTCGATGTGAGTCAAAGTTAAGGTTGGCGTGTGGAAGAGATAAGGGTGGCGCCTACGGTAGTTGGTAAAAGATAAGAATTTGCTTGTTGATAAAAGATAAGATTTGTACTTTCCTATGTTTAAGAGATTTAGTTTGATATATATTTTGACTAGGATTTGTTAGTAGATGACGCCTAGGATTAGGGGTTAATTACTCCTAATTTTTGACCAATATAAGATCCTTTTAATACTTTTCAGGAGTGTTAATTATTGAGAGTGCAAGTTACTAACGTTCAGTAGTGTTATTAGTAGAGTTGTGATTTATTTGTAAGTTCTGCAGTGTTCATCACAAATAAAATATCATGTTCTTTGTTCTATTGATAATTTTGGACTTAGAAAACTGTTTTAGGTCCATTATTTGGTTTTTTCAATTTGTCTTCTTTACTTAAGAGGCAAGATGTACCAGGTGGATAACCCAAAGCATCCCGTACGGGATGTTTTACATGACTCTGGTGCAAATGACTCTAAAACAATTAAAAACGGATTACAAAGTACCCATACTCTGACCTCGAACCACCCCACCCCAAGTTCGCCTTTTTAACAACCATTGCCATAATCTTTAGTAATTTGTAGCCACATAGTTAAAATGTGCCAAAACTTGGGAGCTAATTAATAAAACAACAATCAAAGAACAAGTGTTGGAGAGATTATGGATCTGATCACATAGAGCACATGTATCAACCTGGCAAATGTTCAATCTAGCCAACCTAGCTCTAGTTTGCATCCTTTCAACGAAACTGAGACATAAGATGTACCTATGACTAGGGATAATCATAGAGGTCCAATATGAGCTAAAACATCTGAATTTAGGACTAGTACAAAAGAGACTCTTATACATTCTCGCGATTGAATAACTTGATTGAGTCATCCAGGAGCTATTGTGAGTCTGACTACATATCTGTTGCTTAGTTTTGCAAAGAAGCTTCTAGATCCAGCTAGCACTACGAGGGGCAACATAATTCACCAAATTAGCTTATTGAATGTATACTGCATGCACCCATTTCACCCATCGGTTCGTTGTTATCTTTTTTTGCAATGTTCTACACCTGTTTACCAATGGCAGCTAAATTGCAAGCTTGAATTTGCGTTATCCCTAGTCCACTGCAATGGTTAGAAAAGTAGGTCCTCTCCCAGCTAACAAGAGATGGTCTTGAACTTTCATAAGATCCAGACCATAGAAAGGAACTACATACGGAGATTATCCTTTCTATCACAACTTTAGGCAAAATGAGAATTTGTGCCCAATAAGTTTCAATTGAGATCAGAACTGAATTGATGAGCTGAAGTCTGCCTGCATAAGAGATATGTATAGAACTCTAAACTCTGATTCCGAGAGTCATCTTCTCAACAAGTTGCTCACAATCATGACCTTTAAGCTTCACTGCACGAATAGGCACTCCAAGATATCTGAAAGACATGTTGCCTTTATTAAAACCAGATGTTTCAAGAATTGTATTCAAATCATTCTCCTCCATATATACCCATGCTATATATGGAAGATTTACCTTTATTAGCAAGAAGCCCTTTACAGATTGAAACCTTGCATCATCATGAATATAAATCTATAATCCCATTTGCAGAACATCACAAGATCATCTGTAAATCATAGGTAATTAAGCTTTCAAACTAGCACATCTAATGTGAAACTTAAAATCAGGTTGCTTGCCCACATAGTTCATAATCCTTGTGAGATATTCCATGCATAACACAAACATCAAAGGTGAGATGGGGTCTCCTTGCCTCAAGCCTCTCTTAGAAGTAAAAACTCCAGTAGGGCAACTATTCAACATTATAGTAAACCTGGGACTAGTAACACAAGTAAGAATAAGCTTCTTGAATCTGCTAGGGAATATTGTATCATAAGCTTTCGTTATATCAATCTTCATCATACAATTGGGCGACCCTTTTTTCCTTTTATACATCCTAATCATATCCTGACATATCCGAATGTTATGAAGAATGCTTCTTCGACTCACAAATGTTCCCTGGGTACTAGAAATAATATCAGGTAAAATAATTTTCAACTTATTACAAAGTAACCTTGTAATCACCTTAACTCTGCTTTAAGACTTTAAGGGTGTCTGAGTTGGAGAAAATGGAAAAAAAGCATTGCTATAACATTATGCAAGTTGGAGCTCATATTTATTCCCGATTTTTTTTATGTAATGATACACCTTGTCATTGTAACGCCCCGAACTCGGGTTCCTTAATTAAACATCCTAAGCCTCAATAAATCACATGCTTTGCGGAAGCATTTCCTTAAAACCGTGGGCTATAGCCCACCAATAATATAATATTCTTACAAAAGGATCACCATTTTACAACTGTAACTAGGACCTTAAATTCGTGCTTAATCTCACTTCTTGAAATCCATCCTAAGCACTTGCTTTTTACGGTTCCATCCCAATCCTCTTTCATAACGCGAGCTCGTTAAGAAGAAAAATAGAGAAACATGAAAGACAGAAAAACATTCAAAAATGAGTATTTACACCGGCCTGTAAAAACGGTTTTGTTTGAAAATATTTTTCACCCACAGGCACATATGACATCCTTACACTTCATCATGTTTCACATAAACATTTGTAATTGATCGGAATACAAATCGTAAGACATTAACTTTAACTGTAACTTGAACGGACTATTGGCCAGGAATACTCATACGAGTTCAGTTCATAATTCCAAGCCAACTAAACCATTCTCTTTCCACTTTTCATTATCGTATCTTAATTTATAAAACTCATAGACTTGTATTCCGAACATTCCCCATAACATACTTTAACATAATAATCTTTAACAGAACTGTAAACTAACTCGTAAACTTATATAAACATGAATCATACATCATGGATCACCATCTGTCATTTCACATACTTTCATGAATTAAAGCATAATCATACTTGAATCGCGTAAATTATATTTCCTTGAAAGAAAGCGATAATCATCCTTGATATATAAATCATACATGACATATAAATCATACTTGACATGTAAATCATACTTTCTTGTATAAAGTCACATTTATACCATACATACAAATACGTTAAGGAGCATTGTCATGATTCCGAGAACATTCATAAACTCTTACGACATGAAAGTTAAACCACGCAAGCATATAACAACAACAACAACAACAACAACAACAACAACAACAACAACAACAACAACAACTAATTCCCAAAGTGATTTGGGGTCGGCTAACATGAATCGTCAACTGAAACCGTTGCAAAGGATATGGCATCGACAAGAGTGATAAAAAGTTTTTAAAAGGGTTTAAGTTTTAAGAATTTTTAAATAAGTTCTTGAAAACAAGGTTTACACCAAAAAGTTTTCAAAGAGGTTTTCAACAAAAGGTTTTAAAACCAACACAATTGAGAAAAACAAGTAAATGCAGTATCACACCCCTTCCTCCACATGGATACTGCCCCTCCACCCACTTCTATCCAACGCCATACTCTCCTCAATCCCAAGTAGCCTCATGTCACTTTCAATTACCTTCATCCAAGTCATCTTAGGTCTTCCCCTACCCCTTACAATTTGATTACTCCTCCACTCTTCAATTCTTCTCACCGGTGCATCACCTTATCTCCTTTTCACATGACCAAACTATCTTAACCGATTCTCCCTCATCTTTTCTTCAAGGAAAAATTGTGAATAACCACCTGCACGATACATATTTCAAAATAACCACCCCATTTTTGTTTGTGTTTAAATAACCACCTCTCATTTCCTTAATTTTTTCAAATACCCACTTGTTAACGGAATTTTCTAACGCCGTTAAGTGTGATACCCAAATTCTTACTAAATTATCCTAACTCCCTCCAAAATTTCACTAATTACCTTACTAATCTATAATTTGACTGGTCAAATCATGATTAATATTTTAAAAATCTTTTTTTTATTCAATTTTATAATTTTTTAAACTATATATTTTTGATATATGACACGGTAATGGACACAAATTTCGAGACAATATTTAATCGCGTTTTTAATACTCACGACGACGTTTTTTCGAAAAACGGACACCACCGTATGCCCTTTATGGGCACGAATTTTGAGATTCCCTACGAAACGAGTACCTACAAGCCGAGTTTTCGGGCACGTACTTCGAGACGCCTTTTTCGGACGGAATACAAAGTTTTTTTGAAAAAGGGACACCGGCTTGTAGGTACGGCGGTGTCCGTTTTTCGAAAAAACGTGTTCCATCCAAAAAAATTGTCTCGAGTACGTGCCCGAAAACCCGGCTTGTAGGTACTCGTTTCGTAGGGAATCTCAAAATTCGTGCTAATAAAGGGCGTACGAACTGGTGTCCGTTTTTCGAAAAAACGTCGTCCTGAGTATTAAAAACGCGATTATATATTGTATCGAAATTTGTGTCCATTACCGTGTCATATATAAAAAATATATAGTTTTAAAAATTGTATAATCGAATAAAAAAATATTTTTAAAATATTAATCATGATTCGGTGTCCGTTTTTCGAAAAAACTTTGATTTCCATCCGAAAAAAGCGTCTCGAAGTCCGTGCCCGAAAAGACAACTTGTAGGTACTCGTTTCGTAGGGAATCTCCAAATTCGTGCCCATAAAGGGCGTACGATGGTGTCCGTTTTTCGAAAAAACATCGTCTTGAGTATTAAAAACGCGATTAAATATTGTCTCGAAATTTGTGTCCATTACCGTGTCATGTATCAAAAATATATAGTTTAAAAAATTGTAAAATTGAATTAACAAAGATTTTTAAAATGTTAATCATGATTTGACCAGTCAAATTATAGATTAGTAAGGTAATTAGTGAAATTTTGGAGGGAGTTAAAAAAGTTGAGCCCTAAAACTAACGGTGTTAAGATTTTCCGTTAAGAGGTGGATATTTCAAAACGTGAACATAAGTAGAGGTGGTTATTTAAATGCAAAACAATTTGGGGTGGTTATTTTGAAATTGGTGTATCTGACAGGTGGTTATTCACAATTTATCCTTTCTTCAATGGATGCAACTCCAACTTTTTCCAGAATCACTTCATTTCTTAATCGGTCCTTCCTTGTGTAATCACACATCCACCGCAACATACGCATCTCCGCCACGTTCATCTTATGAACGTGGCATTGTTTCACCCCCAAAAAGTCGGTGCCATATAACAAAGCAGACCTAATTGCCGTCCGGTAAAACTTTCCCTTCAATCTTTTGGGAATGCCGGAATCACACACGAACCTGGTGGCGCTTTTCCACTTTAACAAACCCGCATTAATTCTATGAGCCACGTCTCCATCCACTTCTCCATCCTTTCGGAGAATGGATCCAGGGTAACGGAAGACGTTCGATCCTTGAACCACTTTGCTATCCAAAGTGACCGCCCCTGCCTCGTTGCTTGTAACCCCACTGAACTTGCACTCCATATACTCCGTCTTACTTCTGCTCAATCTAAAACCACGGGCTTAACATCATATATCTCATAATCACGTTAATTACTTTTTAATCACAAACACGAGTCATGAACATGATTATTAATATGAAAGAACATTCATAATTCCACATAAATAATCAATAAACTTTAAGACTTATACTTTCATGAACATTCACACATCATCTTGAAACATCACGTGTTTCCATTCTTTTCATTCTTAATATCTTGAAACCACACAGGTTTACATTAATACTCTTGAAACATCATATGTTTCTATCTTTATTATACTTTTAACTTGGTAACTTGCTAGTACCTCAAGGAGCACTCTGCCGTGTTGGATATACCCTTTTAATAGTCCTCAAGGAGCACTCTCCCGTGTTGGACATATTACTCACTCGCAATTCTCAAGGAGCACTCTCCCGTGTTGGATACTGCCCTTTAGTAGTCCTCAAGGAGCACTCTGTGTTGGATCTACTACCCAGGTACGTGAACGACCCCTTTTAACTCATAATATAATGTAACAATATACAGCCAGAACCTCTTTCCACTTTTACTTATCATGTTTTTCGTTTCTTATTATTGTTCACGCACATCACGAACCATAACTCACAAAGCAACTTACTTAATCATAATCAAAAACTTAATCATGAGACACTTCATGTAATCATAGTAAGACATTCATATATATCATGGTACTTAATATAAAACATTAATCACGAGACAAACATAAACTTATCATGTAAACATGTATCATGGACTAAACCTCATAGATTACTGAACATAACTTAATCATATTATTCACGTAATCATACAACACTTATTAAGGTTCCATAATTCACATCATTAAACTTGGTTACTGGTAAATATAGCCTTGTGGGACGCCTCCCACCTTAGGGTGCCCCTTCTGGGTGTACGACTCGTAAACTCACGTTTTTATTCACTATTTCATTTCTCATGTTTCGTATATTTTATTAACTTGCTTCACAAAAGTTCACGCATTTCGTAATGACCTTTAATGGACAACAACACCTCATACATCACATTGAACATGGATTCAAACTTAAGATTATTTTTAATAATTCACATAAATCATAGGTTCACGAGTCTATCATAGGCATATAAATCATATGTATTCATAAACCATGTAATTAACGAATAACAACATGGAACAACATACTTGATTTAATTTACACGAGATAAAAGCATTAATCATATATATGCATGAAATCATATAAACATGTATTACATGAATCGCACATAGACTGTCAGCTTTTTTTGCAATGTTCCACACATGTTTACCTATGGCAACTAAATTCCAAGCTTAAATTTTCCTTATCCCTAGTCTACCCCAATGCTTAGGAAAGTAGCTCATTTCCCAACTAACAATAGATGGTCTTAAAAAGGATCTACATAAAGAGATAATCCTTTCTATTACACCTTTTGGCAAAATGAAAATATGTGCCCAACAGGTGAAAATAGAGATCAGAACTGAGTTGATGAGCTGATGTCTACCTGCATAAGAGATATGTCTACAACTCCAAACTCTAAATCTAAGAGTCATCTTTTCAACAAGTTGTTTAATTTCATGAGCTTTAAGCTTCACTGCACTAATAGGAACCCCAAGATATCTGAAAGGTATATTACCTTTGCTAAAACCAATTGCTTAATAATTCTATTCAAATCAATCTCCTCCATACCCATGCTATATAAATGGCAGATTTACCTTTATTAACAAGCAACCTTATAGTACTAGAAAATAGATTGAAACCTTTCATAATCATGAATATAGATCTATAATCCCCTTTGCAGAACATCACAAGATCATCAACAAAACATAGGTGATTAAGCTTCAAAATAGCACATCTAGTATGAAACTTATAATCCGGTTATTACTTCCACATAGGTCATAATCCTTGTGAGATATTCCGTGCATAATAAAATAAACAAAGGTGAGACAGGGTCTCGTTACCTCAAGTCTCTCTTAGAAGTAAAAACACCAGTAGGGCTACCATTCAACGTGATAGTAAAACTGGGATTAGAAACACAAGTAAGAATAAGCTTCTTGAATCTGCAAGGGAATCCTAATGCAGAGAGCATTTCATCTAGAAAATCTCAATTCATTGTATCATAAGCTTTCTGTATATCAATCTTCATCATACAATTGGGAGGCCCTTTTTTCCTATTATACATCCTAATCATTTCCTAAAAAAACATAATGTTATGAAGGATGCTTCTTCCACTCACAAAGGCTCCTTGAGTAGTAGAAATAATTTCAGGATAAACACGTTTCAACTTGTTAAAAAGCAACTTTGTAATCATCTATAGATGGCAACACAACGATAGGTCAGAAATCTCTAACTAAACTAGGACATTGACTTTTAGGCATTAATGTAATAGAAGTCATATTAATCTCTTTTAATAACTTCCTCGTTCTAAAGAAATCTTGCGCAGCCTCACTGACCTCATTTCCAACAATATCCCAAGCATGCTTAAAGAAAATGCTATTGTAACCATCCATACCTAAAGCCTTCTCATTTGGAATATAGAATAGAGCTTGTTTCACCTCATCATTGCTGAAATTACCATCTAGCAGCTGAATATGAACTTCCGTGAGAAAAGGGACTTGGTCGATCACAATTTGCTGCATGTGTTCTCTTTCTGAAATGCATCCCATCAACGTTTGATAATACTTGATAGCGGTTGCTTGAACCTGTTCTAACGTATTCATCAATGGCCTTCCTAATTCTGAATTGCATTAATCATGTTGTAACTTCTTCTAGCTTTGATGTTCTGATGAAACAGTTTAGAGTTATCATCATCCTCAGCCATCTAAGAGATCTTAGCTTTCTGTCTGAGGAAACTATTATAAAGCTTTTGATATTTAATCAGCTCATTATTAGCAAGCTTTTTCAGCTACACATAAAGATGGATTGTATACACTCTGATGCATTTGATCTTGAACTAGCTTCAAATATTGTTGAGCTTTAAGCACATCAATTTGCAAATCACTGAACCCTTTTTTGTTAAGTTATTTAACATATTTTTTAAAAAGCTTAAGTTTCTACACAACCCTAAACATAACGCAACCAACAACTCTCCTACTCAACCCTCCTTGATAACATCCATAAAAAAAGCGGAGCTACTCCAAATTTTAAAAAACCTAACTGGTTTTTTTACTAAAAATATCAGGATAGAAATAAAGTAACCTAGGACAATGGTCAAAACTTCCCTCTGGCATATATATGATCTCAACAGTAAGGAAGCTAGTAAGCCAACTCTCATTGGCTAATTACTTGTCAATTCTAGACAAAATTATAGATTCATCATCTTGTTTATTGTTACAAGTAAAAAACCTACCAGTGCTCTTTATATCCTCCAGATGACTAGTAGAAATACACTCTCTTTAGTGGAACAGTTTCACTAAATCTGACAGCAGCTCCACAAATCCTCTCATCTAAATTGGTGATGGCATTAAAATCTCCAACAACCAACCTAGGACAATTGCCATGATTTTGAGCAAAAGTAGATAAACTCTCCCATAACATAGCTCTACCTTCTATATCATTTCTCCCATACACAAAGGTGCAGAAAAAAGAACTATCATTGCTAGGAATGACATGGCAATGCACACATTGCTTAGTGTTAAAAAGAATATTAATCTTAAATGAGCTTGACATCCATCCTATCACAAATCTTCCTTTGTAGATAATAGAGTTGTTACTAGTAAAACACCGACTAGGACATGAATTTCAAGTACATATTTTCTAGCTTAGAACTCTTTACCTTAGTTTCAAGGAGGCTGAAGAGTTTAATATTATAGGCGTTAATCAAACACCTCACATTTCTTTTATTCTCAATTCTATTCAACCCCCTTACATTCCACACAAGGATGCTATGAGTAGGGGTTGCTTGCATAATCTTCTTTCCCTCGCTCTGAGTAATATTATGCAATGGAGCACCCTAATAAAACAGTTCCTCAGTGGTGCGAGCCTCAAAAGAATTTTTCACAGGTACCAAAGACTCCTTATCAACCTATTTATGAGTAACAATATGTGCATCACCAGATTTAGAAGCACCAGGACGGCTAGCAGCTTGCTCATCTTCCCCGGTTACATGTTGCTCAGCTATAAGTTAATCAATTACATCATTGCTTTGATTACTCCTAGCCTTGTCCACCCAAATCTTCTTTTGTGTAGAAGGATTCTTGACACATTCATATTTTAGATGCCCATAGCCCTTACAAACTGTACAAAACAAAGGCTTCCATTCCAATTCAATCCTCTGTTCAACACTCATACCTTTCTCATTCACAAAGCAAACTGGCTCAAAAAAAGCTCTATTTATCTCCATTTCCACAAGCACCATAGGAAATATTATTTTCTCCTTTTTCTCTGTTGCTTGATCCATTTTGATAAATGAACTCAGCTTGCTAGTAATCTTCCTAAGTGATTTTTCTCCCTAATATTTCAAATCCAACTTAGGAAGCTGAACCCAAGTAGAAATCTTCTTAATCTCTTCTATGTGAATATTCAAATCCTATTCCCATATCCTGTATATCACTGGTTTTCCATAAATAAAAAAAAATCCACCATTGAGCAACTTACACACGGTTGTCCAAGGTGGTAAGTCTCACTAGAAAGATCCCCTTACCAACCAACAAAACTCTATCCACTCCAAACTTGCCCCATATTTTATGAATAAATCAAGTCATTACAGAATTCAGGTGGATTAGCTCCAAGTATGTAAACAAGCATAGAGGATTCCCAAAAAGAAACCTCCTCGTATATGTTCTCCTAATCAATCTTAATATTAGAATTTTCATCCACATTTTCACTCTGATCAACATGAGAAGGTATAATAGCAGGTTTCATAATGGATTTGGCAATAAAAGAAGCAAAGGTGATGGGTGGATTAATAACAATTGGAGTATTAACAACATCTGTATTAGCATTTATTGTAGACACCACAGGATTAGAAGTCCTATTGTCACTAACAATTTAGTTCATTTTTTGTTAGTGTTCATAATAGTCAACCTTTCAAAGAGCATTGTTTGTGAATTCTTGTTGTTTGAGTTCACTAACAGCAGATTCAGGAGATAAGATTTCTCCCATTTAACCAACTTCTCATTTATTCGCAGGGGGGGGAGGTTACTTGTTAGCTCAGCTATGATCTCGTTTTTTTTTGCACCATTTTCAGTGTTAGAACCATTTCATCTCTTCTTCCCAAGCTCGATTGAAGATTTCTAAGAACCCTTGGACTTGCCGATGGCCACCAGCAAAAATCAAATCAGCCACCGAGAGTTCTCACATCCTCAGCACTGATCAACATATACAGTTGGCATGCATATTTCAAGTGGCACTATTTCTTACCATGAATCCAATTCGGAAGTCTTTCCTGGCAGGTAGAGAAACAATTAGTGAAATAGATATCCGACAGATAGATTCATTCAGTATGGCAGAAAGAACATATAAATTCTATAGGAAGAGCATATAACTTTTTTTAAAAGTGCATGAAAGTATTTAGGAAAGAACATATACTTTGTTTTTTAAAAGAGCATGTAAGTATTTAGGAAAGAGCATATAAGCATTATTAAAGGAACTTGTGAATATGTTAAAAAGAACATATTACTATTTTAGAAAAAACATATAAGTAATTAGGAAAAAACATATAACTCTTATAAACAAAGCATTTAACTATCTAAAACAAAATATATAAGCATGCGAAAAAGATCATGTAACTACTTGAGAAAGAATATATAATTATTTTAAAAAGAACATGTCATAATATGTTCCTGAAACTATGTTAAAAAGAACACATTTCACTTTTAAAAAGAACATGTATGTATTTATGAAAGAACTTATAACTCTTATAAACAAAACATTTAACTATGTAAAACAAAACTTATAAGTATACTAAAATGATCATGTAACTATTTGAGAAAGAGCATGTAACTTGTAAACAGAACATATAGCTATTGAAGAAAGGACATGTTATTACAAAACAATTTTTTTTAACAGAACATATTTGCCAAACAAACATGTCAGGAGTGAAATTTTTTGTTTCAGAGAACATGAAGGGATGATAAATTTAGCTTTCTAGTTTTTACTCATGTGTTTCTTATTGATACTCACTGGTGCATTCACTTCATAAGAAGCAAAAAACATATTTTTGATAAGCATGCATTATGTTGTGTATATATATATATTTTTGAGAACACAAAGCTTTAAGTCGAAGAATATTAATATAAATTGGTTATTTGATACAATAAAAACACAAAATAACAGTTTAAAAGATCCAATTTCCTTCAAACTACATCTGAAATTTGAAATATTTCGTGATTGTGAAGAATTTTAGATTATGTCATTAGTATATTAAAGAAAACTTAATAAAACATATGATTTCATTTTTTAGAAAACTTAAAGAATGCTTCTGAGAGAACATGATTCGTATAATGTGGGTATGCAGGAACATCGCGTTATGTGCACCTCATTTTTTTATTACATTATTGTTCTTTTTCTAATGATTCTGATCCACCATTTGCATTCAATATAATATTTGTCTTATAAAATTACTTTTCCTTCTTTTCATTGTGCTATAAAAGCCAAAGTAATTGCATTCAATATCATATTTGTCTTATACAATTACTTTTCGTTCTTTTCATTGTTCTATAAAAGCCAAAGTAATTGAATCCACTCTCATCTTCCCTATCACTTTCAATTTCACACAATCTCTATTTTTGCAATTCTAACCTAATTTATGATGTTTAGAGTGCAATTATGTTGTAGAACTCAATTATTTAAGTAATTTTCTTACTTTTTTGGTTGTGGAAGAATCTGCTCAGTCGATTTTAAAGGTGCATTTTCATTATTCTTTTTGGATTCTTCTCTACAAAATAGAAGTAATGAATGTGTAAGTATGAGTGCTTTTTAATTCAATTTCAATGTTTTGAAAGAATTTTATTCAATTGCTATGAAATTAATGACCTATGGTTTCCTCCTTGTGACTTTGTTTTATCAACATGCATATCATCTTTTTGAGAAACATTTTTGCTTCTCATTTTGTGATTTCGAACTCTTGTTTGAAATTTGAGTTGTGATTGCGTTATGTCGGATGGAAGTTGATTGATTTTTGAGCTTTTGGTGATGGTTTTTTATATAACCGGTGGAGAAACTCATTTTCTCTCTCCTCAAATGATGATGATGGTAAAAAAGTTGAGCGAAAATATTTCATTTAAAGGAGTTAAATTTGACAGGATGTTACACAATGCTTGTTGGGATGATGTTTATCTCATCAATAAACTGGATACAAAGCCCCATAATGATGGAATCCTACACGTCTACATTGATCCTTGTGTACCACCTGCAGCTCCATCGTCTTTATCCGTTACTTTTAATCGTCTTGGTACGCTTGATAGCTTTATTTTCTCTTTTGTTTTAATACCCTTCAGTCAATCCTGAATAATTTATTGAATTCACTATTTACGGTGCATATTTTGCAGCAAAATAATTGTTTTATCCTCTTATAGAATTGTAGTCTTACTATCTTAGCCTCTTTTAAGTGATTCAGGCAGGTGGATGTTGATTTTACCTGTCATCATAATTCACAATAGTTTGATTAAATGATTTTCTGTATAAATTTTCCCTTAAGGTTGTTAGTTATCTAAGGTAATTGTTGTGTCTTAATTCACATCTGGTTGTATTGGAGATAATCAATTAATATATTCTTTCATATTTATCCATTTTCAATCTTTTATATGCTTATTGAACTTTCAGCAACTTATATGATTTTTACATGTTAACCTTTTCAAGATTAATGTTGTTCCGGCCTCGAAACTGAGAGGGTAAGGGACATTATATTCTGGTATCGTCCCAACCTTGTGTGCCTTCATAGTCGCCCTGGTAAACTTGCCTTAGAAGGTGGTTGAGGAAACCCCCTCCAAAGGTTAAGTTAGTAAATGTATATGAGAATACGATAATATGTCTATCCATTTAGGGAGAGGAAGTGTCAGAAGTCAGAATATTCATCTGTCAAATGGTATAGAGATGTCTATCGATAGGCAAATGTTCATCTTGCGTTAGGACATCACTAATGGTTGGTTCTTATCAATCGTTGTTGTCTTGTTCAATGAGCTTGCGGCCTGTTACGAATATGCAGAACTCATAGCTAGTAGCATATATGACATTATGAGTTGTAGATATTTGGTATGTCATTGTGGTAGTTTGAATATGCAGAAGTCATTGCTTCAAGCATGGCTCAACAACCATACAAATCAGGGAAGTCCCGTGTATTTTGGAGGCCCTGTGCAGAAGTTAGCAATAAGGCCCTTTAAACAACATTCCAGATATTTTTCATTCTAGCTTATAAAGGTTAGTTAATGCAAATTATAATAAATTATAATGAACAAGGTAAGATCTCGTCGCAAACTACTTCATCTTTTTTCATATATCTCTATAAACGCATTGGCGAATTTTGGGTAAAACACATTTTATTAATTTTTTTGAGCAATAGGTCTGTTAAAATCCATGACTAAAATATTTTTACGAAATTTTCTCCACAATGATGTTTAATCAATAAATAATTCCAACTCTACCGAATTTTTAAAAATAATTCTCTCTCCACCATCCACGTTTTATACTAATTAATGTAGGGTTAACTTTACTAATATCTCTATTTCGATTAGAGAATTCCAAAATAGTTAATATAAGCAAAAAAAGCAGAAAATAGTAGAATTGGAATGAGCATTAGTAGAAAAAGAGTAATAAAACAAAAATAAACAAGGAAAAAAGATTGAAGATAACAAAAATTAACGTGTAGCCTCAAGTTTCGTAGATGCTCCATGTAATTGGTAGAATTCAAAAGAATTGGTATACTTGGAATAACAAAGTAGTAAAAAAAACACTATTCAATAATCGAACATGTGACCTCCAACACTAAATCAACATTTGCACGAGCTTGAACACCTTTTTAACATCTGCATATAATTTAGGGCCCCAAAGATATGAGGCCCTATGCGAACGCTTCGTCCGCACAACCTCATAGCCGGGCCTAATACGAATGTCCCTATCTTGTACTTTGATCTGGGGTTGCCTAAGGAGTTATATCATTTGATACAACACTAAAAACATTTGTAATGGTCATCAGGGTCACCATCCATGTTTTAACATATCTCTATTTGACCGTGTCCATGACACCCTTCACGGCTTCACCATTTGATCTAGATGGACATTTTCATAAATAAACCACCTATTTCTAATGGTAGCTAGTCTTGATGGCTAATACATCTTTTGTGATAATGGCCTTGAGAGATGGCAATGAAGCGTGGTGGGTGTGGATACCCCGTCCTCCACCTTCAACTCCACTAAAATTTTCATATCCAGCAGCTACCTACCATCCATGACAGATGTGTATTCTAATTCCATGCCCACCCATGTGGATATGAACTACATCCACCCCCGCTTCACCATCCAAGTGGATATTCATTATCCACCTAAATACACCTACTGCCCAAGTGGATCCAACCATCAATTATCATTTATTTCATGTTCAAAAAAATAGAGAGAAAGGGAATGAAATACGCGAGTAATGAGGTAACTGGTAGGATTAGGGTTTTTGTTTCATTATTGTTTAAGGTGAGAACGTAATTCATAAAAATCAGTATTTTTTTTTAATAAATGGGTAGGAATTCATTTTTTTTAAATGGGTGGAATATGGGGTGGGGTGGATGGAAGCGGGTGGATATGGGTGGTTTGTCCAAACATCCACCACCTACCCACTACCCTATGGCGGATTTTAGTTTTAATATCCATCCCATCCACCACCCACCAAACTCATATCCATACCAGCTCCAAGAGAAGCGGATGCAAAGCGAAGTCCACCAATTCTACCCACCTCCCATACCTAATGGCCTTTGATGACTTTAACCTTTTATTTTTGCTATATGAGCAGCCTTTTTTCTAGTAATCTTAATGAGAATTTTGTGTCATATACATTGATCTTGATAGAGATTGGCCCTTATAAGCATCTTTATTGATGTGATGTTGATGATCTTATTGTCTCTGAAAAAGCTACTCTTGATATCGATCTAGATTTAACCAATACCAAATCTACTCTTTAATATATTGGAAAATGAATTTTGAGTAGAGGTCCAAATGGCCTTTGCTATTTTGTTTCTTGGCAATAGCATAAGGATTTATTTGAAAACATATTTAATGAACCGACTTTAAGACCTTGATGATAGCGTATTGTAAATTGTAATGGGGTCTTTACCAATTTTTTCTCTTCATGGTAGCAATCAATAGATACAAACTACATGTAAAAGATTACAGTAGAAATCCTTAAAATAACTCTCTAACAAAAAAAAAATTCAGGTTCCAGTTTGGGCTAGTTAATAATTACAAATATTGATAAATTAATAAGATAATTTTTTTCGTGAGAGCCACTTATAATTTTGGAAAAATTAATAGGAATAATCCGAACTATTGCCTGTCTTCTATAATTAATCCCACCTTTAGTAATTCCCAGAATAATCTCAAGTATTTAGGCTATCTTCCCATATTAGTCCTAGGTTAAATGATAACCTGATAAAGAGGTAAAAAATAACATGTGGCACAATTCTATTGGTTTAACAAATAAAAGAAAAAATTTTAAACAAAATCCCCCACCCCACCCAACTCTTCCCCTGCAAACACCCTTTCCCCCCCTCCCACCCTAGCTAACCCTCTCCCAGCCCTCAAAACCACCACAACCTGAAATCCACCGCCCAAAAAGTCACAATTCCACCGCCTAAATTGCACCACCAAGCCTAAAATCCTCCGCCTAACTTGCCCACCACCCCACTGTCTAAAGTGCACCATCACCACCCTAGCAAAAATCCAGCCTCCACCACCACAAAAAATCGAACTGCCACCATCCCCCAGCGAAAAACGAGCCACCACCATCGCCCTAGCGAAAAACCGAACCACCACCACCACCCCAGCAAAAATCAAGCCACCCCATCGAAAATTCAGCCATCACCAGCGAAAAACGAGCCACTAACCGTCGATAACGAGCCACCAACCGCCTTACCAACCACAATTCGAGCCACCAATGTCCCACATCTAAAATTCAAGCCACCAACGTCACACATCGAGCCACCAACTGCCGATTCAAGCCATAGACCCCTCGAAATTGACACAGAAGATGTCGAAGGTGGTAGTGGTGGTGGACATGGGGCGAGAATTGATGGAGGTGCTGCAATTTGGTGGAGGTGCTGCAATTTGGTGCAGGGGAAGGCTGGAGAGGGGGAGGGGGAGTGGTGGTCAGTGGTGAAGAGGAGGGGAATGGGGGTGGGAGGATTTTTTAGTTTTATTTTATTTTTATTTTATTTATATTTATATTTTGGCCAACGGATGTGTGACACGTGGCCACTTAGAATGCTTTAATAGGTTGCAGGTCAAGGAAGAATATTTTGGGAAGAGTGATAAAAAAATTGGGATTATTTTTAGAATTAACAAAGGTGGGATTAAATAGGGAAGATGACCAATAGTTTGGATTATTCTTGTTAATTTTCCCTATAATTTTAGGTCCCACAAAAATCATAAATTAATAGTTCTTGGATTAAGCCATTGTATAAGATATGGTTGAATTTTAGAAAGTTTTCATGTCTTTTGAATAGTACATTCGTTTCAAAAATACATTGAATATAATTCTTCTTCTTATGTATAGTACAAAGAATTTTAAGTTTGCATCAACCTCGAATGCCTGTCAACTTTATTATATGTATATACCATGGATTTAGTTTATACAGGAATTTGAAGTTCGTCGAATCGGTTAAAAAAATCTTTATAATTAAGAACTTTTTTTTACCACTACCTATTGAAATACCCCTTTTACTAATTATAGTCATCATATTTTTTTCTTATGAATGACTGCCATGAAAGACTAAATTCTAAATAACTAATCCATAATTTTACGGGTTAAATCATGTTTAACATTTTACAAAAAAATTTATTCAATTTTACAATACTCCCTCCGTCCCATATTAGTTGCAACATTTTTCATATATGGTTGTCCCATATTAATTGCAACACTTCTATTTTAGCCATAAATCCATCAATATTTTATTATATATCACCCAACTAATATACTTCACTCATTCATGATTGATTTATTTGAAAAACATTAAAATATAACTCTCCTACTCTATTAACTTCCTAAAGGTACCACATCATTTTCTATCACATCAACTTCTACAATAAATTAATATAACTTACACCCTACTCTATCAACTTCCTAAAACTATGTGCACAAGCTATTGTTGCTATTAATAAGGGACGGAGAGAGTATTTTAAAAATATATGTTTTATATATAAGACCAAGTAATGGGAACATATTTCTAGACGAAATTTAATTGCGTTCACCGGATTTAAGACGACGTTTTTCCGAAAATACATACTATTGTGCACCCTTTAAGGGCACGGATTTTGAGAACCCCTACAAAATGAGTACCAACAAGTCGGGTTTTCAGGCACATACTTCAAGAAAAATTTTCCGGACTAAAGACGATGATTTTTTCGAAAACGGACACCGTCGTGTACCTTTTAGGGTTCAAACTTCGAGAATCCTTACGAACCGAATACCAACAAGCCTTATTTTCACGCACGTATTCCGAGATGGGTTTTTCGAACTGAAGACGATTTTTTTTAAAAGCATATGACGTCGTACGCCCTTTATGGGCATGAAAACCCGTCTTAAAATACGTGCTCGAAAACCCGGCATGTTAGTACTCGCTTCGTAGGGATTCTCAAAATTCGTGTCCACGAAGGGCGTATGACGGTGTCTGTTTTTCGAAAAAACAACGTCTTCAGTCCAAAAAAACCTGTTCGGATTACATGCTCGTAAACCCGCCCTGTTGGTACACATTTCGTAAGGATTCTCGTAATTTGTGCCCATAAAGGATGTATGGCGGTATCCGTTCACACCGTCTTCAGTCCGAAAAACAAGATTCAATATCGTCTAGAATTACGTGCCCATTAGAATGTCATATATCAAACACATATATTTTTAAAAATTTGTAAAATTCAATAAAAAAAAGATTTATAAATGTTAAACATGATGTGACCGGTCAAACAATTGATGAGGAGTGTAATTAGTGAAAATGACAATAAGATAATTGGAGATTAGCTTTTCATGACAGTATCTCACAAGAAAAAAAGATGATGACTATAATTAACAAAAGTGGTATTAAAATAGGCAGTTTTTGGCAAAAAATTCTTAAATGAATAATAATCAATTTATCTATAAATTAATAAATTCCATCGGCCTTGGCGTTATTATATTTTTGTTTTTAAATTGTATATGTCGGTATGTTCACACTAGGTTACTTGCACTAATTATAACTTAGAATTTAAGTTAAAAATATTTATTCTTTCAATAATTAGAATGTTTAGATGATACTCCCTACGTTTCTTTTTGTTTGTCCATTTAATGTAGCTTCAAATGTCAATGTAGATGATGTCATATGCATGTGGGTGGGGACAACAATTAAAGAGTGCACTTATTTTATAGTAAATGTGAGGGTTAAAGTAGGTGAGAGAAAATTTTAAGGTACATGTGGGACCCAAAAGTGATAAAGTAGGGGTAGATGGGTAATAAAATTTTCCCATAAAAGGAAACATTGAAAAGTAGGACAAACAAAAAGAAACGAACAAAAACGAAAAGTAGGACAAACAAAAAGAAACGGAGGTAGTAGATTCATATGAAACTTAGCAAAATATAAAATCTAATCATGTATATCTCAAAATCTTTTGTAATTCAAGTAAAGGGCTCTGTGTAAAAATTTAGTTACATTAGTGACAATGCATTTGTAATAGTTAATTTTGATTTATCACAAATTATTAAAATCCCTAAAACACATGTTATAACTTGTAAATTTCATTTTCATTGTTCTAAGCTTTCTAACATGGTACACATGTTTTTGAGATAGAAAATTCATATGTAAAAAACCAGTTGATTTAATAGTCAAAGAGGACAAAAAGTTGAGTATGTTGTAAGCGTTTAATAATCAAGTGTGCAATTCATTAATATTTAATTAGTAGTAATTAATGGTAGGAATGTAATTAATATAATGCATATCTATATATATATTAAAAAGCGTAACCAAGTATTGCAATCCGCCACGTGTCACTATCCCTTTTCGATGACATTCTATCCACTTCTTTCTCATATTAAAAAAATTGTATACATGAAGATTTGAACCCACGACCTTGAGTATGCAAGGAAATAGCTTCAACCATTACACCAACATACTATTATTGCTTCTTCTTTTCAAAATCAATGATGATATATAAGTGAAAACTAAGAGTTATAAGTTGTAACTTTTAAAATCTATATTTTAAATGAGATAATTCTTATCTTTTTTTTAATGATAAGTTTTTTTATGCTAAATGGCATTAATTATTTTCAACTATTAGTAAATTGAAATGCATAATAATTTCGGAGCATCGGGTCTAAAAGACGTTGACAACAACTGCAGGCCGCCACATGGGACTCTCCTCTCTTCAATTGCATGTTGCCCATATCATGGGCATAAAATAAAATAAATATTGTCAACATGAAGTTTTGAACTCTGACCTCAACATATGAAAGAAAGTGTTTTAACCACTACTCCACCACACTCTTGGTGATTCACTTATCACAAATTAAGATATTATTATGGGGTTTAAATAACAATTGATATGAATAAGATGAGTTTTTATTTTTATTTTTTAGTCTTTTTTTTCTTAACCGCAAGTTAAAGTACATGACTTAAATGATATTATGAATAAAATGTATCATTTTATTTTTTAACTTGTATGTTACCATACAAAGTGATATTAGTTGATTAAAATCACTAGATTGTAATAACACGCAAAAATTCTACAATTTTTTTATATCATGAGTCTGGTACACACAATTTTTTTTGCTCATTGCTTATGTGAACATCTTCAAATGAGCAAAAATTAGACGTCCAAATAATTTTGGATGTATCATGTTCAAAGTACACCCTGATATGTAAATATTCTCTAAACACCCCGAGCATCGCTGGGGCCTAAAAACTAGTTATTTCTCAAAACTAAAGCAGTTAGTGTTAGTTTTAGTTTATTAGAGTTTGTTTGTAGTAAGCTCCTTTTACTAGCTTACTTAAGCCTTGTATGTAAACATCTTTCATGAACTTAATTTGAGATACATTTACTGAGTTTCATTTCTCCTTAATATTCTCTTTTTCTCACTCTGTTGTTTTTCAATATCTTCTTCAATAAATCATCAAATATGATGATTTCACATGGTATTAGAGCAAATTTATCTAAATTCATGATTTCATCTACCTAATACTCTTTTTATTTTTCAATTATTCGAATCATCAATTATTTCAACATTTTTCGGTTGTCAAAATGACTCCATTAGTCGAAATTTTATTCAACTCTCAACAATCTCAAATAATTATGCAATTAACTATGATGGCCCTTACTTCCTATCTCATGATGATCTACAAGAATGCAACTGGGAGCTATCGTCTTTAATGGCAATAACTATGTGAATTGGAGTAGAATTGTTAGTGTTGCATTAGGAGCCAAGAACAACCTTGCCTTTGTTGGATATTCTTTAAATGCTCAGAAGTGGATACGAAATGATTACATGGTTACTTCTTAAATTTTTTACTCCATTAATTCATCAATTGCAGATAGCTACATTTTCACTTCATCCGCTAAGCAACTTTGGATTGAAATCCAAGAAAGGTATGGTCTGTCGAAGACACCATATGTTTATAACCTTTATTGGGACTTGTTGTTTGTAAAGCAAAATGATTATTTAATTGTTGAGTATTTGGGATCAATTACAAGTACTAGTTAAAATTTTCGAATGTTCTTATGGAGCATTACTTAAACATAATTGTGGTATTTGGAAGAAGATATTTGATGTTGATCAGCTAAAAAAACTAATTCAGCTTATTGTTGGTTTGAATGTGAACTATGATTATGTTAAGATTGATTAGGTAATTAGCATGGATCCCTTGCCAAGTGTGAACAAGGCTTATCAAATTCTTGAACAATTTGAAAAAAATAAATGTATTCATGGTTCTCCATTCTCTAAGGTCAGTGCATTGATGAGTGCTAGACTACATTCAGTCCATAATCATACATATAAATCTCTAGAGATAGGATTTTATTAACATGAAAGCTAAATATGATAAATTTTGTGATCATTGTCATTCAAAAGGGCATACAAAGTCCGATGTTTCAAGTTCATTGGCTTTCCGGATTGGTGTAATCAACTAAGGGAAAAGTTCCTATACAATAGGATAATTGTTGATGTTCAAGATGCTGGTATTCTTGGTTCTTCTCCCTTGGATCTTCCTATTGATCATCCATCATTGTCAACCACTTCTAATGTTGACACTAATATGGTCTTAGGTGTTTGCAAAGAGGCTATGAAGCTTATGTCTCACTCTTTTCTTGATCCTCAATCTTTAGTCAACTTTGCAGGTATTCATACTGCTTTTAATGCAAATTCTATTAACTCATATGCTAGCAAGTATTCCTGGATAATTCACACAGGGGTAAGTGATCATATAATTGCCAGCTTAGACTTACTTAATAGTCTAAATCATCCTATATGTTAAAATTTGCTAACCTGTTAATACTGATTAAGGTGTGCATACAATATGCAATGTCTTTTTAACTCCAAATATCATTCGCTCCAAACTTTTTTTGTCCCCCAAGCATAACCTGCTTTCAGTTAATAGGTTACCTAATCGAAATCAATACATAGATTAATTTTACCAACACACTTGTTCTTTCCAAGACCATCTAATGGTCCAATAAAAGGTGACGACATCAAGCTTGCGAGCTTATATAGGTTTTATACCAATGCCTCTATGCCTACACATTTTTCTGAAAACTCTTCAGTTGTTTCAAGTAATATACTCAGTGCTTCTCTCGTTTGTAATAGCTATTCTTTGCCTTCTTTGATGTAATCCATGCCAGACTTGGTCATGTTTCTCTTGGCAAATTCAAACACATATCTATGTTTCTTCATCTTTTAATAAAGATGATTTTCACTATGAATCATGTGTACTAGATAAGCATCACAAGCGTGTCCAATTCAATTGCTAGTTCATGCTTTGAACTTACACATATTGATCTACGGGTTCCTTTTAGAATTCCCACATTGACTGATGCTCAGAAATTTTTTTTTACTATTCTGGATGATCAATCAAGGACTACTTGGACACATTTGATTCATACAATGACACAATTTCCTATGATAGTTTCCCATTTCCTTGCATATGTTTCAACTCATTTTACTAAGGTTGTTAAGATTATAACAACATATAATGGTATAGAAATAGTGCAGGTTGTGTATGATGTATTGTTTGCTTCAAAAGGTATAGCACATCAAAAGATTTTACCTTTTAATCCTTAACAAAATGGTTGGGTTGAGAGAAAACACAAGCAATTGCTTGAAATTATTGGGCTCTTAGAATTATGCTTATTTGCCTGTGAAATTCTAGGGACACCATCAGTTAACTGCTACATACTTGATTAATCTCATGTCCTCGTCTATTATCTTGGAAGTCTCCTTATAAAGTGTTAATGAACAAATTACCTGACTATTTACACTTAAGGGTTATAAATTGTATGAGGGAAATTCCCAAGGGTATACTCCTAGTTTTGACTTCTCTTACTGGTACACTTCCATCTTTTTGACTTCTAAATGGTACACCTGTAGCTTGAAATCTTCCTTAATGCGATCATTCTGTTAAATACAAAGTTAGTTTAGGGTACGGGATTTGCCTCGTTTTGCGTGCTTCGACTTTTTCAAGGTAAAGATGTCGTTTTTTCAAAAAACGGACACCACCGTGCATCCTTTATGAGTAAGAATTTTGAGAATCGTTACAAAATGAATACCAATAAGCCGGGTTTTTGGGCACGTACCTCGAGATGGCTTTTTGATTGTCGAAAAATCCCTCTCGATGCTCGAAAAACCGGCTTGTTGGTACTCGTTTTGTATAGACTCTCAAAATTATTGCCGTCAAGGGTGCATGGTGGTGATCGTTTTTTGAAAAATCGTCATCTTCACCTTGAAAAAGTCAAAGCACATAAAACGAGGCAAACCTCTAACCCTAATTAACCCTAAACTAACATTTTATTAAACGGAATGTTCACGGTAGGGAAGATCTC
This sequence comes from Patellifolia procumbens, assembly GCA_947645195.1. Taxonomy (NCBI): domain Eukaryota; kingdom Viridiplantae; phylum Streptophyta; class Magnoliopsida; order Caryophyllales; family Amaranthaceae; genus Patellifolia; species Patellifolia procumbens. The sequence continues at coordinate 4,721,515 of CANSGD010000406.1, forward strand.
AAACTACAGATGTACCATTAAGAAATTAAAAAGATAGAAGTGTACCAATATGAAAAGCCAAATCTCGGAGTGTACCATTTAGAATATCCCATTATATGACTAAGAATCTCACAAATAAATTTTAAGCATAGATGTTCTTTTTTAAGAACATATTTTCCCAATTTTATATTCACATTCCACTGAAATATCTCCAACTCTTTCATTAGTGAATCCGATAATTTGTCCTACTTCTACCTCCTTTCACAATATACCTTATTTTTCTTCTTCTATTACTCATACTCTTTCTTTATCATCTCCTACTTTAAACCTTTCTTCACCTTGTGATTATTCTTCTTCTTATTCTTCTATTTTTTCTCATGAACGTAATCCGAAAGCTAATAATAATTTTGTTCCCTTTCCAATCTTGAGAAGATCCAATAGAGTTCTTGTTCCCCCTTCTAAGTTGACAAATTATGTTGTCTCTTCTAAATTTCCTACTACTACTATTTTTCTTCTTCTTCTTCTTCTTCTTCTTCTGGGTCTTGATTACTTAGCTTCCCTAGATGATGTAATTTATGTATATGAACCAACAAACAATACATGGCTAAATATGATCCTAGATGGGTTGCGGCCATGAATCAAGAACTTAATGCTCATGGAAAGAATGAGACTTGGGATTTGGCTCCTTTGCAACCAAATAAATCTTCCATAGGGTGTAAATGGGTTTACAAAGTTAAGTTTAACCCAGATGGCTCGGTTGAAAGATGTAAAGCAAGAGTTGTTACTAGAGATGATTATCAAATCAAGGGTAAGGACTATAAACACACTTTCAGTCTAGTTGCTAAGTTTACTACAATTAGGATTTATTTTAATGGCTCTTGATGCTGCTAAACACCGGGATATTTATCTATTAGACATTAACAATTTTTTTTTGCATGGTTAAAAATTGATAATACATGCTTATATCTTTGTTTACAGCAATGGCTTTTTAACTTTAAAATCTTTGAACTGTGGTAGCTTAAATAGGTTTATTTTCCGCTCAATTAGAAATATTTTGAAATTTCAATATGAGAAATTTAGTATTTTTATATAGTCCTTCTTTCAAATACCTTGCGTGTCATCGCGGTGGTAATGTGGTTAGGATTTTACGGGTGTTCAAGTTATATTTAGAGGTGGCAATTGGGTCTTTCGGGTCGAGTATGGGTCGGGTCAATCTGGGAAAGGTTGGATTTCAGGTAGGGTCAGGTCACTTTCGGATCATATGCTGTCGGGTCGGGTCGGCTATCGAGTCGTGTCTAGTTTGGATCGGGTCGAGCATTGGATCGAGACTAGTTTAGGTCGGGTATCCGATCGAGTCTAGATTGGGTCAGGTATCGGGTCGAGTCTAGTTCCGGTCAAGTATCCAGTCGAGTCTAGTTCGGGTGGTGTTGAGTCTAGTTCGGGTCAGGTCGGGTATAAGGTCGAGCCTAGTTTGGGTCAGGTATTGGGTTGAGTCTAGTTCTAGTCGGGTCGGTTCAGATTCGGATAGAGACTTTGAGTTTAAAACCTTATATTCAAGTTTAAACCCAAATTTGGGGCTTATTCATTATTCATTTATTTGTGTGTTAGTGTTACTATTACCGTGTTACATACTTACATGTATACATGTGGGTAGGGGTGTTAATGAGCCGAGCCGAGCCCGAATACTGACAAGCTCGGCTCAAGCTCGTGAGACTCTACTCGCGGCTCGGCTCGAGCTCATGGCTCGTCGAGCCTCGATATTTGAGCTCGGCTCGAGCTCGTGAGACTCTACTCGCGGCTCGGCTCGAGCTCGTGGCTCGTCGATCCTTGATATCTCGAGCTCGTGGCTCGATCTCATGGCTCGTTTATTACTCACTCACCCATCATATGATTTTATAAAAAATTTTCCCTCTTAGCATTGCTAAGATTTCGATGTGAGACTCCATTATGAAGAAAAACAAACTCATCTAACTCATGTTATAACTTGGTTTCCCTCTTAGCATTGCTAAGATTTCGATGTAGGACTCCCTAGTTTGATGAAGACAAACTCATCAAACCCATGTTATAACTTGATTTCTCTCTTAGCATTGCTAAGATTTTGATGTGGGACTCCATGTTTCTTTTAACTTATCGAACTTATGCTTTTATAACTTAGTTTCCCTTTTAGAATTGCTAAAATTTTGATGTGGGACTCAGTGTTTTATTAAAGAAAAAGAATCACTCGACATATATTTTCATAATTTTATTTCTTTCTTAACTTCACTAATTTCAATGTGTGACTTTATGTATTAAATAATACTTCCAGCCTTGTAACAATAAAACTCTAAGTGCATTTAAATAATTAATTATTAAATAATCAAATACTTTAAAATATACTTTATTCCTTTTGTGAAGGAAATTGAGTATAAATTTTGTATACCAACCAATGAGGTACAAAATCAAGCTCTAAGTTGAGGAAATAAAGGAGTAGTAGCTATTTATAAAGAAAATAAGGTTGGTGCTTCTTTTCTTAGTCAATGTGGGACTTTAGTTCTAAGAGAATAGTGAACACTTTGGTAAATATATGATATAAAAATAATTCGAGCCGCTCACGAGCTTTTCGAGCCGAGCTTAGTCTGGCTCATGTGTCGTCTCATTAAAACTCGAGCCGAGCCCGAGCTCGAGTCGAACCCCACCGAGCCGAGCTTTGACCGAGCTTTGACAGAGCCGAATTCGAATAGTTCGCGAGCAGGCTTGGCTCATTAACACCCCTACTTGTGGGCCACTGCACTAGGAGTTTGGGACTTGTGAATTATGATTGTTAGTGTGAGAATGTATTACTCTTTCAGTTAAAAAGAAAATAGTTTAGTATTTTACTATAGTTTTTATTTGAATTTTTAAACAATTACTTATTCAAACTTACGTGAACTTACTATGTAAAGTATAATTCATTGATAAAATAGTCATATGAAATTTACAATATAAATTGAAACTACAATATAAATGACTACCCTTCTTGCCTTTTCTGACTTCTATATTATTGTCTGATACAATAAAACTTTCCATAAAGGGATTGTTCAATCTATTGTAGTTTTAAAATTGAATCAAATATTCAAATCTGACACAAGACTGATACGAGTTTGTCTTATTCTAATACTTCATTTTTGTCTGGATGGATGTAGTATATCAGAAAATTTAGTAGCTTCTCTTCACTTTTGTGTTAATTAAGATTTGGATTGAGCAACTTAAAATGGATTCTCATTTCATCAGAGATCATGCGCAAGAAGGTTTTATTAATATTCTTCTAGGTATGTTTTACCACATACTGATGTTTTCACCAATCCTTTTGGTGCTGCATAAAGTACTTCTCTATCTTCCAAGCTTTGGTCTTATTCTCAAACCACCAAGTCTAGCTTGGGGGATGGATATAGGAATATAATTTAGTTTCTTTCTTATAACTAATTTAGTTATAGTTATTTTCAGTCTGTTAGACTGCTAGAGTTTGTTTATAGTAACCTTCTTTAACCAACTTACTAAAGTCTTGTATATAAACATCTTTCATGAACTTTGATCAATGCCAATATGAGATAGGAGTACATAGACGAAGTTTCTATTTCTATCAATTTTCCTTAATCCTGTCTGTTTTCTCTCTCTGTTGTACGTGCTTCAGTTCCTTCTATTATTCTTCAGTTTCTTCTTAGGAAAATATCAAATGTGATGATTCACATTAATAAACAATTTGGTTATTGATGAAACATTAATATTTCATTAAAGCAAAGGTAATAGTAATACTCTGGGGAGGATATAATAAACGAAATTTAAAAAGTACTAACTTTCATATACTGAAATTGTTTACATGCATAAAATTTGATTTAAATTAATAAAGTTATGAGCTTTGATTGTTTTATTTGCTTAATCTACATTAGACCCACAATTTTAGCATATTCAACAAGTAGATTAATTAAAATCTAAATTATGATGGTGTATCTGGTAGGAGCGAAATGACATTATTTTCAACATACGTATAATCCACCCAGGGCCGGCTCTGGGGCGGGGCAGGCAGGGCACCCGCGCAGGGCCCAATATTTTTATTTTTTTTGCTTTGGTTTTTTATTTAAAAAAAAAGAAAGAAATAAGAAGCGGTTAATTGAGTCTTTCACTCTTTCTTTCCCAAAACTCAAGAGCACGCTTAGCAGTTATCAATATCCCCTTCCTCTTTCATTTATTTTCCTTCCCAAACTGACATTAATTACCAGAAATCTTAAAAATAAACTCTTCAAATCCCTAAATCCAAGCTTTCAAAAATTCTCTTTTATCAGAAATCCTTCCTCTCCGAAATCTCACCAAATTCTCCATGTGGATTGCGACTATCTTCTTTTACATCTCACAAGATTCACTATTCTTATTTTTAATTTTGACAAAGAAAATTTTGAAAATTTTCGGATTAGCAATGAAGAGTCTGATTACGAATTTGCATTCCTTGGATTTGACGATTGCTTATCGATATCTCTTGGGTAAGTCATTTTTCACATTTATCTTAATTTTTTATGATAATCTACAAACTTGTTTATAATAATTCGAAAATTCGCAGTTGTTTTATAATAATGTCCAATATTTTGAAGTTATTGATTGATAAATTTTGGCCTTTGGGTGATAGAACAAATAAAATTATAGATAATAATATCTTTCAATCTATTTTTGTGCGAATTATAGATAATAATAATGTGCAAATTTGCTTCGTGTAGACATTATTTATTTTCTGATTAAGGATAATAATGTTTTGTTGATTTTGGTGATTAAGAAAAAATGGAGTTTAACATTGTTGAAACGGCTAATTAAGGAAAAAAAAAAGGGAATGGAGTAAAGCATACTTTGCATTTTGTCAAAAATTAGAATGTCTAGTTCTATAATATAAACGGCAAAATAAAGCTCACACGTTGGAAAATTTTGTGCATTAAGGGCCCATTTTTTAAATCTTGCCCCGGGCCCAAAAATACTCAGGAACGGCCCTGAATCCACCATCGCAGAACGATCACTTGTTTTTCTTTATAACCTCTCCACCACCTGTGGAAGCCATGACAGGAGGTAAGAGGGGCAGGCCACCTAAACGTAAGAATGGAAATCTCAAGAGCGGACAAAACTCAGTCAAGAGCGTATCACAAACACAGTTAAAGTTGAAAGGAAAAATAGTAGAAGAGAAGGGCTGTATTTCAGAGTTGGAATTACAAGTAAGGAGGAAGGGAGTCCAATCACTCTGGCCGCTCATTCTGAAGGAGAGGAACTAAATCCAAGAGCACGACGGCGTTAAACTAATTGAGTTTCAGCTTTGATATCGAGTGCAGAAGAAGGGACTTCGTGAAATGGTGGTAAGCTCCATTTTACAAATACTAATAAACACCTGTTTGGCTCTACTGCTAGTATTGGATTTAATAGTGCTGGTAATGAAAGAACTTTGAATGTGATTAAGAAAATGTTGATGATTAAACTATACCTACTATATTGAGATTGAGGATGTTGCTAAGGAAATAGATTATTGGAAATCTGCTATAACTTGTTTCATTGTTGGTTCCAACCCCCCATTCCATGTTATGGAAGGGTTTTTTAAGATGGTTTGGGGGAAAATGGGAATGGATAAAATTTCTCAGGTTGGGAAGGGTCGTATTTTAGTGAGATTCCAAGATATGGGAGGTAGAGAGTTGGCTCTAGAAGGACAATTGACTTTGATTCAAAGCCTGTTGTGGTGAGACCTTGGGATGAAAACTCCAATGTGTGTGATCAATCTGTGAAGGAGGTTCCAATATGGATTACATTACCAAAACTAAATACTAAATATTGGGGGGAGAAGAGTTTATCAAAAATTGTGCAACCTGGGGGTAAAATGCAGAAAGTAGATCAGGCAACTAACAAGAGGGAGAGATTGTTATTTTCTAGAGTCATGGTGGAAGTATTACTTGATCAAAAATACCCTGAGTGCATATCATTTATTAATGAACATGGGCATATAATGCAAAGGTTTATTGAATATGAGTGGAAGCCAGAGATATGTTCTGGTTGTAAGAAGATAGGACATTCTGTGAATGAATGTTGGGCTAGAAAGAGGAGTAAGGAGTGGAGACAAAAGGTGGTGCAACTATCTAAAATAAATGATGATTTGCAGGTGGATGAGGATGGTTTTAGAAGGGTTACTAGCAAGTTCAGGCAGAAACATAATGCAAAATCTGTTCAGATTGCTCCTACAGTTACTGCTCTAATAGTTGATGTTACTAATAACAGCTTTGAGGTGCTTGTGACTTTGGAGCAAGAGAAACCTGAGATGGTAGAACATGAAAATGAGAATGTGAATGAGGGTGAACTGATTGGGAAGGGGCTGATTACCCCTCAAAATGATGGATAATATTGTATGTTGGGATTTTAGGGGACTCAACAAGAAGGCTAAGCAAGTTGAGGTGAAAAAACTGATATTTGCTCAACAAGCTAAACTGGCGTGTCTCCTAGAAACTAAGATCGAGGCTCAAAAACTAGGTGCCTTATATCTTAATATTTGTCCTGGCTGGAATATCACAACTAATCTACCATGAATGGAAGAGGTAGAATTAGAAGTATTATAATTTGGGATCCAACAGCTTTTGAGGTGGATGTTAGAGTATGCTCATATCAATTGGTACATTGTATTGTGAAATCTTGTTTGTCTAGAATTGCCTTTGCTTGCACCGTGAGCTATGCACACAATGATAGAAATAGAAGATCTTAGTTGTGGGAGGATCTTAAAAGCATTGGTAGAATTTTGGTGGGTCCTTGGACTGTGATAGGGGATTTCAATAATGTTCTATACCCTAATAAGAGAATAGGTGCAGATGTTACAAGGAGTGAAACTGTATTGTTTCAAAATTGTCTGAATTATTGTCAAGTTTCTGATAAGATATACAATAAAGGGAGTAACAACATAGAAAACAAATGATCAAGGAAAAAGATGGTAAGTGAACGAATTAACTCAAAAAGGCAAAATAATTTGGTAATGATATAATTTTCTAAGATGAGGTTTGATAAAAATAGGCCATGTAGAAGCCATATCAACTTCCCTTCATTGATTCACCTCAAAAAGATGGCCAGAGGATAAATCAAGATAACTTTCTACTTAAAAAATTCACCCTAAGCAAGAAAAAGGAAAAAATGGAAATAGAATGAAACTTTGGTATGATGATAGCTGGCAGCAAAAACAACACATCAATAGTAGTACTATAGTTAGGGATGGCAATTCAGTCTGACTCCGACCCGAGTCCGATTCGATCCGAAGGAAAAAGTCCGATCCGAATCCGAAAGCATAAAAGTCCGAATGAAATCCGATAGGAGTTGGACCTTAGGTAAGATCCGATCCGAATCCGACTAAAGTCCGATTATTACTTGTTACCTCGTCAACTAATAGATTAAACATACATTTTAATAGAAATAATTGATTTACATTATAAGAAATTAAGTAAAACATTAAAAAATTTGTATTAAAGGTGTGTTTTGGTTATTTAATATGGTGATTTAATCCGAATCCGATCCGAGTCCGAAACAATCCGAAGGAAAAAGTCCGAGTCTGAATCTGATAATATATAGTCCAAATCCTAATGGGAGTGTAAAAATCATAGTCCGATTGAAATGGAGCGGATTTGGAGTTTGGCAAGTCCGATCCGAGTCCGATCCATTGCCATTCCTAACTATAGTTCTAATGGTCTTTAGTATCATAATAGCTAGCTCCTTTTAACAAAAAAATAAAATGAAAAGACTTCATTTCTGACTTTTAAGTTCATCTAGCTCAAACTCAAAGGCAAAGTGACAACTGACAAGGGCAAAACATGTATTTTCGTATTTTCCGCTGGTAAAATTGAAGGCTCATAGCTATAAGGCTAAAAAAACATTAAGGTATCTCCTCGTAGCAAGAATTAAAATACCTTACAAATTTACTTCAAGATGATCAATATATTTAATTATATCATGACTATATAAATTGTCCAAATTCAGCTAAAAATAACTAAAGCTTAATTAGTGATTGCAGCAAAATAGTACGCAGACCAAGAGATATAAGTGTTTCTTAGAAAAAGAAAGAGAAATTACAACTTAGCTATCTTATTCTCCCTTGACTGGGAGCTCCTACAAGGATTTGAACATTAGACCTACCAAAAGTTATTGTTTATTGGTCGTTATTGTTCACGGCAATAGGAAGAGCTTGTCTTGCTTGTTAAGGGTTATTGATATAAAGTATTTATAAAGAGTTTTTCCCCTTATTTATGAGCTAATTCGTGTGTCATTTGAGCTCTTCGGAGCTACTTTACACTAATTATCGTATATAATCGTGGTTTTGTGTTTTAGTGTTGAATTGTAGGTTTTAGGGAGTTTTCTCCTTATTTCCGAGCCATTTGGAAACAACTATGGCTTTGCGACTTGTTACGAGGCACGTTCAGGTCGTTACGAGTATGTTTGCTCGCTTTAGGAGGTCCCCGAGGCTTTAGACTAGTTCATCGAGCTCAAACCACAAAGAAAAGCTAAAGAAACAAGCTACTGGAGTTGTCCCGTGTCCGGATCAGGCAGAGTATTGCTCGATCGGGTGAATAATATAATGATCGGGTGGTAGGGTTTCGCACCCGATCGGACGGGATTGGCCCGACCCAAACGGGCGAACTCAAAATTAATTGTTGCTGACTTTCGTACAGGACAAAGCTGCTGGGCATGGATTGTACCAACACGATGCAATCAGGTGGACCTTGCCCGATCGGGTAGGCCCAATACATTACCCCATTTTGCTTCTGCTTGTGCGTCGAAGGAAAGGCATTGATGGGCAAATTTGAATATGCATGCCCTCAAGTACACAGCTTGATTTCCCCCTTTTTTTCCCATATTTCAGCAAATAAATTCTCCTAACCGTAAATTCGTAATGTGACCATCATGTAGGCATGGACACAAAACATGAGGAAGAGACCTCACTACAGCGTCATAATGACCCCTAATTGTAGGGTAGATACAATTTGCACTTTGTCCGCAAACGACTATCCAAAAGTCCCTTCCAAGGAGCACTGAACACGAATCACCAAGTCCCGTTCAACCAATGGCAAATCTTGAAATTTTTATTTCAGGGCCATAGCTTTTAGAATATGTGACCTACATAATTAGAATTGTGTATAAACATATTATAGGCTATCATGAATTTCTAGATACAAAAATTTAGTAGTAGTATATCTATTTTGTTGTCGAAATCTTTTGAACTATTACGCCAAAAAGGGTTTCAAAATTTGAAAGAATTCCCCCAACAAATTTAAAAATAAATATGTATAAACTATATTGAGTCGATTTGAAATGAAACAAAAAAACACACATGTTGGATTTCTTTTGTTGTTAGGGCCAATTTTTCTTAATATCTTATCTGAATATTAATATACAACTTAGTAAAAAGATTAAAATAAGAAAAAATAATTTTTTTTATTACATCAATGCAAAGCATAATAGAGTTATTATATATATAAAGTAATCAAGCAATAAAGAACAATTGTTTTCATCCTAACAAAAAAAAGAGATTTTATATTCTAGTTTGCTAATCATATATTTTATATATTCAAATACTAGGTTCTAAACCCGTACAAAAATACACGGGAAATTTTTGTTTGTTTATATTTATAATATATTGATAATGGTTGCGTTAAAAGTAAAAGAAAAGTCTAAGAAATTACATACATTTCACGATAGTTTATCCTATAACTATTGGCCCATGGCTTACAAAATAGATGAAAAGAATTAATGAATTATTATTTACGTGATAATTGTTGCCAATAATTAGATATATTCACTAATACAATTTAATATAATAACAAAAGAAAATACATTGAGTATATAGATAAAGACAAAAGAAGTTGACACATGTTATTAAATAGCCAATCAGCATTTATGCGAATATATTGTACATCAAATTGGCTCCATAGAGTTTCATTAAAAATCATAAAATTGGTGGAAAAGCTTTTGGCTGTATGTTAATGTTCAAATTGATAATTGATTATGTATGTGAGTTGAACTTTACATTAAATAATTAAATTTCTTTAAAATGAATCTTAATAGTTTTCGGCCATATTTTATAATTTCAAAATTTTGTTAAAAAAACAAACTAATTTTTTAGACAATATTTTTAAAAGTATTCTTCCAAACTATTTTTTTATATTCAATCTTTTAAAATTTTACTCTAAAAAGAATACGATTTTCATATAATATACTCTCCGTTTTTGTACAGGGACATTTTGACATTGTAAATTGTTATTTAGTAGGATACTTCTCCTATATGGTAGGTTGACCCACCTAATTATTATTCTTTAGTCTTATTTTTTGTCACCCTTCTTTTTATCTTTTTCACTTTTTCATTAGGCTTTGTTCTTTTGAATTGGAATGAACTGAACTCGACTCAACTCAACAGATATGACTGTAACGAACTGTAATTGTGAGACAAAAGGAGAGGAGCTGAACTAAACTGCAATTAATCGAGATGAACTGAATTGAACTTAAACATTTTTTCATTAATCCGGTCCAAAAGAACATGACCTCACTTTTACTCTACTTCTTCCTATTTTTGTAAAAGTTTCTCTATCCGCATGAAAAGAAAAGTGTTGACCCTTGTATATTGAAGATGACTTAGCCACAAAAGACATACTTGTATCTTATTTATTAATGATGCTAGGTGATTCATTACCAAACAAAGAGAATACTTCATTGAAGATTAAAGAACAAAAAATTAATCAAGATCGAAGTGAAGATATTCGTAAGATGAAGAATTGATAGGTTTTAGTCGTATCACCTAATCAAAAATAAACCTACGGTCCTCTAACTAAGGTAGTCAGTGGAAGCAGGGTCGAATCCACAGGGAGACAAAGTTTCTAAATCAATATTCAACCAATTCAGCTACTCCAGAGTAAATCAGGAAGGAATTAATTAAACTAATGATTAAGCTAAGAAAGACGAATTAAACAAAGGATTTAACTATGGAATAAAAACCTAGGGTATTAGGTCGGTCCACCATGCTTATACCAATCAAACAAGGTCAACATCTATCAAAACCTAAGTCAAGAGTCGGGGGATTAGAGCCTATGTTGAGCTATGGTTAAGACTCAATGCTCATAGTTCAACATACGCCGCATGTTCACTAACGTAATCAGAACTACTGACGTGTCCTAGGCCTCTAGTCGTAGGACGGATCTGTGCAAACAACTATTAACCACAAGCAACCAACGAAACTGCGCAATAACGTTAATTACTCAATAAGAACAAACCACATCACAATCACCCTAATCAAGCCCTAGAAATCAATAAGAGTCTAAATCACAATCATGGTATAAACATGGCTTTCCTATCTAACACCCTAGAAAGAGACTACTCACTCATAATCGAATTAACAACAACAAAACTAATATGAAACCCTAACAATTGCATCATGAATAATTAAATAAATAAACTAAGAAAATGAGAATAATAAAAGAGATTAGGGTAAGAAAGAATACCAATTAACGGAAAACGGAAACTTTTATTGAAATCGAAATAGGTTTGATCACCTCTGAATTAATCTAAAGTGTTTGAATTGAACTAAGAATAATCAAGAATAAAACTAGACTAAAGCTAATGAAAGATGAATAAAAGATGTCCCTAAATAATGAGGAAAACGGTATTTATAATACCCCTCAAGTCTAATTAATAGGAAGCAAAAGACGAAATTCGCGACAAATGCACCAGACCCGATCGGGCCCGAGCACAGTACCCGATCGGGTCCACACCCATTTCAGCAAACTCTGTTTGGGCTTTGATATAACAGCAGCGCAACAGCGACAGGCCAATTGGGCCTCCACCCGATCACCCACCCGATCGGGTCGTGGATCGGGTGCCCAGCAAGCTTGTCGTTTGGCGTCTTGTGGCGTAGCAGCAGCAGCAACCATAAAATGCAAAGGACCCGATCGGATCGGGTGGTGGGCACCCGATCGGGTCTGGGGACATGCTTCCTAGCCCGATCGAATCGGGCAACCCTCGCCCGATCGGGTCCGCAACTTTTATACCCGATCAATAAATCTTCGCCCGATCGGGCCATTTCTGCCCGATCGGTGCACGGAAACCTCCTTTTTGACTCTTTGGCTTCCTAATCTTCACGTTTAGGGGTCTTGGGACCTCCTAAACTACCCATAAAGCTCGTGAGCCATCCTACGTGCCTCGTAACATCTCGTAAAGTCGTGGTTGCTTCCAAATGGCTCGGGAATAAGGAGAAAACTCCCTAAAACCTGCAATTCAACACTAAAATACAAAAGCACAACTATATACGATAGTTAACACAAAATAGCTCCCAAGAGCTCCAATGACGCACAAATTAGCTTGTAAATAAGGGAGAAAACTCTATATAAATACGTGATATCAAACTCCCCCAAGCTAAACCTTTGCTTGTCCTCAAGCAAACAGAACATGAACATGGAATAGATTGCCTCACCCCATAGATAAAAACAAATCAAAGCTCAAAACATTTTCAAGACTAAGAATCGTTCAAGCATGCATAATTCAAGTTTGGCTAATCAAATCCATCCAACCACCAATCATTCAAGCAATTTATCAAACTCAAGCATCCACAAGGCATACAAATCCTGAAAAGGCTCTCACAAGGGTGTCACTCCTCTCTATTTTGTGGCAGGCAAAGAATATGCCCGAACACTCACCAACCCGACCATAAGTACCCTTCCCACTCACACTCTCATGTGTTTAAGAAGGTTCAATGACGCTCAACCTAGTCAAGTCGACTCAATTAGCAGAAATACTCCCTAGCTTTGACAAACTGACTCGAAATCAATCAAATGAACAATGCAGACATAAGCTCAAGAGGACTTTATAGGGTTGTAATGGGGCTTAGGCGAGAGGTAGGGGATACTTTTGGGTAATGTGGTGGAAAAAACCAAGAAAGGGGGAGCATAAATCATTCAAACAAGGCCTAAGATGGCCTACACAACTCCCAACAATCACCATAAAACCATGTAAAGTAACCCAACTCTCATAAATCAATGAAAAGCTCATAACAAACCCAATTTTCTAGCAATGGAGCGAATATTCCTTTATGAACGTACGTGAATGAAAGAACTAGAATTCTTTTGAATTTTCATTTCATTTTTCTTTCCTTTTTCTGAACTTCATTCACGCAACTCTAAACTTGCTTTTTCTTTTCTCTTTCTCACTCTCAAACCACAGCAAATACACTTTTAAATTCCTCAAAAACCAAACTAAACCAACAAACCAATCTCAAACTTAACCCATACAAAAGCTCCCCCAAGCTAGGCTTGGAAATATATCAAGTGAAGGCTTTGGGCTCATAATAGGGGTTTAAGTAACACGAAACAAGTCATTAGGCTCAGCGGGGCTAAGGAGGATAAAAGTATATCAAAAATTCACTCTGAAGCTCAAGAATTAGACAAAAGAACGCCTCTATCACAGCACATGCTACAAGTCATCTAAAATCAGACAAGTACGAAGTCAAAGTCAAGATCAATCCACTAAAGAGGAACTAACACACAAGAATAGACTGGATAATAATATGAATCCAATAGGCTACAAAGAGGCCTCACAGTCTAACCAATTCAGGTATGCAGCACAAAGTGGTCTAATATAATCCAAAAATGCTCGAAATTATAGCAATCAAACATCAAATCATAGCCTCAAGATCACAGATGCCCAGCTATCCAGAAAACAGAGTCAAATCATTTTCAAATAGAGCACAATAAGGGGCACAGGGAGGCAACTAAACCAGTCATGGGAACCATATTTTTTTGATTTTTTTCAGAATTTTTCGAAAGCAGTAAATCTATCCTAGAAAGCAGTAAAAGAGATAGGGAGTACAAACAGAACTCCTCCCCCAAGCTGAACTTGGCAGTGTCCTCAATGCCAAAAGGTGATAAGGACTATGCTAAGAGGAAAAACAATGTTAGTACCCTCACTCTCGCTCACAAAAAGAAGAAAAATAAAAATAAAAAATAAAAAAAATGAAAAGAAAAGGAAAAAGGGAAAGAAAAATACGAGTTGCCTCTCGCACAGCGCTGGTTTATAAAGGGTCCGCACGACCATAATCCTCCCTCTCTCAAATAGGTTGGGCTTGGCAATGAGTGCCACCCTCATCAAACATCTTTCTCCTCCAAATGTTCTTGACAATGCCTCCAGACGGTGAGGCAACCTTAGGTGGAATTGGAACCTTCTCCACACCTACTTCATCCAGAACCTCATCCCTGCAACAAGATTGTTCAAGCATAGGTGCCTTAACAACATTGGTTAGTTTAAAAATCACTTTATCATCACCAACACTCAGAGTTAAAGACCCAGACTTGACATCAATGACAGCACCAGCAGTACACAAAAACGGCCTACCCAAGATAATAGGTATCTGGGCATCCTCATCCATATCTAACACCACAAAATCAACAGGAATATAGAATTTCCCTACCCTAACAGGAACATCCTCTAAAACACCTAGAGGGTATTTTATAGAACGATCCGCCATCTGTAAAGTGATTTGTGTGCATTTAAGTGCTCCCATGTTCAGTTTCTTATAAACAGACAATGGCATAACGGAAACAGAAGCACCTAAATCACACAAAGCCTTATCAATAAAAATAGGTCCAAGATGGCAGGGTATAGAAAAACTATCAGGATCTTTTAACTTTGGTGGGGTTTTATTTTGGATAAAAGCACTACACTCTTCAGTAAGAGTGACACGTTCTACCCCCTCAAAATCTCTTTTCTTAGTGATCATGTCTTTCAGAAATTTGGCATAAACAGGCACTTGGGTAATTAAATCTGTGAATGGAATTGTTACCTCAAGGTTCTTGACCATAGCCAAGAACTTACCAAACTGCTGATCGACCTTGGACTGTTGCATCCTGTGAGGAAAAGGTAGCCTTGGTGTAAAAGGCATTTCAGAAACCTTCTCCTTTTTCTTCCCTGTCTATTCAGCTGCTGCAGACAAATCGACTTCAGACGTCGAATTCTTCCTTCTTCCTTCCTCTACCACCCTCTTCTTCCCTGCAGTTGGGGTAACCTCATCAACGGGCAATGGAGGAGCATCATAAGCTATGCCACTACGAAGAGTGATGGCATTCACATGTTCTCTCTGAACGGGTTGCCCTGGCAATTGTCCCTGCTGCCTCTGTGCATTAGTTTCTGCCAACTGGGCAACTTGAGCCTCGAGAAGTTTGATATGCTTCTCTTGGTTCCTCCGTGCTTCCTCATGTGCCTTTTGCATAGACAATATCAGTTTCATCAGTTCAGAATTGCTAGGCTCTTGCGGGTTATTGTTTTGTGGAGGTGGAGTGGGAAAATTTTGTAGAGTTTGGAAGTTGTTATGGTGATGGAAGTTTTGTGGTGGTGGTCTATTGAAATTTTGTGGGGTTTGATGGTATGAGGGTTTAGGATAGTTTTGTGGAGGTGGAGGTTGATAGTTTTGTGGATTTTGGTAGTTATGTGGAGGGGGGAAGGTTTGTGGCCTTTGTTGAAAGGCGTCTGCCTGCTCCATTTGAAATTGACTGAACTGACAGTCATGCCCAAAGTGACCCTGTACACCACATACCTCGCAGTAAGATGAGGTAATGGGTGCTACGGCAGACATAGCATTGATGCTTATAGGCGGAGGTGTCGAACTAGAAGACTTCATTAGTTGCTGAGTCAGTTGCGCCATCTGAGATGTAAGCAATGAAATAGCGTCAACTTCAAGTACCTTCTTAGTCAAACTCCTAGACGATGAATGGTCATTGGCTGCCAGATTTGATATGAATTCATAACCCTCATCAACTGCCTTGTCTAAAAACACTCCTCCTGCAGACGAATCAACAATACACTTCGTCTGAGGCTGCAGACCATTGTAGAATGTCTGCGTCAAGAACCATTTGTCCATATTATGGTGTGGACACACTCTCTGTAGATCTCTAAACCTAGCCCACGCTTCCCGTAATGTTTCATCAGGCTCTTGGGAAAACGTGGCCAGTTTATGTCTGATTTCTGCTGTTTTAGTGGGTGGGTAATACTCTCTCAGAAATGCAGCAGAAATCTCACTCCACTCAGTTTCTTTTACATCGTTCAACCATTTTTGGGCTCTATCTCTCAATGAAAAATCGAACAACATGACTTTAAGTTGATCTGGAGTGACGCCGGCATGTTTAACGGTTCGACAAAGTTGTTGAAACCGTTGCAGATGATTTGCCGGATCTTCAGTAGGATGCCCACCAAACTGATTTTGCTGGACCATGCTGATGAGTCCAGGCTTAATCTCAAAATTTACCGCGGCAATGGTGGGCATGGTAGGTCCAGTGGAGAGACCATCTGGGTTGGGCACCCCATATGACTTCAGTGATTTTGACATAACTGAACTCAAGGTGTCTGTTCCAGAGATGTTCAGCTGAACAGACTGCTTTTCTTTCTGCTTTGTCTTTCGGATCCGCCTGATTGTCCTATCAAGATCGGGGTCCGCTGGAATGGGGGAACCGTTTCTTTGGGACCTGGGCATACAAAAGAAACAAAAAGCAGCAGTAAAGGGTACTTCGATTGAAACAATGAAGTTCCAATGAGGTACAGAGAAGTAGACCAAATAATTAAATAAAAACTTAGAGAACTAGCAGTCTCCCCGGCAACGGCGCCAAAATTTGATAAGTTTTAGTCGTATCACCTAATCAAAAATAAACATACGGTCCTCTAACTAAGGTAGTCAGTGGAAGCAGGGTCGAATCCACAGGGAGACAGAGTTTCTAAATCAATATTCAACCAATTCAGCTACTCCAGAGTAAATCAGGAAGGAATTAATTAAACTAATGATTAAGCTAAGAAAGACGAATTAAACAAAGGATTTAACTATGGAATAAAAACCTAGGGTATTAGGTCGGTCCACCATGCTTATACCAATCAAACAAGGTCAACATCTATCAAAACCTAAGTCAAGAGTCGGGGGATTAGAGCCTATGTTGAGCTATGGTTAAGACTCAACGCTCATAGTTCAACATACGCCGCATGTTCACTAACGTAATCAGAACTACTGACGTGTCCTAGGCCTCTAGTCGTAGGACGGATCTGTTCAAACAACTATTAACCACAAGCAACCAACGAAACTGCGCAATAACGTTAATTACTCAATAAGAACAAACCACATCACAATCACCCTAATCAAGCCCTAGAAATCAATAAGAGTCTAAATCACAATCATGGTATAAACATGGCTTTCCTATCTAACACCCTAGAAAGAGACTACTCACTCATAATCGAATAAAACAACAACAAAACTAATATGAAACCCTAACAATTGCATCATGAATAATTAAATAAATAAACTAAGAAAATGAGAATAATAAAAGAGATTAGGGTAATAAAGAATACCAATTAACGGAAAACGGAAACTTTTATTGAAATCGAAATAGGTTTGATCACCTCTGAATTAATCTAAAGTGTTTGAATTGAACTAAGAACAATCAAGAATAAAACTAGACTAAAGCTAATGAAAGATGAATAAAAGATGTCCCTAAATAATGAGGAAAACGGTATTTATAATACCCCTCAAGTCTAATTAAAAATAGGAAGCAAAAGACGAAATTCGCGACAAATGCACCAGACCCGATCGGGCCCGAGCACAGTACCCGATCGGGTCCACACCCATTTCAGCAAACTTTGTTTGGGCTTTGATATAACAGCAGCGCAACAGCGACAGGCCAACTGGGCCTCCACCCGATCACCCACCCGATCGGGTCGTGGATCGGGTGCCCAGCAAGCTTGTCGTTTGGCGTCTTGTGGCGTAGCAGCAGCAGCAACCATAAAATGCAAAGGACCCGATCGGATCGGGTGGTGGGCACCCGATCGGGTCTGGGGACATGCTTCCTCGCCCGATCGGATCGGGCAACCCTCGCCCGATCGGGTCCGCAACTTTTATACCCGATCAATAAATCTTCGCCCGATCGGGCCATTTCTGCCCGATCGGAGCACGGAAACCTCCTTTTTGACTCTTTGGCTTCCTAATCTTCACGTTTAGGGGTCTTGGGACCTCCTAAACTACCCATAAAGCTCGTGAGCCACCCTACGTGCCTCGTAACATCTCGTAAAGTCGTGGTTGCTTCCAAATGGCTCGGGAATAAGGAGAAAACTCCTTAAAACCTGCAATTCAACACTAAAATACAAAACCACAACTATATACGATAGTTAGCACAAAATAGCTCCCAAGAGCTCCAATGACTCATAAATTAGCTTGTAAATAAGGGAGAAAACTCTATATAAATACGTGATATCAAGAATCGAGCTTGGAGTGAAGATTAGAATACATTCGGGTATTATTTTCTTCTTGTTAAGGTCGAGTAAAAGCAAAAAATAGTTAGTGTTGAATTCTCAAACGGAACATGGTTATGTTCCCATGACAGGAACATACACTGTCTCAGTTAGGAATTAGGGTTGGGAAGTGACTTAGGAACAAAATTAGGAACACCTAAAGTGTTCAATGTTCTGCGCCCAACATATCCAAAGCGCATAACTGATTAAATTAGGAGTCCTAGCTTAGTTTGACTAGATCCTCTAATTTAGGGAATTTGTTAGGAGTTTGTTAGGAAAAGATTTTAAAATGATTTCTTTTTGGAAAGGATAATATCTAAGTTTAAAATCTTATCTTTTCTATTTTTAATAAAACAAAAGATTTTTTCTTTTTAAAATCAAATATGATTTTCGGTTTTATTTAATTTAAATTAGAAAGATATATTTCCTAAAACTTTTATTTTAAATGATTTAATTACTCTCCAAGTAAGCACTCCTCACGCCACTCTTAACTGTTACACGTTATATAACAGTTAGTGGTTAATGGGTTTGTTTCATTATTATCAAGTATTAATTAATTTAATTAATCTCCAAGCAAACACTTATCACGTAATGTTAAACTGTTACAAGTTTTATGTTAAGTAGTGGGTTAGTGGATTTATTAATTCTCACGTAATTAATTTAAGAAAATTAGTTAATAAAATAATTTGTGGACATCATGGGATTATGGGTTAATTAGTGGTAAGTTAGTTCATGCCTAATTACATTATAAATAGGCCCCTAAACCCAAGATTGTTTTGTGTCTGACTTAGCTTAATATCCTAAGTTGTCATAAGAGTTAGTGTTGTTCCTTAGAAAATTCATACTTACTATATTCAGTTTTTACTCTTCCATTTGTTTACTGAAATTGTATTTACCTGGGTAAGGGTTTGAGTGACTTCTTGTAAGTGTAAGAAAGCTTTTAGTGAAGCGAGAGTAAGAGAAAGAGAGGAACTTCAAGTGAAGTTCGAGAGGAACAACAATTAGTGGGAACTATTATTGGGAACTTGCTCTTAGGAACTCTGGTTGTGGCCCGAGAGAAGTAATAGGTTTGTAACAGAGTCGTTTGACCTATTATAGTGAAAAGTATTGAGTAAAAATCAGTTGTGGTCGAGCCATATTTTCCTATTGGGCATAGAAAATTTTACATTTTGTGTTCCCTAACTAGATTTTAATTCGCAAAAAGTTACGCTTATTCTTTCACTATAATTCACTCCCTCCTATAGTGCTCATATTATGCAACAAAAACGTCTTTGGAGTATTTCATTACTATCTTCGTACTTCCTCCGTTTTTTTTTAAATGTGACACTTTTGGGTTGCACAAACTCCTAGCAAAATTTCACAAAGTGTTATTATGAGTAATTAGTAAGTAATTAGGGGGAGGGGAACCATTAATTAAACCACAGCCCACTCAGTGCCCACCACCAACCAAGGCAACCAGCCACCAAACGCCACCAATCACTACCGCACTCCAATATCTTTTATCTCACTCACCACCAGTCTACCACCATCACCGGCGAGTCCATCACCACCAAACCTTTACGTCCCTTAACAACACCACCACATAACCCTAACAACCTAGAACACCAGTCCACCACCCCCATCAAACCCTAAAACCAGAACCACTAATCCCAAACCATACCACTGAAGAAAGTCGCAGATCGAAGGAGAACCACCGACGCAACACCGATCAAAGAAGATCGAAGATCTGGATCGAATTCAGATTTGGAGAGAGAGAGAGAGAGAGCACGAGAGTTGAGCTTGGTGGTGGTGGAAGGGTTGATATTGGCGTTGGTGGCACAAATTGAACATCTTCTTACCTGTTACCACCGATCTTCGCCTGTTCCTTGCACAAATTAAAGTTGAGCAGTTGTTCTTGTTAGACTGCGAAGGGCGCGGCGGTTGGGCGCAGCGGTGGGGCGCAGCAGTGGCTGCCGTGGGTCGGCGTCAATCTCAAGTGGTTGGCTAGTTGTTGTAGTTGGTTTTGGTAGTAGTGGTGGTGGTTGGTTGGTTGATTTGGGTTTTCATGGTGGTGGAGGCAGTGAGTGACTGAGTGTTAATGGTGGTGGAGGAAGTGAGTGCTGATGCCTTGATGGTGGTGGAGGAAGTGGGTAATGGTGAGATGATTGACTGGGTTGGGGGAGATTAATTAGTTTAGGATGTTGTAATTAATTCATAACTTCATATGTTAAGTTAGGTTTAATTTTTTAAGTAAGGGTAAATTGGTACATTCACATGCCAAAAGTTACTATATTAGGAAAGAAAAAAAAGTGTCACAATTAAAAACAAACACACCCTAATAATAAAGTTTCACATTTAAAAAAAAACGGAGGAAGTATGTCATTTCCCATATCTTATTGTTTCAAAGTTTTGCAAAAAATAGTTTTCTAGTCATTTAAAATTATGCGTAGCAATGATCTCCTTTTCATGTATCCTATTTTATTAGTATCTTCTCATATGTTTTTACAATATTTTCTTTATTAGTAAGTGTGCATTGGAGAAATGAGAAGTTTGTTATAGAACATCAAGAGCATATTATTAGAATATTCACGTATTTTTCTCATATTATATTTTTTCAAATGGTGGTTAAAATAAAATTGATTTTTATATAATATGTGTTTATTAGTATCTTCTCGTATTGTGACACACCATCTTTCCAAACTTCAGTTATTTAAAATTTTTGTTTTAATAAAATATAATTTCATAATTAATATTGATTGCTTAGTATTTCCAAAATTCTTTCCTATATTATGTAATCCAAAATTTAGGATACTAATATCAATTGCGATTAATATAATTTATTAGTATATATCGATATTCTTTCCCATATTAAAGGGTTCATAATATTGCTTAAAAAATAAACTGATTTTCATGTATTATTTTATAATTTTATGTTTTATGGGAATGTTGGTTGATGTAGGTGAATGCTAAATATGAGAAGAGCCTTAAATGATTTAAAATCCGTTAAAAACTTTAAACTTTTATATAATACTTTCCCGTATTTCATTTTTTGAAACTTTGCTTAGAGAATTTTTTAGCTTTGTGAAAATAAATTTGTTAGCATCTTGATCATTCCCAATATTCTTTCTCATATTTTGTTGCTAATATTTTCTTTTTTAATAAAATGATTTTCTTAGATTAAACTATCTCTATTTTAAATTCTTGTAACACTTACTATTGTGGTCAAACTTTATAAACTTTTGCTATGATTTTCCAAAATCTAACATGGAAAATATAGTCATATGAAATGTTGTTACACTCATTACAATTTGCAATTTATGATTATCACTTTTTCTTAATTTTTGCTAATATATAATTATAGATAGTAATGATTAAAGTAGTGTATTGTGGAATTGTTTGCAAACGGAGGAATTATTGTTTTATATTTTCTTTTACATGTTTTTGCCCCGTATTTTTATTTTTATTGAAGTATTTTTAAAATTGATTTTCACTTTTCCCCCATGCTTTTTGAATTTAATGATATTAGATCAAAATGATTATTCAATACCAAGAGGAGTAATGGTGATGATTGAGAAATCATTACATCATTGAAGAAAAACCTTATATACAAAAGAGCGTACATGTACATGTTGAGGCCCACTGCAAAAGGATCGGGATGTATTTGTTTTTAATCGACCTTAATTTCAATTAATCAATAAGATAATATATTATCGTCAAAAAGTATTGTTAAACATATAGTGAAAGGGGTCCTTTTGATAGAGCTCAGAAAAATAAAATCATTGGTTATTCTTTTAATGTTTTGTATTTTGTAATTTTTAAATATAATAGTTTTTCTATTTGTTTGGATTGGAAAGCATAAAATATTAAGATAGCTTACCTAAATTTTTAAATGCTTATATATATGACACATGGCACCATTGTTTAGAGGTTCGACAGGTGACCCCCTTTTGTCGATATGCTTGACATGTGTGCAATAGATTTTGCTTTAATAATAAGTATATATGTGGTTTTTGAATAAAAAGATAACTAATTATAAACTTTAACAAACTGATTTACCGAATTAACATATAAATCTTCTCAATAAAAAGTAGAATAACACATAGGTCTTGTATTCTTAAGCGTTTGTTCTAAACTACTTTTAAAATTTTATCAATTTTTGCTACAAACTATCATTAGTATGTAATTAAAAATATCATATGAGATGAAATTAGCTTTGACATAATATGCACCAACTTTTTATTCCCTATTATGTATTCCCTCCGTAACAGTTTAATGGCAACAATTGCTTTTGCACCCATTTTAAGGAAGTTATTTAAAGGTGTAAATAAACATATTAATCACAATAAATTTAGCATTAGTAACTTATGATACCATTACCTCTCGTATTAAAAACATTTTGATTAATTTGCTCATTTACATCTTTAAATCGTTTCCTTAAAAAGCGTGCAAAAGCAATTGTTGTCATTAAACTGTTACCGAGGAAGTATAAATAATATTTCTTAAATAGCTTGAAAAACAAAACAGATCAAACAATTATTGATGGTACATGGGGTAGTATGGTTATAAATTAGATGCTTTTAAGTTTAGTACTCCCTCCTTTTTTTTAATATGCACATTTCTCCATTTTGGGGTATTTTTTTTAATTGGTACCTTTCTACCTTTTGCCATAAATAGAAGGTTGGCCCACCTAATTATTACACTTCTCTCTTATTTTTTCTTTCCTTCTCTCTACCTTTTTCACTTTTTCCTTATTTTTACTAACCTTCTCTCTTACTTTTGCACTTATTCCTTGGTTTCAGTGCAAATCCTTAGGTGCATATTAAAAAAAACGGAGGGAGTAGTATAAAGTCAAACAATTAGGTTTTTTTTTTTAAAATTAGACATGTACTAGGGGCCATGCCCCTAGTTTCCCCTTTGGAATACCCCCCCCAAAATTAAATCCTAGTCCCAGAGAGTTTGAAAAGTAAAACGTTCGTCTAGGAGAGAACAACTACGAAGGCTCAACTAGAACCTAATACTTGAGGATCAAGAAGGGCAAGAGGTAGCTCTCCAAATCGAAACCTTGCAAAGTGAAGTTCGTCAGTATCTAGATCCCAAGATAGCTCTAGTATAACTACATTTATCTACTAGTTCAACTCCCTACTTAAGGCACTATTCAATGACGTATACACCTGTGGGACTAGGAAACACCACCATCCAGCCCCATGACGCTCGACGGGCGCCTGGACCAGCTTTAGCATATTTCTCCATAGTCGAATAGTACATTGAACGCTGAGCATGGCACACATGACCAAAACAACGTTCACCGAGCCTCATGTGTCCGGTAAAATGTGTGAAACGGCTAAGTTATACTCATTCGACAATTCCTTTATATGTGGGTGTAAAGGGAACCTAAGTCCTAACTCGAAACCGGCTTCATATACAGCTGTAGATCCCGGGGATGGTATCAAAACAGTAGAAACAACCTTCGGCTTGTAAAGCATTACGAGGCTCTTTACAAAATATCTTGCACCGAAATATTCCATTTCACATTCCAATCACGCCAACCAAGTCGGTTTATTAAAATAATTTGTGGCACCCCTTTCAAATCCAGAAGAGGGTATACTATCTGGGCACCGGACGAGCTAGCTTCCTCCTCGGCCGTATCAAGTGAGCGAACCAACACTACACCTTTTAGCAAGAAATAATCTAGGTACCTTTGTTTTTTAGGGGGAAGGTAACGGAAACCTCCCATGGATATGATATCACTCCATCAGGCTCCTCCTCAAGGCTCTCAAAAGTACCTGTCAAAGGTACCCCGTAGTTATTATTAGACTAACATTGTCAACGATGATTGATGCATGCATAAGCTCCTCACCAAAGACCCCCTCGAACTTATTAAGGGAACGGGAATGGGGGGATTCTTATATTAGATTGAGCATCCATTATTGAGTGTACAATGGCTTAGATGGCCAACGGCCTTATTCAAATCGACTAAGTAAAAAGAAGTAGAAAACCCAAGAGACGTACCTGAAACGAAGTCTTCATAGGAGGAACAAGAACTTTATCAAACCACTTAGAGAGATAAAGATCAAGAAGGCAAATGAATGAGGAGTGAGAAATGAAGTTTGAAATGAGGAATTTATACTTCCTCTCTCAGGCATTGTTCCCCTCCCAAAAGCCGCTCAATGACCACCCCATATTTGCGTCATTAACAAAATTTCTGAACTAAAAAGGCTACAATAATGATGCCCACATAAATTATGACTTCATGTCTTCCAAGACATGTACACAATGTCCCATCAATGACACAAAAACCAATGCATCCAAAACTGAAAGGCACTCCAATAATCAAGGCATACCTCCATTTTGGAACTTCATTGTAGCAAATCATTTCAACAAGGTATAGGTAGGTACTCAGACTTATTAAGGTCTCATTAGCCCTTGGTAGGACCGACCACCCTATCAAACAAAGTGTAGGTGCTCAGACTCACCAAGGGCTCATTAAACCCTTAGTAGTCTAACCAGCCTACTTTTCATCATTCAAACTTAGAAAATGTTTGGCTAAGTATCAAAACCCTTTCAACAAAGTACATGTAGGTGTTAGGCCTCTCATGGGGCTCATTATCCCTTGGTATGACCAACCACCCTATCGAACAAAGTGTAGGTGCTCGGACTCACTAATGGCTCATTAAACCCTCAGTAGTCCGACTACCCTATTTTTCATCATTCAAACTTAGACAATGTTTGACTAAGTATCAAAACCCTTTCAACAAGGTACATGTAGGTGTTAGGCCTCTCATGGGGATCAATAGCCCTTGGTATGACCGACCACCCTATCAAACAAAGTGTAAGTGCTCGGACTCATTAAGGGCTCATTAGTCCCTTAATATTCCGACCACCCTACTTTTCATCATTCAAACTTAGACAATGTTTGGCTAAGTATCAAAACCCTTTTAACAAGGTATAGGTAGGTGCTCGCCCTCTCATAGGGCTCATTAACCCTTGGTAGGACTGATGATAAAACCACATTAGGCGTGATTATAGAGTAGTATGGAGCTCGTTTTGCATTCATTAAGGTCTTGAGAAATGATATTTACATATCTAAGCCTAAGTGTGTAGAATAGGGACTTGGGAAGTATTCGATGTATTAGAGGAGACTTAACGAATTTTGGAGGTTTTATGTGTTTTTATTCATTTACAAGTGGATTTTCGTCCTATGTTCGTGATCCTTTCGTCAACGCAAGCCAACAAGTTCGGATGTAGTCAAAGATTAATGCTTAATGCATTCCTGTTCTCGTTTGTTGGTTTTGGTTCGACGAGTTTGCATATTCGGACATTTGGTGTCCATGTCGTGCATGGTTCGAAGGCTAAGGTACAAAGAAAGCAATATCTTGGATTCCTTTCGTGCATTGTTGTGCAAGCATTACAAGCTTCATGACTGCTCCCATACGCACTAGCATAGAGCTACGCAATCCTGGACAACATGAGGGCAGGAAGATGCGCTCCTCACGCACCTATCCCGCACATCCCATGCACCAAACCAGCCAAGTAGCCACAATAGCACTCGACATAAATCATGTGCACCCTGCGCGCACCTCGCGTGCATGAGCCCAACCAATCCATCGAGTCAGCAACAAGGACATTAGAAACGCGCGCCCCAAGTGCGCACCTCGTGCATGTCGGGGATGCGTGCATGCGTAAGCGATTTTCGTCTTCGTTTCGGTTTTTATTGATGTGCTTACATTTAGGTTTCATTATGTTTTTCATGAGACAAGAACCCTAATTAGGTAGAATGGAGAGAAAAATCACTTTCCTTTATTCCTTTGATGTTTGATTCGATTATTGAAGAATCGTTGATTAAAGTTATGCCAATCGTAGCCTAAATCACTTCTTGAGAGCAATTATTTGATCTTCAATCTCTTATTATGAGGTTTCTTCTTATTTACAATCTCTTGATTATAATATCAGATTTCTTGCTTTATATATGATTATTGCTTGTGTTGCTAGGAGATCTACCAGTTTAGGCATTCAATCCATCTATTGCTAGGGTTTAGAATAATTGCTGAATCTTTTATTCTACAAGTAGCAACCTAGGGTTTAATATTGAATCTGATTGTTCATGTTGATTTCTAGGGAATTCATAGTTTCCAAATAGAATATTTTGTGGCAATAAATTATTATTTGGGTCTTACATTCCTAGTTCTTTAATGTTCTATAGAATTGGATCTAATTGCTGATTCGATTATGTTATTCTATAGTTCAAGTTATTTAATCTTTTGCTTCTGAGTATTTAACTATTTTATTGTGGGAAGGGAATTTGGTTTCCAATCTTTGAGTAGTCAAGAGGGAGTTGTTTATGAGAGAAATCGACGATCAGTATTAAGAATAGAATTGACTAACCACTGGACTCGAGATTTTTCGTTATTGATATCTTAACCTTTTATTCATATTCTACTTTAGTTTATTGTAGATTTTTACTATTTCAATCTGAAAACCCTCTTTCAGTCTATTGCGAACAAGATTCAGTCCCCAAGTCTATGTGGATTCGACCCTACTTACTTACCACTTACATTTATTTGTATTGGAAAGAAGGAGTTGATAAATATTATCTTTGGTAGTGCGTGCGACCGCGCTCCACCAAATTTTGGAGCCGTTGCCGGGGACTTGGAAATCACTAAAGCATGTTTGGAGTAGATTGTTTTTGCTTCTATTTGTATTGAAGCTAAAGTTGAGGCCTTAGCTAGGGAGGTGAAAGAGATGGCCAAACTATTGAGGAGAGATTTTAAGACGCAAAAGTCTTTGGGGCATTCCAATGATTTCTGGCAATTGAATCTGATTCTGCCACTTCAGCTCAATTCTGGGAAGAACTAGAAGAATCTCATCAGTGTTGTGAGTCTCGAACATTACCAAATTTTGAGGATAATTGTTTAGAGCATAAGAAGGAGAATCAGATGGACAATGTTGAGGTCAATGGTGATGAGTTACATCTTGCTGATCATATTCCATTTAGTTATAATATAGCTCACAGTTTTAATACACATGAAGATGATCCTGATTTGACTGAAGTTTTTTTAGGATGATTTGTATATTGAGCATGACGTTTCTATTGTGCAGGAGTATTCTAAGAGTGGTGCAAGTCATGAGCATAATAGTGAGATTTCACTAAATGTCACAAATTTGGATTCTCTTGTGGGTTATGAGCGTGTAGGCTATGACACTCCAGGAGCATCACATTTGCAGGAGCATAATGTTTATCGCGTTTTCGAGGATAATCTAGTAACTACATGTGATTTAGAGTATAATGAAATTATTTCGAATGAGACTAGCCTATTCCTTTCCACTACCTTCCTCGTTGCTCCTGTACCTGGATTTAGATATATAAATTGTCCCCTAAAGTTATGTGCATTGGGTCCTAACACCCCCTCCTTGTCATTTGGTGATCCTTCTTTGAACCAAAAGTTGACAAAAGTTTCTAGAGATGATATAACAGTTTTGACTTGGTTCCAAGTAGTTTTAGTCTTGATATTACATATTACTCTAATAATTTAGACCACCAACTTGACGCAAACAAGTGGGTCAGTCTATTAGATCCTTCCCATGATTATTCTTCTGCATCTGATAAGCTAAAAAGAAAATGTTAGCTTACACTACGATTTTCTGAATTTTAGTAGACTCAAAGGCTCTTCGAAATCATTTTTTGATGGCTCAACTTACATTTTAAAGTCCTTGTACTATCTGGTTTCCAGCTTCTCTTATATGAATTTTTGCAAGGAACATCCTGCTACCTTTGACAAATTGTTGCGTGCTTTAGTTCGGTATAAATTGCGTTGGTGATTCTGATTTCAGTTGAAAGGTTGATGCTCTAACAGACTTTGCTATGCTTATGTATAAATGAACGTGGTTGTCTACTACTGCATTTGGTCAAAATACAAGATGGAGTGGCAGGTTTGCATTTTAATGTGAGCGGGCAGCAACTAAAATCATTCTTAGTTCACAAACAACAAGTTGTTTGGATGTACATCTGCATCCAACCCGGGTAAATTCGTTCTATGCTTTTACTTCTCTTTTATTAATTTTTTTATTTTCTTTTGGTAAGACTTTGTGGGTGTGTCTTCTGCAAACCCTCACGAGACCGAACTCGTCCTTTAGGGGGAACTTAAAGGTTGAAAGGGCTTGTTGCACATGCTAATAAGTGCAATCGTGTTACCTACGAAAGTGTGTTAGTTTTATTTATTTTATGCTCTGTTGTCTTGGTTTATTGAAAATTAATGAGTTGAATGACTACATTATTGCTACCATTTCCTTCTCTTATCTTACATTGAGGCCAATCCAAGAAATAAGTGTGGCGGAGTGGCTATTACTTGCCAAATTTTGCTTGTTATACCAGCTGGAATAGGGATTTATGCTCTGTTTGTACTTGTATGAGCAGAGATTGGCTTGGTTTATGCTGGATATTATATACTTGACTTACAGGTTATTTAAAAATATGGATTAGTCGTTTTTATGGGGATATGCTGCTGAAATTTATGCAAATCACTCCCGCATATGTTTGAGTATAATATGGGTTTGTTTGCATTTTTTAGGATTTCACCTCTAAATTTCCTAAGGAATGACTATTAGTAAGTTTGATAAGAAACCCTAATCTAACTATAATTTTTAAAACTAACCCGTTTTCAAAATAAATTTATTTGGGAATGACTGTATAATTAGAAAAGAATGGTTGAACTTAGAGAGATTCATAATATAATTAGAAAAATTTTCTTACTTCTCTTAGATAAGTTGGCTAGATAGATAGACCAAAACATGTGAGCTTATGAGCCTATTCGACTGACACATCTGAATCAGTCTTTATTTTGCTTTTTTGTGTGATAGTTCCTCAATGAAGTATGGATCTTGAACTTCACTTGTTATCCTTTGAAACTTTTGGGTCAGATAACTTGAAGAAATGATTTAGGCGTTTCTTTTTTCATATATTTGAGCTTCTGAGATTTTTCTTCCATATATATCATTCTTTTTTAGCCCTTTTGAGCCTTTATTTTTTTTTATAAACCTATGGACTTGAACCCAAACCTAACTAGTTGGAGCAATTATTTTGAAAGATTGATTTGAATTTGTGTTGTGGTGTTGTTAAAGGGTGAATAATAGAATGTTTTGCATATGTTTTATGAAAGTGAAAAAAAAAGTGAAATCTTTTGAGAAGAAAAAGAAAATTGTGATCTTGCAGTGGCGAATAAAATTGTTGGAGATGGTATGGAAAGTTGTACTTATATTTATTGGTGACAAAAAATGGTTATGTTATTAGTGGGTTTTTATGGCCTTTGATCTAATTGGCCATCGTTCTTAAATATTATTTACTCCGCTAGTTGTCTTTTACCACCACATTTCCCCATATATATCCCTACCTTCAAACCTTAGCTACATTACAACCCTTTACATGTCCTTTTGATCTTTATGCATCTTGTCACTCTTAAAATGGAGAATTGATACGATAGTCAAGTTTAAAGAAAAATACTTCATATAGAGTCGATTTGGTTACATGCTTGAGTAAACATTATTTAACCCTAAACACATGAGAGTAGAGTGTTTAAATTTATACATGTGAGAATCAATCTATTGAACTTGATTTATTCACAAGGGTGAACTCATGCTAGCTATTTTCGAGTTACAAAGAAAATCATTTGTCCATGATATATTATGAGTTTTGATAGTATCACAATTTCAACCCTAAGAGTACAGTATTCCTACTAACATTCTCAACGTTTTTTTTAACTAACATTTAAATGTTTTAGTTTCTTGTCTTATACTTGTCCAATTTTGTTATTTCCGATAAAGAAATTTGAGGTGGTGGATCATATCTTGCATTTGGTTGGTAGGTTTCATTTAGTTTGTGTTAGAAGTATTTTGATCAAGGACGATCAAAAGCTAAGCGTGAGTGAATTTGATGAGTGCTTATTTTTGCATATTTTTGCACTTTATTATGATATTTTTAGTGTTGTCTGTTACTTTATCTGGGCTAAATATTATACTTTTGTACTAGTTCGGGTCGAATCATTTATTTATTATTATGGTGCTTAAAAGATATATTTGTATCTATTTTATTTATTATGAGATGACCTAGTTACAATAAAGGTCGGAAAATATGTTTAACTCGTGTAGTTTGACATGTGCAGGGTTGTTGTCGTACTTTAGCCATATCTTTCTCATACCAAGTCTAACCGAGACGATTCAAGCGGCTACCGAAAGCTGAGATCGATCCCTACAACTTTGTGTGAGATAGCAAAGAGTTAAATCAATCATTTATTGGGTCAAAATTACACAACAATGTAGCAGCCCCTTGTATGTGTGAAATAAACCAACTTTTGGGCTTGGCCCACATAATTAGCCTTCAGCACAAAGAGAATAAAAGCAAGCAAGCAAGCAGCAGGGGGAGGAGGCATCACGCAGCAGCAGCAAAACCAGAAGGAAAAACACAGTAGTTTAGGAGTAGAGTAGATATAGAATAGCTTTAGGTTAATTTTCATTCTCAGTCTTGATTTTTTCGATTTACCGGTGAAAGTGGTGAACATCGACTACAGTTTGGTCTGGTTTGAGTTTAATTCTTTGTTTTTCATTCAATTGCAATTTTACTGCTTTCATTCTAAATCTTAGTTTGTTCCTTAGTTTGAGTACTTTGGCTTTTGGAATCTACTGGTATTTTTGTTTACTTCAATTAATTTACTTGCTTTAGTTCAAGCTATTATTCTCATGCTACTGATTTTAAGTGATTGTGATTATCAAACTTCATACAATTAAGCGGGTAATTTGATTTGGTATTAACATCTCTGAGGGATCAACCCGTATTTGCTAGTTGTGCTACATTGTACACCGTGCACTTGCGGTACTACATCCCAACGCCTCTTTGCAACCTTACTAAGTTTTTTAAAAACCAAGTCCATCAATGGCGGGAAGGGGTTCCTTAGAACTACTTGTTTTGGAGGACCGGGCTCTCTTGCACATTGTTTTGACGCTTTTTTTTTTTCTTAACCCTGACTAGGGAACTCTTAACAGTCAACACAACACAACTCTTCACTTGAATTTCTCAACTCTAACACAATAATCCACAACAAACACAATCACCACCACAAACACAATCAACAACCACCACAACAATCACAATGAGCACAACAACCAATAACAACAACCAACCAACAACAATGACACTAAATACTCTTATAATCAAGCAAGAACAAGAATTTCAAGAAAAATTAAAGAGTACTAGGCAAATAGATGTATACCTAACAGTTGATTGTTTTATAGAAGGAAAAGGAGAATGGAGGTTGTAGAAAGCTTCCTTGATCTTCAATGATGAACTTCCAAGCTCCGATTTTGTTGAAAATTTCTTCAAATGAAAACCCCCCCAAATTCTAGGGTTTGTTTAAATGTGAAGAATTTTAGAATTTTTATGAAGAAGGTTAGCAATGTGATTGTGGAGAGAAGGATTGTGTGAGGATTTTGAAGAAAATGCGGGAGGACTTTGTGAGGGTTGGAGAGTGAGTTTGACTGAGAAAAAGAGAGCTTGGGGGAAACAAGGGTCGAGTGGAATAGGATAAAGGAGAGAAAGGCAGATTTTTAAAAAGGAAAGGGGTCTGGGCATAACCCCATCGCGACCCGCGACCAAGGCCTTCGCGAGTCGCGAGACACTTCCTGCCTCGTCCCCTCCCCTTTTTCTTCTTTCTCTTCTTTTCTTCCTTTCTTAAGGGGACTTGAGGCAAGCCTACTACTCACAACTCCCTCCTCACTTTTGTTCACCTTTTCACTCTTTTTGTTGACTCTTTTCACGCTCATGACTCATGTTTTCATTGCTCACTCTGAACTTCTCGAATCATGAGTCACTCATCCACACAAACTTCTCACAACAATCAAACTCCTCGAACTACGCACACTCTATAGATTTCCTGTAGAAAGCACAATCAACAAGCATAAAATCCTAGAAAACAAGAAACTAACTTTATACAACTGTGCACATCAAAGCTCATTTATTTAACGTTGTCGACACGACAATGCATAGTTATTGACCTTAAACATACTCCGGGTGACTGTGAGGAACATCCTCGGCCCCCTCATAATTAAAACCTTCATCACACGCGGGTTAAGCCGCTGTCCATTGACATCAAATTCTACTTTGTTTCCATTAAATTCCATTGTTAAACTTCCATTATGCACATCAATTTTAGTCCTAACAGTTTTCAAAAATGGCCTACCTAACAAGATAGGGGTTGCAAACTCATCATGCTCCATATCTAGGACATAAAAATCGGCAAGAAAACTCAGCTTACCAACCTTAACTAACATGTCTTCCACTTTTGCCTTAAGATAAGCCTTAGAACGGTCAGCTAATTGGATTATAACACTCGTTTTATGCAAAGTGCCAAGCTTTAGAGACTCATAAAAAGAATAAAGAATCACATGAATTGACGCACCTAAGTCTAGAATGGCTCTTTCAAACGTAGTGTTGCCTATCACATATGGTATAATGAACATGCCCGGATCACTGCATTTTGGAGGAAGTTTATTTTGGAAAAGCGCGGACACATGCTCAGTAACGTAACCTTTTGCATTCCCTTTAGATTTTTCTTTCTTTTTGCGGTACCCATCTCCTTAAGGAATTTTTCATACCTAAGAATTTGTTTTAAAACATCTAAAAGGGGAATGTTTACCTCACGTTTACGAAAGACTTCGTAAATGTCTTTATCACCTTCCTTCTCTCGTGTGTCTTTTAGTGCCTCTGGAAATGGTGGAACCAGCTCGTAGGATGGAAGTGGTTGTTTCTTTGTTTGCACACTTGATGTAGATGGCAATGGCTCGGTCACAGGCACCGGCTCATGAAGAACGACCTCTTCCTCTTCCTCTATTTCTTTCTCGCTCAGATTTGATTTTTCATTGCCCTTCAGTTCCTTTCCACTCCGCAAAGTGATGGCATTCACATTCTGTCTTAGAAGCTCCGTTTAAGACGGTAGCTTTCCCAAATCACGAGCCTCTAGTCTGCTCACTGCTCTCGAGACTTCGCTTAGTTGCTTTTCTAAATTCTAAATGATTGAGTGAGTCTCCTCCTGAAACTCAACCATGTTTCCCTACATGTTAGTCACAATTTAGTTTTGATTTTAGGTGAAGAAAAATAATACTACAATAGCAAAGAAAGAAAAGAAGAACACAAGAAACCGAACTATTCGTCTGTTTGAAATGAAAATTGCAGCCACTTCCTTCATCTTCTTCAAAAAAAAATTATACCACGAGCAAGATCGTTCCAAATTTTGACTACTCACACATCCAATTTCGATAAGAAACGAATGAGATATAGGAAAACACGATAGGTGTGTGAAAATGGACAAAAATGGGAGAAAGAGAAGGGAAAGAGGCGTGTAGGAAAGTGAGAATGAGTCATGGCTGGATTTTTTGTTTCACTTGGACAACAATATAAATTATTTTAGGGTGGGATTTTGGTAACAAAAGATGACCAATAAAAAAAGATGGCAATAGGATTAATTTTGGCAAGAATTAAAGAGGTGATCAAGGCTACCAAAAATAATAAACGCTAAGTTTAAAATTCAAACTCCCGCCCTTTATTTCCTCCAAATTTCCAGAACTCCTTGTCCAAAAGCACCAAGGGATTCGGCCCACTACAAACGCTAACGAGCGGTTTTCTTACAAAGTCGGTCTAAAAATTACTACAAGCTACTTAGTTTGTCACATAAAATAAATAAAAATGCTAACTCTCTCTCTCTCTCTCTCTCTCTCTCTCTCTATATATATATATATATATATATATATATATATATATATATATATATTCTTACGAACTCCAAAAATAGATACACGAGCAACCAAATACATTTATACATTTTCAAATAAAAACATTAATGCAACAACTTAAATACTTTATAAACTTTCAAACTAGAACTAAAATATATAAATTTAGGTTTCTAAAATATAACTATATATCGAAACTAATATATATATATATATAGATATATAGATATAGATATAGATATATATATATACAAATTTTAATTAAAGGGGTTTTATATGATATACCCTTGTGATTTTACATTTTCTAAGTTGTATCCCATGATTTTTAAATCTCTCTATTATACCCTTGGATATACATTTTTTTAATCAGTTGTACCCAAAGCAAAAATCCCCAACATGCAAAAATGAAGTAAAAATGCACTTGTTCAGTTTTTAAACATGTTAAAACCCTTAAATCACATTCTGAAAACAAAATATTATCAAACTGAGGATTGGAACGTCGAAAATTAAATTCTCATCAAGTTGGATTTGGGTACAAGTGATTAAAAAATGTAAGACCAAGGGTACAATAGAGAGGTTTCAAAATCATGGGGTATAACTTAGAAAACGTAAAACCACATGGGTATATCATAGAAAATCCCTTAATTAAATTAACAGACGAAATCTCGGGGTGTTACATGGGCAATGAGCTTGAATCCTTTCCAAGGTTTCCTTGCATAGTTTGACCTTGGATTAGAGGCGGGCGACCTTCTTCTCAAATTTTTGCATCTTCGCTGGCCTTCGATTCTTTCAAATCTCAACGAACCTAATCCAAGGTATTGTTGAGGCTCGCCTTCTCAAAATTGAAGGCCTCGAGGTTGTAAGTAAACTTTTATTTGCTTAGCTTTTCGAAGTTCATTTTCGAACCTAGCAACTCGCTTTTCAGCATCCAGTAGCTCTAGACGAGTTTTTGCAAAAGTCTCGTCAGTCGAGATGAGCTCGACCCTCCCCTCTTGGAGAGGTAGGCCATTCGAACAGACATTTTTTCAAAATAAATCAGAAGTGTTAGACAATTTTGCGAGAATAGGCAAGTCATAGTGGGCACGTCGAAAACAGATATAGTACTTGCAACCAACAGTACTCTTGGAGTGCTTCAATCTCTTTACCCTCGCCCTTACTGGTGACATCCTATATATCACAGGGGACGAGTAAGGCCTCCTTGGCCTTTTCATAACGGGCATGAAGAGCTTTTCGACTGGCATGGTCGATGCTAACAACATCAGTTTTATCATCGACTTCTTGCAAGTACTTGAAACCCTTGAGCCTCTTCAACAAGGGTTCCAAGTCTTCATCCACTTCCGGGTCAAGTTTAAACCTAGGAGTACCCAGGTGAAACTCCAAGTCCTAGATGAGGATGGAAGTCAGTAGGAGAGAAATTGATTTCCTCTTCAAGCCCCTGTTTGTCTCACTCTCCTTCTCTTTGTTGGTGGTGGTACAGGCGAAGTCTTCGACTCTTTTATTGAACTGGAACATATGTCTTTGGTTTAGGCTTTGGTTTTGGATTTTACAATACACAAGTCAAAATGAATCAGGATAAAAAATCAAGTCACTCAAAATGAAAAGACATAATTAGTCGAGTCGACTTATGGTGGGGGGTTTCAGAATCTTCGCATTTCCTTTGAGAAGGGATTGCCTGGCCCTGGCAGCCATAACAGCTTTAGCCATCTGCTTCCTCATCTCCTTGTGTAAGTGGTTGAACGCAATTCATGTAAAATGAACCAAGACCAATTTAAAACCCCAGAACACAATAACAATAACAATAACAAACAAGTAAAGGATTTTGACTCCTACGTTTGTCATACGCCGAGGAAATTCCATAGGCAGACAAAAAGTGCTCATTTGTAAAGTCCTTCTCATCAAATAATCAATAATTTGATTTGTACTTGTGTTGGGCATCGACATGGTACCTTGTAGCCTGGAAATGAATATCTATGACGGCCACCTCTAGGTCCATCTCTTGAACGTCCAAGTTCATTCTAAAATTAGGCGGATTCTCCGATAGAGTTTGAGGAATGTCCCATGGAATATTACCTTGAAAAACAAAGAGGAACTCTCCTCGAAACCCTGCCTGGTTGGTGCGAATTTTCGATGCCACCTTATACGACTTCTCGTCCTTCTTTCCATCCTCTTTCACTATTGTCAGATGTCGAGCCTAGAAAGAATACCAACCAGGACCGAAGAAGCTATCTGACACCGCATTGAGCTTAAACATATTGCGCCATAGACACCATGTAGGCTGCCCCCCGAACATACCGCAATTGCACAAAAGGCCACAATCGATCCTATCGAATTGGGCATGAGCTAGAAAAGAGAAACATTATACGCCTTAGGCAATGTTTTGTAAAAAGAATGACAAGGAAACCGCAATCCTAACTTGAAAAAGTCTTATAAACACTAATGCACTCAGGAGGAGGTGTCACAATAAGGTCTGTTAATTGTGGAAGATACAAAACACACGGGAGTCTAACGAGATAATGGCTCTTCAAAAAGTGAGTCCAGTACAAAGATTGTTTCTCCACTTTCTGATCGACCAATGACCGAAAATCCCCTTTTTCTTATCCGGCGAAGGGCATGGCTCGATTTAATGTGAAGTAGAGTGGGATTCATTTGGCTCCATTATCTTAACTACACCATATGAAAGAAAAGAATCTAAGTAACTCCTCGAAGTAGGAGGGAAGCCTAATGTAACCTTATTTGGGTGATCTGAGAATTCCTTCGGTCTCTCGAAAATTTCCTCACTGTCCTTGCTGTTAAAGGGTACTGCGTTGAGGATGGCATGGGAATTAGGAGTCCAATACACTATTGATACAATAGGGGGCCCATAATTCCACGTCTCGAACCATGGTTTATAAGGAAGGGGTGAGACAAGGGGTTGTTCGACTCGGTCACATTGTTCATTTTTTTATCTACAAGAACTACTATGCCTACTTCGAACTTACTATAGAAAGGAAACGAAGAATAGGATCGAGAAACCGTACCTTAGTCGAAAATCTTGATGAACGTCTCTTGAAACGCACGACTACACGAAAAGCAGGAAAAGGCAAGAAAGCAAGTAGAGAGAGAAAGTAGAAAGAGAAATTGCAAATGAGTAAATGAAGGAAGAGTGAAGTTATTTATAACTCACCTACTCACTATAACAATGAAAAGTCATGAACAGTGAATCAACTCTAATGTGAATAGTAAGAAGTTGTGGGAGTTCGTCCCAATGCATTTATGGAGTATAAAAACATATAATTCATTATACAAGAATACGAATCGTACAAAAGTATTGAACAATGGATTATAGTTGACTCTTTTTGAAGTAGCCGTCAAAGAGTTGACTCACAGAAGCTACAACCTCGAAATCACAAGAAACAACCCTTAAAACCCCAGCTGGTGCTACGTCGGAATTGATGGTACACCTCCATCCCCTTAATAGGGACTACCTCAAACTTTTTCATAACACCCTGAATTTCCTGACGGGATCTGCCTCAAATTTGTGTAACAAAGAGGACTATCTCGATAATTCAAGAGGGTTAAAGTTCGAAGGAATTACCAGGTCATTAGCTCTTGTCGAGGACATTCCTCGATTGAAATACCATGAAATATTTCCTGAGTTTTAAAGCCTTTCACGTAAGGCACTTACCTCGAGTAAAATTGAGCATCACTCATTAGCCCACACCAGGCTTCCTCAAGAAAGCAAAGCCCTTCTTATAAGGCACCAATCTCGAATTGTCCTAGGACTCATTAATCTTAGCATGAATATTTCGAGCAAAGTCATTCGATGTATTTTGAATTCGGCAATTCGAGAAGTTACTCAAAACATAGATACAAAGGTCATCTCCTCGAAATCATGAAGAGGTCCCCATGCAAATACTTTCTTCGAATGCGGTCAATCGAGCAAATAGTTCCTAACAAATATAATTGTAACTCGAAATAAGTGCGACACCCACCACGTTTGTACACTCTTCGACTGAAGTCACTCGAAAAGTTTCCCTCGACCAAGGTCACTCGAA
Organism: Patellifolia procumbens; assembly: GCA_947645195.1. Classification (NCBI taxonomy): domain Eukaryota; kingdom Viridiplantae; phylum Streptophyta; class Magnoliopsida; order Caryophyllales; family Amaranthaceae; genus Patellifolia; species Patellifolia procumbens. The sequence goes on from CANSGD010000406.1 coordinate 4,759,578, forward strand.
AAACGCCATTTGAGTTGAGTTTGTTGATATGTCGAAATATCTTGAAGAACCCCTAATATATAAAGGGTTGGCTCTTTAAAAGAGGTCATTCAAAATAGGAAACCATCAATCCAGGCCACTTGTGGATGCTCAATCGAAAACACCAACTCGAATTCCCTTTGAAGCCTACATCGAAATTTGTAAAATACACCATGTGTTGAGATTACTTCTTGAAGAAGGTCACTCGAAAACAATGTGTTTTTCCTTCTTAAGCCTATGTCGAAATTAATTAAGCAACCTCGAAGCAGAGAGCACACTCACTCGAGTTTTTTAGTCACTCGAATTTGGAAGTCATTCTAGTTTCAAGTGTCACTCGAGTTGTTATGTTACCCAGGTTTTTAAAGTCACTCGAGTCGAAAAAACAGGTTATGACAAGGCATTCAATTTTACATCACACTTTCACCAGGATCCAAAACTACGACATAGAGCGTGGGGCTATTATTTAGGCCAAGGTCGATCCTGGCCCACTTCATCATTGAAAGTACCAAAATAACCCTGAGGTGTGAAATTACTGTATTACCCTTTGGGCTTCTGATAGGGAGAAAGTAAAAACCAGTACCAAGGCCCACTGACCAACGACCTTCATGACATCATCTTTTTCACCAGATGACAATATCTCAAGTACAACCTATAAATAGTACATGGACCTCATAAGTAGGTATGTTTTTACAAGCATACCAATACAAAGCAAGTATTATTCTCTTGACTTTAGCTCAGCTCCGGTCTAACATAAGCATTGGAGGGACGATCCCGGGTACAACCCCCTGGGTAGCTCAGTAGTGTTCGTTTTGCAAGATTTCGGTTGAAGGACCTTCAACTATCATTGGCCTACCCTTAGATGGACTGATACTCCCCCGAATTAACAAATTCATTGTGTTTCTTGGAACCCGAAACAATTATATTTACTTGATTTACAAGAGTATGATTAAGATTTTAAAGGGTCACCACTTAGAACGTTATGGTTGTTATTAAATTTAGAAACATTTGTCATAAACCACCTTTTTTATAAGCAATATTTTGCGAGAAACCACCTTCTAAACAAATTCGGCAAGACCTTAACCTGAGCTAAATTTGTAATTTAGTCACCATTTGGCGGATTGTTGACATGGACCTTTAATTCCGGTGTTTACCTTCCTTAAAAAGGGTTTTCTTCCCCATTTCCATTTCAAGAATAAGTTCTTTCCTTTCAATGAAACAAAATCCACTTTTGACCTTTATTATCCGTTTCATCTTCACTCTCTCCTTCCAACACATTCTATCTTCCCCAAATCTCCATCTCATTCTTCTTCTTCTTCGACTCAACTTCAACTTCAACTTCCACCTCCAAACTGTCTCCTACTTCATTTGACCCTAAAGAACTAAAGCCCTTCAATCGCTTAATTTTTCCCACCATAAAAGACCCTTTGTTCAATTCAACCTTACCTTCAGATTGTCTTCCATTGTGACACCTCCAATCCCTTTTGCCACCTTTTTTCCATGCGCCTTGCCAATTGCTCTTATGAGATTTCCTCTCAATCACTGCCCTTAAATCTCAAATTGGGGAATCGCAAGAATTCAATTGAAGAAATTGAAATATATTAATAACATTTGTGGAAAATTTACATGATTGTAATCCAGCCAAGGAATGGAAAAATCCTATATAAAAAAGGATAATGGGTCAAAGATTGTCAAACTTTTGTAGTAATTTTGGTTTCAATTTTTCCCATTCTACTTCCATTTTTTAACGTTGTTTGGCATAGCTACTTTGTTTAGATTTTTTTTTTTAATTTTTGTACCCCACTTCCCTTACTTCTCTTCATAGTTCATACTACATTAAATTAAGCTACTTTCATCTTACTCATTTCCCTTCTACCTATTACATTAGTAAACGTATAATTGAATTTTGTTTTTTCATCCTCTAACATCCCATACTTTATTACGTTCTTATATAAAGTATACTTCCTTTCACTTTATAATTCTTGCGATACGTGTACTTTTTAAGGTAATTTTTTCTGAACTTTTCCCACGTATTCTCACCATTATACATAAAAAATGGTATGTGAGATCTTATTTGATCCATTTCTATACGTGGTTTTGTAAAGTCGTTTTTAATAGTTTATATTAATGCATGATCAAAGATATTAATGGTTAAAGTAGTATATTAAGATCACAAAATGACAATTATTCCAAGAACTTTAGAGCAGATAAAGTATTATACTACTTCTATTATCCAATCATTTTCCAAATCTCTCTCATCACTCTAATAAAAGTAATAAGGCTCTCAAGATGTGATAGTAGTAAATTTGTTTTTTTTCAATTTAATTTTTTCAATCAATTTGAAGGATAATTAATCAATTATGCGCTTTGGGAAAATTATGGGAAGAAACACAAATCGTCAACAATGAACCATGGATTACTAAAGTAAGAAGAAACAAGATAACTAAATAGGGATTTTATGAGTTGTATCAACATGAACTTATGATGATTATTAATATAATTTTATGACATATGAAAACTATTGTATAAAGCCAAGTAGTATTTTTTTAATTTTAATAAGGTAAGATGAAGTTCCCACGCAAATAGGGGTATTGAGGATACACGTTGCAAGGAAGGAGGATCAGAGTCTTCTCATAAATTTGGAAGAAGGAATCCCAACCAATTAGGCAAAACTTAATTATTAGTAGTATAGGAATAATGAATTTATCATGATTTTTACTACGATAATACTACTACTATATTGAAAAAAAACGTGCATTGCACATGCCCAAATACCTAGTTTTTCAAAAAAAAAAAATTGATAGAGTTGAAGGAAATCTTAGCATATTGCAATGAGAGAAAAGAAAAAGAAAGAAAGAGGAGGACAAATGAACTCACATGCTATACACGTGATGGTCAATGCTGGAAAGAATTAGTCAATATCCAAAATCCGACTATGAGTTGCTAATGATAAATAGGAAAATTTGTGAAAAACTAATACAAAGTTTACACTTTTTGAAAATAACAACCAATTACTTTTTTTTAAAATTTAACTTCTATAACTTTGCAAAATTTTGCGAAGCACCACCTTCTAACAAAAAATGTTAAGTTTTGCATTTGGTGGTGAACTTAAGGGTTACGGTTTCCGTCAAAAGTGGTGCTTCACAAAATTTTGCAAAGTCATAGTAGATAAATTCAAAAAGACAAATTTATTGGTGGTTTTTTTCAATAAGGGTAAAGTTTCTTGTGGTTTTCACAAATTTTTTCCATTCAAAGGTGGTGCTTCACAAAATTTTGCAAAGTGATAGTAGTTAAATTCAATAAAAAGTAATTGATTGGGTTTTTTAAAAAAAGTGTAAAGCTTATAATGATTTTTCACAGTTTTTCTTTATAAATAAAGCTTAAACTAAGGTGATTTGCCCCCTTTTTTTAGAGGGGTGTTTCTCACAAAATGTTACTGTACTTTTTTTGTGTGGTAAGAAGAAGGACACTGACCACATATCAACTAGCTCAGTTTCTTGATTTGGTATTTGCGGGTCAGGCATTTGGGAATAGGGGGAATGGTAAGGGAAATCCCCACCCCAAATGCCCCTAATGGAATTTAATCTCATGACCTTGAAGTCATGAGACCAGATCCTTAACCATTATGCCAAACCAAGGTTTGCAAAATGTTACTTACAAAATCTGACTTGTGATAAATTTTCCATTAACTTTTACATCATTGATTTGTAGGTGATTGACTTTGGTGTTGTGGGATTGGTATATCCCAAATTTCCAGATTTATGCTTACACAAAACTGTTGCGAAAAGGACCTCCTGAATTTTTATTTTAGTTGAACATCGAACTTCAAGCCCCCTGAAATAATTAAGGAAATTCCAATCTTGATAAGCACCTATTGTTGTCAAAGATGATGAATATCTAATAATGGAGACGTGAAGCCAACACTTTGATGGAAGGCTTCCAAAAGCTTCTTGAATGCCTCATATTGAAGCTTATGCTCTAGATTTGCTGAGTTCATACCGTGTTCTGACCAAATTGTGATCATAACAAAATTAAATGAGAATCAAGCAGGCAAATAAAGGATGGTCGCGGAGAGTAAAATTGGGCACGAAGACACGATTACACGACACCCTATCTTGGTATAATGGTTCCTTAGGCTTTTTCCTTTTATCTCAAAATCCTGCCCAAACTTTCACCTAAATTTTTTATAAGCCTAATTAGTTTAAGTGACTTCTAACATGTTATAGTAATCTATATATATATTAAAAAAACGTAAGCAATTATTGTCATTCGCCAAATATTATCATCCCTCTTTGAATGACATTCTATCCACTTCATTTTCATCTAATAAAAAAATATCTACGTGAAGACTTAAACCCGTGACCTTGAGTATGCAATAAGGAGTTTCAACCACTACTCCAACATTTTATTAGTGCTTCTTCTATCAAAATCAATAATGATGTAGGAATAGAAACCAAGAGTTAAGTTGTAAACTTTTTAAATGCATATTGTAAATGAGATGACTTTTTTTTTTTGATAATTTTTCACACTACATGACATCAATTATTTTAACTACTATCATTAAATTTAATATACAAAAATCTCGTAGCATCACCGGGGCTAAATACTAGTTTCTTATTATTCGTGATCAACTCTAGCACCTTATATAAGGGCCTTAGGTTTCAATAAATTCCAACAAGTCCACAACGTCCAATAACATCCAATGAATTTTAATAAATTCTAATAAATTAAAATAAGTCTAATAAAAATACTAATCATTTTCTTTAATTAAACTAATAAATTATCATTTTTCGTTATTTGATTTTCTTTTATGGAAAGAAAGTTTTTTTTCCAACCAGAAGAAAGTTTCAAACACAAATCCTTTACCAACCAAATGAAAGTTTCTTTACAGAGATCGGCATACATGAGATACACCCCTTATCTCTGATAAAGTTTTTATATTTTTAAATATGATTTGTTCATTTTAAACTTTATTGTCTTATTTTTATGGTTTTAACAATTAATAACTTTGATTTTATATTTAAAATATTCATTATAAACTTCTAGTACATTACTAGTTGTCATTTCACTTTTTGATACATATTCCGTATGTCCATATTAGATTATACAGTTTGACTGGCACAGAGTTTTAGCAATGTTATTTGACTAACTAATTTTATTGAGAGTAGTTGATTATTGATATTCATTTTAGTACACAAAGTACATGTTGGTGGGGCATATCATAGGGGTTTGGGGTGAGTGGGGTTATTAAATTAATTATATGTGGGACCCATATCAAAAATAATATTTCTATTGTGCTCTCATGCCATTTATAAAAGTGTATCAACTAATGTGAGACGGATAAATAAATAAAGTATATCATCTAATATGGGACATATGTAGTACTATGTTCGATTAATAGTCTTTGACAAAGTAGTTATGTTCTTGTGAATTTGACTTTTGTGTAATGACGTAATGCTTTGGCAAATGTAGGAGACCTGTGTTTTGGTTTGGGTGTTCATATCACCTTAAAAGAACTATATTTAGTAAAAATAAGTTCAGTTCAGTTAAGTAAAAATTAGTTCAAGTTAGTAAAAATAATTAGTATAAAGAAGAAAAACCAACAGAATTAGTGAATGTAAGTTCAATTCAGTAAAAATAAGTTCAATTCAGCAAAAGAAAGTTCAATCCAGTAAAAATAAGTCAATCAGTAGAAATAAGTTCAGTTCGTTATAAATAAGTCCAGTTCAGTCTAATTAACGTGAAATGAAGAGGGCCTAAATTAGCTCAATTTAGATTTTGAGTTGTTGGGTTAATAATTTGTAAGGTGGCTTTTTCTTTGATTTTTGCCTTTTTTATGTGGTTGAAGAGACAGGAAAAATTATAGTAAAAGACTTTATGGTAACTAAAAAAATAGGTATTTTGTTAACAACTATTTTTACCAGCTTCTAGTGTTGATTTTGCCTTCTATTTTGTACTAATCAACCAACGCTAATGGTCGCTTTTGCCAAATACTTTTAAAACAACTAATAATACACAACTGAACAAACAAGCTAATAAAAAAGTGGTTATACCAACTAACACAAAAGGCGAGTTATCAGCCAAACACCGCCGTTTCAGTGATGCCACCAAGTTTATAAAAGCTAAAGTAGCTAATAAGTGATATTAAGGGCCTTTTCTCTTTAATTTATTTTCAGTTCAGTTTAATACAGCTCTAATAAGTTCAGTTGAGTTCAGTTGAGTTCAGCTCCAATCAGTTCAGTTCAGTTCAGTGTAGTTTATCTCTAATAAGTTCAGTTCAGTTCGATTCATTTTAGCTCCAATAGGTTCAGTTCAGTTCAGCTCCAATAAGTTCAGTTTAATTCATGCTTCATTCATTATTTAATTATTTTATTTAATATTATTATTATTGTTGGTCTAATTTATTTTACTTATTATTATTGTTATTATTATTATTTACATTATTATTTTTATATATTATATTTGTTATTATATCTTTACTCGCTATTGTTATTATTATTATGGTTGAGTAAGGTTTGGATTGGTGCGCGGTTTAACCAAATTTCATGTCAATATGAGTATTCTAATTTGCAATTGTTGCGTTATTTTACCAACTAGATATTCAAAATTACTCCCTCCATTTTTTTAATATGTACATTTTTTTATTTTGAGGTGTTTTTTGAATTGGTACATATCTACCTTTTCCCATAAATGGAAGGTTGGCCTACCTAATTATTACACTTCTCTCCTACTTTTTCTTTCTTTCTCTCTACCTTTTTCATTTTTTCCTTACTTTTACTATCATTCTCTCTTACTTTTGCACTTTTTTCTTGATCCGTGGGCAAAAATAAATGTACATATTTAAAAAAACAGAGGTAGTACATCATTCAAATAAGCTACAAAAGCTAGAATATATTAAAAAGTTACAAAGTTGGTAATAAAACTGGAAGTATTTATGGTACAACAATGTCATTACGTTACATGTTAAATATATTTTGGCGGTTCGCGGTGGGCTTTGGTATATAAATATTATAGACCAACTACCACAAATCGTGGTTTGGTGAGAAGCATACACCAATCCATGTTTTAACCTAATTATGATTATAATTGCTAATTATTATTATAATGGTCATATTAAATTACTTCTTAGACATTATTGTTATTATATCATCATCATCAAGTAGTAATATATTAATACTAATAATAGTAATTACTCATTATCAATTATTGATATTGTTAGTAATTATTATTTTTGATTAATAATTATTATTTTTAAAGTTAATTTATTATTATTTATTTATTTATAACTATCATTTAGTAACATCAAAAATAATATTATCATTATTCATTTGATATTATTCTAAATTATTAGTTTAATTATAAATACTTTGAATTATAATTACTTATTTATTTAATATTCATAATAATTATTATTACTTATTATTTATATATTTATTACAATTCAATTCAATTCAGTTCAATTTAGTTTTGCTAGAATTAGACGAAGAGAACTTGCCTAAACTATACTTTTTCGTGCAATAATACGACTAAGACAAAGGTGAGAACCGATCCAACCTCCTCAAATCGAGAGAAATGATTAACCAAGTGAGATATCCCTAACGGCTAACACTCTTAATATTTAATTACCTATTTTACTAATAGTCAACTATTTACCAATGAAACTTTTTATTAAGTTTAGGCCCCGTTCAGTTCAACTTAGTTTTACTGAACCGAACTTATTCTATTGAACTAAACTTATTTCTACTGAACTGAACTTTTTTTACACTGAACTGAACTTATTTTACTGATTCATATTGTTTTTTCTTCTTACCACTACTTATTTTTATTGAACGGAACTTATTTTTATTGAACGAAACTTATTTATACTGAACTGAACTGAACTAAACTAAACCTAACTTATTTTTACTAAATATTATTACTTTAACATGAACTGAACAAAGTCTTAAAATAATTTTTTATAATTACAATTTTATAAACACAAGTATATCATTATTACTCCATTTGGAGACGTGAGCTGTACACCGATACAAATCAAAGCAAACTGATGTAATTTATTAATGTAGTGGCGTACAAGTCACCCACCTGCGTTCCGTACTTGATATATATAGCAAGCTACGACCTTTTTTCAACATCTCATCATTAACCAAAAATGCCAACATTTGAGGAAATTGAAAGTGAGTTCAAGCAGCTTCAACTCTCCCTACCTTACGATTTTTGGATGGGTATTTTTCCTATGAACCTCTACCAAGGCTTTTGGTGCCCACTTCTTGAGCCCACAGTCTCATTTCAAACCCATTTTCAAGCCCATGACTCAGATATCATCTTAGCTAGCTTGCCTAAAGCTGGTACCACTTGGTTAAAATCTCTCCTTTTTACCATCATACACCGTAAAAATTTTACTACTGCCTTTGCACAACACCCAATTCGAACTCAAAATCCTCATGAACTTGTTCTTCAATTGGAAGCCAAAGTTTACACAAAAATTACCGGAAGCCAACCTGATTTTATCAATTTACCTTCGCCTCGTCTATTTGCCACCCATATACCATATCTGTCATTACCAAAATCCATCAAAACCTCCAAATGTCGCATTATATATGTATGTCGAAATCCTTATGACACTTTTGTGTCATCTTGGCATTTTTACCGTCAACTTAAGGTAAATAAAGGTTTAAAGCATTTTTACAGTCAGTTGAATGTAAATATGGGTTTAAAGCATTTTTACCGTCATCTAAAGGTAATAATGGGTTTTAAGCAATTTTACTGTGAGTCAAAGATAAAGATAATAGAAGAAGATTTTGGTAAGTTTTGTGACGGGAAATTCCCATACGGCCCTTATGAAGATCATGTGCTTGGGTATTGGAAAGAGAGCATCCAAAATCCAGAGAAGGTAATGTTCATGGAATATGAAGGGTTGAAGGAGGATCCGAACACCCATGTGAAAAAGTTGGCGGAGTTTGTGGGTTGCCCGTTTTCAGAAGAAGAAGAAAAAAGGAATATTATAGATGACATAATCAAGCTTTGCAGTCTTGAGAGTTTAAAAGAAATGGAAGTGAATAAAAATGGAAACTTTTATGGATTTTTTGAAAATAAAGCATTGTTTAGGAAAGGAGAGGTAGGTGACTGGACAAACTTTTTGAGTCCTTCAATGGTTAAGAAATTTGATCAAATAGCCATGGATAAACTTAAGGGGTCTGGTTTTTCGTTTACCACACAATATCATTCTTTTTCTTAAGCTTCACAGTAAGAACGATGAGTGTTTATTATTTTTATTATTGTGTGTATATAATATGTCTTTGTGTTGAAGTGGCGGTTGATCGATTTAATCAATTCTTTCAATAAATAAAAATCTTTTATTCCACTTATAATTTTTGCTATTGGTAAGGAGAAGTGGCATGGATCCCGTTCGGGTCCTATTGGGTCAGGTACTTCAGAATAGGGAGGAAGAGTAAGGAAATCCCTACCCTTAAAGTGTCCCTAGTGGGGATTGAACTCCCAACCTTGAGGTTGGAAGGGTACAATCCTTTCCACTAGACTAATTACTACTTGGTATTCCACTTATAATATGGCGCATAGTTATTTCTCCTGTCATGTTAGTATACAATATTATTTATAAAATATCATTCTAATATACTCCCTCCGCAACAGTTTAATCGCAATATTTGATTTTGCACGCATTTTAAGGAAGCTATTTAAAGGTATAAACGAATATATTAATCACAAGAATTTTAAAACTAGTAACTTAGAATATCATTCTTGCTTGTATTTAAAACATTTTGATTAGTTTATTCGTTACACCCTTAATTTTTTTTTCTTAAAATGCGTGCAAAACGAATTGTTGCCATTAATGCGTTAGGGAGGGAGCATAATTATTCCCTTTATTTCCTTTTGTTTGTATTTAATATAACTCCAATTATCAATGATAGTAAAGAAAAAATGATGTCATATGAGAATTAAGGGTACGAGAGAGAAAGATATGTTAGAGAAATATATAAAACCAATGAGTGATAAAAATCAGCAAAGCGAAAAATTTCAGGAATTAGGACCCAAATTCACTCTTAAAAATTGCAGCATAGGCAAAAAAACCCTAATTTTTGGCAACGAAACCCCTAATTCAGAATATACACTTACATTTTTGAAGTGAAAGTCACATAATTCATTCCGCTTACCTCCTCATTATATGGGCTTCCCCATCATTTTATGCCCTTTGCAATTTTGTTTCACTTTTACTCTTCAATTCGAGTTGAAAAATCTTACGGTTAGGGGCCGGGGTTCGAATGGAATTCAATTGGGGGTTTCCCAGTTTGTTAGATTAGTTATGTATAGGCTCCACATAACGGTTTTCTTAGTGGGAGTTTATGAACATCTGCATATAAAAGGAGGTAATTTATAAAACAAAATCTTTACGGTGGTAATTTATGAAACGTTGTTTATAAATGGTGGTAATTAACAAATTTTCCATTTTCGAAGTATAGAAAAAACCAAAAGAATGAAGATTAAGAAGGTTGCATTCATTTAAACAATTCCTGAAAGGAATAACCACTCTAAGAGTGACAGGTTTAGCAATTCTTTCATTAAACTGAAGAATGTTGTTGAAATCACCCATCACCAACCACACATCAATAGTTTCACAACTTAACCTAATCAAGCTTGTGCTAAAGACCCTCTCTCAACATAGCATCATTGAAGCCATAGACTGTAGTTACGAAGAAAATTTTCCTTTAATATTTTTGAACAACTTTCACATGGATAAATTGCTCATTAATCTCAATAATATTAACATCAAACCAAGCAGAAAGCCAGATCAACCAAATCCTACTCCCTTTGTGACAAGAGTAGTTTGTATAAAGACTCCAATCAAACAAATACTAGGGAAGACTTTATCAAAATGATTAGCCTTGACCCTAGTTTTAAGAAGACTAGATAAGCTTATTCTATGCAAATGCAAAAAAGATTTAATATTAGCATGTTTTAATAGTCGATTGCTAGATGAAGGTCCTCCACTTCCACTAATGCTTCAAATATGTTTTGAGAAGTATTGACTATTTGCTCATTCACATTCTTGATAGCTAGTAATATCAGACTTTGAAGCATCAATAACTCCCTAATAATTTCCCTTTGAAGCATCAATAACTCCCGAGGTGGAAGAAGGTTTCAAAGGAAGGAAGAAAAAGTAACCAAAATTAAGTATGATGACGACACATATGATGACATTGTAATGGGCAAATCTGGACGATGCACAATTGGTGGTCCTACCAATAGGATCATAAGAATTATTAAAGGTAACTTAGCAAAGTTTTGTTGACTAAAAATACCCAAAGAAAGCCATTTTCCAAGGTAGTCATCAGCGAAGAAGACTAGAAAAATTTGAGGACCCACATGTTGATGATCCTTTAGTAGTAGAGATGAAGGGAGCCAACATGAGAGCTAGGCACATTTTGATTGGAAACTCACACTACAAGAAAAACAACTTTGTGCGACGGATACCATGTGTTTGTGCGACGAAATATAAATTCGTTGTACAAAGGATAGGACTTGAGCGACTAATAGAATGTTGTTGCACAAAGTAATATGTTGGGAGACAAGTTACAATATAGTAGCCCATAAGCCTGATTGTGCAACTCAATTCTATATTGGGCCACGAATATTGAAGCTTGTTGCCCAAATGAACCTTATTGAGCAACGTAGCTGAGAAATGTCGTTGTCCAAATCCCAAATAATAGGCGGAAATTTTTAATCTTTCCCACGAACTCAAAACACGACCTCCTTCAAAACTGCTCAACTTCCCCCCACTCTCCCTCAATTGCCTTTCCCTTCCCGTCAATCTCGGTAAACCCCAAAGTGAAACCAAATCCCTTCCAGTCGGTGCTAGTGTGCCCTGCTGCAATCTAAGGTAATTTCATCATCTAATTGTTTTCTTCTCATCTAATTTTATATTCTTCTTCATTTTCTATATTTTTTCATTGATGAATCGTATTCCCAACAAATCTCTGAATCAATGTCGTTTTCTTCGCAATTCCCTACCATGGACGCATTGCTTCGCCCAAATTATCTTTCAAAGTGAAGTCTTACTTTCAAGGTTATGATTCTTCCTCTCTCTATGCTATGCATTTTTATCTCTGCTTATGATAATGGAATTTGCCTTTTAAGGTGTAATTATTCTGGTCTGGATTATCTATTTAACATGTTAAAAATCAAATTTTCGGTTTTAAGCTTTAGGACTGTGATGCTCTTATGCTATTGGAAATATAAACATTAATGGTTTTTAATATTCTCTTAAAAGATTCCGCTCATTGTCTACCCCTGAGGGCTGATAATTAATGCTCAATGTGCTGCTGCTTATATAAATTATAAATGAGTATATCATATAAAAAAGCAAGTACAAATTTACGCAAAAGTGGTCGAAAAATTTGATTTATCAATGATTGAAAGGTGCTGGTGCAGTGATGCACAACCAGGAACTCATAGTACCCAAACGACTTCGACTCGTTTTACTGGCCCTTGGAGACACGGTCGAGAAATGATGTCTTGGAAAACTTAGATACACAGCCTACAACTTGCACTATACTGTCGAATTCCCGTCTTCTCATATATTTGCTTTATTTCTATAGCCAAAGACGTGTAAGTCTGCAAACATATGTAATAAATCAAAAATTCCAAAGGCCAATTGTAGTATTGAGATAAAGCATTGACTAGACAACATCAAACAAGGAAAAAAGGAAACCTTAAGCTCATTCGAATTCCCATCTTCGCACTCAAATATTGTTGGACCTCACTTTGCAGTTTTGCACACTGAGAGAGAGGGGGTGGGGGGGTTGTGCATGTCAGCTTTCCGAATTTTATTAGAGATATGTAGTGTATGTCTTAAAGGAAATATGGAATGCAGGCAATAGAGTCTTGAAAAAGGCTTCATATATGAGCTTTTATCACAGGTCTTTCTTATGTAACAAACATTTTATTAGTTGTAGTCCTTTCGTGATTATTTCTTTCGCAGTTTTACTTTTTCGATAAGTGAAGGGAAATATTTTTACACACTTTAGGACATGACATTAGGCTGTTCTCATTCTTCTCATCAAAGGTCAAACTAATAAAAATAGCTTTTTTCACATCTGTATTACTCTGTTGGCATTTTTCTAAGGATAGAATGATGGAATTTTCATGCATTAGATGTATGTTTATCAGAAGGTAGTGCTTTAGTAGCAGCTATCCACTATTGGAAAGTCTAGAGCTCCTGAATATCACTACTTTAGAATCTTATGGATGAAAGTGAAAAGGTTAACTAACATAGGGATCCTTGACTTCCTAATAATTGATTATTTATCAGTAGATTATTAGAGGATGATTGACTATTTTTGTGTTGATAGTATATGAGGATTTGCTTTGTTTATGGCAAAGCCATATAGTATATACCCTGCCCATGTCTCTTTCCAGTTAATCCTGATTTAGCTACAATTCACGGGTGCAGCTAGAATCTAGTTGAGGTTCTTGTCTCCAAATATGGGTTGAGTTATTATTACTTTTGCTATATGTTATAACTTTGGCATTTTATGGCCTCCTAGATAATTCTGCTTTCTCGGATCAGAGCTTTGTAAAGTAACTGTAAATCCATTCTATATTACATAATGACAATCAGATCTAGTGTGGACCGTAGGAGGTAGGAGTGGTATGCATAATTGGAGAAGAGACAGGTGCTGAAACAATAGTTGCTTAAGCAATATATATATAATAGGTTTTTGTGCACAAAAGATAGCATTTGACATATCTTTTGCTTAGCTTATGACTTAGAGCATGCAGATATTGTATGAAAGTGTTAGCATGCTCACATATCTTTTGCTTCTACCTTTTTTTAAAATTCAAGTGTTTCAAAGATTGGATTGTTGCTACTGTAAAAGCTCTATTCTTGGGTAGACATCTATTATTTGACATGTAAGTTCTTAATTATCTCTATATCCATATATATTGTTCTTCAGCTGTCAGAAACAAAAAAAATAAGTCGTATATGACATATCAATGTTCGCTCCTCCCCTGTACAAAAACTATGACTTTTACCATTTCTTATACATATCATATGGATAGAAATTCAGAAGCTGGATTGGAAAATGTTTGGAAAGCTTTAGAAATACTTGGGATCTTTTTCGAGCTAAATTTGCTGCTTATTAATGGTGAATTATTACTAGCTAATGAAGGATATGGAACCTCTTGTCATTATTGCTGGCATTATAGGCTATGCAAGCATATATGTTCAAACGGTGGGCCGGGCCATTCGCATTTCTGTAAGGTATAGGGTTGGGCTTCAAGTAGAAAAGAAAAATCCAAGCTTTCTGACTAGGTCGGGTATGGGGCTAGGCCAATTCGAATAAGCTCTTATTGATCAATACGATTTACATTTTAAAAGCATAGATTAACTATTAGGAACATATTAGGGAAGAATAAAGATATGATTGATATCTTAGGAATTTTTTCTAATGGGTGTTGGATAGTATTGAAAATAAGTTACTCGCTAAAGTTACGAAGTAAATGATTATCAATTTTGCAAAGAGTTCCGTTTCTATATCTAGGATTACAAACAGCCAAAGGATTATGAATGAAATCTCATTGATTCTCCTGTCCAGCTAATTGTTCATGTTGGTTCAGAATTGAAACTTGAAAGCTTTATTCAAATGTGTCTTGTTATGATATTCAAAGTCTTGATTTTGTACACACACAAAGAAATTACTTTGATGAATGATCATGAAATATAGATGGAAGAGTCTAATTTTGGTAGCGACATGGTCTCAGATTCAATAGTGGCCACGACTCTAAATATGAGCAAAGAGATGCCAAAGGTGGTGGTTGAATCAGAGTCTAAACCAGCTGCATTGGCAAAGAGAAATGTACAACATTGGACATTGACTGATTCAGACTCTAATTATGGCTGTTGATGTCAATACATGCTGTAAACTTGTAAACTTAATTTAAAAAATACCTATCATTGTGGCTGTTGATGTCAATATATGCTGTGTGATAAGCTCGTAAACATGTTGCTGGTTCACAATATTGCTTTGTTGCTTTGTGTTCTGGTCTATACAAGTTTTTGTTGCTTTGTGTTCTGGTCTGTCCTTGTTTGTGAGTATCTGTGCTGCCTCTTTTCATCCTACTTGAGTAATGATTGGTGTTTGTTGCACTGGAGGCACTTCGTTACATCCTTATGCATTTCAATAATACCTCATCGGAGCTCTAGTGAGATTAGCCCTGCACTTGGAGTGAACAGATCACAACCTTATTGTTACTCGATTCGAACTTATCTTGATGATTTCTTTCGAATTTATAAAGATACTTTGCTGCTGCTGTTTTGTTGGTATTGAACGTATTACAACAAGGCTAAATAATGTTTACACTTCCAAGCTGCTGCTGTTTTGTTGCTACGAATGCTTTAGTCACCATTTATTATTACTTAACATATGGGCAGTAAGTGATCATCTCAACTTATTCAACAAGTAAGCGAGAGTGCAACGAAATAAGAGGACTTGGTTACGGAGCACGACCACCAAAGAAGAACAAAATTAAAGGAGATAACAATGAAGTAAGATTGCAGCTCTCTAAAGAAATTCAACAGTTGAAGGATGTTGCTGCTGAACGAGAGGTTTCACTGGTTAGTCAAATTGACATGCTTAAGGCATCTAATGATGACCTTAAGACATCAAATGAGGAGCTTAGAGCTTCAAACGATGAGCTTAGAGCATCTGTCTCTAAATTGAACGTTGAGGGTATCCGACGCGAAAAGAAGCTACGAGCAGAGATTTTGATGATGTTTAAAAAAATGAGGTATTGTGTTTTTGCTTTGGTCGAGTCTAACTTGGAAATTAACCTTGCTTATGTTGCCTTTAATATTTCATAGCTGGATTTTTTTTGTTTTCATTGATTGTGTCTTCTATCTACTTGTTCAACTTGGTTACACCTTTTTTCTTGAAATTACTCCCTATTGTACCCCTCTTTTGCTCGCATCGTCTTCATCTTATGTGTGCCCCATATCAGTCTTTTCCTATGTCCGACTATAGTGTAGTGCATCTGCATCAGTAGCTTCTCCACTTTTGTTTGCCCCTGCATCTTCCGCGTCTGCCTTTGTGGTGCCCTTTAGGCCCTAGCCGAGCCCATGTCAATGACGTCAACATACTGCATAGTCCCTTGCCTTGTGTTTTTCCCATGCATCAAGCTGCCCCTATAACTTACATTTTCATGTCTTTTGGAAGCCTTCTGTAACAGCTGATTTCTCATGTAGTGTTCCGAAGTGTGAGTACATGTAGCTCATATATACTTCTTGCATTGCAAAACTGTCATAGGATATTGGTTGATTCTTGCTAACCACTCCTAAACCCACACCACTGCTACCAAAAATAGCACCATCAGTATTTATCTCCTTTTCATTCGAAACCCAATGTAAACAACACACTGCCAACAACACACACAACATACAGCAGCACAACAATTGTTGTTTCTTCCATTTGAAACCCAACATATGCCCTCCAGTTCCTGTTACTTTGAAAACCCCTATTTTTTCCGGAAAACAAAACCCCCTTTCCCATCCCTTTATTCTCATTATATTACCTCAATCAGACTTTCAAAGAAACAACTCCTTGGATAATTTATTTGTTGGGCATATTGATGCCTATGAGCCTTGATTTGTGACAAAGTCTGAAGTCCTAATATAGCATTGTTGTATATGCATGTTTCTCTATTAAGATATGCCTCTTAAATGCATGGATGCAGTCCAATTTAGTTCAAAACTGAAAATCAGTTTTAATTAGTTCCATCATCTATGCTGACATGATCTTGTCTCTTTATTTAGTGGGCATATTGATGCCTATGAGCCTTGTAAGTCCTAATATGGCATTGTTGTATATGCATGCTTCTCTATTAGGATATGCCTTTGAAATGCATAAATGCAGCGTGTCCAATGTAGTTCAAAACTGAAAATCAGTTTTAATTAGTTACATTATCTATGCTGTCATGATCTTGTTTCCTGATTACGGTGAGAACTTATGATGTTGTTAATGGTATTTTTTATGTTAACGGGTTTATGTTCCTTTTTGTGATTACATTTAAGATGACTTTTTATTTTGTAATGAATACTTTGCTGTTCCACATTTCTTATGCTTTTTTTTTTACCTCAAATAGGAAATCAGACTAATGGAAAAAGATCGGCAATGATGGAGGTAATGACGATGACAGTGATTTTAGACGCTTTAGTGATGTTTTTTTCAATGTTAATTGTGAAATAAGATACTTTAGCGCGTGATAAATTTTCTTACCAATGCTGATTAACTTATTTAACGATTAGACTATGGATTTTTGTATTAGCACATAGTAGAACTTGTATAAAGATTGTTAAGTACCTTTAATCTTTATTAGAAAATTTCTCTTCTATGTTATCATCTTCTATAGTTTAGTCTTCATTTATAAATATTACTCTCTTTTGGTGATGTGTTTGACTAAAGTCAACAATTATTTGTGCAACCAAAATAGTAGTAGAAGCCTAATGGACTTTTGTGCAACCAAATTATCTACGCCCAAAACGTACTAGCATGCTTTTCTAGAAACCTTTTGTGCGAAAAAATATGGAACATTTGTTGCACAAACAAGTTTTGGGCGACCAAAGATTTAGATGCACCACTATTGGATATTTAGACGACGAAACAATTTTAGTCGCCCTTTATATGCTTGGGCGACGAAGATGTCGTTGCACTAAGAGCTAGTATTTTAGTAGTACAAACAACTTGGGGCGACGAAAACTAAGTTCGTCGCACAAAACCCTTTGTGCAACGCCTTCTCGACGAAATATGATTTGTCGCCCATTCATTTGTGCGACGAAATATAGGGATTGTGCGACGATTTTTTGGGTTGCCCAAACCAGTTTTTCTTGTAGTGAATCAACTCATATTATTTCAGCTCATTACTTGTCAAGTTTGAAGTTCGATGAATCATAGTGACACATATCCATCACCCTTTCGTTGGGTTCCGCAGAGGGATTATCCACCCAATGGCGGCAATATCCCCCCACGAAGATTTGGGATACAAAGATATGAAGAGCTATTTTATTGAGTTGGTGGTCGTTAAATACGTGGCAATTTATAATATCATTCTTGGTTCTCCAACCCTCAATTGTGTCAAAGTTGTGGTAGTTGTACATCTAATGAAGAAATATTAGCCATCCTTAGCCTAATGGTAGAGCGTCCAAAACCAGCAGAGGTTCCTAAAAATGTAAGCATTCATTGTGCCTATCCAGAACGAAGCGTCCAAGTAAGATCTTTCATAGGCTTTGGCTAAGAGAATACCTGATATTCCTATTGAAGTAATTCCAAGATGTAATGTCTTTTAGCGCTGAGGAAATGCGGGGAAATGATCCTGCAGTGGCTATCCATAAGCTGATTGTGAAATTGAAGTATAAGTGTAATACCCCGAATTTCTAAACTATATTATTAGCTTTAAAACGTATTAATTACTTTATAAATTATATTATTAGCGAAAATACGTGTTAATTAAATATTTTGAGTTTTATTAAAGTATTGATTTTTATTATGATTTTATTTCCAATTATTTTAAACACGCTAATTATTTTGATGTAGTATTATTTCCATTATTAATTTAATTAGTTAGTATTAAAATTATTTTAAACAACTACTTTAAAATTTTATTTCATTAAAATGTTATTTCATGTACTAGTATAAACATTTTGATTTACAAATTTTAGCTAAAGAAGTTTGCTAAATTTACATCTAGTGCCCTTATCACTCCCATAGCTTATCATGAAGCACTTATCACTTATCACTCTCCATCATCATCTTCCTCCTCCACCCAACAACCATAGTAATGGTTTCTCCAAAACCTCAAGCAAACTCATAACTCTCCACTTGCAAATATCAGATTTTATCACCTATTTTCTGACCAAAATTTGATCTTAGTCAAAAAGCAATCTTCATCTTCAATGACCAAATCTTCCCCCATCAATGGAGTTTGACCAAAGAAACCCCAAAATCAGATTTTCCCCCTCTATAAATACCCAACTCAACCCACTTAATTAATCAAGCAAACACCATTCAAGTTTGCTTCACTTCTTCTTCCCCCTTCTATTTAAATTTCTATTTTCCTTAAAAAGCTTGAACCACCATTAAAACAAAATTCAAAACCACCATTAAAACTACCCAAAGCTTCACCACTTAAACCACCACTTAACCACCAATAACCGCCACCACCGCCGCGCAGCAGCATCGGCCCCAAACGCAGCCCAGCAGCACCCCCGTCACCAACCTGGCAGCCCAATAAGCCACCCTCACACTGCCGCCTCACCGTGAGCCCAACGACAGCAGCCCCTGCTGCGCCCATACCCCCCGAACACAGCTCGCAGACCTTGCCGGCCACCCGAATTCCACTGCAACTCACTCGAACCACCAACACCAGCCACCCTTATTCCCTCTTCTTCTTCTTCCATGCTTCCCTACTTCTTTCCCTTGCTCTTTTATTATACTCTTCTTCCTTGTTTTATTTACCTTGTTGGATGAAATTACCCAAAACAAAAATAAAAAGCCCACTCACTATTTGGATCTCAAAGCCCAAACTCTTATACTTAAAATCTGAATTTTAATAATAACCCATATATACTCCAAAACCCATTCTCTTATCTTGTCTTATTATTTTTAATGGAAATTAAATAAAAGATTTCATTAAACTATTTATCTATTTATGGTTAAACTATTTTTTTATAAAGGGAAGTATTTCTCAAAGTTTCTAGAATATAATAAAGGAAAAATTGCCTAGAATAATGCAACCTTTGGGCAATTCGCAAATAATAATGCAACCTAAAGATTATTCTGGTATAATGCAACCTTTATACCCCATTTATTTTAAACAAGACAAAACCGGTTATGACTTAAGGAACAGGTAAAATGGACACTTGTCGTATAATAATTGACTCTCATAAACAATTTTATAAAGAAAAATAAAAACAAAATAATAATAAAAAAAATCAAATCCCACCCCCCAATCGTCAGCTCTCTCTCTCCTCCTCATCCCCCTTCCCCCACCCCAGCCCCAACCCACCCCTCTCCCCCACCCCCCACCCCAGCCCCAACCCCAACCCCAACCCACGAAACCCCCTCCCCTCTTTGTGTTCGGTTCGCACCTCCCCCACCCACCTCTCCCGCCCCAGCCCCACCCCCCTGAAAATTGTTATCTGGTGATTATTTTAGCTTCTGAAAATTGTTTCTTTTTGTATAGTTCACCTTATTGGGAGTTCAATCAATAGTTTAACACTTTGATGGAGCTGATCTTTGTCATGCTTATTCTTGCTTGTCATTCTGGTAAATTATAGTGTTGAAAGAACCCAGGGGAACATATGATGGTAAAAGGAACAATACTATCCTAATTTTCTAATATTATTGGGTTTTGTGATTACTTCTTGAAGTGTACTGGATTTTAGAACACCTTTGACTAGTGATTCCAGTAACTTTAATAAGAACATTAAATATAGGATTGTCATCCGTTGAGGCTACCTTGTTATTTTATCTTTAGTATCGAAATCGATGTATATGGAGGTTTCTCAAAAGAACTTTGGGAAAAAAATGCAATTAGAAGAAATGTGAAACGCACAGACATGTCATTGAAGGATTTGGAACCAGAGTTATGCTGGGTGGGTCTGGGGTTTGGGTAGGGTGGGTGGGGAAGGTGCGAACTGAACACGAAGAGGGGAGGGGGTTTCGTGGGTTGGGGTTGGGGTGGGGGGTGGGGAGGGGGGTGAGTTTGGGGCTGGGGATGGGGGTGGGGCCGGTGGGCTAGGGTGGGGGGTGGGGAGGGTGGTGAGTTTTGGGCTGGGGTGCCGGTGGGCTAGGGAGGGGTGGGGCTGTGGGGGGGTTTTATTTTATTTTTATTTTTTTTATATTAATATATTAATTAAATTAAATTTAAAGTTTTAAATAAAAAATTACCAATAGTTCAGGTTACCGGTCATTTGTCTTGTTTAAAATAAATTGGGTATAAAGGTTGCATTATTCCAGAATAATCTTTAGGTTGCATTATTATTTGCGAATCGCCAAAATGTTGCATTATTCTAGGGTTTATTTTAAGGTTTATTTTATATATTATTTATAATGTTTAAGTTAAATAAATATTAGATTTGAAATAATGTTTAAGTACTTAAAAGGATTTTTATAAATAAATTCGACAAACATAAACTTTGATTTATAAACTTCCTTGAAATAAACAATAAGTTTGTTTAAGTTATTTATTTATAAAATCATAAGGGGTTATTTAGGAAACTAATTTTAGATTTCGTTTAATTGTAGACTCCGATCTAGTAGAAGAAGAATATCAAGAGTGCGATCAACTCGTGGATTAACTTCGGACACGCTTCAAGAGGTAATTACCAATGTTCATCCACAAGTAGATTCCGTAAAATAAAACGATTTAACCTTGAGATTTTGTGAACTAATCATGTGATTATGTGATAATAAAGTTAATATGTGGATATTGATTATGGATTAGTTATGGGTTATGATTATCAAATTTAAGTATGAATTATGAGTAACAAAATGGATAACAAGTGTGGATTGTGATTCCGAACCACGAATATGGAAGTTGGACTATGGACTATGACAATGTTATTATAGCATCGTTAAACTTCGTAATTAAATTCGATAACGACTTAATTTGTTACCTTTATTCTCGATAAAGGTTTTATGTATTATTATTATTATTATTATTATTATTATTATTATTATTATTATTATTATTATTATTATTATTATTATTATTATTATTATTATTATTATTATTATTATTGTTATTATTATCGTTATTATTTAACATGGTTATATAATCGTTATTATTAATATGGAAGTTATAAACGGAAGTTGACATTGCGATGAGCATGTGATAATGGAAATGATTATGAGTTAATGTAACCAAGTGATGGTTGAGAATATAGATATGCTATCGGAATTAGCTATGTATGAAATGAGTTATGGAATTGGAGTAACGGTTTTCACTCCCGGTTAAATGAACGATGCATATGTGAACATGTGATATGTGATAACTTGAAGTAAAAATTATAAATCACTTAAAGTGAAATAAAGGAAGGAAGTGACGAACAGGTTGCCCTGTATGAGAGGTTCAGCGGCCACCTAGAGGTTCTTTTGTTACTATGCTGAAACTCGATGTTATTTGTCTTCCTTCTATCTTGATGTGTTCCAAGTTAGAAGGAGTGTGCACACTAGGGACTCTGTTTTATGGCCAATATTATTTTAGTGGGTGGCTTACGTGGTGTATCACCAGCCCACTGTGTGAGTGATTTACGTGGTGTATCATCGGCTCACATTGTTTAAGCAAGTGGTTTACGTGGTGCATCACCGGCTTGCTAGCGTTCTCCTTCCCTTCGGTAAATGAAATAGAACATTTCTATGTTAATGTGACCTATTAACTATATGTATTTATGTGCTATACTTTTCAACTCGACTTATATAATATTTTCAACGTATTTTAAACTTAAGTACTTTACGGGATGGAGTTGGAATTACTCAGTTTATATGATTTTTGGGAGCTTGTCTCTCTTGTATTTTTAACGTTTATTTGCAGGTGGGTGATCGAGGGGAATTATGAGAGATCAACTAGAAGTTGTCATCCACCTAGTTTAATATTTTGCTTCCGCTGGAACTCTGAAACACTTAATATTTAGTACTTAACGAACAAGTTTAATTTGGTTGTAAGGATTTTTAATTAAGTTTGGAATGAATATGTTTTGGTTACTTAGCCTTGCACTTAATTCCAAGGGGTTGAGTGCGGCGGTAACGCTCCGTCCTGGTCGAACCCTCGTTCATTTCCCCTCAAACGAGTTTTATTAATATAATAAGGGTTCGGTTTGGGCGGGGTGTTACAATAAGCCCATTCGCCAGTTAAGAACATTTAGGCGAGGCTCATAATAAGGTCGTGGATGTTGATGTCGAGAACTTGTTGGATGTTAAGTTCATTAAGGAGACTTTCTAACTGGAAGGGTTGCTAATGCAGTCATGGTGATAAAATAAAATGGCACTTGAAGGATGTGTGTAGACGAAAATGATCTCAACAAAGCATGTGCAAAGGACGGTCTCTTGCTGCCTTAATTAGATCCCTGATTGACTCAACGACCAGCCATGCTTTGTAAAGTTTTATGGATGCCTAGTCTAGATTACATCATATACGAATTAGTGAAGAAGATTAAGATAAGGCACCCTTTATCAGGGAGAAAGGATTATAGTGTTGGACCAAGAAGCCCTTAGCCTTAAGATATACCTCGACCACCTTTTATGGTTAGTTAATGTAATGTTCCAAAAGTAGTTGGGAAGAACATGGATGCATATATCGATCATATAATCATCAAGAGATGGAAAGGATTGTTGGAGTATTTATAAACTCCAAGTTGTTTGTGCTTCAAAAGTTCAATCCCACATTGCCCATATATGCTTTACTTCCTTTCTTTATTTATGGACACCTTTTTCCAAAGGTTCAATGTCTTCTATGTGGTCCCATATCACCCATTTCAAAACTCTTGTATGTCTTTATATTTGCTTTCATCCTTTGAGTATTAGTTTGGAGACTAGAGGCTATGCTCTAGTAACCACCAAATGCACGCGCGCGCGGGGGCCTGGCCGGGCTCGGGCACGGGTCGTGGACGTGTGGCGTTGTGATAGGATTTAGTCGTATCACCTATTCAAAGATAAACCTACAGTCCTCTAACTATGGTAGTCAAGGGAAGCAGGGTCGAATCCACAGGGAGACAGAGTTTCTAAATTAATATTCAATCAATCAACTACTTCATCTGGGAAGAATTAACTGAACTAATGATTAAACTAAGGAAGACGGATTAAATCGAGGAATTAACTATGGACTAAAAACCTAGGGTATTAGGTCGGTCCACCATGCTTATACCAATCAAATAGGGTCAACTACTATCAAAACCTAAGTCAAGAGTCGGGGGATTAGAGCACGTGTTGAACTATGGTTAAGATCAACGCTCATAGTTCAACATACACCGCATGGTCACTAACGTAATCAGAACTACTGATGTGTCCTAGGCCTCTAGTCGTAAGACGGATCTGTGCAAACAACTATTAACCACAAGCAATCAATGAAATTGTACACTGATATTAATTACTCAATAAGAACAAAACCACATCACAATCACCCTAATCATGCCCTAGAAATTGATAGAAATCTAAATCACAATCATGGTATAAACATGGCTTTCCTATCTAACACCCTAGAAAGAGAACTACTCACTCATAATCGAATTAACAACAACAAAACTAATATGAAACCCTAACAATTGCATCATGAATGATTTAATAATTAAACTAAGCAATCAAAGTAATTAAAGAAATTAAGAGTAGAGAAGAATAATACAAATTGACGGAAAGGTATAACCTTTATTGAAATAAATAAAGATAATAAGGGGCCAAAGGTGCCTGCAAGTGACACACACATTTACATCCACCTTGGGCTTCGCAAATCAAGCCCAGATCACTCCACCTCCACGCACGCATCATCATTCAGCAGTATTGAACATATGATCTCTCGCTTGGGCCGCCCGATGGCAACGAGTGCTGATGCCCGATCGGGCTGCTGAACATATGGCCCAGCTTCTTCCTTGAACGCGGAATCACCAACAAACATTATTGGTCTCTCACCCGATCGGGTCCAGGGACACCACCCGATCGGGCCTGGGGACATTAGGGTCCAACACATTCTCCTCATACGCAGCACATCAAGAAATGATTTTGGAGCTTCACCCGATCGGGTCGGGCACATTATGCCCGATCGGGTCTGGTGCATGTTGCTCGCCCGATTGGATCGGGCATGCCTCGCCCGATCGGGTCTGCGACTTTCATACCCGATCATAAATTCTTCGCCCGATCGGGCCATTTCTTGCCCGATCAGAGTACGGAAAACTCCTTTTTTGACTCTTTGGCTCTCAATTCTTCACGTTTAGAGGTCTTGGGACCTCCTAAACTATCCATAAAGCTCGTGAGCCATCCTTCGTGCCTCGTAACATCTCGTAAAGCCGTGGTTGATTCCAAGTAGCTCGGGAATAAGGAGAAAACTCCCTAAAACCTGCAATTCAACACTAAAACACAAAACCACAACTATATACGATAGTTAGCATAAAATAGCTCCCAAGAGCTCCAATGACGCACAAATTAGCTTGTAAATAAGGGAGAAAAGTCTATATAAATACGTGATATCAAACTCCCCCAAGCTAAACCTTTGCTTGTCCTCAAGCAAATAGAACATGAACATGGAATAGATTGCCTCACCCCATAGATAAAAATCAATCAAAGCTCAAAACATTTTCAAGACTAAGAATCGTTCAAGCAGGCAAAATTCAAGTTTGGCTGATCAAATCCATCCAACCACCAATCATCCAAGCAATTTATCAAATTCAAGCATCCACAAAGCATACAAGTCCTGAAAAGGCTCTCACAAGGGTGTCACTCCTCTCTATTTTGTGGCAGGCAAACAATATGCCTGAACACTCACCAACCCGACCATAAATACCCTTCCCACTCACACTCTCATGTGTTTAAGAAGGTTCAATGACGCTCATCCTAGTCAAGTCGACTCAATTAGCAGAAATACTCTTTAACTTTGACAAACTAACTCGAAATTAATCAAATGAACACTGCAGACACGAGCTCAAGAAGACTTTAGATGGTTGTAATGGGGCTAGAGGTAGGGAATACTTTTGGGTAATGTGGTGGAAAGACCAAGAAAGGGGAAGCATAAATCATTCAAACAAGGCCTAAGATAGCCTACACAACTCCCAACAACACCATAAAACCACGTAAAGTAACCCAACTCTCATAAATCAATGAAGAACTCATAACAAACCCAATTTTCAAGCAATAAAGCGAATATTTCTTTAAGAACGTACGTGAATGAAAGAACTTCGAATTCTTTTGAACTTTTATTTCATTTTTCTTTCATTTTTCTGAACTTCATTCACGCAACTCTAATTTTGCTTTTTCTTTTCTTTTTCTCACTCTCAAACCACAACAAATACACTTTTAAATTCCTCAACACCCAAACTAAACCAAGAGACCAATTTCAAACTCAACCCATACAAAAGCTCCCCCAAGCTAGGCTTGGAATAATATCAAGTGAAGGCCTTGGGCTCATAATAGGGGTTTAAGTAACACGAAACAAGTCATTAGGCTTAGCGGGGCTAAGGAGGATAAAAATATATCAAAAATTCACTCTGAAGCTCAAGAATTAGACAAAAGAACGCCTCTATCACAGCAAATGCTATAAGTCATCGAATATCAGACAAGTACGAAGTCAAAGTCAAGATCAATCCACTAAAGAGGAACTAACACACAAAAACAGACTGGATAATAATATGAATCCAAAAGGCTACAAAGAGGCCTCACAGTCTAACCAATTCAGGTATGCAGCACAAAGTGGTCTAATATAATCCAAAAATGCTCAAAATCATAGCAATCGAACATCAAATCATAGCCTCAAGATCACAGATGCCCAGCTATCCAGAAAACAAAGTCAAATCATTTTCAAATAGAGCACAACAAGGGGCACAGGGAGGCAACTAAACCAGTCATGGGAACCAAATTTTTTGATTTTTTCAGTATTTTCAAAAGCAGTAAATCTATCTTAGAAAGCAGTAAAAGAGATAGAGAATACAAACAGAACTCCTCCCCGAAGCTGAACTTGGCAGTGTCGTCAATGCCAAAAGGTGATAAGGACTATGGTAAGAGGAAAAACAATGTTAGTACCCTCATTCTCGCTCACAAAAAGAAGAAAAATAAAAAATAAAAATAAAAAAATGAAAAGAAAAGAAAAGGAAAAAAAAAGAAGGAATACGAGTTTCCTCTCGCACAACGCTGGTTTATAAAGGTCCCGCACGACCCTAGTCCTCCCTCTCTCAAATAGGAGGGACTTGGCAATGAGTGCCACCCTCATCAAATATCTTTCTTCTCCAAATGTTCTTGAAAATGCCTCCAGACGGTGAGGCAACCTTAGGTGTAGTTGGGACCTTCTCCACACCTACTTCATCCAAAACCTCATCCCTGCAACAAGATTGTTCAAGCATAGGTGCCTTAACAACATTGGTTAGTTTAAACATCACTTTATCATCACCAACACTCAGAGTTAAAGACCCAGACTTAACATCAATGACAGCACCAGCAGTACACAAAAATGGCCTACCCAGAATAATGGGAATCTGGGCATCCTCATCCATATCTAACACCACAAAATCAACAGGGATATAGAATTTCCCGACCCTAACAGGAACGTCCTCTAAAACACCTAGAGGGTATTTTATAGAACGATCCGCCATTTGTAAAGTGATCTGTGTGCATTTAAGTGCTCCCATGTTCAGTTTCTTATAAACAGACAATGGCATAACAGAAACAGAAGCACCTAAATCACACAAAGCCTTATCAATAAAAATAGGTCCAAGATGGCAGGGTATAGAAAAACTACCAGGATCTATTAACTTTGGTGGGGTTTTATTTTGAATAAAAGCACTACACTCTTCAGTAAGAGCGACACGTTCTACCCCACCAAAGTCTCTTTTCTTAGTGATCATGTCTTTCAGAAATTTGGCATAAACAGGCACTTGGGTAATTAAATCTGTGAATGGAATCGTTACCTTACCAAACTGCTGATCGACCTTGGACTGTTGCATCCTGTGAGGAAAAGGTAGCCTTGGTGTAAAAGGCGTTTCAGAAACCTTCTCCTTTTTCTTCCCTGTCTGTTCAGCTTCTGCAGACAAATCGACTTCAGAAGTCGAATTCTTCCTTTTTCCTTCCTCTACCACCCTCTTCTTCCCTGCAGTTGGGGTAACCTCATCAACGGGCAATGGAGGAGCATCATAAGCTATGCCACTATGAAAAGTGATGGCATTCACATGTTCTCTCTGAACGGGTTGCACTGGCAATTGTCCCTGCTGCCTCTGTGCATTAGTTTCTGCCAATTGAGCAACTTGAGCCTCGAGAAGTTTGATGTGCTTCTCTTAGGCCCTCCGTGCTTCCTCTTGGGCCCTCCGTGCTTCCTCTTGGGCCCTCCGTGCTTCCTCATTTGCCTTTTGCATAGACAATATCCGTTTCATCAGTTCAGAATTGCTAGGCTCTTGTGGGTTATTGTTTTGTGGAGGTGGGGTGGGAAAATTTAGTGGAGTTTGGAAATTGTTGTGGTGATGGAAGTTTTGTGGTGGTGGTCTTTGAAAATTTTGTGGTGTTTGATGGTATGAGGGTTTAGGATAGTTTTGTGGAGGTGGAGGTTGTTAGTTTTGTGGGTTTTGGTAGTTATGTGGAGGGGGGAAGGTTTGTGGCCTTTGTTGAAAGGCGTTTTCCTGCCCCATCTGAAGTTGACTGAACTGACAATCATGCCCAAAGTGACCCTGAACACCACATACCTCGCAGTAAGATGAGGTAATGGGTGCTACGGCAGACATAGCATTAATACTCAAAGGAGGTGCTGCTGAGGAGGAGGAATTGAAGGTGTTAATCCGCTGACGCAGCTTCGCCATCTGCGAAGTCAATAATGCAATGGCATCTACCTCCAGTACCTTCCTCGTGAGGCTTTGGGAAGTGGAATGATCATTGGCTGCGAGGTTTGATAGAAACTTGTAGCCTACATCCACTTCCTTATCCAGAAAATTCCTTATGCAGTCGAATCAACAATACTCTTCGTCTGAGGCTGCAGACCATTGTAAAATGTCTGCGTCAAGAACCATTTGTCCATGTTGTGGTGTGGACACTCTCTTTGTAAATCCCTAAACCTAGCCCACGATTCCCGTAATGTTTCATCAGGCTCTTGGGGAAACGTGGCTAGTTTGTTTCTGATTTCTGCTGTTTTAGTAGGTGGATAATACTCTCTCAGAAATGCAGCAGAAATCTCACTCCATTCAGTTTCCTTCACGTCGTTCAACCATTTCTGGGCTCTACTCTCAATGAAAACTCAAATAACATGACTTTTAGTTGATCTGGAGTGATCCCGGCATGTTTGACGGTTCGACAAAGCTGTTGAAACCGCTGCAGATGATTTGCCGGGTCTTCAGTACGATGCCCACCAAACTTATTTTGCTGGACCATGCTGATGAGTCCAGGCTTAATTTCGAAATTTGCCGCGGTAATGGTGGGCATAGTAGGTCCATTAGAAAGACCATCTGGGTTGGGCACCCCATATGACTTCAGTGACTTTGACATAACTGAACTCAAGGTGTCTGTTCCAGCGGTGTTCAGCTGAACATATTGCTTTTCTTTCGGATTTTTCTTTCGGATCCGCCTGATTGTCATAGTAAGATCGGGGTCCGCTGGAATGGGGGGACCGTTTCTTTGAGACCTGGGCATACAAAAGAAACAAAAAGAAGCAGTAAAACGTACCTCAATTGGAACAATGAAGTTCCAAAGAGGTACAGACAAGTAGACCAAATAATCAAATAAAAACTTACAAAACTAGCCGTCTCCCCGGCAACGGCGCCAAAATTTGATAGGATTTAGTCGTATCACCTATTCAAAGATAAACCTACAGTCCTCTAACTATGGTAGTCAAGGGAAGCAGGGTCGAATCCACAGGGAGACAGAGTTTCTAAATTAATATTCAATCAATCAACTACTTCATCTGGGAAGAATTAACTGAACTAATGATTAAACTAAGGAAGACGGATTAAATCGAGGAATTAACTATGGACTAAAAACCTAGGGTATTAGGTCGGTCCACCATGCTTATACCAATTAAATAGGGTCAACTACTATCAAAACCTAAGTCAAGAGTCGGGGGATTAGAGCACGTGTTGAACTATGGTTAAGATCAACGCTCATAGTTCAACATACGCCGCATGTTCACTAACGTAATCAGAACTACTGATATGTCCTAGGCCTCTAGTCGTAAGACGGATCTGTGCAAACAACTATTAACCAAAAGCAATCAATGAAATTGTACACTGACATTAATTACTCAATAAGAACAAACCACATCACAATCACCCTAATCAAGCCCTAGAAATTGATAGAAATCTAAATCACAATCATGGTATAAACATGGCTTTCCTATCTAACACCCTAGAAAGAGAACTACTCATTCATAATCGAATTAACAAAAACAAAACTAATATGAAACCCTAACAATTGCATCATGAATGATTTAATAATTAAACTAAACAATCAAAGTAATTAAAGAAATTAAGAGTAGAGAAGAATAATACCAATTAACGGAAAGGTATAACCTTTATTGAAATAAATCCCAGCTTCAATCACCTCTTGAACTAATTAAAGTGTTTAACTAAGAATGCAAAATTAAGATTTTAAAACTAATTCAGAGCTAGCAATCACGTTCTCCCCTAAAATCTAAGATTAAAGCTAAATAAAAATCTTCTTTCAAATAAAACAAAACTTAGCTATTTATACTCGAACTAAAAACAAAACAAAAAAAGGAAAGAAATAAAGATAATAAGGGGCCAAAGGTGCCTGCAAGTGACGGACACATTTACATCCACCTTGGGCTTCGCAAATCAAGCCCAGATCACTCTACCTCCACGCACGCATCATCATTCAGCAGCATTGAACATCTGATCTCTCGCTTGGGCCGCCCGATGGCAACGAGTGCTGATGCCCGATCGGGCTGCTGAACATATGGCCCAGCTTCTTCCTTGAACGCGGAATCACCAACAAACATTATTGGTCTCTCACCCGATCGGGTCCAGGGACACCACCCGATCGGGCCTGGGGACATTAGGGCCCAACACATTCTCCTCATACGCAGCACATCAAGAAATGATTTTGGAGCTTCACCCGATCGGGTCGGGCACATTATGCCCGGAAACGATTTTGGAGCTTCACCCGATCGGGTCGGGCACATTATGCCCGATCGGGTCTGGTGCATGTTGCTCGCCCGATTGGATCGGGCATGCCTCGCCCGATCGGGTCCGCGACTTTCATACCCGATCATAAATTCTTCGCCCGATCGGGCCATTTCTTGCCCGATCAGAGTACGGAAAACTCCTTTTTTGACTCTTTGGCTCTCAATTCTTCACGTTTAGAGGTCTTGGGACCTCCTAAACTATCCATAAAGCTCGTGAGCCATCCTTCGTGCCTCGTAACATCTCGTAAAGCCGTGGTTGCTTCCAAATAGCTCGGGAATAAGGAGAAAACTCCCTAAAACCTGCAATTCAACACTAAAACACAAAACCACAACTATATACGACAGTTAGCATAAATAGCTCCCAAGACCTCCAATGACGAACAAATTAGCTTGTAAATAAAGGAGAAAAGTCTATATAAATACGTGATATCACGTTGGCACGACGCGTTCGCTGGAGTGGGTGTGGGTGTGTAGTGTTTGCGACCCATCTCATTTTTTTTGGGCCAACGGTTATTTTGGTGTTTTATAAACCGTTGTAATATTATTGCGTTATTAATGGCCGTAATCTTCGTTTCCTTGATTACAGCCATTATTCTTGGTAACTGCCATTTGGGGCAGATTTCGGAGCCTATTAAAGGGCTGCTTCCTCTTCATTTCTGTACACAGAAAATTCATTCCATACACAAAATGCTCCTTCTTCTTTCTTATCTTCTGGGCAGTATTCTAAAGAGTTCTCATCTATTTCTCTGTCGACGCCATTGAAGCAGAGGTCGTGTAGCCCTGGGAGTTGTTTGCTAAGAGTCCGTGCGTTCGTAAGCGGGGCAAATACAACTTTAGGGCAGTGATTCTTCACGCCACGACTTTCAGTTAAGTTGTTCCAATTAGTACCAGTATACTCTCTAACATTCTAAAGTTGTATTTTCTTAGCGTTGTATGATCATGTCTGGTAGTAATATTCCTTCTGCTATTCCTATTGCTACTGCTCCCAATATGTTTAATCCATTTGTTCCTGACATGTCGAAACTGGCTCTTTTTGATGGTAAAAATTATAAAATGTGGTCGGACAAAATGGAATTCTTTCTTGGACAAATTGGGGTAGTTTATACCTTGACTAAAACTGTTGCCCCTGTTAATTCCAATAGGATTTTTGAGAATGACAATAAGACTTGTAGGGGAATGCTGTTGCACTACATAACTGCTTCTTTATATCAGATTTATAGTAAGTCTAAAAGTGCTAAAGACATTTGGGATGCCTTAAATGCCAAATATGGAACTGACGATTTTGGGACTAAGAAATACGCTTGTAGTCGTTGGTTGAAGTTCAGTATGACTAATGATAGGTCGGTATTAGATCAAGTCCATGAATATGAGACCCTATGTGCTGATATTATTGCTGAAGGTATGGATATGCATGAACAATTTCAAGCAAACTGTCTTCTTGAAAAATTACCGCCTTCTTGGGAGACTTATGTACACTCTATGAAACATAAGCAAAAGGACTTTACCCTTCAAGAACTAGTATCCCACATTAAATATGAAGAACAGAATCGTATTCAAACTAAGGGGAAATCTGTAGACCATTCCTCTTCCGCTGCTAATTTAGTTGAGTCTAAAAATGTTGGGTATGGTAAAGGAGCAAAAGGAAAGGGTCCAAATCAGTTTCATGGGACTAGGCAGAATAGTAACTTCAAAGGGAAAAAGCAGTTTAAGGGAAACTGTTTTACTTGTGGAAAGTTTGGACAACTTTCAAAGGATTATAGGAAGGACATGGACCTGGGGGTAAGCCAAAGGACAACAAAGATAACAAAGCTCAAGCTAATCTTACTGAAGATATATTATTACTGCAGTTGTTTCAGAAGTTAATCTCGTGAGTAATGTGACTGAATGGGTTGTGGACACTGGTGCTACAAGACACATCTGCTCCAACAAAGATGTGTTCCAGGACTACGAAAAGGTAAGTGAAGGCGAATGCGTCTTCATGGGTAACTCCAGCACTGTGAGTGTGCTTGGTAAAGGGAAGGTTCCTCTTAAATTAACTTCTGGTAAATTGCTTGAATTACGTAATGTTTTACATGTGCCTGACATTCGCAGGAACCTTATTTCTGGTGCATTGCTTAACAAAGCTGGCATCAAACTGACCTTTGAATCGGACAAACTTGTACTCACCAGAAATGGTGATTTTGTGGGAAAGGGCTTTTGTAATGGGGGGTTATTTGTTTTGGACATTATGGACACTAATAAAGTTTCTGCTGCTTCTATTTATATTGCTGAATCTGTTTCATTATGGCATGCTAGACTAGGTCATGTGAATGTAGCCTCTGTTAAAAGGCTAAAACAACTTAGTCTTATTCCTGATTTCAGTAGTACTGTTTTTGATAAATGTGAAGTATGTATAGAAGCTAAACACCCTAAGAAGGCCTTTAACGAGTGTGTTAATCGTTCCTCCACCCTTCTTGAGTTAATCATATTGATTTGGGAGACTTTAGGAATTCCACGAGTAAAGGAGGAAAACGATATTACATTACTTTTGTTGATGACTTTTTGACATTCACTAAGGTTTTTTTATTAAGTACAAAAGACGAAACCGAGGAAAAATTTCACTTTTTTAAGGCAGAAGTTGAGAACCAATTAGACCTTAAAATAAAGAGACTTAGATCAGATAGAGGTGGTGAATATGATGGAACACCACTTAAGAAATTTTGTGAGGAAAATTGGATAATTCATGAGACCACTGCACCTTACAGTCCTGAACAAAATGGGATAGCTGAAAGGAAAAATAAGACCCTTAAGGATATGATGAATGCCATGCTCATTAGTTCAGGTATGCCTACTAGCATGTGGGGAGAAGCTATCCTTTTTTCTTGGTACGTTCTTAACAGAGATCCTCACAAGAAATTAGAGAAAACACCTTATGAGTTATGGAAGGGTTTCAAGTCAAACTTGAATTACCTCAAAGTGTGGGGGTGTTTGGGTAAGACAGGAATCCCAGTCTTTCAAAGGAGTAAAATTGGGCCTAAGACCATAGATGGAATTTTTATTGGATATGCCTCCAATAGCGCCGCTTATAGATTTATTCTTAAAGAGGCAACTGGTTTTGATGCAATTAAAGAGTCTAGGGCTGTTGAATTCTTTGAGCATATTTTTCCTATGAAATCGAATGTGCAAACTTGTGTTACTATTGCACCTTCTTCCGCATTACCTCAAGTCATTGCATCACCTAGTGAGACTATAGAACCTAGAAGGAGTAAGAGGACTAGAACAAAATCTAGTATTGGGCCTGACTTTATTACTACCTTCTTAATTGAGAATAAATTCCTGACTGACCAAGAGGTAAATGTATTTGTGCTAGAAGAGGATCTTAGGACATATGGAGAGGCCATGAGATCTATTGACTCTAGTTTTTGGTTGGAGGCCATAAATAGTGAGATAGAATCTATAATGGGGAACAACACTTGGATTTTGACTAAACTTCCTAGAGGATGTAAACCTTTGAGTAGCAAGTGGGTGTTCAAAAAGAAGCTCAAACCTGATGGGTCCATAGACAAGTACAAAGCTAGACTAGTATTTTTTGGGAATCATCAAAAGAAAGGATTGGATTTATTTGATACTTATTCTCCTG
Source organism: Patellifolia procumbens (assembly GCA_947645195.1). Taxonomy (NCBI): domain Eukaryota; kingdom Viridiplantae; phylum Streptophyta; class Magnoliopsida; order Caryophyllales; family Amaranthaceae; genus Patellifolia; species Patellifolia procumbens. Next base: position 4,794,094 of record CANSGD010000406.1, read on the forward strand.
TGACTAAGATTGCGACCATTAGGGCCTTGATAGCTCTTGCATCCATTCATAATCTTGTTGTGCATCAAATGGACGTGAAAACGACCTTTTTGAATGGTGATTTGAATGAAGTAATTTATATGAAACAACCAGAAGGTTGTGCGGTTGCTGGACAGGAAAACAAGGTGTGCAAGCTTGTTAGATCTCTTTATGGTCTAAAACAAGCTCCCAAGCAATGGTATGAAAATTTTGATCAAACCATCACTTCTCATGGTTTTTCTGTTAATGATTCTGATGCTTGTGTTTATTCTAAGCTATGTGAGCTTGGATGTGTTATCATACGTCTATATGTGGATGATATGCTTATTTTTGGGACCAATATAGACATAGTTAACACAACCAAGAATTTTCTAAGTTCATGTTTTGACATGAAAGACTTAGGCGAGGCAGACGTCATATTGGGAATTAAACTAGACATACATATGGGATATCTTTAAATCAATCTCATTACGTTGAAAAGATTTTAAAGAAATTTAATCAATTTGATTGTACTCCAATGAAAACCCCATATGATTCTAGTATTCATTTGAGAAAGCATAAAGGTAACAGTGTTTCCCAAGATGAGTATGCCAAAATAATTGGGAGTGTAACGTTTTTGATGAATTACACTCGACCTGATATAGCGTATGCTGTTAGTAGATTGAGCAAATATACTCATAATCCTAACTAAGAGCACTGGGATGCCTTGATTAGATTACTGAGGTACTTGAAAGGGACGATCAATTGGGGTCTGCGTTATCATAGAACGCCTTGCGTTTTAGAAGGATATTGCCACGCTAATTGGGTGTCCGACAATGATGAGATTCATTCTACTAGTGGCTATGTCTTTACTCTTGCCAATGCCGCTATATTATGGAAATCTTCTAAACAAACATGTATTGCTAAATCAACAATGGAATCTGAATTTATTGTGTTAGAATTGGCAGGACAGGAGGCTGAATGGCTAAGAAGCCTACTAGCAGACATTCCATTGTGGGGGAAACCAACTCCATCAATTTCCATGCATTGCGATTCACAAGCTGCAATTGGGGTAGCTAATAACCAAGCTTATAATGGCAAAAGGAGACATATACGCTTGAGGCATGGGATAGTTAGAAATTTGATCAAAAATAATGTGATATCACTCGAGTTTGTAAAATCTGAGAGGAATAAAGCAGATCCTCTCACCAAAGGCCTGTGTAAGAAAATGGTGCTTGAGTCAGCACAAGGAATGGGTTTAAAGCCTATTGAGGAGTGAATTGTGATGGACACCTATCTTAGGATTTCCTAAGTTCAATAGGTCAAACGAAATCACGAAAGAGCTCATAGTATGTGTACTACCACCCTTTCCTCAATAATACAAATAAAGCGATGTAGTAATTTTCTTTACTGTCAAATGTGGAAGGTTGAGTTGCATACTCTTAATAAATTCATAGCCTTTTAAGGTGGTTTGGGACTGTACAAACTTGATGAATTTACCTATGTGAATGTGGGGGTTACGCCCAATCCCTATGAGGTCTCTAAGGCTTATGACCTCTAGAGCGTTCATGAAACCAGGATTTTATGTGGGGCAGATATGTATAAACATCGGGAGAACTTCTTTTGATTTGTGAAAAGTTTCAGTGCGCAAGCGAGTATTACAAACTTCGTGTAAGGTTCAAAGAGAAATCTACCTAACTCGAATGTAAATACAAGTCTGTAAGCACTGGGTATCAATTCAAGTCTACAAGACATTGATACTTAAAGACTTAGTATCTACTACCCAGTTTCTTCTCTTTTTCTTTCTCTTTTGAATCATGTGGGGGAATGTTGGAGTATTTATAAACTCCAAGTTGTTTATGCTTCAAAAGTTCAATCCCACATTGCCCACATATGCTTTACTTCCTTTTTTTATTTATGGACACCTTTTTCCAAAGGTTCAATGTCTTCTATGTGGTCCCATATCACCCATTTCACAACTCTTGTATGTCTTTATATTTGCTTTCATCCTTTGATTATTAGTTTGGAGACTAGAGGCTATGCTCTAGTAACCACCACACACACGCGCGTGCGCGCGGGGCCGGGCCGGGCTCGGGCACGGGCCGTGGGCGTGTGGCATTGGCGCGACGCGTTCGCGGGTGTGGGTGTGTAGTTTTTGCGACCCATCTCAATTTTTTTGGGCCAATGGTTACATTTGTGTTTTATAAACCGTTGTAATATTATTGCGTTATTAGTGGCCGTAATCTTCGTTTTCTTGATTACATCCATTATTCTTGGTAACTGCCATTTGGGGCAGATTTCGGAGCCTATTAAAGGGCTGCTTCCTCTTCATTTCTGTACACAGAAAATTCATCCCATACACAAAACGCTCCTTCTTCTTTCCTATCTTCTGGGCAGTATTCTAAAGAGTTCTCATCTGTTTCTCTGTCGATGCCATTGAAGCAGAGGTCGTGTAACCCTAGGAGTTGTTTGCTAAGAGTCCGTGCGTTCGTAAGCGGGGAAAATACAACTTTAGGGCAGTGATTCTTCACGCCACGACTTTCAGTTAAGTTGTTCCAATTACTACCAGTATACTCTCTAACAAGGAGAAGACCAATAGCCGACTTAAGAGAGACGTTTGAAATGTTGAAATACTATACACTACGGCTGAACTCTAAGAAGTGTGTATTTGGAGGGATAGCCGACAAGTTATTAGGTTTCAGGGTATATTAGAGTGGAATAGAAGTAAAAGCTGTCAAGATCCAAGCTCTCCTAAACATGAAGTCGCCCAATAAGATCAAATAGGTACAACGACTTATAGGATATTTGGCGGCATTGGATAGACTTTTTCTATAGTCTGGTGATGATTGCCATTATTTCTTTTCAACCATCAAGAATAAAGCTAAGTTTTCTTCAAGTAAAAGATCACCTCTTCCTTCCTTCCACGTACGCCCTTGCCCATTTTTTTCTAATATAGTCCAACTTTCGGTGCAAATATATGTGCTACCGAACCCGCTTTCTCTCTCGATATATATATATATACCTTATACCTTTTCAAAAATATAGTTTAACTTCAAAGGGAATTTCATATCGAATAATAACTTAACTCTTGGAAAAATCTCAATGTAGATTCAATGCCTTCAAAAATAATCTCATTAAAATATAATAATATAGTTACGTAAATAAATATAATTATATAATTAAATTCATATATCTTTTAAATAAACATGAAGAGTTTTAATCTATTATCAAGCTAATAATCACAATTATTAATAAACAAAATGTTATTATAAGTAGGGTTATTACAAATTCAGAGGACCTAATCAACAGATTTTACGTATTCTCAACTTTCACAACTCATAGTGAATCAAATAGAGTCATAGGAATTAAATTACCTATTCTCATTGTAAAGTCAACCTATTGTCCAACCTAAGCTCAACTCAAGGCTTCATCTCTCAATCTTTTAGCTTGAGTTCCCATACTATGTTCAAATGGTCATGAATCAAACAAGACAATAAAATAACCTAGACAACTCAATTTCACCTAAATCTAACCCCCCAAACTTGACTTTTATGGTCAGCACATGAGCAACTAAGGTCATCTCCTTCCCCTATCTAGTAAACTACTCACTGACCATGGTGAAGATGAAAGAAAAATCTTGAATCAACAATGGGATTTCATCAATGGTAGAATCCATACTAATAATGCTAATCAACAAATAATCACCAACTCATCAATCTTTAGTCAAAGCAAAACTATGTATTAAGATAATCAAGAGAAAGGTAAGAAGCAATACTGAAATGTAGAAGATGATCAACCTTAAATCTCCATTAATAAAGCTTCAAATCATCAGCTACTTTCTATCGCTAGTAGTTCAAGCTCCCTCTCTCTTGAATCTCTCTCTAAATAAAGCTAAAAGATTCTAAAATGAATTTCGGTAGTGGATTATTACAAAAACAGGCTTAAAAACCCCCAAAGTAATAGGGATAAGGCCGCAAAAAGACGAAAAGAAGCTCGTGCACAGGTGCAGTAGAGCAACCGCTCTTTGCACCACGGAGTGGACGCTCCACATCACGGAGCTGGTGCATTCCACCCATGGAGCAGGCACTCCATGGTATGGTCGCTCCTATGGTTCTGCTTCCCTGCTTTGAAAATTAGGGCATGGAGCTATCGCTCCTCGGTAAATGGAATTTATAAGATCTTATCCTCACATTCTCGTGAAACAAAAATTTTCTCTTTTTCATCTCTCTTGGGCTAACCAGTGTTATCCTCACATTCTCGTAATAACTCTAGAGTATTATCTTTCCACCTAGATTAAAGAGAGTTGCGTCTCCTCACAAATTCTTGATTTGATCAAATAACTCTTGATATTGCGCTCTCCTCCCTTCTCATAACACTTAAGCTCCACAAAGCTAGATTTTATAAGATGGTCAAATTCATAAAGTACTTGAGGATCAAATGGAGAAGAGCTTTAAGCATCAACAAGGGAGGAAGAATCATTGTAACATCACCATTAGAAGCATGAAAATCCATATATAATGAATGTAATCAAGCGAAGGATTCAATTTATGAACATTATAATGTATTTCATCACAATGAAAATTGACGTGAGGAGTATCATGACATGGCATGGGAGAATTAATATTGCGAGCAAGAGAGACATCGATGTGATTCATGCAATCATTCGGTAAACAAGAATTATGGTACTTTGAATGAATTTCATCACAACTAGGAGAAGATGGAGGAGGTATACCTTGGTTTGATTGAACCTACCTAGGATTCGTGCCAATGTCCCACTCATACGTGTCTTGAGCTAGCCAAATGTAGTAACCCCAATCATCATTCAAATAAAGAGCTAGAAATTCTCCATAATGCATATCCTCAATCAAACATTGAGTAAAGTTATTCAATCCGACATAGATTATTTCAAATATCTCCCATAGCTCACACCTATGGTTGATTGGAAATGACTCTTGCACCCTAGTGAAATACTTGCACAAAGACTCGTTCTCGAATTGAGGAATCGAAAAACTAGTCATCCTTAAAAATGTGCCACAAGATGCAATCAATTACAAAACCTTACCTAAGCATGGATTTAACAATTACAAGAAACTCATCAACAGAGGGGAGGAGATAAAAAATGACATAGTCTCAAAATAAAAATTCAATTCACTATTATCCGTTGCTTCCCATGCAACGGTGCCAAAATTTGACACGCTCGTTGTACGTGCCAAATTAGTAACCTAACTTAGCCTAATATAGGGTAATCAAGGGTCGAATCCACGAGGAAGAAAGGTTAAGTAATGATTTAATTTCGATTAAGCGAGCTAAGTCTATTTTTTGGAGTTTTTGAGATTAATAATCAACTAAGAATGTAAGAACTAATTAATAAGAAAATACACTAAATGATTGGTATTGAAATATATAAAGGGAACACTGATGATAGGGAATCACAAGTCAACCAAGCATTAACCGATTGTCAAGCCAAAGGATTCATAAGGGTCAATCGAGGGACGATTTCACTCAAATGATTTCTAATTACTTCTAGAGCTAATTAAGAGGACCTATTTAATCGATTTCACCTATTCTCATGGTAAGCTCAACTAATCAAGGATTTCCATAATTCATAGTAAATCAAATAGAGTCCTAGGAAGTCAATTACCTATTCTCATGGTAAAGTCATCCTATTGTCCAACCTAAGGTCAACTCAAGGCTTCATCTCTCAATCCTTCACCTTGAATTCCCATATTATGTTCAAATGATGATCAATTAATCAAATAAGACACTGAAATAAACTAGACAACACAATTTCACCGGACGCTAACCTTCAAACTTGGCTTTTATGGTCAACACACATGATCAACAAGGTCATTGACAAGCTAAAGTCGTATCACCTTATCAAAAGTAATCCTAAAGTCCTCTAACAAATAGTAGTCAGGGAAGTAGGGTCGAATCCGTAGAGAAACACTATCCCTTTCCTAATTGTCGGTCAAATCTAGATTATAGGGAACGAGTGTTGTGGCAATTATACTAAACTGGACTATAACTATATTAATAATATCAATAATAAAGAATCTAGGGCATAGGTTCACCAATGAACAATTATTCGGGAAGAAACACAATAATCAATAATGAATAATGCAGTTAAATAGGTTAATTTTCTCTCTCAAGTCTAAATCAACCATAGAATGATATTAACAGGCTCTCGCAATTTATCAATACCAACTCTACCTATTGAGACTAGCCTTGATATCAAGTTTATACCTCTCAACGCATAACCTAATATTGAAACACTATAACAATAAAATCAGGCCAAATCAGATTAAATAGATATAATAACATTCAATAGGAATCAACATACATCATTAAAAATCAATACTTTATAAACATCCCTTCATAATTAATCATGGATCACCTTGAACCCTAGAAATAGACTACTTAATCACAATTGGGGAAAACATATTCATAATTAAATAAGCATACATGAATTAATAATCGAGGATTGAATAGAAATGATAAGAGAAGAGAAAGAATACCAACTGTAGAACCAATCTTGCAAAATAAAGCTTCTATTGCAAATTCAATGTAAATTGGGGAAAAAGCAAAACTAGGGTTCTTAATTGATTGAGACAAAAAGAGTTCTAATCTAAAAAGAATTATTGATAGAAAATAAGATGGAGAATAAGATGGGAAATGATAAAATTCCCTTGTTTCCTTATACCTTTCTATTTCCTAAAACAACTAGAAAAATGGAGCTGAAATCGTCAAAAGATAAGGCCTAAATCGACTAATAGTACACGAATAACCCGCGGGTGAAAGTTTTATCCTGCAAAACAGCGTCAACTTGCAAAGACCATATCTCACAAACTAGAAGTCTTATTAGGGCGTGTGATACACCGTTGGAAAGCTTTTCAAGTCTAGTTTCCAACCCGACTGGAATAACTCAATTCCGACCTCTGGATAATGAGTTGTGTTCAAAAGAGTACACATAACTCGATTTTCATACTTCTTTTAACATGTTTCCGTTCTGTTTTGGGTTGCAATCTAACTCGAAGATCCTCTTTGGACTTCTCATTTGACGTAGCTCCTTCCTAGATGCTCCTCATGCTTAACCTTGTCCAATAATGCTCTAATTGTGTTCTCAATACCTGAAAACTATCAAAAACACCAAAAACACACACAAGAGTAATATTTTCTCAACTTAAGTAACGATATGCAATTATGGACTAAAATGCAACTAAATGATCCTAATATGTAACTACATGCATCATGAAAGACCTATATACCAATGACTCATCAAACTCCCCCAAGCTAATTGTTGCTTGTCCCCAAGCAATCAAGCAATAAACACGGGAAGAATATAATAACCTACAATATGGGTCTAAAACAGGGTTAAGCACACAATCCATAACACGAGAGATATCAATACTACACGAACCAAGCATCGAGTATCTACGAAACAAAGCCGCATAGCACGTTATGTGAGCAATCAACTCAACAATATTACCACAAACCCTTTCCCCCAAGCTGGACTTAATAAAACTTGACAAACCTCACTATAGATATGTGCACTCATACCCTCATGTGTTTAGGGCGAAAATCAGTGACACTCAACCTATATATATAACAACTCAGAAGATCGAGAGGACTTTCAAGGGTTGTAATGAGGCTAGGGTTAAGGGTATGGATAATATTTTTGGGAAATGTGGTGGAAAAGCCAAGAAAGGGAGCAAATATAAATGTAAAAGCGGCCTAACAAGGCATTCACAACTCTATATAACACCATCATTATCAAAATATCACCAGAATATCTTCCACGCATAGTAACTCATATATAACCTTTTCACTTTTCTTTCAAAATATGTTGACTTCTTTTTTTTTCTTTTTTTTTTCTTCATTATTTTCCTTTCACTTTCTGTTTTTCTATATTGCCAAAATCTCTTTGAACTACATTCGAATTCGATGATAAAGCTCATTAATAGCATTTTCCTTCAAAAAAAACCATGCATCAACTACATCCATGTAATACAATCTGACCAAAACTAACACTCGCTCCCCAAAGCTAGGCTTGGGACAATAACCAAATGAGGCCAAGGCTTGTAATATGGGTCAAAGTATCAAAAAGAGTCAGAAAAAGCTCAGCGGGGCTAAAGAGGGAAAATTTATAGATCAAGAAACACTGGAGCTAAAATCATGAAATGAACGCCTCAATCATATCAAATAGTGTACATAATCAAGCATCAAGGAGTACTAGGTCAAAATCAAGATCAATACATCAACCGAGGAACTAATCACTCATGAAAGAACAAAACTGACACAAATTCGTCAGTTTATTAGGCACAGAAGCTCACATGGGTCAATTTGTCTGCACGGTAAAGTTAAAGCCAGCCAGAGATATCAAACAGTCTTACCAAGGCCAATCAATCGTAACATATTTATGCTATGAAAAATCGTGAAACCACTGTACAACAAGGTTGAAGAGCTGTAGTAGAGATATCAAAAAAGTTCTCAAAGGTGTGCCAACAATAATCCCATATATGAAAACTAATATGAAATGAGGTAACTAAAATTCAACTATGATGCAACTAAGAAAGCAGTACATTTTTTTGGTTACAAGTAATATCCTATTTATAATTAATAAGCAAAAGCGTGTAACAACTACAAAGCAGTAAAAACAACACTAGAAAGCAATAAAGGATCGAATATCCCTCCCCCAAGCTAAATACAGCACAGTGTCCCACTGTGTAAAAGGTAAGGGAAGAAGAAGGCTCACTCAGCAAGAGCCTTATATTTCACCAGCAAAATCCACAATTCAATCAATTCCAATATGAAATTCACTATGATCTAGGCACCAATCACGATTCATCAATAATAAACAAACACAAAGACCAACCAAATATTGCCAATATCGAGAGTAGTAGGCACATATAATAATTGTTCAAAATTCGTATTGAAAGGGCACAAACTGAAAAGTTACTACCTCTTTAAATGCAAGATGTTTGCCACAAATTTTGTTGAGAAAATCCAAGGATGCTTCCAAGAATGCCAATTAAGGAAGTTCGATTTGCGCCCAAAAATAACTAATTTAATTGGAGTATCAAGTGCATATGGACGGAGTAATTCCAAAATATAAAAAATAACTTCGTTGGTTTGCCTAAACACGTTCCAAATGTGATTGTTTAGCACAAACAGAATATGAATTCAGCAAGTTTCCTGGTTTTGGATCTGCGATAAGAGGGCTGGTGGTAGTTGGTCGGCGATTTTAGAGGGCGCCGGCGGTGGCTTCACCGTCGTCGGTGGAGCTAGTTAATGGGTCGGAAGGGGGCGAGTACTGGGCGAGTGCAAATCTGTCGATGGGAGGGGGTTATGTGCGTCCGCTCTTACAGGTGGGGGAGGGGACTGCTTAGTCTGGTAAGCCGGACTGTCGCCGGCGCAGGTGGCAGTTCTTGCCGGTGGTTGACAGTGGGATGTGCATTTGTGTTGTGATGGCTTGAGTCTGATGGGTTGTGCACTAGAGCGGTGATTAGCGGGTTTAAAAGTGAACAAACTGAAAAGTTACTACCTCTTTAAATGCAAGATGTTTGCCACAAATTTTGTTGAGAAAATCCAAGGATGCTTCTTAGAATGCCAATTAAGGAAGTTCAATTTTCGCCCAAAAATCCCTAATTCAATTGGAGTATCAAGTGCATATGGGACGGAGTAATTCCAAAACATTAAAAATAACATCGTTGGTTCTCCTAAACACGTTCCAAATGTGATTGTTTAGCACAAACAGAATTTGAATTCAGCAAGTTTCCTGGTCGTGGATCTGCGATAGGAGGGCTGGTGGTAGTTGGTTGGCGATTTCAGAGGGCGCCGGCTGTGGTTTCATCATCGTCGGTGGAGCTGGTAATGGGTCGGAGTGGAGTACTGGGCGAGTGCAAATCTGTCGATGGGAGGGGGTTCTGTGGTCCGCTCTTACGGGTGGGGGAGGGGGCTGCTTAGTCAAGCAAGCCGGACTGTCGCCGGTGCAGGTGGCAGTTCTTGCCGGTGGTTGAGAGTGGGGTGTGCGATAGTGTTGTGATGGCTTGAGTCCATTGGGTGGTGCACTGGAGCGGTGATTAGGGGGATGGGCGTTACTGCGGCCGCGGTTGCGGTGGTGAGAGTGATGGTGGCGCTGCGGTGGTGACCGATGATGGGGTTTCCGGCGTGAGGAGGGGGTGAGAGCTGAGTTTGGGAGGCTGAAGTATGAAGTTGTCGCTTGGGTTGTTGTTTACTGTTCCATTGCCTTGGCTGACTTTCCTTTATTTATTTTTATTTTTTCTTTTTATATTTAATCTTTCAGCAGCACGCACAACCCCACAAGCGCGGGGGACACCTCGCGGGAGGGTAGTAGTTTCAGCTTGGAAGGCATCAATCGTCCGCGGGCGAGGGTTTACAAGTGGGGGGCGTGGGATGATGAGGTGAGTTTTTGTCTAGAAATCCTGCGGGCGCGGGCTAAATCCCGCGGGTGGGAAGTGATTTTCAATGTAAAGCACCTAAATCTTTGGCCATGAAATTGCATGAGACCTCGCGGGCGCATGTTTGAGCTTACACTTTCACCTAGGAACAACATTAGCACACCAAAACCACTAAACGACACTTGTTAGCATGGTTAGTCTATAAAAGTATGAATTCAATTGAATTCAAAAACTAAAAGAAACTACGTAAAGAAACTAACTAAACTATAAAAAAAGAAACAAATTCAAGTGAATTCAAAAACTAAAATAAAATACGGAGAGAAACTAACTAGACTATAAAGAAAACGAATTCAAGAGAATTCAAAACTAAAATACGAAAGTAAATAAAACAAAATGAATTCAAAATCTAGAACAAAATAAAAAAAGAAATTAATTAAACTAAAAAAAACGACTTCAAATGAGTTTAAAATCTAAAATAAATTTTTTTTGAAAAGAATAGTTAGAAATTCGAGTTGCCTCCAAAAAGCGCTGGTTTATAAAGGTCCTGCACGACCGTTTACCTCTCTCTTAAACATTTCCTGCATGTTTGGACTTAGGCTCCTTGGCGGTTGGATGCAAGACTTATGATCATCCTCAAGGAGTATCCTATGCATACAAAAGTCGGGGCTAATACACTTCAAATCATTAATACTATAATCTATCGCCATCTTATGATTTTCCGAACAACCAAAGGTTGGAAGAGTTGGCTATCATCGAGTGCATCACTGACAATCACAGGTTTTAACTCATATTCATCTAAAATGACATCCTTCAAGTTAGCGGGAAGAGCTTTAAGTTCGGGTTTCTTTACCTCAATATTGCACGGAGATCAAACTAACCTCTTGCTTTCATCAAAGTCAAACTATTCCCTAGCCAGAGCCTTCTCAATAGCATCCACCTCATTTCTCCAAGTATTGTCATCACCTGTGGAAGAATCAAGACAAAATACCGCCTCCAAGGGATCTCCATAGAGAGCTTGGGGCATGTTATCATGGCAAATCACGTCAATCACATCAATTCTATAGCACTTTTCCTCTAGCATAGGACATTTCAAAGCGGTGCTTAGATTAAAAGTGACCTCATCATCTCCTATAGAAAGTGTAAGCTTACCATTTTTCACATAAATTACTGCACCTGCAGTATGAAGGAACGACCTACCCAAAATGATTGGAATTTGCTTATCTTCCTACATATCAATCACAACAAAATCTACCGGAGTAAAAAATTTACCTACTCTACAGGCACGTCCTCTAGAATACCTAGGAGATTTATTTTGTAAAAAACACTGCATTCCTTAGTAAATGCAACTACCTCCACCTCATTAAAAGCTTTTCTTCTAATCAAGATATCTTTCATGAATTTTGCATAAGCAAACACTTGGGTAAATAATTCTGTGAAAGGAACTGTTACCTGAAGATTCTTGACGACTTCCAAAAACCTACCAAATTATTTGTCCAACTTGCTCTTTTGTTGACGATTGGGAAAAGGGAGTTTGATAGGAGGATCTTAAATAGTAGGCTTTTTGGGCTCGGCTTGCTTAGAGTTCTCATTGTCAGTTTCAGCTTCATCTTGACTTAGGATCCCTTCCCCTTTGTTTCTCACACTCACTGTATCGTCAGAAGACATGGGTGGTCCCTCATAATGAGAACCACTGCAGAGAGTGATGGCGTTTACAAAATTTGTTGGCTGAACAAGTTGTGTTGGGAGAGCATCTTGTTGTCTGTTATAGGATGAAGTGGCCAATTGTGCCAACTCGTTCTCCAACATCTTATTGTGAGCTAGAATGGATTCAATATGTGCCTTGTCAGCTTGTCAGGCTTTTTGCATCTACAACAACATATTTCTCATCTCAACCATTATGGGATTGGCAGGAGGTGCTTGTTGAGAAGGATTAAATGGTGGTCTAGAGAAAACATGAGGATGTTGAGAAGGTTGTTGGTGATAACTCTGGTTTAGTTGTTGTGGTGCAGGAGCATTTAGGACATTAGTGCTCTTATATGACATATTCAGATGATTTTTCAACCCTGGATTATATGTGTTGGAGTATGGGTTGTTCTGCTGATATGATTTAAAGGCATTAACTTGTTCGAGCGAACTCCTGCACTCCTGTGACCAATGTCCAACTATACCACAATTTTCACATAAGATCTCAGATTTTAGTACCTAAAGCAGCAACACTTGCAGGAGAGGAGAGTTGCATATTGTCTAGCTTATTGCTGATGGCATTCATATGTGCAGCTAATAGGGATATAGAATCTATCTCATGCTTGCCACTTTTGTTAGCTAGTCCTTGAGGGTTGCCATATTGAGAACTGTGAATAGCCATCTCTTTGATCAAATCATGTGCAGCATCAATTTCTAGATTCACTAATCACCCATTTGCTGCAGAGTCAAGAATAAGTCTCGAGTTGTTCCCCAAACTATGGTAAAATCCATGAACTAGGAACCATTTCTGCAGGCCGTGATGGGGACATTCTCTCTAAAGATCTTTGAATCTTTCCCAAGCCTCATGTAAAGATTCATCATTGCCTTGGGTGAAATTTGTGATCTCACTACGCAACCTAGCAGTCTTCTCCGGAGGTTAGTACTTTATGTAGACAGCTAGGGCCAAGGTATTCCAGTGTGTGATCCCAAGAGTGGCTCGATTAATCCCATTGTACCACATCTTTGCCTTGTCCCGGATTGAAAATGGGAAAAGAATCTCCCGAATCTGATCTTGTGTCACTCCCTACTGCTTAATGGTAGAACAATATTGGCAGAAAATGAAGATTAGGTTCTTCATTAGGTGCACTACCAAATTGTTTCCTTTCGATCATGTTCAACAATGCAGGTTTGATCTCAAAATTAACAGTTTCGATTTCGAGCATTTGATAGCTCTTGGGAAGTTCAGCCAAGGAGGGCTGGGAAAAGTCCGTAAGTCTCCTAACCATCTCTGATTCTGTTGGAGTAATAGAAACAATGCTGCTAGAATCTAAGTCAGAATCCAAGGGAGTATCTTCCCCTGAATTATCTCGCAACTGTCTGAAGAAGTTCTTCTGTCTATGAAAGGATCTTTCAATTTCAGGATCAAATGGGAGGCCACCTGAACTAAAGCTCCTACGCATAGATGAACTAAAGAGCAAATAATTAAGAGAATGTTTCTCAAATAACAAGTGTTCTTTGAGACATGAGTATATAATCTAGACTCTAAAACAATTAAAGTAAATTAAACAAAACCGTCTCCCCGGCAACGACGCCAAATTTTGACAGGCTAAAGTCGTATCACCTAATCAAAAGTAATCCGAAAGTCCTCTGACAAATAGTAGTCAGGAAAGTAGGGTTGAATCCATAGAGAAACAGTGTTCCTTTCCTAATTGTCGGTCAAATCTAGATTATAGGGAATGAGTGTTGTGTCAATTATACTAAACTGGACTATAACTATATCAAGAATATCAATAATAAAGAGTCTAGGGCATAGGTTCACAAAAGAACAATTATTCAGGAAGAAACACAATAATCAATAATGATAGTTAAATAGGTTGATTTGCTCTCTGAAGTCTAAATTAACCATAGAATGATATTAACAGGCTCTCGCAATTTATTAATACCAACTCTACCTATTGAAACTAGCCTTAATATCAAATTTATACCTCTCGACGCATAACCTAATATTGCAACACTATAACAATCAAATCTGGCCAAATCGGATTGAATAGATATAATAACATTCAATAGGAATCAACATACATCATTAAAAATCAATACGTTATAAACATCCCTTCATAATTGATCATGGATCACCTTAAACCCTAGAAATAGACTACTCAATCATAATTGGAAAAACATATTCATAATTAACTAAGCATACATGAATTGATAATCGAGGATTGAATAGAAATGACAAGAGAAGACAAAGAATACAGATTGTAGGACCAATCTTGCAAAATCAAAGCTTTTAATGAAAATTCAATGTAAAATTGGAGAAAAAGCAAAACTAGGGTTCTTAATTGAGAAAAAGAAAATAAGATGGGAAATTGTAAAATTCACTTGAGTCTTTATATCTTTCTATAACCTAAAACAATTAGAAAAATAGAGCTGAAATCGTCAAAAGATAAGGCCTAAATCGACTAATAGTGCACGGAATAACCGCGGGCGCAGGTTTTCATCCTGCAAAACAGCATCAACTTGTTAAGACCATATCTTAAAAGATAGAAGACTTATTAGGGCTAGTGATATACCGTTGGAAAGATTTTCAAGTATAGTTTCCAAACCCACTATAATCTCTCAATTCCGATCTCTGGATCATGAGTTGTGATCAAAAGAGTACACATGACTCGGTTTCCATACTTCTTTTAACATATTTCTGTTCTGTTTTGGGTTGCAATCTAACTCGAAGATGCCCTTTGGATTTCGATCATTTGACGTAGCTCCCTCCTAGATGCTCCTCATGCTTAAGATTGTCCAATAATGCTCTAATTGTGTTCTCAATACCTGAAAACTATCAAAAACACCGAAAACACACACAAGAGTAATATTTTCACAACTTAAGTAACTATATGCAATTATGGACTAAAATGCAACTAAATGATCATAAAATATAACTAAATGCATCATGAAAGACCTATATACCATTGACTCATCAATCATACCCTTCCTAGCTATTAAACTACTCACTAACCATGGTGAAGATGAAAGAAAAAGCTTTAATCAACAATGTAAGTTCTTCAATGGTAGAAATCATACTAATAATGCTAATCAAATACTAATCACCAACTAATCAATCTTCAAACAATGTAAAACTAAGTATTAAGATAATTAAGATAAAGGTAAGAAGCAATACTTAAATGTAGAATTTGATTAACCAAAAATCTCCATTAATAAAGCTTCAAATCATCAACATCATTTTTAAGATCTACTTTCTCTCACTAGAAAATTCAAGCTCTCTTTCCATAATCTATCTCTAATTAAAGCTAAAATATTCAGAACATGAAATTCAATCTCTGATTATTACAAAAACGGGCTTAAATACCCCCAAAGTAATAGGGATAAGGCCACAAAGGACGAAAAGAGGCTCGTATACGTGTGCAATGGAGCGACCACTCCTTGTACCATGGAGCGGGCGCTCCACTGTCGCTCCATGCTCTCTCCCATGGTTCTTCTTCCCTGGTTCGAAAGTTAGGCCATGGAGCGATTTCTTTTTAGTCAATGGAGCGACTACTCCCCTGTTTTGTCCGTTTTCAGCACGTCTAAGCAAACAACAGTCAAGAGAAGGTTGGATTAGGAGAGAAATGAAAATGCTTATGTAAGGAACTAAATGCAATCCTACTTAAATTCAAATGCTCGAAAACTACACAAGACATGCAACTAACAAAAAGGGTGCAAAGGGAGTCAAAATAGAATATACAAGACCTAATAGGCATCTAAATGACCTAAAACTACTCCTAATTAGTGAGCCTAGGGCTCACTTATCATTAGGTTGTTGCAATATCATTTTGGATTAGCGAGTGGCCTCGATGAACCTAGATTCGTCCTTTTGAGATTTCCCTTTCTTTTTCTTGATCATCTTTCTAGCGTCGAAGTTCTTTTCTCTCATATTGCACTACATAATTTTTTCTCGGGCATCTCCTTTCTAAGGTGGCATCACTCAATTTCCCTTTTATCTTTCTTTTTTCGAACCAATCATTCACATATTTCACACTTTGCTCTTTTTTTTCTATTTTTTCTTCTCATACTCGAGACCACAAATACGCGATCATCTCCAATCCAAGTAAACTGTAAAAATCATCTCATAGACCAACCCATACAAATTCTCCCCAAGGAGAGACTTGGGAGTAATATCGAAATAAAGGTCATGGGCATGTAATAAGGTTTAGTAACACAAAACAGTCATTAGACTCAGCAAGGTGAAGGAGGATAAAAGTATATAAAAAATCACTCTAAGGCTCAAGAATCAGACAAAAGAACGCCTCTATCTAGCAAATGATACAAGTCATCAGATATCAATAAGTATGAGTCAAAGTCAAGATCAATAAGCTAATGAGCAACTAACACAAGAAATTGACTAGACAATAATATGAATCCAATAGGTTGGAATAAGCCTCACAATCTAACCAATTCAGGCATGCACTATCATGTAGTGTATAATAATTGTATTTACTCAAAATCATGGCAATGAAACATTACATCATAGCCTCAAAATCTCAAATGCCTAGCTATCCAGATAACAAAGTTAAATCATTTTTCAAGCAAAGTACAACATGGGGCACAGGGAAGCAATCAAACCAGTCATGAGAATAATAAAAAAAAATTCAACATTTTTCAAAAGCAATAAATCTATCATAGAAAGCAAGAAAAGATATAATATTCCTCCCCCAAGCTAGAATATGCAGTGGCCTCACTACATAAACTAGTTCAGAAAAGGAACCAAAACCAACCCTATGACCACCAAATTACCAAAGTTTTCCACCAAGAAACACTCATAAAGTTCAATGCTCTAAGAAGCTTGTCATATATATGTTCCTGCACACAACTCATAGCATATTATATATAAGGGTGCAAAGAAAAAATAAAATAAGTTATTTCTAAAAAAAACTCTGAAAACTATAAAAACAAAAATCAACGGCGAAGTTATATTTACAAAAGAAAGAAGATGAGAAAATATTTGTCTATTTACATGACTTAAAAGGAAGAAAAGAAACTAAGTTTACATTAATTACATGATCATGAGTCATGCAAAGAAGGAGAAAGAAGGCAAGATGGAGGATATAATATAGGAGATGAAGGAATAAGGTCAAGTTTTTTAGAAAGTGATATCACGTATTTATATAGAGTTTTCTCCCTTATTTACAAGCTAATTTGTGCGTCATTGGAGCTCTTGGGAGCTATTTTGTGCTAAGTATCGTATGTAGTTGTGGTTTCGTGTTTTAGTATTGAATTGCAGGTTTTATGGAGTTTTCCCCTTATTCCCGAGTCTTTTGGAAGCAACCACGGCCTTACGAGATGTTACGAGGCACGTAGGATGGCTCACGAACTTTATGGATAGTTTAGGAGGTCCCAAGACCCCTAAACGTGAAGATTAGAGAGCCAAGGAGTCAAAGGAGGTTTCCGTGCACTGATCAGGCAGAAATGGCCCGATCGGGCGAATAAATATTGATCGGGTATGAAAGTTGCGGACCCGATCGGGCGAGGTTTGCCCGATCCAATCGGGCGAGCAAGCATGTCCCCAGACCCGATCGGGTGACGACCGCCCGACCCAATCGGGTGGAGTGCTGCTTGGTCTCATTCTGCTGCTGCCTTCGAGAGGAACTTGCTGACCCATTTCGTCGCCTGGCCCGATCGGGTGGCTGCCCAAGGCTCGATCGGGTGGGCCGTAATATTAAGTTAATGCTGCGCTGCTGCTACGCGAAGGCCCAAGAGGCAAACCAATGACTTTTGTACCGCGGCCCGATCGGGTACTGTGCTCGGGCCCGATCGGGTCTGGCACCCTTTTACGCGGATTTCGCCTTTTGTTTTTGTTTTTTAGTTAACTTGAGGGGGTATTGTAAATACCTTTTTCCTCATTATTATTGACATCTTTTATTCATCTTTCAATAGGTTTAGACTAGTTTTATTCTTCATTGTTCTTAGTTTAATTCAAACACTTTAGATTAATTTAGAGGTGATCAAACCTATTTCAATTTCAATAAAATTCCTGCTTTCCGTCAGTTGGTACTCTTCTCTACTCTTTATCTCTTTACTTACTTTGATTGCTTAGTTTATTTATTTAATTGTTCATGATGCAATTGTTAGGGTTTCATATTAGTTTTGTCGTTATTAATTCGATCATGTTTGAGTAGTCTCTTTCTAGGGTGTTAGATAGGAAAGCCATGTTTATACCATGATTGTGATTTAGACTCTTATTTATTTCTAGGGCTTGATTAGGGTGATTGTGATGTGATTTGTTCTTTATTGAGTAATTAACGTTATTGCGCAGTTTTGTTGGTTGCTTGTGGTTAATAGTTGTTTGCACAGATCCGTCTTACAACTAGAGGCCTAGGACATGTCAGTAGTTCTGATTACGTTAGTGAACATGCGGCGTATGTTGAACTATGAGCGTTGAGTCTTAACCATAGCTCAACATAGGCTCTAATCCCCCGACACTTGACTTAGGTTTTGGTAGTAGTTGACCCTATTTGATTGGTATAAGCATGGTGGACCGACCTAATACCCTAGACTTTTATTCCATAGTTTAATCCTCGATTTATTCCGTCTTCTATAGTCTATTCTTTAGTTTAATTAATTCCTTCCTGATTTCATCTGGAGTAGCTGAATTGGTTGAATATTGATTTAGAAACTCTGTCTCCCTGTGGATTCGACCCTGCTTCCACTGACTACCTAGTTAGAGGTTCGTAGGTTTATTTTTGATTAGGTGGCACGACTAAAACCTATCAAATTTTGGCGCCGTTGCCGGGGAGACGACTAGTTCTCTAAGTTTTTATTTGATTATTTGGTCTACTTCTCTGTACCTCGTTGGAACTTTATTGTTCCAATTGAGGTACGTTTTACTGCTGCTTTTTGTTTCTTTTGTATTCCCAGGTCCCAAAGAAACGGTTCCCCAATTCCAGCGGACCCAGATCTTACTAGGACAATCAGGCGGATTCGAAAGATAAAGCAGAAAGAAAAGCAGTATGTTCAGCTGAACACCTCTGGAACAGACACCTTGAATTCAGTTATGTCAAAATCACTGAAGTCATATGGGGTGCCCAACCCGGATGGTCTTTCTACTGGACCACCAATGCCCACCATCGCCGCTAACAACTTTGAGATTAAGCCTGGACTCATCAGCATGGTCCAGCAAAATCAGTTCGGTGGGCATCCTACTGAAGATCCGGCAAATCATCTGCAACAGTTTCAACAACTTTGCCGAACCGTTAAACATGCCGGCGTCACTCCAGAGCAACTAAAGGTCATGTTGTTCGAGTTCTCATTGAGGGATAGAGCCCAGAAATGGTTGAACGACGTGAAAGAGACAGAATGGAGTGAGATTTCTGCTGCATTTCTGAGAGAGTATTACCCACCTACTTAAACAGCAGAAATCAGAAATAAACTAGCCACGTTTTCCCAAGAGCCTGATGAAACATTAAGGGAAGCGTGGGCCAGGTTTAGAGATCTACAGAGAGAGTGTCCACACCATAATATGGACAAATGGTTCTTGACGCAGACATTCTACAATGGTCTGCAGCCTCAGACGAAGTGTATTGTTGATTCGTCTGCAGGAGGAGTGTTTTTAGACAAGGCAGTTGATGAGGGTTATGAATTCATATCAAATCTTGCAGCCAATGACCATTCATCATCTAGGAGTTTGACTAAGAAGGTACTTGAAGTTGACGCTATTTCATTGCTTACATCTCAGATGGCGCAACTAACTCAGCAGCTAATGAAGTCTTCTAGTCCGACACCTCCACCCATGAGTATCAATGCTATGTCTGCAGTAGCACCCATTACCTCATCTTACTGCGAGGTATGTGGTGTTCAGGGTCACTTTGGGCATGACTGTCAGTTCAGTCAATTTCAGATGGAGCAGGCCAATGCCTTCCAACAAAGACCACAAACCTTCCCCCCTTCACATAACTACCAAAACCCACAAAACCATCAACCTCCACCTCCACAAAACTACCCTAAACCTTCATACCAGCAAACCCCACAAAATTTCCAAAGACCACCACCACAAAACTTCCATCATCCCAATAACTTCCAAACTCCACAAAATTTCCACACCCCACCTCCACAAAACAACCCACAAGAGCCTAGCAATTCTGAACTGATGAAACTGATATTGTCTATGCAAAAGGCAAATGAGGAAACAAGGAGGGCCCAAGAGAAGCACATCCAACTTCTCGAGGCTCAAGTTGCTCAGTTGGCAGAATCTAATGCACAGAGGCAGCAGGGACAATTGCCAGGGCAACCCGTTCAGAGGGAACATGTGAATGCCATCACTCTTCGTAGTGGCATAGCTTATGATGCTCCTCCAGTGCCCATTGATGAGGTTACCCCAACTGTAGGGAAGAAGAGGGTGGTAGAGGAAGGAAAAAGAAAGAATTCGACGTCTGAAGTCGATTTGTCTGCAGAAGCTGAACAGACAGGGAAGAAAAAGGAGAAGGTTTCTGAAACGCCTTTTACACCAAGGCTACCTTTTCCTCACAGGATGCAACAGTCCAAGGTCGATCAGCAGTTTGGTAAGTTCTTGTCTATGGTCAAGAACCTTGAGGTAACGATTCCATTCACAGACTCAATTACCCAAGTGTCTGTTTATGCCAAATTTCTGAAAGACATGATTACTAAGAAAAGAGACTTTGGTGGGGTAGAACGAGTCGCTCTTACTGAAGAGTGTAGTGCTTTTATTCAAAATAAAACCCCACCAAAGTTAAAAGATCCTGGTAATTTTTCTATACCCTGCCATCTTGGACCTATTTTTATTGACAAGGCTTTGTGTGATTTAGGTGCTTCTGTTTCTGTTATGCCATTGTCTGTTTATAAGAAACTGAACATGGGAGCCCTTAAATGCACACAAATCACTTTACAGATGGCGGATCGTTCTATAAAATACCCTCTAGGTGTTTTAGAGGACGTTCCTGTTAGGGTTTGGAAATTCTATATCCCTGTTGATTTTGTGGTATTAGATATGGATGAGGATGCCCAGATTCCTATTATCTTGGGTAGGCCATTTTTGTGTACTGCTGGTGCTGTAATTGATGTTAAGTCTGGGTCTTTAACTCTTAGCGTTGGCGATGACAAAGTGATGTTTAAACTAACCAATGCTGTTAAGGCTCCTATGCTTGAACAATCTTTTTGCAGGGATAAGGTTTTAGATGAAGTAGGGGTGGAGAAGGTTCCAATTCCACCTAAGGTTGCCTCACCGTCTGGAGGCATTGTCAAGAACATTTGGAGGAGAAAGATGTTTGATGAGGGTGGCACTCATTGCCAAGCCCCTCCTATTTGAGAGAGGGAGGATTATGGTCGTGCGGGACCTTTATAAACCAGCGCTGTGCGAGAGGCAACTCGTATTTCTTTTCTTTCCCTTTTCCTTTTCTTTTTATTTTTCTTCCTTTTGTGAGCGAGAGTGAGGGTACTAACATTGTTTTTCCTCTTAGCATAGTCCTTATCACCTTTTGGCATTGAGGACACTGCCAAGTTCAGCTTGGGGGAGGAGTTCTGTTTGTATTCCCTATCTCTTTTACTGCTTTCTAGAATAGTTTTACTGCTTTAGAAAAATACTGAAAAAAATAAAAAAAAAATATGATTCCCATGACTGGTTTAGTTGCCTCCCTGTGCCCCTGTTGTGCTCTATTTGAAATTGGTTTGACTCTGTTTTCTGGATAGCTGGGCATTTGCGATCTTGAGGCTATGATTTGATGTTTGATTTCTATGATTTCGAGCATTTTTGGATTATATTAGACCAGTTTGTGCTGCATACCTGAATTAGTTAGACTGTGAGGCCTCTTTGTAGCCTATTTAGTGGATTGATATCACGTATTTATATAGAGTTTTCTCCCTTATTTACAAGCTAATTTGTGCGTCATTGGAGCTCTTGGGAGCTATTTTGTGCTAACTATCGTATGTAGTTGTGGTTTCGTGTTTTAGTATTGAATTGCAGGTTTTATGGAGTTTTCCCCTTATTCCCGAGCCTTTTGGAAGCAACCACGGCCTTACGAGATGTTACGAGGCACGTAGGATGGCTCACGAGCTTTATGGATAGTTTAGGAGGTCCCAAGACCCCTAAACGTGAAGATTAGAGAGCCAAGGAGTCAAAGGAGGTTTATGTGCACTGATCGGGCAGAAATGGCCCCATCGGGCGAATAAATATTGATCGGGTATGAAAGTTGCGGACCCGATCGGGCGAGGTTTGCCCGATCCAATCGGGCGAGCAAGCATGTCCCCAGACCCGATCGGGTGACCACCGCCCGACCCAATCGGGTGGAGTGCTGCTTGATCTCATTCTGCTGCTGCCTTCGAGAGGAACTTGCTGACCCATTTCGTCGCCTGGCCCGATCGGGTGGCTGCCCAAGGCTCGATCGGGTGGGCCGTAATATTAAGTTAATGCTGCGCTGCTGCTACGCGAAGGCCCAAGACGCAAACCAATGACTTTTGTACCGCGGCCCGATCGGGTCTGGCACCCTTTTACGAGGATTTCGCCTTTTGTTTCCGTTTTTTTGTTAACTTGAGGGGGTATTATAAATACCTTTTTCCTCATTATTATTGACATCTTTTATTCATCTTTCAATAGGTTTAGACTAGTTTTATTATTCATTGTTCTTAGTTTAATTCAAACACTTTAGATTAATTTAGAGGTGATCAAACCTATTTCAATTTCAATAAAGTTCCTGCTTTCCGTCAGTTGGTACTCTTCTCTACTCTTTATCTCTTTAATTACTTTGATTGCTTAGTTTATTTATTTAATTGTTCATGATGCAATTGTTAGGGTTTCATATAAGTTTTGTCGTTATTAATTCGATCATGTCTGAGTAGTCTCTTTCTAGAGTGTTAGATAGGAAAGCCATGTTTATACCATGATTGTGATTTAGACTCTTATTGATTTCTAGGGCTTGATTAGGGTGATTGTGATGTGATTGTTCTTTATTGAGTAATTAACGTTATTGCGCAGTTTCGTTGGTTGCTTGTGGTTAATAGTTGTTTGCACAGATCCGTCTTACAACTAGAGGCCTAGGACATGTCAGTAGTTCTGATTACGTTAGTGAACATGCGGTGTATGTTGAACTATGAGCGTTGAGTCTTAACCATAGCTCAACATAGGCTCTAATCCCCCAACACTTGACTTAGGTTTTGGTAGTAGTTGACCCTATTTGATTGGTATAAGCATGGTGGACCGACCTAATACCCTAGACTTTTATTCCATAGTTTAATCCTCGATTTATTCCGTCTTCTATAGTCTATTCTTTAGTTTAATTAATTCCTTCCTGATTTCATCTGGAGTAGCTGAATTGGTTAAATATTGATTTAGAAACTCTGTCTCCCTGTGGATTCGACCCTGCTTCCACTGACTACCTAGTTAGAGGTCCGTAGGTTTATTTTTGATTAGGTGACACGACTAAAACCTATCAGAAAGGAACATGAGACTCAAAACAATAGGTTGTACTGGCAAAGACTCATAAATCACCTCACTCTCAACTTGGCTTTCATCCAAGGAGGAAATTTCAACCATGGTTTCTTCCTCAGACAATACATTCATCACCTCAGTTTTTCTCTTAATCTTTTCATCATCCTAATAGCTCTTATTTATTATCCAACCCTTATCATCATTATAAATAAACGGTTTAGGGCTGGAAATTTGAGTAGATTGACATTCATATTGGGAATAGGGGTCAAAACCATTTACCAATGTCATATCACAAGAAGAAATATCATGAAAAGTGGACTGACAATTAGAACAAAAAGGGGATGGTGTCATGTAAGTTTGGGGTGAATGATCATATGAAGACATCTCCTACTCGTAAGTATCCCTTGCCAACGACACAATTAAATCCCAACAATAATCAGGTGCTTGGAATAGAAATTCTCCATTAGACCTAGATTCTAACACCATCCTAGTTTCTTCATTTAACCCCTCATAAATCACTAGGCACATATCGCACAATTCAATTCCATGATTAAGAACAATAAAATCACCAAGACTATTATAGTACTTCCAAAACACTTCATTCTCCTAATGAGGAAAAGAAAAAATTGCTCTAGAATTACTAAAATGTACATGAGGTTCGCAAAACATATGAGGTAATTCAGGAGAGCGCATGCAAACATTATTTGGATATTGACACTAAGAATATGCATCAGACACATAACTATTGCAATACCCATTATCAAAATAATTTATTTCCCTTGGAAATTGCAATACCCATTTGTGTAGTTATATTGCCCTTGCAAAATCAACGTTATTACAGTCATATTGCCCTCAAAATTTGGATAACCTTCTCCATACGAATTATAATCAGGTCACTCCATGTAAACTAGCTCATAAATGAGGAAGTAAGAAAGAAAGAAATAATTGACAAAATAAAAAAATAAAAGATAAAAAATATTTACACAAGAAAAGTCTAAGTAATCGAACTAAAACTAAAAAATTAATGTGTTTTGAAAAAATATACCACAAGTGCACGATGTCTGTTGTTAGCAAAGCCTTGCAAGTACAGGTCGATTCCAAATGGAGACAGGTTTTTATAGTTAATATTCGATCAGCTACTTCAGATGAAGTGAAGCAAAAAGAATGAACTACTAATTAAAATAATGAAAACAGGATTAAACTGAAGATTTAACTTATAAATTAAAAATCTAGGGAAATAGTTCGGTCCACCATGCTTATACCATTCAAGGGGTTCAAATAACTAACAATACCTAGGTCTAGAATCGAACGATTAGAGGAAGTGTTAATCCTATGGTCAGGCCTCAACGCCCATGATTCAACATATGCCATATGATCACAAACATATTCAGAATTACTAATGTGTTCTAGGCCTCTAAAAGTAAGATTGATTTGTACGAACAATTATAAGCCATACGTAATTCATGAAATTGGCCACTAACATAGATCGCAGATTCAAGAACAAATTACACTTTAATCGCTCTAATCACGACCTAAAAAATAATATCAATTCAAATAACAATCATGGCATAACCATGGCTTTCCTCCCTAAAACTCTACAAAGACGAATACTCACTCATAATTGTATTAACAACAATGAATCTAATATAAAAGTCAATGCTTTTCATCATGCGATTATATAACTAAACTAAGCAATCAAAGGTCAAAGAAGAAAATAGAAATTGAGAACAATACCAAGTGACGGCCATTAAAGAACTATATTGAAGCAAATCCAAGCTTCGATCGCCTTAAGAAGTAAAACTAAAGTGTTTCTCTCTCAAAATCGTTTAAACTAAACTATTGAATGTTGGAAAATAAAGTGTTTGACAAAATAAAACTCTAAACTATTTAATATCTTAGGAAAGCTTTAAAAGATAGTGTACAAACCTAACAAAAATGGGTTTCCAGGTGCTCGGCCCAATCTAATACGGCGGAGTCTTTTTCTCTTGTTTTCATCATTAAAACGCAGCCAAAGAGATATGTCATCAGGCCCTATCAGGCGAGACCGTCCAATCCGATCGAGCGTGAAAACTGGCAAATTTGCGTCAACTTGTGAAGGTAGTATCTCTCAAAGCAGAAGTTTTGCTCTACCTCTCATTGGGAATCCCTTAAAGTCTAGATTCTAACCCAATTGGAATTTATTGTTTGTCAATCTTCTATCAAAAGTTATGATCAAAATAGTAAACAGGTGTCAATTTTGGCACTTCTTTCACTAACTCTTTGCTTCATTCTAACTCAAAATTGTCCCAAACGGATGCATCGTGATCCTTGTGCAAGCTAAATTCATCCTCAATGTTAAATAGGCTAGATATTTGATAATCATGATTAAGGCGTATCAAAATCTGAAAATCATCGAAACAAGCAAACGGAGAGTAGTAGAGCAAAACTTACGTAATTCATGCCATTATGCACCTAAATGCTCTATAAGGAGTTCTAAATGCAATCTAAATGCATTTAAAAACTATATATAAATGTGATACATCAACATCTCACTCTTTTAATTCATTGCACAAACAGAAATCTTATGAACACTTAAGAAATTCAGTATTTCTCTTATTTCCAATGGGTCATCCATTCCTCTAACATTTCAATACTCAAGTATTATCATGATAGATAAGGGTTTGGTCCCCTACCACCCCGAGGCCTACCTGAGTCTTGAATACCATTGAAAGCTATCATTTTTGAAGCATGATACCTTACTTGTTTCCCCTTATCCTTTGTCTTCCTAGTAACCATCTTACAAACACCCTCATCATCATTATCCTTGCTCCTATAGACATTCCGAAGTTCCAATTGGAGTATGAACAGGAGTAATCAGATTCATATAGTCAACCACCATTGTATTATTTGGAGTAAAGACGACAACCACTGGAGTATTTTGATCCTTCTCCAAGTTACGTCCCTCTACCACACACTTAATTTCAGTAGGCCTTTGGACATCCTGTGTATCATTCACAACATTTTTCTTAACCCATTTTTGCTATGGAGCTTTGAGTAGCTTGAATTGCACAGCTATGCCCTATAACATTACATTTCTTACAGAAGGGAAGAACGAAGCCAATCATATACCACATATTAAGATATTATTTTCCCATTTGCATTAGGAATCTATTTAGTCACATCCATTTCAATCAAGAGTCTAGCAAAAAGGCACTCTCAATGCTTTAGAAGTGTGATCATCAGCATACAATGGAACTCTAATTAAGCTGCCTATTCTAGCAATTAAGTAGGAGATTTGGTAGCTTAACCCAGATTGCCACCACTTTCAACACTTCACTATCAAAATTGAATTTAGTTGACCATTGCTTCAGAATCATTGGCTTGCCATAGAGAAGATGAAGTCCATAAAACATATTTGCATCTCTAATGTCATTGCTCAACAACCTAATCACAAAATACCCCTCTCCATGTTTAAACATCAAAGGTTCCAGAGCTAAGTTCCATTAAGAGATGACAAAAGATTTCAAAGAGGTTAATGTTGGGTTCTGACCCACTACATACACAATCACAACATTAAGCCATTTCTCATCCATCTATCTCCTTTTTCTCTAATCGGGCAGTAGGAATCCCTTTTGTATTGGTAGGAGCTACAAAACTGAGATCTTACTCTATATGATGAATGCCTTCCAGCTTTTTTGAGCTTCCTCTCCAAGCATAGCTCTAGCATTCTCCTTCGATTTAGCAGATTTCTGATGTTGAGCTTGTGAAACTTTTCCATTCCCTTTCTCACTCTTTGGACCTTTTCCATGAACAAAGGGTGTCGAAGAAGATTCCTTATACTAAACCAGCATCGGAGAGCTACTTCCCAATCAGGTGGTCATCTTCTTCCCCCCATTTAGGCTTGAAGGCGCATGATAGCAAGAACATTATCATGCACTAGATAACAGACCATTAGACAGAGAAAGCTATTAACCTCTACAAGATTTTGGCTTAAGTAGTTGATCTTGGTTTTAATAATACTTCTTTACATGACATTAGGATGATGGGAAGTTAAACTGTAAGTTAAACATCATACATAAAAGAGAAAGGAAAATTTGACGCCAACTGTCCAAACTATTGCCCATCTTCTTAAAAAGGGATGAACTATTGATAATCCAGGAACAGTCCAAACTATTACCCTAATCTTCCAGAAACAGTCACAGTGACCTGATTACCTGTTATAACAGATAAACTTAAGGTCACGTGACTAGCACGTGACCTTTTAATGAATTTTATTTTTTTTTTCTTCAGTTTCACTAGCACCCACCCATTCTCCACTCTCTCCACACTCCTCCTTCCCTGTAAGGCTGTAACCGCAGCAACCCAACCTTAATTCTCTCTCCACCTCCCCCTCCCTAGAAACCACCAATCCAGTTATAACAGGGAAACACTAATATGATAGGAGTCTTCTTTGTTCTCTTCAAAACTTTAATACGATAGCATGGTAGCATCATCAACAGTATTATCATATTCATGGCTGCTTCTCTTCAAAAATTTAAACATCAATATCTTGTTATTCTTATCCCAATGGAGTCCAATTTCATCTCCTATGCCAAGCATTCTTCTTTTAACAACTTCACTCATCCATCTTTTCGTGAACCACAACTCGATTCCAGGAAGCGCTTTTGCCATGATCTCATAGTTCAGGCCCATTATTCTTTCTCTTTGATCCCTTTTTATCTTTCTTTTTTTGATTCTTTGATCATTTGTTTGAAGTTTGATGATTTTTTGTGTAACGGGTTTTTTGGGATTTTCAGGGATTTGTGATCTGGGCCTTCCTGGATCAATGTTGTTAGAAATATTAATATCCTAGCAAAATCTTGGCTTTGCTAATCTTTTCTTGATTGAATGGGATACATTCTTTTTTTCATAATAATTATTGGGATTCTGTTACATTTTAGTTTATGATTTCATTTTGGTATTCTAAAGACAAAATAATGTAGTGAATAATTGATAAGTTTATCTTGCATTTGTACTTATATTAGTTCTACAATGGCTTGTTTAATTTAATGTAATTTCAATCGAGTTTGATGTTTGTATTGGATGTAAATTTGAGGGGATTTTGGGTAGTGTTATTGTTGAGTCTGTTTGCTAGATGTAACAGAGACACTTTTTGGTGGAGAATATAGTAAGGAAACAATACTACTTTATTACAGCTTCAAAAGTTAATGCTACCATATTTGACAAAATAGATTGATGCATTTAGGGGAGGGAACTTTTGAGGAATCTCAGAATTAGGTGTAAGATGATAAACTAATAATACTGCTGGCGAGTCAGCGAGTTCCCAGCGAATCCCGGCGAGGGATTTGGGTTTTCTTTGGTTGTCATGGGAAACAGGGAGGCCAAGAAGAGTATAAGAGAGGTATTGCGTTTTCTGGTGTTTGAGTAGGTAATGTGTATTAGGTTTTGTTTACTGGATGTGGTGGATGTGGTGGTTGCTAAGGAGGGGGGAGGTTGAGAGGGAATGAAGGGTGGGCTGTTGGGGTTTAAGGGAGGGAGGAGCCTGGAGGGAGAGTGGAAAATGGGTAGGTACTAGTGAAACAGATCTTAAGTTTATCTGTTATCACAGGTAATCAGGTCATTGGGACTGTTTATGAAAGATTAGGGTAGTAGTTTGGACTGTTCCTGGATTATTAATAGTTCATCCCTTTTATAGAAGATGGGATAGTTTGGACTGTTGGCGCCAAATTTTTAACAAATATATTATTGACTGTGAGAGGCAGATGTGGAAGTTATGAGGAAAATGAGAAGTATTTAGGAAGTAATTCGTCGGATTTAATGAGAAGATAGAAAAGGCCAAAAGTAATGTGGATCCGGGATGGATCCAAGTTTAAGTCCTCACAACCTACACTCAGTTATGATTCGTTAAGGATTCTAAATCAAATTTAGGGTTTCACTCACCGTAAGCTCGAAATAGGAGGGATAGTATTGAGATTAAACAAGTTAGCTTCACTCACTAATTATATTAACCTCGCTTAGAATTAGGTTTTCACTCGCCTAATTAATAAGGTTCTTGTTATTATCTCTAAAAACATAGGAACTTGGAAAGATGTACATGCAAATTCACAAAGACAATGAGCCCGAAATTTTAATTCAATTCACTCTTACTGATTTTATTAATGTTGAAGCTTAAATAGCTTCCAAACCGGTTTTAATGGACCGAAAATCAGCTAACAAAATAAGGGGCAAGGGAATATTACAACTTGCACCAAAATAGAATAAAGGAAACAATCTTCCAACATACACTCTCTTAATAACTGAAAATGAGCAGCCCTAAAGCCCCCTTTCACACGCCTAGTGTGAACATAATCATACGGAAATCTTCCTAATATTCTCCCCTAATTACTACTCATGACTAGAGCTGTCAATTCGGGTGTGTGGGTCGGGTTCGGGTCGGGTCATGTTGGGTCGGGTGTTGGCCGGGTCGGGTCAGGTTCGGGTATCCCGTTAGATAGGTCGGATCGGGTTCGGGTCGGGTCACTTTCGGGTCGGGTTGGACCGGGTCTAAATCACTTCCGGGTTCGGGTCGTTTCAGGTCGGGTCAGTCGTGGGTCGGGTTTGGTTCGGTTCGGGTTTTGAACAGGTTACAACGGTTAAATTCGGGTTCGGGTAAGGTTCGGGTCGGGTCTTTATCGGTTCGGGTCAACCGCAGATCGGGTTATGCCCGGGTCAGGTCGACCTCGGATCGGGTTATGGTCGGGTCGAGTCAACATCGGTTCGGGTTATGGTCGGGTCAGGTCAACCTCGGTTCGGGTTATGTCCAGGTCGTGTCAACCTCGGGTCGGGTTATGGTCGGGTCGGGTCAACCTTGGTTCGGGTTATGTCCAGGTCGTGTCAACCTAGGGTCGGGTTATGGTCGGATCGGGTCAACCACGGTTCGGGTTATGCCTGGGTCAGATCAACCTCGATTCGGGTTATGTCTGGGTCGGGTCAACCTCGGATCGGGTTATGGTCAGATCGGGTCGATCTCGTATTTGGTTATGTATAGAGGTGTCAAAAGCTGACCAGATCCGATTACCCGACCCGTCTCGACCCGGAGCCGGACCTAATTCGATCCGAGAATTGCACACCCGAAACACGTTCTGGTCCCGACCTACAATTGACCCGACACTAATATGACTTGGTATGACCGGACTTTAAAAAGTAATTCACTTTCTTCCACGTATCCTAATTCACATAATTAACATCAATATAAAATTAACTCTCTTTCTTTCCATATCTTTGTAAATTTCAATATTGTTAACACGATATTATTGATAAATCCCTACGATATAATAATCTAAAAATCAGTAAAAGATATATTAAAATTTTCCTCTGTATATAAAATAATTGAAACATTATATATTAGTTTGGGTTGGCACTTAGCACATTTAACAATTTAACCTAACTCTCATTTGAATCGAAATAATATATAGTTCACCATAAATTGGTTTAAAGACTTTCAATCAATAATTAATGTAAAGAACAATAAAAAAATAATCTTTTTTACTAATTGGTTTAAAGACTTACAATCAATAATAATTAATGTAAACAATTTAATAGCTATGTACCATTATAAATGGTACTTAAAATTAATCTTTTTAATTAAATAAAATTACCCGTGAGATGTAATTCCCAAATTACTAAAGAAAGATGATTCAATTCAAAGCATTAGACTCTTTCATTGGTAATTTTACTTGGTTAAGTTTCCAGTAATTTTATTTTGTTATTACACCAATTAATATTTTGTCATAGGCAATTTAATTGGAAAACAAGTAATTTGGCCAGATTTCGTTGGTAATCTCACAAGCAGATCCTTCACTTCCCAAGTTCCCATGGCACCAATTCATCATCCATAACATATCCTTCATCATTCTCATCACCAACACCAACACCAAAGTTCTCATACAATCCGTCATTCTTGTGATGTTTATCAACAATGTTGCTCAAATCCATAAATCTAATACCAGATTAGGCTATTAAATGTATTCCAACAATTAGGGGAAATTCTGCCCAGATTTTAATTACATTCCATCGATCTCGACTCGCCGGAATCACCTCCTTCATTGTTTGAACTGGGTGGTCGGTGGTGTCAGGAGTTCACGCACGAGGCTGTTGCTCTCGTTTTTCGGGTGGCGAATGAGTTTGGACTCAATCATCAACACTATCCACAACAGTTTTCAAGAAATACCACATTCACAAATTTCCCAAATCATAAATTAAAACTTTAGAATTCAAATTGCTGCCATATAACAAATCTCAAACAACAAGGCTAGAGATTTGAAGAAGAAAAAACCAAAAACTAAAATTATCATAACTTCCCATAAAAACAAATGAAAGAGTTAATAATTAAATAAAAAACGATGAGATGTCCCTATTAGATGTAGAGCATTAACAAGTAGATAATATTCGTACTTATACGAACAAGTAGATAGAGACTATGAAGAAAGCTTCAACAGTATAGGCTTTCATGGTGTAATTCAACCATAAAAGCTCCACATCTAGAACTTTAAGGTCGAATTCGACCAGTTAAAACCCTAAATAACTCTACAACTCCAACCAAATGGGGTGAGTTAGATATAGATGCAAAAGAAGCCAATAGCCATTAAAGGAGAAAAAAATAGAAGATGAGTGAATTTCATTCGATTGAAGAGAACCAAAAAGAAAGAAGATGAAAGAAACAGAGGAGGAGCGGCACATGAAGTGGAAATGATGGTGAGTTTAGGGTTTAAGAAAAGTGTAGGGTACACATATGACAAAAGAGAGAGTAGTTTTAGATCGTCGATTTGTGTTGTATATTATATCTAACGGCTAAGAATGGTAATCCATGTGTGCTTGTGATAGTAAGTTTTAAGTCATAGATTAGATTTTATCAATGGTTGAGATGATCTGTTTTTTCTTTGTTGAATTTACATGTTTAAGTATATGTTTTGATCAATTAATGAGATTAAAGCATTATCATAATTTGTAATTCAATGATAATATAATTACGATGAAATAAAACTTTTGTCACGAAAAACTTTTTTACTAGTTATAAAGACGATAATGTTTAATAGTTGTTATTGACGTAAGATTTAACTAATAATCTCGTTATATTAATTAATGATCGGTCAAACTAACACTTAATTGACCTAATGTATTAGTATAAGTTTTAGTATACATTTATTCTAATTCACTGATGTAATGTATTGATGATTGATCTAAGGCATTGATCTTTAAATATTGATATAGTATATTGAAGATTGATCTAATATACCAATACTGTTTATCGTAAACATTGATCTAATATGTCGATGATTGATCTAATACACTAATCCTGACATATTGATTCTCGTTCTATCTAATACAATAATCTTAACATCTTATACGCCGATCTAGTACATTGGCAATTGATCTAATACATTGATCTTAATTATCTTATATATTGATCTAAT
The DNA here is from genome assembly GCA_947645195.1 of Patellifolia procumbens. Lineage (NCBI taxonomy): Eukaryota > Viridiplantae > Streptophyta > Magnoliopsida > Caryophyllales > Amaranthaceae > Patellifolia > Patellifolia procumbens. The sequence continues at coordinate 4,827,051 of CANSGD010000406.1, forward strand.
ATGTCGATGATTGTTCTAATACACCAGTCTTAATTATCGTATACATTGATTTAATATATTGAAGCACGTTCTAATGCTTAGATCTTACCTATTGTTTGATCTAGTATGTATATGAAAATTGCTATAATTCATTAATCTTAACTATCTTACTCATTGATTTATAGTATATTGTTGATTGATCAAATACATTGATCTAAACTATCCTATTAAATATACAGAATTGTCAGTCTAAATTGTTTACATCTTGGGGAGACGTTGTTCTAATGTATTGATGGTTGTAGTATGTCATTACCTTATTGTATTTATTTACTAATTAAGTATTAATGATTGTATTATGTCACTATTATGAATGCTAGTTTAAACTAATTTTAGCTCATTTAAATGAATGTTTTAAGATAGTTATTATTTAACTACTATATTGATCTTAACTTTATTATTAAATTCATCTACTATATTGATTATTAATCAATAGATATACCTTAACTATCTACATTGATCTAATATACTAATGACTGATATAATAATAATATATAGATATAGACTATCTTATTAATTGATCTAATATATTCATCATTGATATAATATATTACTCTAACTATATAACATATTGATCTAATATATATACTTATATATTGACGATTGATCTAATACACTAATCGTAATTATCGTATACACTAATCTAATATATCGATGATTGATCTATCTAATGCGTTAATCTTAACTATATTACACATTGATCTAATATGTGGGTGATTGATCTTAACTATCTTATAAATTGATCTAGTATATTGATGATTGATCTAGTACACTAATTTTGATTTTCGTAAACATTGATTTAACGTATTGATGATTGATCTAATACACAAAGCTTATTGATTTTAACTATCTTATACATTATTCTAATGTATTAATGATTGATCTATCTAGCTAGTACATTAATCTTAGTTGTCTAATACGTCGATCTAATATATAGGTAATTTGGCTAATAGATTGATCTTGGCTTTATTATTAGAATAATTATATTGATAGTTGGTCAAATACATCAATCTTAACTATCTTAGTTAGAGATGTATGTTGATGATTGATCTAATACATTTATCTAAGTATTTACACTGATATAATATATTAATAATGATACAATATAAAGTTCAATTGTAATCAATTTTCTATATAATATGAATACGAAGTTCTTTGAAGTTCTTTGATGCTTATTTGTAATGAAACTTATACACACACACACACATATATATATATATATATAATTAGTTATCTATTATAGATGTAATTAGTATGTAGAAAGTTTATAGTATAAAGTTCAATTGTAAATAATTTTTTATATAATATGAATACTAAGTTCTTTCAAGTTATTTGAAGTTTATTTGTAATCAAATTTATATATATATTGATATTATTTATATTTAATACATAATTTTAAATAAAACTAAAGGTTTTAATTTGAAATAGTCATAATTTTAAATAAAACTATCATTATCCTTTTTATTTGAGGTAATGTAGAATCATTACTATTTTTGATAAATATTCACAAAGATCATCAATTTTGAACATAATTTTGAATATTCAATTAGGATGTCTTGTGAAGCTATATTTTGAATATTCAAACTAAATTAAGACATAATAAATCATATACAAATACTGTGTATTTTTTAGGATTAATTAATTTGTGTAATTTACTTTAGCTAAGTGTATTCAATTAGGATGTCTTGTGTAATTTTTAGGATTAATTAATTTGTGTAATTTACTTTAGCTAAGTGTATTTTTTGAATTAATTACGTGATTATGTTCCTCTTTTATAGATATTGTGTATTTTGGTGAAGATTAAAAGTTAGGAAGATGAAATATTCTATACTTGAACACGATTTAAAATATTCTAAATTTCATAAATCTCTCAAAGAATCACTAGTTCTGAATCCAATTTTACATTTTTCATTAAAAATAATGATTTAGAATGTTTAATAAAGGTATATTTTGAATTACTTAAATTAAATTAGGAGTCACTAAAGAAAATAAGGTATACATAATTTAGAATATTAAATTGGAATGTTTAATTAAGGTTATCAGAAAGAAGTAGTGTTGAATGTTCTATTGTAGACTCGGGTCATGATGAGGTCAGGTCGGGTCATGTTCGGGTCGGGTTGAGGTCAGGTCGGGTCATAATTGGGTCGGGTTGAGGTCAGGTCGGGTCATGTTCGGGTCGGGTTGAGGTCAGATCGGGTCATGTTAGGGTCGGGTTGAGGTCAAGTCGGGTCATGTTCGGGTTGGGTTGGGGTCGGTTCAAGTCATCATTGGGTCGGGCTGAGGTCAGGTCGGGTTGAGGTCGGGTCGGGTCATGATTGGGTCGGGTTGAAATCGGGTTACGTCGGGTAAATTCGGATATGGGTTGAGTTCGGGTCGGGTGCAGGTCGGGTTCGGGTCAACAATTGTCGGGTCGATTCGGTTACGGGTTGAGGTCAGGTCGGGTGCAGGTCGGGTTCAGGTCGAGGATTGGCGGGTGTCATTCGGTTACGGGTTCAGTTTGGGTCGGGTGCAGGTCGGATTCGGGTGTATCATTTCTCGGGTCGGATCGGGTCGGTTCCGGGTCGGGTTCGGTTCAAAATCTTGGAGCAGGTCAGGTTTTGACAGCTCTACTCATGACAACTAACGACTTGAGGACAAGGAATAAAATTACATTTCAAACAACACTAAAACTGTCTGAATTCCAAGAGGAATTTTTGGCCTGACTTTATTAGAACAAAAGACTTAATTAACTAACTAAACTAACTAGACTCTTGGATGTAAAAATTCCCAACTTTAAGAGTTAAGGATAAAAACCATGACCATATTAACTAGAAAGTAATAACCATATATTAGAAAAGAATTAATGAATTAAAATCACATTAAAAAGATAAATGGAGCTATTCCAAACCCCTAAGTACTTTGTTTTAATAATATAGATAGAGTAACAAAAATTTATGACGTGTGTTACGGACTCGAGGTGCTCGAATTTTCCTCATGCACAGCAAAGAAAACTACTTGTAATTTCTCTAATCTAGATATTTTTGGGTACTTTTAAGATGCACGCATTAACAAAAAAAAAAAAAAAGAACCAATGCAGTTTGGTGGATCACGACGCCATTAAGATATAGTGATAGCGATAGTTACCTCGTCATAATTTCTAGTTTTTTTAATACCTCTATTAGAAATGGATTAGCTACCGAGTGGACATATGTAGCCATTCCCATTATTTACCGTCAAATGGTCAATTAAATGCTGACCAAAAGATAAATAAATATAATGTCTGCATCCTGTTCTACTCTTCAAGTCCTAGCACAGTTCCTCTTGAATCTACAATCATAACAACAAAACTATATGTCTATATGTATGTAGCCAACTCGATTATCGTAATATTGAATTAATCTTTAATTCTTCAACAAAGTTTACAACTGAAAACAAAGAAAGTATACCATCATCTATTAATCATTTATCTAGGATGATATGCCAAAGGAACTAACTCCGATAAGGGAGTTCCAGCCGGAGTGGGACCAACCGACGGCGCGGGAGAGTTCCGGCAAAGAGGACAAGTCGGGTTCATCAGAAGCCACTGATCAATACAATTAACATGAAAACAGTGATTACAATGAGGTATGCATCTTACAGTTTGTTTAGGCTTATACTCTGACAAGCATATGGAACATGGACCATTATTAGGCTTAGGGAGCCTCTTGCTCTCTCCTAACACCACCTCTGGATATAACACTTCCTTTTTGGGCTGCAAACCACGGACCACCTTTACCATAACCGGGCCAGGCAGTGCGTTAATAGTTGTAGGACTGCTGCTGGGCTGCTGCTGTTCCCCGTTGTTGGCATCGTCGTCGTTATCGAGGTGTCTTGCGCCGAATGACTTGATACGGATGCAGGCGTAAGAAGCAAGCATGATGGTGGAAATGAGGACAAGGATGCTAACTGCGATGGCAATGCCATAGCCAAGGCCAACGTTAGAGGTTGTGATTGTGGTGGGAGATTGGTATGGGATTGAAGGGATTGGTGTTGACATGAACTACTCATGAGGAAGTGAGAACAGTTAAATAAATAAATGTAGGGATTTGAATTTGTAATGTGGGGGTAAGTGTAGGATAAAGGGATGAACTAGAGGAGGAAGGTGTCTTTTTTTGTGGGTTGTTGAAAGAGAGGAAGAAAGAGTGTGAAAAAAGAAAGGAGCATTTAAGAATTTGAAAAGTATTTTTTCTAACGGATGGTGATACAACAATGTACTATACGGATCTTACCGCTTTGACAAATAGACTAGAAAAATTGTTAGAAAATACCAAGGTTTTATCACTTTTTTAAAATAAACACCAAGGAGTTGAAATTATTAATTTAATTACCTTTAATAATTAAAAAATTAAATACATCATTTAAGAAATAATTAAACGAATTAAATCTCTTTACTTTTTACCGAATCTTCATTGAGGTAAAAGAATTGTTAATTGCAATTTGACAATAAAAAGGGATATGACTTTGTGGTAGTACCTATAACATTCCAACTAAAAGGTCGTGTGTTCAAAATATATTTTTTTTCCTTATAATAATAACATGAATAAAATGCGAAGGGGGAGTGTCCTTGCAATTCTTATTCACGCTTTTTAATATACAAAATTACTTGTTTTTTGGAAATATTTTGACAGAAAATTATCATGTACGATGATGGCATAGAATGACACGTGGCAAGCTGAAAGTTTAGATTTTAGGTCCAGATGATTCTCAGGGTTCTTGTTTACATGTTACAATTTAGTAATTTGATACAACTAAATTATATGTTGTGAACATACGTAGGTAGAAAAGATAAATCATTTTATTCGTAATATGCATTGGAATATTGTAGTTTAAGGGACTCTAGGTTGAAAACAACTGAATTAAAATTAACTGAACTGAACTCAAATAAAAGTAATTACATATAAGAGAATGAAACTAATAAATTAATAAAATAATATAATAAAATCAATAAATAATAAGCTAATAAATAATTATTAATATTAAAAAATTAAAAAATAATTAACAAAAGAAACAATGATAAATAGCAATAATAATAACCGCTAATGAAGTTGGTGATATTAGTTGATGTTCGACAATATTTTTATTTTTTTGATACAAATGGAAAAAATAAAAACAAAAAAAAATTATAATGATAGTAAGAAGAAATAATAATAAGAAGAAGAAGAATAAGAAATTATAATTATATAGTGATAATAATGAGAAATAAAAATAATAATATAATTAGCAAAATAAATTAGATCAACATTAATAATATCAACGAAGATGATCAAATAATGATAAATAATACTTCCTCCTTTTCTTTCTAATTGCAATAAACTCAAGTAGGTGAACTCCTAGGCAAAATTTTTAGTGTGAGTGTGGAAGGGTTTGAGAGAAAAAGATGGGTATGTGATAAGAAGAGAGATACAAAGAATTGACTTGTAAAAAAAGGAAAGAAGACAATTGTTGCAATTAATTTGATAATTCCGTATTTGGCAATTGTTGCAGTTAAAAAGAAATGGAGGAAGTAATAATAATCTCAATAACTAAATTAGACTGAATTGAATAAAGTTGAAATAAAACTGAATCGAGCTAAACTGAACTGAACTGAACTGAAGATACGTTGTAGAGAATAGACTCTAACTTGTGTGTTAAGAAAGAAAGACTAAGATAATGAAATAACTCATCTTATTTGTAGCATGCATATGATTGTAGCTTAATCTTTGATTGTCATTAAAGCCATAATAATATTTTTATTTGTGATGAGAAAAACATTAAGCACGTGGTGCGGTAGCGGTTAACACTCTTTTATTTCACGTGCGGAGGTCATGTGTTCAAAACTCAATATTGCCAACAATTATAATTTTTCCTTATGATAATGACATGGGTAAAATGCAATTGATGAAGGGGGGAGTGCCATGTGGCTGCTTTTAATTCTTACGCTTTTTAATACATATATAGATATACAATATATAATTATTGAAGGTAATTATAAAAGAAAAGAATTAAGAGTGTGGTAGACTACTAGTGGTTAAAATGATTAAGGCTCTAATTTCAATTTTAGCACAGAGCCTGTCAAAATTATAGGACATTCCTAAGTTCTAATCCTCCACTATACTATTATTTTTTTCTTTCATTAAAATAAATTGTGATATATGAATGGAAACCAAGAGTTGAGTTTTAAGTTTTGAAATTCATATTATGAAATACTCGTTTTTATTGAGAATTAATGTATTAAATGACTAAAGTTATATCTTAAAGCAGCAATAAATTATAATGCACAAAAAGACCTCCTGGTATCGTCCGATCTAATACTAATCTCTTGGGGGCGTTTAGTATTTATGCGGATAGAGATAGGGATAAAGGTTGGGATAGGGATAAGGAATTGGTAGGTGCGATAAGGATAAAGTCAGAGTAATTCCATGTTTGGTATGGATTGGGATAAGATTAGCGATAAACAATAAAGTTATTTAAATCGTCTTACTAATTTTCTTATTCTCTCCTCCTTCCTCCCTTTTCATTAAGGTATGTTTGTTTTTTACCCCTTGCCTGGCGTTTGGTATATGGAAATGAGAGTTTGGAGATTACGAGACGGGATCGGGAGTGAGAATCGTAGAATGGGAATTCATAAAAGTAATAGGTTGAGAATAACAGGAAAAAAAGTTACAAAAATACCCTTACTAAACCCTTCCTTGATTCTCATTAATGTCAAATTAGTCATTTTACCCCTATTCTCAATTCTCATCCATAACACTTGCCCTTAGGTATTATTTTGATTGGAATAAAGACTTTTTAATCTCACTCCCAAACCCACTCATAATCTCATTGCCACGTAACAAACATAGGATTCCTTACAAATAAGAATATAAATCTCAATCTCATATCCAATTCCCATTAAACAAACACCCCCTTATTCTTATTCTCTTACCTTATACCACCTTACTAAGTATAATTTTGGTGGTATAACTTGAATTTTTATCTGTTCTTCCATTTAAATTTACAAATTCCCAAATAAACATGGGATAAGGCTTTTTTATTCCTCCATATCCCAACCCCTTATTTTTAAAAATAAGTTGTTAATAAGGAGGGGAAGATGGAGAAGAAAGAGCAGGTGGAATAGATGATGCTGATATATGCTGAAGGCCCGCCGGGCTCCATGGGAGGAATTAATAAGAGAGAGAAGAGGGCATTGGAGTTTGGTTCAACGCTTGCAACTTGAATTCAGTGTGTACTACTTTAATGTGTTGTGATTTCATATGTCATGCATGCATTGACTCTTAGTATTGAGTGACGGAAATGGGATCATTATGACTTCCAAAAACGGTCTAAGCAGTGGTATGATTGGAGTTTTAGAACGGAATGGGCATGGAAATAAATAAACCAGGAATAGTAATAATAATAGTTATTTTTAGGAAAAATTATCAAGAATAAGTTAACCTTTGCGTTGACCACTTTTAACAAGTCCACCTTCGTTTATTCCAGTGACAATTAAACCTTGTAGGTAGTTTTGTTTTTAACAATTTTTTTACAGGTTACCTGTTATTAACTTGTTAGCATAAGTCAGTTGTACGCGTGTGTTGTTTTAACTGGTTTAAAGCTATTTAATATTTTTATTTTTATATTTCTCTTTTCTCTCCCTTTTTTCCTTTCTCTCTCCTCTTCCTCTCCCCTCATTATCTCTATCTTCCATCCTCTATAATCTCTCTCTCTCCCTTCTTCTTATTAAAAATGTAAATCTCCATTAATGTCAATTGTTAAGCTCTAAAGATATTAAAAATTACTTAGAACTCGAATTAGATCAGGCTCCAGAAATTACATGTAGCAAACCTCTGTTATTTAGTGTCCCAACACTAGGAATCGCAATGCCAGAAGAGTGAAGTGGAGTTGGAGAGGGATAGATGTGTTTTCTGTTTGAGATCACAGGTGAAGCAGCAACCCACCAAAAATACTTGCGCTGCACCAACTCCACAGCCAATCCCCACCACCAAAAACACCACCTCCCCCAAACCACCCCCAAACCCCTCTCCAGAGATGTCAGAGATAAATTAACGGACGACACTCCATCCTATTCCTATTCCACACCATATATTTTGTTCATCCTATAAATACAACTCACCCATTTCTCTAAGATTCATACTTTTAATTTGGAGCTTTCATAAATATGGATACTGCAGGAGCCAATGCCATGAGGAAGTCCTACAATTAGCCATTTTCTCTCTTTGTCTCTCTCTTATCTCCATAATTTGTTACAGACAACACGAAAATCACCCAAAGATTTGCCAAATTGCACCATATTTGAAACTGGAATGGAAGATTACATGGAGGAAGTATTGTGACAAATTGAACCACAATCCCCAAAAGCATCATCATCTAAGTGGCTCCTTAACCTGACAAATTACAAACACTCACAAAAATGTGAAATTTCGAAATAAGCGTGCAAAGTTCTAACTAATTAGTGGTCTGTACACTTCTTGCTCATATCTCCCGCTCACTCTAATGGCTGCTGCTGCTTTGTCTCTTGTGTTATCACCATCACTAAACCTTCAATTCTCTCGCACTTCCATTACCAGAACCGCCTGCCATTGGAGCTCATCAAGAACAAAACCTACCTCTAAGATATTTGCCAAAACTGGCGGTGATGATGACGATGAAACGCCGCCGTTTACCCCGTTTGATCAGAAACCCTAGCTAAAGGGAGTCTGCTTGGGGTTCGCAGTGGAATAAAGGGAGGTGGGTGGTTTTCATGGTGTCAGGGGTGTGGGTGAGGTGGGGTGATGGCTTGATGGGTAAGGGATTGATTTTGGGTTGGGGTGAGGGGGGGGAGTTGGTGTGTTTTTTAAATTTTATTTTATTTTTTGAAATGAATATTTTAAAATTTAAAACGTTTAATAATGGAGTGGTATGTATCACTTTAACCTGTTTGAAAGGTTAATAAGAGGTGTTAGCCGGTTTTAACTTGTTAAAAGTGGAGAGTATACAAGGTTGACTGGTTAATGGAATAAATTAAGGTAGACTTGTTTAGAGCGGTCAACGCAAAGGTTGACTTATTCCTGACAATTTTTTCTTATTTTTATAGGTGTTTAGATCAAGCAATGTAATTATCAATAACTAAAGGATTTTGTTATTTGAGAAGAGGAAAAGGTAACAAATTAAAGGAGTTTATCACCTCCAAATAATGTTAATGGATTTATTAAGCGTCAAACCAAAGAAGAAGAGAATTGTTAATTGATTCCGTTAGTTGGATTCTCCAAAATAATGAACCAAACGACTCCTATGTAATCAGTATAATGGTTTTTGATTGTGACTTAAGGTTCATTTGGTTCAAGCTTTAGAATGGAAAATGAATGAAAATAAAAAATAAAAGAAGGGAAATAGTAATAATAATGTTTGGCTCAAGCCATGTAATGGAAATGAAATGATAACCATTATCAACAAGTAAGGAATTTTGTTACTTGATGGGAAGGGGAAGGTAACAAATTGGACGAGTCCGTTGCCTCCAAAAATTGGTAATAGATTGATAAAGGATTAAACCAAACAAAAATAAAAAGAATTGGTGATTGATTCCGGTTCTCGAAGTCAAACGACCCCTTCATTAAATCTAATTCTGTTCAAATTATACTATAGGGTTTTTTGCTCTAGTTAAGGAGCTCTACTTTCCTCTATGTCTTTGTGTTTTTGATGTAAAATCAGATATAGAAGACCAAGTGCCAGAGGTGTTACTCAGTACAAATCTAAGCATGGATACAACTCGGTTACATGGCCCTTGCTTAAGCTCTAATGTAACGGTTTTACACAACGAAGGTTCCGTTACTTTGCGGAACAATTTGGTTTAACTAACCAAGCTTAAATGAGGAATTAAGGTGGTTTAGTCAAGCTAGTAGCTCTATTAATAATTATTTAAGTCCTAACCTTACTTAAGGTGCTAAACTAATCATGATTAAGCTTAAACAAATTCAGTTGAAATTCCTTCCTTCATTCCTACGGTTTTCTTAGGCTTTTTGGTGATGTCATGCTTAATGATCTAAGATCCTATGATAATTTGCAGCTACTTACACATGCTTAGGTGAGGTATATGGCTAAGGGGTCCAATTAGAAGCTTTCATTTAAGAGAAGCAAAGGTTTTAAGTGGACAGCAGCAAATCTGCCCAGAATTGTGTGATGGCTGCGTTTTTGTAAATTAATCTGGGCAGCAGCGTTTTTTGACCCAATTGCTGCAAACTTCACATGGTTGGATGCCCCTTGATGTGTAGGACATGATACCATTGGTTTGCAGCCATTTGGAACCGCCAATAGGGAGAAAGAACCAGAAAGGTGGAAGGTAGCCAATCAGAATTTTCCAGTTTTCTTTATTATGAATTTCTTATGTATTTTTCTTATTTCTTTGTATCTTAGGATAGTTCTAAGACCTTATTGCAGTTGCTTAACATGTTATTAAGTCTATATAAGGAGGAGCAAGCCTTAGGAGCAAAATGTACTTGACTTTTGATTGAATGAAAAACCGTGTGTTTTCTTAAGCATTAAACTGAGTGTTTTCTTTGCTTAATTTGAAAGAGTAACTTGAGGGAGCAATCTACAAGTTCTCAACCACGTTTTAGTAAGACTAAGAGCTAATCTTTCTCTTATTAAGACACCCTTAGTATTTAGGTTTGTGAGCTAATCCTTCCTAAACACTAAAACAACCAAATTTAAGTAACAAAGAGCTAATCTTACTTAATTATTTTCACTTATCCATTCAGTTCATATCAAGTGGTATCAGAGCTTTGGTTCTACATTATGGGAGACAAAGATGCTAATGAGAGAAGGGATAGAATTATTGATGCATTAGCAGAACAAACAAGGGCCATTCAAGCCATGATGAATCAACTCACTCTTGAAGTAATCCGAAAGAAGACCATGGATGAAGGAGAACGGGGCACTAGGAGTGATGATCGTGGAATGAAGATTGAGGTTCCAGATTTTGATGGAACTTTGGATCCTGAATCCTACTTAGAGTGGGAACGTTCTTTAGAGAGGTTCTTCGAGTATAAGGAGACTCCAGAAGATAAGAAGTACAAGATTGCCGCTCTTAAACTAACCAAATATGCATCCATTTGGTTAGATGGTGTTAAGAGGCAAAGAGTTCGTGCTGAAAAGTCTAAAATCACAACATGGCCGAAATTAAAGAAGCTCTTAAGGAAGAGGTTTGTTCCATATAACTATAAACAAAATCAATATGTTAAATGGTCTACCTTGAAGCAGGGAAATCTTTCTGTGGAGGAGTATATTATGGAGTTTGAAAAGCTATCAATTGTCTGTGAAATTGATGAGCTAGAGGAACAGAAGTTAGGGCGTTTTCTTGGAGGCCTTAATGAGGATATAACGGAGAAGCTGGAGGTGTATCCATACCTCACATTTGATGAAGCTTGCAAAGTAGCTATGAAGATTGACAAGCACAAGAAGAAGCCAAGTTCTAGTAAGCCTTTTTCGAAATCATGTAGTACTTTTCAAACTAATCAAAGTACTGGTTCTTTTGATAGTGCAAAAAGGTCCGAAAACTTCAAAAAGAACAAGGAGAAAGGCAAGGAGAACGCTGAAGATAAGCTCCTAAAGGTGCATTGCTATAAGTGCCAAGGCTATGGGCATTACAAAACCAATTGTCCTACTAGCAGAGTCCTTACAATTCGTGACATAGAGGAGATAGATGAGCTTGAAAAGGCAGGACGTATGGAAGAGAATTCAGATGAAGAAGGAGAGAGTGAAAAGGGGGAAGATTGTGCACCAGAAATGGAGGGAGAATCACTTGTTCTAAGGAGGGCTCTTTACACCAAAAACGTGAGCACTGAAGAGGAACAAAGGGAGACTATTTTTCACTCCAAATGCTTAGTAAATGGTAATATTTGCACGTTGATTGTGGATGGAGACAGTTGTACTAACGTGGCTTTAACTGAGCTCGTTGAGAAATTGGCACTTCCTACTACAAAGCACCCTAAGCCATATAGACTGAAATGGCTAGATGATGACAATGAGGTGAAGGTACGAAAAAGAGTATTACTTTCTTTTTCGATAGGAAATTATTCTGATGAAATTGTATGTGATATGATTCCTATGACTGCATGCCATGTTTTACTTGGTCGACCTTGGCAATTTGATAGAAAAGTAAAGCATGATGGTGTTACTAATGTGTATAAGGTGAATAAAGATGGAAAAATTAAGACATTATTACCATTAGCACCCTTTAAAATTTCTCACCATAAACCTAAACCTAAAGAAAACCTTCTTTGTGAGGAAATGCTTTTAGGGAGAAAACAATTCGAGAGGGAGGCTAAAGAAGAAAAAATTGTGTATGTCTTAATTAGTATAGAAAAAATAGAGGGAGTTAGTGTGGAAGATGGCGATTTGAGGGAGTTACTAAAGGAGTTTAATGATGTTTTTACTAATGAATTACCACCTGGACTTCCACCTAAAAGAGGGGTAGAGCATCAGATTGATCTTATTCCAAGAGCACCTATTCCAAATAAGCCCGCCTATAGATGTAACCCCCAGGAGAGTGAAGAGTTGCAGAAACAGATTAAGGAGTTAATGGAGAAGGGGTATGTGAGGGAGAGTATGAGTCCATGTGCTGTACCTGCTCTACTGGTCCCAAAGAAAGATGGTTCATGGAGGATGTGTATTGATAGTCGTGCTGTTAATAATATTACTATCAAATACAAAAATCCTATTCCCAGATTAGATGATATGCTAGATGAACTTGGTGGCTCCAAATTATTTTCTAAAGTTGATCTTAGAAGTGGCTACCATTAAATATGTATGCGTGAAGGTGATGAATGGAAGACTGCATTTAAAACGAAATATGGCTTATATGAGTGGCTTGTTATGCCATTTGGTCATACTAATGCACCTAGCACTTTTATGAGATTGATGAATGAAGTTTTGAGGCCATTTTTGGGCAAGTTCATTGTTGTCTACTTGGATGACATTCTAGTGTACTCCACCAGAAAAGAAGAGCATTTATTACATTTGCAACAGTTATTTGAAGTTCTCAGAGAGCCGAAACTCTACGGCAAGCTGGAGAAAAGTTCGTTCATGCAGAGGGAAATTGGTTTTCTTGGTTTCATTATTTCAGATGAAGGTGTCAAAGTGGACCCATCCAAAGTGGAAGCTATTTCCTCTTTGCCGGTTCCTAAGACGGTTACTGAGTTGAGATCTTTCCATGGTTTGGCTTCATTTTATAGGAGATTCATTAGTAATTTCAGTACTTTAATGAGTCCTATAACTGAATGCACGAAACAAGGAAGATTTGAGTGGACTGATGCTGCTCAAAGGGCGTTTGAGATTGTAAAATAAAGAATGTGTCGCGCACGTATTTTATCATTACCTGATTTTACTAAACCTTTTGAAGTCGAATGTGATGCTAGTGGAACAGGTATTGGAGCAGTCCATATTCAAGCAGGCAAACCTGTAGCTTATTTCAGTGAAAAGCTAAATGGCGCGAAACTCAATTATTCCACTTATGATAAGGAGTTCTATGCAATGGTTCGAGCTCTTAATCATTGGAGTCATTATTTGAGGCCACAAGCTTTTGTTCTTCATTCAGATCATGAATCCCTGAAGTATATTCATGGTCAACATAAGCTCAGTGCTCGTCATGCTAAATGGGTGGAATTTATGCAATCCTTTAACTTTGTTGCTAAATACAAAGCGGGGAAGGCAAATATTATAGCTGATGCATTATCCAGAAGACATTCACTACTAGCTACTGTTGATTCGAAGATTTTGGGGTTTGAGCTGATTAAAGAATACTATCCAGAAGATCCAGATTTTCGTGAAGTATATGAAGAGTGCAAGAAAGGCCAACATGTTCATTATCACATTACCGATGAGTTTCTATTCAAAGGGAACAAGCTTTGTGTTCCTAAGTGTCCAGTTCGTGACTTGCTGATTAGACAAGCTCATGGAGGAGGCCTAGCCGGTCATTTTGGTATTACTAAAACTGTTGAATTGTTGCAGGAACACTTCTATTGGCCACGCATAGTGGGAGATGTCCAAACAATTTTAGCTCGTTGTGGTACGTGTCAAAGGGCTAAAAGCACCTTCTTACAGGGTCCTTACACACCATTACCAGTTCCAGAAAGGCCATGGGAGGACGTGAGCATGGATTTCATTGTTGCCCTTCCAAGAACGCAACGAGGCAAAGACTCTATCATGGTGGTGGTGGACCGTTTTTCAAAGATGGCACACTTTGTTCCGTGCCATAAGACTGAAGATGCCATTAATGTAGCTGCTTTATATTTCAGAGAAATAGTTCGTTTGCATGGTGTTCCAAAGACTATTGTATTTGATCGTGATAGCAAGTTCTTAAACTACTTTTGGAGAACATTATGGAGACTCATGGGTACTAAGTTACTATTTAGTACTTCTTGTCATCCTCAAACAGATGGTCAGACTAAAGTGACCAACAGGACTCTTGGAACATTGTAAAGAGGCCTAGTAAGCAAGACAGGGAAGGACTGGGATGTGAAGCTGTGTCATGCTGAGTTTGCTTACAACAGAACACCAACTTTTGCAACAAAACATTCACCGTTCGAAGCTGTTTATGGGGTAAATCCTTATGTCCCAATTGATTTAATTTCTATTCCTAAAGATTCTTTTGTTCATGGAGATGCTAGGAAGTAAGCTGAAGAGATGGTGAAGATACACAGGCAGATTAGAAGCAACATAGAGAAAGCAAATGAAGCCTACAAAAAGAGAGCAAATAGAAGGAGGTCGCCTAAACTTTTTGCTCCAGGAGACTTAGTATGAATTAATTTAAGGAAAGAAAGGTTCCCGGGAAAAAGGAAACACAAGCTAATGCCAAGACCTGAAGGACCATTCAAGGTGTTAGAGAGGTGTAGAGATAATGCTTACAAGATTGACCTTCCTGGTGAATATGGAGTTGTTGCTACCTTCAACGTTGGAGATTTGTCACCATACTTAGAAGATGATGATCTGCAGGAATTGAGGACAATTCCATCTGAAGAAGGAGAGAATGATGTAAAATCAGATATAGAAGACCAAGTTCCAGAGGTGTTACTCAGTACAAATCCAAGCATGGATACAACTCGGTTACATGGCCCTTGCTTAAGCTCTAATGTAACGGTTTTACACAACGAAGGTTCCGTTACTTTGCGGAACAATTTGGTTTAACTAACCAAGCTTAAAGGAGGAATTAAGGTGGTTTAGTCAAGCAAGTAGCTCTATTAATGATTATTTTAGTACTAACCTTACTTAAGGTGCTAAACTAATCATAATTAAGCTTAAACAAATTCAGTTGAAATTCCTTCCTTCATTCCTACGGTTTTCTTAGGCTTTTTGGTGATGTCATGCTTGATGATCTAAGCTCCTATGATGATTTGCAGATGCTTACACATGCTTAGGTGAGGTATATGGCTAAGGGGTCCAATTAGAAGCTTTCATTTAAGAGATGCAAAGGTTTTAAGTGGACAACAGCAAATCTGCCCAGAATTGTGTGATGGCTGCGTTTTTGTAAACTGATCTGGGCAGCAGCGTTTTTTGACCCAATTGATGCAAAATTCACATGGTTGGATGCCCCTTGATGTGTAGGACATGATCCCATTGGTTTGCAGCCATTTGGAACCGCCAATAGGGAGAAAGAACCAGAAAGGTGGAAGGTGGCCAATCAGAATTTTCCAGTTTTCTTTATTATGAATTTCTTATGTATTTTTCTTATTTCTTTGTATCTTAGGACGGTTCTAAGACCTGATTGCAATAGCTTAACATGTTATTAAGTCTATATAAGGAGGAGGAAGCCTTAGGAGCAAAATGTGCTTGACTTTTGATTGAATGAAAAACCGTGTGTTTTCTTAAGCATTAAACTGAGTGTTTTCTTTGCTTAATTTGAAAGAGTAACTTGGGGGAGCAATCTACAAGTTCTCAACCACGTTTTAGTAAGACTAAGAGCTAATCTTTCTCTTATTAAGACACCCTTAGTATTTAGGTTTGTGAGCTAATCCTTCCTAAACACTAAAACAACCGAATTTAAGTAACAAATAGCTAATCTTACTTACTTATTTTCATTTATCCATTTCAATTCATATCAGTTTTCTAATGGGTTCTGGAGATGAAGATTCATCCTCTAAATCAACAGAGTCTTTTGCCTTTTAGTTGTGTTTTATGGTTTGGGCTACTATGCGTGAATATGAGATCTATTATTGGGGAATTAATTTTGATGTTAGGTGTAGATTTTAATTTAAATATGTACTCCTTCTGTCTTATACGTTATGTTTTTGCATAATCTCTAATATGCACTTTTCACCTTTTATATCTTAAATTCCGTATTAATGGAAGAATTATAAAAAGATGTTATTATGAAATTACACATTGAGACGAATCTAATAAGATTGCAAATGAGTATATTTTATTGTACTCTATCCATTTCTTTTGTTCGTCTTACTTTCCATTTTTGTCCGTCTCTTTTTGCTTATCCTACTTTTGTCATCTTTTTCTACATGGAAAAATTATATTACCCATCTACCCCCTACTTTATTCATTTTTGGTCCTACATGTTCCTTACAATGTTCTCTCACTTACTATAATCATCACAATTATAATAAATAACTAGACTTATTAATTGTTGTTTTCACCTACATGTCTATGACATCATCTTCATTGTCATTTGGAGTTACAGTAAATGAAAATTTAAAAGAAACAAAGGGACTATATGTTAATAAAAATATTTGGTCAAATATTTTAAACTTGGACACCCTAAATAGAAACATGGCTTATATTATGGGACAGAGGAAGTATTTGTTTGTTCTGAAAGTTGATTGTTTTGAGTAAAGGTTTGAACGAAATATTGGTGAGATTTTTCTTATGAGTAGATCTGTTAGTAATATCTTTATACTCCATTCGTCCTAGAAAACTCTATACACTTTCCTTTTTCCTCCGTCCCAGAAAGCTCTATAAATTTTCAATTTTGGACATGACCCACTAATATATTATTATATCTACTACCTTTACTAATAGGACCCACCACTATATTATTTTAATCACCAAACGTACCCTATCGACACTTCACTCATTATTTTAATACATAAACCCAACCCCCAACCAAACATATTGGGACCCCCTTAATCTCTCTCCTAAATAAAATACCCTACTAACTCCTATCACATCTAACTTTTTAATAAAATACAATTGATAACCAAAAAACAACGTATCGTCTAAACCTACATGTCTAATCAAGTGTATAAAGCTTTCTGGGACGGGGGAGTATATATTAAGGGCTCGCTTGGTTCGCGCAGGAAATAAATTCCCATGGGAAGTTGTATTTCATGGGAAATTGTTTCCCTTTTCAAATTCCTAGGAAATAGTGATAATGTGTTTAGTTAATCTATTGGAATTTAATTTATTTCCTAGGAAATGACATGGGAATTTCAACTCACCAACCCCCTCCTTGGTAAGTTATTTCCCATGACCCATAGGACTTACAATTTCCCTTGGAAATTCCATTTCCCATGCTCACATCTTTAATTGCTAACTAAACACAAACTCATTTAGCTAATTCCTAGGAAATTGTATTTCCAAGGGAATTGAGCTCCAACCAAACGACCTCTAAAAAGCATAGGCAAGGATTGCCATCCGCCACGTGTCACCTTCCCTCTTTGAATGACCCTCTATACACTTCATTCTCATATATTAAAAAAATGTCAACGCGAAGATTCGAATTCGAACAGTGAGTATGATCATGTTAATAATAGTATGATCAAATATGCTTCACTAACAATATATACAAGTATAGAACGTTTATACAATTATGAACCAACATTATAATTTTTACATAATAAAATTCATTCTTCAATTTAATTGACTTTTATCCCCCTAGTATGACCTTCATACCTAGATCTTGATAAGAGATTGCATACGGATGTGAGATAATCTCAGGAGTATAAACTTTATAAATTATAGGGTAGATAATGTCCGCCTTAAGTAGTTTAAGAACCTCTTTTTTAACCACTTCTTTCATGTTGGGGTTAAGACGTCTTTGGGACTCAATTGAGGAGGCTTGACTATAAGATGAATGTGATGCATGCACAATGAAGGGCTCACACCCTTAAGATCCTCAATACTATACCCAATGGCACTACGGTGTTTTCTAAAAACATCCAATATTTTAGCTCGGTGCCTTTGCGTTTAGCATTAACAATCACAAGATATGTCTTATCAGCATATAAGAAAGCAATATTTAAGGGAAGAAGGAATGAGTTTCAAATCTACCTGTGGAGGAGGCGTAATTCTCTCCTCCTTTTTCTCATTAATGTCTGTTATTAAATATGTAAGCTCTTCAAACTCTTCTTCCTCTTCCTCCGGACTCATCAACGGAATATAATCAAGCACATCCGATATTGCTCATCTCTCATGAATTTCATCAAACAAATCGCCAGTAAAACAATCATGCAGAGCGTCCTGAGTTGTACACCTACCCTCAAATGCTTCAATGTCATCTTCTATGACATATATCCCCTTCACTTGCTCCATCATAGGCTTTTTGACTGTTTTGGAGAATTGAAAGTTCATCTTCTCATCGGCCACCTGAAGTGTAATGGTGTCCTTCTTGCAATGAATGGTCATGTCTAGGGTTTTCAAATCGTCCCAAACCAAGATGAGTGGTGTTTGCAGATCCTCCTCCATATTTGTAATCACAAAATCACATGGTACTATAACATGCCCAATCTTGATAGCAATTTCTTCAAACTCTCCATGAGGAATTCGTACCGAGCTATCTGCTAGAAGAATGGCTTTCCTGGTCGGTTTGATCTCAACAGACAACATTTTTGCAATAGAAAGGGGCATAAGACTAACACTCGCCCATAAATCCATTAAAGCTCCAATGGCTTCCATATCTTTAAGCTTCACAGGAAAAGTGAAGCATGTATGATCTCTAAGCTCCAATGGGCACTAACTTGGTATGGAAGAGCCACATTTTTTCTCCAACTACTTCTTGTTAGTTAACAAATCCTTGAGAAACTATGCATAAGTAGGCATTTGGCTCATAACTTCTAAGAATGGAATGTTCACCTGGAGCCCTTTCATCACTTCAAGAAGCTTAGCAAATTTGTCATTTAGGATTCTTTGAGCAAGCCTAGGAGGGTAGGGGATAGGAGGAATATAGGCGTTCACTAGAGTTTGATCTTTATCTTTCTTTGTCGTGTCATCCAAGTCTTCCACTACCTCTACTTCTGTACTTTCTTCCTCAATTCTCACCTCACTTCAAACATTTATAGATACGTCACCCACAATTGGAACACTTTTGTCATGAGGTGCAGCAGAAGAAGTTCCATGTCTTAATGTGATTGCTTTGGCTTGATGTTGAGCTGGATTAGGCAAGGGTTGTCCGGAAAGCTGAGTTGTAGGTGCATTATTAGGCTTGGATGGAATTTGTAAAAGTTGGGTTTCCAACATTTTATTATGTGCCTGCAATTATTATGTTTATGTTCCTGCTTTTGAAGCTGTTGACCTTGCTGATTGAGCTGCTGAGTAAGGATCTGAAGTTGCTACAAGATTTGAGATGATTCATTACTAGAAGGCTGTGAAGAACTCTCGTAGGGAGGTTGATTGGGTTGATAACTTCTTTGCATTTGTTGTAGTCCTTGAAAGTTGCCCTATTATTGGCATTGGGATGTTGGTAAGCATTACGAGGTGGTTGAGCTTGATTAAATATTTGACCATGCCCTTGACCAAAATTCCCATGGTTACCATTATTGCTTCCTTATCCATAAGGACCTTGTGAATTGCCAAAAGAACTTTGACCAAATCCTTGATTGCGGCACCTGTAGTAGGACAAAGGACTTATCGCGATGCCCGCGGACCAATTTACGATGTCTCCCTTGCTGATCGAGGTTCCTCGATGACGAATGCACTTGTGGTTAGGACAGATCCTACATCCCCTACTTAATGCAATTGACGGACCCGGCATCTCTTTCGCTCAATTCAATTCTGGATTGTTGCTCATCCAGCCTCCGGATTAGGGATAAGCAGTTTTGCAAGAAGTCACTATGAGACAGGAACCTTACATGCACCTTTTGATTCATACGGTTCAAACAAAATTGTTCGATTTGGGGTACGGTCAGTTCACCGGGAGGATCGGCGCGAACACAGTGGTCTCTGACCAGAACGGGCGTGAGCTCATAAGGACCTCAGATAGAATGAAAGGGGCGTAGCGAATCGCTAAAACGAAGATTTTGGAAAGAAGAAGGTAGTTGACTTACTTAGTGCTTGCAACTTTCTAAATCACTTCGGGGCAGCGGGGCCTTCAAGCATCCGAAATACGTAATTTTTGATTTGTTTGTTCCTAGTAGTCATTGGAAAAGGGGAGGAAATAAGAAAGAGATTATTCACAGGAAAAAGGTGCTCTCTGAACCGAAAATGAAACTTGGTTTCCATCAGACTCCTCCACAATAGGAGTCTTGCATTGACTTTGCCACCAGCATGAACTGAATCACACGAAGGGGAGGATATTTCGGACTCATTGTTTCTTTTCCCTAGAATTCACTATAGCAATATAAACTGAATCTCGACCTCCACAATAGGATCTTGCATTAACTTTGCCACCAGCATGAATCACACGTGAATTGCACAACTGGTGTAGAATCCACTTTGCTTTGTTGCCCTTCTCTCACTAGCTTTGCTAACATATCAAAAATGGCATTTTATCTAGTCTATGCTTTCAACCCAAAACTTACCACTACTTTAGGCTTGTTGATTTCTTCTTTGACGACCTTAAGAATCATTTTTTACCACTTCATCTATTTTTGCTTCAATTCGGTCATTGGGTATGCGAGATAACTGACCTCCAAATCCTGCATCAAGGTTGGCTCTGGAGAAGTGATCTAAACCATTGTAGAAGAATCGATTGAGCATAATTGGATTAAACTCATGATGAGGACATGCTAGTACTAGAGACCGAAATCTTTCTCAAGTTTTATATAATGTCTCTCCCCTTTCTTGTTCAAAATGGGAAATCTTTCCTCTCATGTTAGCTGTTTTCCACTCAAAGAAGTATTTGTGAAGACAAGTATCAGTAACTTCTTCCCATGTTGTCAATGATTGGGACGGAAGTGACTTAAACCACTCCTTTGCATCCCCCGAGAGATAAACTATGAACAAGTAGAGCGTGATGTATTCTTGAGAAACTAGAATTGTGGTCACCATAAAGCATATCTCAAGAAATCTGACCAACTGTTCATATGGACACTCATTCATCTTCCCACAGAATGCTTCAGCCTTCACTATGTTCGGAACGTGCGGATGCATAACAAAGTTGGTGCTAGTGGTTGGAAGAACAATGGGAAAATACTCTTTTCATAATCGAATGGGAAAATACGTTGAGGATTCACAATCGAATGGAAAAATACTCTTTTCATAAATTCTCTTTTCATAATCAAATGCGAAATTAGTCTTTTCATAGATTCTCACTACATCTCTCGAATAGTAGCAAACTAGAGAAAATAAGCAACAGTAGCCCATTCGATTATAAACATCGTAACACTCCAGCCCTACGGGCCTATGGGAGTCACCAAAGAAGCATCTCGGACCAATAGATGGCCCCACAAACCAACACAAGTCCTTTCGGCGCATTTTGTCCTCACTCATGCGCACCCCGAGAAAATTCCTAGGAGGTCACCCATCCTAAGGGTACTCCCAGCCAAGCACGCTTAACTGAGAATATCTTAGCAATATGAGCTCCCTCAAAAGAAGATGCACCTGTTCGTATGGGTTGTACAACTAAATCCTTTAAAGCAGTCATGAGGAGTATTACATAACCCCACTTGAGAACAGCAATGCCCTCGTTGCACCTAGGGACCCCACTTATTCGGCTGCAACCTGTAGGTTGCCCCATCCTGGAAACTGATCGCCGGGAGACTCCAGATATTTGGCCTAACGACCTCTAGATCGCTCCTTATGACAATGCAGCCTAGAATCCTCCCCCATTAGGCGCTTGAGGACTCCTAATATTCGGCCTTACGACCTTATGGTCACCCCAAGACGCGGTCGCAGGGTTGCTCTGATACGATTTGTAACACCCCAGCCCTAACAGCCGATGGGAGTCACCAAATAAGCATCTAGGACCAATAACTGGCCCAACAAACTAACACAAGTCCTTTCGGTGCATTTTGTCCTCACTCATACGCACCCCAAGAAACTTCCCAGGAGGACACCCATCCCAAGACTACTCCCAGACAAGCATGCTTAACTGAGAATATCTTAGCAATATGAGCAAAGATGCACCTTGTTGGTATGGGTAGTACGACTAAATCCTTTAAAGCAATTATGGGTAGTATTACAAACATGCTTCACAATCGAATGGGAAAATATCCTTTTCATAAATTCTCACTACCCCTCTCGAATAATAGCAAACCAGAGAAAATAAACAACAATAGCCCTCCTTCGAATAACCTATAATCACTTAAAAACTCGCGAATAAACTAGAGTCCTTCAAAGGTTTTCCTTCTTAATCTAAGTCGATCACTTGGTCATAAAATAGAATACAATTGAGGTTAGGAATGAATTTTTAAATAAACATAGACAGCGAAAATCAAAATCCATAATACAAATTCATAATAATGACCAACGATTAGTAACATGCACTAAAATATCAATCAACACAAATAGTGGATAAACAATCCCCTAACAATTCAATAACAATAATTTAACTCCCCTTTACCACGTTTCACCACATTCTGTATTCTAGTATGGACATTAGATCAACTACAAGTGGGGGGTGAATTGTAGTTGTGGGGATTACAGACAATTTTCTCGAAATATACAAACTCTTAAATAAACAAAAGAGAATAAGTTATAAAGAGTAGGAACAAAAGGATTACTTAACAAGGTATTCTTCCAAACTTCTATAGGAAGAAACCCTGCTATCTTTCATTACAAATCCTCACTTTGTTCCTCTTGGAATCTACTCCCAGTCACCTTGTTCCCCCTAAACAAGTGACTTTTCTCACTCGACTTCACTCAAATTCTTCTCTTTCTCTTTTTCTCTTTCGTCTTGATTACACAAGTTTCTCGCTTAATTTCTCTCACCCAACACTCAAAGCGATTATAAATATAATTGCTTGTGAAGAGGAGTAAATAAAACGAGAACTTTCTAAGTATTTGTGAACTTGAATATGCTGGAAAGTCTTAGTGTTCTCTGTGCAGCCTTCACGCTATTTATAGGAGTTTAAACAGCCTCCTGTTCTTGCTATTTAAGGTAGTTATGCGTTGCTTAATTGGAGGCCACAATCTCCCATGTTTGTTGCCATTTTCTCCATGATATATGCATGCTCGGTCCATAATCAATTCGCATTCCCTCCATGTTTGTAGGTTGTTGTTGGTAGTTACAAGTTCATGGGCGTAGTTGGTTGCTACACTTCCTAGATTATAGGAACTGACTTAGCAGTCAGTTTCTTAACTTCCTAGATTCCGGGAACAACCTGCCTAAGCTACTTCTTCTTCAAGCGCATGATTTTTGTGTTTGTTACACAATATTTGACGCGTTCAAATCTGAACAAAACACATCAAAAATACTCCGTCTAATATCATAGAATTTTAATTTGTTCAAAATAATTTTCCATACTATTAGGTTAATTTAAAGCAAATAATAATATATTTATTTGAGTGCATAAAATAAAATTTTAAATAACTTGATTAGGTTAAACTCTTAACCATTTCTCCACAAGTTAAACTTAAACTACTTATTTCTATAAAACATAAAAGCATACAAAAATGATATATTTATAAAACTAATTCTAAGTCTAAAAATAAATCCTAAGTTCAGTATATCCTAGACTTCAGAAATATTATTTGTCCTCATTAAAATAATGAATACAACACATTTCTAGCATAAAAATTTACTCACTGGACATTATGGAAGTAAATTAAATATAAAATTAATCAAGATTAACAAAATAAAACATGATAATTAGATTAGAGATGAGAAATACTGGAGAGAAAGTAAATGAAAGCAATACCAAAAGATGGATAATCAAATTTCTGAAAAAAAATATATAAACTTGCAAGCAATCCGAGCAATAATTCTTGATTAATGATGGCATTTTCATGATGTAGAAAAAAAGAGAATACAATAATCTCCACTTCAATCTTTTCAAAAGCTTGTAAAAATAAGTCTCTCTCAACAATTAAGGCTAAAAGTACTTCTACCCCTTTAATATAACGTATGAATGAGTTTTAGAAACTTTAGAGCGAATAGGAAAATCCGGATTTGTTTCCACGTGTAGGCCTTAAGCGGACGCTTACAAAGCTAAAGCTGGCGCTCCAAAATGCTCAAACATTCCTGCCAACAAAACCATGGAATAAGCGGACACTTGAGTCCGCTTAAGCGGGCGCTTATGGATCAAGCAAATGCTTACAAATCTTAAGAGGACGCTCCAAAATGCTTAAATATTCCTGCCAACAAAAACCAAAAATACTTTAGAAAACA
The DNA here is from genome assembly GCA_947645195.1 of Patellifolia procumbens. Classification (NCBI taxonomy): domain Eukaryota; kingdom Viridiplantae; phylum Streptophyta; class Magnoliopsida; order Caryophyllales; family Amaranthaceae; genus Patellifolia; species Patellifolia procumbens. The sequence continues at coordinate 4,851,547 of CANSGD010000406.1, forward strand.
CTAGATGGGCGTCCACTCCTCTCCATCTCCTATCCTAGTTAGATTTTACAACTACTTGTAGAATTACGAAAGCTTGTTGTAAATCTTATCTTTTAGTATCCAACCTTATCGTATCCTCCATGTATATCTTAGGCGCCTACACCAAACCTTAGGCTGCCCTTTTTGTGACTTGGACACCAAATAACCAGCAACTTGCACGCCAAGTAATCTTCACCCTAGGCGCCATTCCCTTGTTGACTTTCTTCCTTTGTGTTGACTTTCCTTCTTCTTTTCGTATTGTTATCTTGATTAATAATTTTGACTCTAAACTAAACTATTGACCCAACAATATTTAAATTAAAAAAATTTTATGACAGAAAATAGACTAAAACAAGAAAAATCCTTTTCAAATGAAAAGGTAAAAACCTGTAGGCAAACTCTACACCATAGACTCAATTGTTTACATAACTTGAATATCCTCCCCAACCCAAGGCAATAAAGTTACAAAAGTTGGTTTGGAATTTCAATTAAATCCCATGGCCTCCGATATCAAAATAACATGTTCATCTTGAGTTAAAGGAACATTCACATCCATATCAACCTCGCCTTCTTCAAAAGAATTTTTCCTGAAATTCTCATAATCATAATAGGGAGAAAAGTCACCAACATTGAAAGTAGCACTTACCCCACCATACTCACTAAGGAGCTCGATCTTTTAAGCACTATCTATAACAACCTTCTCAACTCTGAAGGGACCATCAGCTCAAGGCATCAACTTATTCTTCCTTATGGAGAGAAATCCCTGGAAACACTTTCCTAAGGGGAATCTGGAACAGGCAGGACTCTTGGACTTCTAACACGTGGCACATCTACTCACTACCATATGAACATCTTTAATCATGCTAGACCAATAAAAATGTTCACATAAGGTATCATATATCTTGTGAATCCGAAAATGCCCAGCAATTCCCCCATTATGTACTTCCCTAACAAGCAACTCCCTCGCACCATATTTTGGAATACACATCCTGATTCCCTTGAATATATACCCCTCCTAAATAACATACATGCCCTCAGGTTTAGGAAAGTAAGAACAAAATCCGCATCATCAACATACAAAAGTTTAATTTGCTCAAACCCTAAAACCCTAGCATCTACAATAGCTAACATATAAGCACGCCTACTCAATGTATCAGCCACAACATTAGTCTTACCTACTTTATACTTACAAGAAAAAGTAAAAGATTATAAGAATGCTACCCACTTAGCATGCCGATGATTTAGTTTCTATTGTCCATGAATGTATTATAAGGCCTCGTGATCACTATGCAAAATGAATAGTTTAGGCCTTAAATAATGAGACCAATGATCAAATGCCCTAAAAATAGAATAAAATTCCCGATCATGCTTAGAGTAGTTAAGTCTAGCATCACATAACTTCTCACCAATGAAAGAGATCGGTCTCTTTTCCTGCACCAACACATCTCCAACTCCAACTCCACTTGCATCACATTCAACTTCAAACAATTTACTAAAATCAGGTAAAGTAAGTATAGGAGCATTACATTACCTCTACTTCACCTCTTCAAACGCTCTCTGTGCCATGGGAGACCAAGAAAACTCCCATTTCTTCAAAAAATATTTAGTGATAGGCGCCATGAGGGTGGAGAAGTTGCGAATAAATCTTCGATAAAATGAAGCAAGTCCATAGAAACTTCTACACTCACTGACATGAGAAGGTGCAATCCAAGTAGAAACAGCAGCAACTTTCTCTGGATGAACATGAACACCTTTCCCAGATACAATCTAAGCAAAAAAAGAAATATTAGAAACAAGAAAATCACATTTTTCTACTTTACCATATAATTTTTCTTGTCTTAGTTTCTCAAATAAACTCCTAAGATGAAATAAATGTTCCTCTGAAGATTTTCTATATATAAGAATATCATCTAAATATACAACAAAAATATTATTCAAAAAGGAACGAAGTACCTCATTCATCAGGCGCATGAAAGTACTAGGAGCATTGAAAAGACCAAAAGACATCACTAACCACTCATATAGACCATGTTTGGTCTTGAAAGTTGTCTTTCAATCATCCCCTTCTCTGATTCTCATCTAATGGTAGCCACTTCTGTGATCAATAATAAGTAGCACCATGCAATTCATCTAACATATCCACAAGTCCAGGCATAGGGAATCTATACTTGGTAGTGATATTATTTATAGCCATACTATCAATGCACATCCTCCAAATACCATCTTTTTTAGGAACTAACAAAGCATGCACAACACAAGGAATCATACTTTCTCTCACATAACCCCTATCCATAAGTTCCTCAATCTGTTTTTGTAACTCTTTAGAAGCTATAGGATCACATCTATAGCCAGATTTATTAGGCAAAGGTGCCACAGTGATAAGGTCAGTAGCATTCTCAATACCTCTCAAGGGTAGTAAACCTTGTGACAAATCATCGGGAAAAACATAAGAAAACTCACCCAGTAGTCGAACTAATCTGGGCTCCTTAGGGGTCCTTAGGGGTCTTTTCTTTTTCAACAGTTCTCACATATTTCACAACAATAACCAATCTCTGCATATTCAACTTCCCTTTCAAACTCTTTTGCCCCCAAAAATACATTGTTCTTTTTTTCAACCTTTTTAGGGCAAATATCAAAAGGTAGTAAAGGTGCTAATCTAATTTTCCTTTTCCCCACAAGCACAGATTAAATATTAGTGTCGCCTCCATGAATCACCTTTCTATCGAACTGCCAAGGCCTACCAAGCAACACATTACAATCACTTATAGGTATAACATCACACCATAATTCATCCTTATATGAACCTATGGAAAAACAGAGTAATGCTTGTTTTTTACCTTAATAGACTTATCATCCAACCAACTAAATTTATAAGGACTAGCATGATCCCTAACAGTCAATTTTAGAGATTGAACCAAATCAGCAGACAAAACATTAGTACAAGCACCAGAATCAATAATCATACTGCAAGTATACTCCCTACTCTACATCTAGTGTCAAATAAATTTTCTATTTGCTCAATATGAGGGGGACAATCAACATGCTAACACATCTCATCACACTAAGAAGCTTGCCAGAATCTTCTCAGCATAGGCAGTAAGAGGCTCTTCCTCCTCTAACTCCTCTACTAATTCCTCCTCATGGAGAATTTCATACAAATCCTCCTCAACCTTAATCTCTCTAATGTTGTTCATAGTCAAGGCCTTCCTAATGGAACAATTACTAGCAATATGCCCCATCCCCCGACACTTAAATCATTTTTAGTCTCTTCAAATTTATCCTTAGAAAAGTTGAGTTTAGGTTTCTCTTTATTATCATCTTTGCTAACAATTCTTTTTTCCAACATCAGAAGTTTTAGCCATAGAATAAGATGTACTAGGTTTAAACTGATTAAGCTGACTCCTATGCCCCCATACCCCCTCAATTTATCCTCTATTTCATGGGACTCAAAATTTTCAGCCAGCCTACATGCATCATCAAAGCTTGCACAAAAGGACACCTTAACCTTTATAGCAAGACTCCAATTTAACCCTTTTAGGTACCTAGAAATTTTATTTCTTTCAGTTTCAACCATATCACAAACCAGGCATAAATGATCAAATTCAATACGATACTCAATAACACTCATAGACCCTTGTGTTAGACCATGCATCTTCATATAATTTCGTTGTTCATAATCAAGAGACAAAAACTTCTCAAGCAGCTTCTTTTTTTAACTTAATCCAGCTATTAAGTTTTTGGAAAAATTGACGCCAACAGTCCAAACTATTGCTCATCTTCTATAAACAGTCCAAACTATTGATAATCCAGGAGCAGTCCAAACTATTACCCCAATCTTCCATAAACAGTCCAAGTGACCTTTTAACCTGTTATAATAGGAACAAATTTCTTCTAGTTTGGATTGTTTATAGAAGATTGGCAATAGTTTGGACTGTTTATGGAAGATTGGGGTAATAGTTTGGACTGTTCCTGGATTATCAATAGTTTGGACTGTTTATAGAAGATGGACAATAGTTTGGCATGTTGGCGTCAATTTTTCCTAAGTTTTTCATATCCAAATTTAGCTCTTTTTGCCTTTGCTTTATCATACCAAATTCTTGCATACTTACTAAGTCTGACAACAGCTATATTAAACATCTTATGATCATCTAAATCCCTGACATTACAAATCTTTTCAAGTTGACGAATCCATTCTTCTAACGCCCTATAATTTTGATAGTTTTGAATAACACATGGCAGTACCAGGATCAAACCAAAATATTACATCATGTTTATTTAAAAAGGATATTATAATGTTTATAGGACATTACTGTTGTGTTGCTAAAAATAGAAATACTAGGCGAAAGTAAAGCATACTAATTATATAATACAACTTATGATAATAGTACTGATAACTTATAACATATATATATTTCCCATCATTTTATAAACCTCACTCTTGGCCCTCCCCATCTCCAGTACCTGAAAACAAAACATTTAATAAAAAGTCAACCCAAAAGGGTCTAGTACATTTCCAATATCATGTAAGAACAGTTTACTAAAATTTTGAAAATAATATCATAACATTTCAATCTATCAGGTCTAATTATGACTTCCGGTTGGACAAGAGAAATATCTCGGGCTTAAAGCCCACCACAAGTTTTCCCTGGTCATAATCATAATCTTTCCTCTTTTTTATTTTATTTACGGGCTTTTAGCCCCTCCTGACAAATCTATGTGCACACCTCCTCATTGACGTACATCACTCAGAATAATATACAAGTATCCTTCCTCTGCCATATACCTTTCATCTTATAATAACAACTCAGTAAAATATTATTATTATCACATACCTTTACCATCGAAACCATTATAACAAATTAGGATGAAAACTCATTTTTTCCACACTAAAAGATTATATAAGAATATTAGTATATTTAATACATTTTAATAAAACAACACTAAGAAGGGATATTCAAGAATGTACCTTAGTAGTAAAGGTATTCCCTTTTCGCAATTATTGTCTATATGGGTTACGGTTTGTTTTGTGATGTTTTGTAATGTTTTGTGATGTTTTTAATATGTCTTTCCAGGAGAAAGATTTTGAGGCTATTTATAGGGGAGTATGGTTGGCAATATTTTACGAAAAATTTGTGAAGAACCCCCTTCAACTTTCCTGTTTTTGTGAATAACCCCCGGCAACTTTTTTCTGTAAAAATAACCCCCCAGGAACTTATCAAAGTTATTGGATGCACCCCCTAAACCCTGACACCATTAAAAAGTTCCGTTAAGTGGGCCCACTTTATTCTTTCCCTCCCAAAAACTCTTTAAAATTACTTTTCTACCCCCCTAATTAAACCCCAACTGATTTTCCTCTCCTTCCTCCCATTTTCCCACCTCCAATCTCTCTCCTCTTTCCTTTATTTTTCTATCATCTTATTCCTCTCTTCTTTACACCATTTTAATCTCTGTTATTTGCCGTTTTAATCTCTGTTTTTCCTCTTTTCTTCACACCATTTGGTCAAATTTTGTGCTTCATGATCAATAAAGTTTAACTGGGTAACTTTGTACAGGACTACGGGAGTATATTGTTCTTAGCAAGCAAAAGCTGATTTTACATAAGAAACTGCAACTGGGCAGAATTTCTATGCCTCCCTTACCTTCGCCACCATCGACCTCGTCAGCTGATCTGTAATATCTCTTTTTCTCCTCCCCTTTTTCTTTTTTCTCTTCCCGACTCGAGGTGTGATAGATCAAGGCAGAGGCTGCTCTGAAGTTTAAGAGGTTAAGCTTGGGGCTCTGTTGCAGAAAAACAGGGGTTTACAATTTAGCGAGCCGGATAGGGGATGGTGCCGGAGTTTAGCAGTGGCTGAAGGGGAGGGTAGTGAGCTGGCTTGGTGATGAGTTTAATCTCCCTGGTTGCAAGGAAGCGGCAGGTTTCTCTACTTGACACCCAAATCCATAGCCATGTTTATGACATTTACAAATTTCATAGCCCTTTTTGAATAAATTCACAAATGATATATACACAAATCACATTCAACTGCCACCTCTTTCTCATATAATCTGTTGTGCTTTGCAGGCATCTGAAGAGGTGGATATTCTAACTCAACTCCATAGAGAAAATAATAGTGGCGTAGGTATTCCAGAGAACACCTTCTCCTCTGTTTTTAGTTCCTCTGTGGTAGCTCCTTCTCCTACTTTTACTTTTGATGTCAGTTGTGAGGATGGGATTCAACTTCATGTTGATAGGTATTCCAGCGCATTGAATTTTCATAGGAAACTCATTGCCATCTGATACTAAATGTTCTGAGATGGCAGTACAACAAAATCCAACTGCTTGTGATGAAATTTATGTTGAGTCATCAATGCAGCACACTTCTGGCTCTCTGGCTCCTGTTTTGAAATGCAATGAATCTTGAACAACTCTACACAGGTTGAAATGGTGTAAAGAAGAGAGGAAAATATGATAGAAAAATAAAGGAAAGAGGAGAGAGATTGGAGGTGGGAATGGGAAGGAAAGAGAAGAGAGATTGGAGGTGAGAAAATGGGAGGAAGGAGAGGAAAATCAGTTGGGGTTTAATTAGGGGGTAGAAAAGTAATTTTAAAGAGTATTTGGGAGGGAAAGAATAAAGTAGGTCCACTTAACGGAAGTTTTTAACGGTGTCAGGGTTTAGGGGGTGCATCCAATAACTTTGATAAGTTCCTGGGGGTTATTTTTGCCGTAAAACGTTACCGGGGGTTATTCACAAAAACTGGAAAGTTGTAGGGGGTTCTTGACAAATTTTCCATATTTTACATATACAATTTGCTCAAGTAATTCTAAAATGCATGCATTTACTAACATTATAAACTCCGCACTTCCTAAAATCATCACACCTCAATTTTAGTGAAATATGGTTATTACACCTGAAAGTGTAAGAGTTTTGGTATTTACACGTAAAAAGTAATTTTTCCATCTTTTTTTCATCTAATTAATAAAAGTTTATTAAAACTGAAACCACTTACAACCTAACCAGCTATGCAGAGGTAAACCAACTAGGTTGGACTCCCCCTAATCAACATAGCTAGTTCCAAAACACACTCAAGCTACGTACAAACAAGAATTCTATTTGTAAGCTCCCTAAGCCAATCTCTCTCACTTGTTGTAACTTTACAAGGTAGAATGCTATAAATCCTATCTATACATCTTCTCTGAATCTTATTTACATGACTAGAAATACTAACTATTTTCCCATTCCAAAATGCATCATTTCTAGCTAGCCAAATCTGGTAAATCAAACCAGCCAACACAGCATTAAGAGCATTCTTTAGAATCTCGACATCCTGCCACACCTGATTTTCTCAGAGCTGCACAATGGACTAGAATCAAACACATCCATATCTATCCACACGTTTAAAATACTAATTAGCTTCCTGCTAAACACAAAATAAAAGAACATATGATCATGTGTCTCCTCATCTCTACCACACAGTTTATAATAAGGATCATCAGCAATGCCAAGTCTGAACAGTTTCTCTATAGTATGCAATCTTTGATTCATCACTAACCAACTTATAAACCTGCATTTAGGAACAGAAAGCCTATTCCACACCAGACTTCTCCAATTCACTCTTACAACCATGCCATTCAACATTTCATAACAGTTTTGATTGAGAAACTTGGCAAACTGCTAATTTGTTGCTCTGAATAAACACTCTTCAAAAATTCCATGACTTCACAGATTCTGCACCAATACCAATTGCAACCCTAAGGAGGAGTGTAGTCCCACCAATTTATCCCCTGAATATAAACAACATTGATCCATAAGCCACAAACTATCCTTCTTAGCAGTTATAGCCTATACATATCTACCCAATGCTACTTATTTCCATAGGCATATATCTCTCACTCCCAAACCACCATCACTCTTAGGAGAGCAGACCCTCTCCCAACTTATATTCCCAGGCCTAAGATGGTGTTGTTGACCACTCCAAAGATAGGCTCTGCAAATTCTGTTAATATCATCCATAATCCTCTTTGGAATAATCAACAGTTGAGCCCAATATATACGAATGCTCATTAAAATAGAATTAATAATGATCAATCTCCTTGATAAGATAGATGTCTACTACTCCAGTTTCTAAATCTTGTTGTGATTTTCTCAGTCAAGCTATCACAATCAGTTGCCGAAATCCTCTTAAAGAAAATTGGGACCCCCAAATACTTGAAAGGTAACTTGCCTAAACAAAACCCTGACATCTGCAAAATTCTATCAACCTCCTATTGCTTAACCCCAGCGGTGTAGATTTCAGATTTTTGTTTATTTACTTCTAGACCAAAAACTTCAGAAAAATGTTGGAACCCTCTCAAGAGCTGCAGCACTGAGGCATAGTCACCTCTGCTGCACATAATAATATTATCTGCAAAACACAGATGATTAAGCCTTACCCCATAGCACCTAGCTAGGGTGAAAATGTAACTCATTCTTCTCAGCTACCAACTTCTTAGTTCTTGAGGAATACTCCATAACACAGAACAAAGAGAAGAGGAGATAGGGGATCCCTTGTCTCAATCCTTTCTTCCCTTTTAAAAACCAACCAGATTCCCATTTATCATTAAATAAAAGCTAGGGGAAGAAACACATTCCATAACTAATCTCACAAAATGAGAAGGGAACCTCAAAGCAACCAACATATCCTCAATAAATCTCCAGTCCACAGAATTATATGCCTTCTTCGAGTCCATCTTAATGATGCAACTAGGCTGAGCAGATTTCCTTCCATCATTTCTTACCATATCTTGACAAATGAGAATATTATGGGCAATAAATTTACCATGTATGAAAGCCCACTGATTTGGTGCAACAACATCAGGCAGTATCTTTTTAAGTCTATTACAAACAATCTTTGTAATACATTTGTAAATCACATTACAGCATGCAATTGGCCTAAACTCAGACACACTACCAGGACATTTGACTTTAGAAATCAAAGTAAAAATAGTATGATTAAGTTGTTTTAGCAGTTTCTTTAAATGAAAAAAAAATCTAATACAACATTAATCACATCATTCCTAACAATATCCCATGCATCTTTAAAGAAAAAAGAACCAAACCCATCAGGTCCAGGAGATTTCTCACCTGGTATAGAGAAAATAGCAACTATGATTTCAGTGGGAGTAACTCTCTACATAAGGAACTGCATTGATTCTCATACAGAACAGGACCAGCTTCAATCACACTCCTCTGCACACTGCTCCTTGTAACTCTAGTTGTGCCAAAGAGCTTGATATAATACTGAATGAAAGCTTCATTAACACCCTCAAGAGAATCCACCCAATTACCATTACTATCATTAATACCATATATTGTATTATGCAATCTCCTACTTGTGATAGCATAATGAAAGAGTTTTGAGTTCAGATCACCACCTTTCACCCAGGCCAATCTAGCTTTTTGTTGTAGGAAAGTCGTATACCTCCTTCTAATCTCCTTATGCTCCTTAGCCGCTTGCAATTCAGCTTCAATAATCTCACTATCACTGGGATTCAAATGCATTCTCTCCTGTGCTTCTCTAAGTTTATTCAAAGCTCTAATCTCACAAGCATTAATCTGATTAAATCCTTCTTTATTCAATATTTTCGAGCTTTTTTCAGTAATTTCAACTTCATAACAAGCTTATATCTCATACCCATAAACTGTGTGTTCCCAGCAGAAGCAACAATAGAATTAAAGTTATCAACCATACTCCACATATGAAAGTACTTGAAAGGAGACATACCCGTACTAATCTCATTATGAGCTTTAATTAGAATAGGAGAATGATCAAACAGCCCCTCATCCAAGAATACAGCTTTAGCAGAAGGGAACTTGTCCAGCCAAGCTTCATTTCCCAAAGCCCTATCCAGTTTTGAAAATACCCTATCATTTCCTTGCTGCTTGTTGTTCCAAGTGTAATAACAGCCTGCTGCCTTGATATCTTTAACTTTACAAGCCAGAACACACTCCCTAAAAGGATAAATCTCAGATTCTCTAACAGGGAACCAATTCTTTCATCTCTACTAAGAAGACAGCTGAAATCCCCAGCAATGATCCAAGGAACATCATCAACATCTAGCCTCTTCAAATCTTGCCAAAGCCCTTCCCTCTCAGTTGCTCCATTGAAAGCATACACAAAAGTACAATTAAAATCACAAACCCTGCTCTGAGGATTCACTTTGCAGTGTATCAATTAATCACTAACCAATTTCACATCTACTTGGAAACTCAATGGATTCCAAGCCACTATAACTCTCCCCCCTGGATGGTAAGAAGAATTAGATGTAAAGCATCACCTTGAAAAAAATTTCTGAAAAACTCTACCCATATTATTTTCTTTTACTTTTGTGTCAATGAGACTAACCAATCCAAGGGATTCATTATTAGCATTTTCTTCACTTCTAATTGCTTATTCAAGCAATTGATCTCTCGAACATTCGACACTAGTATACTATCCATTCATGTCAGGAGGATCCCCCCTCCTGTCTCCATCATCACCACCAGATCCACTTGGAATAGAACCAAAAACAACCTTCTCAGTCGACTCATCCAGCACTGAAAAATGATTGTTAGTTGGAGTAGGTATAGCACTCTTGGAAGAAGTCCTAACTTTGTGTGTAACAGCTTGGAAATCTTCCTTGTTACTATTCAACTCCAAGTTATCACCTCCTGCATTCAGTTCTCGCACAACTGTTTTCACCCTCCATTCTTTCCTCACAGTCTTCTTACATTCCTCCTTAGCTTATTACAATTATCACAAACAGTAGGTTTCCATTCATAATGAATGCCAATAACCACCTCAATACCCCTCTCATTAATAAAGCATAATTGGTCAGGGAAGTGTTGCCCAATCCTCACCTCTACCATTGTCCTAGCATACTGCAACTTCTCTCTCTTAGCAGTGGCAATATCAACTTTGAGGAATCTACCAATTGGAGAAATCAATTTGGACAATCATTTATCATTCTAGTACTTAAATTAAAATCAAGCCTAAGCTGAATCCAAGTTGGAATCACATCAAAATAGTCCTTAGTAACATCCATATCAGGCTCCCAAGCTCTAACTATCATTGGTTTGTAATCAAAGAAATGAGTAGATTTAGACACAACCAAATCTCTCTTATCCATTGTCAGAAACCTAACAATATAAACACCATCTTTCAGCAGATCTACCTTATCAACACCACAACTTCTCCAAATACGTTTAACAAACGCCTCCATAACATACGCAGGGGGATTAGCACCAACAATATAACAAATAACAGAATAATTCCAATAATCTATTTCAGATTGAACATCATCCAACTCAATCTTAATTATCAATTTGATTATCAATTTCATTTCGAGCAGAATGAATTTCTACCTCATCATCCTACATTCTTCAGATAGGAATCAAATAAATTTCACGCACAGAATGCTCCACCAATCCACCATTCTTCACTTGTTTAAACTTAGCAGCGGAGGAATGTATTGAAGAGAGCCATTCAGAAATGAATTTATGTGTATTCATCGTATTATAGACATATAATATTTCATCCTCAATAGTCTCAGCCTCATCTTGATATTCCATCGCAGTCACACCAAGTAGCTGATCCATCGACTTCATCTTCTTCGCTTTTGAAATAGAACAAGGACCATTTCGCTTTTGCTGGCTAGTATTATATGTCTTCTGCCATTTCCATCTTGATCCAAAGTAAAAATCGTATTTACAAATATCTACTGAATGAGTAGTAATTTTCTAGTCCAAGGTAGAATAATTATTAAGGATTTCAAATATTATAAAACAAAGTTTACAGGATTTGCCATTTTTAAGATATGAGTACTTTAGGTTAAAATGAAACTTGTTAAAAATTCTACTAGATACTTTTATGAACCCATAAGATAGTAATTGATATTTTTATTAATCCTTACCTAGGAATACACTATGGTATTTTATTTGTAACACAAGGCTAATACATATCTATATATTTTGTCCCACATAAATGTACAAAGCCAAGAAAACACACAATATCACCTAAAATGATCATATAAGTACCAAAAATACATATATAAGAATATAAGATTTATATTTCATGATTGTGTAATTATTTTTATTATTAGTATTATTTTTAAGGTATATATATTTTTTCCGGTTATTACATCCTTCCCTTCTTAAAGAAGTTTCATCCTCGAAATTGAAAATTACCTTAGAATAAGTGTGGGTACTTGTCTCGCATATCCTGTTCAACCTCCCACTTTGCTTCCGTTTCGATGTGATTGGACTATAATACCTTTACGAAAGGGATTACATTATTACGAAGAACTTTGTCCTTATGATCTAAAATTTGAACAGGTTGCTCTTCATAGGTCAAATATTCTCCAATTCGTATGGATGGTATATTAATAACATGGGATGGTCTTGTATATAACGACGTAGAAGTGAAACATGAAACACATCATGAATTCGAGAAAATTCATTATGAAGTGCCAAACAATAAACTACATTTCCAATTCTCTCGATAGTCTCATAATGTACCTCGGACGAAGTTTACTTGGTTCCCCAAATCTCACTACTCCTCTAGTAGGTGAAACCTTCCAGAATACTGACTTACCAACTGAGAATTCTATATGTCTTCTTCTAAGGTCAACGTAACTTTTCTGGCGACTCTGTGCAGTTTCATTTTTTCTTGAATTGGTTCGGACCTTGTCAGCTGTTGATAAGTAATTTATTGTGCCTATCCATGCTGCATTTTTAGTGTCGATGCATATAGATTTAGAGCATTTTAGTCTTGCATTGCATGGTTTTGATTACTTTGAGCTAAATGGTTGCTTCACTACTCGTTTAGTTGTTTTGGATGATTTTCAGACTAACTAACAGGTTTTTGAAGTCATATATAATCATTGGAAGATTAGTTGTGGACTATTGAACTTCAAATGGACATAACGTTTGATCCGTAAATCAAATTAAGGTGATTCCGGTGGGAGGTGTTAGCTCGTCTCGATAGCTTTCCAACGACTGGTCATGAGCCCAATTCCAATAAGAGACGAGAGAGATATGATCGTTCGTCACCACGGTCGTGGGGACCTATAACGAGCAAAACATACTGTTGAAGATTGGAAACTGATCCTATGAAAGTCAGGGGCCACGGTCGTGGTGATTTCACCACGACCGTGGTGACCTGACTACGGGTGTTGACCCGTTTTCTCCGTCTTAGTTTAATAACTCTTTTAATTAGTTTTTTTAGCTTAGACTCGAGATTATCTCATACTTAGTTTCTAATTAACTCTCTCTTAGCCCTAAAACTCTCTCAAACACTAGTTTACTCTTTTGTTTCATTATTGAAGATCGAATTCATCAATTAATTCAAGTAATTTCTCTTCTATCTCTTTCCTTGGATCTTTTTGCTTAGTTTATGATGTTGAATTTATTGAATCTTAATTGCTTAGAATCCATGGTTAGTGAGTAGTTCATTATCTAGGGTTTGGGCAAAAGTATGAATTAAGGGCTTAATGTAGATTTTCTATGCTTTTTATGATTCAATTGTTTGTCTATGCATTGAATGTGGTGTTTTGACACCCTAGGATAGATCTTGATCACGTTTATGCTAGGGCATTTAGGGTGTTTATTGTTCTTAATCGAACTCTAATGCCTTTAGTCATTCCCATGTTTCGACTTGATTTCTAGACCAAGGGATTGGGTAGGAATTAAGGGGATCCTTTAATTAGGGGTTTTCCGAACTTAATGAATTTATTAATCAACGGACCAAAGACCATTCGAAAGAGGATTTGGTTGGTTGATTAATCGATTACTCTTGAGGACCATTCGAGAGAGGACTCAAGTAAATTAGAGGGGAACTTAACCTTGTATTGACTCCGTTGTGAATCACCATAGCGTTGATTATCGTTGTCTAGCCCATGTTCATACGAGTAGCCCGAACTCTAGTGTCTTCCTTATCATATTAAAAAATCCTCCTATTTGTTTATTAGTTGGTATTCATTAGCTAGTCAATTAGTCGGTTATTTACTCAATCTTAAACCCCCAAAAATCCTTCACTTAGGTAGTTTTGGACTTAGTGGACTATAGCCAATCCCGATTTCCTTGTGGTTCGACCCTTGACTTGCCATTACTACGTGCTTAGTAGTTGCTCGTTAGGTTTATAATTGTGTTTGCTAAGCGGTTCTTAGTGCCTTAACGACACACTAAAAACCTCTTATCAGCTGTCTCTTGTATCATTTTAGGCCCAACTATTTTTGATTCATCTTTGTGACTCCATCATAAAGGGGTTCTACATTTGTGACCATATAGAGCTTCATAAGGTGTCATATCAATGCTAGCATGGTAACTATTGTTATAGGAAAACTCTATTAATGGTAAATACTTTTCCTAAGAACCCTTGAATTCTAACACACAAGCTCGCAATAAGTTTTCTAGAGTTTGTATGGTTCTCTCGGTTTGGCCATCTGTAGTTAAGCGGTGCTAATATTTAACTGTGTACCCAAAGCATTATGTAACTTCCGCCAAAACTTAGATACAAATCGAGAGTCTCTATCAGATACAATAGTATTAAGAACTCCATGAAGCCTAATAATTTCATGAACATATTTCTTTGCTAACCGTTCAAGATTCCAAGTATTATGAATTGCTGGAAAATGTGCGCTTTTTGTAAGCCTATCTACTATTACCCATATGGAAGTCATCCCTTGAGGGGTTGTTGGTAATCCTACAATAAAATCCATCGCTATCGATTCCCATTTCAAAGTGGGCATATCTAAAGGCTACAAAAGTCCTGAAGGGCGCTGATGTTCTATTTTTAATTACTTGCTAACAAGTCAGACATTTGGCATTCTCGTTTCATATTGCTCCACCAAAACATACTCCGCAGATCTTTATACATCTTTTTCCTCCTGGGTGTATTGAATAATGGGTATTATGTGCTTCATTCATGATTTTTCTCCTTAAATCTGCCTAATCTGGTACACACAGTCTTCCTTGAAAACGAAGCGACCCATCTTCTTGTACTAAAAAACCAATTTCCTTTCCAAGCAACACCCTTCACGAATCTTCTCTAACTGTGGGTCCGTATTTTCTAGTTCCTTAATTTCTTCACTCAAGGTTGGTTTTATTTCTAGAGCTGCCAAAGATCCTTTTAAACCACCTGTAATCAACTCAATTTCTAAATTTTGGATTTCACTTTGGATAACAGATTGAGTGCTAAGTAGATTAAGGGAAACATAGTTTTTCCGGCTAAGAGCATCGGCCACCACATTCGCCTTTCCAAGGTGATATTAAATATCTAATTTGTAATCCTCTATGAATTCTAACCACCTTCATTGTCTCATATTAAACTCTCTTTTTGAGTGAATATATATTTAAGGCTTTTGTGATCGGTGTAGATTTTACATTTAACCCCATATAGATAATGTTTCCAAATTATCAATGCAAATACAATCGCGGCAAGTTCAAGGCCATGTGTGTGATGATTCTGTTCATGCGGTTTTAACTGACGGGATGCATAAGCTATCACTTTCCCATGTTGCGTCAATACACACCCCAACCCTTGTTTGGAGACATCACTATATATTTCTAAACCTTCGGTACCACTAAGAAGAGTAAGGATTGGAGCTATGCTAAGACGAAATTGAAACTCTTGGAATGCAGTTTCACACTTATCGCTCCATTCAAACTTTGTAGTTTTTCTTATAAGGATTGTGATAGGTTGAGCTATTTGGGAAAAGTTTTCCACAAATTGCAGTAGTATCCTGCTAATCCTAAAAATCTTCGTACTTTTGACACATTTGTGGGTCGAGGCCAATTAGTGATTGCTTCAATTTTTTGAGACATGACTTGCACTCCATCTCTAGACACCACATGCCCTAGGAATGATATTTTCTCTAACCGGAATTCACACTTTTTAAATTTTGCATACAATTGGTTCTTTCTCAAATTCTCTAAGACTATACTCAAATGTTCCTCATGATCCTTCTTATCTTTGGAGTATACTAGAATATCATCAATAAAAATAATAACAAAATGATCTAAATAAGGTTTAAAACTTGATTCATGAGATCTATAAAAATAGCTGGGGCATTAGTAAGACCAAAAGGCATAACTAAAAATTCATAAAGTCTGTATCTGGTCCTAAAAGCAGTTTTTGGAACATCTGAAGGTCTGATTCTTAATTGATGGTACCCAGATCGTAGGTCTATCTTTGAGAACACTGACGCACCCTGCAATTGATCCAAAAGGTCATCTATACGAGGTAGGGGATATTTTTTTCTTGATGGTTATCTTGTTAAGCTCCCTATAATCTATGCATAACCTTAAGGTTCCATATTTTTTTCTTCACAAATAAAACAGGTGCTGCCCATGGTGACACACTTGGTTTATATATCCCTTTTCCAATAATTCCTCTAGTTGTATATTTAGTTCCTTTAATTTTGCAGGTGCCTTTCGATATGGTGCTTTTGAGATAGGTACAACCCCAAGTACTAACTCAATAGTGAAATCATTTTCCCTTTTTGGGGGCATATCTACAACTTCCTCTGGAAAGACAAAGTTTTAACAACAAGAATGTCGGAGGTTTTAGATTCAAATTTTTCAATACTAAGAACATCACAAAGGTTTCCTTCACAACCTAGTTTAAACCTCTTTTGTGCTTGAAAAATAGAATTGATTCGAGATTCAGATGTTCTTTCATTATTTTGAAAAATCACTTCATTCCCTTCAGAAATAACTAAGGTTACGATTTGTTTTTGACAGGCTACTATGACATGATGTTTATTCATCCAATCCATCCCTAAAATAACATCAAATCCCTTAAGGTCAAATTGAATTATATCAACATGAAAGATGCTTCCCCCTATATGCAAAGGACAGTTTTTATATACAGTTTGACATGGAACTTTCTTTCCAGTAGGGAGGCTAATGCAAAATTCTAAGTTTGACTCACTAGGGACCAGATGAAAATATCTAGACATCGAAGAGGATATAAATGAATGTGATGCTCCGGTATCAAATAAGACATGTATTGGGAAAGAGTTTAGAGAAATGTTAACCATAACCACATCTTCCAATCTCTTATGTATTCATCAAAAACACACGACCATGGGTTGGATTTTGACGTTGGATAGGTCCACCCTGGGGCTTAAGAACAGGTTTTGAGGTACAAGGATTAGGTGTAGATAGTTTTGTATTTTTACCTCTTTCAAAAGAACAATTCCTCTTCTAATGATTTAGACTTCCACAAGAGTAGCAGCAGTTATTGACAAACCTACATTTTTCAGTTGAGTGGTTGGTATAACCAGATTTTGCACAAGGGGGGGTCCTTGATAGCGACATGGAGTGTAAAGGGTTTGACATTACCAATATTTGGCTTTTTCTGAAAATACCTATTCATTGTATGAGTTCCTTCCCAATTTCTTTTATGAACTGCATCTTCAGCCTTTCTCTCCTCAATTTGTAACAGCCCGGATTCACCGACCAACTTAATTAGAACTAAACACAGCGGAAAGCTTAATCCGGACTATTACCATCACACTCATCGTCCTAAAACGACGAGTATGGAACTCTAAAAAACCTGAACTTTTTAAAACTTAAACTATAAAACATTAACACTAAATGAAGTTATCTAGATGATCTAAATAGTATAAATTAAATAATAAAAGTCTAAAGAAAGTTCGGCAGAGTTCCGTTTGAAATACGGACCGCCTAAAATTTAACTTAGGACTTGCTTCCAAGCTATGAACCTGTATATCATTTTAATATATCTCCAGCAACTATTCCCAGCTTCTACTTTACAAATTCCTATTTAAAAACTATTTACAACATAACTAAATATTACACTATTACAAAGTCGATCGTCCTCGCCTCAATACATATAAGGATAATTGCAATAAGAATTCCTGCATCAAAGCTTCATAACTTCACTGCTTCCACCTGAAACTAATACGACACTGCCACCCACCCAAGTGACAGGCCACAAAAATGACAAAACAAACATTTGACTCCCATCAGCAACGCGCTGAGTACTAAACCCATAAAATAAGTAAAACATACTTTGGTGGTTTTTGTTTAAAACACTCTTCACATATATTCACATCTAACTCTTACAACCATGTATACCTCAAACCATTTACCGTAAAGATATTGAAACATCATAATATTCAATACCAAAATAGTACTTCATAACAAAATATATCATTGATATAATATATGTTTGGAAACTCAATTTACTTCCACAACAATTAAGTTTCTTACAAGAAACATCCATTGTTATTTATTATCTTGGTGTGAACGCGAATGGAGAGGGGTACCACGCAGTACCGGCTGTCTCCAAACTGTTGAGGGTCGTCACCCCACCTTTTACTGTTCTGCTTGCAAGACTTAACCCGGACATGTCCTATAACGCCAGAATTTCGCCCATTCTGCAAGGCAACAGCTAGGGACCCCCCGCCCTAACTCGGGTGCATGTTCACACATTGCTTCATTAATAATATTGTTTTCAATATATGCACATTGGTGACTTTAACCATATTACACAAATCACACTTTCACACACTTTCCATAACACTTTCACACGATAAAATACACTTTTACTTTATAAAGTAGGTTTCACGTTACGAAAATAGGCTTTGGAAAATATAATAACATATCATAACCTTGTTGTATATCCCAAAAGCTCAAAACATATCCTAAGGGTTCCCGTACTAAACCCAATATATCTCCAATGGCTTTTCACATGCCAATACGCTCAGTTGAGTAAGAATAGAATATCCTCAAGTAAGCCAATTTAATCTTCCGACAATTGAGACATACTTCCTGTGAAACATACGCTATACTACTCCCATAAGATCGATATTTATCGACGGTTTCATATTAAGGGAACTAAGTAATCAAATCCTTATACTGAACTCTATTCCTTGCTTCTAGTGTTCATCGACCTCAATTACTTCCAAGATAAAACTTATTAAGAAAAAACTTAGACTTACCAAGATGCGACTGAATCAGTTTAATATATTAACTCTTAATCCATATAACTTTCATTAACTTTCTGACCTCTATATATTGTTATTATTAACGACGAATAACAACTAGAACTAATGTTATTACATTCTCGATATATAGCCAATTCTATAATTTGAACTTTCATTTTAAGATTCTAAGTCGGGAACTCCCACGTTACTATAAATTATTAATTCAATTCTGAGACTCGATTCTTAGTGGTTCAGTAAGCGATTATTCATAGCCAAGTTAGATTTTAATCCACACACTTAACTCTTAAGGTTATTAAAACTGATCCACTACTAATGACGTATATAAGTTAATATTAAACTCTAGATGAGACTATTCAATACTTTTGGTTACTATTCAATTGACACCTAGGTCATCCTCGTTCTTAGACCAACCACAACTAATGACACTTATACAATATATTTAATTAAACGAGAACTCTCAGAGCTTATATTCAATTCATATTTAAGCTTGCTCATAACTAAAGGAAATCTTTAGACTTGGACTTAAGTTTCTTAATTAAACTGAACTAACTAACTCCGTTCTTTTAGGCCAAGACTAATTAACTCAATTCTATAAGCCGATTCAATTTACTTTCCAAATCAATAATGATCCGATCCCTTACTCAATTTCTTATATCAACATCATTCAACTCGATTTTAATACACTGACTTGAGTTTTCTTATTGACATACTGATCATGTCCCTAATTCAATTCTTTAATTCCAAATCTATCTTATTTCAACAACCTATTGATCATTAGATTTGATTATTAACCCGATTTCTGGTATATATATGGTACTCATACTATTTACTAAAACTATACAGATTTGAGTATATTAGATAACATTTGTGAAACTCATAGTATTACCAATTTACTTGTAAAAGGATCGCGAGGCCTTCTTAATAACCTTGAAATCATACAACATGTAGTGTAGCCTAACCACTCATTCTTTCCACTTCCTACTTCTAATCTTCGCTACTAACTAGACAAAACGCAAGTCTGCCATTCCTCTTCTAATTCCTAGAATCACAACATTCCATAAACTTTCAACCAACACTAGTTTGAGTCCTCAATTCTAATCTTTACAAAAATCTAGGACTGAAATCATTCCCCTTCATAGTTCACATTCTAACAAGTCACCAACATCAACAAGTAATTACTCTAATTGAACCCAGATTATCAGACAATATCATACTTCACACCAACACCAACATACTAGTTATTTCCATAATCATAAAACCAATACTTCATCTCCATTCTGTAATCGTCAATAACATCACAAATAGACTTCTCATATTCCACGAATAATATCACAAACAAACCTCACATATTTCATGAATAATTTGAGAAATCTAACAAGGGAAATTATATAAATTCAATTAAGTAAATTAGGATATTTCATGTGAAAGTGTTTAGTACCTCAGTTAGGGTTTTAAGGTGAGCAAGAACGGTAGTGGAGGTGGTCGTCGGTCACTCGCATAACCCTCCTCACGCACAATCCTTCATCCCTCTCAAGAAGACCCCCAATTTTGAGTATAATCTCTGAATTAGATAGAGGGTTTAGGTATTTTGGATCCTTAGCCCATCTTACTCCTTCTCTAATCGCCGGAAAAGTGGTCAGAGATGGCCTGGGTTTCGCGCCGGAACCGCTACTCGCACGCTTCTCTCTCTTCCTTTCCTCGTTGGCCGCCGTTGGTGGTTGCTGCTGCTCGCGGAGTGGAGCAACGCGCCTCGCCACGCCGCTGCTCTCCCCTCTCTCGCCCTCTCTCGCCCTCTGCTTCTCTTCTTCCTCTTCCTCTGTTTCTCTCGGCCCCGACCCCTGCTTTCCCTTCTCTCTTTCTCTTCTCCCTTCTGTTCCTGTTTGTGAAGAAACAGGGCCCTTCCCTTTTTGTTCTCTTTTTTTTATTTGGTGAGTCATTACCCTCACTCACTCTAACTTAATGCCACACACAACCCATTGCTTTCTCCTTAAATGCCACGCCTCCCCTCACTCTTGATTTCCCCTTTCTTTCTTTTTTAACCTTATTAAATTAAACAACACCCTCTATTATATTTAGTAAACACCAACACAAATATAATTAATTTGTGTATTTGAAATATAAATTTTATTAAAACTAATAATTCAAGCCCATTTCTTATATTAATAGTAATTCCAATAAAATAATTAAATATAATTACGTTAATAAATATAGTACGCCTTCTTAATAATAATATATAAAAACAAATATAAATTTTCATTTAAAGCACAAGGATTTCAGAAATTAATTAAACTAATATTATAATTAACAATTAATAAAGGTGCTCTTAAAACAGGGCTATTACACTCTACCACCCTTATAAAAAGTTTCGTCCTCGAAACTTAAAATAATAAGATTTGAATATAGAAATGCTTATTAAAATCAAAAACAAAATATAATAATACTATTTGATTTAATTTAACAAAACCAAGATCACAGAACTTTGAGATCAAAAGTTCATCCTCCATCATTAACATTTTTGTGCCTCGGCTACCCGATGCCTAGGTTCATCGAGGAGCTAAAACATCAAAATGGTAACCTTGTTGGCATTGAACTTGAGTCATTCCGTTTCAAGAGATCTCGTTTGAAAACCATCATAGCTATTTTCAAACTAAACCAAACTTTACAAAAGAAAACCCTTCCTTTTAAATCCAACGAACGATAATAAATAATTATAATATTAACATATAATATTAATCGTGGTAACCTAATATCAATCATAACTCTAGTCCCAATCAAGACTATTACAATTATTCTTTCAACTTTTAATGCTTTATCATACATCTCTTGATAACTATGATAATTATGGGTCGAAAGTCGGTCACGAAGTTTCCAAGTGAGACCTCTCTCAAACTTATTCATTCTTAACTCCTCACTGGAAACAAGGCGTGGTGCAAATCGAGATAATTCCATGAATTTTGCAACGTACTCCATAACAGACAAATTACCTTGCTCTAACTGATTAAACTCTTCTTCTTTCTGTCTTTTCAAAGCTGATGAATAAAATTTTGCCCTCATAAGATCTTTCAGTTGGGTCCATCCAAAGTCCTTCTCTTTCCTCCTTTATTTCACTGTTTCCCACCAAAGATCTGCCTGCCCGACTAGATAATAAACAGCAAATCCTATCTTCCACTTTCAGGATAGTTTATCGCATCAAAAAGTTTATCAATGCTTTTTATCCAATCCTCAAATTCTACAGGGTCAAACTTTCCATGATAGGTCTTAAGGTTGCAAGTAGCCATTGTGAGCATTTCAAATAAAAGTGTCCTGACTTCCCTAACATTTCCCTCCCTATTATTAGTGTTTGAGCCTCCATTACCAGGATTTTGAACTGGCTGGTTTTCTTGAGTAGATTGCGTATATTGGGATTGCATTATCCTAAATAACACATAAAAGTTTAGGGTTAAAATCTCATTGTAGTCAAGTTATTATAGCCTTTATGAAGGATTGGAATCATAATAACCAAACATATACTTATATAAGACTTGATATATCTTATACAAATCAAAACATCTAAAACATTAGGTAAGTTAAAAATCAAAAAGGCTAACACTAAGCATGCATCGTACACCCTATATTCTACATACGAGTTTTAAACATAGTGTCAACATATATATAACAAAAAGAGTTAACACTTAACAAACAAGCCATCTCTAACTCCAAAACATTCTACTTGTTGTTACTAGCACTTGGTTCCTCTTTCGTGGTTCCTCGTTCAAATTTATACCGGTTGACAACACATATTTATCATCTGATAGGAAGACCATGTGATTCCTTTCATAGGCTAGAAGCTCTCCAGAAAGCTCGGTGAAACTCAGTGTCCATCTTGGTCGACCTAATCCAAACCGCACATATTTCTCATAGTTGGGCGCCCCGTTAACTATTAGATCAGAATATTTAGTTTTGAAATTTATCCACGGGAAGCTTATGGGGGAGTGTTTGGATCAAAATATAAGCTAGATACGGTGTGGTCATTCCAAATTCCGAGTACTATGCGTTAAATTCTTCGAAAAACCTTTCTAAATGATGGATATGTTCCATAATACTACAACCAGGATCCATTGTTAACATGTGGGGACTTATATTTCCTGCCATTCTAAAATAAATAAACACATGGTAATATAACATCATCATCTGCATTTATAAACTAAATAAAGATAACAAATTTAGCAACGAACAATAAATATCCCAATATCCCTTTCTCTCCTGTGGATTTCTAACAATTATTTTGTTATTATTGTGTATATATTAATATATTTGTTAACGTAACTCGGATACCAAACTGTAACGCCCTGTAATTTTAACAATTTTGAATAACACATGCCAGTACCAGGATCGAACCAAAATATTACATCATTTTATTTAAAAAGGCTATTATAATGTTTACAGGACATTACTGCTGTATTGCTAAAAATAGAAGTACTAGGTGAAAGTAAAGCATACTAATGACATAATAAAACTTATGATAACAGTGCTGATAACTTATAGCATATATATTTCCTATCATTTTATACACCTCACTCTTGGTCCTCCCCATCTCCCGTACCTGAAAACAAAACATTTAATAAAAATTCAACCCAAAAGGGTCCAGTACAATCCCAATATCACGTAACAACAATTTATTAAACATTTTTAAAATAATATCGTAACATTTCAATTTATCAGGTTTAATTATGACTTCTAGTTAGCAAGAGAAATATCTCGGGCTTAAAACGCACCTTAGGTTTTCCGTGGTCATAATCATAATCTTTCCTCTTTTTTATAAAATTTCCGGGCTTTTAGCTCCTCCTGACAAATCCGTATGCACACCTCCTCAATGACCACGTCACTCCGAATAATATACAAATATCGTTCCTCTCCCATATACCTTTTATCTTATAATAACAACTCCGTATAATATTATTATTATCACATACGGTAGAAAAATCATAACATAGTTATACCATAAGCTTTAATATTAGCCTATTATTAACAAATAGCAATGTACCTTTACCATTAAAACCATTATAACAAACACTACAAGAAAAGTGACATTGGGCCACAAAATAATTCACCGCCCAAGAACGGGGCGTCAGAAATAAAACCGACACGAGAAGTGTCGCCCTTAGTTTGGGTGTCACTTTCAATAATTTTGTCGCCCATATTCTTGAAAATGGGCAACAAAAATAATTATACAGCCCATGTTTTGGGCGACACTATTATGATAATAGTGTCCCCCAAATTCTTACAAATGGGCAACAAAATATTTTATGTAGCCCACGTTTTGGGCGATCCTTTTTCAGGTTCTGTCGCCCATATTCTTGCAAATGGCAACCCAAACTTCATGTAGCCCATGATTTGGGCGACACTTTATTTAATTCTATCGCCTATTTTCTTGCTTATGGGTATATGTAGCCCATGTTTTGGGAGACACTTTTTTCTAATTCTGTCACCAATGGTCATGCAATGATGCACATATATGTGCCACACTTTTAGTATGCGACCCATAATTTTGAATTCCAATTTTACATCACCTAATAATTTGGTGTGTGCCACACTTTACAATTATAATAGACCCTAATGCATTCTCATTGATCATAAGATCAAAAACATCATCATCAGGGACAATAAAACATATTAGATAATACTCTGTATATATTTAAATTTACATAAGTGTTCCAAAAGCTAGCTAATATTTACATCAAGTAGTTTCAATACATCCAAAAGATAGCTAAAATATGCATTTACGCTCTACCTAGACAAAAGTGGTGATTTTAAAGCCAATTTGATCGCTATATGTCTTCATCAACTTGTCCTTTCTTCTAAGAGTTCCAACCACGATATAAGTCTTCTAAACACCTAGATGATTACGAGAAACAAAACATGTTAGAACTTCTACAATATAATTGTAATCTGATCTACTTCGGCTTGTTACAAGGACTCACATCTACAAAATTTAAACATTTAAAAGCTACATTAAGTGAAAGGAGCAAATGTTAAAAGGACTCAACTCTTCTTCTTTTTTGCCGGTGAAGCCACTTTTAAGTTAGCCATAAACTATATATGCTCTATGTCAAGCCACCAATATGCAATGCAGCAAACCACCCTTTTTCTTTTGGCACAAAGGTATAAAACCCCATAGATGCAGAGGGGTTTGAGAACCCAAGTCCATATTACAATCCTTTAAGAACCTAAGTCTACAGTTTAATCCCCTGACATCCACACAACAAAATGGGCACCAAACGCCCCCCCCCCTAATCGATTCACATAAAATGCATACACATACATGAAGGTGTAATATTAAACAACTAGTTTTTAGCCCCATGCAAAAATGCACGGGAATTTTAATTTATTCGATTTAAAAAACTTCTTATTTTTCATTAAACTAATTAAGATTCCATTATATGTTAGTACAATATAAATAAAATCATTTATTTCATTATGTACACCATATAAATGAAATCATCTATGTTAGTTTTTCATATATCATTCAATATATTCATGTTATTTAAGGGTAATATGAAATATAAAAGAAAATACACATTGTTCGTGTTACTAACAAACAAATGTAAACATTAACTAGTTTATCATTAATTAAACAACTATATTATCAATATTATAATGGGAATTTGTAACCAAATTGCTCTTTTTTTTAATTGTCATAAAGGGTTACGACAAAACAAAACAATTATTATAATTCATTCAATTATTATCAATAAATTGCATCCAATTTAAATGTATATTTTTTTCTTATAATCCTTCTCGAAATTGTTGTGTCATTAAATATATCGATATTTTTATGTCATTAAAGATATCGATAATAGTGTGTCATAATCTATTTTTTTAAATGCACAACCCCTTATACACACAATCTGTAACAGCCGGAATTTTAAGCAGGTTGGGCTTAAAGTAATTATATTAAGTTATTTAAATAGGATTCTAAAGTATTTCAGGTGAAGAGTTTCACTTGGATTGTTAGATGTGTTAAGGTTTCAATTGGTTTTAGCCCTTTAAGTAGATTAGAATACTCTCCAACACCATATAAGGACAAAAGTGGGTAAGATTTACCATTTTTATTGGTTAAGAAGGTTTTGGAAACTAATAAATAAGTTAGAAGGTCTTTAAGAACCTTATTCATTAAGATTGTGAAAATCGTATAGAGATCGTTTTATCGGGTAGCAGCGAACTTCCAGTTAAAGAGCCTTTCGGGGTAGAATCCGAGCTTAGAACCTAACCAAACTTGATGTACACCATGCTTGGGATGTTTTAAGGTTAGAATGGTCATTTATTCCCAAGAATTACGTGGCTAAATAGGGTAAGTTCCTTAGTAAAAACCTGGCCAGCTGAAGTTTCAGTTCAGACCTATCCTCAATGAAAGCTTCTTAGCAGCTACTTGGGTGTTGATCTCCCAAAACCCTTTGCATGCGTGAAAGCCAACACATCAAGCTAGTACCTCAAGCAAGAATCACCCAGAAAATCCATGAAACTGACCTTACCCAGAAGAGGTTTCCCTCTCCTATTGGTACCGCCATTTACCTGCTATAAATAGCAGTTTTTGGTTTTTGGTTCTTTTCACCCAATTTTTCTTCTAAAATACCTACTTTTTCTTACATAGTTCTCTTGTATACATTCATACCTATTTTTTCAAGCATTTGTTCAAGCCTTAAATCCTTGGGAAGGTATAGAAAACTCCATAGAAACATCAAACAGGATGCTGTAAGTACAGCTTTGCATCCTCTTGTGTTTAGCTTACCTATTCATGTTCTAAAGCTTGTTTAATCTAATCCTTAACACCTTACTTACTCAGGGGAAGCTGTAGGAAGGTTACAGTGGTGAGACATGTTTATTTCGGTACTAAGAGGTAATAGGAATCATATTAAATGTTACTGATTGTACTGAGGTATGAAACTAGTGAAGAGTAGTCAATTGTATTGATATCTATTGTTGTTTTTGTTATGAGATGAATGTTTTGGGACATTGATTATGGGTTTCAACTCTTTCAAGAGATCCAATAGAACTCGAGAGTTCTCGAAGTATCATATATCGATCTAAGAAAGGATTAAGCGGTTAAGGTAACTTTTATGTTCAGCAAAATCTATTTCATGCCCATGTGTTTTGTACTTCTATTTTGGTGAATTAGTTCGTATTATGGCCATAGATATGAATGTGTTGTTGTGATTGAAACTGTGTTTTGGTTGATTATCAATAACATTTGTTTTGGCTGGCTAGTTTATGAACTGAAATGAAAAGTGGGCAAGCTATAGGTAGAGGAGCTAAACAATAAATCAAAAATGAAGTGAAGTGGTCGAATCGAGTCCAAAGCCTATACTTGCCAGCGATTTGTGTAAGGGGATTGAGCTATGCCAGTCATTTGCATTTACAAGAATGATTATCGTTTTCCAAGATTGATTTCCAAGTGATAAAACGATTTGAAATGAAAATGTTTTTAACGGGCTAAAGTAAGAGTTACGAGTTTTCCACTCATTTGGATGTTTTCTTTGTTTTCTTTTCCTTCTTATTTGCAGGAGTTAATGTTGGAAGCTCGGAGTCGAATCTAGAGTAAAGTTATGATTCAGATGTATATTATGGGTTAAAGTCCTGTGATTTAAGTTTGGATACGAGGAGTCTGTTACAATGAGTTATGTTCTAATTTAATTCCTTTATTTTGGGATTGAGATCGAATGACTCTGTAATTGAAGTATTATATAATGGAAATTGTTTTGTGGGCCATAACCCAAAGGTCCAGGATCGTGTATTTAAGGTTGTTTCCGCTGCATGTTTCATCTAAAGTATTATTTATTATTATGGATTCCATTATCATTGAAGTATGAGATTGCTAAGCATGTTAAGCTAGCAGCTCGGGAGGCCGGGCTGTTACACAATCTTTCAGTTTATTCAATAGATTGATTCTAAACTTTAATAATCTTAAAATCAATATAGATTCTATTGTGAACCTATAAGTATTCTAATTATAAAAGAATAGCTAATATTATCGTTAATGAATATCTTTACATCATATATATCCTAAAAGTTGTGTAGTTTGAATATGCTTTGCAATCTGAATGTGCATTTTTACATCTTTTAACCACAACCTAATTATATACCTTCCTCTTTCTAAAGTACTGTACGAATATCAGAAGTATTATACTGATAATTTTTTTTATTTAAAAAATGCATGATAATGTTATCAAAATAATAATCAAAGAACTCGATCATTTGCTAAAATAATAACACGTCTCATATACGAAAGATATACATGTCGAGATGAATAATTTTAAGGATTACTGAATAAGTACAATATACTTCCATACACGTCTAGAATATTAGTATGTAATTCACAAATTGTTTTCATTCTAGAAGTGAGCAATATTTTTTAAATTAGAAAATAACATATAATTTAACTAAATGTTATCATACTTTGCAACTTCTTTTCCAATAGTGAATTATTAGATCAATGTTGATAAAAGAAACAAAAAAAATATAAAGTGACACTATTTATGCAAAGACATATGTAAATAGATTTGATTCACTAAGATGGTCAAATTTGTCCTTAAACATGATATCATCTCAAACATGTTCTTATCTCAAAAACCAACATAGCAAATCCGTGACAAATACTAAAATCTTAACACAATTACAAAGTGCAACACACATTTATTAAAAGAAGGCTTATTAATTGCCTTATTGATCATCTATTATCTTTCCAATATTGACCACCATAATTTTTTTTGTCCTTCTTTGGGGGGGTAACTTTAGTAAAGTTTTTATTAACATCATCTTAATGCATCCTACTTCCGAAGAAGTGACATATTCATTTCTTTCCCTTAGTGATGGCGTTGTGATTGATTGATTCACATTATCGTTCAATTTTTCTAAAAAATAAAGTATAAGTTTGATACTCCCTCCATACCATATTAGTTGCAACACTTTCCATATATGGTTGTCCTGTAATAATTGCAACACTTCAATTTTAGCGATGAACCTACCAATATTATATTATATATATATCACCCAACTAATGTACCCAACTCATTCATTGATTTATGTGAAAAACATTAAAATATTACTCTCCTACTTTATTAACTTCCTAAAAGTACCACACCACTTTCTATCATATCAACTTTTACAATAAATTAATATGACATACACCTTAATCTATTAACTTCCTAAAACTATGTGCACAAGCTATTCTTGCAATTAATATGGGACAGAGGGAGTATAAAATAACTGAAATAATAAAAACGCTTCAGGAATATGGATATGTGTAGGGCTGTTCACAGGTCCAGAACCGGACCGGACCTGAACAGGTTGGACCTGTGGACCGGAATCTTCGATTTTGGTGGACCAGGGACCGGACTAGAAAATTCAGGTCCAGTCCAGGTCCAAACCTGAAAAATCAGGGCCGGTCCAGGCCTGGACCTATTTGGACCTACTTTGTGAATTTCTAGAAAAAGTTCGTTAAAATATTTTATTTCTTTTCCGAAGTTTTCGACACACTTTACGAATATTAGCATATTACTCATATCTATCTAGAATCATAAACTTTGATGTAGATACAAAAAGACTAATCATATTCCATCTTGCAAATTTGTGCCAAATTTTTATATATTAAACGAATTCTTATGTGATTTTTTAGATATATATGTATAATAGCTCTACACGAAAACCCTATCTTATATTTATTAATGCAATGTAAAAATTGCAATCAATATATTCCTCATAAAAATTTTAAAAACAAAAAAAATTAGATCATTTCAGGTCTTCCGGTCCGGCCAGGTTTTTTCAGGTCTTGGACTGAACCGGACCTGAAACCCGGAATCTCAATATTTTGCGGATCGAAGACCGGACCTGAATTTTCGGTCCGGTTTAAATTCAGGTCCGGACCGGTCTAAAATCATATCTGGACCGAATTTTGCACAACCGTAGATGTGTGTGTGTGTTATCATTGAATTTCCCCCTTTTAGGCCAAAAATCATAATTAATATTCTTGTGAAATCTTTGCATGTCTGTGTTACTTATTTTATCCAAGCCATATTTATATCTATGATTCTTATAAAATCTTTCTAAGTTTCTTAAGGAAAGAAATAAAACCTTTTATGATAGTGACCAATTTTGAAATTGAATCTATGTAACAAAAGCAATTGTATGATTTGTTCAATTTGGTGAGTAATTTCCCAGTATCCGAAAATGGTAGAAATTACAATAAACAACATGTAGATTTTAAGCAAATTGATAATATTTTGATATCGTATTTAACCCTAATATTGTGATTGTCAAGAATAAATTATTTTTTGCTTGACTTAATACTTGCGAAGAATCTAAGCTCTACAAATTTTTACTATCCAAATTTAGAGTTACTGTCTCTAGATTTCTATATGTTAGTTACACTTGATTTCATGAATTATATAGAACCTTGATTCTAAATTTGTTTACAATAATTATATGGAAAAATTGACAAGAACAGGTCAAACTATTGGCCATCTTCTATAAACAGGCCAAACTATGGATAATCCATGAACAGTCCGAACTATGACACCCATCTTCCATAAACAGGCCAAGTGACCTGGTAACCTGTTGTAGCAGGTAAAAAAATATTTTTTTTTTGTTTTAATAACCTGATTTTTCTTTTAAAAACAAAAAAAAAAACAAATACCCACCGACACCACCCTAACCCATGGACACCACCACCCTAACCCACGGACACCACCACCCCACCCACTAGAACCGTCCGACACCACCACCTCACCCATCAGTACCAATCAAATCCATCACCCCACCATCAAAACCCACCAAAATGTCCTCCAGCACCACCGTCTACACCAGATTTGCCGCCAAAACCATCAGAAAACCATAACCCGCCCACCTATCTGCCACCAGAATCCACTGATCATCCCTAATCAATCGAGAGTTAGACTGCAAAAATTCTCTTTTGACCCTCTTCACTACTCCTGATGCTAAAGCTGTTTCCCTCCTTAAAGAGCAATTAGTCACTTCTCTTACTCAAGTAAGCAACTTTACTTACTTATTCCCCTTTTTGAGGTCATTTGTAAAATTTATTAAATAATTGTGGAATTTGATTTAAACCAATGTTAGATAGCGAATTAGGTAGCAGTGATGTACACAATTGATCAATGTAGAATTTAACTGACCCATGTTCTGAATTTTGAATTTGATTGATTCCAAATATAGAATGTAATTATTTAATTTAATTGATTTCAAATGTGGAGTTTGATTACACTCACTTGATTAATGTAATTGACCCACTTTCTAATTGTTGAATTTGACTAATACCCACTTTAAATTGTGTAATTTGGTCGACACCCACTTGCTAACATTGCATCATGATCTGTAATCTAATGAAAATACTGTGTATGTTGATTAACTTTGCAGGTGGAGCAAACAATTGATCAAGTTCAGCAAGTGCGTTCGGATATTTTCGATTCTGCACAGAAGGTTTTCCAAGTTGTGGCTGGTGCTTTGAAGCCTGGAATTGATGTAGCTGCTCCAATTGTGCAGCAGGCTGGAGAGGAGGCACTTAAAGTCGCGTCTCCATTGTTTTTCGAGGCATCAAAGAAAGCCTAGGAAGCAAAGCAGTGCTCTGGGTTTTTGTTGTTGAATTTTTCTGGGTTTTGTGTACTGGATGTGGTGGTTGCTAGGGAGGGGGAGGTGGAGAGAGAATGAAGGGTGGGCTGTTGGGATTTCAGGGAGGGAGGAGTCTGGAGAGAAAGTGGAGAATGGGTGGCTGCTGCCTGCTAGTGAAACAGAAGGGAAAAAAAGAGAAAAAAAATAAAATTCATTAAAAGGTCACGTGCTATTCACGTGCCTTAAGGTTTACCTGTTATAACAGGTAAATAGGTCAATGGGACTGTTTCTGGAAGATAAGGTTAATAGTTTGGATTGTTCCTGGATTATCAATAGTTCAACCCTTTTATAGAAGATGGGCAATAGTTTGGACTGTTGGCGTCAAATTTTCCTAATTATATTATAAGATTTCTATTACTAATCCTAGTCTCATAAGATAAAAAAACTACTTACAAAAAATATAATCTATATATCATGATATCAAAAATTGAAATTTCTTAATACACTTACAAAAAATTCACAAACTTTGTTTTAATATACTCATAAAGATCTTTCTATGTACGTGTAGTTTTACTAACAAATTAATTTTAAATACATAATCCATTGTAAATTCTAATTTTATTATGAGAAGATTTATAAAATTATAATAATTGTTAGCGATTTATAGTTACTATAATAATGAATTGCCATTTTGTTTAAAGTTCGTAATGATTTCCCAAAATCCAGAAATGATAGCAGTTACCATAAATAAAACCTATATTTTAAGCAAGTTACACCGTTAATATGTCAATTCTGTAAATGTTATAATTGACAACAAAAAAAAGTAATTGACAAAATATACTCCTTACAAATAAAACCATCGAAATTTAGACTTATTCTCCGGAAATTTATACATAAATCACTCATGGTCTTGTGAATTGTAGAACCCTTAATTCTGGATTTAGATTCCAACTTTAGTCTTCGGATTCCCATCTAAGTTATATTATAAATTTGTTTAGAATCATAATATTATAATATCATTATTATTATTCCGAAAGTATTTGTTTAGGTTTCATTTTTCCACACTAATATGATTCTTACTTGAAAGAAAATTAATTTTGATTCAATGGTTAAAGTATTGACTCTAACATTAGTCAAACTTATGGTGTGTATATGTGAAGTACTAAAGTGTATAGAAATCTATAGTACAAAGAAGAGTAATTTATTTTATATGAGATCTAGAAGGTGTTATACGATTATATTAATTATTTACGTTACACGAAACTAAAAGAATACATCAAATAGGAAAATATCACTTTAAGAATAGTATGACTTGTCCACGTTATTTTTCGTTGTATGAGGGTATAAATCAATAACAAATTAAATTTAAATTGTATGGTATGATATAGAATATCCTAACAAATATGAAATTTTCAAATACTTTTCATATGTCACGTGTTTTTAAAAACATATACAAAAGACTAATTTATTCACTTTTTTAAAAAATACTGTGATTTTGGCAAAATATAATTTCCTTAAAGAGCGCAAATTTGTTAGACCCTATATTATGACCATATACACGTTTAGTTCAAGAAAATAATTGTCTTCCCAAACATTTAAAATATTCCTATGGTTGAAAATCTCTTAAATCCTATATTACGATCGTATAAGCGCTTAGTTCAAGTAAATAATTGCCTTCGCAAATATTTAAAATATCCTAAGGTTGAAAATCTATTAAAGCCTATATTATGACCATACAAATGCTCAGTTCAAGGAATGAAGAATAGTGTGCATTGTCCAATAATTTATGGAAGATTACAAATCTATATTATATAAGATCATTTTTAGAAACGGTTAATTGCCTAAATAATTTCATAACAATCTACCATAATCAAGATTAGTTTAATTTATACGAAATAACTTTAGTAATATATTTACATTAGTTTGGAAAGTGGATGCTTAATAATAGAGTAATTACCTATATAAGTACTAATATTCACCTTAAAAATACTTACCTTAAAAATGAACATTGGATGCTTTCATCAATGCACAGTTATTTAGACAATTATTTAGCCAATAATTCTTTAAGTTCCTTTTTTTTATTTCAAAAATAAAAGTATCGAAAGATTATTTAGAATATATAGAACGTTGATTCTGGAATAAAATTTGAACAATAATTTTCTCTGTAGTTGGCATATAATGGCAAAAGATTGTTTAGCCGAGTATATAGAACAATAATTATTATTTGACAAAAGTACCACACAGAAAATTTGTCACCATATAGATTATGAGCTGACATTATTAATTTCCGGTTTTGGTAAATGATTTTTCTTATAAATTCTTAACATTGATTTTGGCAATTAATTTTAGAACTTATTTTCCGATTACTTGGCAAATAATTCGATCCTAAAAAACATACCATTTTGATAAAAATTACTTAAGCAAATATATAGATTGATTATTTGCCAAAATCTTTATGCTAACCGTGTCAATTAACAAATCAGTTATAGATAAGCATAATTGATTTTGTTTTTTTTCCAAAATCAGTTGTAGAACAACTTTAATAATTTGGGAAACCATATATCGATTAACAAATAATTTGGCAATAATTTTGTGGACGATTTTCAAGATTAGTTAAGTTTTACGAAATAACTTTAGTAATATATTTACATTAATTTGGAAAGTGGATTCTTAACAATGCATATCTTACCTATATAAGTACTAACACTCACCTTAAAAATACTTACTTTAAAAAATGTTCATTGGATGCTTTCATTAATACATGATTATTTAGGCACTTGTTTAGGCAGTAATTCTTCAAATACTTTTTTTCTTATTTCCATAATAAAAACATCAAAAGATTATTTAGCCAAATATATAGAACATTAATTTTGGAATAAAATTTGAACAAAGATTTCCTCTATATTTGGCATATAATGGCAAAAGATTGTTTACCCAAACATATAGAACACTGTTTTTGGCAATTAGATTGGGATCCTACAAAACTGATTAATTTTCACCATATACATTATGAGCTGGCATTATTAATATTTGGTT
Organism: Patellifolia procumbens; assembly: GCA_947645195.1. Lineage (NCBI taxonomy): Eukaryota > Viridiplantae > Streptophyta > Magnoliopsida > Caryophyllales > Amaranthaceae > Patellifolia > Patellifolia procumbens. Next base: position 4,886,168 of record CANSGD010000406.1, read on the forward strand.
TTGGCAAATAATTTTTTCAAAAATTCTTGACACTGTTTTTGGCAATTAATTTTCAAAACTGATTTTTGAATTATTTGGCGAATATTCTGGTCCTACAAAACATACCATTTTGATAAAAAAATATTTATGAAAATATATAGATTGATTATTTGCCAAAATAATTATGCTAATCGGAATTAACAAATGAGTTATAGATTAGCATAATTGATTTTGATTTCATTTTTGCCAAAATCAATTAAATAATTTGGCAAATCAGATATAGACTACTAAATAATTTGGTAATAATCTTGTGGACGATTTCATCATAAAAAAATTTGATTAAATTAAATCTATATGAATATATTTTTAAAAAATATATGCACGATATAAATGTAAAAGATTGTTTAAGTGATGGCGTATCCAGCCTAACTAAACTGAACAATACTTTTGAAAAATAACTATATAAGAAATTATTTAGAATAATATTTGCCAAATTTTATTAATAAGGATTAATAATTTATTTGAATAATAAGGAATAGTAACTTAATTTGGTTATGTATAATTAATAAATATATATTACTCCCTCCGTTCCCTATTGTTGTTCACACTTTGACTTTGCACGTTTGCCAAAGCACTTCTTTGACCATCATTATCGTCCATTGTATATGAGCAAAAAATATAACGATTGAATAATAATAAGGTACTCATTGAGACGAATCAAACAAGACCCCACATGACTATATTTTTTCTTATGTATATTGAAAATTTTAGAAGATTCTCTTTAATTGTGAATAGTACCAAGATTCCAAATGGGAACAACAAATGGGAACGGAGGGAGTAGGTTGTTATAATCACCTAAAATCAATTAATTAGAATATAAAAAATTTAAACATTTATAAAACACAATAAAGTTTTTGTATATGCTAGTTTAAATATATATATGAGGAAAAAACAATGAGATAAATAAAAGAAATTAGTCGAAGTAATGAACAAAACAAAGGGATTACTTAGCAAAATTAGCCGAATAATGAATAAACAGATACACAAAAAAGATCATACATAAGAGATTGAATTAGAAAAATTTGACGGTACTAAATTATGCATTCAAGTAAAGAAATAAAAATAATAATGAAACATCTTATTGATCAAAGGAGATTACATGAAGAGAAATTGATAATAAAAAAAATACATGAAACTCAAATATAACCTTGAAAAACACTAATAACTTTGCCATGATCATTTTTTCGTGATAATCTTCATTCGATTTTGGAGCCGGAACATTCTTAGAATTATCAAAGTTGTGGAAATAATTGCATATAAGCTTGATGAGTATCCTCTTGCAAATCTTGCATGATTTATACATTGATAAGTCATCAACATAATATTCTTGCATTCCAGCCATAAAATGTTGTTAAAAATTTGAATAGGAAAAAAATGTTGGGGAGACTAATAAAAATTAAAATGAATAAAGATTGAGAGAGACACTTTTTGAGAGCAAATGGCAATAGGAACTTGTGCTTTAATTTATAGAGTACACTAATGAAATAAAACTAATAGTAAATTAGTTTATAATCAACCGAAAAATGAAAGAAACAATTAATATAAAAGATTGTTTCCTGAAATTCTATATGCAATCCTTGATTTACCAAGATTTGCGCCTATATCTTGCATATTGTCCATAATTGATTCAAATCGATTGTCATAACGACACGTGTACAAATGGAGCTGCCAAATTGCCACGTGTCGCTTGAAATATGCTGAGCTTGACATGTCAGATTTTTCATTTTGCTTTAATGTAATATATAGATAAACTTCTGAAACCGGATATCTCTCTCCACGCGTGTCTCATGTCAATTTTAATTTAATTAATAAAAAAACCTAAGAAACCAGTTATCTCTCTCCACACGTGCCTTACCCCTAAATTCGAAGAAACCACCCTGACAGATAACCGGTTCCTTAGATTTTATTTTTATTTTTTTATAACATTTATATCTGCTCTCTCTACCCGTCCCTTTCTTCTAATCCTGCCTCCTTGCTATACATACGTCTCATAGCTGTGAGCTGACGCTTTATATTCAAAGCCATCAATTTTTTTTGGCTTTCCTATATACTTATAAATAACAACCTGCTTCCTACTATATACACTGTGCGCAAATTAAATACAAACATCAAAGCAGATTGAACGTCTAATTTCCAATTGATTAAATTCAGCTTCACGTTAAATGTATTGTGCTACATCGATATCCGAAAATAATTCCTAAAATAATTGTACTTGTATAATATCCAAAAAAATGATGCAAGTTAGTGCTTAAATATCTACCACGATCACTACTATCTGAATATATATTCTAAATAACTAACTTTCAATTGCTGTCGTTGTCTTCTAATTCCTCATCACCATCTTGTGTTTGCCGAAAAAGATATGTAACCCACATATCTCGCATCTCGTCAATCATCTTTTGGGAATAATTGTCGGGAGCTCCGAAAAAGTACTACAAAACAAAGCCATGATAAGGAAATTAATTTGAACTCTACTAATATAATCAAACTATTACATACACAATTTATAATCAAGCACAGTTCTAAAAAGTATAACCACGCTTGCATCTAATGCTCGGTATTTTGGCATGAGGAAAATACTACCCGCGAAAAAATTGCACAGAGGCCATCTACATAAACAATAACCCACAAGAAGAGACTAACCCTCATAAATTCAGACAAGAAATCTAGAGACGTCTACCTACAAAATGGTCTGAAGCCAAGCAAACATTGTATATCAGTTTAGCTTATCAAAGAAGAGAGCAAACCTAAAATGATTTCAGACTAAACATCTAGAGACATCAAACCACAAAATAGTCCAAAGTTGAAACACTGGATGATAAATCAACTTATTGGAAACCATTGGATGTCAAACGATGGAAACTACTCACCACAATTAAAACAGTAAAAGGGCAACTGTTTGCAGATGAATTAACAAAAAGACATCAATTCATTTGCAGATGAAATGCTTTATCGCAATTGTAAATGGTAATTGAAGTTGATTTCCAGAGTTATAAGTTACTGTGTTTTTATTTTAAAGTAATCTTTCAGCAACATTAGAAGCAACAATTGGAAATGGCATGTCGTGTAAACACTCGTGTTGTATTATCTTCTCAACTGTAGGGCCATGCGGGGGGTGTCATGCAAGAGGGTATGAAGGGGTTTGTGCAGTGGGCGTGCAGGGGGCTACAAGGGGGGTGTGCAGGGCCATGCGGGGGGTGTCAAGCAAGGGGTGTGAAGGGGGTTGTGCGAGGGGTGTGAAGGGGGTTGTGCGAGGGGCGTGCAGGGGGTGAAAGGGGGCTGCAAGGGGGTGTGCAGGGGTGTGGAGGGTCATACAGAGGGTTTCAAGCAAGGGGGTGTGAAGAGGGGCGTGCGGGGGGCGTGCGGAGGCGTGCAGGGGGCTGCAAGGGGGTGTGCAGGGCCATGCGGGGGGTGTTAAGAAATGGGGTGTGAAGGGGGCTATGCGGGGGGCGTGCGGGGTGCGTGCAGGGGGCTGCAAAGGGGGTGAAAGGGGGCTGCAAGGGGGGTGTGCAGGGCCATGTGGGGGGTGTTAAGAAAGCGGTTGTGAAGGGGGTTGTGCGGGGGCGTGCAGGGGGGTAAAAGGGGGCTGCAAGGGGGGTGTAGGGGGTGTGCAGGGCCATGCCGGGGCTGTCAAGCAAGGGGGTGTGAAGGGGGTTGTGCGGGGGCGTGCAGGGCGTAAAAAGGGCTGCAAGGGGGTGTGCAGGGCTATGCTGAGGGTGTCAAGCAAGGGAGTGTGAAGGGGGCTGTGCGGGGGGCGTGCGGGGGGCGTGCAGGAGGCTGCAAGGGGGTGTGTAGGGCCATGCTGGGGGTGTCAAGCAAGGGGTTGTGAAGGGGGTTGTGCGGGGGCGTGCAGGGTGTTATAGCTCGTTCCCCTGAAAATGTAATAACAATAACTGTAGCAATAATATCTCAGCAGCAATATACCCAGCAGTTAATGAAGCATAAACACACAAGGACAATAAGGAATGGAGGGAAGGGAGGGGAACCAATTCAATAATATAAGTACAAAAGTCCAGCATCACACATAATTTCCACTTCGTCGTCTAATTAATGAGTTAAAAGTTACCTCATCAGGAATACTTGGTCGTCTACTCTCTATAGTCTCGATCATGTAACGACACACATAATATCCACAATCCTTCGAGTCTTGTATTTGACGAGGACACTATCATAATCAAGTTCAAACAAATAAATGTGTTTTCAAATATAACATAGCTTTAGGAAGTGAAATATAATGTTTAGGTGTCATGTTCGTAAAATATATCATTACACATACCTTTACTTTGATTCACCTAATCTCGGGATTCTTTTTGATCTTCTTGATATCCTTTCGATAAAGAGCGCTAAATTTCTTAATGGCCCTATGAAAAAAAGTTAATCTTATTACATGCAAACTATTCTAATAAGAAGGTATTTGAAATATAAGTAAACGACTAGTCACATACTCATTAATGGTCTGTTGGGCGAATTCACGGATCTCATTTTCTACTCCCGCCGGATCAAGCCAAATAACTATGCCATTCCAAGGACTAATTGCAGCTAACATCCAATGGCGACTGTACATAACTTATTAGTAATGACTACAGTGTAATGATATAAGATCAATAAGATATATTTTAAAAACTTCTACAAATATTTCGCTTACTTTTCATTGTAAGGTGCAAAGAATAACTGATGACGATTCTTGCCTTCATTGCACCCAAAAACACAACACATATAATCAGATCTATTTCCTTCTTCAGTTGGGGTCAATGGAGAAAGATAACTAGGATCACAAAATCCATACATCCCCGATATGCCATCATTTTGGCACGATTCGCTCAAGTACCTTACCAAATAATTAGATTGAATTTATGAAATCATTGAAAAAATTTCGATAAAAACATAATTCACATAAATAATGCAACACATACTTCATAAATATCAATATGTGAGCTGACCGATCTCTTTTTGCTAGCACCAATCCAACAAGTCTTCATAATCAAAACGAACTTCTTGTTCATTGTAAAACACATTGTCCGAGATGGATAATATGATGATCCTTCGCATCTTTCTCATCCCTATAGCTTCTTTCCTTAAAGCTATCAACAAAGCAGAAGTCACCTTGGCATGATCCTTCTCAGTGATGTGATACTTTTGACCGGATGATGTTTGTGATGATGGCGATCGTGGGCTAAAGGTATTTGTCTTATGCTTAATAGACGTATAAACAACACAAAAATAAAATTAGGTCGAATTATTACAAATCAAACAATATAGCAAACTCTATGTCATGTTCTTGAAAGGGGGGGGGGGTTTAAAGAGTATACCTCACTAGAAGGGAGAGGCCCTGACTTTTTCTTTAAATGTCCTTGAACCATCTATTACAAGAGAAAGGATGGTCAAACACACAGACAATATCTAACACCAAGTATGTTAGTTTATGAAGTATATATTGTATAATGTAAAACAAACATGAATACCTTTGTCTTTGGAAAAATTAAGTGCACCGGCCAAGTAACAAAACCATTTTTGGCTTGGCAAACATAATCGTACTCCTCAGTAGGATACGGCAAAGGTGCAGTTGGCACAATATCTTCGGTAATAGAAACTCGGCGCGTATCTACTGGAAAAGGGGTGAAATGGTTCTTGGTTACTTCTATCTCACTTGCTATGTACACTTGTCCAATTGCGACAATCTGTATTTCTTTGTCAACCTCGATTCCCAAGCAACAATCATGCATACCCTAGTTCATAAATCAATATTAAGAAACAAATAATTGAAGTCAAAAAAAATGATAAATGTACTAAAACCACTAATTTAAAAGCTTAAAACTGTATCAGTCTCTACAAATTTAGTTTAGAAAACCATGAACCTGCAGCCATTTTATGAGAACATGGGCTATCGATCGTTAGTGTGAAAGGATTTTAATGTTCAGAAGTAGCAAATGTGTGCTGCTATGCTGCGTAAATGTAATACTTTCAGATTTGTCAAGGGTTTAGACAACATTGCGGTATCATATCCCTATTTGAAATGCTGGTGTTAGATGTCAGAAAAATAATTGGTGTTGTCGTGGTGTTGAATGTTTGTATAGCTTTCCTTACTCTCCATTTCATTTTTAATCTATTTCTTGGCAGTTACCCTGCGCATGATAAGCTTTGGATATGATTACCATTGGGCACAGAAAGATGCTCGCTTTGATCAGGAGGTAGTTGTATATCCTTTACTCTGTATTTTTTTGAATATGCGACTCTGTAGTAGTCTCCTATGGTCTTACTCAACATCATACTGCTTTACTTTAAGTCTTGAGAATTAAACGAGCTCAAGGCTGTTCGTCATGCTACCTTCTGCTCAAACTAGTTAACTATATCATTGTTAAAGGTTAAGTTTGGCTGTCCCCTGGTGACTAATGGTTTCTTGTGGAGGGTGGGGATCTTAGACCAGCCTAATCAAGGGATCCTGCCAAGTCTGGATTTTTGAAAAATGTTTTTATTTCAAGAAGGAATAGAAAGAAAAGCTTGTGGTGAGTATCAAGATGACAATCAGTTTTTGGTAGCTTTTTCTATACAATGACGCCCATAAATCATAATTATGAATATCATCGATGAGTGAGGCTGACAGTAGACACTTGAGAAAGATTAGACAGCAATAAGATGATAAATCAACACAATTATAACTATAACAAATACACCTGTCTTTTCTCAGGCATCTAGAATAGTCTGTTGCCACATGTCCCTCTAAACTAGTGCCACGTAAGTCAGAAGAGGAACATTTCTTGTTAGAAAAAAGTAAACAGGTGAAGTGCATCCCGATTCCAGACCTCTCAACCTATTAATTTGCAGCACAATATTACAGAAATTATATACCCTTATTAACAAAAAGGCCCAGACTTATATGGTAAATGTCACTACTTAAGAGGTATACAAATATATTAAAACCCTAATTATTCCCATTTCATTCTCTCATACAGAAATTATATACCCTTATTAACAAAAAGGCCCAGACTTCTGCTCAAAAAATGTTTTTTTTCAAGAAGGAAAAACAAGAAAAGCAACAAGATCCCAGTGAGTTGCAGATTTTTTTTTCAAGAAGGAACAACAAGAAAAGCAGCAAGATCCCAGTGAGTTGCAGATTTTTTTTTCATGCTCAATTGTCCTATTTGAAATGCTGAAATCCCATCTAATATCATTTTATTGTAACTATTGTCAAGATCTACCTATGTGAACCTATGTGAAACAGCAGCAAGAAGCACTCAAAAACACGGTAGCAAGTCAGGTAGTTATAAATTGCAGGTGTTGTAAAGAACAGTAGCAAGAAGCCCTATAAATCTCCTATGTGAAAGTGAAATTGCAAGAAGTAGTGATTTAATACCTCGGGAAGAATATACTCGTTAATAGACTGACTTTCATAACCTTGCTTGCTAGAAGGATCATGGGCAATAGAGGGATTGGGTTGTTGAGAGTGAAGACTATCGTAACCAATCTCTTTCGAAGGAACACGAGTGGCAGAGGCTTCCTGGCATTGAGATAGAAAGTTATAGCCGGCCTCGCTCGAAGGAATACGGGTGATTGAGGGTTGGGGCTGCTGATTTGGCAAAGGAACAATGTAGGGTTCAGGCCCTTCCTCTTGGTTACAAGGCTGACCTTGAGATAGATTTTTAGGACTTAAAAAATCGGAGGAATTTTGACCAAACACGTCATCACCTCCAAATAATAGCTGAGTGAACGATCCCCCTCTAGTCCCTTGTACATTAAATCCTTGATTACCAAAAGAAGCTCCTTGGCTGCCCATACCACCAACTCTACCTCCTAAATCTCCATATTGCCAACTACTAAATGGGCCACCCCCTTGACCTCCAAAAATCCCAAATTGGCTAGCACCAGCTATAAATTGTTGCATTTGCTCTTGGTTTAAAAATCACATCATGAAATTCATCATGAATTGATGGTTGTTTTTCATATGCGTCATCTCCGACCTCATACTACTCATTTCAGCGAGCAATTGGCTAGGTGGTGTTGGCCTACAAAACCCAAAATACTCTGTGTTTGTAATGCCTGATCCAACCCCCCTAACACGTCCACTATGCTCAGGCTTTTCGAGAGCTCTTGCAAAAATATCATCCCTAGAACTATCTTACACAAGTTCAGCTCTTTGAGATTGTGACTTCAGTGCATTCTAAAGATAATGAAAAAAAACAAAATCAAGTGAGAGTGCATAAGATATTAAAACTCAATTTCATAGATGTGAAGAGGAATCAGTCTTACGATTGCTTGAGCAATTTTATCATCAATTGGATTATCAAAGATGAAAACTCCATCCTTGACACGTGAATGAGCTCTAATCCACATCTCATGTAGAGGAACTTGATCAACATGGATCCCTTTGCGCAAAAGTTCTTTTTCCTAGCATTACACAAAATCATATTTTGTAGTTTTGATAGTAGCTATAAGCATAATAAAAGATTATATCATCAAACTTACAATCTCCTCTTCGTAGTACTGGTATCCACGGGAACCTCCTCGGTAACTTGAGTTTTTTTTACGTGCTCGTGCTCGACTTATTTCACTCAACTCCTTTGAATAGTAAATAGGGCAGTTACAAGTGAAACATAAAAACAATGATGCAAGGTTCAGAGTGCACTAAAATGTTCATGCTCCTATTAATGCTCATGTACAGAAAAGATAAACTATGATCAGAATATATAAATGCCTGACAAAACTAATACCAGGAACTTTTGTGTTGTATACATTTCCTTGAATTTGTCCCAAGTCGATTGAAGAATCCAAGGATATTTCCATGGCGGCCTTTTCGTTATCCTTCCAGACGTCTTATGATACAGCCACCGGTTTCTTAATCTTGTCTTGAAAGATCTCCATCGATCAACAGCTCGAGATAAGATCCATCGTCTATGCTCTTTTAGTATTGAGAATCCTTTCTACACATGTATTTTTTTTAATGAAGTCAATACAATGCTAGTAAGAAACAATCAAGATGGCACTTATGAGCAATATAAGCCTAGAACAGTGTATCTAAATTAAATGAAGATGCTCAGTTACATGCTCAGTTACATGAACATCATATCTAAATTAAATAGCAGTAGATGCTCAGTTACATACTCAGTATATGAGAAACTAAATAGCAGTTGATGAGAATTTAAACGAATGGCATATCTACATTAATTAGCAGTAGTATGATGAGAAACTGGTGATTGTCCGAGCAGTAGATGCTCAGTTTCATGCTCGATTACTTATGTAGATGCTCAATTACAATGGAACATGAAATAGCATAGATGAGAATTGGTGACTATAGATGCCAATAGATGCTCCGTAGATGCTCGGATAAATGCTTACTTTTGTAGATGCTCAGTTGTAATGGAGTATGTCTGAGCAATTTCATAATGAGAAACTGTTGAATGTCGAAAAAATGGGTTATGTTGAAGCAGTGAAGGCATAATTGAAGTTCTGAAGGCATATAGAATATGAAATTCATGCCAGGGTCTTCTATGCAGCAGTGTGTTCAATGAGAAATTTTGTCACACATGAATAGCTAACTTAACGTTTTTGCAGCATCCATTAAGATGGCTTATGAGGAATATAAGCCTAAAACAACATATCTAAATTAAAAATGCGTAATTAGAAAATTTGTGCTTACCGTGATTAAGTCATATAGTTCCTCCCGTAGGGACACCGGAACATCTTTCCATTTCCTATAGGTGATACAGACTCATTCTCGAACAACCACACCGACATAGCAGGAGAAAGTGAATCGGTGTAAACCGCATGGAGTTCTACGAGTTGGATGCCACTCCAAAGGAATTTTTGTCCCATTTTGAATAGCCTTCCCCACATTAGCAAGCACAGTACGACCCCTCTCGTCATCACGTCTCTCCTTTTCAGCCTCGGAATCTTCAGAATCTGAGGTTTCATCACCTCGAGAGGAGCATGCTTGTTGTCTCTTATTTGCCATATACCTACAAAATTTCAAATAAATAAGTTATTAAAACAATTATGCAATTAGTGAAATGAAAGTAACTTAAAAAGGCAAATTTAGATTACCATCATGAATGGTACGAACAATTGTAACTAAAACATTATTGTTGTTACCTTTTCACTATAACAAGAGCATAAAATTCAAAGCGAGAGAAAAAAAGTAAAAGAACATCAACACACCTCAATTGTTTTTACAACGACGACGCTTCCGAGTCTTACCCTTATTAAGACTATCGTCTACCCAATCGCCTTCCTTATGGTCATCACGTACATATGTTGAGGAATCCTCAGTCTCATCGTCAAAGACAAGTTCATTCTGGAAACTTTTAGTTGATGGACTTTCTTCCAACTCAACTTCCTCTTCATAATCATCAATGTCATTTCGAGATCTTGGTGTTATGACAATTGATCTCCTCTTATCGGTGGGATCAGTCACATAAAAACTTGTTTTGCTTGTCTAGCTAATATGTACGGATCTTCCTTATGACCAAGCTTTTGAAGGTTAACCAAAGTGAAACCTACCGCATCAACATTGACTCCGGCATGGGAATCAACCCAATTGCATCTAAAAACTGGTATTGAAAAACCAGAATAAAGTAACTCGCAAATCTCTTGAATGACCCCGTAGTATATCAACTTACTAGACACGGGACGCTTGTCTTTAGCACTAGAAAAATGCGTAGCCACTGCTTCGGTTGTTACCCCACTATTTTGCATAGTACTATTTTCATCCTGACCCGAGGTGTAGAATGTGCAGCCATTGATGACGTATCCTGAATAAAAAGAAGCATTGAAATTGGGTTCAGAAGCTAAACTCTTCAATCGATCAGAGATACTATGTGATGAATCTTCAAGTTCTCTCATAACTTCATATTTCAACCAAATGCTGAATGTCTTGTGATGTTCGCTTAGTATCGATTTCTCACTTGCTTTTCGATTGCGTTGCCTTAAGTGAGATTTGTGTTGATTCACATAAGGAGCAACTTCATCCTCTTGAGCTAGAATATAGGTGTGGGCCATGTGCCACTGATCAGGATGCAAATCGAGTTGCTTACAACCTAATGTCCCTTTTCCTTCCATCTTTCCACTATGTCGGGACGTTGGAAGCCCAATCATCTTTGCATTTCCTAGATATTCACTACTCAATGCAACAGCATCTTCATAGAGGGCGTGCTCGGCAATACACGCTTCGGGCCTAAAGTGATTCTTAACATATCCCTTATAAGTTTTCATTTGCCTTTCAAAAGGATATTGGTTTCTCACATAGTCAGGACCACAAAATCTTATCTCTCTCACTAAATGAATAGTCAAATATATCATGACATCAAAAAAAGATGGAGGGAAATACATCTGTAATTGGCACAGGATGACGACAATTGATTTTTCCAAAGAATCCAAGTCTTTAGGATCTATTACTTTGCTGTATATTGCATTGAAGAAAAAACACAATTTGGTAATAGCAAATCGAACATTTTTGGGCAAAACAGAACTACAAGTAATAAGTGTTGCATCAAAACATGACAGTCATGAGACTTGAGACCAACAAGCTTTAAATTTTCCATAGAAACAAGACTGCGAATATTTGAAGAATAACCCTCGGGGACCTTCACACCTGCCAAACACTCACAAAATTCTCTCTTCTCTTTCCTCGACATTGTATACGCCGCCGGAGGTAAATATTTTCTATTGTTCTTTTCAACAACGTGGAGTTCTTGTTTAATCCCCATATCCTTTAAGTCACCTCTAGCATTTTCACCATCTTTTGTCTTTCCTGGGATATTCAGTAATGTAGCAACTAAGCTATCACACACATTCTTCTCAATATGCATTACATCTAAAGAATGTCTAACAAAGAGGTCTTTCCAATAAGGCAATCGCCAAAACTGAGAACATTTCTTATATCCGCGCTTAGGAAGTTTGGATCCATGGTTCTTTCCAAAGATAGTCTGGATGTCTTTGACTTTTTCAAACACCTCCGCACCTTTCAATACTCTAGGACGCTCCCTAAATTCTTGCTTCCCATTAAACACCTTTTTCAGCTTACGGTAATGATGATCACTCGGCAAAAAACGACGATGCCCGAGAAATATATCCTTTCTAGAATTCTTTAGCCATTGTCCCACCGTACCATCCTCACATATGGGACAAGGTATTTTTCCTTTACAGTATACCCAGAAAGATTACCATATGCCGAGAAATCCTGAATGGTCATGAATAACATTGCCCTTAGGTTAAACGTATCCTTACGATATGCATCATACACTTCTACGCCTGTTTCCCATAATATTTTCAAATCATCAATAAGGGGTGCTAAGTACACATCAATGTCATTACCAGGTTGATGAGGGCCAGATATTAATAAAGAAAGCATCATATACTTTCTTTTCATGCTCAATGAAGGGTTTAGGTTGTAGGTCACCAAAATTACTGGCCAAGTATTGTAAGTGGTGCTAAGGGACTGAAAAGGATTCATACCATCAGTAGACAACGCAAGACGTAGGTTCCGTTCTTCTTTAGCGAAATCAGAATATTTTGTATCAAGGAACCTCCATTGCGGGGAGTCAGCATGATGCCTAAGTTTTCCATCCTTAATACGACTTTCACCATCAAAATGCCATGTCAACTTCTCCGCATCTCCAGCATTCGAAAAAAGACGTTTCAATTTTGGTATAATAGGAAAATACCATAAAACCTTAGCCGGCACTCCTTCCTTTTTCTTGTATCGTGAGGCATTGCAAATAGGACAATGATTTAATAACTCACACTCATTACGATATAATATGCAATCATTGGGACAAGCATGAATTTTCTCATAAGACAAGCTCATTGCGCATAATATCTTTTTTGCCTCATAGGTCGTACTTGGAAGGACATTATCACACGGGAGCATATCTTTCACTAATTCAAGAAGTTCAGTAAAACCTGTGTCGCTCAAACCATGACTTGCCTTCAAATTGTATAACCTAAGTACACTTGACAATCTCGTATACTTTTTAGAACCCGAGTACAAAGGCTTTTCAAACCAACTAATAGTGTCTCAAATGTAGCGGGATTTTCATCAAACTTATCCTGAGTTGCATGAAACATGTCCTCTAACCTATCACCCACACAACTAGTAGAACTTTCAAACCTACTATTCCTAGGAGTATGTTCCTTAGTTTCACCATGCCAAATCCAACAAGTGTAAGTTCTATCAAATGCCGATTTGCTCAAATGATTAAGTATCTCATCAACTCTTTTACGCAAAAAATTATGACACTAAAAACAAGGACAAGGTAACCTAGAACGACCCCCAGAATTCTTAATAGCAAAATTGATACACTCTTTCACTCCTGCTATATATTGTGGATCACCCGGTTTTGACGTCGATATCCAACTACGATCCATTTCTACAAAGCAACAATTTAACATAAAACAAAAATTATATCATATTCACATTCGTGCTAAGGTACATAAAAGTCCATTCACAACCTTTGGGTCCTTATCACTCCAACCTAACCCATCCTTGAACAATTAACCTCACTAGTGAATACAAACTTACTAATCAGTTTCAAGGAAAAATTTGGCAGCATTTTCCTATAGTTCTCCAAATACACGATGTAAATACCAATATTATTTACAAATGTACCCAGAGAACATTATAGGAAATTCAATACCGAATATTTCAATCAAACTGCTTAGTAAGTATGTATTCACATCCTAAGTGTAAGTTAATTATTCAAGGACAGTCCCAAATCGGGGACTATTTAGAGTCGACTCCTAATGAGTAAATATTGAACGGGTACTAGGTCGATAAAAAAAGTATATATACAAGCTAACACACAAGTAACATGGATAATTGATAAAGATCAGTTACATGCTAACACATAAACAATATTAATTAAAACACATGAGAGGAACTATGGATGCGGAAATTGGTAAACCTAACTAAAACGCGAACAAATAGTGACCCAACGTACTAGCAACACCGGAAAAACCACGACACCTGGAAAAAAACCATAGTCACGTCTTTTAGTAATAATTCAAGACATTAATGCTCAAATGTTTACATTGACAAGTGTGAAAATTCAAAGTGTATTAATTGTAGTGACACGGAGGGGGTATAAGTTTTTATGTAAAATGTTTCAAGATTTTTTTTCAAAGTTTCTCCAAATTATTGTTAGATAATGGAACATATAAACGGTCAAAGTTATCCTTCGAATACAGTCATTTCCCCTCCACCTACTGCCTACTGCCCCTTCACCTCCATGAGTGTCACCACCCCTGCTGCCCTCCCCGTCCACCACTGCCGCACACCCCTGCTGCCCCTCCCTCTCCACCACTGCCACCCACCGCTGCTGCCCCTCCACCACTACTGCCCTTCCCCTCCCCCTCCGCCAATGCCACTCAGCCCTGCTGCCCCTCCCCCTCCACCACTACTTCCCTTCCCCTCCACCTCCGCCACTGCCACCCAGCCCTACTGCCCCTCCCTCTCCACCACTGCCACCCACCATTGCCGCCCACCCCTGCTACCCCTCCCTCTCCACCAATTTCTCAGCTTATGAAAATAACCCTGTCAGTGTATGGGTGCAAGAAACTAACTGTTCTCAACTTTATGATGATAAGTAATACTCATGTTGAATATGAAATTTGGTCCATGTGGATAGTGCAGTGCATATTTTATCACAAGTTGGGGTCTTTAATATTCTTTTTAGTAAGATACCTAGGGACCACTTCACTCAATAATAGATCCAATGAATCTGCCATCAAACCATTACTATATATATGCAGCCAAAAGGTCACCTTCTAATTTATTCACCCTAAATCAATTCAGTACCAAAGATTCATGCCATTGAGATGTCCAGAACAAAATACGCATAACCATGGAAGTGCAATAAAAAGTCACCCTAATATTATAAACTAATCTGAAAATTTTAGGGTAAAATCAAAACCGAAATTTGTGTATCTGTTGTGGAATTTTATTGTGTGAATCATGTAGCCATAATCAATCCTAATACAAGCATTACTCTGTTGATTGACTCTCAATCTCAAAAAACGAATACAAGAGAAAATATGAAATTATTAACAGATAATGAAGCACATAGCACAGATATAGCCTGATATTAATCCTTAATTCACAGATAATAAAGAAAAAAGCGCAATTTGATTCGAATTATAAGGTTAAGATTTTGACCTACCCTGTTATGCGGCGTCCGAGAGCTCCCCGCTAAGAAAACTCAATTGATTGATTCGAATTGTGCTTTGTCTGCAATTGAATTGCGCTTTGTTTGCAATTGTCGCCGGCGTTGGTTGATAGCGGCGAGGAACAGTTATTGTTGTGGTGAAGAGGTTGAATTGTGCTGTGAGAGTATGGAGTAATGCGCTTGAGAGAGATGGCAATGGAACAGTTAGCCTAATGTCGTGTGATTTTATTTTTTTAAAATTTATTAGATAGGTTTTGTGCGCTAGCTGCTATATCATTAAGCCCTCAAAAAAAAAGCTGCTAAATCAATAAAATATTAATTAAAATAAAACTAAAATATACCTAAGAAACCGGAGAAAGGGCCAACGCATTTCTTAATGTATTTAAAGTGCGAAATTTTGTTTCCCGCCATGTACCTGAGAGACCACATATTAGGCAAATATGGTTTCAGAATGTGAGAAACCACTTATTTCATCAAACACATGCCATATATTTGGTTCCTTTGACGTTTTTTGTAGTAGTGTATTAGATTAGTCCAAACAACACCAACCCAGAAAAACTTCATCATCATAAGAAACAAATTAATACTACCCAGATTGTCCATAACAATTAGTCAAAAGAAACTATATAATTAAACTAATTAATCATGGTCAAACAAAAAGGAGGAAGAATTTGATCAAAATATAGAATAAAAAAGGAAACAGCATACATACCAGATGTGGATTTTATCGAGCTCATGTTGAAGAACGCATCATTGCCATCATTTCTGCCATTAACTCACTTCTCATTTTGTTTTCTCTGTCAATACTTTCTTGCTTCAATTTGTTCTCTCTTTCAAGGCTTTCTTCCCTTAGTTTGTTCTCTCTCTCCAAACTTTCTTGCTTCATGCGTTCGATTTCCGCTCGACATTCAAAGTCTCGCTCAGCAGCAGCTTGTTGGAGTTGCTCAATTTGAATTCACATCTTACTTTTTTGGTGGTTTTGGTCCAGCTCCAAGCCCTCTAATATATCCAAAACATTCCTTCAAGACCCTAGGAAAAGCTTCTTGTTGCGTCAGATTGTCAACACCATGTTCCCGAATTTCCTTCTCATGTAACTCTTTCAAAGCTTGAAGATTGCTTCTGCATCAGGCTCCATTAAGCCGGTTTTGGCATGCCTAATTCAATAACATAACATTCAAAGTCATTTACATAACAAAGCAATGGAAAAAACTTAAGTAAAAAACGATACAAAAATATGAAGCAGACACTGTAAACCAATTAACAAATATGCAGCAGCACACAAAATGATTAATCAGAGGAAGGGTGAGAGCAGTGGGGAGTCGTATAACTCCTAATTCAAATATAAGTCAGCATATGCAACAAATAAACAAAAAGGAATAAAATAAAACATGTGGCTAGTGCATTTCTACTTCTTTATGTAGAACCGTCAAACATAATAAAGTAAGTTTCTACTTCGTAAAGTCTCACATAGAGGGGTTCTTGAGGTTGCCCTGATTTAGGTTGTGGAGACTCTTCACCTCCTTCTTGTAAATGTTGCGATTCAACTTGTGGAACACTCATCTAAAAATATGTAGAAATTACATTAGTAGCTAACACTTATGTCCAAATGAAAACACATCAACGTATATTAATCAATGTATTACAAGCTCCTCCAAAAATCTTGCCATAGACTTTACTCCATTGGAATGCGCTATAGTTTGTCTTAATCTATTCCTCCTATTTTTTGCACTTATACGCTACAGTAAAGAGATATAAAATGTCCACCATTAGGTTAAAACTAAATTTATAAATAAAAAAATGCATGTATTGCATAAATGACTTTAACCTGCTGTTTTTCATCAGTCCAGAAATCATCAATTAACCAATTCCATTTAGTCGGATCTATCCCAGAAGGCTTATCTCGCCTCGCTTCCTCAGTTGAATAACCAGTAAAATACTTTTCCTTGAGCCGATAGCGCCAGCCCCGATAAAGAGCTGCATATTAAGAGATGAGAATCCTCTTTGTATTAAGGCCAGCACTAAGTCGTGGCAAATTCCACTCTCCCTGCATAAGTATACTTTCTTTAGCGTGTGAATGATAATATTTCCAATCAAAATAATTACAACAACAGAGGTTAGTACCAATAACAAAGGCTAATAGTCTAAGATTCATTTATTGAGTTACACTTATACTCTAACATTCATTTACTATTGTATTATTGAGAAAAAGTAACACATGACTGCCCACATTAAGCTATTAAGCAGTGTAGTAGGTTTAAGAAAGCTTGTCTGAAAGTGGCAGAAAAAAAAAGCATTTTATCGTATGTTTAAGCAACTATAAAGATGGGTTGATTGAAGCAGCAGGAATGATGATACACACACAAACCCCCTGCACCCCACTTCATGCACATTCGCGAATGGAATACACTACATTGCACACTGCATCAACAGATTGCTTAAAAGCAGTAACTTAAATTACACTGTAACTTAACAACTGTAACTTAACATCAGTAACTTAACGTTGCAGCAAGAGCAACTTAATTTGCACAACAACAGTAAGCAAACCTAGGACACATAGCCCTACCTTAATTAATCTCTTATAAGGTCAATAAAAAGGGAAGAAAAAAGAGGAATATACGTCACCTGAATCTTATCATACAACCTTTCCTTAGAGTTTTTGTCCATCTTCACCCAATTTCTAAAGTAAGATTTTAAGGGGAAAAAAAACAAGTTAAGACATTTTCTTATTTTAATAGAATTTATAGGCATATGCTGAAGAATAAATAAGCGTACCTTGCATTAAGAGGGCAAAATTGTCTCACCCACCTACTACAACCACTAATGAACTGAGCAGCTTTAGGTCCAATAACACGTTGCATCGTCTCCGAGATTTTTGCATATGGCTTTTCATTTGGATGTTTCTCCCTCCAACGACGCGACTTAAGACCTCTACTTAGCCCACGTTTATGACCACCTGCATGTTAGAATATAAGTATAACCCATTACATGCATATAATTTATAAGCTTGTTTGTTTACCCAGACCATGGTAGAAATAGTACGCATATTGAAATCAAATAAGATCCATAATAAATCAAACATTTATTTATGTTTTTTGAGGAAATAAGATCTTACCCGTTCTTTAGCTTGTTCTAATCTGCGATTCTGTCGATAAGGTAAGTTCCTGCCATCACCTTCACCTTCTGTGCTAGTCTGAGTAGCGCTACCTAATGTATCTAAGGTTGATAGTTCTTGTGTTTGAGTTGTAGAAAGCAATAACCTGCAAGTGGTTTAAAATTAGATCATAGACTGAATAAGTCTAGTTGAAATCCCATTCCCACCAAAAAAAAAAACTTACCAGAAACTTTACAAAGTTTAATAAAATTAATCAGAAGAATCTCTATCGGATTTGTCCTCCTCTAACTATTTTTCTAAGGAACCTATACTCAAATCTCCATCAGAGAACTCTTCCTCATCGTCATCTTCATCAGTGGATACATCAATGATTTCCTCATCAATATCATATTCATTAAGTTCGATATCATTACCGTCAACAAAAATTGGGTCGACATTTTCCCTAACAAGAGAAATATCATCATCCCTTTGTACCCCTTCATCTACAACATTGGCTTCTGGAAATTCTACCCTTTGCCATAAAGATTCATTATCATCACTGTCTTCATCATTTGGAAAATCAAAATAATTGTGAGGTTTTGTTTTGACGACAATTGCACATTGCGGTTCGTTATGAGTGGCAACATAAAAAAACTTGGTCAATTTGCGATGCTAATGCAAAAGGCTCATTGGTTTTCAACCTACGAATTACATTAATGAGAGTGGTACCAAATTTATCCGTTTTTATTCATCTTTTGTCATCAAAAACATAAAACCACTTACACCCAAACAGCACGACCCTAGGTTTTGTCCTATTCTTTAAAGAGTCATATTCTAACAAAACAACACTCTCTAACATTCTATAAAAATCTCTCTCTCCACTCTCTAAATCTCCTTTCACCAGGACACCACTATTTTGTGTTTTTCGCTTTCTTTGCCTCTTTTTTGTGTGAAATCTGAATCCCCTACCAACGTACCCTTCATAAGTTATTACACACTTCATTGGCCCTCGTGCCAAACACAATAATTCTTCACTTATCCTTCCATCCCCCTCATTCCAAAGGTGGCAAATCTACACCAATAATGACACAGAAGATTAGACATATGATTACAAGTATAATTATAGTCAAAATATAATCATATTATAGATTAAGTGAATGTACGCTTACTCTATTCTCGAACCACTCACACAAGTCTATCCTTTGATCAATGACGGTATTCTCAAATTCACTAAACATTTAAATTTTAATGTATGCATCAAAATTAATCGTTATATTAAATGTAAGTAAATTTTTTTTTTCTGGAAAACTTACTTTAATTAAGGTTTCGCTTCATCACAATTTTTTAACACATAGAGTTGAGCTATTTTCCAATCATCAAAGCTCAATTCCTCTACATTAGCCTTCCCTAACGGCTTTCCTTTGTTTGTGAAGACGGAAAGTGAATGCATTTGATTATGCTCGATAGGATCATTTTGATCCGGACGATTAAAAGGTGTCTCCGTCGAATTCAAATATCTTGAACAAAGAGTCGAGCATTCTTTTGCAATGTAAGAATTCGCAATTGAACCCTCTGGGCGAGATTTGTTGCCCACATACGACTTAAATACACACATCAACCTAGTAAAAATGAAATTATAATCGTAAAAGAAAGAGACGCAAAAAAGAATAATATATTTGGGTGATTATAACATTAAAAAAAAACTTACCGTTCAAATGCATACATCCAACGATAATGCACAAGGCCTCCCAAATTTGCTTCAGTAGCCAAGTGTACACAAAGATGGACCATAACATCAAAGAAAGCCGGACCAAATACACGTTCTAGCTTACAAAGTTTCATTGCTATATTTTTCTCCATTTGCTCAAAATAGAATTGCGAGCTAATTCAAAATAATACGTTATATGTATAAATTGATTGATTATAATTACCTTTGATTGAACCTATTTCCTCTTATATATGCACTTATATAACTATGTCCTTTTAATTTTCTAAGGTAAAATCAACCTAAATGAAGACATACAAATTTAACATAGTTTTGATATGGAATAACAATCCATTTTTTAATGACTTATTGGATGTTTTTATCATGTTCACATTTCTGCAGCTAATTAGCTTAAGATTCTTTTCTTTTGCCAGCGTTTCGCTTTACACATTATCATCTAGTTCTTCGATTGGTCACCTACATGTGAGGTATATCTTATGTGAGGCTTTTTACATCATACAATTAATATTCAAAAATGGGATGACATTTCAGTTGCAAGAAACCACTGATAAGAGCAAACTTATAATGACAAACACTAGAAAATCTTCAAAGATTGTATATACACAATTCACGCGAATGAGAATTTGCTCAAAATTAGAGGCTGGGGTTTCAGATTCAAATCGAACAACTGAATACACAGATTATCACAGCAATATAGTTAAATTAATAACAACATTTACCAATAAAAATCAAAGAGGCTGAGAACTAAAAGCGAATGAAAAGGATGAACAGATATAATTTAGGAAGTGAAAACTAAACAATGAAGAAAATAAAAAGTAAGAGAGTGTGAAGGGAGAAAGTTACAGCAACTTGATTGACATCATCTCGCTGAGAACTCATTGTTGATGTTGGTGGTGTTCGTCAGTGAGTCGGAACTCGGAGAAGAGGAGGTAGCGGTTCGTGCTTGAGTTGAATCACTTGACTTTGGCTTGTTAGGCACGATTTCGGGCGAGTGATGTCGTCAGTGTTAGGAACGTTTCCCGGCGAGTGGTGGTCGGTGGCAAGAACAATTCCCGGCGAGTGGTGGTCAGTGGCAGGAACAAAATCTGGCGAGTGGTGGTCGCAAGTTCTGAAATTGAGTGAGTATTGGGGAAGAAGATAAAATTGGAGAATATGAGTTATAGGGAAGAGATGACAATAGGGTTTATATTGAATATGTGATTTTTTGGGTGGGAAACCTAAATAATTTCATGGGCCAATATTTAGGAAGGAGGGAAGCTGCACGGGGATTATTTTTCACTACTACAAAAACTTGATAAAGCACCACTACTCCGATACCGGTTCAGTCAAAAAACCGGTTTCTCAGGTAAGGAAACCATGTATTAGAGTAATCTGGTTTCTTAGAAAGAATCAAGGAAACCTTACACTACTATGACTGGTCTCCTTGATGTCTTTAACTTTTTTTTTAACTGGATATAACAAAGACACGCATTTGATTAGAAACTGGTTTCCCATCTTTCTTGAAATATAAACACCACCCACTTCCCCTTCATTTCCAATCCCTAAACTCCCCCCATTTTCACCTCATTAACCGCCCACAATACCTCATCTTCATTTCTAAACCATAAACTCCACCGTTTCCACCATCTTCACTAACCTCAGTCTCCTCTTAATGGCGTCATCTTCTTCAAACTCCTTTGTCTCCTTTAAACTCCTTAGACGATACAGTGATCTCCATTTCGACAAAACCGCCGGTTGGGTGCTCGACTGCATTTCGTCGCCATCTCCACAACGAGTTACAACCGATCGACTTCAATGTTAACAGATAAATACGATGTTTAACTTTAACCTTTGAATGTTTACGATGTGCAGTATCTCCAGTTGGGTGCTCGATTGGTTTTTCGGGCGGGATTTAATGAAGCTAATTTCAACTACCTATATTCATTTTGCTAGTATTTTTTTTATTTTTTTCATTAAATTTCTTCCACCTATAGAGAGTTTATGTTATAATCAAATTATAGATCTAAATGTGGTATATTTAAGTATTTTTTTGAGTTTAGATTTTTGTAGAACTCTTGATGCTGGTGTTGTTAAGATAGTTACTGATCTATGCAATTTGATTTTCGCAAAGTTATTTTTTCTCTTTCAAGTTGTAATTAATAGGAAATTAAGATCCTTTAGTTTTGTGATGCTTTACGGGTACAATTGTAATTTGTGTTGATTTATAATTTTCATTTTGTTAATTGATTCCAAGATTGATGATGCTGGATTTTTTGCAAGATAGTGGAAACTGGACGCTTGTATTTATTTATTTTTTTTAAAAAAAGCAGAGAGACCGGACATTTTAATAAAATGGTTTCCTAGTGTGTATTGAAGGTAGTTGGAAATACGGTATCAAAGAAACCGGACTTCACCATTGACTGGTCTCTTTTTGAAAACAAAGAAACCTTTTTGAGCACCGGTACCTTACCCTATGAGACCTATGACCTTAAGGCCGGTTATGGTTAGGTTTCATAGGCCTATTTTGACCGGTTTCTTTGGCCCTTTTTGTAGTAGTGTTTACTAATCTTTGGGCCACAAAATATTGGAAAGCGTTGCCCTATTTTATTTTTAGGTAAACAGTAAGCATATATTGAAGAACCTGAAAGAAGATTACAACCTAGCAACCCATCCATCTATACAGACAAACCAAACCAAACAACCAACTAAACAACTCAATTCAAAGAATTAAACCAACTTACATCATCCCTACTCCAAGTCTCAGAGATCAAAACAGAAACCCTAGCACAAACAAGTTTTTTGATCTCATTACATACAAAAGCAGGCCTAGGGACATACAGCTTCCAAAGGGCAGAATTTCTAGCCTTTCGGATATTGTAAACACAGGCAGCCAAAGCACACACCCTCACCTTCCTCTGTAACTGGCTCTAAGCTCTTCTGTTCCATCATCTCTTCCAAACACTATGAATACAATCCATCTATTGAGCTCTAAGCCCCAACCATGCACAGATACTTTCATTACACTGTCTGCTGAAAGCACACCTATAAAAGACATGAAGAGAACTCTCATCAGCATCACCACACAAGCAATAAACAGCCTCCTGAATCACCCCAGCCTTCATAAGCTTAGCTCTAGTCTTAAGCTTATCTAAAGCCACCAACCAAGCTATAAAATAATGCTTTGGCACATTGAATTTGTTCCAAACCCAATAATGCCATTTGACTCTTGGAACTGCATCTTGCATCCATTTATAAGTACTCTTAATACTATATTTGCCTGTGATCCCAAAGAACCAGCAACAAAACCACTCTTCAACTGCTCTTTGATCTTGCAGATTTTCTTAAAACACCAACTAGCATGCTGTGGTGGCACAAAAGACCACCAATCCTTATCTTGGATGTAATAATGGTGAATCCATTTAACCCAAAGTAAATCAGTCTTTTAGGATATTTGCCAAACATATCTACCCATAGCACCAACATTCCAGCTCAAGCAATCTCTTATGCCCAAACCACCTTCAGCTTTCTTCTTACAAGTCAAATCCCATGCTACAAGTGGGGGTTTGTTTGAATTCAATCTCCCATCCCAAAGAAAGCATCTGCATAGCTGAATAATCCTGCTAAATATCTTCTTAGATAGCAAAAAAATTTGTGCCCAATAGGTATTGATACTCATAAGAACATAGTTGATCAAAATCACCCTAGCAGCATAGGATAAATTCCTAGAACTCCAACACTGGATTCTAGCCATCATCTTATCAATCAACATATCACAGTCTGTCATTTTAAGTTTCTTGGCATTCAAAGGAACCACAAGGTACTTAAAAGGCAATGAACCTAAAGAGAAACTAGAAACTTGCAATAAATCCTACTAAATCTGTGTATCAAGTCCTCCAAAATAAATGGCAGTTTTATCTACATTTGCTTGTAGAAGCAGCACCAAAAGAAGAAAGAGCTTTCAACAACAGCATCACAGAAGGCACATCTCCTTTGCTAAATAGCAATAAATCATCAGCAAATACTAAGTGGGTAATTTAAAGCTCTTTACATCTATAATGATAGGAGAAATCTCTTCTGTCCCCCCACAACATCGAGTATCCTACTAAGATACTCCATACAAACCACAAACAACAAAGGAGACATGAGATCACCCTGTCTAATCCCTCTAACTCCTTTAAAAAAAACCATGCATTGCACCATTCACACGAATAGAGTAGGAAGGAGATCTAACACAATCATAACCCACTAAATAAAACTTGAAGGGAAATGCAGAGCTAATAACAGTGTGAAATCCCAGTTCAATGAAATCCCAGTTCACACTATCATAGGATTTCTGCAAATCAATCTTAATGGTGCACTTAGGAGTGTGATTTCTCCTACCATACCTACTAAGCAGCTCCTGACACATCAAAATATTGTGCATAATCTATCCCCCGGCAACAAAAGCTCCCTGAGCCTCAGAAATAATACTAGGCAACACCTCCTTGAATCTAGCACAAATCATCTTGCTAATAATTTTATACAAAACATTACAGCAGGCAATAGGTTTGAATTAACTCACCTTGATAGGTTGTGGACATTTAGGAATTAGAACCAGATTAGTTGCATTAATCTGCCTTAATAATTTCCCAGTCTGAAAGAAATTTTAAAACAGCAACAACAATCTCACCCCCAATCACAGGCCAAGCAGCTTTGTAAAACTTACTAGAAAAACCATCAGGTCCAGGTGCATTAGAATCATCAATAGAGAAGAGTGCAAATTTAACATCCATCCCATAAAACTCCCTACGAATACTCAGCTGCTGCTCATTACTCAATACAGCCCCTCTCTGAACAACCCTCACCTTCACACCTTTCCTTCGAGGAAGCTCAGACCCCAATAATTGTTGATAATAATCAATTAAGGCACCAGTAATTCACATCCCATAACCTCATCTCCAACACAATTCTGGATTCTGAAAACTCTATTAGTATTTCTTGCCTTCTTCAGATAAGCATGAAAAAGAGAGGTATTAGCATCACCTTCTCTCATCTATCTTATTTTTGCCTTTTGTTGTAAAAAGCTAAGTCTGGCTGTATGCTTTAATAAATACTCCTCCCTAGCAGAATGCTCTTGCTGAATCGGGTTTATATTATCAGGAGCTGCATGCAATTGAGCCTGTATTTCAGACAATCTCACTATATCCAAGTCAGCAGTAGTTTCAATTTCATGAAAGCATTCCTTATTAAAAACCTTCAGAGGTTTTCTTAAGAGCTTTTAAATTCTGCACAACGCAAAACATAGGAACACCACTCACCCTAGTGTTCCATTGCTCCTGCACTACCTCAATAAACCTTGGTGCCAAAGTCCACATATTATAAAATTTAAAAGTAGACCTAGGAAGTCTAGTCTGCTCATTAAACTGAAGTACACATGGACAATGATAAAAAGCCCCTCAGGGTGAAAAACAGCCTCAGAGAATTAGAAAAGATCCATCCAGTGTTCATTCACAACCACTTTGTCAATCTTGGAAGCAACTCTAGCCTTACCAAGCTACTTATTGCACCAAGTAAAGAAAGGCCCACTCACTTTCAAATCAAAGAGCAAACACATCTCCAAGCATTTCTAAACTCAAACACCTCACTCAAGGTAACATCCTGCCCCAACCTCTCATCAAGGTTGAGAACATTGTTAAAATCCCCCATAACAACCCAAGGACCAACACAACCTCTATTACAGTCTACAAGATTCTTCCATAACTCTAATCTAAGCTTTGGATCATTATGTGCATAAACCATAGTGCACCTAAATGTTTGCTTAGAAGAGTTATGTAGAATTTTCATGTGAATCATTTGATCAGTAACACACAAAATATCCACAGAAAAACAATTAGGTTGCCAAACAACCCAAATTCTACCACCTCTATGACTTTGATAATTGCAGCACACACTCCAACCATCACAAATTTTAGGGAAGACTTTAACAAAGTTAATAGCCTTGACCCTTGTTTCTAGGAGACCAAATAACCCAATTCTATGTTGAGCATGAAATATCTAATATCACCATGCTTCCACAGGCTATTGAGTCCCCTAGTATTCCAAAATCCAACACTATCCATCAGGGGGTTTGAGAACAATCACCCCAGGTTGCCCCATCTCCACATTCAGCATCTCCACAATATGATCCTCATGATCCAGACATCCAATCACACCATCATCAGGAGGTACATCTGTATGTACATCCTTAACAACAGTTTTAACAGGTTGCTTAGCAGGTAGAACAACCTTTTTCACCCAAATCTGCTTATGTTTCATATCAGCAGTTCTTTTCTGCACCTCCATCTTTTTCTCCCTACATTCCACACCATTATGTCCAAAACCTTTACATTCAGAACACAGAATGGGCCTCCACTCATAAATGATCTTCTGAGTAACAACACATCCATATTCATTCACAAAATCAATAGACTCAGGCAAGATCTGATATCTCAACCTGGACCATCATCCTAGCATAAGTCAACATTTCCTTTTGAGCTGTCATTTTATCAGTTTTAATAGGAGACCCAATCATGCCAGCCAATATCTTGAGAGTGTCGGCACCCCAATATTTAATATCCAAACCAAGCATTTGAATCCAAATAGGAACACTACTCACATTCATATCATTCACATTCAAATCAAGAGTCCAACATTTCATAATAACTGGTTTGGAATCACAAAAATGGGGACCCATATTCATAGCCTTATCTCGACACACAACGTCACTAAATCTAACTAGGAACACACCCTTAGTTAGCATAGCCACCTTATCAATACCACAAGTTTTTCAAGTTCTCCTAGCAAAATCATTCACTACAGAAAAAGATAGACATATCCCAACACATAGCACACTACAGTAGATTGCCAATATTCAACCTCCTCATTAATATCATCAAAAGTAATTTGAACAGAGCATTTACCTGTTTGAGGTGATTTCATCAAATCCAGCCCCTCATCTCTGATGTTATCAAAACAGCGCTGAGACCAAGATGATTCCGGCTTGTCCTTCCCATCACCAGAGTTAATCACCCCAACATCAACCTGAGCACTCACTATTTTCTTTGAAGAATCTCTAACACTAGCAACCCAATCTTTAAACTGTTTGGATGAAGCTTTCTGGGCCTCAATCGATTGCAAACGCACTCTAGCATCCAAAGATGAACACGCAGAGCTAATCGATTCCCTCTCCGATGATGCAAAGTCCATCCATTCCATCATTGGGATTCCTACTAACTCCCTCATTGACTCTGTTTTTTTCGCATCCCCTATTTGTGGGACACCCCTCTTATTCTTCCCTTTCCCAGAAGATCTCGAATGATTACCTCTTTTTGTCTTCCCAACCTTTTGCCATGGCGCCAGCTCGAGCCGAGGAAGGAAGCATCACAAGAGATTCGTTATTCTTTAGAGAGAAAAGAGAGAGTTTCTCTCTCTAGAATAACAACCATACTTTCCCTCCACGGTAAGCGTTGCCCTATTATGTATCTTGTGCTACGTTATAACTGTTTGTGGCCCATAATTTTGTTTTGGGCAACGAAACAACAATTACGACGCCCAATTTCATATCTTGTGCGACACTTCTCTCATGTCGCCTATCACTGTTTATGTGCCACAAAAAAGAAATTGACGCCCTTTTGACGCCCAATGTACTTTGTCTTGTAGTGAAATTAGGATGCAAACTCATTTTTTCCACACCAAAAGATTATCTAAGAATATAAGTATATCTAAAATATTTTAACAAAACAACACTAAGAAGGGATATTCAAGAATATACTACCTTAGTAGTTAAGGTATTCCCTTTTCGCAATTATTGTCTATATGGGTTATGGTTTGTTTTGTGATGTTTTGTAATGTTTTGTGATGTTTGTGATATGTCTTTCCAGGAGAAAGATTTTGAGGCTATTTATAGGTGAGTAAGGTGGGCAATATTTTACGTATACAATTTGCTTAACTAACTCTAGAATGCATGCATTTACTAACATATAGACTCTGCACTTCCTAAAATCATCACACCTCAATTTTAGTGAAATATGGTTATTACACCTAAAACTGTAAGAGTTTTGGTATTTACACGTATTAATTAATTTTTCCCTCTTGATCAAAAGTAAAAATCGTATTACAAATATCTATTAAATGAGTAGTAATTGTCGAGTCCAAGGTAGAATGGTTATTAAGGATTTCGAATATTATAAAACTCGGTTTATAGGATTTACCATTTTTAATTTATGAGTACTTTAGGTTAAACTGGAACTTGTTAAAAATTCTACTAGATAGAACCCATAAGATAGTAATTGATATTTTTATTAATCCTTACCTAGTGTACTACACTATGATATTTTTAGTTGTAACAAAAAGATAGTACATATCTATTTATATTGTCCCACATAAATGTACAAAGCCAAAAAAAAAGGAAAAATTCACAAAAATGGGCCCAACTATGACCGACTTTCTCAAAATAGGCCAATCTTTGAAAATTCTGAATTTAGGCCAAACTATGAGTTGAGTTGGATAAAAATGGGCTAACCTGACCGATTTATACCATTTTTATCCAATCCAAAACCATAGTTTGGCCCATTTTTATCCAACTCAACGCATAGTTTGGTGTAAATTGAGATTTTTCAAAGATTGGCCTACTTTGAGAAGGTCGGTAATAGTTGAACCCACTTTTGTGAATTTTTCCAAAAAAAAACACACAATATCACCTAAAGTGATCATATAAGTACCAAAATTACATATATAAGAATTAAAACTTATATTTCATGATTGTGTAATTATTTTTATTATTAGTATTATTTTTAAGGTGTATATATTTTCCCGATTATTACAATTCTAAAATTAAAAAATCTAATACCACTTGAAGCGTTTGTCCGAAGTGAAGAAGACAAATCCAAAAATCCAAAGCAAAGGAACTAAAAGAAGCCTCTAAGTCCGAAAATTTCAATTTAACAAAGAACGAGATATTTTATTTGTGAAGAACACTGCAGAACTTACAAATAAATCACAACTCTATTAAGAACACTCCTGAACGTTAATAAGTTGCACTCTCAATAATTAACAAGCCCGAAAATTATTAAAATGTTTTTTTTAAACTCTCAAATAATTTAAAACTCTAAGTAAACAAAAGTTTTTAGAATAATGCATCATCAAATTTATTGATCTCATGGCATATTTATAGTAAATCAATCAATCCAAACAAAACCAAAAATACATAGAAAAACACAATATAGGCGTCCACCCCTCTCCTTCTCCAATCCTAGTTAGATTTCATAACTCCTTGTAGCATTAGGAAAGCTTGTTTTAAATCTTATCCTTCAGTAACCAACCTTATCTTATTCTCCATGTATATCTTAGGTGCCTAAACCAAACCCTAGGCCGCCCCTTTTGTGTCTTGGACACCAAGTAATCAACAACTTGCACGACAATTAATTTTCACCCTAGGCCTCATTCCCTTGTTGACTTTCTTCCTTTGTGTTGACTTTCCTTCTTCTTTCATATTTCCATCTTAATCAATAACTTTGACTATAAACTAAAATATTGACTCAATAATATTTAAAATACAATATTTAAATGACAGAAAATAGCCTAAAATAAGAAAACCCCTTTTCAAATGAAAAGGTAAAAACATGTAGGCAAACTCTACATAGACTCAACTATTTACATAACTTGAATATCCTCCCCAACCCAAGACAATAAAGTCACAAAAATTTGTTTGAAATCTAAATAAAATCCCATGGCTTCCATAATCAAAATAACAGGTGCATCTTGAGTTAAGGAACATTCACATCCATATCATGCACTAGATCCAAAAGCTTTATCTCCTCTCGTCAAGAACTCCAAAATCATCAAATGATCTTCCAACCTACACATATAAACAAAAGACACAAGAGGAGACATTGAGCCACATCAGTAACATAAGATTTAACTTAAAATCATCGAAAAATACCAATAGTCATGCAAGTGCACCAAGATGAGAATAAAATAAAAAATATGAGAAGAGAAGAATGGTGTAAAATTAGAGGAAGGAAGGTGAAAATGAGGGAAAACATGAGTAAAAAGTGTTCTAAAAGTGGATCTAAAATCACTTATTAACTATTCGCTAAAGTTCCACACTACATGGTGTGTTATGCGGATTTATCAAATTTGCCCACGATCATCAAGCTTCTATAATATGGCTTTTCTCTTCATGCTAAAAGGGTATCCCGCCGTGAGAATTGAGGATCATAACTTGAAGTATTTTCAGATTTAGGTTTTGAATGGTAAGCTCTACATATGTTAATTGAAGATAACATACATATCTTATTCTTATGAGCATTAGATGGAGAGCATGTGGAAACTCCAATTGTGCCTTTTTGAGTTGACTGATGGTCATTGCACCGGTCGTCTTCTTAACAATGACCAACTGCACGAGTCTCTTCGTTAAGCTATATAAGTGGCATGTATAAGCTTGATTATGCCACTTACCTTTATTTGTTTCTAGGGGATGGGGTGTGGGGTCGCAAGGTGATTATCACTTGGAATTCATTATCGCCCTTAGTCCAGTCATATTTTCCCCCTGCAGCCTCCCTTGTTTTTGAAAAAGAAATCCGCGACCTCATGCATTTCTCCTTCATGTTTTCACCCCTATGCTGATTTTGTTATAGAGAATATATAATTATATATGTAAGATGTTGAGGTTCATATATTCTTGAGCAAAAGATCATTCAACATTAATGATGTACCTTTTCTGATTAAATGGAAATAGATTGATAGATCTATTGATGTTGTTGGCTTATTGTATTATGATACATGATCATATTGCAAGCCCTGTCTCCCTTCTTTACTTCATGCGCAAAAGATAGATGCAACTAAGTATATCAATAAACAAAATATTTTGAACTTGACTGCTAATCAAGATCTACGGCGTATAATAGTTAGCATGCACCTTGTGAAGGTCGAAATATATCTACAAAATCGAGATCTTAATTTGCATCCGTTTTATACCTTTTGAGTGTACCTTAAAGTATAAGACATTGTTTTGAATACTTGATGGTGTGATGTTATTTCTTAGTATATTTATTAGTGATTCTAGCAATCCGATTTTGTATTGTGTTTGTCACCGGTGTAGTAGTTGAATAAATTCTTCCCTTCACTTCATTCATAATCGTTAATAGCTTCCTCTTTATTAATTTTTCCTTTTCCCCCTTAGATACATGTGGCACAGTAAGGAAAACGGCTGGCAACTTTAAGGAAAAAATCTGAGAGTTAGGTTGGAACTTGATACAATATTTGAGCTTGCGATGAAATTTCATTCCACTTTGGAGGTGTGAGCTTGTATATAGAAGTCTTTCTTTGGAATAGGCAATAAGATTTAGATTGGGTGATGAAAGGTATAGAGTTCGTCTTACAATTTTACAATTCATATTTATACATGCCCATGTTCTAACCAGCACCCTTGAATTTCATTCTTGGAAATCCCCCTTTTTGAATTTTTTTTGGCATGCGAAGTTAATTCCTAGTATTTGAAATTCATTACTTTGAAATTGTATGAATTAACAGCTTGTATTCGTTTTTGCATATTGTTGAGTTCATCAACAGAAAGTGGGTGCTTTCCTTTTTCATTGGAGCGAGTAGAAGCGTATCATGATAGATGGTTAGCTCCAGAGCAAGCACCCATAGTCTAGCTAGAACCATGGTTGTGGAAAGGGTGCAATGTAGTGGGTTAGTTATGTTATTGATATGGCACTGGACTTGTGTCACGATGCCCTTTGTGTTAATCTACATAACTCCATCTCTTGCAACAAGGAGTATATGAGTATTTTATGGAACTTCTAGGATATAAACTAATTATTATATACTTATA
Source organism: Patellifolia procumbens (assembly GCA_947645195.1). Lineage (NCBI taxonomy): Eukaryota > Viridiplantae > Streptophyta > Magnoliopsida > Caryophyllales > Amaranthaceae > Patellifolia > Patellifolia procumbens. The sequence continues at coordinate 4,918,009 of CANSGD010000406.1, forward strand.
GTTCTTTCTTTCATACCCTATCTGATGATATATGGTTAACTCTTAGCTTATTTCTAGTAAGCACGTTGCTATCTTGTGGAAGTGCATATGTGGTTTAGTCGTGATTTTGATTTCATATTATATATGCACAAGAAAAGTAGAACTGAACATTAATTTCATATCTAAATTTGATACTGTAATTGACATGTGTTTGAAAAAAGTTTCTCAGTCTATAAATATAAATGTTCTTTGAGACTTCTATTTAGGTGTATTTTTTGTACAAGATACTTGACTGATAACATCTTACTCTGAGACTTTTTTTGACTTGTATGGAACTTTCCGCATAGGAGTGAGGGCACAATATTCACCAATTAATGCATAACTTATCTAAATAAGAGTTTTCGTTTAAAAAAGAATGTGGGACTAGCTGTCATACTACATGGAACTTAAAACCCTAAGCTTATTTTTTGCGCTGCAATAATGGTTTGAGGTCTTACAACCTCTTACTAGGGATGTCAATGGAGGATGGATCCTCCACGCAAATACCCGCCTAAAACTTTCATTACGATCGAGCGAGACATTTTTTTCCCCTACCCCGACGGGTATGCAATAAAAACTATCCATGTCCTATCACCCACATGGGTTTCCACATCCGTCTCATACCCACCATACCAACCCCAACATCCAACATACCCTCCTCAGCTTCCGATACCCGTCTTAACATACATCGCATGTTTATTAATGTGTGTGCTAATTTTTGTTTAAAAAATATGTAAATAATAAATAAATTTATTCAATAATTAAAAACTAATTAATTAGTACTTAAGGGAGGAAATGAAGCAGGGCGGACAGGGATGGGGCGGGGCCGGCAGGGATGGGGTGGCTACATTCTAAACTTTACACCCGCCCCATCAACCATGACGGGGATAATTTTCATCCCCATCCCCGCCCAGGCCATCACCCATGAAACCTTCATTATCCCCCTTCCTTGCCTAACTAGGGCGAATGCGGGGTAAGTATGCACGATCCTCCACTGCCATCATTGCCCGTCACTACTTTCCTATAGAAACTTCTCATATCTTGCTGCTTTTACTTTTTTGCTTCCAATATACTGCACATATTTAGAGAGCATGCTGAAGGAAGTTCACAAGATTATCTTTTTTTTGCACAACTTGCATCATCCACTACGCAACCAACGCCATTAGTTGTAATTTCTTTATCACTAGACTTTTATGCAAATTCTAATCTAGTTGTCCCGCATCCAACCAGCGCCATCAAATCTAAGCTTTGTAGATCGTTTTGCAAATATTCCAATGAACAACTTCGATGGATCTAATCATCTCAAAGCATTTACAATCTAAGAAAAGAGGGAACCGAAGTAGAAGGGAAAGTGCAGGGGTGGAGGGCAGTGCTAGGGGATAGTAAAGGGATATTTTTGGCTTAATCAAATGTAATAAAATTGAGTTTTGATGCTTCTTTCATATACAATTGTTTTTGCCTCAATTTATAACAAAAAATGCAAAAAAAAAGATCTACTATTTTGGGCTTATCTACTATGGTCATGAGAGGAAGCTAGATCAGTTAACCATTTAACTGTTCAGACCTTCCTCCCATGATTGGACTAGTTAAGTGCTCAACTAATCCGGTCATGGGAGGTGGGTCAGTTCAATTATGCGTTAAATGGTTCGGACATGGACCAAATCAGTTAACTTGTGTTAATTTCAAAGTTAACTGATCTAGACCAAATCAGAACAGTTAAGGCCAAAATGCCAGGTGAGTTAGCATTTTTCCACTAGTTGTAGGAGGCTCAGAAGCGAGGTGAATATGCTCACGCCAATTTTAGAAGAATAGATAAGGGAAATAGAAAACTTCGAGCTCATCTTATTCAAGAGAGAAGAGATTCAAGGGGTGCTACACTCCATATCTATTCAACCTACTTATATGAAGAGATTCGGGACATATAGAAAGATGATGGATTTATTAGAGAAACTCCAATATAAGATTCAATAGGTCAAGGCCTAAGGTTTCCAATAATATGCAGATGGAAGTATTAGCATGAAAGGGAGATGGTGTATACCAGACATTAGGAAACTAAAAGAGAAATTTTTGAAGGAAGCACATAGCTGTTTCTACTTGGTCCATCCCGAAAGGGATGAAATGATACAAGATCTTAAGAAATATTTCTGGTGGAAAGGTGAAAAGCGAGATGTGGCAAAATATTTGACTTGGCGAAAGGTGAAGTTTGATAGGTTGCGGATGTCCGGGTTACTACAAGCTCTCCAGGTGTCGAACTGGAGATGGGACTCAAATTATGTGGATTTTGTTAATGTCTACTCATGTCCCTAAAAGGGAGTGATTCGATCTAAGTGATTGTGCACTGCCTCACTAAGATGACACGATGTATTGAAATGAAAGAAACATGGAGCAAGAAATAAATGGTTGATGTATAGATGGCAATCCCCAATGGCAGATACATCACCCATTCCGCCCGAAGAAACAAAAGGGTGAAAAACCGAGTTAAATGGATGATAGACGGGTGGCGGGTGAGTGGATGACGGGTTATGGATGGAACTAGGGTGAAACTATTTCTCCCATCAACCACTTACCACCCGCTCCATCACCCATTTCTTATCATTTTTTACAGTAGTATAACATATTTCCTTTTGATCATTATTTGCATGTTTCAATAAACTTTGCTTACGTTTATTTAACATGAAATTAACGTATAAAATTGTGATTTTTACAAAGTTGATTAACTTTTTCTTGTTAAATTCTCTTGAACAGATAATCACCCAGTCCATCCATTTTACCCGCGAATGATGTATGAATTGAATACGAGTGATAGTCTTTTTGGATGACGAATGGATGGATAAGAGTTGGTGTAAACGGGTGATGGATGGGGGTGCTTTTTCACTTGACCCAAATCCCAACCATCGCCATCACATAGTTGAACCATATGTGCGAGGGATAATAAGATTACGAGTCCATTCTTTTCGTCTGATTTGATCCGAAATTTTCTGATCTGATTTGAATTTTTCTGATCTAATCTGAATTTTTCTGATCTGATCTGATCTTATTGTTGTTTTTTTTTGTTTTTATTATTTTAAGATTTGATCTGAATGTTTTTTATCCGAATTTTTTTGATCTGATCTGATATGAAATTTTCTAATCTAATATGATTTTTTATTTGATCTAATATGATCTAAAATTTTCTGATCGGATGTTATCATATTTGAATTAAACACTAAATTAATTAAACAAGTCGAAAAGAACATAGTACATCGGGATACCGATTACCGACCACAATCATATCAAATAGGGATGAGGGACAAACCCAATGGGCATGCCCACCGCCCATTAGGACCTAATATCGGGCCTGTGGAAGCAAAATAAGCATGGGCTTAAATAACCCTAATTTCTAATCGAGCCTTCATTTATAATCTGCTTCAATAACTCACAGTAAAAGCTCAAACCCTAAAAACCCAAGCCGGCGCAGAGAAAGAGCAGAAGAAAAAGACTCAAACCGCAGCCATGGGTAATCTATCAATCTTACTTCTCTCCTTCACCAAAAGCTTCATATTTGAGTATTAATAATAATAATAATAATAATAATAATAATAATACTGCAGGTAAGGTACACGGTTCATTGGCCCGTGCCGGGAAGGTGAGAGGTCAAACCCCTAAGGTTGCCAAACAGGATAAGAAGAAGAAGCCTCGTGGACGCGCTCACAAGCGCATGCAATACAATCGTCGTTTCGTTACCGCCGGTATGCTCTTCACCTTCAATTGCTTTTATGTGTTTATTTTTGTCTTTGATATTTGAGATCTAAGTTTTTGTTGGTTTTTTTCTTTGTGGAATATGCAATGTAAGTATTAAGTAATTGTGGTTGTAAATTACCAATTAGCAGAGCAAGGTCATTATAATTTGAAAATGATGCAATCTTGCATTGAAAGCAACTATGTTGTTTGTGTTTCTGTACTAGACCTAGTGTTTATTGTTTGTTGTTGGGTATTGCTATGTTCACTTAACAATTTCATTTACTGCCATCATTACAATTGAAAGTAATCGGCCACTTTGTGTTTCTAAGATGTGCTCTTCTTTTAGTTTCGACTGACTCTTTTAGGTTTTTTTATCTGATAATATAGGTCATTAGCTAAGAAAATGGTTTTGGTAGATTTTTGGGGTTATTGACTAAATCAGAGATGTTCTTCTTTAATATGTCTGAGCTTATTTTTAGATCTAAGTTTCTTGTTTTCGAATGCATGTGTTAATCAACGGAAGTTGAAAACCGCCAATTAGCAGAGCAAGGTCATCAAATATATATGATGCAATCTTGCATTGAAGGTTGGCAAAATGAAACATTGGGCGATTCTCCGTGCCTTTCGAACTTGATGCTTGCGTCGATTATGGCCTCGAACAAATTGCTACATATTGTCTCTTTTTGTTCCTTTTCTTACATCATCTTTTTAAAAAATAAACATCCTTTTTGTGCTCCCAAAGTATTCCTTTTAAGTTTTAGCCGGTACTCTTCGGTATTTACTTGGAAAATGTCAATGAGCTGAGCAGGATTTCGTAGTTGGTGCTGCAATGTTCATTCAAATCATGCAAGTTTTTCGTTGACTGTTGCTGAAATTGCCTGTTAGGGCTAATTTGTATTTGTGTGATACTTGTGTTCCTTATTTGTCGTTGAAGATGCCAATTTGCAGAGTAAGGTCATTAAGTCAGAATGATGAACCTCGCATTGAAGGTTGGCTATATAAATATAGGGTGATTCTCCGTGCCTTTCGAACTTAGTGCTCGTATCGATTGTGGCCTCGAACAAATCACTACATCTCACCTTTTTTTCTATATATATTTCTGAAAACCAGCATGTTATCCGTAATATGAAGTCCGTTTGTTGTGGGCTTTGGCTGGCCATTCACTTGTTTAATACTTGTTTCAAATGGCCTTGGCTTTAGACTTGGATTTCATTGTGTGCTTGAATGTCTTGTTCTGATTTTCATTATGTCACATTTGTGTTCCTTATTTGTCGTTGAAGATGCCAATTTGCAGAGTAAGGTCATTAAGTCAGAATGATGAACCTTGCATTGAAGGTTGGCTATATAAATATAGGGTGATTCTCCGTGCCTTTCGAACTTAGTGCTCGTATCGATTGTGGCCTCGAACAAATCACTACATCTCACCTTTTTTTCTATTTATATTTCTGAAAACCAGCATGTTATCCGTAATATAAAGACCGTTTGTTGTGGGCTTTGGCTGGCTATTCACTTGTTTAATACTTGTTTCAAATGGCCTTGGCTTTAGACTTGGATTTCATTATGTGCTTGAATGTCTTGTTCTGATTTTCATTAGGTCACATTTGTGTTCCTTATTTGTCGTTGAAGATGCCAATTTGCAGAGTAAGGTCATTAAGTCAGAATGATGAACCTTGCATTGAAGGTTGGCTATATAAATATAGGGTGATTCTCCGTGCCTTTCGAACTTAGTGCTCGTATCGATTGTGGCCTCGAACAAATCACTACATCTCACCTTTTTTCTATATATATATCTGAAAACCAGCATGTTATCCGTAATATGAAGACCGTTTGTTGTGGGCTTTGGCTGGCTATTCACTTGTTTAATACTTGTTTCAAATGGCCTTGGCTTTAGACTTGGATTTCATTGTGTGCTTGAATGTCTTGTTCTGATTTTCATTATGTCACATTTGTGTTCCTTATTTGTCGTTGAAGATGCCAATTTGCAGAGTAAGGTCATTAAGTCAGAATGATGAACCTTGCATTGAAGGTTGGCTATATAAATATAGGGTGATTCTCCGTGCCTTTCGAACTTAGTGCTCGTATCGATTGTGGCCTCGAACAAATCACTACATCTCACCTTTTTTTCTATTTATATTTCTGAAAACCAGCATGTTATCCGTAATATAAAGACCGTTTGTTGTGGGCTTTGGCTGGCTATTCACTTGTTTAATACTTGTTTCAAATGGCCTTGGCTTTAGACTTGGATTTCATTATGTGCTTGAATGTCTTGTTCTGATTTTCATTAGGTCACATTTGTGTTCCTTATTTGTCGTTGAAGATGCCAATTTGCAGAGTAAGGTCATTAAGTCAGAATGATGAACCTTGCATTGAAGGTTGGCTATATAAATATAGGGTGATTCTCCGTGCCTTTCGAACTTAGTGCTCGTATCGATTGTGGCCTCGAACAAATCACTACATCTCACCTTTTTTTCTATATATATATCTGAAAACCAGCATGTTATCCGTAATATGAAGACCGTTTGTTGTGGGCTTTGGCTGGCTATTCACTTGTTTAATACTTGTTTCAAATGGCCTTGGCTTTAGACTTGGATTTCATTATGTGCTTGAATGTCTTGTTCTGATTTTCATTATGTCACATTTGGTTTCAGTTGTTGGATTCGGCAAGAAAAGAGGACCAAACTCATCTGAGAAGTAAAACAGCAAGTTGTGAACTCCTGCTGCAACAATTTCTTTTCTTTTTTCTAGTATTAATGGCTTCTCAAGTAGCAAGTAATACACTGTGTATCCTGAAGTCACTACCTTTCCAGTGTTTGAGCTTTTTGTGTAGTTGGAAGATGGAAGGCTTGGACTCTTCCTTTTCTTTTTGATAGGAACATATTTCATCACCATCGCATGAATTGATTATCTATCTGAATTCTGAAGTTAATTGCTTAAGCTGTGTTTTTCATGCTTATAACGTGAAGAACCACGTTTCCCACATAGTTCCAGTCTTCCATACTTGTGCCGTGGGATTGGATTTAGAATTTGTAATCTTTAAGCTTTTGTTAAAACTAGTGCAGAGGTTCCAGTTTGGGAAAAATCTTTTGCTGATAGATTGATATTCTATTGTTACTTGAAAGCCTGCCTCTTGATTAATTAAATTGATTTTTCTATGGTGATTATCAACTTTGAAAATTTTCTTCGCTGGATATTATATATTTCCTCCGTTTTAGAATAAAGGTGATACAGTTACTATAAATGGGTGTTTTTATGCAAGTGATACACTTTAGATTTTTTTCCTTATTTGGTAGGTTTTAGTGTGTTATTTTACAATTCTACCCTTATTAAACCTACTAAACCATATTTATATAATCCTAATAAAACTTAATTACTACTAACTCTCTCCTCAACCTACCACCCTCCCCATCTCTCTCCACCACCTGCCCAACAGCCACCCACCAAAACAAAACCCTAGCCACCCTCCCTTCAACTTACCACCAAGATGAAACCCTAGCCACCCTCCCTTTCAACCTACCACCAAATCGCAATCCTAGCCACCCTTCCCTCAACCTACTACCAAATCGCAACCCTAGCCACCGACCAAACTTGCGAAGCACCACCCAGGCAAAATTCGATCAGAAATCTCCGACAAGAAGGGTGGTAGGAAAGCTGATTTTCGTGGCTAATGGTGGTTAAGAAGGTGGTTGTTTTGGTGGCTAAGGGTGGCAGGAAAGCTGATTTTCGTGGCTGGGGGTTGTTAAGAGGGTGGTTTCAGTGGCTGGGGGTGGCAGGAAAGCTGATTTCGGTGGCTGGGGGTGGTTAAGAATGTGGTTTCGGTGGCAGGGGGTGGCAGGAAAGCTGATTTCGGTGGCTGGGGGTGGTTAAGAAGGTGGTTTCAGTGGCTGGGGGTGGATCTGGTGAGGTTGGGTGGCAGTTGGGACGGGCCTGGTGGAGTTGGAGGAGAGAGAGTGGGGCAGTGGTGGTAGGTGGGTGGTGATTATTGGTTTAATTACATGACCCATCCCTTACTTATCATTGCTTAATTACACTTAAGAAATTTTGCCTCAAAAAACGTAAAAGTGGCAATGTATCACTTATTCTAAAACGGAGGAAGTAATAGTGAAGAGCTAAATCGCGAAAGTGGCTGCCATAAATGATTTAATTTATCAATATATCCAAAACAAAAATTGAACCTTCTCCCTTTCTTTACCCTTATTTTGTTCTCCCACAAACATCAGGCAATTGGTTCGTCTTCAAATGCTCATTCCTCACACAGTCACTCACCCACAAATCATCATTGGTAAGAAATTAAATTCAACAAATTAATAACAAAAATGCTACATTATATTGCAGTAATGCCTAATACCAAAAAGTTAGTTTTGTTTTTTTTTACGTTGGTGAAGAACTGGTTCCCTCCGTGGGTGAATTGATTTCGGAGGCCGGTTTCTCCATGGTTGAAACGGTCCCTGAAATCAGTTTGCCAGTGGTTGAACCGATTCACCCATGGAGGAACTGGTTCCCAGGAACGGTTCATCCATGGAGGAGCCGGTTTCTAGGGCTGGTTCTCTTTTATTGTTTCACCAATTGGTTGTGATTATGGAGGATTGTTGAGAGAGGACCAATGCTCTGCAATTGGCGGATGTATTGATCAATACTTTCATAAAGCTCGAGTTGGTTAATAAACTGCAAGAATGAAAGTATTGTTGGAGTAATCTATGGAGCTTTCATTGTATTGTGGAGGTTGGGGGAGTAACAGGAAGTTATATGCAGGAATGAATGGTTTCGTTTTCCATTCCGTTTCTTTGTTTATTTTGTGTATTTGCTTATGAGTGCTATAATTAAATTAGAGTAGATTAGTCTTTTTAATTAAGAGTGTGGGCGTTGTTTGTATTTTTGTGGGTGTATTTTAACAACCTCTTATATAATATGGAGTTTCACTTGGTTACTTATTCATGAAATATATCTAAATATGATTATGTAGTAGTAATTTACAACATTGTTTCTATTAAAGAACCACATATATAAAAAAAAATTCCTCTTCATCACCACCTCCAACTTATCTAGAGCTGTCAATTTAGGTTCATTGGTTGGTTCAAAATAGGTTATGTCGGTTCACGACATATTTTGTTAGACTCCTAGGTGGATTGGGTCTAGTTCGGTTAGACTCTTAGGCAAATTGGGTCGGTTATCGGTTGGGTCAAGTTGGATTTAGACCCTTTATGTTTTAGGTTTGGTGGGTTATGCTGGTTAGCCTCGACTTTGGGATAAAGATTTGGGTGGTGAACCTTTGTTCGGGATATGTCTTGGTTGGGGTCAGCCTCGGATTGAGTTATGCACGGGTCGGATTAACTTTAGATCAGGTTGTGTCTGATTCACGTTGGCCTAAAATGCGTTATGTTCGGTTCAGGTCGACCTTGGATCGGGTATGTACGGGTAGAATTAACCTCAAATCGGGTTACGTTTGAGTCGGGTCTAATTTGGGCGGATCAACTTTGGATCAGTTACTTTCAGGTCGGATATGTCTAGATCATGTCGATGTGGTTCATGTTTGTCTTAGGTAAAGTCTGTTATATGTTAAATTCGGGTGAGATTGTTTTCGCAGTAGCTAAATTTGGATTTTGTTAACATAATCGATTATTATTTGTCACATGTCATTACTTTTGTGATGAACGATTAAAATTTTTATTAGATATTCTGATAATTATTTGTGTTATTGATAGGCTAAAGTCGTATCACCTAATCAAAGATAAACCTACAGTCCTCTAACTATGGTAGTCAATGGAAGCAGGGTCGAATCCACAGGGAGACAGAGTTTCTAAATTAATATTAAATCAACTAGCTACTTCAGATGAAATCAGGGAAGATTAACTGAACTGATAATTAAGCTAAGGACAACGAATTAAACCGAGGATTTAACTAAGGACTAAAAACCTAGGGTATTAGGTCGGTCCACCATGCTTATACCAATCAAATAAGGTCAACTACTATCAAAACCTAAGTCATGAGTCAAGTGATTAGAGCATGTGTTGAGCTATGGTTAAGACTTAACGCTCATAGTTCAACATACGCCGCATGTTCACTAACGTAATCAGAACTACTGACGTGTCCTAGGCCTCTAATCGTAAGACAGATCTGTGCAAACAAATATTAACCACAAGCACTCAATGAAATTGGCCACTAACATTAATCACTAATTAAGAACAAACCACACCACAATCACTCTAATCAAGCCCTAGAAATCAATAGGAATCTAAATAACAATCATGGTATAAAAATGGCTTCCCTATCTAACACCCTAGAAAGAGAACTACTCACTCTTATTTGAATTGACAATAACAAAACTAATTTGAAACCCTAATAATTGCATGATGAACGAATTAATAATTAAACTAAGCAATCAAAATAATTAAAGAGACAAAGGGTAGAGAAGAATACCAATTGACGGAAAGCAAGAACTTTTATTAAAATCGAATCCGAGGTTCAATCACCTTTAATCTAATCTAAAGTGTTTAAACTAAAATAAAGTTAAACTAAGAACTATGGAGAAACTAGAATAAAAGATGTCTCTAAAATAATGAGGAAAAGGTATTTATAATACCCCCAAAAGCCTAATTAAAACAGGATTAGAATTAGAAAAATCCGCGTTTACGAGCATGGGACCCGATCGGGCAATAGGCCACCCGATCTGGCCCACAGTAAAATTTATGCTAACTTCCTTTTTGTTCCACGCAATCACCGCAACAGCCATATGTTGCAATCCTAGGCCAGCCCGATCCATTGCCCGATCGGGTCAATGATCGGGTGGGCTGCTCCAAGCCCAGACGCACTCTCCTCATGTGTACCAATAAAACAAGACCTACATGCTTCCCGCCCGATCAAGTCGGGCAGTGGTGCCCGATCGGGTCTGGGCACATTTCGCCAAACTAATCTTCTTCGTTCTTCTCGCCCGATCGGATTGGGCAAAGGCCGCCCGATCGGATCGGGCAAAGGCCGCCCGATCGGGTCCGCAACTTTTCCACCCGATCACAATATCTTCGCCCGATCGGGCCATTTCTTACTCGATCAGAGTACGAAAAACTCCTTTTTGACTCTTTGGCTATCAATTCTTCACGTTTAGAGGTCTTGGGACCTCCTAAACTACCCATAAAGCTCGTGAGCCATCCTCCGTGCCTCGTAACATCTTGTAAACCCGTGGTTGCTTCCATATAGCTCGGAAATAAGGAGAAAACTCCCTAAAACCTGCAATTCAACACTAAAACACAAAACCACAACTGTATACGATGGTTAGCACAAAATAGCTCCGAAGAGCTCCAATGACGCACAAATTAGCTTGTAAATAAGGGAGAAAACTCTATATAAATACGTGATATCAAACTCCCCCAAGCTAAACATTTGCTTGTCCTCAAGCAAACAGAACATGAACATGGAACAGATTGCCTCACCCCATAGATAAAAATCAATAAAAGCTCAAAACGTTTTCAAGACTAAGAATCGTTCAAGCAGGCATAATTCAAGTTTGGCTAATCAAATCCATCCAACCACCAATCATTCAAGCAATTCATCAATTTCAAGCGTCCACAAGGCATACAAATCCTGAAAAGGCCCTTGCAAGGATGTCACTCTTCTCAATTTTGTGGCAGACAAAGAATATGCCCGAACACTCACCAACCCGACCATAAATACCCTTCCCACTCACACTCTCATGTGTTTAAGAAGGTTAAATGACGCTCATCCTAGTCAAGTCGACTCAATTAGCAGAAATACTCTTTAACCTTGACAAACTGACTCGAAATCAATCCAATGAACAATGCAGACACGAGCTCAAGAGGACTTTATAGGGTTGTAATGGGGCTTAGGTAAGAGATAGGGGATACTTTTGGGTAATATGGTGGAAAAACCAAGAAAGGGGGAGCATGAATCACTAAAACAAGGCCTAAGATGGCCTAAACAACTCCCAACAACACCATATAACCACGAAAAATAACCCAACTCTCATAAATCGATGAAAACTCATAACAAACCCAATTTTCAAGCAATGAATCGAATTTTCCTTTATGAACGTACGTGAATGAAATAACTTTGAATTCTTTTGAATTTTATTTCATTTTTCTTTCATTTTTCTGAACTTCATTCACGCAACTCTAATTTTGCTTTTTCTTTTCTTTTTCTCACACTCAAACCACAACAAATATACTTTTAATTCCTCAACAACCAAACCAAACCATGAAACCAATCTCAAACTCAACCCATACAAAAGCTCCCCCAAGCTAGGCTTGGAAGTAAAATTGAAATGAAGGCCATGGGCTCATAATAAGGGTTTAAGTGAAATGAAACAAGTCATTAGGCTCAGCGGGACTAAGGAGGATAAAAATATATCAAAAAAATCACTCTGAGGATCAAGAATCAGACAAAAGAACGCCTTTATCACAGCAAATGCTACAAGTCATCGAATATCAGACAAGTACGAAGTCAAAGTCAAGATCAATCCACTAAAGAGGAACTAACACACAAAAACAGACTGAATAATGAAATGAATCCAATAGGCTTACAAAGAAACCTCACAGTCTAACCAATTCAGGCATGCAGCACAATGTAGTCTAATATAATCAAAACTCGCTCGAAATCATAGCAATCAAACATCAAATCATAGCCTCAAGATCACAAATGCCCAGCTATCCAGAAAACAGAGTCAAATCATTTTCAATAAGAGCAAAATAGGGGCACAGGGAGGCAACTAAACCAGTCATGGGAACCATATTTTTTTGATTTTTTTCAGAATTTTTCGAAAGCATTAAATCTATCCTAGAAAGCAGTAAAAGAGATAGAGAATACAAACAGAACTCCTCCCCCAAGCTGAACTTGGCAGTGTCCTCAATGCCAAAAGGTAACAAAGGACAACACTAAGAGGAAAAACAATGTTAGTACCCTCACTCTCGCTCACTAAAAAAATAAAAAAATAATAGGAACATAAGAGGGGAAAAATACGAGTTGCCTCTCACACAGTGCTGGTTTATAAAGGTCACGCACGACCATATTACCTCCATCTCTCAAATAGGAGGGGCTAAGTAGTGAGAGCCGCCCTCATCAAACATCTTTCTCCTCCAAATGTTCTTGATAATACCTCCAGACGGTGAGGCAACCTTAGGTGCACTTTTCACCTTCTCTGCACCTACCTCATCCAAAACCTTAGCCCTGCAACAAGATTGCTCAAGCATATGTGCCTTAACAGCATTGGTTAGCTTAAAAATCACTTTATCATCACCAACACTCAGAGTTAAAGACCCAGACTTGACATCAATGACAGCACCAGCAGTACACAAAAACGGCCTACCCAGAATAATAGGAATCTGAGCATCCTCATCCATATCTAACACCACAAAATCAACAGGAATATAGAATTTCCCAACCCTCACAAGAGCGTCCTCTAAAACACCTAGGGGGTATTTTATAGAACGATTCGCCATCTGTAAAGTGATTTGTGTGGATTTAAGTTCTCCCATGTTCAGTTATAAACAGATAATGGCATAACAGAAACAGAAGCACCTAAATCACACAAAGCTTTATCAATAAAAATAGGCCCAAGATGGCAGGGAATGGAAAAACTACCAGGATCTTTCAACTTTGGTGGGGTTTTATTTTGAATAAAAGCACTACACTCTTCAGTAAGAGCGACATGTTCTACCCCACCAAATTCTCTTTTCTTTGTTATCATGTCTTTCAGAAATTTGGCATAAACAGGGACTTGGGTAATTAAATCTGTGAATGGAATCGTTACCTCAAGGTTCTTGACCATAGCCAAGAACTTACCAAACTGTTGATCAACCTTTGATTATTGCATCCTGTGAGGAAAAGGTAGCCTTGGTGTAAAAGGCGTTTCAGAAACCTTCTCCTTCTTTTCCCTGTCTGTTCAGCTTCTGCAGATAAGTCGACTTCAGACGTCGAACTCTTCCTTTTTCCTTCCTCTACCACCCTCTTCTTCCTCGCAGTTGGGGTAACCTCATCAACGGGCAATGAAGGAGCATCATAAGCAATGCCACTACGAAGAGTGATGACATTCACATGTTCTCTCTGAATGGCTTGCCCTGGAAATTCCCCTTGATGCCTCTGAGCATTAATGCTTGCTAATTGTGCAATTTGAGTCTCGAGAAGTTTGATGTGCTTCACTTGGGCTCTTTGTGCTTCCTCATTAGCTTTTTGCATAGCTAGCATTTGTCGCTCTTGAACTCTTTGCGCCTCCTCATTAGTCTTTTGTATGCTCAACATCAGCTTCATCACTTCAAACATGGGAGGCTCTTGTGGGTTATTGTATTGTGGAGGTGGGGTGTGGAAATTTTGTGAAGTTTGGAAGTTATTAGGATGATGGATTTTTTGTGGTGGTGGTCTCTGGAAATTTTGTGGGGTTTGATAGTATGAGGGTTTAGGATGGTTTTGTGGAGGTGGAGGTTGATGGTTTTGTGGATTTTGGTAGTTATGTGGAGGGGTGAAATTTGGTTGTCTCTGTTGAAATGCGTTTGCCTGCTCCATCTGATGTTGACTGAACTGACAGTCATGCCCAAAGTGACCTTGAACACCACATACCTCGCAGTTAGATGAGGTAATGGGTGCTACGGCAGACATAGCATTAATACTCAAAGGAGGTGCTGCTGAGGAAGAGGAACTGAAGGTGTTAATCTGCTGACTTAGCTTCGCTATCTGTGATATCACGTATTTATATAGAGTTTTCTCCCTTATTTACAAGCTAATTTGTGCGTCATTGGAGCTCTTCGGAGCTAGTTTGTGCTAACTATCGTATATAGTTGTGGTTTTGTGTTTTAGTGTTGAATTGCAGGTTTTAGGGAGTTTTCTCCCTATTCTCGAGCCATTTGGAAGCAACCACGACTTTACGAGATGTTACGAGGCACGTAGGATGGCTCACGAGCTTTATGGGTAGTTTAGGAGGTCCCAAGACCCCTAAACGTGAAGATTAGAGAGCCAAAGAGTCAAAAAAGAGGTTTTCATACTCTGATCGGGCAAAAATGGCCCGATCGGGCGAAGAAAAATTGATCGGGTATAGATGTTGCGGACCCGATCGGGCGAGGAAGCATGTCCCCAGACCCGATCAGGTGACCACTGCCCGACCCGATCGGGTCCTCTACATTTTGGTTGCTGCTGCTACGCCACACAAGATGCCAAATGATAATTGTGCTTTGCACCCGATCCACGACCCGATCGGGTGTGCGATCGGGTGGGCTGCAACAATCCATTTAATGTTGCGCTGCTGCTATGCTAAAGCCCAAAGCACTTGCTGATGACTTTTGTACCACGGCCCGATCGGGTACTGTGCTCGGGCCCGATCGGGTCTGGCACATTTTGTCGCGGATTTCGGCCTTTTGTTTCCGTTTTAATTAGACTTGAGGGGGTATTATAAATACCTTTTCCTCATTATTTAGAGACACCTTTTATTCATCTTTCATTAGCTTTAGACTAGTTTTATTCTTCATTGTTCTTAGTTCAATTCAAACACTTTAGATTAATTTAGAGGTGATCAAACCTATTTCGATTTCAATAAAAGTTTCCCGCTTTCCGTAAATTGGTACTCTTCCTTACCCTAATCTCTTTTGTTATTCTTGATTGCTTAATTTATTTATTTAATCGTTCATGATGCAATTGTTAGGGTTTCATATTAGTTTTGTCGTTGTTAATTCGATCATGTCTGAGTAGTCTCTTTCTAGGGTGTTAGATAGGAAAGCCATGTTTATACCATGATTGTGATTTAGACTCTTATTGATTTCTAGGGCTTGATTAGGGTGATTGTGATGTGGTTTGTTCTTTATTGAGTAATTAACGTTATTGCACAGTTTCATTGGTTACTTGTGGTTAATAGTTGTTTGCACAGATCCGTCTTACGAAAAGAGGCCTAGGACACGTCAGTAGTTCTGATTACGTTAGTGAACATGCGGCGTATGTTGAACTATGAGCGTTGAGTCTTAACCATAGCTCAACATAGGCTCTAATCCCCGACTCTTGACCTAGGTTTTGATAGTAGTTGACCCTATTTGATTGGTATAAGCATGGTGGACCGACCTAATACCCTAGACTTTTATTCCATAGTTTAATCCTCGTTTTATTCCGTCTTCTGTAGTCTATTCTTTAGTTTAATTAATTACTTCCTGATTTCATCTGGAGTAGATGAATTGGTTGAATATTAATTTAGAAACTCTGTCTCCCTGTGGATTCGACCCTGCTTCCACTGACTACCTTAGTTAGAGGACCGTAAGTTTATTTTTGATTAGGCGATACGACTAAAACCTGTCAAATTTTGGCGCCGTTGCCGGGAAGACGGCTAGTTCTCTAAGTTTTTATTTAATTATTTGGTCTACTTCTCTGTACCTCATTGGAACTTCATTGTTTCAATCGAGGTACCCTTTACTGCTGCTTTTTGTTTCTTTTGTATGCCCAGGTCCCAAAGAAACGGTTCCCCTATTCCAGCGGACCCCGATCTTGATAGGACAATCAGGCGGATCCGAAAGATAAAGCAGAAAGAAAAGCAGTCTGTTCAGCTGAACACCTCTAGAACAGACACCTTGAGTTCTGTCATGTCAAAGTCACTGAAGTCATATGGGGTGCCCAACCCATATGGTCTCTCCACTGGACCTACTATGCCCACCATTGCCGCAACAAATTTTGAGATTAAGCCTGGACTCATCAGCATGGTCCAGCAAAATCAGTTTGGTGGGCATCCTACTGAAGATCCGGCAAATCATCTGCAACGGTTTCAACAACTTTGTCGAACCGTTAAACATGCCGGTGTCACTCCAGATCAACTCAAAGTCATGTTGTTCGAGTTTTCACTGAGAGATAGAGCCCAAAAATGGTTGAACGATGTGAAAGAAACTGAGTGGAGTGAGATTTCTGCTGCATTTCTGAGAGAGTATTACCCACCCACTAAAACAGCAGATATCAGAAATAAACTGGCCACGTTTTCCCAAGAGCCTGATGAAACATTAAGGGAAGCGTGGGCCAGGTTTAGAGATCTACAGAGAGAGTGTCCACACCATAATATGGACAAATGGTTCTTGACGTAGACATTCTACAATGGTCTGCAGCCTCAGACGAAGCGTATTGTTGATTTGTCTGCAGGAGGAGTGTTTTTAGACAAGGCAGTTGATGAGGGTTATGAATTCATATCAAATCTTGCAGCCAATGACCATTCATCATCTAGGAGTTTGACTAAGAAGGTACTTGAAGTTGACGCTATTTCATTGCTTACATCTCAGATGGCGCAACTAACTCAGCAGCTAATGAAGTCTTCTAGTCCGACACCTCCACCCATGAGTATCAATGCTATGTCTGCAGTAGCACCCATTACCTCATCTTACTGCGAGGTATGTGGTGTTCAGGGTCACTTTGGGCATGACTGTCAGTTCAGTCAATTTCAGATGGAGCAAGCAAACGCCTTTCAACAAAGGCCACAAACCTTCCTCCCTCCACATAACTACCAAAATCCACAAAACTATCAACCTCCACCTCCACAAAACTATCCTAAACCCTCATACCATCAAACCCCACAAAATTTCAATAGACCACCACCACAAAACTTCCATCACCATAACAACTTCCAAACTCCACAAAACTTTCCCACCCCACCTCCACAAAACAACAACCCACAAGAGCCCCCCCATATCTGAAGTGATGAAACTGATGTTAAGCATGCAAAAGGCAAATGAGGAGGCACAAAGAGCCCAAGAGCGACAGATGCTAGCCATGCAAAGATCTAATGAGGATGCACAAAGAGCCCAAGAGAAAAGCATCAAACTTCTCGAGGCTCAAGTTGCACAATTAGCAAGCTCAAATGCTCAGAGGCGGCAGGGGGAATTGCCAGGGCAACCCGTTCAGAGAGAACATGTGAATGCCATCACTCTTCGTAGTGGCATTGCATATGATGCTCCTCCAGTGCCCGTTGATGAGGTTACCCCAACTGCAGGGAAGAAGAGGGTGGTAGAGGAAGGAAAAAGGAAGAATTCGACGTCTGAAGTCGAATTGTCTGCAGAATCTGATCAGACAGGGAAGAAAAAGGAGCAGGTTTCTGAAACGCCTTTTACACCAAGGCTACCTTTTCCTCACAGGATGCAACAATCCAAGGTCGATCAGCAGTTTGGTAAGTTCTTGGCTATGGTCAAGAATCTTGAGGTAACGATTCCATTCACAGATTTAATTACCCAAGTGCCTGTTTATGCCAAATTTCTGAAAGACATGATCACTAAGAAAAGAGACTTTGGTGGGGTAGAACGTGTCGCTCTTACTGAAGAGTTTAGTGCTTTTATTCAAAATAAAACCCCACCAAAGTTAAAAGATCCTGGTAGTTTTTCTATACCCTGCCATCTTGGACCTATTTTTATTGATAAGGCTTTGTGTGATTTAGATGCTTCTGTTTCTGTTATGCCATTGTCTGTTTATAAGAAACTGAATATGTGAGCCCTTAAATGCACACAAATCACTTTACAGATGGCGGATCGTTCTATAAAATACCCTCTAGGTGTTTTAGAGGACGTTCCTGTTAGGGTAGGGAAATTCTATATTCCTGTTGATTTTGTGGTGTTAGATATGGATGAGGATGCCCAGATCCCTATTATCTTGGGTAGGCCGTTTTTGTGTACTGCTGGTGCTGTCATTAATGTCAAGTCTGGGTCTTTAACTCTTAGTGTTGGTGATGACAAAGTGATGTTTAAACTAACCAATACTGTTAAGGCACCTATGCTTGAGCAATCTTTTTGCAGGGATAAGGTTTTAGATGAAGTAGGGGTGGAGAAGGCTCCAATTCCACCTAAGGTTGCCTCACCGTCTGGAGGCATAGTCAAGAACATTTGGAGAAGAAAGATTTTTGATGAGGGTGGCACTCACTGCCACGCCCCTCCTATTTGAGAGAGGGCGGATCATGGTCGTGCGGGACCTTTATAAACCAGCGCTGTGCGAGAGGCAACTCGTATTTCTTTTCTTTCCCTTTTCCTTTTCTTTTTATTTTACTCTTTTTGTGAGCGAGAGTGAGGGTACTAACATTGTTTTTCCTCTTAGCATAGTCCTTATCACCTTTTGGCATTGAGGACACTGCCAAGTTCAGCTTGGGGGAGGAGTTCTGTTTGTATTCCCTATCTCTTTTACTGCTTTCTAGAATAGTTTTACTGCTTTCGAAAAATACTGAAAAAATCAAAAAAAAATATGGTTCCCATGACTGGTTTAGTTGCCTCCCTGTGCCCCTTGTTGTGCTCTATTTGAAATTGATTTGACTCTGTTTTCTGGATAGCTGGGCATTTGTGATCTTGAGGCTATGATTTGATGTTTGATTGCTATGATTTCGAGCATTTTTGGATTATATTAGACCACTTTGTTCTGCATACCTGAATTGGTTAGACTGTGAGGCCTCTTTGTAGCCTATTGGATTCATATTATTATCCAGTCTATTTCTTGTGTGTTAGTTCCTCTTTAGTGGATTGATCTTGACTTTGACTTCGTACTTGTCTGATGTTCGATGACTTGTAGCATCTGCTGTGATAGAGGCGTTCTTTTGTCTTATTCTTGAGTTTCAAAGTGAATTTTTGATGTACTTTTATCCGCCTTAGCCCCGGTGAGCCTAATGACTTGTTTCATGTTACTTAAACCCCTATTATGAGCCCAAGGCCTTCACTTGATATTATTCCAAGCCGAGCTTGGGGGAGCTTTTGTATGGGTTGAGTTTGAAATTGGTCTCTTGGTTTAGTTTGGGTGTTGAGGAATTTAAAAGTGTATTTGTTGTGGTTTGAGAGTGAGAAAAAGAAAAGAAAAGGCAAATTTAGTGTTGCGTGAATGAAGTTCAGAAAAATGAAAGAAAAATGAAATAAAATGAAAAAGAATTCGAAGTTCTTTCATTCACATACGTTCTTAAGGAAATATTCGCTTCATTGCTTGAATATTGGGTTTGTTATGAGCTTTTCATTGATTTATGAGAGTTGGGTTACTTTGTGTGGTTTATGGTGTTGTTGGGAGTTGTGTAGGCCATCTGAGGCCTTGTTTGAATGATTCATGCTCCCCCTTTCTCGGTTTTTCCACCACATTACCCAAAAGTATCCCCTACCTCTTACCTAAGCCCCATTACAACCCTATAAAGTCCTCTTGAGCTTGTGTCTGCATTGTTCATTTGATTGATTTCGAGTCAGTTTGTCAAAGTTAAAGAGTATTTCTGCTAATTGAGTCGACTTGACTAATTTGAGCGTCATTGAACCTTCTTAAACACATGAGAGTGTGAGTGGGAAGGGTATTTATGGTCGGGTTGGTGAGTGTTCGGGCATATTCTTTGCCTGCCACAAAATAGAGAGGAGTGACACCCTTGTGAGAGCCTTTTCAGGACTTGTATGCTTTGTGGATGCTTGAATTTGATAAATTGCTTGAATGATTGGTGGTTGGATGGATTTGATTAGCCAAACTTGAATTATGCTTGCTTGAACGATTCTTAGTCTTGAAAAAGTTTTGAGCTTTGATTTGTTTCTATCTATGGGGTGAGGCAATCTATTCCATGTTCATGATCTGTTTGCTTGAGGACAAGCAAAGGTTTAGCTTGGGGGAGTTTGATATCACGTATTTATATACAGTTTTCTCCCTTATTTACAAGCTAATTTGTGCGTCATTGGAGCTCTTCGGAGCTAGTTTGTGCTAACTATCGTATATAGTTGTGGTTTTGTGTTTTAGTGTTGAATTGCAGGTTTTAGGGAGTTTTCTCCCTATTCCCGAGCCATTTGGAAGCAACCACGGCTTTACGAGATGTTACGAGGCACGTAGGTGACCACTGCCCGACCCGATCAGGTGACCACTGCCCGGCCCGATCGGGTCCTCTACATTTTGGTTGCTGCTGCTACGCCACACAAGATGCCAAATGATAATTGTGCTTTGCACCCGATCCACGACCCGATCGGGTGTGCGATCGGGTGGGCTGCAACAATCCATTTAATGTTGCGCTGCTGCTATGCTAAAGCCCAAAGCACTTGCTGATGACTTTTGTACCACGGCCCGATCGGGTACTGTGCTCGGGCCCGATCGGGTCTGGCACATTTTGTCGCGGATTTCGGCCTTTTGTTTCCGTTTTAATTAGACTTGAGGGGGTATTATAAATACCTTTTCCTCATTATTTAGAGACACCTTTTATTCATCTTTCATTAGCTTTAGACTAGTTTTATTCTTCATTGTTCTTAGTTCAATTCAAACACTTTAGATTAATTTAGAGGTGATCAAACCTATTTCGATTTCAATAAAAGTTTCCCGCTTTCCGTAAATTGGTACTCTTCCTTACCCTAATCTCTTTTGTTATTCTTGATTGCTTAATTTATTTATTTAATCGTTCATGATGCAATTGTTAGGGTTTCATATTAGTTTTGTCGTTGTTAATTCGATCATGTCTGAGTAGTCTCTTTCTAGGGTGTTAGATAGGAAAGCCATGTTTATACCATGATTGTGATTTAGACTCTTATTGATTTCTAGGGCTTGATTAGGGTGATTGTGATGTGGTTTGTTCTTTATTGAGTAATTAACGTTATTGCGCAGTTTCATTGGTTACTTGTGGTTAATAGTTGTTTGCACAGATCCGTCTTACGAAAAGAGGCCTAGGACACGTCAGTAGTTCTGATTACGTTAGTGAACATGCGGCGTATGTTGAACTATGAGCGTTGAGTCTTAACCATAGCTCAACATAGGCTCTAATCCCCGACTCTTGACCTAGGTTTTGATAGTAGTTGACCCTATTTGATTGGTATAAGCATGGTGGACCGACCTAATACCCTAGACTTTTATTCCATAGTTTAATCCTCGTTTTATTCCGTCTTCTGTAGTCTATTCTTTAGTTTAATTAATTCCTTCCTGATTTCATCTGGAGTAGATGAATTGGTTGAATATTAATTTAGAAACTCTGTCTCCCTGTGGATTCGACCCTGCTTCCACTGACTACCTTAGTTAGAGGACCGTAGGTTTATTTTTGATTAGGCGATACGACTAAAACCTGTCAATCTGCAAAGTCAATAATGCAATGGCGTCTACCTCCAGTACTTTCCTCGTGAGGATGCGGGAAGTGTAATGATCATTGGCTGCGAGGTTTGATAGAAACTCATAGCCTACATCCACTTCCTTATCCAGAAAAACTCCTCTTGCAGACTAATCAACAATACTCTTTGTCTGAGGCTGCAGACCATTATAGAATGTCTGCGTTAAGAACTATTTGTCCATATTGTGGTGTGAACACTCTCTCTGTAAATCTCTAAACCTAGCCCACGCTTCCCGTAATGTTTCATCAGGTTCTTGGGAAAATGTGGCTAGTTTATTTCTGATTTCTGCTGTCTTTGTAGGTGGATAGTACTCTCTCAGAAACGCAGCAGAAATCTCACTCCATTCTGTTTCTTTCACGTCGTTCAACCATTTTGGGCTCTATCTCTCAATGAAAACTCGAACAACATGACTTTGAGTTGATCTGGAGTAACGCCGACATGTTTTACGGTTCGACAAAGCTGTTGAAACCGCTGTAGATGATTTGCCGGGTCTTCAATAGGATGCCCACCAAACTGCTTTTGCTGAACCATGCTGATAAGTCCAGGCTTAATTTCGAAATTTGTTGCGGCAATGGTCGGCATAGTAGGTCCAGTGGAGAGACCGTCTGGGTTGGGCACCCCATATGACTTCAGTGATTTAGACATAACTGAACTTAAGGTGTCTGATCCAGAGGTGTTCAGCTGAACAGACTGCTTTTCTCTCTGAATTTTCTTTCGAATCCGCCTGATTGTCCTAATAAGATCGGGATCCGCTGGGATGGGGGAACCGTTTCTTTGAGACCTGGGCATACAAAAGAAACAAAAAGAAGCAGTAAAACGTACCTCAATTGGAACAATGAAGTTCCAATGAGGTACAGAGAAGTAGACCAAATAACCAAATAAAAACTTAGAAAACTAGACGTCTCCCCGGCAACGGCGCCAAATTTGATAGGCTAAAGTCGTATCACCTAATCAAATATAAGCCTACAGTCCTCTAACTATGGTAGTCAATGGAAGCAGGGTCGAATCCACAGGGAGAAAGAGTTTCTAAATTAATATTCAATCAACTAGCTACTTCAGATGAAATCAGGGAAGATTAACTGAACTGATAATTAAGATAAGGACAACGAATTAAACCAAGGATTTAACTAAGGACTAAAAACCTAGGGTATTAGGTCGGTCCACCATGCTTATACCAATCAAACAAGGTCAACTACTATCAAAACCTAAGTCATGAGTCAAGTGATTAGAGCATGTGTTGAGCTATGGTTAAGACTCAACGCTCATAGTTCAACATACGCCGCATGTTCACTAACGTAATCAGAACTACTGATGTGTCCGAGGCCTCTAATCGTAAGACGGATCTGTGCAAACAACTATTAACCACAAGCAATTAATGAAATTGGCCACTAACATTAATCACTAATTGAGAACAAACCACAGCACAATCAATCTAATCAAGCCCTAGAAATCGATAGGAATCTAAATAACAATCATGGTATAAACATGGCTTCCCTATCTAACACCCTAGTGATGTATCACCTTTATATATAGTTTTTAGATGCATTTAGATTGCATTTAGAACTCCTTTTTGAGCATTTAGGTGCATAATGACATGAATTACATAAGTTGTGCTCTACTACTCCCCGTTTGTGTGTTTCGATGATTTTGAGGTTATTTTGATACAAAGTGATCATGACTACCAAGGATGTAGCATATTAATCATAGAAGATGAAGGTAGCTTGCACAAGGATCACAATGCATCCGTTTGGGACGATTTTGAGTTGGAATGATGCAAAGAGTTAGTGAAACAAGTGCCAAAACTGACACACCTTCACTATTTTCATTATCACTTTTGATATAAAATTGATAATCAAGAAATTACAATTGGGTTGGATTCTATACTTCAATATCTTTCCAATGATAGGTCACACGCCCCAATCGGACTTCTAGTTTGAGAGATACGGCCTTCGCAAGTTGATGCAGAATTGCAATTTAACCACCCGATCGGGCGGGAATTGACCCGATCGGGCCTGGAGCACGGACAACTCTTTTTCCCGAAATTCTATCTTTTTCTATTCATTTTTTAATTAGATTTTGGGGCTATTATAAGTAGCTATTCCTCATATTTTTAGAGACATCTTTTCATTCTAGTTTTTCCATAGTTCTTAGTTTAGCTTTATTTTAGTCTAAACACTTTAGATTAGATTAAAGGTGATTGAACCTATTCGATTTCAATAAAAGTTCCTGCTTTCTGTCAATTGGTATTATTCTCTACTCTTTATCTCTTTAATTACTTTGATTTCTTCGTTTAATTATTTAATCATTCATGATGCAATTATTAGGGTTTCAAATTAGTTTTATTATTGTCAATTCAATTATGAGTGAGTAGTTTAATTTCTAGGGATTTAGATAGGGAAGCCATGTTTATACCATGATTATTTGAATTGCTATTAGTTTCTAGGGTTTGATGAGATAGGTTATGGTGTGATTTGTTCTTATTGAGTAATTAACGTTATTGCGCAGTTTCTTTGATTACTTGAGGTTAATAATTGTTTGCACAGATCCGTCTTACTTTTAGAGGCCTAGTACACACCAGTAATTCTGATTATGTTTGTGAACGTGCTGCATATGTTGAATTATGGGCGTTGAGACTTAACCATAGCTTGACATTGCTCTAATCTATCGATTCTCGACCTAGGTTCTGATAGTTGTTTGCTCCTTTGATTGGTATAAGCATGGTGGATCGAACTAATTCCCTAGACCTTTATTTTATAGTGTAAAAATCCATTTTATATTGTTTTCTAGTAGTTAATTATTAGTTCAGCTGATTTCTATCTGATCTTGTCTGAAGTAGCTATTTGGCTGGATATTAACTTAAAACTCTGTCTCCCTGTGGATTCGACCCTACTTCCACTGACTACCTAGTTAGAGGTCCGTAGGTTTATTTTTGATTAGGTGACACGACTAAAACCTGTCAAATTTTGGCGCCGTTGCCGGTGAGACGACTAGTTTTGTAAGTTTTTGTTTGGTTATTTGGTCTACTTCTCTGTGCCTCATTGGAACTTCATTGTTCTAATTGAGGTACGTTTTTTTCTTTTTTTTTTATTATTTTTGTAAATTCTTTCTTTCTCTCTCTCTTACTCATGAGTTTATATGGAGTGGCCGGCTTATAATTCGCATGGGGAAGGTTACCCTAATTTTTAAGGGCATTATGACAATAATAATGGATACTCCAATTATCAGGGGCAAGACTATAATAATGGGTATTCTAATTTACAAGAGCAATATAATTTTGATAATGGGTATTACAATAGTTATGTGTCTGATGCATATTCTTATTGTCAATATCCAAATAATTTGTGCATGAATTCCCATGATATTAACCATTTCCCTAACGAGTCCTATGCAACTGATTATACTTATTCTGACCCACATGGAGTCCATAATTATTCACAATCTGAATCTTCAGAGAGTCTAGATTTACTTAAGCAGATGATTGAGTCTTGTGGTGAACGAATTGAAAAATCTAATCAAGACTTGATGTGTTACCTCACACAACGAATTGAAAAATCTAATCAAGACTTGATGTGTTACCTCACACATGTCTCAAATTATGAAAAATCGCTTGCTATGCAACTTGATGGTCAACGGGCGATTTATGATGATAATGATTGTGATGATGATTTTGTCGAGAATGCCATATTAGAGGTGAATGATAAGACTCTGACTCCTGATATTGAAAAGCATGATCAGACTGAGGGGAGTGTAGATGTAATGAATGTTTTGATAGAAGAGGAACTCTTGGTTGAGAGCCCTTGTGTTGACGAGCCCATTATTGAGGATGGTAAAATTGTAAGTAAAATCGTCAAGGTTGAGCCTATTATTCCCTGTCCCTATATTCCATCTTCACATAGACTTGATCTTGTCCCTTCTCTCCCTATTCGCCATGCCCCATATTTTCTCACAGTTGCGGTTGCTCCTATTCTCTCCTTGAGATCCTCACAGCCTACGTCACCAAAGGGAAGTTGTTCATTGTCCTTCTTTTCTCCCTTTTATTTTGATTTTACTTATCTTCACAAATCATTTATTTTCTCTGATATTATTTATGTGAAGATAGATGCGCTTGTCATCAAGCCATATCTAGTGCTCAATGACATGTTTGCAGGCGCATTTGATAAGTTACTCAAGGCATTGGACTCTTCCAATGATGATAGGATAAGATCGTGTATGGGCATGTTAGGGTACTATTCCTACAACCCTGTTCCTCTTCTGACTGATGGTTGAGGTAATATGGTCGTGCGGGACCTTCATAAACCAGCGCTGTGCGAGAGGCAACTCGTATCTTTCTTTCCCTTTTTCCTTTTCTTTTTATTTATTTTTTTTTCTTCTTTTTGTGAGCGAGAGTGAGGGTACTAACATTGTTTTGCCTCTTAGCATAGTCCTTGTCACCTTTTGGCATTGAGGACACTGCCAAGTTCAGCTTGGGGGAGGAGTTCTGTTTGTATTCTCTATCTCTTTTACTGCTTTCTAGGATAGATTTACTGCTTTCAAAAATACTGAAAAAATAAAAAAAAATATGGTTCCCATGACTGGTTTAGTTGCCTCCCTGTGCCCCTTGTTGTGCTCTATTTGAAAATGATTTGACTATGTTTTCTGGATAGCTGGGCATTTGTGATCTTGAGGCTATGATTTGATGTTTGATTGCTATGATTTCGAGCAAAATTTGATTATATTACACCACTTTGTGCCGCATACCTGAAATGGTTAGACTGTGAGGCCTCCTTGTAGCCTATTGGATTTATATTATTATCCAGTCTATTCTTGTGTGTTAGTTCCTCTTTAGTGGATTGATCTTGACTTTGGCTTCGTACTTGTCTGATTTTAGATGACTTGTAGCATGTGCTATGATAGAGGCGTTCTTTTGTCTTATTCTTGAGCTTCAGAGTGAGTTTTTGATATACTTTTATCCTCCTTAGCCCCGCTGAGCCTAATGACTTGTTTCGTGTTACTTAAACCCCTATTATGAGCCAAAAGCCTTCACTTGATTGTATTCCAAGCCTAGCTTGGGGGAGCTTTTGTATGGGTTGAGTTTGAGATTGGTTTGTTGGTTTAGTTTGGTTTTTGAGGAATTTGAAAGTGTATGTGCTGTGGTTTGAGAGTGAGAAAGAGAAAAGAAAAAAAAGCAAGTTTAGAGTTGCGTGAATGAAGTTCAGAAAAATGAAAGAAAAATGAAATGAAAATTCAAAAGAATTCTAGTTCTTTCATTCACGTACGTTCATAAAGTAATATTCGCTCCATTGCTAGAAAATTGGGTTTGTTATGAGCTTTTCATTGATTTATGAGAGTTGGGTTACTTTACATGGTTTTATGGTGTTGTTGGGAGATGTGTAGGCCATCTTAGGCCTTGTTTGAATGATTCATGCTCCCCCTTTCTTGGTTTTTCCACCACATTGCCCAAAAGTATTCCCTACCTCTTACCTAAGCCCCATTACAACCCTATAAAATCCTCTTGAGCTCGTGTCTGCAGTGTTCATTTCATTGATTTCGAGTAAGTTTGTCAAAGTCAAAGAGTATTTCTGCTGATTGAGTCGACTTGACTAGGATGAGCGTCATTGAACCTTCTTAAACACATGAGAGTGTGAGTGGGAAGGGTATTTATGGCCGGGTTGGTGAGTGTTCGGGCATATTCTTTGCCTGCCACAAAATAGAGAGGAGTGGCACCTTTATGAGCACCTTTTCAGGATTTGTATGCCTTGTGGATAGTTACATTTGACGATTTGCTTGGATGATTGGTAGTTGGATGGATTTGAATAGTTGAACTTGAATTTTGCCTGCTTCAACGATTCTTAGTCTTGAAAATATTTTGAGCTTCGAATGTTTTATCTTTGGGGTGAGGCAATTTATTCCATGTTCATGTTTTATTTGCTTGAGGACAAGCAAAGGTTTAGCTCGGGGGAGTTTGATGTATCACCTTTATATATAGTTTTTAGATGCATTTAGATTGCATTTAGAACTCCTTTTTGAGCATTTAGGTGCATAATGACATGAATTACATAAGTTGTGCTCTACTACTCCCCGTTTGTGTGTTTCGATGATTTTCAGGTTATTTTGATACAAAGTGATCATGACTACCAAGGATGTAGCCTATTAATCATTGAAGATGAAGGTAGCTTGCACAAGGATCACAATGCATCCGTTTGGGACGATTTTGAGTTGGAATGAAGCAAAGAGTTAGTGAAACAAGTGCCAAAACTGACACACCTTCACTATTTTCATTATAAATTTTGATATAAAATTGATAATCAAGAAATGCCAATTGGGTTGGATTCTATACTTCAATAGCTTTCCAATGATAGGTCACACGCCCCAATCGGACTTCTAGTTTGAGAGATACGGCCTTCGCAAGTTGATGCAGAATTGCAGTTTAGCGACCCGATCGGGCGGGAATTGACCCGATCGAGCCTGGAGCACGGACAGCTCTTTTTCCCGAAATTATATCTTTTTCTATTCATTTTTTAATTAGATTTTGGGGCTATTATAAGTAGCTATTCCTCATATTTTTAGAGACATCTTTTCATTCTAGTTTTTCCATAGTTCTTAGTTTAGCTTTATTTTAGTCTAAACACTTTAGATTAGATTAAAGGTGATTGAACCTATTCGATTTCAATAAAAGTTCCTGCTTTTTGTCAATTGGTATTATTCTCTACTCTTTATCTCTTTAATTACTTTGATTTCTTAGTTTAATTATTTAATCATTCATGATGCAATTATTAGGGTTTCAAATTAGTTTTATTATTGTCAATTCAATTATGAGTGAGTAGTTTAATTTCTAGGGATTTAGATAGGGAAGCCATGTTTATACCATGATTATTTGAATTGCTATTAGTTTCTAGGGTTTGATGAGATAGGTTATGGTGTGATTTGTTCTTATTGAGTAATTAACGTTATTGCGCAGTTTCTTTGATTACTTGAGGTTAATAATTGTTTGCACAGATCCGTCTTACTTTTAGAGGCCTAGTACACACCAGTAATTCTGATTATGTTTGTGAACGTTCTGCATATGTTGAATTATGGGCGTTGAGACTTAACCATAGCTTGACATTGCTCTAATCTATCGATTCTCGACCTAGGTTCAGATAGTTGTTTGCTCCTTTGATTGGTATAAGCATGGTGGACCGAACTAATTCCCTAGACCTTTATTTTATAGAGTAAAAATCCTTTTTATATTGTTTTCTAGTAGTTAATTATTAGTTCAGCTGATTTCTATCTGATCTTGTCTGAAGTAGCTATTTGGCTGGATATTAACTTAAAACTCTGTCTCCCTGTGGATTCGACCCTGCTTCCACTGACTACCTAGTTAGAGGTCCGTAGGTTTATTTTTGATTAGGTGACACGACTAAAACCTAGAAAGAGAACTACTCACTCATAATTGAATTGACAATAACAAAACTAATTTGAAACCCTAATAATTGCATGATGAACGAATTAATAATTAAACTAAGCAATCAAAATAATTAAAGAGACAAAGGGTAGAGAAGAATACCAATTGACGGAAAGCAAGAACTTTTATTAAAATCGAATCCGAGGTTCAATCACCTTTAATCTAATCTAAAGTGTTTAATCTAAAATAAAGCTAAACTAAGAACTATGGAGAAACTAGAATAAAAGATGTCTCTAAAATAATGAGGAAAAGGTATTTATAATACCCCCAAAAGCCTAATTAAAACGGGATTAAAAATAGAAAAATCCGCGCTTACGGGCATGGGACCCGATCGGGCAATGGGCCACCCGATCGGGCCCATAGTAAAATTTATGCTAGCTTCCTTTTTGTTCCACGCAATCACCACAGCAGCCATATGTTGTAATCCTGGGCCAGCCCGATCCATTGCCCTATCGGGTCAATGATCGGGTGGGCTGCTCCAAGCCCAGACGCACTCTCCTCATGCGTAGCAATAAAACAAGACCGACATGCTTCCCGCCTGATCGGGTTGGGCAGTGGTGCCCGATCGGGTCTGGGCACATTTTGCCAATCTAATCTTCTTCGTTCTTCTCGCCCGATCGGATCGGGCAAAAGCCACCCGATTGGGTCCGCAACTTTTCCACCCGATCACAATATCTTCGCCCGATCGGGCCATTTCTTGCCCGATCAGAGTATGAAAAACTCCTTTTTGACTCTTTGGCTATCAATTCTTCACGTTTAGAGGTCTTGGGACCTCCTAAACTACCCATAAAGCTCGTGAGTGATAAGTACTTTATTGTGCCTATCCATGCTGCATTTTTAGTGTCGATGCATATAGATTTAGAACATTTTAGTCTTGCATTGCATGGTTTTGATTACTTTGAGCTAAATGGTTGCTTCACTACTCATTTAGTTGTTTTGGATGATTTTCAGACTAACTAACCGGTTTTTGAAGTCATATATGATCATTGGAAGATTAGTTGTGGACTGTTGAACTTCAAATGGACATAACGTTTGATCCGTAAATCGGATTAAGGTGATTTCGGGGAGTGGTGTTAGCTCGTTTTGATAGCTTTCTAACGACTGGTCATGAGCCCAATTCCGATAAGAGACGAGAGAGATATGATCGTTCGAAGTTGAGCTGTCCGCTAACCAGCAGGTCACCACGGTCGTGGGGACCTGTAGCGAGCAAAACAGACTGTTGAAGATTGGAAATTGATCCTATGAAAGTCAGGGGCCATGGTCGTGGTGATTTCACCACGACCGTGGTGACCTAACTTCGGGTGTTGACCCGTTTTCTCCGTCTTAGTTTAATGACTCTTTTAATTAGTTTTTTTAGCTTAGTTTCGACATTACTTCATACACTTAGTTTCTAATTAACATTCTCTTAGCCCTATACTCTCTCTAAACACTAGATATCTCAATTTTTCATCTTTGAAGATCGATTCCATTATTCAATTCAAGTAATTTTTCCTTTAATCTCTTTTCTTTATTTCTATTGCTTTGTTTATCATGTTTAATTTAATTAATCTCTTTTGCTTTGAATCCATGATTAGTGAGTAGTTCCTTATCTAGGGTTTGGGCGAAAGTATGAATTAAGGGCTTAATGTTGATTATCTATGCTTTTTATGATTCAATTGTTTGTCTATGCATTGAATGTGGTGTTTTGACACCCTAGGATAGATCTTGATCACGTTTATGCTAGGGCACTTAGGGTTTCTATCGTTCTTAATCGAACTTTAATCCCTTTTGTCATTCCCATGTTTCGACTTGATTTCTAGACCAAGGGATTGGGTAGGAATTAAGGGGATCCTTTAATTAGGGGTTTTCCGATCTTATTGAATTTATTAATCAACGGACCAAAGACCATTCGAAAGAGGATCTGGTTGGTTGATTAATCGATTACTCTTGAGGACCATTCGAGAGAGGACTCAAGTAAATTAGAGGGGAACTTAACCTTGTATTGACTCCATTGTGAATCAACATAGCGTCGATTATCGTTGTCTAGCCCATGTTCATATGAGTAGCCCGAACTCTAGTGTATTCCTTATTATATTAATTCTCCTATTTGATATTTAGTTGGTATACTTTAGCTAGTTAATTAGTTGGTAACTTATTCAATCTCAAACCCAAAAACCCTTCATTTAGGTAGTTTTGGACTTAGTGGACTATAATCAATCCCAATTTCCTTGTGGTTCGACCCTTGACTTGCCGTTACTACGTACTTAGTAGTTGCTCGTTAGGTTTATAAATTGTGTTTGCTAAGCGGTTCTTAGTGCCTTAACGACACACTAAAAACCTCTTATCAAAATGGCGTCGTTGCCGGGGAAATTGTGCTATTGATTGAAGTTTACTTGAGTTTAGTATTGCTTGAGTGATTTCTTTTCTTTTGTTTAGACTGTGTTGTTATTTGCTAACCCTCTGCTTAGCTTTGTTGTGTTACATGAGAAGGAGAGCTCAC
Source organism: Patellifolia procumbens (assembly GCA_947645195.1). Classification (NCBI taxonomy): domain Eukaryota; kingdom Viridiplantae; phylum Streptophyta; class Magnoliopsida; order Caryophyllales; family Amaranthaceae; genus Patellifolia; species Patellifolia procumbens. The sequence goes on from CANSGD010000406.1 coordinate 4,949,669, forward strand.
GGTTCACCCATCTTACCTTTAGATCCGGAAATCAATCGCACCTTGCGAAAGCTTCGGGGAGGTTTGGAACGGTTGACTTTGAGTTCTGCGCCAGCTTCACCAATCTCAAGTTCTACAAGTGAAAGTGAATCAGACATGGGCGAGGAAAATGGACAACTTTTCATGGATTTCAGAAATCCGTGGTCCTATGTTTTACAGGGTGAAATTCGACTCCCCACAACCACTACAAATTTCAGCATTCACCCTCAATTCACACGGATGGTGAAAGCAGAGCAATTTTGTGGAGGGTCGGATGAAGATCCCCTTGATCATCTTGATCGATATCTGGAGATTTGTGCTATGATAACAACAAATGATGTCTCTCCAGATTACATCAAGATGCATCTCTTCCGGTCTTCACTTTCCGGAAAGGCGAAGTCTTGGCTCAAGAGTTTGCCTGCTAACTCCCTCACTACATGGGAGCAGGTTACATTGGCTTTTCTGAAGAAGTATTTCCCAGAGTCAAAGACCGCAGATATTAGGAGGCAAATCTCCACTTTTGAGCAAGATTGTGATGAGACACTTGCGGAGGCTTGGGAAAGGTTTAGGGAATTGATTCGTTCGTGCCCTCACCATGAGTTCAATCAAAACCTACTGATGAGGTTCTTCTATAATGGTCTAGATCCTATGTCACGTGCCAACCTAGATGCTGGAGCGGGAGGTCAACTTTCTAAGATCCCGCAAGATCAATTAGAGGCCACCATAGAAGAAGTGATCAAGAATTACTCATGGGGTGGAAGAAGGAGAGGTACTCAACCTAAGAAGGGTGGAAAGTTTGAGTTGGACCCAATGGACCAAATTCAAGCGAAGATGGATCAACTTGACAAGAAGCTCTCAAAGATCACCCTTGGATCATCTAGTCCCTCACAAGTGAATGCTTTCTCTTGTGACATTTGTGGTGGTACAAACCACGATACCTCTTATTGTGGAGGGTCTCAGTCAGAGCATGTGGCGGCAATGAACAGTAAAGGAGAGGAGTACCAAGGTAACCAAGGTCATAGGAGCAATCAACAAGGAGGGTGGAGACAACCTCAACAAAGCTACAACCAAGGCTACAACCAACCTCAATTAGGGTGAAATCAACCTCAACAAGGCTTTAGTCAACCTCAAAAAGTGTTTACTCAAAGCTACAATCAAGGTGGATCCTCCTCCCAAAACTCTAACACTTACCAAGCCCCTCATCAAAGATCCAATTTCCAAAAAGCCCCTCAAAACCTACCATTTCCTAAACCAAATCCCGAACCTACTACATCCTCCGACCCTACCTCCCTAATCCTCCAACAACTCCAAACCATCACCCAAACCCTTGCTCTACAAAGCCAAGCTCTTCAGAGCCATGACCAAAGGTTTCAAGAGTTACAAACTCACACCAAAATGCTTGAAACCCAATTGGCTCAAGTGGCCGAGAAAAACCCCTCTAACCCCACAAATCAACTTCAAAGCCAACCCATTCCTAACCCCAACCTACATCAAGTCGAAGCTATCCATTTGAGGTCGGGAACAAACTATGAGGGCCCTAAGATGCCTAATGAGTGTGAAGAAAGTGAAGTAGAGGTGGTTGAGAAGGACAATCAAGTTGAGGAAGATGAAAGGGAGGTTGATGTTGAGAAAGGAAGAGAAGATAAGGAAAATTGTGGGCAAGTTGGTGACAAAGCCCCATTCTCAATACCTCCTCCACCTAAGCCTTATGTGCCACCGGTCCCATATCCTCAAAGGTTGGTGGAGAGGAAGTTGAGCGACAAATTCATTAAGTTCCTCCAAGTTATGAAAGGCCTTCAAATACACATTCCATTCCTTGAGGCCATGTCTCAAATGCCAGCCTATGCCAAGGTCATAAAGGAGATCCTCTCCAACAAACGAAAGGTTGAAGACGAGGTTATCAAATTTCCATACCAAGTAAGTGCTCTAGTGCAACGAGATATGCCTAAGAAGCAAAGAGACCCAGGAAGCTTCACTTTGCCGGTGAAGATAGGTGACCTCGAGCCTAAGGGTGCATTGGCCGATTTAGGTGCGAGTGTGAGTTTGATGCCTCTATCCATACCTAAGCTCCTAAACTTCCCTCTTCTTCCTACAAGGAAGACTATTCAGTTGGCGAATCGATCTTTGAGAGCCCCGTATGGCGAGTTGGAGGATGTACCAATACAAGTTGGGCATGTCTTGGTGCCGTGTGATTTTGTGGTGATGGATATGGAGGAAGATCCGGAGACTCCTCTCATTCTTAGAAGAGAAGCTCTCAAGACATTGGGCGCCGTAATAAATTGCAAAAATGATACAATCACAGTTGAGGTAGCCACTGAAAAGGTTGTGTTTGAGTTCTCTAAAACATTAAAGAGACCCATGATAGAGAGAGTTTGTCGGGTTGGTCATGTGGAGAGTGAGATGGAAGGTTTTGAGAGAGTGAAGGTCCTTGTCGTTTCCATTGATAAAGAGGAGAGTTCTAAGCCTCCTCCTAAGGTGAAGTTAAAACCCCTTCCCCCTCTCTTAAGTATGTTTTCCTTGATGATGCATGTACTTATCCTCTTATTATTAACTCGGCTCTTGATGACATCTCTATACCAGAATTGATTAAGATATTGCAAAAATATAAAGATGTCATTGGGAACTCGATTGATGACCTTAAGGGGGTAAGCTCGACTCACGTGGTTCCCGACCCCCCTCCCGACCAGTGAGTCGGGATTCCCCCCCCTTGCTATTGTTTTCATTAGATTTTTCACAGTGAGGACACTGTGTGGTTTAGCTTGGGGGAGGATGTATATATTAGCTGCATTGCATTAGTTGCATATAGTTTGCATTAGATGCATATAATTTGCATTAGTTGCATATTAGTGTTATGTTTAGATTGCATTTACCATGTTTAGGATGCATATATACTGCATTTAGGTTAGAACTCCGCCATTGGTACGCATGTATTCTTCTTGATGACCTGAAAACCTGAAAAAGGAAATGCTTTGATCGTCTATGTAGGCCAAGGAATTGTTGGGTTGTGGTATGATTGGTCTCCCTCTTGTGCGGCTCGACTGATGTTGGTAGCTATACCCTTTGTGAAAGAATGTGTTTATAGCCTTATAGACTGACATCTTTTCAGTCTTATCTGCTTGTTGCGTGTTGCTCTTCCTTGATGAATATTCTCTAGAACTTGCATTGATTCTCCTCGAATACGCTTGACTTGTTTGCGTCTTGAATGTGATTGAGGCATTCATGTTACTTGAGCTACATTGCCAAAGGCCACCCTCACCTACTTATCCTTCTTTGACGCCCCTGTGAGCCTAAGCTTGTTTTCTTTGTCAACCACTTCTCTAGCTTATTACCTATCTCCTTACCTAGGGGATTGTGAAACTACTTAGATGGGGTGAAACATAATGATGGGTATTACGAGAATGACTTGGTGTAGGTGTTCGACTTTGTGTTTGGATATTGTTTGAGTTCGCCTCCTTACTATTCATTGAAGTTCTCATTTTCTCCCTTCCTCTAAAATCACTACAATCCACAAAAGCAAAAAAAAAATATAGAAAAAAAATGAATGAAAAAGAGAAAAAAAAATTAGAATAAAGGATTTGTGGTATGTTCAAAAATAGCAATAAGGGAGATTGAGATGCTAAAATAAGAGGAGAGCTTGTGAAAGGTTGTTTAGAGCGTTCAAGTTTGTGTAGGGTTGGTTTTGAGCTTTTAGAAAGGTGCTAAGTTGGAAGTTTCACTTTCCCCTCTTTAACACCACGATCCCAAATGCTACCGCACCCTCACCCTAAGCCTACGTTACAACCTTGACTAAGTCCTCTTGATTCTTGATGCAAACTTTGGTCTTTATGCGACGGAGAGTGAGATGATATGCAAGCTTATGGTAGGATATAGTCGATGGAATCGAGCTTTGAGCGTTCATTTGACCTATTTAAACACACGAGAGAAGTGCGCACGACTAAAGTGAGAGCTACTATCTATATGACTGAGCCAAGCTTGGGGGAGAACTTGTGGTAAGATTGGTTACTTTTCCTTGTGCTATAAACTTTGAGGCTTGATAGTGTTTTGCATTCGATGTTGGAAAGGTTTGAAGGTCTACATTATTCATCTTGGCATGCGTATCATTTTTAGGGGTCATAGAACTCTTTCCCTATGTCTATCGTTTGTTCGCTTGAGGACAAGCAATTGGACTAGCTTGGGGGAGTTTGATAAGTACTTTATTGTGCCTATCCATGCTGCATTTTTAGTGTCGATGCATATAGATTTAGAGCATTTTAGTCTTGCATTGCATGGTTTTGATTACTTTGAGCTAAATGGTTGCTTCACTACTCGTTTAGTTGTTTTGGATGATTTTCAGACTAACTAACAAGTATTTGAAGTCATATATGATAATTGGAAGATTAGTTATGGACTATTGAACTTCAAATGGACATAACGTTTGATCTGTAAATCGGATTAAGGTGATTATGATGGGAGGTGTTAGCTCGTTTCGATAGCTTTCCAACGACTGGTCATGAGCCCAATTCCGATAAGAGACGAGAGAGATATGATAGTTCGAAGTTGAGTTGTCCGCTGACCAGTAGGTCACCACGGTCGTGGTGAAATCACCACGGTCGTGGGGACCTGTAGCGAGCAAAACAGACTGTTGAAGATTGAAAACTGATCCTATGAAAGTCAGGGGCCACAGTCGTGGTGATTTCACCCCGACCGTGGTGACCTGACTTCGGGTGTTGACCCGTTCTCTCCGTCTTAGTTTAATGACTCTTTTAATTAGTTTTTTTTAGCTTAGACTGGAGATTATCTCATACTTAGTTTCTAATTAACTCTCTCTTAGCCCTAGACTCTCTCAAACACTAGTTTACTCCTTTGTTTCATTATTGAAGATCGAATTCATCAATTAATTCAAGTAATTTCTCTTCTGTCTCTTTCCATTAATTTTATTGCTTAGTTTATGATGTTGAATTTATTGAATATTAATTGCTTAGAATCCATGGTTAGTGAGTAGTTCATTATCTAGGGTTTGGGCGAAAGTGTGAATTAATGGCTTAATGTATATTATCTATGCTTTTTATGATTCAATTGTTTGTCTATGCATTGAATGTGGTGTTTTGACACCCTAGGATAGATCTTGAACACGTTTATACTAGGGCACTTAGGATTTTTATTGTTCTCAATCGAACTCTAATCCCTTTTTTCATTCCCATGTTTCGACTTGATTTCTAGACCAAGGGATTGGGTAGGAATTAAGGGGATCCTTTAATTAGGAGTTTTCCGAACTTAATGAATTTATTAATCAACGGACCAAAGACCATTCGAAAGAGGATTTGGTTGGTTGATTAATCGATTACTCTTGAGGACCATTCGAGAGAGGACTCAAGAACTTTAGAGGGGAACTTAACCTTGTATTGACTCCGTTGTGAATCACCATAGCGTCGATTATCGTTGTCTAGCCCACGTTCATACGAGTAGCCCGAACTCTAGTGTCTTCCTTATCATATTAATTCTCCTATTTGTTTATTAGTCGGTATTCTTTAGCTAGTTAATTAGTCGGTAACTTACTCATTCTTAAACCCCCAAAAACCCTTCACTTAGGTAGTTTTGGACTTAGTGGACTGAACTCAATCCCAATTTCCTTGTAGTTCGACCCTTGACTTGCCGGTACTACGTGCTTAGTAGTTGCTAGTTAGGTTTATAAATTGTGTTTGCTAAGCGGTTCTTAGTGCCTTAACGACACGCTAAAAACCTCTTATCAGTGAGCCATCCTACGTGCTTCGTAACATCTCGTAAAGCCATGGTTGCTTCCATATAGCTCGGAAATAAGGAGAAAACTCCCTAAAACCTGCAATTCAATACTAAAACACAAAACCACAAGTATATACGATGGTTAGCACAAAATAGCTCCGAAGAGCTCCAATGACGCACAAATTAGCTTGTAAATAAGGGAGAAAACTCTATATAAATACGTGATATTAGTTATTCTTTTAGAATGTAATTACCAAAAGGTTATCTAATATACTTTGGATTAGTGTTGGATCAATTGTAAATTGTAATAAGATTATGGAAATGGCCCAATAATTGATGTCTAAAGATCGATAAGTAAATCAAAAGTATTGGAATATCGCATTGCTTTATGTTATGTGTATAAAACTCAATAGTATTTAAAAGCAAAATTAAAGTACCAAAGAAATTACACTTATAATGACTTACTGTTTTGTAGAGGTTATTTATATGAAAAATTGCCTAGAATAATGCAACCTTTTGGCTATTCGCAAATAATAATGCAACCTAAAGATTATTCTGGAATAATGTAACCTTAATACCCCATTTATTTTAGGGAAATTCTATATGGTGAACCTTAGGTTTTACGAATTCTATATGGTGGACATGAAAATTTGGGTAACTACAAAATGACCCTTAACTTATTATTTCTTTATTTCATGACCATTTCCATTAAAATTGATTTTTTAATAAGAAATCTGATTTATTGATTACAAAAAAGTTATTAAAATAATAATAAAAAAACAAAAACGGAAAATCCTTCCACCACCACCCAACCAGGCAAGCACCCATCCAACCAGCCCCTCCTCTAGCCGATGACCACCCTTCCCTCCCCACCCGACCCCTCGCCACGCACGACGACCTGTCACGGCAAATGATGCAATTATGAAAGGAGCTTTTAAAGCCACATTCAATCCCCTCCCTTCAGCTTTCAGCATATCCATTGCGATACTACTACAACCCATCAAATTAATTCTAGAAGTTGAAACTCGGAATTGGTGAAGAACCCATTGACGTTGTTAAATTAAAGTTGTACTGGATGGGTTTAGACTTTTAGAGAGTGAATCGACTCAAATTGATGGGTTTGGAAATTGGGCGAAAGAGTTCAGAGATGAAGGTAAAGTATGCCCAATAGGCATTTTAAGAGAGGAAATGGTGTTATGATCAGTGATGATGGCTTGATTTTGCCAGATGATGAATTTATGATATTGTTCCACTTATTTCCCCCAAGATTGTATATTGGGTTTTTTGTTTTGTTTTGTTTTTTATAATTATTTTAAAACCAATATTTTTATTCAGAAAACCAGTTTTCTCATTAAAAAAATCAATTTTTAATACAAAGTGGTCATAGAATATAAATATAGTGTGTTGTAACTTATTAAAAGAGGACACGTGGTCCAGGCAAAGGCTGCCACGTGGCCCAATGAATTGGTGACACGTGGCTCATCCCCTCATTGACACTTGGCAGCATATTAAAGGATAGCTGATGATATCACCAAAACTGAATAAAAGAGGCCCAATTATTCCCTAAAGGGAGGAATAATCAGCTTAAATCCCCATAAGAGGAAGAAAGTGATTGGATAAAGGGCTCAAGGCAATAAGACCATGACAAGTGTCGCCCTCTCATTGCCCAACCAATCACATCCCTCTATTTAGGGTGCTCCTTTCTATAAATAGATACTATAAATAGCTCCTCATAATCAGGTAAAAGGGACACACAACTACTCTCTCAAACTTACTCTGTCAAAATTCATACTCATATTTAATCTTTAGAATACTGACTTAAGCATCGGAGAGGGAATCAAACCCAAACCTCCGGTTTGGTTTTCCCCTTTTTTGTAGGTTCGGAAATGAAGCTACATCTCTGCACAAGCCTCCCAGAATTCATCAACCCTACACCTGTCCATCATCCGGACAAAAACCGTTTATGAAAAGTAAACAGGAAACATTTAGCGCCGTCTATGGGGAGGCGCGGGGATGAAAGATTGCAATTCGTCCAACTGAGGACAAAGGATGAGTCCTTATGTACAAGTAAATGACACAGTCGACGATGAACGTCCACCTAGGGGACGGGACGGTCAGCGACAAAACGATCTAGTTGGGGCAGTTTTAGAGCCCAATCCTGCTCTTCCGGTCACGGCGGTCATTTAGAAAATGCCCTGAATGAGTTTCAGGCCAGGATGGCCCAAGTCGTCCAGGAGCAGATTAAGAGCAACATGTTGTTCTTCCGAGTAGGCCCCCAGCCTGATTCTAGGCCTACTCCTAGAAGAGGATCTTCTCAAGAGAATGTAGGTGGACCAAGCGGTGCTACACGACCAGAGGAAGCCCGAAGTTCATCTAGAGGAAGGCAGCCTGCTCATAGTGAGCAACCACGTCGTCTAGACTGGAATCTAGTTGTCACCAACCCGGTGAACAGACCAGTAGACGGTCGTCGAATGGAAGCTGACGCTAGGGAGTACTTGCAAGCAAAGAGGGTAGCGGCCCAACAAAGGTCGGCTACTAGATCAACGCCATACTTGCAGGACCCCACTCTGAGGATCCGGAGTCACACTATGGAGCAAGGAAGGACCCCATCTATCTATGAGCCTCGTCAGGAACGAACGGTGGTTTAGCCCAATGTTGACCGGAGGACTTCTCAGCAGAATGTTTATAACCGAGGGTCCTAGGAGGTCAGTTCGTCAAATCCAGTTCTCAGGGAATGCCGGAGAGATACAGTCCCAGTTGATACACGCTTCAGGGAGCTACGCATAGATTGGCCGACGCCTTTCTCAGCCAGAATAATGAATGCCCCTCCATGTGCTAAGGTTAACCATTGATCCGTTCGACGGCACTACGGATCCAGATGATCATCTTTCAGCATACAAACATCAAATGTACGTCCAGGCTGTGGACGATGCTACATGGTGTAAGAACTTCCCAGCTACCCTAAAATGGGTTGCTCAGAAGTGGTTTAACAATTTACCTAGTCACTTTGTAGCCAATCTGCAGGAGCAGAAGACTAGTATTCATTTGGGGAAGATTGTCCAAGCACCAAAAGAGTCTCTGAGAAGTTTTGTGAAGAGGTTTAATCTTGAAGCTTGATATAACGTATTTATATAGACTTTTCTCCCTTATTTACAAGCTAATTTGTGCGTCATTTGGAGCTCTTCGGAGCTATTTTATGCTAAATATCGTATATAGTTGTGGTTTTGTGTTTTAGTGTTGAATTGCAGGTTTTAGGGAGTTTTCTCCTTATTCCCGAGCTATTTGGAAGCAACCACGGCTTTATGAGATGTTATGAGACATGTAGGATGGCTCACGAGCTTTATGGGTAGTTTAGGAGGTCCCAAAACCTCTAAACGTGAAGAATTGAGAGCCAAAGAGTTAAAAAGGAGTTTTCCGTACTCTGATCGGGCAAAAATGGCCTGATCGGGCGAATATATTGTGATCGGGTAGAGAAGTTGCGGACCCGATCGGGCAAGGCTTGCCCGATCCGATCGGGCGAGCATCCATGTGCCCAGACCCGATCGGGCTGGCCCAAATTCCAAAAAATCCCCATATTCGTTGCTGATGCTGCGTACAAAGCCAGCTGGGCCATTTCTGCTCGTGGCCCGATCGGGTGCTGAAGGCCCGATCGGCTGAAAGTCCGTGCGTGTCAAATGAATGTGGGCCTTTCTGATCCAAGTGAAGTGCTGCAATAAAGGCTTTTGTCCTCTTGTAACTTGTTGTTGCTGCAATTTGCTGTTGGGTGAAAAGGAAACATGAGTGGCCTACTTAAGAACTTGAGCTGGTTGTTGTTACGTATGGGAAGAAGAGTGGGGCCAGTATTTACGCTGCCAGTGGCCTGCGCACTACGAGATAAAATTATCAAAGCCTTTGGTCTCGCTGGCTGCTGCGGCGTGATGGAAAAGACGGGAAATTTTATCTTTTAATTTTCGTTTTTAATTAGACTTGTGGGTAGTATAAATACTTTTTCCTCATTATTTTAGAGACATCTTTTATTCATATTTTTACTGCTTTAGACTCTAGTTTTATTCCTCATTGTTCTTAGCTTAGTTTAAACACTTAGATTAGTTTAAAGGTGATTGAACCTATTCCGATTTCAATAAAAGTTCCTGCTTTCTGTCAATTGGTATTCTTCCTTACTCTAATCTCTTTTATTATTCTCAATTGCTTAGTTTATTTATTCAATTATTCATGATGCAATTATTAGGGTTTCATATTAGTTTTGTCGTTGTTAATTCGATTATGAGTGAGTAGTTTTCTTTCTAGGGTGTTAGATAGGAAAGCCATGTTTATACCATGATTGTAATTTAGATTTCTATTAATTTCTAGGGCTTGATTAGGGTGATTGTGATGTGCTTTGTTCTTATTTAGTAATTAATGTCAGTGTACAATTTCATTGATTGCTTGTGGTTAATAGTTGTTTGCACAGATCCATCTTACGACTAGAGGCCTAGGACACGTCAGTAGTTCTGATTACGTTAGTGAATATGCGGCGTATGTTGAACTATGAGCGTTGAGTCTTAACCATAGCTTAAAACATGCTCTAATCCCCCGACTCTTGACTTAGGTTTTGATAGTAGTTGACCCTATTTGATTGGTATAAGCATGGTGGACCGACCTAATACCCTAGGCTTTTATTCCATAGTTAATTCCTTGATTTATTTCGTCTTCTTTAGTTTAATCATTAGTTCAGTTAATTCTTCCCTGATTTCATCTGAAGTAGCTGAATTGGTTGAATATTAATTTAGAAACTCTGTCTCCGTGTGGATTCGACCCTGCTTCCATTGACTACCATAGTTAGAGGACTGCAGGTTTATCTTTGATTAGGTGATACGACTAAAACCCTATCAAATTTTGGCGCCGTTGCCGGGGACACGGCTAGTTTTCTGAGTTTTTGTTTGGTTATTTGGTCTACTTCTACGTGCCTCATTGGAACTTCATTGTTCTAATTGAGGTACGTTTTATTTTATTTTTTTTATTATTTTGTTATTTTTTTTTTCATATTTTTTCTTATTTTTGTAAATTCTTTCTTTCTTCCTCTCTTACTCATGAGTTTATATGGAGTGGCCGGCTTATAATTCGTATGGGGAAGGTTACCCTAATTTTCGAGGGCATTATGACAATAATATTGGATACTCCAATTATCAGGGGCAAGACTATAATAATGGGTATTCTAATTTGCAAGAGCAATATAATTTCGATAATGGGTATTACAATAGTTATGTGTCTGATGCATATTCTTATTGTCAATATCCAAATAATTTGTGCATGAATTCCCATGATATTAACCATTTCCCTAAAGAGTCCTATGCAACTGATTATACTTATTCTAACCCACATGGAGTCCATAATTATTCACAATCTGAATCTTCAGAGAGTCTAGATCTACTTAAGCAGATGATTGAGTCTTGTGGTGAACGAATTGAAAAATCTAATCAAGACTTGATGTGTTACCTCACACAACGAATTGAAAAATCTAATCAAGACTTGATGTGTTACCTCACACATGTCTCAAATTATGAAAAATCACTTGCTATGCAACTTAATGGTCAACGGGCGATTTATGATGATAATGATTGTGATGATGATTGTGTCGAGAATGCCATATTAGAGGTGAATGATAAGACTCTGACTCCTGATATTGAAAAGCATGATCAGACTGAGGGGAGTGTGGATGTAATGAATGCTTTGATAGAAGAGGAACTCTTGGTTGAGAGCCCTTGTGTTGACGAGCCCATTATTGAGGATGGTGAAATTGTAAGTAAAACCGTCAAGGTTAAGCCTATTATTCCTTGTCCCTATATTCCATCTTCACATAGACTTGATCTTGTCCCTTCTCTCCCTATTCGCCATGCCCCATATTTTCTCACAGTTGCGGTTGCTCCTATTCTCTCCTTGAGATCCTCACAGCCTACGCCACCAAAGGGAAGTTGTTCATTGTCCTTCTTTTCTCCCTTTTATTTTGATTTTACTTATCTTCACAAATCATTTATTTTCTCTGATATTATTTATGTGGAGATAGATGCGCTTGTCATCAAGCCATATCTAGTGCTCAATGACATGTTTGCAGGGGCATTTGATAAGTTACTCAAGGCATTGGACTCTTCTAATGATGATAGGATAAGATCGTGTATGGGCATGTTAGGGTATTATTCCTACAACCCTGTTCCTCTTCTGACTGATGGTTGAGGTAATATGGTCGTGCGGGACCTTTATAAACCAGCGTTGTGCGAGAGGCAACTCGTATCTTTCTTTCCCTTTTTCCTTTTCTTTTTATTTTCTTTTTATTTTTTTTCTTCTTTTTGTGAGCGAGAGTGAGGGTACTAGCATTGTTTTTCCTCTTAGCATAGTCCTTATCACCTTTTGGCATTGAGGACACTGCCAAGTTCAGCTTGGGGGAGGAGTCCTGTTTGTACTCTCTATCTCTTTTACTGCTTTCGAAAAATTCTGAGAAAAATCAAAAAAATATGGTTCCCATGACTGTTGCCTCCCTGTGCCCCTTGTTGTGCTCTATTTGAAATTGATTTGACTCTGTTTTCTGGATAGCTGGGCATTTGTGATCTTGAGGCTATGATTTGATGTTTGATTGCTATGATTTCGAGCATTTTTGGATTATATTAGACCAGTTTGTGCTGCATACCTGAATTGGTTAGACTGTGAGGCCTCTTTGTAGCCTATTGGATTCATATTATTATCCAGTCTATTTCTTGTGTGTTAGTTCCTCTTTAGTGGATTGATCTTGACTTTGACTTCGTACTTGTCTGATGTTCGATGACTTGTAGCATCTGCTGTGATAGAGGCGTTCTTTTGTCTTATTCTTGAGTTTCAAAGTGAATTTTTGATGTACTTTTATCCGCCTTAGCCCCGGTGAGCCTAATGACTTGTTTCATGTTACTTAAACCCCTATTATGAGCCCAAGGCCTTCACTTGATATTATTCCAAGCCGAGCTTGGGGGAGCTTTTGTATGGGTTGAGTTTGAAATTGGTCTCTTGGTTTAGTTTGGGTGTTGAGGAATTTAAAAGTGTATTTGTTGTGGTTTGAGAGTGAGAAAAAGAAAAGAAAAGGCAAATTTAGTGTTGCGTGAATGAAGTTCAGAAAAATGAAAGAAAAATGAAATAAAATGAAAAAGAATTCGAAGTTCATTCATTCACGTACGTTCTTAAGGAAATATTCGCTTCATTGCTTGAATATTGGGTTTGTTATGAGCTTTTCATTGATTTATGAGAGTTGGGTTACTTTGTGTGGTTTATGGTGTTGTTGGGAGTTGTGTAGGCCATCTGAGGCCTTGTTTGAATGATTCATGCTCCCCCTTTCTCGGTTTTTCCACCACATTACCCAAAAGTATCCCCTACCTCTTACCTAAGCCCCATTACAACCCTATAAAGTCCTCTTGAGCTTGTGTCTGCATTGTTCATTTGATTGATTTCGAGTCAGTTTGTCAAAGTTAAAGAGTATTTCTGCTAATTGAGTCGACTTGACTAATTTGAGCGTCATTGAACCTTCTTTAACACATGAGAGTGTGAGTGGGAAGGGTATTTATGGTCGGGTTGGTGAGTGTTCGGGCATATTCTTTGCCTGCCACAAAATAGAGAGGAGTGACACCCTTGTGAGAGCCTTTTCAGGACTTGTATGCTTTGTGGATGCTTGAATTTGATAAATTGCTTGGATGATTGGTGGTTGGATGGATTTGATTAGCCAAACTTGAATTATGCCTGCTTGAACGATTCTTAGTCTTGAAATGTTTTGAGCTTTGATTGATTTTTATCTATGGGGTGAGGCAATCTATTCCATGTTCATGTTCTATTTGCTTGAGGACAAGTAAAGGTTTAGTTTGAGGGAGTTTGATATCACGTATTTATATAGACTTTTCTCCCTTATTTACAAGCTAATTTGTGCGTCATTTGGAGCTCTTCGGAGCTATTTTATGCTAACTATCGTATATAGTTGTGGTTTTGTGTTTTAGTGTTGAATTGCAGGTTTTAGGGAGTTTTCTCCTTATTCCCGAGCTATTTGGAAGCAACCACGGCTTTAAGAGATGTTACGAGACATGTAGGATGGCTCACGAGCTTTATGGGTAGTTTAGGAGGTCCCAATACCTCTAAACGTGAAGAATTGAGAGCCAAAGAGTTAAAAAGGAGTTTTCCGTACTCTGATCGGGCAAAAATGGCCCGATCGGGCGTAAATAATGTGATCGAGTAGAGAAGTTGCGGACCCGATCGGGCAAGGCTTGCCCGATCCGATCGGGCGAGCATCCATGTGCCCAGACCCGATCGGGCAAGGCCCACCCGATCGGGCTGGCCCAAATTCCAAAAAATCCCCATATTTGTTGCTGATGCTGCGTACAAAGCCAGCTGGGCCATTTCTGCTCGCGGCCCGATTGTGTGCTGAAGGCCCGATCGGGTGGAAGTCCGTGCGTGTCAAATGAATGTGGGCCTTTCTGATTCAAGTGAAGTGCTGCAATAAAGGATTTTGTCCTCTTGTAACTTGTTGTTGCTGCAATTTGCTGTTGGGTGAAAAGGAAACATTAGTGGCCCACTTAAGAACTTGAGCTGGCTGTTGTTACGTATGGGAAAAAGAGTGGGGCCAGCATTTACGCTGCCAGTGGCCTGCGCACTACGAGACAAAATTATCAAAGCCTTTGGTCTCGCTGGCTGCTGCGGCGTGATGGAAAAGACGGGAAATTTTATCTTTTAATTTCCATTTTTAATTAGACTTTGGGGTTGTATAAATACTTTTTCCTCATTATTTTAGAGACATCTTTTATTCATCTTTTTACTGCTTTAGACTCTAGTTTTATTCCTCATTGTTCTTAGCTTAGTTTAAACACTTAGATTAGTTTAAAGGTGATTGAACCTATTCCGATTTCAATAAAAGTTCCTGCTTTCTGTCAATTGGTATTCTTCCTTACTCTAATCTCTTTTATTATTCTCAATTGCTTAGTTTATTTATTCAATTATTCATGATGCAATTATTAGGGTTTCATATTAGTTTTGTCGTTGTTAATTCGATTATGAGTGAGTAGTTTTCTTTCTAGGGTGTTAGATAGGAAAGGCATGTTTATACCATGATTGTGATTTAGATTTCTATTAATTTCTAGGGCTTGATTAGGGTGATTGTGATGTGCTTTGTTCTTATTGAGTAATTGATGTCAGTGTACAATTTCATTGATTGCTTGTGGTTAATAGTTGTTTGCACAGATCCGTCTTACGACTAGAGGCCTAGGACACGTCAGTAGTTCTGATTACGTTAGTGAACATGCGGCGTATGTTGAACTATGAGCGTTGAGTCTTAACCATAGCTCAACACATGCTCTAATCCCCCGACTCTTGACTTAGGTTTTGATAGTAGTTGACCCTATTTGATTGGTATAAGCATGGTGGACCGACCTAATACCCTAGGCTTTTATTCCATAGTTAATTCCTTGATTTATTTCGTCTTCTTTAGTTTAATCATTAGTTCAGTTAATTCTTCCCTGATTTCATCTGAAGTAGCTGAATTGGTTGAATATTAATTTAGAAACTCTTTCTCCCTGTGGATTCAACCCTGCTTCCATTGACTACCATAGTTAGAGGACTGTAGGTTTATCTTTGATTAGGTGATACGACTAAAACCCTATCAAAGCTCTCCAAATCCACGACTTGAATGCTGGTGTAGCATTTGATGCATTCGTTCGAGGACTCCGTCTAGGAAGCTTTAAGTTCGACCTAGTCAAGAAATAAGTAAGCACTTTGGCCGAAGCTCTAGGGGAAGCCGAAGCTTTCATACATGCGACAGAGATGTGTGATGAAGCTAAACACTCAGAGTCTAAGAAGCCCGAGGATCCTGTTCAAAAACCTAAGAACAATCCTAAGAAGGTTGAGACCTGGGTAGTATCTTCAAGCAGAACCCCGTCAAGAACAGAGAAAAGAAAAGAAAGGGCTGTGTCGGTTGAGCCTATCGAGTTTAATAAGGATCAGTACTCAATCCTTATGGGGATCAAGGATCAGCATGAACTTAAAGCCCCAGCAGAGATGAAGATGCCTTACAAGAATCGAGACAAAAGCAAGTATTATCACTTCCACAAGGATTGTGGGCATAAAACCAATGAGTGTAAACATTTGAAGAGAGCTTTGGATCATGAACTAGTACTTTCCTTGTTAATTCTGTACCTGCTTGTGTGTTATTTGATTCTGGTGCTACGGTGTCGTTTGTGTCGACTTCTTTTATTCATAAGGCTAACCTATCTTCGAGTTCTCCTTTACGAACTCTCATTTCTCTTCCTTCTGGCGAAAGCTATCCTTGCCATGCCGAGTATCGTGACGTACCTATTTCTCTCATGGGTACTAATCTTCCTGTTGATCTTAAGGAGTTTTCCATGTCCGAGTTCGACGTCATCCTAGGTATGGACTGGTTATCTAAGTACCATGCTCAGATTCACTTCCTTGATTAGAAGGTGACGCTTCGTAGTCCTTGCGGTAAGCGTATCTCTTACAGGGGAGTTGTTCTAAAGAAGGGGATAAAGATCGTATCTGCCATGGAAATGCAAAAGCTCCGTCAGAAAGGGGAACAAGTGTTCCTATGCATGGTTAAAGATCTAACCCAAGAAGTGAAAATGTAGGATATACCTGTAGTCCGTGAGTATCCGGATGTATTTCCTGAGGAGTTGCCTGGTATCCCTCCAGAGAGAGATGTCGAGTTTGGCATCGATCTTATGCCTGGTACTGCTCCGTTATCGAAGGCTCCGTATAGAATGGCGTCGTCTGAACTGCAAGAGCTGAAGGCTCAGTTGCAAGAGTTGATTGATAAGGGCTTCATAAGGCCAAGTGTATCTCCATGGGGTGCTCCAGTTCTGTTTGTCAAGAAGAAAGATGGGAGTATACGCTTGTGTATTGATTACCGTGAGCTTAATAAAGTGAAGATCAAGAATAAGTATTCGTTGCCCCGAATAGAGGATTTGTTTGATCAGTTAAAGGGTGCTGGAGTCTTTTCTAATATTGACTTGAGATCAGGCTACCATCAGATTCCAGTGAAGAAAGAAGACATCCCTAAGACTGCTTTCCGAACAAGATATGGGCACTATGAGTTCATCGTCATGCCTTTTGGACTAACAAATGCGCCTGCTGTGTTCATGGATCAAATGAACCGTTCTTTTCATGAAACTTGTACACGTGTGTTGTAGTGTTCATCGATGATATCCTCGTTTACTCTAAGAATGAGGAGGAGCATGAGAAGCACTTGAGGATAATCCTCGACATTCTGAGGAAACAGAAATGGTTTGCGAAGTTCTCCAAGTGTGAATTCTGGTTGAAGGAGGTATCTTTTCTAGGCCATGTGATCAATAAGGATGGTGTTATGGTAGATCCTTCTAAGATCAAGGCTGTCATAGAGTGGGAAAGTCCGAAGAATGTGTCTGAGATCCGAAGTTTCCTAGGTCTTGCTGGTTACTATAGGAGATTTGTCCAAGATTTCTCCAAGATAGCACAGCCGTTGACCAAGCTGATGAGGAAAGAACGCAAGTTTGTGTGGGCAGTTGAGTGTGAAGAAGCTTTTCAGGAGCTAAAGAAACGCCTCACTACTGCTCCAGTTCTGACTTTGCCTACTGAAGGGGTTGAGTTCGAGGTATTCAGTGATGCATCTAAGCATGGTTTGGGTTGTGTTCTTATGCAACAAGGGAAGGTTGTGGCTTACGCTTCGAGACAATTGAAGGTGCACGAGAGGAACTACCCTACTCACGATCTTGAGTTGGCTGCTGTAGTGTTTGCTCTTAAGATTTGGCGACACTACTTAAATGGGGTTCTGTGCAAGGTATTTACTGATCACAAGAGTCTGAAGTACATCTTCACTCAACGTGAGTTGAATTTGAGGCAGAGAAGGTGGTTGGAGTTGATCAAAGACTATGATCTGAAGCTCGATTATCACGAGGGAAAGGCTAATGTGGTTGCTGATGCTCTTAGTCGGAAGACTAAACACTCTCTTAGTGCTGTTAGAGTCCTGCCTAAGGATTTGTGTGAGGAGTTACGAAAGCTCGAGATTGAGGTGGTACCTCAAGGGTATGTTGCTACCCTTTGTTCCGTGAGTGTTGAACCTGACTTGTTCCTAGAATTGAGGAGTAAGCAAAAGGAGGATCCGACGCTAGAAAAGATTCATGCTACTAAGGCACAGGGACGAGCTGAAAGTTTTGAGATAGGTCCCGATGGTGATATGAAGTTCATGGGTCGTTGGTGTGTGCCTAATGATCCGAGTGTTAAGAAGAAGATCCTCAAAGAAGCTCATTGTACTCCCTATTCTGTTCATCCTGGGGGAGATAAGCTCTATAAGGACCTTAAGGTCAACTTTTGGTGGCCGAGTTTGTGGCTAGGTGCTTAGTTTGTCAGAAGATAAAGATTGAACATCAAAGGCCGGGTGGTTTGTTACAACCTTTACCGATCCCTGCATGGAAGTTTGACTCTATCTCGATGGACTTTGTGATGGGTCTTCCGAGAACCTCTAGTGGTAAGAATGTTGTATGGGTGATTGTGGACAGATTGACCAAGGTAGCTCGTTTCATCCCTATGAAGAATACTTGGTCTATGGAAGAACTGGCTGAAGCTTACGCTAATGAGATTGTCCGTCTGCATGGTATTCCGAAGGATATTGTCTCTGATCGAGATCCGAGATTTCTGTCTCACTTTTGGGTTGCTTTGCAAGAGGCATTGGGTACCAAGTTGAAGTTGAGTACCGCTTTTCATGCTGCTACTGATGGACAGACGGAGAGGACTATTTAGACTTCAGAGGACATGCTCCGTGCTTGTGCTCTGGAATTTCAGCAGTCTTGGCTTAAATCGTTGAGCTTAGTAGAGTTCTCCTACAATAATAGCTACCATGCCAGCATTCAGATAACTCCCTATGAGGCCCTTTATGGTCGTAAGTGTCGTAGTCCTACTTGTTGGAGCGACATCAGTGATTCTTTGGTTTTGGGGCCAGAATTGATTCAGGATACGTTGGAGCAGATTAAGGTGATTCAGGCAAAGATGAAAGCTGCTCAGGATAGACAGTAGTCATATGCCGATCTTTGCCGCAAGCCTATTTCGTATTCTGTTGGTGATAAAGTCTTGCTGAAGGTATCCCCGATGAAGGGTGTGATAAGATTTGGGCAGAGAAGGAAGCTGAGCCCTAAGTATGTGGGTCCCGATGAGATTCTTGAGAGAATTGGGGAGGTTGCGTACCGTTTGGCTATGCCGCCAGATTTGTCTAATGTTCATGGTGTGTTCCATGTGTCTCAGTTGAGGAGGTATCGTAGTGATCCTACACACATCATCCCCGTTGAGTCGATCTCTCTAGAACCGAATTTGACCTTTGAGGAACGACCGGTTCGAATCTTGGATCGTCAGAACCGTGCCTTGAGGAGGAAGGTGATCCCTTTAGTCAAAGTACTTTAGAGGAGTCAAAAGTACGAGGAGGCTACATGGGGGACCGAAGAGTCTATGAGACTTAAGTACCCTGAGTTATTTGTTCCAGGTACTTTTCTTGTTATTTCAAGTTTCGTGGACGAAACTTTTCTTAAGGAGGGGAGATTGTAACACCCCGTAATTTCACTAGAAATTTCGCGCGTTAATTATTTATTTTATTACGTTATATTTATTTATATCCTTTATTTATTATATATTCTTTATTTATATATAGTGTTGTTGTGTATAATTATATATGTTTATATTTGAAAACTAAATATATATATATATATATATATATATATATATATATATATATAACTTATTATTATTTTCTTAAGTATTGAATGTTTATATTTATTTGTTGTGATTAAATATTTATGATTAATGTATTGTGATTATATGAATTTTTATATTTTTATAGAGGTAGTATTATTATTTATATTTTAGTAGTGTTGGTACTTAGTATTTATTTTTAGTTTGAGCCTTGTTATTTTTTTTTTGGGCTAAACTAATTGAAGGTTCCATTTACCGCTTAAGTGGGCCGACCCACTTGGTTGTGTGGGTTAGGGTGGCCGGCCAAGGGAGCTTGGAAGGGGGGAATTTGTTTGAATTTTATAGCTTGCATATTTTATTTTTGGATAGAATCTCTTCCACCAATGAGAACCCTTTTTCCCTTATTCTTCCTCCTTATTTTGGCCACTATTTATCCTTACTCTTATTCACTTATTTTGCTGTCCTAAACTTAATTTTACAGAAATTAAACACCCTCCCAAAAACCCCTATTCACACGCCTATTACAAGAAAAAAAAAGGGAAAAGGTTTTACCACTTGTTCTTCACAATTTCCTACTTCCTAGTGACTTAAAAGTTCTTATTCAAGCATTAATTCAAGACTCAAGTTCGGGTGTTATTTTCTTCTTGGTATTTCTCTCAAGTGGCGATTTCTAGGCTATTTCTATTACTCTTAATTTCGGTTTTCATTACTCTTTGGGTAGATCGAGGTAACTAACATCCCTTCTAGTACGTTAGTATTTAATTAATTGTTTAAGTATGCATGTTAGGATGTGTTTTAAATGTAAGATCTACGATGTTAGTATTATTATTTTATTAGAATCATGTTAGGATGTGTTTTAAATGTTAGATCTACGATGTTAGTATTATTATTTTATTAGAATTCATGTTAGGTTTGTTTTATTGTTTTATTTCATGTTTTAGAGTACTTAAAATTGATGTTTATGATGTTAGAATGGTTAGTATTGAGTAGTATCATGTTAGGGTTGTTACTTTTTATTTATTTTATTAATTAGTATGCTTATTTCATGTTTTTATTTATTTTATTAATGCTGTAATTATTTTAAATTATGGAATTATTGATTTTAATGTTTTAGTTGAAGTGTAATTAATGATAGAATTGTTATGTTAACTTGGAATATGATTTAGCATGTTTTTAGATGTTCTTTAAGCCTTTTTATTAATTTTAATATTGCTTGAATTTTAGTTGGGTTAAATAAATTTATTATTTATGTTTTGAGCATGTTCATAATTGGAATTTCATGAGTTAAGCGACTTGTAATTATTTTGTTCTTTAATTCTTTGAAGTATTATTTTCAAGCATGCCTAATTTGATGTTATAGTTATATTTAAATTTTCCATGAGTAATTGAGAGCATGTTTGATGTGAAATGAATTGATTTCGTAAATACCAAAAACGGACGAAGAAGAGGGCAATAGCCGCTCGCGAGCAGCGTCGCGCCACGCGAGGCCCGATCGCGGCCCGCGAGCTGGGTCGCGGCCCGCGACCCAGTGCTGCTCCTCCTTTTTCCTTTTTGGCCTACTGCTTTGTCTTGTTGGGTATTGGCAGCACTGTTGTAGTATTTTTATTATTTTAATTACTGTAGTTTTGTTGCATTAAATGTTGGAAGTATGGTTGAATGATTTAATTCTTATACTGTGGTGATGTATGTTATTGTGAAACCGCCTTTAGTACTTTTATAAATTTGAGTTATCGACGTCGTAATGCTCGGGGGAGAATAATATTGTCCTTAGCATTATTTCGCCAAGAGTTATGTACGGAGAAGATTTATAATTAAATTTATAATCAACCTCGTACCCAAACTCAGATAACGACTTTGATGGATTTATATTTAATTATGATTTGAAGGAGTTTTAATATATATTACTAAACCTTGTTTTTGAAGAATATTTGATTTAATTACTTTATTTATTTTGAAGAATTGATTTTGAAGTATTTATTTGAAGAATTATGATTTTGTTACTATTTGAAGTATTTGAAGTATTTGAAGTATATTTGAAGTATTTGATGGTTTGAAGAATATTTGAAGAATGTATGATGTTTGTGGAATATTTAAATTTTGAAGAACTTATTTGGTTTAATTGTTTTACTTTAGTTGAGTAGTCTAAGGGATTATTTTATCCCAAGGATACTGAACATGCACTCCGAGAGGTGAGAGGGCACTGAGCAGGGTGCTACCCTACATTGGAAAAACTTAGGATATGTTGTCGTACGAGAGGTCAGGAGGTACTGCGCATATTATCCTGCATCGGGAGTTTGGCCATTCTTAGACACAGACGGTAGGGAACGTAACCCATAGGCCGTTCTGGAGGTTGTGATCTGACATACTCTTAGGAAGTGGGCTGCGGGTCACTAGCGTTCATCTCACTCATATTATTTTACTTAATTTATGTCACTTACTATTTTGAAGTCTCTTTCCTTTGACGATCTATTTATGGAAATATTTTATACTTATCTTTCTTTGATGATTATTAATGTTGCTCTTGTCTTATCGTCTCCTACTTTGCATATTGTATGTTTTCTTTATGCTTCGTATGATTATTGTGTATGTCTGACTTTATTCTTCGTACTTTAAATTGTTAATTGAATCCTGATTGGACTGGGAGAGCTGTTAGTTACTCCCCACTAATTGTGGATTTTTGTTGTATATCTTTACAGATGTGGAACTTTAGGATCGTTACTGTCTGGACTGGGGCTGTGAGACATGGTCCTATGAGGAAGGACATGGTCCTAGTAGTTGTAGATGAGCACTATGATAGGAATATTAAGACCACCTTTCTAGTGGGTCTTAAGTAGTTTGTCATGGATGTTCCTATCTTTTGGATTATGTTCTAGTTTGGATTTATGGATTGATGCGTTATTTTAGGATTTTAGTATGTTTTGTGGAATGAGGGTATGGGACCTCATTTCCTTATTTATTTGAGGATTATATTTTCACTTGAGATTATTATTCTATTTCGTTGTTTTGGAATAACATTTCCGTCCCAGTGGTATTTCCGCTGCCATTGACTCTTTATTTAATAGTTTATTTCATTTTATTTTCGTCTATCTTTATTTTATTTACTGTTAAAGGACGGGATGTTGCAGTCGTTGCCCGTCCGTTTTGGGACGTCCTACTCTCAATAACATTAAGGCGGTCATTGTCACTCATCTAATGTTGATGAAGTTTGAGTGTGACGATGGCCAGGTTAGCACAATCTACGGAGACCAACGGGCCGCTAGGGAGTGCTATCTTACTACCTTAAAACCTTCGTCATGGAAGTTAAGTGACGCTAGCCCAAGTATATAGACGAGCCCAAAGAGGCTGGGGCAGAGACAGTAGGAACGTCCAGAATGAAAGAAGAGAAATTTCAGACGCATACTGCTTCCGTAAGGAAGCCGTCAGGAGAAAGAAATGAACTGTATGTTTCTCCAGAAAGGAAAACGGCAAGAGATCTGCCCAGTAAGAAAAGGAAGCTCGCCCAGGTGAAGGAAGAACCAAGGTCTTCAGCTAAGGTGATGACGATAGCAAGCTTGACTCTTGATCGTCCTAAGCCTGCTGAAGCTCCTTTAAGCATTTGTTTAGATGATTCTCGTCCAGAGAGGACTTTACAGATTGTTGCAGGTTTGAAGCCCGAGTTGCAAGGAGCTATCATCACACTGTTGAAGGAATATCAGGATATCTTTTCTTATGGGGCAGAAGAGATGTCGGGAATTGACCTCGAAGTGGCTGTTCATCGGCTAAACGTTGATCCAGCCAGAAAACCGATCAGGCAGAAGAAGAGACATTTGGTACCTGTCAGGAATCAAGATGTAGACGACAAGGTCAGAAAACTGCTTGAGGCAGATTTCATCAAAGAAACCCACTATCCAGATTAGGTGGGAAACGTAGTAATGGTCCCCAAGCCGAATTGAACTTGGAGGATGTGTGTTGACTATACGGACCTGAACCAGGCTTGCCCCAAAGATAGTTTTCCTTTGCCCAAGCTGGACCGTCTAGTAGACGCGACGGCTGGGCATGCGTTGCTGAGCTTCATGAATGCTTATTCAGGGTTTCATCAGATCCCAATGCTGCCGGAGAACCAGGATAAGACTTCATTTATAACAGAAAAGGGGTTGTATGGCTGGCTAATGATGCCTTTTGGTTTGAGAAATGCCCAGGCAACTTTTCAGAGGCTTATCAACCAGATGTTTTCACCTCAGTTGGGAAGTAACCTGGAAGCATACATTGACGATAAGATCAAGAGCCAAGAGGAAAAAGATCATGTTGCAGCTCTGCGCGAAACTTTTGAAACATTGCGCAAGTATAAACTAAGACTTAATCCAAAGAAGTGCGTTTTTGGGGTTTCGGCTGGCAAGTTCCTGGGGTTTCTAGTAGATCAGCGTGGGATAGAAGCAAATCCTGAAAAAATCCAAGCTATACTCGATATGAAGCCTCCAACAAAGGTTAAGGAAGTACAGCGGCTGACTGGCTGTCTAGCGGTTGTGTGACAATTTTTGTCCAAGTCGGGTGACAAGTGTCATCATTTTTTTGCAATAATAAAGAAGAAAGCAAAGTTTCAGTGGACTCCTGAAGCAGATGAAGCCTTACTTGAAATCAAGTAGCATTTACAGCAGCTCCCTCGTCTGATAAGTCCGGTGGGTGGGGAAAAGTTGTATGTATATCTGGCTTTTTCCCCTGAAGCAGTCAGTGCCGTACTGTTAGCTGAGAGTGATGCTATACAAATCCCAATAGACTTTGTGAGTCAAGTACTCAAGGATCCAGAGAGCAGATATACTACAGTGGAGAAGTTCGGTCTGGCCTTAGTAGTAGCTAGCCGGAAGCTAAGGAACTATTTTCTGGCTCATAGTATAGTTGTTCATATAGATCAGCCGCTAAAGCAAGTTTTACAGAAGCTAGAGGCGGCTAGGAGAATGCTCAAATGGGCGAATGAACTAAAGATGTTCGACATTACCTTTGAGCCAAGGAAAGCGATTAAGGGACAGGCTTTGGCAGACATTATAGCTGAACTAACCCGTCCAATACTTGATCCAGTAAAGGATCCCTTTGAGGGCAGCCAAAGTTGGAAGCTGATGGTGGATGGCTCATCTACTGCCCAGGGTATTGAGGCAAGCTTGGTATGTCAGTCACCTGAAGGTGATAATTATGAATATGCCTTGCGGTTTAAATTCCCAGCCTCCAATAACGAAGCCGAATATGAAGCCTTGCTGGCTGGAATTCGGATATGCCGAGCAGCTGGAGCAAGGGAATTGGAAGCCAAGTCAGACTCCCTTCTGGTAGTCAGCCAGGTGAATGGGGAGTGTGAATGCAAAGAGGCCTCCATGGCCAAGTATGTTCAGCTGGTGAAGGAAGAGATCAAGCAGTTAGAACGGTTCACTTTGGTACAAGTACCTAGGTCTAAGAACCATCAAGCTAATGCTCTATCAAAACTGGGTACTTCAGCTTTAGGTGACGCTCCTCGAACTGTATTCTGGGAAGTACAAGAGAAGAAGAGCATAGATCATGAGGAAGTGATGTTTCTGAGTAGAGGGAACAATTGGATGGATCCAATACTTCATTACAAGAAGACCGGACAGTTACCATAAGATCCGGCAAAGGCAGAATATGTTAAGGCTCGTGATAAGTTGTTGGAGGTTTGGGATGAAACATTGTACAAGAAATCATATGATCGTCCGTTGTTGAAGTGTATTACCAGGGAAGATGGCCTCGAGGTACTGAAGGACTTGCATGAGGGCTCTTGCGCCTCACACATTGGCGGCCAAGCACTGGCTGAGAAGGCACGCAGGACTGGCTATTTCTGGCCGACATTAAATGTTGATGCCATGGACTATGCAAAGAAATGCTCAGCTGCCAGAAGCATGGCCATCTCTTTAAGCGACTGTCCAACTTCCTGACCCCTGTCCTGCCTCCTTTGCCGTTCGCTAAATGGGGAATGGACATTCTAGGACCTTTCCCTATGGTGGCTGGCCAGAAGAAATTCGTGATTGTAGCTGTGGATTACTTCTCGAAGTGGGTTGAAGCTGAAGCCGTAAGGGGCATAAAGACGAATGACGTAAAGGTTCATCTGGAAAAACATCATAACGAGATTTGGTATGCCCCAGTCGATGGTGTTTGACAATGGACCCTAGTTTGAGACCAGTAAGCTGAAGGATTGGCTCATAGAGAGGGATATAAAATCTCACTTTGCTTCTGTTGCCCATCCAAAGGCAAACGGCCAGGTAAAGGCTTTCAACAAGATCATATCAGAAGGCATCAAGAAGAAGTTAGAAAATGCCAAGGGTTTATGGGTGGAAGAGCTTCAGCTGGTCCTGTGGTCCATCAGAACAACTGCCAAGAATTCAACAGGGGAAACTCCCTTCATGCTAGTCTACGGAACAGAAGCTGTCCTACCCATTGAAATTGAAGAACCCACCCTCCGCGTCATGTTATATTCAGAAGAGACCAACTGGGCAGCAATGCGTCTGGCATTGGACAAGTTGCCAGAAGTCCGAGGTAATGCTCTCTTGAGGATGGAATTATATAAGTTACCCATCCCTCTTTTGCTAAATCTCTTTTTTTTTTCTACCCTGTGCTATAGAAAAACTGAAAAAAAGATGACATTACCGGTGAGGAAGAAAAGGGCAAACTAGAAACCCTAATCAATCTCAGCCGGCTTCAGCCCAGAACCACTAACGGGCGTCTTATGCTTCCTCATCTCCATGATCTTGCGGTGCGAATTAGAGTGAAGCTCACTGGAAAACGAGGGACTACTAGCAGGCCTATACTCGGCACAAAGGCGGCCAGACTTGTACCGAACCCCACAAGCATTACAAAGGGTCTTAGGACCTAAAGGACCAGCTCGCCATTGGGGAGTCTTGTCAGCCCCGCAATGCAGGCACTTTCTTCCAATAGTGGAGCTGGGTTTGGAGGTGAAGGATGATGAGGGTTGTTTCTTTGTAGCCTTGTCATGAACCGACCAGCATAGAAACGGGTAACCAGACGACCTCTCAAAACAGGGGATCTGGTTCTTCGAAAGATGGAGGCTGTAGAACGAGCAAAGGAACTTGGCAAACTTACCCCGAATTGGGAAGGACCTTATCTGGTCGTCGAAGAAGTGCGTAGTGGTACGTTTAAACTACAAGACTTGGATGGACGCCCAATACCACGAAGCTGGAATTCTGATAATCTGAAGAAGTACTATGTTTAATCAAGTACGAAGTTTTTTAAAAGTTGTAAATGAAGTGCTACGGCACAGAAAAATATTTTAGAAATGTCTTACATGTACCTTAGCCTAGGCTAAGCAAACTTCATATCACTACATATTCTAAATTCTGGTCTATGGTTTGAGTTGCTAGATTATATATGGGTTAGCTGGTATTCTATGACTCGTTCTACCACACACTCAGCAAGGGGCATTTTAATATCCAAAGCCATCTTGGGGCATTTTACCATTGATGGACGAAAGATGGCTATGAGATAATAAACCATAAAAGACCATTATTAAAGACAAATATTACTTCCTAAAGGAAGACGTCTGCAAAAATCATCACAATATGTGCAA
Organism: Patellifolia procumbens; assembly: GCA_947645195.1. Taxonomy (NCBI): domain Eukaryota; kingdom Viridiplantae; phylum Streptophyta; class Magnoliopsida; order Caryophyllales; family Amaranthaceae; genus Patellifolia; species Patellifolia procumbens. The sequence continues at coordinate 4,976,667 of CANSGD010000406.1, forward strand.
GACATAACTGATGAATAAAGACTCCTTGATTAAAGGTGCCTACTTTAACAAGAAGCAATTAGTAAATCGTCTAAAAACAAGTTCACTAAAACTTTGAAAACGGATGAAAACTGCTTCCTAAAGGAAGTCGGCTAGAGAGACGTATTTCCTTAGTAAAGGAAATCCCCGTCATGACACCTTAAATTAATCAAAGGTGTTATTTCCTAAGGAAACCGGCCAAAATGAGACGACTTAGTAAAGAAGGTCTCATTACTTACAAAAGGCGTGGACTAGACACTCACCTTCATACAATGCCTTCGTCTAAGAATAGACTAACAGCCATCCTAAGAAGGGGGGCATACAGTACCAGTCTAGCAAGGAAAGAATAATCCTTGGACGCCTTCAACATTACATTGGTACTTAACCAATAGTTAGTTCAATAAGAAAAACGTCCAAAGAGTAATCCTTAGATGTCTTCCTTCGAATCTCACTTTTGGTATTTAACCGATAGTTAGTTCAAGAAGGAAAACGTCCAAAGAATAGTCCTTAGACGTCTTCCTTTGAATCTCACTATTTATATTTAACCAATAGTTAGTTCAACAAGGGGTACGTCTAGGAAATAAACAGATGTCTTCCTATAAACATTATTCTTCCAGAAGTTAGACCATAGCTCCTTAACTACATGTCCGTCAGGGCCGCCGTTATCAATAAAATGAACATTGCTTCTTTAAGGAAGCCGTTTGAACATATTTATAATGTGACGGTCGTCTTGACACAGCAGAGAAAACACTCGTCCAAGAGGATTATGTGCTGGCTGCCTTCCTTCGTGGTGCAACGATCGTTTATAACTAGCTAGAAAAGGCAGGACGAGTGTCATTGCCAAAAGGAGGCAGGACGAGTATCCATCATAGTCCAAGGGGTAGAGAAAAGACTCGTCTAGAGGTTTATCTTGGCCACATTGCTTAATGGGTCAATGGTTGTTTAGACAATTTGTCAAGCCAAGACGAGTATCTTTAATTCCTGATGGATGAGTAACCTGATAGCTTAGAAAAAATGCATGTTGAAGTTTCCAGGTCGGAACAGCTACTATCCATCCAATGTATGTGACCCAGGACGAGTTATGCTGGTCATTGGCTCCTACTGGACGAGTATGTTGATTACTTAACAACTTTCATGTTAAAGTTCCACGTCTGAGCAAGCTAGGTTGTAAGAAGACGAGTAAGTTAATTGGCAAAAAGTGGCATGCTTGATTGATCGAGATCGTCCTAGATTGATCCTTGATCAAGATCGTCCTAGATTGATCCTTGATCCCTCCTTAGACGAAGAAAGTGTATACTTGGAAGAAAATTGTTGATCTTTGCATGTTTGATTAGAACATTTTCGTCCAAAAGAGTGATTCAAGATGAGCAAGATAGAAACAGGCAATCACATGGAACTACCTTTAACACAAATTACTAGAATAAACATTGGACAAGCCAGTTGAAAGAAGGATTCTCATTAGGACTACTCATTCAAGTGGACGAAAGTGGGTGCCAAAATTCACAAAAGAACAGCACTACTGAGTTTCCGTGTTACTACAACAAAAACAAACGGCAAAAGAAACCTCCTAATGTGATTACAAATCATTAGAATTTCAGCAAAATATCCATGAAGTACAAACAAAATACTTAGTTAAAATTACAGCAAGAGGAGCGTCCTAATCTGGTTGTGGGCCAAGACTTGATGACAGTTGCGTACTTCTTCAACTTGTCAAGCTGAGCCTGAATATCTTTCCTGCCCTCCTTACTGAGTACTTGGTGCAAGCTTTCTTAGACTTGTACCAGTTCTTATAGAACCGCCCCCTGACTTCCTCACTCAAATGAGTAGCCCAAATGAGAAGGGAAGGAAGCAGGAGGACGGTTGATTTAGACATTGCGAGGAGGAATAATTTCATCCTCCTCCATGGCGGTATCATCTTCAACTTCTTCGTCCCCCAACTCCTCGTCCTCGTCTATTTCCTCGAAGACAGGGGGATCTTCGCCACGATTTTTGGCCTTATGACTCTCCTCCTGGAATTTAAGTCGGCGTTTAAACCGGCTCACTTGGTCAGGTTCAGCCATCATCTCCATGGCTTTAATCCCCCATCCTTTGGCCGTTTCCAAGGACTCGGAGAAGGCTTTGAGGGCATCCTTGAAGTCCAGCTGAGCTTGATTATTCATCCATTCCACTTCTGTTGTGAGTTCAGAAATTTTGGCCCCAAGCTGAGCCGAGATAGCAGCAGCAGCATCCTTCTCCTTCTTCAGGTCGTCCATGATAACATCCCGAGCCAGGAGCCACTCTTACTTCTCCTTCATCAAGCCAGTGATCTTCTCTAAGTGGAGCTTATTGGACGACTCCAGCTCAGCCGACCGCTTCTCCAAAGCTTCCAGACTCTGCCTGTGGTAGATGTTCATCTCCTCGACAGTAACTATGGCCTGATCTCCGGCTTCAGTTAATTTCTTAACACAGGTAGAGTTCTCCTTACGAAGACCACTAACATACCCCTCCAAGGCCATGCTCCGAGCAAACGCCTGAACAGAAGTGAAATTTATCTTCTTCCTCTCAACCGAGGAGTACTTAGCAAATGAGGGGATGGCCTTGTCGTGCTCAGAAGTCGACTCATCCACGGCTAGAGCTTTTCCCTTATCTGAAAAAGATGAAGCATCAGTTCGGCGTATAGGGATGACCACTGCAAGCTTGTTGGACGGACTCATCGATCGTCCACCAACCCGCAGCGTGCTGACAATGTTGGAATAGTATAACTCACCCGATGAGGCGGACTTTGTCCTGAATTGATGAGGCATTTGCCCCACCAGCCTAGCTACTGATCCTGAGTAGGCCGAAGCACCAGGATTTACCGCGTCCGGATTTGACAGCTCTTCATAATTCAAACCAACTGCGTCCAGCTGGTTTTCCACATCAATGGGACTGGACGATCCTCCAGCTCCCAGTGTGACGGTCGGTGGTGGCAGGACCACCGGATCAGTAGGATTTCTCCCTTTCTCGCCGGAAGGGATAGGTGCCCTACAGACAGACGAATCGCCTGCCCAACCCTCTTTGCCGGAGCAAAGGACTTTGGTTTTGGTTTTTTGAGGGGTGAAGCTTGTTCCCCTGAAGCAGCTGGCCGTTTCTTCGATGAAGCCGGCTTGGCAATAGTTGCCCTTGACGTTGGTGAATTTTTCTGCACAACAATTAACCAAGTCACATTAATATCCAAAACAGAAGATGGTACCAAGAAGAAAACCGACCAGAACAACTCTTCGTCCACAAAAGTCACCTGAAACAAACCAAAGTTTGTTCAATGAAGGAAGTCGTCTGTGGCCAGACGTTTTCCTTCAGGAAACCGCCTTCGGTTAGAAACGTGTCAAGGACGAAGATATACACCAACCAAAGGTTGTTCAAAGAAGGAAGCCGTCTGCACCCAGACGTTTTCCTTCACGAAACCACCTTCGGTCAGAAAGATATAAAGGACGAACATCTAAAATGGATCAAAGGCCATTCAGTAAAGAAAACCGTCCACCCTGACATTTTTACAAAGAAGGATCATTTACAAAGAAGCCCATCTAAATCCACACGTTTTTTTTTACAAAGAGGCCTTGGTTTTATGATTGAACTGACGGAGATGATTTAAAAAGAGGTCTGTCTCAAAAAAAAAAATATTACCAGAGTTTCCTCTCTTTCCTTATGTGGAGCTTTTGAATGCTCCGCCCACAGGTCGCCGCCGAACTTACTCATGTCTACTTCTCCTTTCCAAGCGGCTGGGATCCTTCTTCTTGCCGGCTCTGCATAAAGAAATTATTTGGTTAAGTACAAAATGGAAAATACTTTAACAGGCAGTTGGGGCAAGACCAAAACAGTACCTGAATCTTCGCCCTCCTTCAGTCCAGCGGCAACCAAAAATCGCTCATTGAAAAACATATCTTTGAAGGGAATCCAACCACTTGGTCCCTTCAAAGCTATCTTTTTTGGCTTTGGGCGCCCAGCTTCCCCATGCCCGGGGTGAATGTACCCCATGGCCGTGAAGTGAGCTACCACGGCGTCATCATATTTGTTCTCTATCTCTAGTATTGGGGCACCCCGTCCAACATTGGTTACCGCCCGGTTGTAATACTTATAGGGCTCGGCTGTCTCTGCGTCGGGAGCTTGGACGAACAAAAAATCCGATTTCCAGTTATGCATCTTTGTTGGTTTCCTAAAAACAGTCATATACCCGGCTCTATTACAGACATTGTACCAGGTTCCCTCCATGGCCTTTTGAACTTGACAGACATAGTGTATGTGGGTGAAGGCATTAAGGGACAGGACCAGGCCATATAGCTCACAAGTAGCAATAAAAGTTAGAATATTCAGCTAGGCATTGGGGGCCAGCTGATTATGACCTAAGCTATAGTGTCTAAGAACTTCATGAATGAAAGGGTGAAAAGGAAATCTAAGTCCGGCATCTAAAGCTAGTCTATACACAGCGAACTGGTTGGGTGCCGCATGGAAAATCGTGTCCTCCTTTTTAGGAAGGACGAGTTTGAAGCCAACCATGGGCATTTCCTTATTTAGACGACTTGCATTCGCCCCATACCTCTCCAACCAATCTATATCCACACATACATATGCCGGGTCAGAAAGAGGACCCAGACGTTCCCTAAGTTCCGCAGAGGTGGTAGAAGGTTCTGACCCTTCTTCTTCGTCCTCATCTTCTTCACCGTCTGGGACCCTTCCATATGGTCCGGCTTCATCTTGTTCCTCCGAAGCCTCGAATTCATATTCGTCTAGAGGGTTAACCTCCAATGGCTGGATCTCTTCCACTCTATCACTTTCCTGTCTTTTAGGAACTCTCCCAGTTGATTCTTCCATTTCAGAACTGGAGGAGGGGAGAATTAGTGAACGTCTTAGACGCGCCGTTTGCTTGACGCGTGCCAGATTACCCTGCAAAGGCAGAGACTGGGTCGTCGGAAACGGGTCGAACGTTCTTATTAAATAATAGAAGTATTCAGCCGAGATGGGCCCAACTCTAGAGACAGCGGAGGATGAAAAAGAATATGCTCTAGGGTTAGCGTCCTCCATGGGTTGGCCGGGGTTATTGGATGAGGTAAATGACACTATTTTATTTCAAAAAAGAAAAGAATCAAAGAAAAGAAGGAAAGTAAAAGGAGAAAGGGGAGATACCTGACTAAAGATCTGGACGGACCCTCTTCACTTTTTCTACAAGTCACGCCGCCCTCAGCAATGGTCAAAGTCAAAATTCCCCAAAGTCAACTTCCTCCAACAAATAAAAAACAAGAATGCTCTTTTACCCAGAGCTTATCTCTCTAGAAAATTCTCTCTCTAAAAGTTTTGCAAAGATGAAAGTGAAAAAATGAAATGGGGGAGGGGTATTTATAGAGAGGTAAAAACCTCCTCTCTCCAAAACAGTGTCATCACACGTGTATGCACCGGGTGGTGAACACGTCACCCCACTTACTTCTGATTGGAGGAAAAGTCAGTTAAACTCCTAAACAGTACAATGAATATCAGCAGTTACTCTCAGTAAAAGGGCTTTAATCAGATAAGACCCAGATTAAACCCCTTTTAGGGGCAAATGTTGTAACATATTAAAAGAGGACACGTGGTCCAGAGAAAGGCTGTCACATGGCCCAATGAATTGGTGACACGTGCCTCATCCCCTCATTGACACTTGGCAGCATATTAAAGGATAGCTGATGATATCACCAAAACTGAATAAAAGAGGCCCAATTATTCCCTAAAGGGAGGAATAATCGGCCCAAATCCCCATAAGAGGAAGAAAGTGATTGGATAAAGGGCTCAAGACAATAAGACCATGACAAGTGTCGCCCTCTCATTGCCCAACCAATCACATCCCTCTATTTTAGGGTGCTCCTTTCTATACATAGATACTATAAATAGCTCCTCGTAATCAGGTAAAAGGGACACACAACTACTCTCTCAAACTTACTCTGTCAAAATTCATACTCAGATTTTATCTTTAGAATACTGACTTAAGCATCAGAGAGGGAATCAAACCCAAACCTCCGATTTGGTTTTCCCCTTTTTTGAAGGTTCGGAAACGAAGCTACATCTCTGCACCAGCCTCCCAGAATTCATCAACCCTACACCTGTCCATCATCCGGACAAAAACCGTTTACGAAAAGTAAACAGGAAACATTTGGCTCCGTCTGTGGGGAGGCGCGGAGATGACAGATTGCAATTCGTCCAACCAAGGACAAAGGATGAGTCCTTATGTACAAGTCAATGACACAGTCGATGATGAACGTCCACCTAGGGGATGGGACGGTCAGCGACAAAACAATCCAGTTGGAGCAGTTTTAGAGCCCAATCCTGCTCTTCCGGTCACGGCGGCTCATTTAGAAAATGCCCTGAATGAGTTTCAGGCCAGGATGGCCCAAGTCGTCCAGGAGCAGAGTAAGAGCAACATGCTGTTCTTCCGAGTAGGCCCCCAGCCTGATTCTAGGTCTACTCCTAGAAGAGGAGCTTCTCAAGAGAATGTAGCTGGACCAAGCGGTGCTAGACGACCAGAGGAAGCCCAAAGGACATCTAGAGGATGGCAGCCTGCTCATAGTGAGCAACCACGTCGTCTAGACTGGAATCTAGTTGTCACCAACCTGGTGAACAGACCAGTAGACGGTCGTCGAATGGAAACTAACGCTAGGGAGTACTTGCAAGCAAAGAGGGTAGCGGCCCAACAAAGGTCGGCTACTGGATCAATGCCACACTTGCAGGACCCCACTCTGAGGATCCGGAGTCACACTATAGAGCAAGGAAGGACCCCGTCTATCTATGAGCCTCGTCAGGAACGAACGGTGGTTCAGCCCAATGTTTACCGGAGGACTTCTTCGCAGAATGTTTATAGGCGAGGGTCCTACGAGGTCAGTTCGTCAAATCCAGTTCTCAGGGAATGTCGGAGTGATACAGTCCCAGTTGATGCACGCTTCAGGGAGCTACGCATAGATTGGTCGACGCCTTTCTCAGCTAGAATAATGCAAGCCCCTCCATGTGCTAAGGTTAAGCTACCAACCATTGATCGTTAGATGGCACTACGGATCCAGATGATCATCTTTCAGCATACAAACATCAAATATACGTCCAGGATGTGGACGATGCTACATGGTGTAAGAACTTCCCAGCTACCCTGAAAGGGGTCGCTCAGAAGTGGTTTAACAATTTACTTGCAAATTCCATCTACAATTTTACTGAGTTGAGTTACTCATTTACTAGTCACTTTGTAGCCAATCGGCAGGAGCAGAAGACTAGTATTCATTTGGGGAAGATTGTCCAAGCCCCAAAAGAGTCTCTGAGAAGTTTTGTGAAGAGGTTCAATCTTGAAGCTCTCCAGATCCACGACTTGAATGCTGGTGTAGCATTTGATGCATTCATTCGAGGACTCCGTCCAGGAAGCTTTAAGGTCGACCTAGTCAAGAAAAAAGTAAGCACTTTGGCCGAAGCTCTAAGGGAAGATGAAGCTTTCATAAATGCGACAGAGGTGTGTGCTGAAGCCAAACACTCAGAGTCTAAGAAGCCCGAGGAGCCTGTTCAAAAACCTAAGAACAATCCTAAGAAGTTTGAGACCTGGGTAGTATCTTCAAGCACAACCCCGTCAAGAAGAGAGAAAAGAAAGGGCTGTGTCGGCTGAGCCTATTGAGTTTAATAAGGATCAGTACTCAATCCTTATGGAGATCAAGGACCAGCATGAACTTAAAGCCCCAGCAGAGATGAAGACGCCTTACAAGAATCGACACAAAAGCAAGTATTGTCACTTCCACAAGGATTGTGGGCATGAAACCAATGAGTGTACACATTTGAAGAGAGCTTTGGAGCATCTTGCAAGGCAGGGAAAGATGAACCAGTATGTGTCTCGGGAAGGTCGTTTTCAGAAGGCGGATTTTCGGCAAAGTAAGAAGAAAGAAAGTGCTAGTACTGATGAAGATGTAGTTTTGGTGATATCCGACGGATTTGCAGCCGGGGGACCAACTTTAAAAGGGCACAAAAATTATGTTAGAGAGCTCGGCCAAGTGTTGCTAACAGGAAAAACTAAGGTGGACCCGTTCCCCTTGGTGACGGTGAGTGAGGGTGATCGTGGTCAGATTAGAACCCCTCATGATGATCCTCTGGTCGTAGAGATGAAGATAGCTAACCTGAAAGTACGAAGGATCCTTATAAACACTGGCAGCTCGACTGACATTATTAGTGCTGATTGTTTGTCAAGACTAAAGTTTGATGAAAAAGACCTCCTTCCAGTCCATCATCCGATTACAGGATTTGGAGGTGGAATCATTCATCCGGTAGGGACGGTGTCGTTGCCCGTCCGAGTTGGAGAGAAAGATAGGAATAGAACTATGTTCATAAAGTTTTTGGTTGTAAAGGATCTGACAGCATACAATGTAATTCTGGGACGTCCTACTCTCAATAACATTAAGGCGGTCATTGTCACTCATCTAACGTTGATGAAGTTTGAGTGTGACGATGGCCAGGTTAGCACAATCTACGAAGACCAGCGGGCCGCTAGGGAGTGCTATCTTACTACCTTAAAACCTTCGTCATGGAAGTTGAGTGAAGCTGAGCCCATGGATGTAGACGAGTCCAAAGAGGCTGGGGCAGAGACAGTAGGAACGTCCAGAATGAAAGAAGAGAAATTTCAGACGCATGTTGCTTCCGTAAGGAAGCCGTCAGGAGAAAGAAATGAACTGTATGTTACTCCAGAAAGGAAAACGGCAAGAGATCTGCCCAGTAAGAAAAGGAAGTTCTCCCAGGTGAAGGAAGAACCAAAGTCTTCAACTGAGGTGATGCCGATAGCAAGCTTGACTCTTGATCGTCCTAAGCCTGCTGAAGCTCCTTTAAGCATTTGTTTAGATGATTCTCGTCCAGAGAGGACTTTACAGATTGGTGTAGGTTTGAAGCCCGAGTTGCAAGGAGCTATCATCACATTGTTGAAGGAATATCAGGATATCTTTTCCTATGGGGAAGAAGAGATGCCGGAATTGACCCCAAAGTGGCTTTTCATCGGCTAAACGTTGATCCAGCCAGAAAACCGATCAGGCAGAAAAAGAGACATTTGGGACCTATCAGGAATCAAGTTGTAGACGACGAGGTCAGAAAACTGCTTGAGGCAGGTTTCATCAAAGAAACCCACTATCCAGATTGGGTGGGAAACGTAGTAATGGTCCCCAAGCCGAATTGAACTTGGAGGATGTGTGTTTACTATACGGACCTGAACCAGGCTTGCCCCAAAGATAGTTTTCCTTTGCCCAAGCTGGACCGTCTAGTAGACTCGACGGCCGGGCATGCGTTGCTGAGCTTCATGAATTCTTATTCAGGGTTTCATCAGATCCCAATGCTGCCGGAGGACCAGGATAAGACTTCATTTATAACAGAAAAGGGGTTGTATGGCTGGCTAATGATGCCTTTTGGTTTGAGAAATGCCCGGGAAACTTTTCAGAGGCTTATCAACCAGATATTTCCACCTCAGTTAGGACGTAATCTGGAAGCATACATTGACGATATGATCGTCAAAAGCCAAGAGGAAAAAGATCATGTCGCAGATCTGCACGAAACTTTTGAAACATTGCGCAAGTATAAACTAAGACTTAATCCAAAGAAGTGCATTTTTGGGGTTTCGGCTGACAAGTTCCTGGGGTTTCTAGTAGATCAGCGTGGGATAGAAGCAAATCCTGAAGAAATCCAAGCTATACTCAATATGAAGCCTCCAACAAAGGTTAAGGAAGTACAGCAGCTGACTGGCTGTCTAGCGGCTGTGGGACGATTATTGTCCAAGTCGGGTGACAAGTGTCATCATTTTTTTGCAACAATAAAGAAGAAAGCAAAGTTCCAGTGGACTCCTGAAGCAGATGAAGCCTTACTTGAAATCAAGAAGCATTTACAGCAGCTCCCTCGTCTGATAAGTCTGGTGGTCGGGGAAAAGTTCTATGTTTATCTGGCTGTTTCCCCTGAAGCAGTCAGTGCCGTACTGTTAGCTGAGAGAGATGCTATACAAATCCCAATATACTTTGTGAGTCAAGTACTCAAGGATGCAGAGAGCAGATATACTACAGTGGAGAAGTTCGGTCTGGCCTTAGTAGTAGCTAGCCGGAAGCTAAGGCCCAATTTTCTGGCTCATAGTATTGTTGTTTATACAAATCAGCCGCTAAAGCAAGTTTTACAGAAGCTAGAGGCGGCTGGGAGGATGCTCAAATGGGCGAATGAACTAAAGATGTTCAACATTACCTTTGAGCCAAGGAAAGCGATTAAGGGACAGGCTTTGGCAGACTTTATAGCTGAACTAACCCGTCCAATACTTGATCCGATAAAGGATCCATCTGAGGGCAGCCAAAGTTGGAAGCTGATGGTGGATGGCTCATCTACTGCCCAGGGTAGTGGGGCAGGCTTGGTATGGCAGTCACCTGAAGGTGATAAATATGAATATGCCTCGCGGTTTAAATTCCCAGCCTCCAATAACGAAGCCGAATATGAAGCCTTGCTGGCTGGAATTCGGATATGCCGAGCAGCTGGAGCAAGGGAATTGGAAGCCAAGTCAGACTCCCTTCTGGTAGTCAGCCAGGTGAATGGGGAATATGAATGCAAAGAGGCCTCCATGGCCAAGTAGGTTCAGCTGGTGAAGGAAGAGATCAAGCAGTTAGAACGGTTCACTTTGGTACAAGTACCTAGGTCTGAGAACCATCAAGCTCATGCTCTATCAAAACTGGGTAGTTCAGCTTTAGGTGACGCTCCTCGAACTGTATTCTGGGAAGTACAAGAGAAGAAGAGCATAGATCAGGAGGAAGTGATGTTTCTGAGTAGAGGGAACAATTGGATGGATCCCATACTTCATTACAAGAAGACCGGGCAGTTACCAGAAGATCCGGCAGAGGCAAAGTATGTTAAGGCTCGTGATAAGTGGTTCGAGGTTTGGGATAAACATTGTACAAGAAATCATATGATCGTCCGTTGTTGAAGTGTATTACCAAGGAAGATGGCCTCGAGGTACTGAAGGACTTGCATGAGGGCTCTTGCGCCTCACACATTGGTGGCCAAGCACTGGCTGAGAAGGCACGCAGGACTGGCTATTTCTGGCCGACGTTAAATGCTGATGCCATGGACTATGCAAAGAAATGCGACAGTTGCCAGAAGCATGGCCATCTCTTTAAGCGACCGTCCAACTTCTTGACCCCTATCCTGACTCCTTTGCCGTTCGCAAAATAGGGAATGGACATTCTAGGACCTTTCCTTATGGTGGCTTGCCAGAAGAATTTCGTGATTGTAGCTGTGGATTACTTCTCGAAGTGGATTGAAGCCGAAGCCGTAAGGGGCATAAAGACGAATGACGTAAAAAGGTTTATCTGGAAAAACATCATAACGAGATTTGGGATGCCCCAGTCGATAGTGTTTGACAATGGACCCTAGTTTGAGACCCCTAAGCTGAAGGATTGGCTCACAGAGAGGGATATAAAATCTCACTTTGCTTCTGTTGCCCATCCACAGGCAAACGGCCACGTAGAGGCTTTCAACAAGATCATATCAGAAGGCATCAAGAAGAAGTTAGAAAATGCCAAGGGTTCCTAGGTAGAAGAGCTTCAGCTGGTCCTGTGGTCCATCAGAACAACTGCCAAGAATTCAACAGGGGAAACGCCCTTCATGCTAGTCTATGGAACAGAAGCTGTCCTACCCATTGAAATTGAAGAAACCACCCTCCGCGTCATGTTATATTCAGAAGAGACCAACTGGGAAGCAATGCGTCTGGCATTGGACAAGTTGCCAGACGTCCAAGGTAATGCTCTCTTGAGGATGGAATTGTATGAGTTACGGATGGCTAGGGAGTTCAACAAACGGGTAACCAGACGACCTCTCAAAACAGGGGATCTGGTTCTTCGAAATATGGAGGCTGTAGGACAAGCAAAGGAACTTGGCAAACTTACCCCGGATTGGGAAGGACCTTATCTGGTCGTCGAAGAAGTGCGTAGTGGTACGTTTAAACTACAAGACTTGGATGGACGCCCAATACCACGAACCTGGAATTCTGATAATCTGAAGAAGTACTATGTTTAATCAAGTACGAAGTTTTTTACAAGTTGTAAATGAAGTGCTACGGCACAGAAAAATATTTTAGAAATGTATTACATGTACCTTAGCCTAGGCTAAGCAAACTTCATATCAATACATATTCTAAATTCTGGTCTATGGTTTGAGTTGCTAGATTATATATGGGTTAGCTGGTATTCTATGACTCGTTCTACCACACACTCAGCAAGGGGCATTTTAATATCCAAAGCCATCTTAGGGAATTTTACCATTGATGGACGAAAGATGGCTATGAGATAATAAACCATAAAAGACCATTATGAAAGACAGATATTACTTCCTAAAGGAAGACGTCTGCAAAAATCATCACAATATGTGCAAGACATAACTGATGAATAAAGACTCCTTGATTAAAGGTGCCTACTTTAACAAGAAGCAATTAGTAAATCGTCTAAAAACAAGTTCACTAAAACTTTGAAAACGGACGAACACTGCTTCCTAAAGGAAGTCGGCTAGAGAGACGTATTTCCTTAGTACAGGAAATCCCCGTCAAGACACCTTAAATTAATCAAAGGTGTTATTTCCTAAGGAAACCGGCCAACATGAGACGACTTAGTAAAGAAGGTCTCATTACTTACAAAAGGCGTGGACTAGACACTCACCTTCATACAATGCCTTCGTCTAAGAATAGACTAACAGCCATCCTAAGAAGGGGGCCATACAGTACCAGTCCAGCAAGGAAAGAATAATCCTTGGACGCCTTCAACATTACATTGGTACTTAACCAATAGTTAGTTCAATAAGAAAAACGTCCAAAGAGTAATCCTTAGATGTCTTCCTTCGAATCTCACTTTTGGTATTTAACTGATAGTTAGTTCAAGAAGGAAAACGTCCAAAGAATAGTCCTTAGACGTCTTCCTTTGAATCTCACTATTTATATTTAACCAATAGTTAGTTCAACAAGGAGTACGTCTAGGAAATAAACAGATGTCTTCCTATAAACATTATTCGTCCAGAAGTTAAACTACAGCTCCTTAACTTCATGTCCGTCAGGGCCGCCGTTATCAATAAAATGAACATTACTTCTTTAAGGAAGCCGTCTGAACATATTTATAATGTGACGGTCGTCTTGACACAGCAGAGAAAACACTCGTCCAAGAGGATTATGTATTGGCTGCCTTCCTTCGTGGTGCAACTATCGTTTATAACTAGCTAAGAAAAGGCAGGACGAGTGTCATTGCCAAAAGGAGGCAGGACGAGTATCCATCGTAGTCCAAGGGGTAGAGAAAAGACTCGTCTAGAGGTTTATCTTGGCCGCATTCCTTAATGGGTCAATGGTTGTTTAGACAATTTGTCAAGCCAAGACGAGTATCTTTAATTCCTGATGGATGAGTAACCTGATAGCTTAGAAAAAATGCATGTTGAAGTTTCCAGGTCGGAACAGCTACTATCCATCTAATGTATGTGACCCAGGACGAGTTATGCTGGTCATTGGCTCCTACTGGACGAGTATGTTGATAACTTAACAACTTTCATGTTAAAGTTCCACGTCTGAGCAAGCTAGGTTGTAAGAAGACGAGTAAGTTAATTGGCAAAAAGTGGCATGCTTGATTGATCGAGATCGTCCTAGATTGATCCTTGATCAAGATCGTCCTAGATTGATACTTGATCCCTCCTTAGACGAATAAAGTGTATACTTGGAAAATTTTTGTTGATCTTTGCATGTTTGATTCGAACATTTTCGTCCAAAAGAGTGATTCAAGATGAGCAAGATATAAACAGGCAATCACATGGAACTACCTTTAACACAAATTACTAGAATAAACGTTGGACAAGCCAGTTGAAAGAAGGATTCTCATTAGGGCTACTCATTCAAGTGGACGAAAGTGGGTGCCAAAATTCACAAAAGTACAGTACTACTGAGTTTCCATGTTACTACAACAAAACCAAACGGCAAAAGCAACCTCCTAATATGATTACAAAGCATTAGAATTTTAGCAAAATATCCATGAAGTACAAACAAAATACTTAGTTAAAATTACAGCAAGAGGAGCGTCCTGATCTGATTGTGGGCCAAGACTTGATGACAGTTGCGTACTTCTTCAACTTGTCAAGATGAGCCTGAATATCTTTCCTGCCCTCCTTGCTGAGTACTTGGTGCAAGCTTTCTTAGACTTGCACCAGTTCTTATAGAACCACCCCCTGACTTCCTCACTCAAATGAGTAGCCCAAATGAGAAGGGAAGGAAGCAGGAGGACGGTTGATTTAGACGTTGGGACGAGGAATAGTTTCATCCTCCTCCATGGAGGTATCATCTTCAACTTCTTCGTCCCCCAACTCCTCGTCCTCGTCTGTTTCCTCGAAGACAGGGGGATCTTCGCCACGATTTTTGGCCTTGTGACACTCCTCCTGGAATTCAAGTCGGCGTTTAAACCGGCTCACTTGGTCAGGTTCAGCCATCATCTCAATGGCTTTAATCCCCCATCCTTTGGCCGTTTCCAAGGACTCAGAGAAGGCTTTGAGGGCATCCTTGAAGTCCAGCTGAGCTTGATTATTCAGCCGTTCCACTTCTGTTGTGAGTTCAGAAATTTTGGCCCCAAGCTCAGCCGAGATAGCAGCAGCAGCATCCTTCTCCTTCTTCAGGTCGTCCATGATAACATCCCAAGCCGAGAGCCACTTTTGCTTCTCCTTCAGCAAGCCAGTGATCTTCTCTAAGTGGAGCTTATTGGACGACTCCAGCTCAGCCGACCGCTTCTCCAAAGCTTCCAGACTCTGCTTGTGGTAGATGTTCATCTCCTCGACAGTAACTATGCCCTGATCTCCGTCTTCAGTTACTTTCTTAACACAGGTAGAGTTCTCCTTATGAAGACCACTAACATACCCCTCCAAGGCCATGCTCCGAGCAAACGCCTAAACAGAAGTGAAATTTTGATATGACGTATTTATATAGAGTTTTCTCCCTTATTTACAAGCTAATATGTGCGTCATTGGAGCTCTTCGGAGCTATTTTGTGCTAACTATCGTATATAGTTGTGGTTTTGTGTTTTAGTGTTGAATTGCTGGTTTTAGGGAGTTTTCCCCTTATTCCCGAGCTATTTGGAAGCAACCACGACTTTACGAGATGTTACGAGGCATGTAGGATGGCTCACGAGCTTTATGGGTAGTTTAGGAGGTCCCTAAACCTCTAAACGTGAAGAATTGAGAGCCAAAGAGTTAAAAAGGAGTTTTTCGTACTCTGATCGGGCAAAAATGGCCCGATCGGGCGAAGATATTGTGATCAGGTAGAGAAGTTGCGGACCCGATCGGGCAAGGCGTGCCCGATCCGATTGGGCGAACATCCATGTGCCCAGACCCGATCGGGCTGGCCCAAAAAAAATCACTTTGATTAAAGTTGGCTGCTGCTGTGTTGAACAATCAAAAGAAGCGTGCTGGACTTCACTGCTATTGGCCCGATCGGGCAAGCACACCCGAAGCCCATCGAGTGGCTGACATCAGGCCCCTATGCTGATTGCTAGGTTGCGTACTAAGTAAACAATTATGATGGGCCCACATGCTGCAGTTGTCACGCATTAGGGGAGTGCATGCTGCTGTTTTGGGCGAGCAAGGATCAAGCACTGGGCTTTGTTGCTTCGCGCCCGATCAAGGACCCGATCGGCCCACTGATAGGGTGAGGCCCAAATTTTGGGTTTTGCTGCTGCTGGATGCTACGTTTCAAGGAAGGAAATGTTGGAATTTTTTACTATGGACCCAATCGGGTGGCCCTTTGCCCGATCGGGTCCCATGCTCGTCTACGCGATTTTTATCTTTTATTCTCCGCATTTAATTAGACTTTGGGGGTATTATAAATACCTTTTCCTCATTATTTTAGAGACACTTTTTTATTCTAGTTTTACTCTAGTTTATTTCTCATAGTCATTAGCTTAGTTTAAACACTTTAGATTAGATTAATGGTGATTGAACCTATTCGATTTCAATAAAAGTTCCTGCTTTCTGTCAATTGGTATTCTTTCTTACCTTAATCTCTTTTATTATTCTCAATTGCTTAGTTTATTTATTTAATTATTCATGATGCAATTGTTAGGGTTTTATATTAGTTTTGTTGTTGTTAATTCGATTATGAGTGAGTAGTTCCCTTTCTAGGGTGTTAGATAGGAAAGTCATGTTTATACCATGATTGTGATTTAGATTTCTATCAATTTCTAGGGCTTGATTAGGGTGATTGGGATGTGGTTTGTTCTTATTGAGTAATTAATGTCAGTGTACAATTTCATTGATTGCTTGTGGTTAATAGTTGTTTGCACAGATCCGTCTTACGACTAGAGGCCTAGGAAACGTTAGTAGTTCTGATTACGTTAGTGAACATGCGGCGTATGTTGAATTATGAGCGTTGAGTCTTAACCATAGCTCAACATGGGCTCTAATCCCCCGACTCTTGACTTAGGTTTTGATAGTAGTTGAACCTATCTGATTGGTATAAGCATGGTGGACTGACCTAATACCCTAGGTTTTAGTCCATAGTTAAATCCTCGATTTATTCCGTCTTCTGTAGTTTAATCATTAGTTCAGTTAATTCTTATCTGATTTCATCTGGAGTAGCTGATTGATTGAATATTAATTTAGAAAACTCTGTCTCCCTGTGGATTCGACCCTGCTTCCATTGACTACTATAGTTAGAGGACTGTAGGTTTATCTTTGAATAGGTGACACAACTAAACCCTATCAAATTTTGGCGCCGTTGCCGGGGAGACGGCTAGTTTTCTAAGTTTTTATTTGATTATTTCGTCTACTTCTCTATGCCTCGTTGGAACTTCATTGTTCCAATTGCGGTACGTTTTACTGCTTCTTTTTGTTTCTTTTGTATGCCCAGTTCTCAAAGAAACGGTTCCGCCATTCCAGCGGACCCCGATCTTACCATGACAATCAGGCGGATCCGAAAGAAAAATCAGAAAGAAAAGCAGTCTGTTCAGCTGAACACCTCTAGAACAGACACCTTGAGTTCAGTTATGTCAAAATCACTGAAGTCATATGGGTTGCCCAACCCAGATGGTCTCTCTACTGGACCTACTATGCCCACCATTGCCGCGGCAAATTTTGAGATTAAGGCTGGACTCATCAGCATGGTCCAGCAAAATAAGTTTGGTGGGCATCCTACTGAAGATCCGGCAAATCATCTGCAACGGTTTCAACAACTTTGTCGAACCGTTAAACATGCCGGCGTCACTCCAGATCAACTCAAAGTCATGTTGTTCGAGTTTTCATTGAGAGATAGAGCCCAGAAGTGGTTGAACGATGTGAAAGAAACATAATGGAGTGAGATTTCTGCTGCGTTTCTGAGAGAGTATTATCCACCAACAAAAACAGCAGAAATCAGAAATAAACTAGCCACGTTTTCCCAATAGCCTGATGAAACATTACGGGAAGCATGGGCTAGGTTTAGGGATTTACAAAGAGAGTGTCCACACCACAACATGGACAAATGGTTCTTGACGCAGACATTTTACAATGGTCTGCAGCCTCAGACAAAGAGTATTGTTGATTCCTCTGCGGGAGGATTTTTTCTGGATAAGGAAGTGGATGTAGGCTACGAGTTTCTATCAAACCTCGCAGCCAATGATCATTCCACTTCCCGAAGCCTCACGAGGAAGGTACTGGAGGTAGATGCCATTGCATTATTGACTTCGCAGATGGCGAAGCTGAGTCAGCAGATTAACACCTTCAGTTCCTCTTCCTCGGCAGCACCCGCTTTGAGTATCAATGTTATGTCTGCAGTAGCACCCATTACCTCATCTTACTACGAGGTATGTGGTGTTCAGGGTCACTTTGGGCATGACTGTCAGTTCAGTCAACTTCAGATGGAGCAGGCGAATGCCTTTCAACAAAGACCACAAACCTTCCCCCCTTCACATAACTACCAAAACCCACAAAACTATCAACCTCCACCTCCACAAAACTATCCTAAACCCTCATACCATCAAACCCCACAAAATTTCCAAAGACCACCACCACAAAACTTCCATCATCCCAATAACTTCCAAACTCCACAAAATTTCCACACCCCACCTCCACAAAACAACAACCCACAAGAGCCTAGCAATTCTGAACTGATGAAACTGATATTGTCTATGCAAAAGGCAAATGAGGAAGCACGGAGGGCCCAAGAGGAAGCACGGAGGGCCCAAGAGAAGCACATCAAACTTCTCGAGGCTCAAGTTGCTCAATTGGCAGAAACTAATGCACAGAGGCAGCAGGGACAATTGCCAGGGCAACCCGTTCAGAGAGAACATGTGAATGCCATCACTCTTCGTAGTGGCATAGCTTATGATGCTCCTCCATTGCCCGTTGATGAGGTTACCCCAACTGCAGGGAAGAAGAGGGTGGTAGAGGAAGGAAGAAGGAAGAATTCGACGTCTGAAGTCGATTTGTCTGCAGCAGCTGAACAGACAGGGAAGAAAAAGGAGAAGGTTTCTGAAATGCCTTTTACACCAAGGCTACCTTTTCCTCACAGGATGCAACAGTCCAAGGTCGATCAGCAGTTTGGTAAGTTCTTGGCTATGGTCAAGAACCTTGAGGTAACAATTCCATTCACAGATTTAATTACCCAAGTGCCTGTTTATGCCAAATTTCTGAAAGACATGATCACTAAGAAAAGAGATTTTGGGAGGGTAGAACGTGTCGCTCTTACTGAAGAGTGTAGTGCTTTTATCCAAAATAAAACCCCACCAAAGTTAAAAGATCCTGATAGTTTTTCTATACCCTGCCATCTTGGACCTATTTTTATTGATAAGGCTTTGTGTGATTTAGGTGCTTCTGTTTCCGTTATGCCATTGTCTGTTTATAAGAAACTGAACATGGGAGCACTTAAATGCACACAAATCACTTTACACATGGCGGATCGTTCTATAAAATACCCTCTAGGTGTTTTAGAGGACGTTCCTGTTAGGGTTGGGAAATTCTATATCCCTGTTGATTTTGTGGTGTTAGATATGGATGAGGATGCCCAGATTCCTATTATCTTGGGTAGGCCATTTTTGTGTACTGTTGGTGCTGTCATTGATGTCAAGTCTGGGTCTTTAACTCTGAGTGTTGGTGATGATAAAGTGATGTTTAAACTAACCAATACTGTTAAGGCACCTATGCTTGAACAATCTTGTTGCAGGGATGAGGTTTTGGATGAAGTAGGTGTGGAGAAGGTCCCAACTACACCTAAGGTTGGCTCACCGTCTGGAGGTATTATCAAGAACATTTGGAGAAGAAAGATATTTGATGAGGGTGACACTCATTGCCAAGCCCCTCCTATTTGAGAGAGGGAGGATTATGGTCGTGCGGGACCTTCATAAACCAGCGTTGTGCGAGAGGAAACTCGTATTCTTTCCCGTTTTCCTTTTCTTTTCATTTTTTTATTTTTTATTTTTATTTTTCTTCTTTTTGTGAGCAAGAGTGAGGGTACTAACATTGTTTTTCCTCTTAGCATAGTCCTTGTCACCTTTTGGCATTGAGGACACTTCCAAGTTCAGCTTGGGGGAGGAGTTTTGTTTGTATACTCTATCTCTTTTACTGCTTTCTAGGATAGATTTACTGCTTTCGAAAAAAAATCTGAAAAAAATCAAAAAAATATGGTTCCCATGACTGGTTTAGTTGCCTCCCTGTGCCCCTTGTTGTGCTCTATTTGAAAGTGTTTTGACTTTGTTTTCTGGATAGTTGGGCATCTGTGATCTTGAGGCTATGATTTGATGTTTAATTGCTATGATTTCGAGCATTTTTGGATTATACTAGACCACTTTGTGTTGCATACCTGAATTGGTTAGACTGTGAGGCCTCTTTGTAGCCTATTGGATTCATATTATTATCCAGTCTATTCTTGTGTGTTAGTTCCTCTTTAGTGGATTGATCTTGACTTTGACTTTGTACTTGTCTGATATTCGATGACTTGTAGCATTAGCTGTGATAGAGGCGTTCTTTTGTCTGATTCTTGAGCCTCGGAGTGAATCTTTGATATACTTTTATCCTCCTTAGCCCCGCTGAGCCTAATGACTTGTTTCTTGTTACTTAAACCCCTAATATGATCCCATGACCTTCATTTCATATTATTTCCAAGCCTAGCTTGGGGGAGCTTTTGTATGGGTTGAGTTTGAGATTGGTTTCTTGGTTTAGTTTGGCTGTTGAGGAATTTAAAAGTGTATTTGTTGCGGTTTGAGAGTGAGAAAAAAAAAGAAAAAGTAATTTTAGAGTTGCGTGAATGAAGTTCAGAAAAATGAAAGAAAAATGAAATAAAAGTTCAAAAGAATTCGAAGTTCTTTCATTCACGTATGTTCTTAAAGAAATATTCGCTTCATTGCTTGAAAATTAGGTTTGTTATGAGTTTGTCATTGATTTATGAGAGTTGGGTCACTTTACGTGGTTCTATGGTGTTGTTGGAAGTTGCGTAGCCATCTTAGGCTTTGTTTGAATGATTCATGCTCCCCCTTTCTTGGTTTTTCCACCACATTACCCAAAAGTATCCCCTACCTCTTACCTAAGCCCCATTACAACCCTACAAAGTCCTCTTGAGCTTGTGTCTGCATTGTTTATCTGATTGATTTCGAGTCAGTTTGTCAAAGTTAAAGAGTATGTCTGCTAATTGAGTCGACTTGACTAGGATGAGCGTCATTGAACCTTCTTAAACACACGAGAGTGTGAGTGGGAAGGGTATTTATGGTCGGGTTGGTGAGTCGGGCATATTCTTTGCCTGCCACAAGATGGAGAGGAGTGGCACCCTTGTGAGAGCCTTTTCGGGACTTGTATGCCTTGTGGATGCTTGAATTTGATAAATTGCTTGGATGATTGGTGGTTGGATGGATTTGATTAACCAAACTTGAATTATGCCTGCTTGAAAGATTCTTAGTCTTGAAAATGTTTTGAGCTTTGATTTGTTTTTATCTATGGGGTGAGGCAATCTATTCCATGTTCATGTTCTGTTTGCTTGAGGACAAGCAAAGGTTTAGCTTGGGGGAGTTTGATATGACGTATTTATATAGAGTTTTCTCCCTTATTTACAAGCTAATATGTGCGTCATTGGAGCTCTTCGGATTTATTTTGTGCTAACTATCGTATATAGTTGTGGTTTTGTGTTTTAGTGTTGAATTGCAGGTTTTAGGGAGTTTTCTCCTTATTCCCGAGCTATTTGGAAGCAACCACGACTTTACGAGATGTTACGAGGCATGTAGGATGGCTCACGAGCTTTATGGGTAGTTTAGGAGGTCCCTAAACCTCTAAACGTGAAGAATTGAGAGCCAAAGAGTTAAAAAGGAGTTTTCCGTACTCTGATCGGGCAAAAATGGCCCGATCGGGCGAAGATATTGTGATCAGGTAGAGAAGTTGCGGACCCGATCGGGCAAGGCCTGCCCGATCCGATCGGGCGAACATCCATGTGCCCAGACCCGATCGGGCTGGCCCAAAAAAAAATCACTTTGATTAAAGTTGGCTGCTGCTGCGTTGAACAATCAAAAGAAGCGTGCTGGACTTCACTGCTATTGGCCCGATCGGGCAAGCACACCCGAAGCCCATCGAGTGGCTGACATCAGGCCCCTTTGCTGATTGCTAGGTTGCGTACTAAGTAAACAATTATGATGGGCCCACATGCTGCAGCTGTCACGCATTAGGGGAGTGCATGCTGCTGTTTTGGGCGAGCAAGGATCAAGCACTGGGCTTTGTTGCTTCGCGCCCGATCAAGGACCCGATCGGCCCACTGATCGGGTGAGGCCCAAATTTTGGGTTTTGCTGCTGCTGGATGCTACGTTTCAAGGAAGGAAATGTTGGAATTTTTTACTATGGACCCAATCAGGTGGCCCTTTGCCCGATCGGGTCCCATGCTCGTCTACGCGATTTTTATCTTTTATTCTCCGCATTTAATTAGACTTTGGGGGTATTATAAATACATTTTCCTCATTATTTTAGAGACACTTTTTTATTCTAGTTTTACTCTAGTTTATTTCTCATAGTCATTAGCTTAGTTTAAACACTTTAGATTAGATTAATGGTGATTGAACCTATTCGATTTCAATAAAAGTTCCTGCTTTCTGTCAATTGGTATTCTTTCTTACCCTAATCTCTTTTATTATTCTCAATTGCTTAGTTTATTTATTTAATTATTCATGATGCAATTGTTAGGGTTTTATATTAGTTTTGTTGTTGTTAATTCGATTATGAGTGAGTAGTTCCCTTTCTAGGGTGTTAGATAGGAAAGCCATGTTTATACCATGATTGTGATTTAGATTTCTATCAATTTCTAGGGCTTGATTTGGGTTATTGTGATGTGGTTTGTTCTTATTGAGTAATTAATGTCAGTGTACAATTTCATTGATTGCTTTTGGTTAATAGTTGTTTGCACAGATCCGTCTTACGACTAAAAGCCTAGGACACGTCAGTAGTTCTGATTACGTTAGTGAACATGCGGCGTATGTTGAATTATGAGCGTTGAGTCTTAACCATAGCTCAACATGGGCTCTAATCCCCCGACTCTTGACTTAGGTTTTGATAGTAGTTGACCCTATCTGATTGGTATAAGCATGGTGGACCAACCTAATACCCTAGGTTTTAGTCCATAGTTAAATCCTCAATTTATTCCGTCTTCTGTAGTTTAATCATTAGTTCAGTTAATTCTTATCTGATTTCATCTAGAGTAGCTGATTGATTGAATATTAATTTAGAAACTCTGTCTCCCTGTGGATTCGACCCTGCTTCCATTGACTACTATAGTTAGAGGACTGTAGGTTTATCTTTGAATAGGTGACACGACTAAACCCTATCAAATTTACCAAGTTAGCAACCTAGGTCGTAAGAAGTTTAACATGATAAACAGTGAAGAAGCTAAGAAAGGGAAGTACCTTGGCCAAGAGTTGAGACAAGTAGCCCACGTGTCCAGCCGTGGCCCCCATCAGACTGTCGACGTACTCATGAGGGAAGGTGTCATAAACATCCTTCTTTATTTTCTTCCTCTCAACCGAGGAGTACTTAGCAAATGAGGGGATGGCCTCGTCGTGCTCAAAAGCCGACTCATCCACGGCTGGAGCTTTTCCCTTATCTGAAAACGATGAAGCATCAGTTCGGCGTATAGGGATGACCACTGCAAGCTTGTTGGACGGATTCATCGATCGTCCACCAACCCGCAGCATGCTGACAATGTTGGAATAGTATAACTCACCCGACGAGGCGGACTTTGTCCTGAATTGATGAGGCATTTTCCCCACCAGCCTAGCTACTGACCCTGAGTAGGCCGAAACACCAGGATTTAACGCGTCCGAATTTGACAGCTCTTCATAATTCAAACCAGCTGCGTCCAGCTGGTTTTCCACATCAATGGGACTGGACGATCCTCCAGCTCCCAGTGTAACGGCCGGTGGTGGCAGGACCACCGGATCAGTAGGCTTTCTCCCTTTCTCGCCGGAAGGGATAGGTGCCCTACGGACAGACGAACTCGCCTGCCCAACCCTCTTTGCCGGAGCAAAGGACTTTGGTTTTGGTTTTTTAAGGGGTGAAGCTTGTTCCCCTGAAGCAGCTGGCCGCTTCTTCGACGAAGCCGGCTTGGCAATAGCTGGCCTTGCGTTGGTGAATTTTTCTGCACAACAATTAACCAAGTCACATTAATATCCAAAACCTGAAGATGGTACCAAGAATAAAACCGACCAGAACAACTCTTCATCCAGAAAATTCACCTAGAACCAACCAAAGTCTGTTCAATGAAGGAAGTCGTCTGTGGCCAGACGTTTTCCTTCTAGAAACCGCCTTCGGTCAGAAACGTGTCAAGGACGAAGATATACACCAACCAAAGGTTGTTCAGTGAAGGAAGCCGACTGCACCCAGACGATTTCCTTCACGAAACTACCTTCGGTCAGAAAGATATAAAGGACGAAGATCTAAAATGGATCAAAGGCCATTCAGCAAAGAAAACCGTCCACCCTGACGTTTTCCTTCAAGGACCAACCTTCGGTCAAGAATAGGACAAAGGTCCGGACGAACACAAACCCGACGGGTATGCAATAAAAACTATCCATGTCCTATCACCCACATGGGTTTTCACATCCGTCTCATACCCACCATACCAACCCCAACATCCACCATACCCTCCTCAGCTTCCGATACCCGTCTTAACATACGTCGCATGTTTATTAATGTGTTTGCTAATTTTTGTTTAAAAAATATGTAAATAATAAATAAATTTATTCAATATAGTTTTTATTAAAAACTAATTAATTAGTACTTAGGAGGAGGAAATGAAGCAGGGCGGACAAGGATGGGACGGGGCCGTAAGGGGTGGGGTGGCTACATTCTAAACTTTACGCCCGCCCCATCAACCATGACGGGGATAATTTTCATCCCCATCCCTGCCCAGGCCATCACCCATGAAACCTTCGTTATCCCCCTTCCTCGCCTAACTAGGGCGAATGCGGGGTGGGTATGCACGATCCTCCACTGCCATCCTTACCCATCACTACTTTCCTATAGAAACTTCTCATATCTTGCTGCTTTTACTTTTTTGCTTCCAATATATTGCACTTATTTAGAGAGCATGCTGAAGGAAGTTCACAAGATTATCTATTTTTGCACAACTTGCATCATCCACTGCGCAACCAACGCCATTAGTTGTAATTTCTTTATCACTAGACTTTTATGCAAATTCTGATCTAGTTGTCCCGCGTCCAACCAGCGCCATCAAATCTAAGCTTTGTAGATCGTTTTGCAAATATTCTAATGAACAACTTCGATGGATCTAATCATCTCAAAGCCTTTACAATCTAAGAAAAGAGGGAACCGAAGTAGAAGGGAAAGTGCAGGGGTGGAGGGCAGTGCTAGGGGATAGTAAAGGGATATTTTTGGCTTAATCAAATGTAATAAAATTGAGTTTTGATGCTTCTTTCATATACAATTGTTTTTGCCTCAATTTATAACAAAAAATGCAAAAAAAAGATCTACTATTTTGGGCTTATCTACTATGGTCATGAGAGGAAGCTAGATCAGTTAACCATTTAACTGTTCAGACCTTCCTCCCATGATTGGACTAGTTCAGTGCTCAACTAATCCGGTCATGGGAGGTGGATCAGTTCAATTATGCGTTAAATGGTTCGGACATGGACCAAATCAGTTAATTTGTGTTAATTTCAAAGTTAACTGATCTAGACCAAATCAGACCAGTTAAGGCCAAAATGCCAGGTGAGTTAGCATTTTTCCACTAGTTGTAGGAGGCTCAGAAGCGAGGTGAATATGCTCACGCCAATTTTCGAAGAATAGATCAGGGAAATAGAAAACTTCGAGCTCATCTCATTTAAGAGAGAAGAGATTCAAGGGGTGCTACACTCCATATCTATTCAACCTACTTATATGAAGAGATTCGGGACAGATAGAAAGATGATGGATTTATTAGAGAAACTCCAATATAAGATTCAATAGGTCAAGGCCTAGGGTTTCTAATAATATGCATATGGAAGTATTAGCATGAAAGGGAGATGGTGTATACCAGACATTAGGAAACTAAAAGAGAAATTTTTGAAGGAAGCACATAACTGTTTCTACTTGGTCCATCCCGGAAGGGATGAAATGATACAAGATCTTAAGAAATATTTCTGGTGGAAAGGTGAAAAGCGAGATGTGGCAAAATATTTGACTTGGCGAAAGGTGAAGTTTGATAGGTTGCGGATGTCCGGGTTACTACAAGCTCTCCAGGTGTCGAAATGGAGATGGGACTCAAATTATGTGGATTTTGTTAATGTCTACTCATGTCCCTAAAAGGGAGTGATTCGATCTGAGTGATTGTGCACTGCCTCACTAAGATGACACGATGTATTGAAATGAAAGAAATATGGAGCAAGAAATAAATGGTTGATGTATAGATGGCAATCATTATTTGCTTTTGATGGAACTAGGGTGAAACTTTTTCTCCCATCAACCGCTTACCACCCGCTCCATCACCCATTTCTTATCATTTTTTATAGTAGTATAACATATTTCCTTTTGATCATTATTTGCATGTTTCAATAAACTTTGCTTACGTTTATTTAACATGAAATTAACGTATAAAATTGTGATTTTTACAAAGTTGATTAGCTTTTTCTTGTTAAATTCTCTTGAACTGATAATCACCTAGTCCATCCATTTTACCCGCGAATGATGGATGAATTGAATACGAGTGATAGTCTTTTTGGATGACGAATGGATGGATAAGAGTTGGTGTAAACGGGTGATGGATGGGGGTGCTTTTTCACTTGACCCAAATCCCAACCATCGCCATCACATAGTTGAACCATATGTGCGAGGGATAATAAGATTACGGGTCCATTCTTTTCGTCTGATTTGATCCGAAATTTTCTGATCTGATTTGAATTTTTCTAATCTAATCTGAATTTTTCTGATCTGATCTGATCTTATTATAGTTTTTTTTTGTTTTTATTATTTTAAGATTTGATCTGAACGTTTTTTATCCGAAATTTTTTGATCTGATCTGATATGTAATTTTCTAATCTGATCTGTTTTTTTATCTGATCTAATCTGATCTAAAATTTTCTGATCGGATGTTATCATATTTGAATTAAACATTAAATTACTTAAACAAGTCGAAAAGAACATAGTACATCGGGATACCGATTACCGACCACAATCATATCAAATAGGGATGAGGGGGACAAACCCAATGGGCATGCCCACCGCCCATTAGGACCTAATATCGGGCCTGTGGAAGCAAAATAAGCATGGGCTTAAATAACCCTAATTTCTAATCGAGCCTTCATTTATAATCTGCTTCAATAACTCACAGTAAAAGCTCAAACCCTAAAAACCCAAGCCGGCGCAGAGAAAGAGCAGAAGAAAAAGACTCAAACCGCAGCCATGGGTAATCTATCAATCTTACTTCTCTCCTTCACCAAAAGCTTCATATTTGAGTATTAATGGTGATAATAATAATAATAATAATAATAATAATAATAATAATAATAATAATAATAATAATGATACTGCAGGTAAGGTACACGGTTCATTGGCCCGTGCCGGGAAGGTGAGAGGTCAAACCCCTAAGGTTGCCAAACAGGATAAGAAGAAGAAGCCTCGTGGACGCGCTCACAAGCGCATGCAATACAATCGTCGTTTCGTTACCGCCGGTATGCTCTTCACCTTCAATTGCTTTTATGTGTTTATTTTTGTCTTTGATATTTGAGATCTAAGTTTTTGTTGGTTTTTTTCTTTGTGGAATATGCAATGTAAGTATTAAGTAATTGTGGTTGTAAATTACCAATTAGCAGAGCAAGGTCATTATAATTTGAAAATGATGCAATCTTGCATTGAAAGCAACTATGTTGTTTGTGTTTCTGTACTAGACCTAGTGTTTATTGTTTGTTGTTGGGTATTGCTATGTTCACTTAACAATTTCATTTACTGCCATCATTACAATTGAAAGTAATCGGCCACTTTGTGTTTCTAAGATGTGCTCTTCTTTTAGTTTCGACTGACTCTTTTAGGTTTTTTTATCTGATAATATAGGTCATTAGCTAAGAAAATGGTTTTGGTAGATTTTTGGGGTTATTGACTAAATCAGAGATGTTCTTCTTTAATATGTCTGAGCTTATTTTTAGATCTAAGTTTCTTGTTTTCGAATGCATGTGTTAATCAACGGAAGTTGAAAACCGCCAATTAGCAGAGCAAGGTCATCAAATATATATGATGCAATCTTGCATTGAAGGTTGGCAAAATGAAACATTGGGCGATTCTCCGTGCCTTTCGAACTTGATGCTTGCGTCGATTATGGCCTCGAACAAATTGCTACATATTGTCTCTTTTTGTTCCTTTTCTTACATCATCTTTTTAAAAAATAAACATCCTTTTTGTGCTCCCAAAGTATTCCTTTTAAGTTTTAGCCGGTACTCTTCGGTATTTACTTGGAAAATGTCAATGAGCTGAGCAGGATTTCGTAGTTGGTGCTGCAACGTTCATTCAAATCATGCAAGTTTTTCGTTGACTGTTGCTGAAATTACCTGTTAGGGCTAATTTGTATTTGTGTGATTGTGTTCCTTATTTGTCGTTGAAGATGCCAATTTGCAGAGTAAGGTCATTAAGTCAGAATGATGAACCTTGCATTGAAGGTTGGCTATATAAATATAGGGTGATTCTCCGTGCCTTTCGAACTTAGTGCTCGTATCAATTGTGGCCTTGAACAAATCACTACATCTCACCTTTTTTTCTATATATATTTCTGAAAACCAGCATGTTATCCGTAATATGAAGACCGTTTGTTGTGGGCATTGGCTGGCTATTCACTTGTTTAATACTTGTTTCAAGTGGCCTTGGCTTTAGACTTGGATTTCATTATGTGCTTGAATGTCTTGTTCTGATTTTCATTATGTCACATTTGGTTTCAGTTGTTGGATTCGGCAAGAAAAGAGGACCAAACTCATCAGAGAAGTAAAATAGCAAGTTGTGAACTCCTGCTGCAACAATTTCTTTTCTTTTTTCTAGTATTAATGGCTTCTCAAGTAGCAAGTAATACACTGTGCATCCTGAATTCACTACCTTTCCAGTGTTTGAGCTTTTTGTGTAGTTGGAAGATGGAAGGCTTGGACTCTTCTTTTTCTTTTTGATAGGAACATATTTCATCACCATAGCATGAATTGATTATCTATCTGAATTCTGAAGTTAATTGCTTAAGCAGTTTTTCATGCTTATAACGTAAGAACCACGTTTCCCTCATAGTTCCAGTCTGCCATACTTGTGCCGTGGGATTGGATTTAGAATTTGTAATCTTTAAGCTTTTGTTAAAACTAGTGCAGAGGTTCCAGTTTGGGAAAAATCTTTTGCTGATAGATTGATATGCTATTGTTACTTGAAAGCCTGCCTCTTGATTAATTAAATTGATTTTTCTATGGTGATTATCAACTTTGAAAATTTTCTTCGCTGGATATATAATAGTGAAGAGTTAAATCGCGAAAGTGGCCGTCATAAATGATTTAATTTAGGGAAATTTCCAATGGTATACCTATACTTTTGCGAAATCCCAATGGTACACCCAAGTTTTTTGAAATCCCAAAAATATACTCGAACTCATAATAAACTCCCAACCATGACTTTAGTAACAAAAACCGTTAAGTACTACTACCTCACTCACGCACCCACCTACTACCACCATCACACCTTTGCCATCACCTCCCATCCACCACCGCACTCAACCGCTTTACATACCACCCACCGCAATACCTCCTGAAATCAAAACCCAAAACCAAAACCACTCACCGCAATATCTCCCGAAACCAAAACCAACCTTAATCTGCCACGCCGAACCCCAACCAGAAGCCCTTTCCAACAACCTTTGATTCGAACCCCAACGCAGAAACCCTACCCCTGTTTCGAGCCTTTAACACCATCCCAACTCCCTAATTCGAACCTTCCCCAGCCATCGCACTGCACCCAACCCACTGGAACACCGCCACCGCCACCAACACGAAATCACCAGCCACCACAGATTGTCCAACCCAATGAAACCACAACCGGTCCTGATCGAAACACAGCCAAATCGTCAACCAACACTAATTCTCCAATCACAGATTCGGCAACAAACAAATCACCAACTAATCGATCTACCCAATTGAAATCACAATCACAAATCTACCAAATCGAAATCACAAAAGAGTAAGTGCTGATTGATTTCGAAATGAAGATTCAAATGTTTTTGAAGGTGTTGAATTCGAATTGGATGAGTTGGTAGTGTTGGGCTTTGCATGGTGGTTGGGAGGGTGGCCTGCGAGGGGAGTGAGAAAGGAAGGTAGTTTGGAGGAGAGAGATTGGAATGGTGCAGGTGGGAGGAGAGAGATTGTGATGGTTTTTGAATGGCGGTGGTGCTGGGTTTTTATGGTGGCTAGCAGCGGTGTTTAGGGGAGATTGGTGGTTTATGGTGCCAGAAGGGGAGGTTGGTGTTGTTTGTAATTTTTTTTTCTTTTAAATTTCCTAACCAAGGTTAACAAACACTTCAATTTAACGGAATATTCTATTTTTTAACAGAAAATACATAGTAATGTCACGGTTGGGAGTTTATCATGAGTTCGGGTATATTTTCGGGATTTCAAAAAACTTGGGTATACTAGTGGGATTTTGCAAAAGTATGGGTATACCATTGGGAATTTCCTTTTAATTTATCAATATATCCAAAACAAAAATTGAACCTTCTCCCTTTCTTTACCCTTATTTTGTTCTCCCACAAACATCAGGCAATTGGTTCGTCTTCAAATCCTCATTCCTCACACAGTCACTTACCCACGAATCATCATTGGTAAGAAATTAAATTCAACAAATTAATAACAAAAATGCTACATTATATTGCAGTAATGCCTAAAACCAAAAGGTTAGTTTTGTTTTTTTTACGTTGGTGAAGAACTGGTTTCCTCCTTGGGTGAATTGATTCCGGAGGCCGGTTTCTCCATGGTTGAAACGGTCCTGAAATCAGTTCGCCAGTGGTTGAACCGGTTCACCCATGGAGGAACTGATTCCCAGGAACGGTTCATCCATGGAGGAGCCGGTTTCTAGGTCTGGTTCTCTTTTATTGTTTCACCAATTGGTTGTGATTATTGAGGATTGTTGAGAGAGGACCAATGCTCTGCAATTGGCCTATGTGATCAATACTTTCATAAAGCAGGAGTTGGTTAATAAACTGCAAGAATGAAAGTATTGTTGGAGTATTCTATGGAGCTTTCATTGTATTGTGGAGGTTGGGGGAGTAACAGGAAGTTATATGCAAGAATAAATGGTTTGGTTTCCCATTCCGTTTCTTTGTTTATTTTGTGTATTTGCTTATGAGTGCTATAATTAAATTAGATTAGATTAGTCTTTTTAATTAAGAGTGTGGGCGTTGTTTGTATTTTTGTGGGTGTATTTTAACAACCTCTTATATAATATGGAGGTTCACTTGGTTACTTATTCATGAAATATATTTAAATATGATTATGTAGTAGTAATTTACAACATTGTTTCTAATAAAGAACCACATATATAAAAAAAAATTTCCTCTTCATCACCACTTTCAACTTATCTAGAGCTGTCAATTTAGATTCATTGGTTGGTTCAAAATAGGTTATGTTGGTTCAAGTCATATTTTGTTAGACTCCTAGATGGATTGGGTCTAGTTCGGTTAGACTCTTAGGAAAATTGGGTCGGTTACCGGTTGGGTCAAGTTGGATTTAGGCCTTTCTGTTTTAGGTTTGGTGGGTTATGCTGGTTAGCCTCGAGTTTGGGATAAAGATTTGGGTGGTGAACCTTTGTTCGGGATATGTCTTGGTTGGGGTCAGCCTCGGATTGAGTTATGCACGGGTCGGATTAACTTTAGATCAGGTTGTTTGTGATTCACGTTGGCCTAAAATGCGTTATGTTCGGTTCATGTCGACCTTGGATCGGGTATGTACGGGTCGAATTAACCTCAAATCGGGTTATGTTCGAGTCGGGTCTAATTTGGGCTGATCAACTTTGGATCAATTACTTTCAGGTCGGATATGTCTAGATCATGTCGATTTGGTTCATGTTTGTCTTAGGTAAAGTCTGTTATATGTTAAATTCGGGTGAGATTGTTTTTGCGGTAGCTAAATTTGGATTAAGGTAACATAATCGGTTATTATTTGTCACGTGTCATTACTTTTGTGATGAACGATTAAAATTTTTATTAGATATTCTGATTTCTCTTATTTGTGTTATTCTTGTGGAATGTTAATACCAAAATGTTAATACCTCCGGTTTGGTTTTCCCCTTTTTTGCAGGTTCGAAAACGAAGCTACATCTCTGCACAAGCCTCCCAGAATTCATCAACCCTACACCTGTCCATCATCCGGACAAAAACCGTTTACGAAAAGTAAACAGGAAACATTTGGCGCCGTCTGTGGGGAGGCGTGGAGATGACAGATTGCAATTCGTCCAACCGAGGACAAAGGATGAGTCCTTATATACAAGTCAATGACACAGTCGATGATGAACGTCCACCTAGGGGACGGGACGGTCAGCGACAAAACGATCCAGTTGGAGCAGTTTTAGAGCCCAATCCTGCTCTTCCGGTCACGGCGGTTCATTTAGAAAATGCCCTGAATGAGTTTCAGGCCAAGATGGCCCAAGTCGTCCAGGAGCAGATTAAGAGCAACATGTTGTTCTTCCGAGTAGGCCCCCAGCCTGATTCTAGGCCTACTCCTAGAAGAGGAGCTTCTCAAGAGAATGTAGCTGGACCAAGCGGTGCTAGACGACCAGAGGAAGCCCAAAGGTCATCTAGAGTAAGGCAGCCTGCTCATAGTGAGCAACCACGTCGTCTAGACTGGAATCTAGTTGTCACCAACCCGGTGAACAGACAAGTAGACGGTCGTCGAATGGAAACTGAAGCTAGGGAGTACTTGCTAGCAAAGAGGGTAGCGGCCCAACAATGGTCGGCTACTGGATCAACGCCATACTTGCAGGACCCCACTCTGAGGATCCGGAGTCACACTATGGAGCAAGGAAGGACCCCGTCTATCTATGAGCCTCGTCAGGAACGAACGGTGGTTCAGCCCAATGTTTACCGGAGGACTTCTCAGCAGAATGTTTATAGGCGGGGGTCCCAGGAGGTCAGTTCGTCAAATCCAGTTCTCAGGGAATGCCAGAGAGATACAGTCCCAGTTGATGCACGCTTCAGGGAGCTATGCATAGGTTGGCCGACGCCTTTCTCAGCCAGAATAATGCAAGCTCCTCCATGTGCTAAGGTTAACCATTGATCCGTTCGATGGCACTACGGATCCAGATGATCATCTTTCAGCATACAAACATCAAATGTACGTCCAGGCTGTGGACGATGCTACATGGTGTAAGAACTTCCCAACTACCCTGAAAGGGGTCGCTTAGAAGTGGTTTAACAATTTACCTGCAAATTCCATCAACAACTTTACTGAGTTGAGTTACTCATTTACTAGTCACTTTGTAGCCAATCGGCAGGAGCAGAAGACTAGTATTCATTTGGGGAAGATTGTCCAAGCCCCAAAAGTGTCTCTGAGAAGTTTTGTGAAGAGGTTTAATCTTGAAGCTCTCCAGATCCACGACTTGAATGCTGGTGTAGCATTTGATGCATTC
The DNA here is from genome assembly GCA_947645195.1 of Patellifolia procumbens. Lineage (NCBI taxonomy): Eukaryota > Viridiplantae > Streptophyta > Magnoliopsida > Caryophyllales > Amaranthaceae > Patellifolia > Patellifolia procumbens. The sequence continues at coordinate 5,009,763 of CANSGD010000406.1, forward strand.
ATTCGAGGACTCCGTCCAGGAAGCTTTAAGTTCGACCTAGTCAAGAAAAAAGTAAACACTTTGGCCGAAGCTCTAAGGGAAGCTGATGAGTGCTTATTTTTGCATATTTTTACCCTTTATTATGATATTTTTAATGTCGTCTGTTATGTTATCTGGGCTAAATATTATACTTTTGTAATAGTTTGGGTCTAATCACTTATTTGTTATTTTAGCGCTTAAAAGATATATTTGTATCTATTGTATTCATTAAGTGATGACCCATTTATACTAAAGTCGAAATATGTGTTTAATTCGTGTTTTATAAAATGTGCAGGAAGGTTGCCGTATTTTGGTCATATCTCACTCATACGGAGTCGGAATGAGACGATTCAAGCGGCTATGGAAAGCTGAGATTTAGAACTACAACTTTGTCTGACTAAGCCAAAGGCTAATTCGATCATCTGCTAGGTCGAAATTGCGTTACACACAAGCAGTCCATGAAGAATTTATATTGTGGGCTTGGGTCCATGCATTTTCACTCGCCAACAAAACAAGCCAACATCTTTCATTAGCAGTACAGCACCGAAGACCAAAGCAAAAGGGCTTGTGTTTTTATGAAAACCCTTTTATAAAGGGGAGAATATAAAAGGCAGCAGCTGTAATATACTACCTCCGTTCTATATGTATTGCAATATTTGATATTTTGCACTATTCATACACTACTCTTTGACCTTCTTTTGTGATTTATACACAAGGATAAATATAGCCATGTGGGATCTTGTTAGATTCGTCTCGATATATGCTTAGTTAATATCAACTTTTTATAATTTTTACTTAAATAAAATTAGAGATATTAGCTTCTAAAGTAGTGCGTTGGGAGACGTAAAACTCCCTATGTTGCAATACATATTGAACGGAGGTAGTAGAAAACAGAGCAGATAGCAGTAGAGATTTTTTAGAATAATTTTAGGGTTTAGTTAAACACTGGTTTTCTTTTTCTTGAATGATTTTGATAATTTGCCATTGCCGGTGGAGTGACAACAACGGCAAAGCTTAGTTCAATTTTAGTATTCCATATCTAGTTTGTTAATCAAGTTTGGTAATTTCGTTCCTTTCTTTAATTAATTTCAGTTTTATTATACTGGAATTTCCTAATTCCCAAGCCTTTGCGTTATTTTCATGGACAGGGCCGGTTCTGAGGGTAGGCCTCGAGTGCGACCGCCTAGGGCCCAACTCTTCAAAGGGCCCAAATTACAAAATGTCATATATATAGTAAAAAATTTGCTTCAATGCGGGGATACTCCGAGAATACTGAAGAAGAAAAGAAGAAAGAGAATATTTAGGGACCTTTATTACTTTCTTTTTCCTAAACTTTCACTTCCTAATTTTGATATTTTGCCAATCTCATGAACTTCTTCGTATATTCCCAATAATTCCACCTTTAATTCAAATGGAAAATATTATTTTCCCCAAAAGGTTCAGCAATTGCAAATTTTTGTCCAATATTCTCATTGAATAGCGATAAAGAATTTTATCATATATAATTTGTACAATACCACACTCCAATTCATATTAGTTTCAATCATCTAAAACAATTTTACTAAAAAAAATATTCTGATCAAGGAGCTTTGAAAATCAATTGAAAAACTATTATCTATACTGAGTAAGTCTTGGGATAGACCATTAAGATCAAAAGGTTTTAATTCAAAGTAACAAGGTTTTAGCTCATATAATCATTGAGGTTTTTACTTAAAAGCATAAGTAGTGCTAAAATTTTAAAACTTTGGACTCAACCTTACCATTTTAACTTAAACATCATACTGTCTATCCATGTACTCACCGTCAAACATAAGTCTCTGTATTAATTTTGATATTTGATTTCTTCTTGATTTTATTTTTGAATGACGTTGTTTCGTAATATCTTTACACATTCTATAATTTTTTTCCCAATATTTTTATTTTTTTGAACAATTTTTTTCCTTTTCAAATTCTTATTTTTCATATGGGTGTTTGGGTATTTTTCATGGATATACATAGTTTTCTCTTTTTGGTGATAAATGATGACCTTAACATGGGAATGACTTTTAGATTATCGGCAACGATGGTGAAGTTCAATACTTATGCCAATTCTTTTGAGAAAAAGAAGTTATTAAAGAAATGAACTAAAGCGTATTAATAGTACTATATTTCTAAAAGGCAAATGCCCTATTTGTTTTTGCATAGTTTTGAGACACAACTTCAAAAATTAATATCTAATTTAAGATATATGAAGAAAAAAAATCTATATTTTTGGGGCCTATTTTTGGTTTTTCGCCTAGGGCCCCCAAAATGTCAGGAACGGCACTGTTCATGGTTCTTTATGATGTTAATTCTCTAATTACTTTGAGTTGTCAATTGTCTTATTTTTGGAGTTACAGTAGCCTTAGGTTTGTGGTTAGTGCTTGTTTTCTTTATTTTCGTTTTGAGTAATTCATTGTTGTTAGTTTCAATCTTAGTTAGTTTGCTATCTTTATTTTCTTGTTTTATTTTCCAATTATTGATTTCTGTCTTGGTAGTAGTTTCAATTGGTTTTCATTGTTATAGTTCATATAATCGAGTGGGTAATTCGACTTAATACAACATCTCTGTGGGATCGACCCGTATTTGCTAGTTGTACTACATTGTACACCGTGCACTTGCGGTACTAGTTTTTATTCATACAAGTTTTTGGCGCCGTTGCCGGGGATGTTTAGTATTGAGTTAGATTACCCAATTAATGTTCTTGGTTGCTTATTTCTTTATTAGCTCCATAATGTTTTTCCTTAAGTACTTTGCTTATATTTCTTGTTGGTTTAAAATTTTCGAGTCGTCTTTATTAATTTCTTAAACAAAAAAAATCTGTTTATTCTATTTGATTTATGAAAGTTTAAAGTGCTTAGCGTAAGACCTGTTTCTTGATTGTTAGTGTTATTTGTAATAGGGTCTCCAATAATATTTGTTAGGTAGTCCTTAATATTAAATATTAGTATTACTTGGTTTATTGGATTGCATCCAGATTTTAGTATTGACTACTACTTGTTTTCAATATTCTGTCATCGTTTTTCTTGTCGTAGGATAGTTTTAAATGGCTGATTTCTATTTTTCTCAATTCGAGCAAGAGGTGTTTTGGAGATACATAGATAGACTTAAAGCTTATCTGGCACGATGTGGTGATCATGGTTTAGAATGATGGGAAGTGATTAAAATTATTTATGAGGGTCTAAATCATGAGACTAGAGCTAATGTGGAGTCTCTTTGTGAAGGGGGGTTATTATCTAAGACTATAGATTAGGGTTGGTGCTTCTTTGAATGGTTTGTACATGAGACATATGAATGGGAGTCAACGATGGATCTTAATTTACATTCAAGACCTTTATATGCAAAACCGTCTCTAGAAAAATTCAACTTTTATGAACGTCCGACTCCCCCTGTTTATTGGTGTTCTTGTTGCCACTCCTCGGACCATGATACCTCTTATTGCCCTCATAATTATACCCAATGGTCATCAAGTAATTTCAATACCAAAGTAGTTAGCCCTATCGATGTTGAGTCTAATTATGCATTCTATTCTACTGACCAAGGTTTTTTGGGCTCTCATCCTTATTCAGACTCACATACTTCACCTAATTATACTAATGAGCAAAGTTTGAGTTCTACTTATAACGAGGATTTGGATTTGGAAGCTAAAGTTGAGGCCTTAGCTAGGGAGGTGAAAGAGATGGCCAAACTAGTGAGGAGTGATTTTAACACGCAAAACTCTTTGGGGCGTTCCACTGATTTTTTGGCAACTGAATCTGATTCTGCCACTTCAGCTCAATTATTGGAAGGACTAACAGAATCCTATCAGTGTTGTGAGTCTCGAACATTACCAAATTTTGAGGAGAATTGTTTAGAGCATAAGAAGAAGAATCAAATGGACAATATTGAGGTCCATGGTGATGAGTTACACCTTACTGATCACATACCATTTAGTTATGATGTAGCTAGTTTTAATACAGATGTAGATGATCCTGATTCGACTGAAGTTTTTGAGGATGAATCTTGTATTGAGCGTGAGATTTCTATTGTGCAGGAGTATTCTGCGAGTTGTGCAAGTCATGAGCACAGTAGTGAGATTTCACTAAATGTCACAAATTTGGATTCTCTTGTGGGTTTTGAGTGTGTAGGCCAAGACACTTCAGACATTTGCAGAAGCACAGTGTCTGTCCCGTTTTCGAGGATAATCTAGCAACTACATGTGATCTAGAGTATAATGAAATTGTTTCGAATGAGACTAGCCTAGTCCTCTCCTCAACCTTACTTGTTGCTCATGTACCAGGATTTAGATATCTAAATTGTCCCCTGAAGTTTTGTGCACTGGTTCCTGACAACTCCTCACTCTCATTTGGTTATCCTTCTTTGAACCAAAAGATGGCAAACTTTTCCAGAGATAACATATCAGATTTTGACTTGGTTCCAAGTAGTTTTAGTCTTGATATTACACATTACTCTAATAATTTAGACCACCAACTTGACGCGAACAAGCGGGTCACTCCATTAGACCCTTCCCATGATTTTTCTTCTGCATTTGATAAGCTAAAAAGAGCCTTAAATCTTAGCTTACACTACGATTTTCTGAATTTTAGTAGACTTAAAGGCTCTTCGAAATCATTTTTTCATGGTTCAACTTACACTTTTGCGTCCTTGTACCATCTGGTTTCTAACTATTCTTATCTGCATTTTTGCAAGGACCATTCTGCTACCTTTGACAAGTTGCTGCGTTCTTTGGTTCGGTATAAGTTGGGTTGGTAATCATTTTTGGTTCTTTGTTTGGGCTAATTCAGGTCTTAGCCCAATTAGGGTTCAAATGGCTAAATTATCCTCATCAACACTAAGCTAAGCCCATTATTCTTAAAAAGGCCCGTAATACTCTTTATTACGGAATTACCCTCGATTATCTTAATAATTACGGTTCTGTCATCAAAGTACCCTATAAATACCTGATTAGCATCATAATTTGGGGGGACTTTTTCTGATTACTCTAAACCTCCTTTTTCATACTTTCTCTCTACAGAAAAGTAATCTGACTTGAGCGTCGGAGAGGTGATCCCGGAACCACCCCCGGGGTAGTCTATCTTCGTTGTTTTGCAGGCTCTTGGACATCCTATTGCGGGCAAGCGGCTAAGACAATTCCCAAAATACCTTCATACAAATATAAATATCTCTGTTCCGGAAACAAGTTGGCGCCGTCTGTGGGGATTGTCAACAAAAAGCTATGGTTAGAACTAGACGCCCGCGGTCAACAGATACCATTAGGAGAGCACCTGTTCTATCCTCTCATCACGATCATGTGCTCGAGGAGATTATTCACCCCAACGGGGATACTCCCCATGAAGAAGTGGATGGCCCTCAGCCAGTCACACATCGAGATCTGGAGCAATTGGCTAGTAGGATCAACGATAACTTAGATCGTATTCTGAGGGCTCTCGTTCTCAACATGAGGGATGGAGGTGAAGGCCCTTCTCGCAGGACAAGAGACCCCCCTCATCCAAGGGAGACGGTTCACAGGCAGGAGGGATCCTCAACCAGGAACCCCCCTCAATCACAGCCATCACCACCCCCTCGGTCAGCTCAACTAGGAGATGCCAGAGAAGTTATCATTGAGAGACGGTTAAGACAAGGTACTCTTGATGCTCGGGATATCCTCAACTTCAGGCGTGACAACTCTCATCGTGAAGGACCCCGTCAACAAGAAGAAACCGAAGCTCAATCTCGATCTAGAGACCCCAATCAACTCTCTCGTCATGGATCAGCTAGAAACCATGGTACAACAGCAAACTCGACAACCTCTCATAAAAGACAAGCTAACATAACCAATCAAGGTGGAAGAGGGAATGAAATAAGGGCTCGTAGGAATACCCCTCAGCCAAGACATCGAGATTCCCCTCCGCCTAGGCTGACGGGGTTGGGAAACCTTACATCATTGACCCCCTTCAGTCAAGAGATCATGGAGACTCCCATCTTTCCTAAAGTCAAAATTCCTACTATTGACCCTTATGATGGAAAGACAGACCCTCAAGACCACCTCGCAGCCTACAAGGCGCAAATGAGTGTGCAAACGGGGTGCGAAGCCACTTGGTGTAGATTCTTCCCCACAACCTTGAAGGGTATTTCTCAAACTTGGTTCAGCAACCTTCAGCCAGGAACCATAACTCAATTCTCAAAGCTCTCGAGCTTATTCCTTCAACACTTCATTGCTGGAAAAAGACAAAGGAAAACGAATATCCACCTTATGTCCATCAAACAGGCGGATGATGAAAGTTTGAAAGAGTACATTCAAAGGTTCAATTCTGAATCCTTCCTCATCCCAGACCTTGAAGATAACGTTGCTTTCACTGCCCTCCTAGCCGGACTTAAGTAAGGAAAGTTCAAATGGTCTTTAGCTGAGGATGAGGTCTCAACATTCTCCGAGGCGATGCGGAGGGCTGAGAGGTTTATTCAAGCCTCCGACATCTGCAACCCCTCAACCGATCGAGGCAAGAAGAGAAGGAATGATGATGGAAATCAAGATAGAAACAAAAGAAATAGAAAGGTAGAAGGTGAGAGGGATGACTCTCGATACAGAGTCGATAGACGTGAAATTTACCTGGACATCAAGAACAAAGACATGCTCCCAAAGCCGAACCCCATGAGGACGTCGGCGGACAGGCGAGATAAAAGCCTCTTGTGCGAGTTCCACCGGGAGTGTGGACACACTACTGGAGATTGTAGAGAATTAAAAAGAGCTCTTGATAAGCTGGCGGATGAAGGAAAGCTTAATCGTTATTTGAAGTACCCCTCAGATAAGCGGGAAGGAATGCGAAAGGAGAATGAAGATCAGAGCCGCACCATCGGATGCATTCACGTCATATCAGGCGGGTTTGCCTCCGGAGGCCTAACCGGCCATGCCCGCAAGAACCACCTTCGGACCCTTCGACATCAAGTCCTTGAGGTCGCTCCCTCAGCAAGATCAAAAGGGCCTCGGATGGTGTTTGGTGATGAGAGTGGCAGAAATGTTCAAGTACCCCACGACGACCCTCTGGTGGTTGAAGTGAAGGTGGCCAATTCTCTAGTCAAGAGAGTTTTGGTAGATAGTGGAAGTTCAGCTGACATCATCACGTGGGATTGCTTGAAACAACTTCAATACAAGGAGGAAGATCTTTTACCCATCAACCAACCATTAGTTGGGTTCGGAGGACAATCCGTCTATCCCGTTGGTACAGTGAAGCTGCCAGTTCGATTGGGTGAAAAAGGAAAGGGAAGGAGCCTCCCCGTCAACTTTTTGGTAGTGGACATCCCTCTTCCATACAACCTCATATTTGGCCGACCTCTTCTAAATCAAGTTAAAGCTGCCATCTCAACCTATCAACTACTCTTGCAATTTTAAACCGATGATGGTTCAGTGGGGAAGTTGTATGGAGACCAATGCTCAGCAAGAGAGTGTTACGTTAACAGCCTGAAAAACCTTGGCAGTAACTCCTCACCAAAGGATGACGGGAAGTTGAAAAGAAAAGAGATGGAAGTGGATGAACCCCCTTCGTCAGTATTAAACATCTACATGTCAGAGAATCCAAAGCAATACGGACGTCCAGAGCCGGTAGAGGAAGATGATAAGGTCCCCCTCGGAGATGACCCTACTCGAAGTGTAAGAGTTGGGAAAAATCTAAGTCCAGATCTGAGAGAGTTCATCATTCATGTGTTGAGGGAGTATAAAGATGTATTTGCGTACTCGGCTGAAGAGATGCCAGGAATCGACCCCTCGGTCGTGACCCAAGAGTTGAACATCAAGGAAGGATTTAGGCCGATCAAGCAGAAGTTGAGGCATGCTGGACCCGAGAGGAATCAAGCGGCATCGGCTGAAGTCAAGAAGCTACTTGAAGCCGGCTTCATTAAAGAGTGCCAATACACTGAATGGCTCTCAAACGTTGTGCTTGTAAAAAAGCCTAACGGATCTTGGCGTATGTGTGTTGACTTCACGGACTTGAATAAAGTATGTCCGAAGGATGACCACCCCCTACCCAAGATCGATAGGCTGGTGGACTCAACTCCTGGCATGCTCTATTAAGCTTTATGGATGCAAATGCAGGATACCATCAGATCCCTTTGTCCGAAGAAGACCAAGTGCATACAACATTCATCACTAATCAAGGGGTATATTGCTGGAAGGTAATGCCATTCGGCCTGAAGAATGCGGGAGCTACCTACCAACGCCTAGTCAACAAGATCTTTCAGAAGCAAATAGGCCACAACATTGAGGTGTATGTGGATGATATGATAGTGAAAAGCAAAGAGGCTCTTGATCACATAGCTGATCTAAGGGAAACATTGGAAACCCTTCGAAAATATGGAATGAAACTTAACCCAAGTAAATGTGTCTTTGGAGTGCAAGGAGGAAAATGCTTGGGATTTCTAGTTGATCAGAGGGGTATCGACGCTAATCCGGACAAAATACAAGCTATCTTGGATATGAAGTCCCCTCGCAACTTGAAAGAAGTTCAAAGGTTGACAGGCTGCTTGGCGGCCCTTGGACGATTCCTATCGCGATCTGCGGATAGGAGTCTGTCATTTTTCAAGGCTCTCAAAAGGCCTAAATTCGTGTGGGATGAAGAGGCAGAAATAGCCTTCCAACGGCTGAAAGAGCACCTCGTAACAATTCCCAAATTGGCTAGTCCTTACCGGGAGAAACCCTTAATGTCTACTTGGCTGTTTCAGATCATGCCCTCAGCGCGGTCCTTGTAGCTGAAAGGGAACAAGGCCAACAACCTGTATACTTTGTAAGTCATGCACTGAGAGGGGCTGAATCAAGATACACCCCCACTGAAAAGGTGGTTTATGCATTGGTGATGGCTAGTAGGAAACTTAGGCCCTATTTTCAGTCACACCCTATCAAAGTTCTCACAAGTCAACCTATACGGAAGGTATTGGAGAGCAAAAACCACTCTACAAGAATGACGGATTGGTCAGACCAACTATCAGATTTTGGTCTAGAGTTTGAGTCGCGAAGAGCTATCAAGGGGCAAGCCCTGGCGGATTTTGTTGCTGAGTGCTCTCATAGACCACCTCCCTCAAACACAATTTCCCATTGGTCTCTATTTGTGGATGGCTCCTCTAGTAGAGTGGGTAGTGGGGCTGGAGTAATTATCACCTCCCCAGAAGGAGAAAGATTTGAGTACGCCATCAAATTCTCTTTTCATGCCTCAAACAACGAATCTGAATATGAGGCCCTCATACTGGGACTTCACTTGTGCCTCTCCATCGGCGTTAAATCTATCCAAGTCCAATCTGACTCTCAACTGATTGTGGGCCAAATCTCAGAAGAATTTGAAGTGAAAGAAGACAACATGAAGGCATACTTTGAAAAAGCTAAGAAATTAGTTGAGAAATTTCAAGAGTTCAACATCAAGCACATCCCTCGGTCTGAGAACCAACAAGCGGATGCTTTAGCCAAGCTGGCTAGTTCAGCTGAAGGAACCATGCCTCGGAACATAATGTGGGAGGTACTGGAGAGACCAAGTATCCACGAGCAAAGTGCTATGATGCTCGACCGAGGGGATACTTGGATGGATCTAATCATAGCATGCAAGAAAGGAGAACTCTCCACTGATGTTGCTGACTATCAGAAGATAAAGAAAAGAGCTGAGTGGTTCATCTTGTATGACGGGATGTTGTACAAAAAATCTTTCACACACCCCTTGCTCAAGTGTATCACACCAGAAGAGGGAGACTATGTATTGAGAGAAATTCATGAAGGAGCTTGCGGGAGCCATCAAGGAGGACGGACGGTTGCTGGGAAAGCACTGAGAGCCGGTTTCTATTGGCCGACCTTAAGAAATGATGCAATGAAACTAGTGAGAAGTTGTGAGAAGCGCGAAAAACACTCAAGCCTCCATCATTCACCAGCAAACGCCCTCACCGGAATCCAATCCCTCCTGCCATTTGATAGATGGGGAATGGACATCCTTGGGCCGTTTCCCACGGCCTCAGGCCAAAGGAAGTTCTTAATTGTGGCTGTTGACTACTTCACCAAATGGGTGGAGGTTGAACCCTTAGCATCCATCACTGATAAGCAAGTTCAACAGTTCATCTGGAAAAATATCATAACACGTTTTGGGGTCCCTCGGATGCTCATATCAGACAATGGTCGACAGTTCAGTAGTCGTCAAACAAAGGCTTATTGTGAACGTTTTGGAATCCAAACAAGGTTTTCAGCTGTTTGTAGGCCTCAAACAAATGGACAGGCAGAAGCAGCTAACAAGGTGATGCTTAATGGACTAAAAACAATGCTGGATGGAAAAGCAGGTGCATGGGTAGATGACCTTCCAGGAGTGCTTTGGTCTGTTCGTACAACTGAGAAAGAGGCCACTGGACATACCCCTTTTGCCTTGGTCTATGGAAGTGATGCCGTCCTTCCAGTCGAAGTCGGGATCCCATCACCCCGAGTAACTTTCTATAATTCAGAGAAAAATGATGAGTTGAAGTCTATCAATCTTGATTTGCTCCCGGAGATTAGAGGGGACCCCCTGCTCCTATCAATGGCTTACAAGCAAAGAGTCGCTCGATACTACAACAGTCGTGTCAAAGCAAGGCCTTTAACTCTAGATGATTGGGTCCTCAGAAAATGTGAAGCTGTTGGAATGCCCCCTGCTTTGGGGAAGCTAAGTCCAAACTGGGAGGGACCTTACAAAATCAAGGAGGTAATTCGTCCGGGAACCTTCCGCCTACAAACTCTTGAAGGAAAAGAACTCGCAAGACCTTGGAACGCAGACAACCTCAGAAGGTTTTATGCTTAGTCTTTAATTTACAATGATGTCCTAGGGGCAATAAGATATAAGATGATAGAATGAATGTTCATGTTGATTTAGCACATCATTGTAATTTTAAGTTGTGAATGAATGAAATGTCCCTCGGACGTAGTTAGCCCCCAGTTGAATGTATTCATACTTTTTTACTCATGTTTTTCATCTTCATGATAATTAACGAAACACTCCTCCTAACCGGAGAAATAGATCCTTCATAACTGGACGACGTCCATCAGGCAGTTTGAGTCCTCCCCCTCAGCAATAAGGTTCCAGATTTTCCTAAGTATAAAGGAAGGCTCTCGGACACCCCCTCAACAATAAGGTTCCAGACTTTCCTAAGTATAAAGGAAGGCTCTCGGACACCCCCTCAGCAATAAGGTTCCAGATTTTCCCAAGTATAAAGGAATGCTCTTGGACACCCCCTCCGAAATAAGATTCCAGACGTTCCTAAGTATAAAGGAATGCTCTCGGACACCCCCTCCGCAATAAGATTCCAGACGTTCCTAAGTACAAAGGAATGCTCTCGGACACCCCCTCAACAATAAGGTTCCGGACTTTCCTAAGTATAAAGGAATACTCTCGGACACCCCCTCCACAAGAAGGTTCCAGACTTTCCTAAGTATAAAGGAATGCTCTCGGACACCCCCTCAACAATAAGATTCCAGACATTCCTAAGTATAAAGGAATGCTCTCGGACACCCCCAGAGATAAGTACCAATCTATCGCTTGGGGCTCATTTTTAGCCCCTGACAATACGCGAAGAATGCATCTCCCTTAACTGAGAGAAAGCATTTGGTCAGTGCACGGGCTCTTTCTTAGCCCCTCGTCAACACATAAATCACATGGGGCTCGGTTTGTAGCCCCTAGATGATAGAATCAAGGTGGTTCTTCATTCAAGCAAGGGAAGAAAAGATAACATTGCAATGAGATATATAGGCGATTCAATAAGCTATTGCTACCACAAATAGCAAATTCCGAAAGTGAGTGCAAAACCAAAGGCACTTTCATTACAACCAACTAAAGTTCAACAACACGAAGTTCAACATGTAAACAAATAAAGATAGATGGTGGTAAATCACCCTATGCTCAATCTCCGTAAATGGTCACATCGCCAAAGGTAGTCTACATCGAGGCCAGGGCTAACTCATCAGCTTGCCTCACCATCTCATCGTACTTGGCCTTCACATCGTCCCATGAAGCCCCAGGTTGAGATGCCTCAAATGCATCCCTCATTCTCCCCACCGCCTCATTGGCGCCGATATCAAAGGAGTCAGCTCCAATCTGGCTGCAATAATGAACATAGTCGGGAGATTTCTTCCAAGCTTCCACGGCCTCAGCATGAGCCTCATTCAACATCCGAGCACTCTGGCTAAGTTGCCCCTCGGTCAAGTGTAACTGCTTCTTCACTTCCATCCACTTCTCCTTGTAGTCCTCTTTTTCTTTCTTCAAGGTCTTCAACTTCTCTTTCCATGAAGACATCTCAGCATCCTTTGCCTCCATATCATCTTTGTAGCCTTTTGTGAGCCTATCTATCTCACATTCATGCCTTCGCACTTGCTGTTTCAAGTCAAAAGCTGTTTTCCGGAGTTCTGAACACTCCTTGCGTAGTGCGGTGGAATCATACAGCTCCCCATTGCGAAACCGCTCAGCAAGAACACTCATGCAAACAGAAGCCTACAAAACAACATATTTTGTTAGGAAAGCCCAACGAAGAAATGCAAGAAAAAATATGGGTTGGCGGACATACCTGCATCCAATGGTCATACATGCTGTCAATGGCGTTCACCCCTTCCCGCTGGACGAAGTCTGCGTCTTGTGGGCTGTGCAAGCAACTCACGACCTTACTAATCCGGGGGATTCTATCTTCCCAAGAAAGCTGTAGGAAAGGAGTAGAGGTGACTGAATGTACATCCCCTTGAGCACTAGAGCCTCCAATCTCAGAACGAGAACCACTCCGTGGGCGCTTACGACCCTCAGGCTCATCGTGAGGTGTGTAAGTAGGAGACCCTTGTGGTTGAGGGGTCGGAGCCATCACTCTTTCAGAGTGTGAGGGAGATGAAGGCAATATCACTGTTTTCTTCTTTTTCATTTTGAGTGGATTTTGCAAAAAGAGGACGCTAGTTCAAAATTTAAGTAATAGAATATGCGAAGATCAACAACGAAGCCTACCGGCGGGGGTGGAGGAACTTCCACCTTCCCCTTCTCCATTGCTTTCTTCAACTTGGCCGCTCGAAGGGTGTTAGCGTCCATGGTCTCTCGAAGCTCTGACGATAGGCGGTAGTAAGCAGTTCCTACACATGTATTGGATTGGATATTAGTTGCAACATAATAACATAAACAATGAAGGAAATTAGAAGAGATCTATCGTTTCCTACCCCTATCATACATGTTGCTAAGTCCCACGGCACTCGGGAAATGCTCGTCCTTGAAGTGGTTGTTCATCGGGATCCATTGAGTGGGTTGCTTCACAGAATTCTTACCATTCGGTGCTTCCTTCTTCATCGAATGGAGCCAAACAGCCGCTGGGGCATCCTCCAGACCCATTGATGGAACGTTGTAGTTAAGACTATCAACAGGAAGCCCCCTATGATCTACTGGGATCCCCCAACGCTCCCCTTGGTAAATGAAGAGGAATTCGTAACGAAAGTCCCTCTGCGTTACGGGCTTTCCCTTAGCAGTTAAATATTCATCTCGGTTGTGAAAAGAATACCACCCACTCCCATGGCGATTCCCCGGGATTAATTGAATCCTATGAAGATTTCTAAACGCCGTCAAAGTACAAGGGACTTCTAACATACTACAAACATCTATGTACGAGTTGATAGTCAACCAAGAATTGGGAACTAATTGAGTTATACACAAGTTATACGCTACTAATAACTTTTTTACAAAGGGGTGCAAAGGGAATCTTAAACCATTTTTTAAACTCGTTATATACACAGCAGTACAACCAGGGGGAGGTCTATCTACAGAGGCATCGCTAGTAGGGCGCACTATAAGAAAAGGGTCTCGGATGCTATATTTGGCGCTCAAATGTGTAGTCCCTTGGAGGCGACTTTTGGCCAAGGGGACACTTAAATGAAAATCAGATGGTCCATCCCTCTTACATTCTTGAGTGTAACCGATGTTCAAGGGGACGTCTAAGTTGAAATCAGGTGGACCATCCCTCTCACATTCTTGAGTTACAGTCAAAGCCCTCATACTCTCATATATTACCTCTGAAGAACTCGAAGCATCATCATCATCACTATCGGCCATCCTCACAACCCCGTCGGATAATAATCTGTCCAAATAATTTCTAATTGTTGGACCGGATGCAATAGAAACTTCCCATGGAAAGGGAACATGCTTAACAATTTCAATAATATCAAGTTCAGGCTCATGGATGGGGGGTAGTACATGCAAAGGTATTCCCGCTGGTATATATGGGTCTACAGATTTATTAGCTGCTGCTACAACTAACTCCCCCTCAGACCAAATTTCCTCCCATGGATCATACAAAGGAAAATATGGTAAAGTATTAAGATAATCTTGAGTAGTTGTCCATTTATTTTCCATAGCACAACAACAACAATACTACTCAAGATTATCCAAGTTTATTCTAATAATACATTAAATTTGATGAGGGGCTACAAGGCGTACCTCAAAAGAAAGCCCTCGGTTGGGTAAGATAGTCAACAAATAGAAGAACCCCCGTTGCTTGACGTAGAACAAAGCTCTCACTCGTGGATAAAGAAAGCAAAGAGCTAAGTCCTCAACACGCCCGTGCACCCAAGTACTCAAAGAAAGGCCCTTGGTATGAACAACAAGACCCTTGACATGAACAATAAGGCCCTTGGTATGAGCAACGAGGCCCTTGGTATGAACAATAAGGCCCTTGGTATGAGCGACGAGGCCCTTGGAAGAGAGGGAAAGTGAAGTGAATGAAGTGAATGGGATGAATGAAGAGCATGAAGGGATGAAGTATTTATAAGCAAAGGAATCACATATATCAGAGCATCCTCTGTCAGTCATGAAACAGGCGAAATTTAGATGGAAAAACATAAACGGGCCGAAATCTCCATGTTAGAGGCCTTTTTTGGAGAAAATACTTGGCCAAATCCCCTACGGACACCTCTTAAAAAAAATAACCAATTTGAAAAAAAAGTTTACTCAATTCGGACACCCGAGCCCAAAGTTATAGTCCGTCAAAGTTTTAACAAAAATATAGAGTAACTCCCTCAGCATGCCTTCCACACCCTCAGCATGTCTGGCATGCCCTATGCATCAGTTACCCCTCATACATCTTCTGTCATCCCTCAGCATCAGTTACTCCCTCAACTCAGCAGCAAGCAAGTAACCCCTCAGCACCATTCACTCCATCAGTTGACAATAGATCAAAATGAAGATCCCTCAGCCTACATGTACAACCCCGTCAGCTACCCAACACCCCTCAGCCTACTGCAACCTTTTACTACTACAAGTAAGCAACCCCTCAGCATCAATTTACCCCTCAGCTCACACATAAATACCCCTCAACTTTCTCCTGTCATCCCTCAGTACAGCCAGCAGTCCTCAGCTCACCTATCATCCTTTCCTACGCTAAACACTCAATGCCAACTAATACCCATCAGTTAGCGTCCACCAAGTTGGAGTACCCCATCAGCTAATATCCATCAGTCAGCAGCATGCTCTCAGATGCCCATCAGATGCTCCGTCTGCTACCCGTCAGCTAGCTAAAGAAGCTATCCCTCAGACGACATAACCAAAAAAGGGGAAGCTAGCTACGTCAGCGTCAAGCCTGTCAGCCTTCAAACCCATTGATCAGTCAACGTCAAGCCTTCAAGCCCATTGAACAGTCAGCGTCAATCCATAGACCGTCATGCGTAGCTAAGGGTTATAATACGTATCAACTACCCGTATATGCATCGACTCACATGATGTACATTCATCGGAAATATTCTCGACATATCATTCCGCGTGATACCCGATCTTCATACGATTTCGTTCGCGCATCATGCGTGGGGCTAAATGTTTGGGCTAATTCAGGTCTTAGCCCAATTAGGGTTCAAATGGCTAAATTACCCTCATCAACACTAAGCTAAGCCCATTATTCTTAAAAAGGCCCGTAATACTCCTTATTACGGAATTACCCTCGATTATCTTAATAATTACGGTTCTGTCATCAAAGTACCCTATAAATACCTGATTAGCATCATAATTTGGGGGGACTTTTTCTGATTACTCTAAACCTCCTTTTTCATACTTTCTCTCTACAGAAAAGTAATCTGACTTGAGCGTCGGAGAGGCGATCCCGGAACCACCCCCGGGGTAGTCTATCTTCGTTGTTTTGCAGGCTCTTGGACATCCTATTGCGGGCAAGCGGCTAAGACAATTCCCAAAATACCTTCATACAAATATAAATATCTCTGTTCTGGAAACAAGTTGGGTTGGTAATTCTGAGTTTAGTTGAGTGGTTAATGCTGCCACAAATTTTTCTATGCTCGCGGACAAATGAACAATGTGGTCTTACTACTGCATCCGGTTGAAATACAAGATGGAGTAGCAGGCTTATGTTTTACAGTGAACAGGCAGCAACTATAATCATTCTTAGAGCTTCCAGTGGCAGAGGATGTAGTGCAAACACAAGTGTTTTGATGTACTTCAGTATGCAACCCGGGTAAATTCGTTCTATGTTTTTACTTTTCTTTTATTTATATCTTTAATTTCTTTTTGAAAGACTTTGTGGGTGTGTCTTCTGCAAACCCTCACGAGACCGAACTCGTCCTTTAGGGGGAACTTAAAGGTTGAAAGGGCTTGTTGCACATGCTAAGTGCAATCGTGCTACCTACGAAAGTGTGTAATTTTTAATTTTTTTATGCTTTGTTTTCTTGGTTTATTGAAAATGAATGAGCTACATGACTACATTATTGCTACTGTTTCCTTCTCTTATCTTACATTGAGGCCAATGCAAGAATTAAGTGTGGGGGAGTGGCTATTACTTGCCAAATTTTGCATGTTGTGACTACTGGACTAGGAAATATGCTCTGTTTGTACTTATATCAGCTGGGATTGGCTTGGTTTATGCTGGATTTATTGCTGAAATTTATATACTTGATTACAGGCTGTTCAAAAATATCGTTTAGTCGTTTTTATGGGGATATGCTGCTGAAATTTATGCAAATTACTCCTGCATATGTTTGGGTATAATATGAATCGGTTTGCATCAGAGTGTTTTTGTCTGCATTAGTAATATGGATTTGTTTGCTTTTTTAGGAGTTCACCTCTAAATTTCCTAAGGAATGACTATTAGTAAGTTTGATAAGAAACTTTAATCTAACTGGTTTTTTTTAAAACTAACTCGCTTTCGAAATAAAAGATTTTGGGAATGATTGTATAATTGGAAAAGAATGGTTGTCCATGAAGTATTATGAGTTTTGATAGTAAGACAATTCCAACGCTAAGAATACAATATTCCTACTAACATTTCTCAACGTTTTACTAACATTTCTCAACGTTCTACTAACATTTCTTAACGTTTTACTAACATTTATCAACGTTCTACTAACAGTACTCAACGTTCTACTAACATTTCTCAACGTTTTTTTTTTCAACTAACATTAAAGTGTTTTAGTTTCTTATCTTATACTTGTCTAATTTACTTATTTCCAATAAAGAAATTTGAGGTGGTGAACTAGATCTTGCATTTGGTTGGTAGGTTGCATTTAGTTTCCTTTTAGTAGTATTCCGATCGAGGACGATCAAAAGCTGAGTGTGGGGGAATTTGATGAGTGCTTATTTTTGCATATTTTTACCCTTTATTATGATATTTTTAATGTCGTCTGTTAAGTTATCTGGGCTAAATATTATACTTTTGTAATAGTTTGGGTCTAATCACTTGTTTGTTATTTTAGCGCTTAAAAAGATATATTTGTATCTATTTTATTCATTAAGTGATGACCCATTTATACTAAAGTCGAAAGATGTGTTAATTCGTGTTTTATAAAATGTGCAGGAAGGTTGTCGTATTTTGGTCATATCTCACTCATACGGAGTCGGAATGAGACGATTCAAGCGGGCTATGGAAAGCTGAGATTGAGACTACAACTTTGTCTGACTAAGCCAAAGGCTAATTCGATCATCTGCTAGGTTGAAATTGCGTTACACACAAGCAGTCCATGAAGAATTTATATTGTGGGCTTGGGTCCATGCATTTTCACTCGCCAACAAAACAAGCCAACATCTTTCATTAGCATTACAGCACCGAAGACCAAAGCAAAAGGGCTTGTTTTTTTATGAAAACCCTTTTATAAAGGGGAGAATATAAAAGGCAGCAGCAGCAATATAGAAAACAGAGCAGTAGATAGCAAGATAGCAGTAGAGATTTTTTAGAATAATTTTAGGGTTTAGTTAAACACTGGTTTTCTTTTTCTTGAATGATTTTGATAATTTGCCATTGCCGGTGGAGTGACAACAACAGCAAAGCTTAGTTCAATTTCAGTATTCCATATCTAGTTTGTTAATCAAGTTTGGTAATTTCGTTCCTTTCTTTAATTAATTTCAGTTTTATTATACTGGAATTTCCTAATTCCCAAGCCTTTGCGTTATTTTCATGGTTCTTTATGATGTTGATTCTCTAATTACTTTGAGTTGTCAATTGTCTTATTTTTGGAGTCACAGTAGCCTTAGGTTTGTGGTTAGTGCTTGTTTTCTTTATTTTCGTTTTGAGTAATTCATTGTTGTTAGTTTCAATCTTAGTTAGTTTGCTATCTTTATTTTCTTGTTTTATTTTCCAATTATTGATTTCTGTCTTAGTAGTAGTTTCAATTGGTTTTCATTGTAATAGTTCATATAATCGAGTGGGTAATTCGACTTAATACAACATCTCTGTGGGATAGACCCGTATTTGCTAGTTGTACTACATTATACACCTTGCACTTGCGGTACTAGTTTTTATTCATACAGAAGCCGAAGCTTTCATACATGCGACAGAGATGTGTGCTCAAGCTAAACACTCAGAGTCGAAGAAGCCCGATGAGCCTGTTTAAAAACCTAAGAACAATCCTAAGAAGGCTGAGACCTGGGTAGTATCTTCAAGCACAACCCCGTCAAGACGAGAGAAAAGAAAAGAAAGGGTTGTGTCGGCTGAGCCTATCGAGTTTAATAAGGATCAGTACTCAATCCTTATGGAGATCAAGGACCAGCATGAACTTGAAGCCCCAGCAGAGATGAAGACGCCTTACAAGAATCGAGACAAAAGCAAGTATTGTCACTTCCACAAGGATTGTGGGCATGAAACCAATGAGTGTAAACATTTGAAGAGAGCTTTGGAGCATCTTGCAAAGCAGGGAAAGATGAACCAGTATGTGTCTCGGGAAGGTCGTTTTTAGAAGAAGGATTTTCTTCAAAGTAAGAAGAAAGAAAGTGCTAGTACTGATGAAGATGTAGTTTTGGTGATATCCAACGAATTTGCAGCCGGGGGACCAACTTTGAGAGGGCACAAAAATTATGTTAGAGAGCTCGGCCAAGTGTTGCTAACAGGAAAAACTAAGGTGGACCCGTTCCCCTTGGTGACAGTGAGTGAGGGTGATCGTGGTCAGATTAGAACCCCTCATGATGATCCTCTGGTCGTAGAGATGAAGATAGCCAACCTGAAAGTACGAAGGATCCTTATAGACACTGGCAGCTCGACTGACATTATTAGTGCTGATTGTTTGTCAAGACTAAAGTTTGATGAAAAAGATATCCTTCCAGTCCATCATCCGATTATAGGATTTGGAGGTGGAATCATTCATCCGGTAGGGACGGTGTCGTTGCCCGTCCGAGTTGGAGAGAAAGATAGGAGTAGAACTATGTTCATAAAGTTTTTGGTTGTCAAGGATCTGACAGCATACAATGTAATTCTGGGACGTCCTACTCTCAATAACATTAAGGCGGTCATTGTCACTCATCTAATGTTGATGAAGTTTGAGTGTGACGATGGCCAGGTTAGCACAATCTACGAAGACCAGCGGGCCGCTAGGGAGTGCTATCTTACTCCTTAAAACCTTCGTCATGGAAGTTGAGTGAAGCTGAGCCCATGGATGTAGACGAGCCCAAAGAGGCTGGGGCAGAGAAAGTAGGAATGTCCAGAATGAAAGAAGAGAAATTTCAGACTCATGCTGCTGCCGTAAGGAAGCCGTCAGGAGAAAGAAATGAACTGTATGTTACTCCAGAAAGGAAAACGACAAGAGATCTGCCCAGTAAGAAAAGGAAGTTCGCCCAGGTGAAGGAAGAACCAAGGTCTTCAGCTGAGGTGATGACGATAGCAAGCTTGACTCTTAATCGTCCTAAGCCTGTTGAAGCTCCTTTAAGCATTTGTTTAGATGATTCTCGTCCAGAGAGGACTTTACAGATTGTTGCAGGTTTGAAGACCGAGTTGGAAGGAGCTATCATCACACTGTTGAAGGAATATCAGGATATCTTTGCCTATAGGGCAGAAGAGATGCCGGGAATTGACCCCGAAGTGGCTGTTCATTGGCTAAACGTTGATACAGCCAGAAAACCGACCAGGCAGAAGAAGAGACATTTGGGACCTGTAAGGAATCAAGCTGTAGACGACGAGGTCAGAAAGCTGCTTGAGGCAGGTTTCATCAAAGAAACCCACTATCCAGATTGGATGGAAAACGTGGTAATGGTCCCTAAACCGAATGGAACTTGGAGGATGTGTGTTGACTATACGGACCTGAACCAGGCTTGCCCCAAAGATAGTTTTCCTTTGCCCAAGCTGGACCGTCTAGTAGACTCGACGGCCGGGCATGCGTTGCTGAGCTTCATGGATGCTTATTCACGGTTTCATCAGATCCCAATGCTGCCGGAGGACCAGGATAAGACTTCATTTATAACAGAAAAGGGTTTGTATGGCTGGCTAATGATGCCTTTTGGTTTGAGAAATGCCCCGGCAACTTTTCAGAGGCTTATCAACCAGATCTTTTAACCTCACTTGGGACGTAATCTGGAAGCATACATTGACGATATGATCGTCAAAAGCCAAGAGGAAAAAGATCATGTCGCAGATCTGCGCGAAACTTTTGAAACATTGCGCAAGTATAAACTAAGACTTAATCCAAAGAAGTGCGTTTTTGGGGTTTTGGCTGGCAAGTTCTGGTGTTTCTAGTAGATCAGCGTGGGATAGAAGTAAATCCTGAAAAAATCCAAGCTATACTCGATATGAAGCCTCCAACAAAGGTTAAGGAAGTACAGCGGCTGACTGCTGTCTAGCGGCTGTGGAACAGATCTTTTAACCTCAGTTGGGACGTAATATGGAGTTTCACTTGGTTACTTATTCATGAAAATTATCTAAATATGATTATGTAGTAGTAATTTACAACATTGTTTCAAATAAAGAACCACATATATCAAAAAAAATTTCCTCTTCATCACCACTTCCAACTTATATAGAGCTGTCAATTTAGGTTCATTGGTCAGTTCAAAATGGGTTATGTCGGTTCAAGTCATATTTTATTAGACTCCTAGGTGGATTGGGTCTAGTTTGGTTAGACTCTTAGGCAAATTGGGTCGATTACCGGTTGGGTCAAGCTGGATTTATACCCTTTCTGTTTTAGGTTTGGTGGGTTATGTTGGTTAGCCTCGACTTTGGGATAAAGATTTGGGTGGTGAACCTTTGTTCGGGATATGTCTTGGTTGGGGTCAGCCTCGGATTGAGTTATGCACGTGTCGGATTAACTTTAGATCAGGTTGTGTATGATTCACGTTGGCCTAAAATGCGTTATATTCGGTTCAAGTCGACCTTGGATCGGGTATGTACGGGTCGAATTAACCTCAAATCGAGTTACGTTTAGTCGGGTCTAATTTGGGTTGATCAACTTTAGATCAGTTACTTTCAGGCCGGATATGTCTATATCATGTCTATTTGGTTCATGTTTGTGTTAGGTAAAGTCTGTTATATGTTAAATTCGGGTGAGATTGTTTTCGCGGTAGCTAAATTTAGATTAAGTTAACATAATCGATTATTATTTGTCACGTGCCATTACTTTTGTGATGAACGATTAAAATTTTTATTAGATATTCTGATAATTATTTGTGTTATTCTTGTAGAATGTTAATACCAAAAGGTTATCTAATATACTTTGGATTAGTGTTGGATCAATTGTAAATTGCAATAAGATTATGGAAATGGCCCAATAATTGATGTCTAAAGATCGATAAGTAAATCAAAAGTATTAAAATATCGCATTGCTTTATGTTATGTGTATAAAACTCAATAGTATTTAAAAGCAAAATTAAAGTACCAAAGAAATTACACTTATAATGACTTACTATTTTGTAGAGGTTATTTATAGGAAAAATTGCCTAGAATAATGCAACCTTTTGGCGATTTGCAAATAATAATGCAACATAAAGATTATTCTGGAATAATATAATCTTAATACACCATTTATTTTAGGGAAATTCTATATAGTGACCCTTAGGTTTTGCGAATTCTATATGGTGGACATGAAAATTTGGGAATCTACAAAATGACACTTAACTTATTATTTCTACTCCATCTGTAATGCAATACTTGCAATAATTGGTATTATTTGTGAGAGGTAAAATATTTCATTGTTGCAAGTAATTTGTTACGGAGGGAGTATATTTCATGACCATTTCAATTAAAATTGTTTTTTTTAAATAAGAAATCTGATTTAATGATTACAAAAAAGTTAGTAAAATAATAATAAAAACAAAAACGGAAAAATCTTCCTCCACCATCCAGCCAGGCAAGCACCCATCCAACCAGCCCCTCCTCTAGCCGATGACCACCCTTCCCTTCCCTCCCCACCCGACCCCTCGCCACGCACGACGACCTGTCACGGCAAATGATGCAATTATGAAAGGAGCTCTTAAAGCCACATTCAATCCCCTCCCTTCAGCTTTTAGCATATCCATTGCGATACTACTACAACCCATCAAATTAATTCTAGAAGTTGAAACTCGGAATTGGTGAAGAACCCATTGCCGTTGTTAAATTAGAGTTGTACTGGATGGGTTTAGACTTTTAGAGAGTGAGTTGACTCAAATTGACGGGTTTGGAAATTGGGCAAAAGAGTTCAGAGATGAAGGTAAAGTATGCCCAATAGGCATTTTAAGAGAGGAAATGGTGTTATGATCAGTGATGATGGCTTGATTTTGCATGATGATGAATTGATGATATTGTTCCACTTATTTCCCCCAAGATTGTATATTGGGTTTTGTGTTTTGTTTTGTTTTTTATAATTATTTTAAAACCAAATTTTTTATTCAAAAAACCAGCTTTCTCATTAAAAATCATTTTTTTAATACAAAGTGGTCATAGAACATAAATATAGTGAGTTGAGGGTTGTTTTATAGATTCCCAAATTTCCATGTCCACCACATGGAATTTGTAAAATCAAAGAGTCACCATATAGAATTTCCCAAGAATTTTTAATTCAGAATGAAAGAATGTATCGCTTCTTCATTCATACTAGAACAGACAATTCATATTGAATGAGCAAACACTAAAAGAACATGCTGGGGGCATATTGCACATTGTGCTCATGAGTGTATAATCTAAGGACAGAACTTCAGCAGAAATTATATGTCGATAAATATTTCAGTAGAAAGGCACTGTCATAAATTTAAAACGAGTCATCACAAGCTATTTTGAAATAATTGGTGAATTTACTCTATTTATTTTCAACTTGGAACAGGATATGGGAGTGGGATAAGGATGAGAAACAGTACATCTTGGCTGCGACAAACATTGATGGTATTTGTGCATCTTTTCAGTGCAGCAGAGAGTTGGAGACTTGTAATTAGCAAGAAACTGGACATATAAATCCAAATATGTTCTGTATTCTACTTCTAAGCTCTGAAGTGTTTCATGGTTGCTTTTCTCATCTTTGAATAGTGCATATGATCTCTGTCCAAACGGTTACAAATACTTTGCCACACACTCCTATTTCTTTTTGCTAATGTAGTGTAGAGCCACTTGTTCTATAGCTTGATTTGACGCGGTTTGCAGCACCTTGTCTTGTTTGTTTGGAAATTGAGCAACAGATACACACTAAGACGGATAGAAAAGATGTAGTACGAAACTAGCAAAATAACACACAATAATTTTACCTGGGAAACAAACCACGATCCCCGATCTCAAGGGATGAAACTTCATTCTAGTAATTTTTGGGAGTATAATGATAACTACTACAACAATATAGATGCAATATTCTTAGGAAAACTCACTCTTTGACCCTCGACAATAGTACTTAACTCTAAGCCTAAAATGCTCTCACCACTTTCTCCCTCTCACTCTTGTATTTGTGCTCTCCTCCTCCAACACTATCTCACAGTGGAGCTACCAGCACAACATAACTGCAATCAACCAACTAGACAACGAGACACGCCACCAAACCATCACAAGTAAGGAAGACTTTCGACATAAGACAATGTCTTGCACCCCCGTTAGCACAACCCACAGGTACACGATGTCGTACAACACATCACTTGTAACAACTACTTTGAGGCCTTACATCTTGCCTTACTAACTTCACTTGCTTCACAACACTCACTTTTGCAAGCACACACCCATTTTTCTTCTCTTCTGTTCTACTACTGTTGCTGCCAACTCTTCTCTTCTTGTGGTGCTACTTTTGGTGGTGCCTCTCTTGCAATCCCTTCTTCACGGTAAGAATGCTCAAATAACTAAGCAAACTCCAAGCTTCTTGGGCAAGCTACACAAATGTACAGCCTTACAAGTCAAAGCCTACTACCTATTATATTCTTAGGATATTAACACTTTGCTTGCCAGCAACCTCACCTTGGAGACTACGGCTCCAACTCAAGTCACTTTCTACACCACCTCAAGGCCGTTCCTGACATTTTGGAGGCCTATAGGGATCGGTATTATACATAAAAAATGATCAAGAAAGTAAATAATATTTTAAAAGGTCATTTGTGTAAATAAGAAAGGGACAAAAAAGCAGAAAGAAAAACTAAAAAAAATATATTTGTGTACAATAGGAAGGGATAAAAAAAAGCCAAAGAAAACTAAAAACATGTAAAATAATGACACAAAAGCAAGAAAAAGTGCAATGCTGCCAATGAGTTTCAAACCCCTAAGCATCATGGCATTAGACATCAATGACATGGACGAAATTATCACTAGGCTACCACATCTGTTTGGAGAAACTATTGGTAGCAATATGGTGGAGTCCAAAAAGACTCCACCACACATTAAAAACAAAAGGTAAATGATATTAGGTGGGGTAAAAGCAAAAAGTGGGAAGCAGCAAAAAGGTACGGCAAGCTACTCAAACTCTTTCTTTTATTTTCAGCAAAAAGTGTAGAGAGAGAAAAGTTTACAAAGAAAACTTTGTTTGGCAGGGAGATTGGCGGGAAACAACGGCAAGGAACAAACGAGGAATCCATTGTTGAAGCCATAATTCAAGAATCTGCCATATTCCATTGAAGAAATTGAACCCCAATTTTTTTGTCTTCCATTGAATTGATAATCCCATTGAAGAAAACGAATCTGCCATATTCCAAGAAATTGAAGAAATGGACTTGAATTTGCCATATTCCATTGAAGAGAACATCAACGATTTACAAATTATTGGTGAAGGTAGTGAGATATATATATATGTCTTAAAGTTTAGATTTTTGATACCAAAGCATTTGATTATGGTTAATTTTTGCAAAAGCTATTTTCGTTATGTTTTTTAACCAGTTTGGAATATGATTTTATTTAATTCAAGTGTTTGGGAATTTCTGCATATGAGTATTTCAATAGGTGTATGGAAAATGTGGGGAATTCAATTGTTATATGGAAGGTGTGGGAAATGGGTAATTGAATTATCATATGAAAATTCTATGAAATGGGGAACTAAATTGTTGTTTTGATTAGAGAACCATTGTTCATAGAGAAATTAACAAAAGGAGACATGTGAAGTAAAACCATCAAACATCTTCAGTTTTATTTGATAAAGTAGGTGATAAACTTATCTATGTTGTTTTTGGTACCAACAGTTTTATACTTTGGTATTAGAATTAAGTTGCTTTGGTATTAGAAATAAGTTGGTTTGTTGGCCCTCTTTGAACCACAGTAAAGCTATTGGAAAAAATGTTGTTTGTTTTAGCAAAATTTTAGCAGCCCTCTTCCGTTGAAATTTTGTGAAGTAAAATTCTATTAGCATATGTATATATAAATTATTTTGATTGCGTAGGTGATGCGTAATGACATTGAAGAAGTTGAATGTGAAGTAGACTTGGGTTATGATTGCGGCGTGACTAATGTTAGGGATGGGGATAGGGTTCTTGAATTGGATGGACGTTTATTGGAGTCTGTTGTCCCACTCCATGAAGTATCACCACCTAGCACATGTTGAGGGAGTAATAGTATAGTTGAAACACCAAAAGTTGGGATGGTATTTGCTTGTTGGGAAGATATTGATTCATACTACAAAAAATATGGGAAGCAAGAAGGCTTTGGTACGGTATTATAAAAGCTTCGGGGAATTACAACAAAAGCGGTGAGCGTATACGTATGGAAATGTGACTGTAATGGTAGAGAATACATAGGAGATGGGAAAATGGAAAAAGAGTTGTTGTTGGTAGTCCAGATTTGATTGAGAGAACAACAAAAACAAAGAAATGTGGCTGTGAGGCGATGATATATGCTTATAAGTGTAATAATGGTGAGTGGAAACTAAAGAAAGTAGTGGTTGAGCATAATAACCACACTCCATCACCTAGTAAGTCTCGCTTCATTAGTATGTATCGTCAGGAAGAGTTAGACACCCATGTCAGACGGAAGCTTTTTGACGAAACTGCCGCGGGTGTTAAGGTTCCCCAAATCTACAATAGTTTAGCCAGAGAGAAGGACGGGGTAGATAATATGTTTGTAACAAAGAGAGATTTGCACAATGTCATTGGTACTAAGAAGAGGTTGATTTTGAAGGACGGGGATGCGAAAGCAATGTTGGAGTACTTTAACAAAATGACTGTGGACAACCAAAACTTCTTCCACATTCATAGGCTAGATGACACGGGTGTTTTAAAAGATGTGATGTGGGTTGATGCGAGGAGTTGGGTTGCGTGGGAAGAATTTGTGGATGTGGTTTGTTTTGATGCGACATATCGCACAAATGAGTACGAGTTACCGTTTGCCAATTTTGTTGGGGTAAACCACCATAGGCAAAGCATCCTCCTCGTGTGTGTGTTATTGTCCCATGAAGATATAGAGACCTATCAATGGTTGTTCCATACATGGCTAGCATGCATGGTAAAACCTCCGAACGCTATACTAACTGATCAAGCAGCCGCAATGCGTAAAGCTTTGTCAATTGAAATGCCTGAGGCACGTCATAGGTGGTGCTTGTGGCATATTGTAAATAAATTTCCAATAAAACTAAAGGGTTATGAGGAGAACTACGAGGATATGAAAGATGCATTGAGTCACGCCATTTACGATAGTTTGACAGAAGAGGAGTTTGAGGAGAATAGGCTATCAGCAATTCGAGAGTTTGGAGCAGAAGAGGATAAATGGCTGTCAGGTAAAGATTACCCACCTAAATGCATCTAATGTAAAGTATCTGTCTGCATTCTGCCACCAATGTAAAGGTACCATTATCAGTATAGTTAGGTACCAAAATAAGTTTACAATGATACCAAAATAGCTCTGTTTTGCTACTTCCTCGAAACTAATAATCTGGTTATTCTGCCACAAAAATGATTGTACCAATTTCAGCTAGTTTTGTACCAAAATAAGATTATATTGATCCCAACATGACCCTGTTTTGATTATTATGCAAACATTAAATCTGTTATGAAATGTTATGAAAATAATTATGTGTATAACATATATGTATGCAGAGAAATAGATGTCGGTGACCGCATACTTGAAAGTTTGTTTTTGGGCCGCCATGAAGAACACGCAACGGGTTGAAAGTTTTAATAGTTTTTTTGATGGATACGTAGATAAGTACACCCGACTGTATGAGTTTGGCCCTGCATATATGAGGGCAATAGAGTCCCGAACGAATGACAAGAAAATAGCGGATGAAAATTGTACTCGTTATTTGCGGCAGCTGGCCACAGGATTCCCTGCATAGATGGTTTTCCAGAAACTATATATAGATGCAAAATTTAGGGAAGTGAAAAAGGAGTGCACAAAATGTCTTTACATGAACGAGGTTTCGAGAAAGGCATATTCAGGAAATATCGTGGAGCATATTTTGGAGGATAGTGTATAGCATACAAAGAAGGAAGTGTTAACAAAGCGGTACAAGAATTATAGGGTGATATTAAACCTTGATACCCACAATGCCTTGTGTGATTGAAAATATTTTGATTCCCATGGAATTATATGCCGCCACATCATCAAGGTATTGAACATCCACCACATAACAGAAGTTCCACAGATGTTCATTTTGAGGAGGTGGAGGAAGGACATACAAAGGAAGCATACGAGAGTGAAGGTTGCTTACCAAGATGGATCGAAGTCAGACGAGGTGAAGAGATATGATCGTATAATGAGTTTGTTCAAACATGTGTGTTTGAAAGCTTCAGCATATGAAGATTGTGCTGGGGTTATAAATGAGTTGATAGAGCTTATGTCCATTAGATGCGACTAGAAAATTGTTGCTAGAATCAAAGATATCCAGAAAGAGGTTTGAACTTCTTGTCTTGCGAGAGGCCGTGGAAGACAGCCCATTAAATTCAAATATGCCCATATCAGAAATGGGCACATCAACACCTAAGCCCATATCACAACCTACTACACAAGAAATGGGCATAACAACACCTAAGCCCATATCACCACTTACTGCAGTTTCGGCAAACACCACTCCAAAGGTGCTTCCAAAGGTGCTTCCAAAGGTGCTTGATCCTATTGTTCCAAGAAGGCCGACTCATAGGCCTCGAGATGGTCGTTTCCTCTCATGTATCGAGAAACCGAAGAAGAAGAAGAAAAAGACTAATAATAAGAAGATGAAGGATCTTTCAACAGTAGATTACTTTTCTCCATGCGTGTTATGTACAAAAACTTTTGACTTTTGTTCTTCAATAACACATTCCATTGTTTTTAGGTCAATACCGAACCTGATGATCTACATGGTGTTCCATATTCACACATCTCATTCAATGTCCTTCCACAACATAACGAGGTTGTTTTGATACGTGAGGTAATAAAATTTGAAATTCTTGAAATTTAAGATATGGTGCAAAATTGTTTTGGTAAAACTGAAATTTGATACAATATCTTTGAAGTTTAAGATATGGTGCAATATTGATATGGTGTAAAATAACCTTTTTTTTGGCTTTTGAAATGGTGTTTACCTATGTTTTGGTAATGAAAATACTACGTTTTGGTACTGAAATTCAATGGCTATTGAATTGCTAAAGAAGTCAAGGTTCCCCCGTCTAAAAAGGCAACGTCTAAAAAGACCACGACAAAGAAGGCAAAGACAACTACGAAAGATCCCGTAGCTAAAAAGGCAACGGCTAAGAAGCCATATACGAATCCAGAAGTTCTCGTTGCTAACAATCAGGTAAAAAATAAATGTTCTTTCAAATTTCCCAAATTTCCATTATTTTAATTATCAAATGTGCATAAGTGGACTATATTATTTTTCCATCATTTAGGTTTGTAGAAATATATCAGTGGGCGACATTCAACTCATTCCAGGAGATGGAGAGGATTGTATCGGTTATTTTACTCGACTTGTTAGTGACCCACCGATTTCATCAGAAGAAGACTTATTGACTTTGAAGTTAGGATGATACTATATATATATATATACTATTGTTCTCCTGATTAATTAAATTGTAAATTGATACAGTTTGGCATTACAAATTCTGTTAGTTAGTTTATATGTTAATGATAGAGGTTATGGAGGTGGGCAATACTGGTTTTGGTAGATGTAGTAAGTTATTGGTACTAATTCATTTTGGTAATCGCCTTCAATGGTTTTGGTATATAAACTTTGGACTGTTTTCGTTCATTTTACTATTATACCAACATATTTCAGTTTAATTTGGTAGTATTACAAACATAGTTTCGTAGCAACACACAAGATATGGGAATTGACATACTCTTAAACTATTACACTATTAAGCTTGTGACTCACAAGATCTGACAATGCTAAAAGCTTTTGTGCTTGTGACAAAAAAATTCTAATAATTGTCATCACTTTTGAGCTTGTGACTTTTGTGATATAAGGTATACATATATACTTGAGTTGCAAATAAAGTTATGGTATTATCACCACCTTACTCCATATTCAACAAAGTACCTGTTTATGCTAAATTATGCTAAAGCAAAACTAAGCTGGGAACTACAGCTAGGTTACTGCTAGGTTGTTGGAAGCTGCTGAACACAGCTGGGATGAACAAAGAAGGCAAAGTAAAGACAGAGACAAGACACAAGAGGTGGTGACGCGGAAACCCGTGGAATAAGGGAAAAATCGCAGGTGGCTTTGAGTCCACCAATCCACTATACTTTTGATTACAGCCCTAGTGCCTTTGTAACTAAGTAATTCGTAATTCGTAAGCTTATAGAACAATGCTTGTACTTTGATATGTAAATGCTAAGAGTGTATGAACTTGTGTATCTATATAATCATTTCGACTATATATAACAGAGAAGAATGTATCCGTTTGAACCAGCAACGTCTTGAAACAGCTCTCAAATCTCCATTTATGTCTACCATTAATGCTGCTAAGCATGATTCTTGCTCTTTATTGCCTTCCCGTAATTATGGCTTTTACTCCTTTGCGGATCTTCAGGCTTTGATATTTTGACTCATAATGTATTCCAAATAGAGCTGTGTTCTCTTAGCTGGGTAGCATTAGCTGGTTCTTCTTAGCTGGTGAACTCCAAGCTGCTGAGCTCTAAGCTGGTTTCTTTAGCTGGAAGTCTTAACCTGGGAATTCCTAGCTGTAGTGACTTTTAACCTGCATAAGTAGCTGCACAATTTTCGTGGTATAACAATTGCCCCTAACTTGTAGCTTGCACTGCTGGCCCTGTGTAGTGAAGCTGCAAGTTATTTTAAATAACGTTTATCATAAAAGATAGGATTTCCAAGAGGCGTAGATATTAAATGAAACACACTGTAGCTTTAATGAACTGAGTTTAATCATTCACTTAAGTCCATTTAATTCAAGTAGTAAATACTAGCCGTTTGTATGTCAAAGTAGCTTTAAAAGTCAAGAGATTGCGTAAGGATCCTCATTTAGTTCATTGTCTTCTCTCTTTTGTAAGTCTGCTTTCTCTCTCTCTTGCTTTCCTCTTTCGCCTCTTTGCATGCCTTTTAAGCAATCCGCTAGAAAGAAGGTTTTTATCCCTAAACCTACATCAATGGGGAAGGCTAAGGATGATGTGGCTTCTTCCATCACTTGGTAAGACATTGAGAATATTAGGGTTAGAGGGAGCTACCCTGAGAGTACAGAATTTGTGGTTCCTGAAGAATTTGATCGGCCGGAAAAGACCCCAGAAAGTCTAGTTTGTTTTTACGAATACCCCTTTCTACTAGGTTATAGCTTCAATTTTACACCTTTAGTGCGTTCTTTTGTGGAAGTTTTAAACTTCTCTCCTGGTCAGTTAATGCCAGGATTCTGGAAAATTTGTTTTACCATAGAGTCTGCTACTAGGGATTAGAGTCCTTCTTTTGCCCTAGAAGACCTACTCACTCTTTACAGCTTAAAGATCATCAACCCCAACAAAGTCACTTTAAAGCAAAAGCCTAAATATCACAGACCTGTAGAAGGGACTGGTGCTTCAGAGTCTTTCTGGAAGACTCGTTTCTTCTTCGTCGCTAAGGATTCTCTTGGCGAAGCTGGGGTGCTTCTCCCCTCTGGCTGGCCTGCTGGAGATATTCTACTGTTTTCTTCTTTTTTCTTTTAGAATATTCTATTAACTACGACCTTAACCTTGCTTTTTCTCAGGTTCGTCTGAAGCTGTGGAAACCCTAGAAGATCGGGACGAAAGAGCTAAGGTATTCCTCAGCATCTCTCTGGAAAAACGAACTTACACTCCCCCTTGAAAGCAATTCCTATCTCATCCTTGACTCCTGCTACCTCCAGAACCGATTCCATGACTTCAGGTAGGAAAATCTCTCAGTTCTACTTTATTTTTTCGGGTTTTCTAGGTACGAAGTCTTAATTACTTTTTTACTGTTCTTGTGTAGTCAAAGGTAGTACTTTGTCTCAAGCCGATGCTGTGGCTCGGTTGAAAAGAAAGAGGTCTGGAGTTCCTACCACCTCCAATCAACCTAAGCCAGCTACCCCTGCCAAGGTTGCCACTTCTACACCTAGCATGCCTCCTCCCATAATCAAATTGGATTTAGACCCTCCTCCTCCTCCTAGCACCTCAACGGTCAATCTATCAATGCCAGCGAATTTCCTATATGAGGACGGGTTAAATAATGGCATATGGCCACATGCTGAGAGGCTATTCTTCCCTGCAGCAGCTAAGCGTCTCAGGTCTGAGGACCCTGAGGTGATTGTGAACCACGCGGTTCAATATTCTCTTCAGGTATAACTCCTATTTTTTCCTTAGTTCTTTTGGTTTCAACAATCTTTGCTTTTTACCTCTCTTACACGTCAATGTTTCTATTCTAGGCCCTGCAAAACTGCCTAGCAGCACGCTCTAGCTTGAGGGCTGTTGCTACGATGTCATCTTAGCTTAAGGCTTCCCAAGCTGAGGTGGAAGCCCTAAAGGAGGAGCTGGAGAAGGCCAAGAGGGGGCAGGCTATAGCTGAGGAGCAGCGTAAGGTTGAAATGCTGCTCTTAGAGAAAGAGAGGGATGCAAAGAAGCTCTTCGCAGCCTCAGCGGAAGCTGAGATTGCTGCTGCTAGGGAGGAAGCTAAGGTGGCTACCTACAAGCTGGAGGAGGTGGGGAAAGAGAGGGATGCTCTGGATGCTCAGCTGGCACATCATAAGGACATCCATCTGGATAAGATGGCGGAGGTCCAGATTGTCGAGCCTGCCAAGCTAGCATACCTGATGCTTTTCAAGAACCTGGGGAATAAAGAGCTGCACAAATATACCGATGCTTTCCTAGCTACTATGGGGAGCATCGCAGATCTTGAAGCTCTAGCTTTGGGTTTAACTCTTCCTGGGCAAGAAGTTTCTACAGCTGATTCATCGGCTATGGACCTAGCTGAATCTTCAGCAAAGGCTGCGGTTGATGTTGCTGCTGAACCTTCTAGCAGTTCTGCCCCAGCAACTGAGATGCCTAAGCTAACGCCTACAGCTGATGAGGCCCCAGCTAAGGATGCAGCTTAGTTCCCCTCTTTGAATTCATTTGTTTTCTTTGCTATCATTAAATAATTTTTATTTTTCTGCTTTGGATAATTTTTACCGCCAGCCAAGGGGCTGGTGTGTCTTTTTGAACAATTTAACTTTTATATATAGGCACACTCTTAGATCCTTGATGCAAATGAGCTAGCTGCTTTACGTTTTTACCTGGCGTTTTGTGATGCCAATGACTTGTGTGATGGGCCCTGTTTCCTAGGCGTGTAGCCTTTAGCTGATGCAACCTTCGTAGCTTAAATCTTTGGTAGCTGTTCTCCAAGGGTCTAGGTGTTCTTGCGTCTTTAGATAGCTTAGGAGGCTAGGTAGTGCTCCACTTGTAGCTAGTCTTGCGGTACCTGCATGTGCTGGCTAAGCCAAGATAGTTGTTGGCATAGCCAACGACTCTCTGATGCCTAAGTAAGTATGGATTTCCAGAAAAAATCTTTGTAGGTAGAAAGTGCAAGAAGGATGGCCTAACCTGGCGTTCCTTGGCTTTACTTAGAAGTTTTTTCCTACCTGGTGCGACTGCTTTGTATTTGACATATTAGATGTCCAAATTGTTATCTAGTTATCTAGAAGTGGTAAAATTTCAGATGTGAAGCGTTCCAGCTTCTGGGCACAACTTTTCCTTCTACTGTAGCTAGGCGATATGCTCCTTTACCTACTACCTGTTCAATCAGGTAGGGTCCTACCCAGCTGGCACCCAGCTTCCCTGCATTCAATTCCTGGGCGTTTTGGAAGACTTTCCTTAACACCCAGTCTCCTTTCTTGAAAACTTTGGCTTTCACATTTTTGTTGAAGCTGCGGGCCACAATCTGTTGCTGGGCGGCCATCCTAACTAGTGCACTGTCTCACAGCTCTTCTATGGTATCTAAATCATAAGACAACTCAGAGTCATTTAGCTCAGAGGTTAAGAGCCCATACCTGGCAGTAGGTACAGCTACCTCAGCTGGCAACACAGCTTCACAGCCATAGACTAACGAGAAAGGGGTCTGCCCTGTTGCTCCTCTGGATGTTCTCCTGTTGGCCCAAAAGACTCTAGGCAGCTCTTCCACCCATTTACCTTTCTTGGCTTTCAACCTCCTTTTGATACCATTGATGATTACCTTGTTGCTGGACTCAGCTTATCCATCAGCTTGTGGGTACCTGGGTGTTGATGTTACCAGGTTGATGTTCCATTCGTGACAAAATTGCCGCGTTTTATCACTTATAAACTGTGAGCCATTGTCACATACAATCTCACTAGGTACTCCAAACCTGCAAATGATGTTAGTATGTATAAAGGCAATCACTTCTTTATCCCTTACCTGTTGAAATGCACCAGCTTCAATCCACTTAGAAAAGTAATCAGTCAAGGCCAACATAAATACTTTTTGACCTGGTGCAACTGGTAGCTTTCCTACTATGTCCATGCCCCACCTCATGAATGGCCAAGGTGTCAACGTGGGGTGTAATGGTTTAGAGGGTTTATGTACCATACCTGCATGCTTTTGACAACTTTCACACTTAGCTACGTACCTCTTGGCGTCCTTACGCAAAGTTGGCCAATAATATCCATAGGATAAGATCTTGTTAGACAAGCTCCTTCCTGCTGTATGCGAGCCGCATTCTCCCTCATGAAATTCTTTGAGGGTAGCTTCCCACTACTCTTTCTCCAAGCACCTCTACAACATATCCTGCTTAGCTGCATGTTTAAACAAGACTCCAGCTATTACCTGGTACCTGCTAGCCTTCATGCGTATCTTTCTTGATTCCAGCTTGTCATCTGGTAGTATGTCTCTTTCTAGGTAATCCAATAGTGGCTTTGTCCAGCTATCAGCACCTGTCTCGTCACCAATGCTAAGTATACTGCTTGTCTCTTTGTTCATAGCTGGCGCAGCTAAATGAGCGATAGGGATATTGCTGAAGCTGCATTTCCTAAGTGCAGAACCTAGGTTAGCTAGTGCATCAGCTTTTGTATTATGGTCCCTTGGTACCTGTTGTATTGTAAACTCTTGAAAGAGCAATATCTTTGATTTGACCAGCTCCAAGTACAGAGACATCTTTGAATCCTTAGCTGCATACTCTCCTTTTACCTGGCTAACGATAAGCAAAGAATCACTATATACCTGTAACCTGGTTGCCCCCAGATCTCGAGCCACAGTCATACCTGCAATCAAAGCTTCGTACTCGGCTTCATTGTTAGTAGCTTTAAAATCATAACAAATAGATTGTACTATCATGTCCCTTGTGACGATTTTAGGACTATAACTAATCCAGCCCCTCTAAAGTTGGAAGAACCATCTACAAACAGTTTCCAACTACCTGTAGGTGTTACCTGATTAATGTGCCGTACTTCCTCATCTGCTGAAGCAGCTAGGTTAGGACTGAAATCTGCCACAAAATCAGCTAGGGCTTGTGATTTTATAGCTGTTCGTGGTTGGTACTTGATGTCATAGGCACTGAGTGATACAGCCCACTTGCTCATCATGCCAGTATACTCAGGTTTGCGTAATACAGCTTTTATAGGATAATTAGTCATAACACATATAAAATAAGCCTCGAAATAATGTCGGAGTTTCCTCGAAGCTGTATATAAAGCCAACACCAATTTTTCTAAAGAGGTGTACCTGGTTTCTGCATCGAGTAATGATTTACTGATATAATACACGGGTAGCTGCTGATTGTCAGCCTCCCTAGCTAGCACCGGTCTAACAGCTGTGCTACTTACAGCTAGGTAAAGCTGTAAAGTTTCCCCTGGTTTCGGTTTGGAAAGTACGGGTGGTGTAGCTAGGTATGCTTTAAGCTGTTGTAAAGCAGCTTCGTGTTCTGCAGTCCAATCAAAACCTTTATTTTTCTTAAGAACATGATAGAAAAGATGACACTTATCTGACGATCTAGAGATGAAGCGATTGAGTGCTGCTACTCTTCCTGTCAGCTTCTGAACCACTTTCAGGTTCTTGGGGGATTGGATATTAATGAGTGCCGTGATCTGATCTGGCTAGCTTCAATTCCTCTCTGCATTACTATTTAACCTAGGAACTTACCAGCTGGTACTCCGAATGAACATTTTGTTGGATTCAGCTTCATGTTGTACTTTTTCAATACGTCAAAGGTGTCCTGTAGATGAGATACATGATCTCCAGCTTGTTTGGAATTGACCAGCTTATCGTCGATATAGACCTCCATTGTGTCCCCAAGCTGTTTCTCGAACATCTTGTTGACTAGGCGTTGATAGGTAGCACCTGCATTTTTTAGACCAAATGGCATAACTTTATAGCAATATATACCTCTTTCGGTCATGAAAGCCGTTTTCTCCTGATCTTCCGGGTCCATCAAGATCTGGTTGTAACATGAGTAAGCATCTAGAAACGTGAGCCTTTCATGTCCTGTTGTGGCGTCTACCAGGGCATCAATGTGAGGTAGGGGAAATGGATCTTTGGGGCAAGCTTTGTTTAAATCTGTGAAATCAATACAGACTCGCCATTTGCCGTTCTTCTTTCCTACCACAACCACGTTATCTAGCCAATTAGGATATTTTACTTCCCTGATCTTACCTGCCTGCAGCAACTTCTCCACTTTCTCGTTGATGATCAGGTTGAGTTCAGGTGCGAACTTCCTTCTTTTTTGTTTGATAGGTTTCTGATGGGGGTCTACGTTCAGCTTGTGGGTGCAAATGGAAGGGTCAATCCCAACCATGTCTTCATGCGTCCACGCGAAGCAGGTGATGTTTTCCTTGATAAATTCGATGATCCTGGCTTTTTCCTATGGTGGTAGGGATGCTCCAACCTGTACCGTCTGTTCTGGCTTTGCAGGATCCAGCACCACTTCTTCAATGTCCTGTTCTTCGGGTTTGCTGGGTGCAGGATGCTGCTGTAATTGCTAGATGTCCTCCTTCTTGGGTTTGAGAGAGATGATGTAACACTCCCTAGCTACCTTCCTGTCTCCCTTGATCTCTTGTATTCTGACAGGTTTTAGTCGTGTCACCTAATCAAAAATAAACCTACAGACCTCTAACTAGGTAGTCAGTGGAAGCAGGGTCGAATCCACAGGGAGACAGAGTTTCTAAATCAATATTCAACCAATTCAGCTACTCCAGATGAAATCAGGAAGGAATTAATTAAACTAAAGATTGAGGATTAAACTATGGAATAAAAACCTAGGGTATTAGGTCGGTCCACCATGCTTATACCAATCAAATAGGGTCAACTACTACCAAAACCTAAGTCAAGAGTCGGGTGATTAGAGCCTATGTTGAGCTATGGTTAAGACTCAACGCTCATAGTTCAACATACGCCGCATGTTCACTAACGTAATCAGAACTACTGACGTGTCCTAGGCCTCTAGTCGTAAGACGGATCTGTGCAAACAACTATTAACCACAAGCAACCAACGAAACTGCGCAATAACGTTAATTACTCAATAAAGAACAAATCACATCACAATCACCCTAATGAAACCCTAGAAATTGATAGAAATCTAAATCACAATCATGGTATAAACATAGCTTTCCTATCTAACACCCTAGAAAGAAAACTACTCACTCATAATCGAATTAAGAACAACAAAACAAATATGAAACCCTAATAATTGCATCATGAATAATTAAATAACTAAGCTAAGCAATTGAGAATAATAAAAGAGATTAGGGTAAGAAAGAATACCAATTAACAGAAAGCAGGAACTTTTATTGAAATCGAATAGGTTCAATCACCTTTAATGTAATCTAAAGTGTTTAACTAAGCTAAGAGCAATGAGAAATAAACTAGAATAAAACTAGAATAAAAGATGTCTCTCAATAATGAGGAAAAAGGTATTTATAATACCCCCTCAAGTTAACTAAAAATGTAAACAAAAGGCGAAATTCGCGTAAAAGGGTGCCAGACCCGATCGGGTCCGAGCACAGTACCCGATCGGGTGCCCAGCAACTTCGCATTTTCTCGTCTTGGGCTGTGATGTAGCAGCAGCGCAGCAACATTAGATGGTCTTGACGCCCACCCGATCGGGCCTTGGTCAGCCACCCGATCGGGCCAGGCAACAAAATGGCCTAGTGAAAGCGTCTCTTCAGCAGCTCTCTAACAAGACCTACGAGCAGCCCACCCGATAGGGTCAGGCGGTTAACACCCGATCGGGTCTGGGTACATGATGTTCGCCCGATCACTTCGGGCAATGCTTGCCCGATCGGGTCCGCAACTTTCATACCCGATCATAAATATTTCACCCGATCGGGCCATTTCTGCCCGATTAGTGCACAGAAACCTCCTTTGACTCCTTGGCTGTCTAATCTTCACGTTTAGGGGTCTTGGGACCTCCTAAACTATCCATAAAGCTCGCGAGCCATCCTACGTGCCTTGTAACATCTCGTAAAGCCGTGGTTGCTTACAAAAGGCTCGGGAATAAGGAGAAAACTCCATAAAACCTGCAATTCAATACTAAAACACGAAACCACAACTACATACGATAGTTAGCACAAAATAGCTCCCAAGAGCTCCAATGACGCACAAATTAGCTTGTAAATAAGGGAGAAAACTCTATATAAATACGTGATATCATATTCCCCATTGGGTTGGGAACTTTATGGTTTGATGGTAGGTAGATGGCAAAGCTTTCATCCTGTGAATCCAAGGTGTACCCATAATAACATTATAAGCTGAAGGACAATCTACGACACTAAACCTGGTTTGCAGATTAACTCCTTTGGCGTAGGTTGGCAGTGTGATTTCACCAATGGTGATGGCAGGTTCTCCATTTAAACCATACAGGACTGTTGAATTTCTGATGATATCTTCGTCACGTAATCCCATGCTTTGTATGGCATTCTTGAATATGATGTTAGCTGAGCTTCCATTATCTACCAACACTCTCTTGATCAAGCAGTTGCTGATGGTGAGGGAGATCACTAGTCCATCGTGATGATCAGCTTCTTCAGCTTCTTCTTCTTCTTCGAAGCTGATGGTCATACTGCGTAGCTCTTGCTCCTCCTTGCTTCTGTGCCGGACAGGAGCTGCTTTGGAACCTTCTCTAGCGAACTGCTTAGCTGCAGAATAGGTTAGTCCACAAATTTCTGAACCTCCTGAGATAAAATTGACTACCTTGTCATGTGTTGGGTCAGGTGGTGGCCCAGTTGGTTTGCTACTGTGGTCCTTGCCAGGTTCATCTTTCTGACCCTTGTTTCCCATCAAATGTTCCAGGTAGCCTTTCTTCAGCAGCCAAGCTACTTCCTTTCTGAGAGCTATGCAGTCTTCAGTTAGATGGCCATGGTGGCCATGGTAGCTGCACCACTAGGAGGTATCTTTTCGCCCATCAGGTTTGTCAGTCTTCTTGGGCCACCTAGCTGCTGAGCCTAGCTTTTCCAAGGCCTTCGCCACACCTCCTGCATCAACATTAAAGCAGTAGGAAGACAAAGGAGGGAAATCCGCATTGTTAGATTTGCGAGGAGCTTCTCTAGCTACGCTGCTAGCTTGATCACGCTTCTGGTATGGCTGATGACGCCAATCGTTTCTTTTGTTGTTGTTGTTGTTGCTCTGAGTTTTCCTTTCGTAACTAGATTCCTCCATACCTGGATGCATCATCCTCTTCTACGCGGATCTCAGCCATAGCTCTAGCCCTGACTTCTTCAAAGGTACTACAAGGATACCTGGTTAGTTCATAATATAAGCGGG
The DNA here is from genome assembly GCA_947645195.1 of Patellifolia procumbens. Taxonomy (NCBI): domain Eukaryota; kingdom Viridiplantae; phylum Streptophyta; class Magnoliopsida; order Caryophyllales; family Amaranthaceae; genus Patellifolia; species Patellifolia procumbens. The sequence continues at coordinate 5,049,490 of CANSGD010000406.1, forward strand.
ACTTAGGTATCAAACCTCTCCGGAACGCTTCGATAGCTGTTGGAATGTCTGGGTTCTTGACAGAAATCATTTCCATGTTAAACCTGTCCAGATACCGGCGTACAGCTTCGCCTGTTTTTTGTATGATGCGGTACAGGTCGCCTGTATGTTTCTCCAGCACCCTGCTGCTAGCAAATTGCTGATAAATATTGTTAATAAGAACAGAAAAGTTAGGGATAGTACCAGCCCTGAGGGTTATGAGCCATTGTAAGGCAGGTCGGTGGCTCCAAAGGACTTGCACATTGTAGCTTCAAGGAGGCCTTATGGGGTGGGTAAGGTCCACATCTTCTTCTTATACTGGTTCACGTGATTGTATGGATCTGTGGTTCCATCGTACAGCTTGCCAAACGGGGCTAGATGTAGCTTCTTTGGAATCATAGCTCTAGCTATCTCTTCCACGAAAGGTGACTTGGTATAGCCATCAGGAGTCTCCTCAGCTACGGGTGTAGGTGCCCTGGCATCTTTACTAGCATTCGCATCATTTTCCGATTCTGGGACTCGAGGAGAGCCAGCTTCGAAGCTGTGGGATCCAACTCCTCTTGGTTGGGATCTTCTGGTACGTCCGCAGCGTCTTCGTTAGCACTAGCTTCTGAGTCATTCAACTCCAAAATTCGAGGTGTCATACCAGGAGGTCATCGTGAAGACTTCTTGGCGTTGCTCATAACTGACTCTAGTTCTTTTTGTAAGTTTTCAATGATTTTGTTGGACTCTGTCTGAGCTTCTTGCAGAGACGCGAGAGCAGCTCTCATTTGCTCAGGAGTGAATTCGGCCATTTGAAGTTGGGCATTTTTCTTTTCGAGAAGGGATTGGTAATGAAAGATTAGATATGAAATCTAACTGTAGGCCCCACGGTGGGCGCCAAACTGTTTATGCTAAATTCTGCTAAAGCAAAACTAAGCTGGGAACTACAGCTAGGTTGTTGGAAGCTGCTGAACACAGCTGGGATGAACAAAGAAGGCAAAGTAAAGACAGAGACAAGACACCAGAGGTGGTGACGCGGAAACTCGTGGAAGAAGGGAAAAATCGCAGGTGGCTTTGAGTCCACCAATCCACTATACTTTTGATTACAGCCCTAGTGCCTTTGTAACTAAGTAATTCGTAATTCGTAAGCTTATAGAACAATGCTTGTACTTTGATATGTAAATGCTAAGAGTGTATGAACTTGTGTATCTATACAATCATTTCGAGTATATATAACAGAGAAGAATGTATCCGTTTGAACCAGCAACGTCTTGAAACAGCTCTCAAATCTCCATTTATGTCTGCCATTAATGCTGCTGAGCATGATTCTTGCTCTTTATTGCCTTCCCGTAATTATGGCTTTTACTCCTTTGCGGATCTTCAGGCTTTGATATTTTGACTCATAACGTATTCCAAACATAGCTGTGTTCTCTTAGCTGGGTAGCATTAGCTGGTTCTTCTTAGCTGGTGAATTCCAAGCTGCTGAGCTCTAAGCTGGTTTCTTTGGCTGGAACTCTTAACCTGGGAATTCGTATTTTTTGTAAATTTTAACCTGCATAAGTAGCTGCACAATTTTCGTGGTATAACAATACCCATGGCATATATTGAATTTACTGTAAAACCCGACTGGAACCACACAAGAGGGGATAACATACAACATCGGTTGCAACGACAAATTTGAAGATAGCTTTGCAAATTATGAACTCCGTCGAGGCATTCCTGGGACAACAATATTATTCTTTGACAATGGAATTGTTGTTTAGCCAAAATCAGCTCCAACGGAGATGAGTATCACAAATGGAGCCATCATACAACCGATATACCACGTAAGTTCTTATCATGATAAATAATTTTATTATTGTTAGATGCTTCCCTGCTATATGTAAATCATTTTTTCCCATGTGTTAGGATGAATTAACCATTTTAGGAGCTCCACAGACGATCCAAACTACGTTTAAAATTGTTGAATGCACTACCTATCCCTATGGAGAGTCGTATACATATCCTATGACGACTTCGATCCAATCTCTTTATGAAATGTGGGCGGATGAAGAGATGATATCTGAGTCTGATATTGAACTATGGTATGAAAAAAAGTTGCTTGGTCAAAACAAAACAATTGGGGATTCAGGTATTGTTGATGGGGGATAATTTATGTTAACTATCCCCCAAGAAACACTTAGATATGATTGTTAGTATTATTTATTATTAGTATTAATTATTAAAGTTGCATTGATTGTTGTAAACGTATTGTCCCAACAAATATTATTTTCACAATATTGTAATCTTAATTAGTCAATATTGTTTGTTTTTGTACTTGTTATAATTTACATTAAGTAATTTATCCTTAGTCTATTTACTTTGTTAAAAAAATGTTCAATGTAATAAGAAATATTACAATAGATTGAGAAAAACCATACACTATGCAAAATTACAACCATTCATAATGTTTTCAATCATGAGCTACGGAGACAAGTTAAACAAATGATCAATATAAAGATTAGTACTACAATACCAAAGGATGGTCCTATGGGTGCCGCAAAAAAACTTTTGGTACCAAACCCTTTCTTAAGCAATACCAAAACAAATCTGATCAACTAGGATTGGACCTTAAACAAAAAAAATATAACCTTTTGGTGTCAAATCAACTCATTGGTACCAATAAAGGCTAAACATCCCCCTACCATAACAACAACTTACAAATCTGTCAAGTAAGAGACATAACAAGTTTTGGTACCAAACCCTTTCTCATAGAGTACCAAACTATAGAGTACCAAACTTTGGTACTCCAGGTACCAAAATAAATCAGATCAACTAGGATTATACCTTAAACAACAAAATATAACCTTTTGGTGTCAAAACAACTCATTGGTACCAATAAAGGCTAAACCTCCCCCTACCACAACAACAACTTTCAAATCTGTCAAGTAAGAGTCATAACATGTTTTGGTACCAAACCCTTTCTCATATAGTACTTTGGTACTCTAGTTACCAAAACAAATCAGATCAACTAGGATTGGACTTTAAACAACAAAATATAACCTTTTGGTTTCAAAACAACTCATTAGTACCAATAAAGGCTAAACCTCCCCCTACCATAACAACAACTATTAAATCTGTCCATTAAGAGACATAACAAGTTTTGGTACCAAACCCTCTCTTAAAGAACACCAAAGTTTGGTACTCTAGATACCAAAACAAATCAGATCAACTAGGATTGGACCTTAAACAACAAAATATAACCTTTTGGTGTCAAAACAACTCATTGGTACCAATAAAATCTAAACCTCCCCTACCATAACAACAACTTTGAAATCTGTCAAGTAAGAGACATAACAAGTTTTGGTACCAAACCCTCTCTTAAGGAATACCAAAGTTTGGTACTCTAGATACCAAAAAAATCAGATCAACTAGGATTCGACCTTAAACAACAAAATATAACCTTTTGGTGGCAAAACAACTCATTGGTGCCAATAAAGGCTAAACCTCCCCTACCATAACAACAACTTTCAAATCTGTCAAGTATGAGACATAACAAGTTTTGGTACCACACCCTTTCTCATAGAGTACCAAAGTTGGGTACTCTAGGTACCAAAACAAATCAGATCAACTAGGATTGTATCTTAAACAACAAAATATAACCTTTTGGTGCCAAAACAACTCATTGGTACCAATAAAGGCTAAACGCCCCCCTACCAAAACAACAACTTTCAAATCTGTCAAGTAAGAGACATAACAAGTTTTGGTACCAAACCCTTTCTCATAGAGTACCAAACTGGTACTCTAGGTACCAAAAGAATTCAAATCAACTAGGATTGTACCTTAAACATCAAAATATAACCTTTTGGTGTAAAAATAACTCATTGGTACCAATAAAGGCTAAAGCTCCCCCTACCATAACAACAACTTTTAAATCTGTCAACTAAGAGACATAACAAGTTTTGGAACCAAACCCTTTCTCATAGAGTACCAAAGTAGGTACCAAAACAAATCAGATCAACTAGGATTGGACCTTAAACAACAAAATATAACCTTTTGGTGTCAAAATAACCCATTGGTACCTTTAAAGGCTAGACCTCCCCCTACCATAACAACAACTTTCAAATCTGTCAAGTAAGAGACATAACAAGTTTTGGTACCAAACCCTCTCTTAAATAATACCAAAGTTTGGTACTCTAGATACCAAAACAAATCAGATCAATTAGGATTGGACCTTAAACAACAAAATATAACCTTTTGGTGTCAAAACAACTCATTGGTACCAATAAAAGCTAAACCTCCCCCTACCATAACAACAACTTTGAAATATGTCAAGTAAGAGACATAACAAGTTTTTGTACCAAACCCTCTCTTAAGGAATACCAAAGTTTGGTACTTTAGATACCAAAAAGAATCAGATCAACTAGGATCTGACCTTAAACAACAAAATATAACCTTTGGGTGTCAAAATAACTCATTGGTATCAATAAAGGCTAAACCTCCCCCTACCATAACAACAACTTTCAAATCTGTCAAGTAAGAGACATAACAAGTTTTGGTACCAAACCCTCTCTTACGGAATACCAAAGTTTGGTACTCTAGATACCAAAACAAATCAGATCAATAAGGATCGGACCTTAAACAAAAAAATATAACCTTTTGGTGTCAAAACAACTCATTGCTACCAAAAAAGGCTAAACGTCCCCCTACCATAACAACAACTTTCAAATCTGTCAAGTAAGAGACATAACAAGTTTTGGTACCAAACCCTTTCTTACGGAATACCATAGTTGGGTACCCTAGATACCAAAATAAATGAGATCAACTAGGATTGGACCTTAAACAATAAAATATAACCTTTTGGTGTCAAAACAAGTACCAATAAAGGGTAAACCTCCCATAACAACAACTTTCAAATATGTCAAAAGGGAGAGATATAATGTTTTGGTACCAATCCCGCTTTAAAGAACCACCAATGTTTGGTACTCTGGGTACCAAAACCATTCAAATTAAGCATAACCAAAGGTTGGTACTATGCTGTTTTCAAACACAGTGAAATTGCTTACTATAGTAAATTTCAAATATTTCAACCAGATTGAAACTGTTTTCAAATACCAAGACATTTGATTCATATTATTACATACCAAAAGATTAAACATTCCTAATATGGTTACTATGCCAATAGAATAGTACTTTAAAACACCACTGAAATCAAAACAATACTTAAGTTCCACATTGCTGGTTGTCACCAATTCATTTATAATCACGGGTTGATGCGACGTCGTGCCCGCGGCTGTGGAATAGGCTGGAAAAATACATATATTACTAACATCAACTATACTTAAATCAACTACCTAAATATAAGAGAGATTCGTACAAAAACTACTTATGTATGAACTAGATCAACAACAAGCATAAGAGCTTTTCGTACCAAAACAAGTTAAAGGGAATACCAACACATGCATGAATTCCTACCAAAATAACTTTGATGTACTACAAAAATATGTTTTAACAAATGTAAGACCTTTCGATACTAAAATACAATATATGTTACACCAAAGCATGAAACACTTGCTACGAAAACATTTATATGAATTAAAATAAAATGTTTTAACAAATATAAGACCGTCAGGTACCAAAATACAGTATATGCAACACCAAATGCTAAAATACTTGCTACGGAAACATTAACTAAAATGGTATACCAAAAATAAGACCTTTAGGTACCAGAACGCAGTATAGTAAACACTAAAGCATGTAATGCTTGCTACCACAATTTATATGGACTAACCTTAAAATAATCATTGAGCAAAGCACCATTATCGAGATAAGAATCATTGTGATGGTCGACCACCAACGACATTTCGTTTCTTTCCCACAACAATACTACACCCCCATGAGAACTATCCTCATACCAAAGTTCAAAACCATAGGCGTCGGGTAACATGTTAACCAACATATGTAGGTGCATGAATGTAATCCTTGATTCTGTAGTCAAAAAAATCTTAGGATGAAGCATGTCAAACAAAAAGCGGAAGTTGCTTCGGAATGAAGGTCTTTTGATACCCCTTGCATTCCTAACAACCACCTTTGTTCCGAATGGAATGCGTGTCTCTCCAGCGGGATATGGGACAACATCCTTGTATAATTGAACATCATGGTACCTTCTATATTGAAAGAAGCTTCGAATATGCGTCACACCCACCGTGATAGTATGGGCAATGTCTGTCACCTCCGCTACATGAAGGCTATCAGAGTATGAAGCCATAAATATATTGGAGAATTGTAAGGAACTGAGTACGTCGGTACTTCCCGGGGATGTACAAGAGGTCTAGGGTCAATTATGTGCATGACATTGTCTGGGGCGATGTTCCATGCACGTTCTTCACTTAGCTTTTGCATTGACCAAGAAATGTATACAATTGCCCCATTTATCCCATCAAGGTCTTTTAGTAAGGGTATATGGGCAGGCACGACATTTCCCTGTTCAGTCACCATTAATGCTTCGTGAAGCCCATTTTCCGTGACTTTCCCACTCAATATGGCATCGGCAACACATCAATTGAAACCGGAGTGGGATTATGCGTAGAAAAATTCGTTTCCCTAATGTATGTGACATAGTTGATGTTTAATTCAGTGGGTTGAAGTTCATTGAGTGGTTATATTATGGAAATCGGATGTGGGATAATGTTATTTTGTGCCATAGTTGTTTGCCTTGTATATTTTTTTTGAAAACACAAAATGGAGGAGGGAAAGTAGCAAAGCTTAACAAAGAATACTTCTTTTAAACATATATAGTTTCTCAAAGTTAAAGCTTAAATCATGAAACCATTATAACAACTTTGGTATTAATGACAATTTGCTTTACTACATGTGACATCGTATTTTGGTACGTATCAGAATAATTCTATGTATTGGTATTAGTGATATTATGTTTTGGTACCAAGGATAATGTGTTTTGGTACCTTACATTTTTAACTTTTTACTTTAAAATGACATTAATTTCGGTAGTTGGTGCAATAACGTTTGTTCATCTCCATAAGTTACTTTACTGGCAGCACAAAATTTTGACTGAGTTTCTTATAATTTGTTATAGTTGGAATTCAATGCATGACAAGATCGAGTTCTACTTACTTAAATGTCTAGTTCATTTGTAACTAGAATAGTAGGAAGTTGGTTGTTTTGAATACTTAGGATGTTATTCCTTTCATTGTCCAATTACTTATTACTGATGTCAGAATCATGGTTAGTTTGCTTTAAGTTATTACAATTTATTATTATACTTTCTACTTTCTATTCTAAGCAAAACACCACATGTACTTGGGTAGACTTGAATGTAATAAACTCATAAGCTACAATGTAAATTAAATTTTGTTTAGATGGAAATAGGAAATTCCTATTAGGAACTTAATAGGAAATGACAATAGCAACTTAATAGGTAGATAAAAATTAAATACTTTTTAGCTACCAATTTAAATCTATAAAATACATAGACTAACCATGATTCCTATCGTAAGTATTCACTAAGTTTTCATCATTTACGACAATGTATAAAATATATATACTAACCATGATTCCTAATCTATAAAATTGCTCATGTGACGTACCCACAAAGCGTGCACATTGAGATGAATCTAACAAGATCCCACATGAGCTTATACTAGAATGTTCACATCAACTAGAATGTTCACATCAATATACAAGATGATAATTTGAAATAACTAATGCTAACTATTGTGACATCAATATATATACTTTTCCTGATAGTTACTGACATTTACTCCAAATTAAAGGAGTATTGTGAGTGTTTGACTTATCTATGTTGATTTTAGTAGGGAATAAAACCGTAGTTGGTACTAGTATATATGCGTTTGGGTAGGCAGTAAAGGTAGTTAATAAAGGTGAACTATGCATTTAATCCCCCTAAAGTTTAGTCCATCTACTAGCATTAAATCATTAAATCGTTATATGTAGTTGGAAAACAGCCAGAACAAAGAATCCTTCCTAGAAAATATTTCTTACTACCTCAACACATTGATCTTCATTATTTACCATGTCATTGTCTACCGCTGAGAGTGGGGTACACTTTAGCGAGAAAATATCAGAAAATGTTGTCATATTCCGTATGAAACAAATGGATGACAAGCTCGGTCAACGAACTATACTTCCTGAGAATGAACGTCTTGATGATGTACTTCATCGTTATGCCATGTATTGCAACCTCCCATTTTCCCAGCTTACATTTAAGTTGCGTGGATTTGAAGTATTCACAACAGACACACCCTCATCAATTGGTTTACTAAACAACGACCACATAATCGTGTCAAGGGAGGTAAATCTTTCACAGTTCATTTTTATAATTCACGCTTACATTCTATTCTTTTATTTCTTATGGAATTGGTATTGTAACAGAACCACATACAACCATTGCCGGGGGAGATCGTTGGGGTCCGAACATTTCGAATTCAAAACTTAAGAACGATTCCTATCGTTATGAAAGCTCGTATGTTTGGTACTTTACCCGTTCGTGAAATTCGCAACTACTAGACAGACTACGTTAGGGGTGATCCTGAAAAGCTTACAGTATTACATGGTTGGAAATAATTAGATCACCGCACATCAATTCACTACTCGGGGATCGACCCCGACGAGATTGTGTATGTCATTTTTCGCAACCAGTGGCGTCATCCGTTATTAGTTATAGTATTTTGGTAGTAAATTGGATTATGCTATTTAGCTATTGACGTTGGGAACGAATTCTACATATATCCGTATTGAGCTTGTGAATTAGCTCATGCTTTTGCCATATTGAACATGTCCTACTGAAGTTTTTTTTTCTCACTTTAACTATTGGACATGTGAACTCCTTGTAACAAAAATGTGAACTCCTTGTAACAAACATGTCCTACTGAAGTTTGTTTTTGTTACTTCAACTTTTTCCATATTAAACATGTGAACTCCTTGTACTAATTTAGAATTGAAATTATGGAGGAAAAATTATGTAACTGGTACCAACCATTAGACATTTTGGTACTACATATAACTAGTTATGGTAGGCACTAAGTTCTCTTTTCCATTATGCCATACAGACAAATATGACAATAAAACACACTATTGGTCATGTGACATGAGTCAAGGATCAAAGTCAACCATTGGAGATGAGCATATTTGCTTGGTTCATGAGACCTTTGGATTCATGCTCAAGTCTAATGGTTCTTTTGTGACTATGATTGCTTGGTTAGATGAACTAGCTTGTGAAGACTTATATGGGGCGTCCATATGTAGTCTTTTGGAGTCTTTTATTTGCTTTGGTTGAGTCATTTCATTCATGTAATAAAACATTCCATAAGGGCCGAAAGTATGGTTATTTTTCGGTTATTATGAGGAGTCCCAGTTGAGTTCTAGTTCCTATTAAGTTTAGGATAGATTTTGGTAAATGATAAGTCTTTAGGCGTGTGAAATAAGATTGATATGGCTGAAATCCTATCATTCTTATTTAGCTATCTTTTCTTATGTTTATCTTTATCTTTCCCTAGATTTTAGGGATTAAGATTTATTATGCTTTCTAGATAGAGTTTTAGGTTTCCTAATCATACTAGCAAATGTACTAGTATAACTAGCTGCCTAAGGTCGACATTAATAATAAATTTTCAGAATTTTAATTCATATTTTTGATTATTAATTATTTGTCAATTAATTTCGTTCCATTTAATAATTTTCTGGAGTGATCATTATTAAGTGATTAATCTACTTATTCCAGGTAATGGTTTAAGGGAGATTAAAGTTAATTAAATCTTTCAGGAGTGATTGATTTAATTTCCATATTCTAAACACTTTTATACATAAAAACACATTCAAAAATTCAGACTTTTAATTAGCTAGGTTCCTTTGCATTGGAGTACACTTGAGTGTTTCTTTCATAGAGTCACATTCATATCATCATGTGAACTCAATGTGATCAGTGTATTCAGAGTACTCAGTGTACAATCCATACTATTTAAATTATGGAGTATGGAATATGTAGTCGAATTGGTTCCTAATTTAACTATTTATGGTACTCAATGTAACTAGCTATAGTAGGAAGGTTTTTTTAATTTTAAATATGCAATATTCATTGTGGCTGATTCAAACATGTTATAGTAACATCATTATTTAACATGTGAATTCAGTGTACCGCCCATGCATATTGAAATAATGGAGTAAAAATATAGGTACTTTAAGGGGTTAGGCGAATACTAATATAAAATGATGTTTCTCCTGTATATATGACTGCACATCAATATACTAAGCATTGGTAATCAAAGTTAACAACATGCACCGTATTAACACCATGTGTGCTGCTATAGATGGAGTATTAGGAGGGGGTTTTCAGGTAGGAGAGGTTACTGAGATATTTGGAGAAAGTGCTACGGGAAAAACTCAACTTTGTTTACAAGTAGTTCTTGGGTGCTTGCAACCTCCGAGCAAGGGGGGACTGTACGGCTCAAGTGTGTACATCCAAACTGGATCCCTGCCTTTTCCCGTTATAAGAATCGCTGAAATTGGTAGGGGAATGTCTCTGGAAGATGTCGATAACCCACTAGATCTGATACAAGTGAAGGAAGTTGATAAGGCTGAGGAAATTATGAAGGTGATTAGACAACTGGAGTTCTTAATTAAGAACTCGTTAGAAACATGTAGGCATTTTCACGTTGTTGTTATCGATTCAATTGCCGCATTATATCGACATGAACACGACAACACTAAGGAAGGTTTTGCTCGGAGGAAAAAGGCCCTTCAAGCTGTGGCAACGAAATTGAGAACACTAGTGAAATTCTACAATGTCGTAGTTGTTGTTGTTAACGAGGTGTCAGATGTTGTTAGAAGGCCATCTGGCGAGAGAATTTTCCGAACTTACTCATCTGGCCGGGCAGTAAAAGCATCTCTAGGGGAGGCATGGGGTGCAATGGTGGACAACCGATATTTCCTATCCAAATGCCTAAAAGAGAATGGAGAAATTGTAGCCATTTCATAGTTGTAAAACGTCATCTTCCAATTAAAGGGCGTTCTTGTACTTACAAAATCAACTCCAACGGTGTTAAGTAGCTATAATAATCTTGTAGCAAACATTAAATATCTTCTAAATTAGTACTGTTTTAGTACGTTCAAGTATCAACCTGTTCATATTTCGGTGGATCCTACCACATGTCATGGTATCGACTAGTTGACTAGTTTTAGTAGCAAATGGTAGTATCACCGTCGTTTGATTACGTTTTGGTACCAAAATGTTGAGGTTTTGGTATTACCTACAATATGCTAAGGTACAAAAGTACTACAACTTATTGAAATCCAAAAATACCACGATCAACCATTAAACCGTAAATTGTTTGCAAGTGTTTAAAGTGAAATACGCTAGCAAAAGCTAAAAAAATCTAATATTCCTCCAAAGTTACACTTCTTTAACAATTTAACTTAAAAGTTCTTTTGCTCCATTGAACTCCGATAAAACATCATCAAGGATGAGAGTGCTGCGCACACTTGCAATAGGACCCTGTAGATGAAAAATAGAGGATCTAGAATTAGATGATCCGAAAGGCATTTAACCCGAAGTAGGACAAACAAAATCTACACTAAAAGAGCGCATAAGCAATTAAGCGTGTTTATTTGTCTGCACTCCAAAATAGAAGTAAATTCAATTTCAATTAAACATGGGACCACCAAAGAATGCATCATACTAAAACCAGTTTATCTGCAACATTCTGCATCCCTAACCATTTATTGGGTAGGGAGACTAAGGAAGAAGCAATCCTACATTACAGATTGAAGAGATTCCTACAAGTAGTAAGAGTTGATTGTTTAGTGTATTTAGTTTGTGATACACAACATGTGGACCATGCAAAGCATAAGGGCGCCCATAGATTTAGGTCCACATCAGTGCTTTAAGAAGAAACACTTTCACAGTCCAGGAGAGGTCAAGCATCTGAAAAAAATATAGAGTACAAATACGAAGTAGGACTTACGAAGCGTATCTTGCCAATAAAACAACCGGAACACATCTTGATTCACTGTAACGTGATGACCCCACAAGATTTACTGCATGATAATACGTTAGTCATTAGAATATTAGATAACATGAATATTTTCGGTATTGCACTATTTGTTGAAAGATAGAATCACGTTAAAACTCACTTATTAGGACGATAATTCACAAATTCCACGCTTTTCACAGACCATTCCTGTATCTTCCTCTCCACCCAGGGAGGGTCGAGCACATGAAGGAGGTGGTCCAGTGTAGCCAACTGTTATAGGAACCCCACAATTACATTTATAACATGAAAAATATAAGTTCACGGCATTCAATGTACGAAGAAACACGGTCATGCCAGCCGATTTATTGCAGAAGCATGTGCGGCCTTTGGATCCGAAAACATGCTGTCAATCAACCAAACAACATTGTCCCGAACCGCTAGAGCCAAGCACCACCAGTGGTCGTCCTTTCATACCAGCACAGATACCTGCTCATATATACTTCCTCCGTTTTTATTTAGTTGACAATTTTGACTTTTGACACTATTCACATAATCTACTTTGACTATCTTTTGTGATTTATACGTAAGAGAAAATATAGTCATGTGGGGTCTTGTTAGATTCGTCTCATTATATATTTTCAAAATATCATATTTTTATAATTTTTACTCATCAATTTTCCAAGATAAAAGTGATTGAAATCACGCGTTGGTAAACGTGATAAAAGAAACAGGTCAACTAATAAAAAAGAGAGGAAGTAATATAAAACGAGGAATTGGAAAAGAAATATTTGTGAACTTAATCTAATTCGTAAATACTAGAAAGTACAAACTTACCACACATAAGTTATTTGTGGGAAAAGAGTTGAACCGGTTGACATATTTAGTCGCTATACCGTCCATAGATGCTGAAGGTGAGTTCATTACTAGATCCTACAATACAAATAAATAGTTAAGTACCCATTTCTTGAACTTGTACAACTGAATACCAAAAGCAATTGTAATCAATACCAAAGTATGTATTCTTTGCTACCAAAACAAGTGTAGACAGTTCTCCATTTAGCATTTACGTTAGACTACTTTAATTACTCTGACAAGACTAGTGTAATTATTCCAACAAGTAGAATGTAATACCAAAAGTAGTTGTTTGTTTATAATTACTACGAAATGCAAAATAAAGTAGATAAACTTGAATTTACCGCAAATGTGGAGTCAAGCATAATACGCTTGCTCTTTCCCTCAAAGGCCACCTCCCACCTTTTGTTGTACAGCCTCGCAGCCGTACCTATGTACTGATTGCCGACACAACCCATCGTTGATGCAACCCCATAGCAATCGGATTGCATCGCGTACATACCATCGCAATCAAGTACCAACGGTCCATTACTTAAGAAAAAAACGAAAATAACAATTAAAAACATCCAAATGAACACTTTTATCTTTTGGGCTGTCTTTAATCACGGGAACACAAACCCAATTTGGAAGTAAAAAACTTGAAACCTATAAACTTTATCTCCTTCATCAACATTATCATCATAAACCTTATACAATACATGAAATATCCTCTTTTTTACACTCATTTTCAACCAAACATCAAACCTAGAAATAAAGTTGAGAGCAGTTGTGTATTCTTAGATTTGGTGTGGCAGTGTGAATTTATGCATGGATAGGGTGTACACAGTGTATGAGTGATGTTATATTGGAGCAACGACGATTGCACTAACATGAGGCGTATGTTAGGGATTTTGAATTGTGTTTGGCACTAAGCTTAACAATTAAAAACATTAAGCAGTTAAAGTAAATATTACTTACGCATTGTAGTATTTTCCTCTCCTAAAGAACTCTAGAAGATCCTTCTCCGCCACTGACAACCGCGATGATGTGGTGGCGGCTGAAAAATCTTCAGAACATATGATGGAAGAAGGGACAAGGTGCCTTCTTAGTCTGCTCCTCTGCAAACCATCCCCATCGACAGTGTCTCTGTCGCCCTCATAACTATCCATGGCAAGCTCGCATGCATCAAACGCCGCTTTCATTTCGGCAAACTGATCGTCGGGAAGAAATGGGGAAGGTAGTTCTGTGGTGGGAGTTAGGTTTTCTGTGGTTGGTTGTTGGTTTATGGTGGAAAGTGGGTCGTATTGGGTAGTAGTAGGAGGTTCTGTTGTAGTGGTCGAAGGTGGGTCTGAAGGGGCACATGTAGTTATGCTGATGGAAGGTGGGTCTGAAGGGGCAAGGTGGGGCAGCTTCAAGGGCGGCAGAACAGTCGAGTAGCGTTTTGGCGGCAGTGGCAGCAACAGGGTTGCCATCAGATATTGTGGTTATAGGCAATGAGGTGGTGGAGGAGAGTGAAGGTCTTGATCCTTCTTTGGTCTTTCATATGGAACCCTTAAGACCCTGATTTTTTGAAGCGTCAACCTCTTCGGTTGACCCGGGTACTACATGTGTCACGTCCCCTTCCTTGTCGGGGTCACCTATGGTCCGATCCACATCCTCCTCATCTTGTACGATCAAGTACTCTTGGGCGAGACCCAAAACAACCCTGCTCACCTCATCCTCTCTCAAGACCACATCATCGTGGCCCTTTCCTCATCATGTGGCCCGTCATCGTCCTCTAAATCAACGACACGAGACGAACCTTCAGAAGACACTTTCGGCCAGGAAAAGTCCCCCACACCGACCAAACCTGAAATCGCCGATTCCACGACATTATCAACCAATATCTTGATCTGAGGCCCAAGAATGCGAGCCACCTGCAACAAATAATAACAAGAAACATATATAAACAATTTACCTATACTACCCAAATCAACCTATTGCAATACCAATGTAAGGCAAAACTACTTTGAGACAAATAATCACCTAAGTCGCAATTTGGGTAATTTGTACAGCGTCTAGAACGACCCTTCCTTCTCTATGCACACGAGGTAAAATTGAGCGTCATCCGCTCTTGATCACTACCATAATTGACATACAGGGACTATAACAAATAGAACTTATCTATTAACAAATACAACATATCTTTTAAACATATATAACAAGCAATTAACAAAAATAACTTGCAGAACGTTTCCCGTAATCAAAAGTACTTCTCATGTCATGGGACATCACTGACTTCACCAAGTCATTCGTCCATACCGCAACTCTAGGAAAACGACCCCATTCAATAGGGGGCCTGTTGAGTCGATCAAGGTAAAATATCTGCAAAATGAACATAACACATTCATATATAATCACTACAACAAATCATCACTTGTGCCACGAATTATGCCACGGGAATGCAAAATTCGTGGTATATTTTCATCTAGCCACGGGAAAAATAAAGTGCAGTATATATTTGAGATTGCAGTAAAAATTATGCCACGAGTAAATTTTTTTTGTGGCAAAACTATATCTATGCCACGAATTATGCTACGAGTATTTTTTTTCGTGGCAAAACTACAATTATGCCACGAACTATGCTACATGCACGTTTTCACGTGGCTATATCAACTTATGCCACAGAAAAAAAAAGTTTTGTGCTTATGGCCATGATTTACTTTATTCGTGGCATGAAAATTACTTATGATCCATTTAAGTTCTCTTTTGGGAAGAACATTATTTATGCTACACAAATTTTTTTTTAAAATAAATCAATGTAACAACGATAGAAAAGGAAGGAAAAAAGAGCCATCAAATTAACGCCACCCCAGTTGAAACAATCAGTCACCATTTGATTACATTTGTAGCGATAAACAAGACCATATTATAAGAGATTATGTGTTCTATTTTGCAATTTAGGAAAGTAGAAGGTAGCGTATTTGCATTTGTAAACAAATTGAGACTATATAATCGATTACCTTGTAATATGATTATTTCAGAAGATTAAATTATTATATTATGAATTTTTTAGTATTTTCAATTACTAATTAATAAAGTTAAAGTGTGAAATTTAGAACTAACGATATGCTTAACTTGTTGTGAGCTAACAAATTCGATTTTTTAATGAGCTTAATAAATTAATTTAAAAGACCAAACATAATTTCATGAAGGAAGTTAAAAACAACATTTGACTTGGATTACATACCTAGTACCATTTAAATAAAGTTTACATTTAATTTTAATTAGAAACCAAATTCTACTGAATTAAGATTTCTTATTCTAAGAAAAAAAGATTTTTTTTAAGGAAAACATCAAATACGTTATATACAAATTACTGCTGCTCCTCTCATCTACTGTCGTCTACCCTGCTCCTCCAGTACTGCCACCGCTGCTCCTCCATTACTGCCGCCACTGCTCTTCCTTTATCGCCGACGTCTAATGCTCGTCCGGTTTTGCGGCTCTCTTCATACTTCTCGCTGCCAATTTATAGGTGCTTAATCTTTACGGTCCGTCTGTGAACTTTTATTGATTGTTGATGTAAAATTGAATGATTTTTAATTGCACCTTATTATAATTGATTGGGTGTTTGGTAATCTGATATGAATTTAACTTGAGAGCTTTATATCATGTCCCATAATTTCGAAAAATTTGAGATTCTTGTTGGTAATTTGAGCAGAAATTGCAGAGCTTTTGATCCCATATCTTGCATAAGCTCAATCATTCTGGTTTATGATGAACATTATGCTCCCAGTTTCGGTTTGTTACTTTGCGAAAACAATTTATTTTTATCATACTTTCATGTTATTTTTATCAGTGCACTTACATGTTTCATAACATTATTTGTCTTCATAATTCATGTTCTTGTTTAGGTCTCTATGTTCTTTTAATTTGAACATACAAAAGAACCTGCAAATGTAATGGAGAGAACCATCAATTAGAGTATATCATGCTCGTAAATTTAACATGAACTGTAAAATCGTTGTATTGTGTGTGTCTGTGTTAGCATGAGTGTGTGAGTGTGTGAGTGTGTGAGTGTGTGTGACTACAAGTGTGTAGTTAGTGTGAGCATGAGTGTTTGAGTGTTGGTGTGTGTATGAGGGGGTGTGTGTGTGTGTGTGTGTGTGTGTGTGTGTGTGACAGTGACTGTAAGTATGTCTGTGTGTGAGTTAGTGTGAGCATGAGTGAGAGAGTTAGTGTGAGCATGAGTGCGAGTGTTAGTGTGAGCATGAGCGTGAGTTAGTGTGAACATGAGTGTGTGAGTGTGACTGTAAGTGCATGATTTAGTGTGAGCATGAGTGTGTGAGTGTTGGTGTGTGTTGTTTTAGCATGTGGGTGTGCGAGGGGAGGGGTGTGTTGGTGAAGTAGGTGTGTGTGTGCACACTCAGAGGGGTGCATCCGTGTGGGGGGCAGGTTTGCGCAGGGCTGCAAGAGGGGGGGTGGAGCACGTGCAGGGCTGCAAGGAAGGGGGGCAGGGGTGCGTCGCTGTGGGGGGCAGGGGTGCATTGGTGTAGGGGGAAGCATGTTTGCAGGGCTGCAAGGGGGGCAGGGGTGCGTCGGTGTGGGGGCAGCAGGTTTGTGCAGGCTGCAAGGGGGGCCAAGGGTGCGTGGGTGGGGGGCTGTGAAGGGTTGAAGGGCGGTTTGGGTGAGGGTGTGTACGGTGTTTGAGTTTCATAGAGCGTTAAGAAAAATACAAATGTGTGTTCCTTGAGCATATGTCAAGGGATCTAAGTGACATCTCACAGAAGATAAACAAATTTAAAAGCAATTATGTGATCTTGAAGATTTCTTCTTAATGCGTATCTTGCTGTTCCACTTTGCGTTTGAGTTGATGATATAATGATTTAGTTGCCGTTCATGTATGTATCTTTCATGTCATGTCTAATCTTCATCTTAAATGGCCAATTCTTTGTGATCTTATTATTAAGGAACTTCGACATTTTGAACTGTTACCCTCAAGTCCACATTTTATATTTTACTCCTCAAATTGTCGTGCTTCTACCTTTCGAAGTGCCCAATTATTTTTCTGATTGAAAAGTTGTGCTTAAGAAAAATTACATTTATTATAATTTCTTCATAGTCATTTAAAGACCTTTCGAAAACAATGAGTTCAAGGTTATATTATGATTGATCTTATTAGTGTTATCTAAGTAAAAATATAATCTTTTTGTTATTTTGTAGTTATAAATATCCGGGAGGAATGGACAATTCAGATGTGTTGGGAAAGAGATTAGAGTGGATGCAATGTGGGAATAGGAGAGATAATTTATATCTGAATGGAGTTAACGAGTTTCTTGATTTTGCTTTTGATGATTCGGCTATGAGTAGTGACATAGGAGAAGAAAGGAAGGTTCCTTGTCCTTGCAAGCGGTGTAACAACGTTCGACATAAGAAAAGGGAAGAAATATATAGTGATTTGGTAATTAATGGAATCGTGGAATCATATGTTCGTTGGATTTATCACGGTGAATATAAACCCGCATCAAAAAGAAGTAGAATTGATTTAGGAGATGGTACTAATGATGAAATATTTAGGATGATTCATGAAAAAAGTGGTCCAGAGTTGCTTAATGATGATTCAGGTGATGAGCAAGCTGTGGAGCACCAAGATGATGACCATGAGCATGAGCATGAACATCAATTTGCGGAGCCTAGTGTTCACAAATATGCTAAGGGTTCAAAAGAGGCTAAAATTTATGACAATTTAATGAGAGATGCTAAACAACCTTTATATCCTGGCTCTGATAGTTATTCGAAATTATCATTTATTGTCAAGTTGTTCCAAATCAAATGTATGGATGTAATGACTAATAAGGCATTTACTAGTATGCTTAGAATGTACAAAGATGTTTTACCAAAGGGTGCAGACTTTCCATCGAATTACTATGAAGCACGAAAGATGATCACTGACCTAGGTTTTGATAACGAGAAAATAGAAGCATGTGAAAATGATTGTATGCTTTTTTGGAAAGAGAATTCAAACCTTAGCAAGTGTAGCATATGTGGTAAAAAGCGTAACAGAGCTTCCCCAAAGGTGCTACGTTATTTTCCACTTAAATCGAGGTTGCAGAGGTTGTTTATGTCATCCAAAACAGCAAGTTCCATGAGATGGCACTGTGATACTAGAAAAGAAGAAGCTGGAGTTCTTCATCATCCGGCTGACGGTGAAGCTTGGAAGCTTTTTGATAAAACCCATCGTCCATTTGCCGCAGATGGTCGAAATGTGAGGTTGTGTTTAGCAAGTGAAGGGTTCAATCCATTTAGTGGTCAAGGAAGTGACTACAGTATATGGCCCGTAGTAGTTGTTGTGTATAACCTCCCGCCAGAGATGTGTATGAAGCAACCTTATACTATACTATCTTTGTTGATTCCTGGGAAGAGTGGGCCTGATAACAACATTGATGTGTACTTGCAGCCGTTGATTGAGGAATTAAAGGAGTTGTGGGTAAGTGGAGCTAAAACTTATGATATATCAAAAGATGAATATTTTCAGATGCATGTGGCATTACTATGGACCATTAATGACTTTCCAGCATATGCAAACTTGTCGGGATGGTCTACTAAAGGTTATAAGGCATGTCCTTATTGTTTGACTGAAACTTCATCTCTTCGATTGCCTAATCAAGGGAAATGTTGCTATATGGATAATCGCCGCTTCTTACCTACTGATCATAAATGGCGGGATAGTAAATCTTTTAATGGGAAAGTAGAAAGAAGAGGTCCTCCTAAGCGGTTATCGGGTGTTGAAATTTTGGCTCAACTTAGTGACTTTGAAGGCATGAATTTCGGAAAAACTGTTCAGCCACCAAAGAGAAATGATAATTGGAAAAAGAAAAGTATTTTTTTTCAATTGCCATATTGGAGCACTCTTTTGCTTCGTCACAACCTTGATGTCATGCATATTGAAAAGAATGTTTGCGACAATATCCTTGGTACTTTGCTGAATGTTGAGGGTAAGTCAAAGGATAACATAAAGGCTAGGCACGATGTGAATTGTGTGAACATTATGAAACATCTAGCTCCTAAGTTGAAGAATGGAAAATGGCAAATTCCTCCGGCACTTTATACATTGTCTAAAGGTGAACAAGAAAGGGTATGCAAGTTTTTAGGGGATGTAAAGGTTCCTGATGGGTATTCCTCTAATATCTCAAAATGCATCAATGTTAACAAACGTAGGGTTAATGGTTTAAAAACTCATGATTGTCATGTGTTAATGGAGCAGTTATTGCCACTTGCGATTCGTGGTGTGTCACGTCCTAAAGTATATGAGGTGATTGTTACGTTAGGCTCATTTTTTAGAGATTTGTGTTCTAAGTCATTGAAAGTGAAAGACTTAGACAATCTTGAACGTGAAATTGTGGTCACCTTGTGTGAGATGGAAAAGATTTTTCTCCCATCCTTCTTTACTTCGATGGTGCATGTGTGTGTCCACCTTGTAGGGAGGTGGGGGTGTGCAGGGGTTCGGGGGGGTGTGTGCAGGGAGGTGGGGGTGTGTGCAGGGGTTCAGGGGGTGGGGGGAGGGTATGTGCAGGGAGGTACATATATAGAGCTAAGTAGAACTCTGTGATATTCACAAGATTCGTGTTCCACAAGCAAGACGATGTCTTGCTCAACTGCGTACTTGACTGGTTGGTGTGGCGTCTGCCCTGTAAATGGTATTACTGTGTTGTGCAGAGATACAAGCTGCACAATGCTGTCATTTTTCAAAGCCTTGGAGAAAGAGGAGCATGGAGGTCGTGTAAGGGGTGTTGGACTAGGGGTTACGATCACAAATTGTTATGGAAGCTTGAACAAAAAAATTTCATGACTAGGAGACTTATGCAACAAAGAGCTTCTTGCATGGACAATTATGTTGGCGAAAAGATTTGCACGCAATGCAAGAAAAATTTGCAGATGAAAGAGATGAGTTGCCGAAGAAGCTGAAGCCTCAAGATTTTGATTTATTTACTTTGCTTTGCTTTGTATGCTGCAAAACTCACCAATATGATGATAATACTACATATAAATTCATATGTCATGATAATGTAAAGGAAATGATCTATGGATATGTCTATATTTTTACAATGTCATAAATGGTACAAATTAATCTACCAAAGTAATGTAGGACCTTATTCGTCCTTATTATACCGTGTTCAACCTTGTTACACAATCTTATTAGACCTTATTAGACGATCTAATAATCAAACCTTTAGACCTTATGAGATGAACCTTATTAGACAATCTTATTAGACCTTAATGGACCTTATTAGACGATCTTATATATCAAACTTTATTAGACCTTATCAGATCAAACCTTATTAGACCTTAATTAGGTGAAACCTTATTAGGCAATCTTATTCGACCATATTAGACCTTGTTAGTCGATCTTATCAAACCTTATTAGACCTTATTATGTGTAATCTAATTAGACGATCTTATTCGACCTTATTAGACATTATTAGACGATCTTATCAAATCTTATTTGATGAAACATTATATTAGACCTTATTAGGTGAAACCTTATTGGACAATCTTATTCAACCATATTAGACCTTGTTAGACGATCTTATCAAACCTTATTAGACCTTATTATGTGAAACCTTATAAGACAATCTTATTCGACCTTATTAGACGATCTTATCAAACCTTATTAGATGAAACCTTATATTAGACCTTATTAGGTGAAACTTGGCCTTATTAGACAATCTTAGCTTATTGTTATACGATCTTATCAAACCTTATTAGACCTTATTAGGTGAAACCTTATTAGACAATCTTATTCGGCCTTATTAGACAATATTATTCGATCTTAGTAGATGAAACCTTATATTAGACCTTATTAGGTTAAACCTGGCCTTATTAGACAATCTTAGCTTATTCAACCATATTAGACCTTGTTAGACGATCTTATCAAACCTTATTCGACCTTATTAGGTGAAACCTTATTAGACAATCTTATTCGACCTTATTAGATGAAACCTTATATTAGACCTTATTAGGTTAAACCTGGCCTTATTAGACAATCTTAGCTTATTCAACCATATTAGACCTTGTTAGACGATCTTATCAAACCTTATTAGACAGTCTTATTCGAACTTATTAGAAGAAACCTTATATTAGACCTTATTAGGTTAAACCTGGCCTTATTAGACAATCTTAGCTTATTCAACCATATTAGACCTTGTTAGACGATCTTATCAAACCTTATTAGACCTTAGTCGACCTTATTGGACGATATTATTAGACCTTATTAGGTGAAACATAATTAGTCATTATTCAACCTTATTCGACCTTATTCGGCCCTATTAGACCTTATTCAACCTTATTAGACCTTATTCGACCTTATTCGGCCCTATTTGACCTTATTGGACCTTAATATACCTTATTAGACCTTAATAGGCCCTATTAGACCTTATTGGACCTTAATATACCTTATTAGACCTTATTCAACCTTATTAGACCTTAGTCGACCTTATTGGACGATATTATTAGACCTTATTAGGTGAAACATAATTAGACATTATTCGACCTTATTCGACCTTATTCGGCCCTATTAGACCTTATTCGACCTTAATATACCTTATTAGACCTTAATCGGCCCTACTAGACCTTATTCGACCTTTATACCTTATTAGACGTTATTATTTAACCTAAGTATACCTTAGTCAACCTTATTAGACGATATTATTAGACCTTATTATATGAAACCTGATTAGACCTTATTCAACCTTATTAGACCTTATTCGACCTTATTCGGCCCTATTTGACCTTATTAGACCTTAATATACCTTATTAGACCTTAATCGGCCCTATTAGACCTTATTGGACCTTAATATACCTTATTAGACGATATTATTAGACCTTATTATATGAAACCTTATTCGACCTTATTCAACCTTATTAGGTGAAACATTATTAAACCTTATTCAACCTTATTCGACCTTGTTAGGTGAAACATTATTAGACCTTATTCAACCTTATTCGACCTTCATTTACCTTATTAGACCTTATTCGGCCTTATTAGACCTTATTAGACTTTATTAGACCTTATTCGTACTTATTAGACCTTATTTGAACTTATTAGGTGAAATATTGTTAGACCTTATTCAACCTTATTCGACCTAAATATACCTTATTCGGCCTTATTAGACCTTATTCGATCTTAATATACCTTATTGAAAATGGTAGGGTATTTAGCATAATATTCAGAGCTCTTGTAGACTATGTTCATTTCAAGTTATTTTTGCTTATTTGAACTTATATAAACTTAACTTATCGAATTTTGTTTTCTTATTAGACCTTATTCGGCGTTATTCCTTATTAGACCTTATTAAATCTAATTCGATTTTATTTTACCTTATTAGGTGACATCTTTTTCGACTTTATTCGAACTTATTCAACCTTGTTATACCTCATCAGAACTTATTTTTATAGTAAGAACTGAATATAGGTTAAAATCAATAGAGCTTTAGTATTATATAATGATAGAATAACTGATATAAAATTTACGGGCCACCTTATTACATAATGCACTCGTTAATTAAAAATAAAATATTTTGACTAAAATTAAAAGGCGCAAAAAATATGGAGCCAAATTTTTTTCCACTAACTTAACAGTTGTCACGACACAGTCAACGCCATTGAGGTTCTATTCCACTATTCCCCATCTCTTGTGGAAATATACAACCGTTTTGTGAAGTAAACGACAACCATCTCCTTTGAAGGGAAGAACGGCCACCATCTCCTTTGAAGGGAAGAACGGCCACCATCTCATGTGAAGGGAAGAACTGCCACCATCAGCCACCACGTGAACCGTCAATCGTTGGCGCCAATTCACAAGTAAACCCAAATTCATTACCGTCAAGGATCTCATGTTCTTCTCCTTTTCATTTGGTTGATGCTATTGCAATTGGATCAATTTAACAAGAAATTTGATCCGAATCTAATCAAGCAAGGTTATTTCTTCTATCACTCTTTTCTAATTAATTCGATTTCTATTTAATTATAAAATGATTAAGTAGACTTATCAAATTTTGTTTAATCAGCGAATTGTGTTGTGAATTGCGTTGAAGATTTTTTTAATTGTTGAATATCTTTGTTGATTATAGTAACTCCAGTTTGATTATTGATGAATTTCTAATCTAATTGTGTTGTATATGATGCATATGATCTGGTAAATTATAATTTGTAACTAATTGACAATATTCACTCTGGTAAATCATTATTAAAAACTGATCAACCTTTTGGTTTAACTCACAGCAGCTTCTTCATACCTGATTAGTATTAGCTTTACCACCATGGTCCTGATCATTAGGTTGCAAATGAAGTAGAATGATTAACTGATGGGAAGAAGTATGTGATTGGGCAGCTACCAGTGCCAAAACATAAATTACTAAGTTAAATAATGAAGAATGCCCAATGCTTTAGTTTGTATCAGTTATTATAAACAAACTGGGTGCTTCAAAGTCATAAACAACTTCAAATTTCCATCCCTTCTTTTGTGAGTACCTCTCATACCTGCCAAGTGACAAAAAAGAAAAAGTAAGTATTTATATCAGTTATTATAAACAAACTGGGTGCTTCAAAGTCATAAAAGGCCGCAAACTGACATCTTGAATATCTCCATTGCAAATAAAGAAGCTTCTTCCCCTTCAGTACCTAGTCCAATAGCTTGCATTAGTTTCGCACTAAGAGAAAACAAGGTTTAGTACCCAATTACCATGTAAAGGCTGCTTCCCACCTGCTCTCACCTATACTGATGATCTTGAGTTGCTTTGAATCCAATATTATCTCAATATAGATATGGGCAGGGATGCGATCTTAAAACAGATATAAGTGTCAAAGGAGTGTCTACGGTTGCTTAAAATCTTATAACAGTGGCTGATCATGATCAACTTGTTGAGGCTGCGGCAAAAAAAAAAAAAAACAGGGAATCGGGCACTTGTCCAATGCTTGGACAGTGCAATCAATCAACTCATTCCTAATTCCGTAGTCTTAGAAATCTGGTTAGCAAGTAAAATGAAGCTGTATCAAGCAATGTTGATCATTACAAAATTTGTTACGTAGTGTGCTTAGTTATTAGGAGATTGAGATATAGTGTATTTAGCTATTAGTACTATTTTCGGGTATGCATGATGTTACCAAGTAGTTATGTTGGCACTTGATGGTGTTTTATATGGGTGAACCAGTTTGTATTTTCCAAATAGGTCTGCTTTCATACACGAATTCTTCTCATTTTGAGTTTTTTTCGCAATCCAATCAAAATCAGTTGAATTCATTCTATTATACAAACATCATCCGATTCTGTGAGGTACTCTGAATCTCAAATTTGCTTCTATCATTCATACAGAGTTATGTAATTTGTTTTTCTCTCAAATCGAATCATCTTTTATATTCCATCTATTTTTTCATGGTTGTTATCATATCCTTCGTCTGTAAATTTCTATTTTTTGTGCATTAATCTTGGTGGCTATTTTTGATGATAATAATATCCTTCGACTGTGTTAATGGTCTTTTGTTTCTTAAATCAATTTTATAATGCCACGAAGAGGAGGACCTACCGTTCCAAAGCGTGTCACAACTTCATTGAATAAGTACGAAGAACAGAGGCGTATGACAATTCAAGCCAACAACTCGGTTTTAGAGTCCTTGGGTATTAGACGCATCGCAAACTCTTTAACAAGTCTGGCAGATAATAGTAAAGAAAAGAGAAAGAAAGGAACTAAAAAAGACACTTTAGATGATGATGATGAGTATGTACCTGATGATGATTTAATTGAAGAAGAATGTGAGAAATAAGTCGAGGTTGTGGTCACGAATAAGGTATTTCAATAGAATAGTAATACAAATGCTTTACATAGGTTTCAACAGTTCTTGTTATTGCAACAATTCTTTTTTTTAGGCTAAGACTAATGAAGCTAGAAATGAGAAGAAAAAGGGGAAGTTCATTCCTCCGATGTCGGTGTCCAAGTTTCTCAAAATGAACAAGAACCAACAACAAGCCGCTGTGGGAAATGAAGCATTCAAATCACTTTCGACGGCTTTAGAACTTGTGGAAAAAGGTCATTTTTTGTGGATTGATCTATTTACTTTTGTATGGGTTTGTAATTTTAAATATGTCGAACTAAAGTATAAATTAATCATGAAGTGCAGCCATTAATAGTCAAGAACAAACGGATGAGGATCTAGATAATGTTGATTTAGAGGAAGGTATGAGTTTTTTTTTAGTTTATATGATATACATAATGTACGTAAAGCTCAATGTCTTCTTCTTTATGATGTAGATATACAAGATCTAGATGTGGATCAATCTATTGGGAATGATGAAAATATAAAAATGGAGGAAGATTTTTCCAAAGGTTACAATCTTATCCTGTATATTTTTCTTCTTCTTTCTTATAGCTAGTCATACGTTTCAATGGACTTATTTTGAGGCAAATGACATCAAATGTCAATTTTTTTCTAACCTAAACTAAAACTAACAATATTCACTCTGCTTCTTCCTTTTTTTTAGGGGGGGGGTGGCACGGGTTGGGCAGGGGGTGATTAGTGGGCAGGGGTGGCAAGGGGTAAGGGGTCAGAAGTAGAATCAATATTCCAATATTGGCAGGCTATAGGGTTATGTCGATTTTATCTAATTTTCTTTTTGTAGGAATTGGCTTGAGCGATGCATCTGCTGCTGAAATTGATGAAATTTATGGTGATTCGCCGAGCAACGCCCTTGTAACTGTAGAAAGGGAACACAATATTTCGGGTATGCTAATGTTATTTCATGATTTGGCTTGTTAATGAAAGTCTAATCTTTATATTAATTTAAATTAGAAAGAGTAGTTAATATTGCGCATGAGAAAATGAAAATTCTGACAAGTTATTATAATCTTTCAGAATAGTTTGAGGCTTAGAGCTTTGACATATACATTCAATGCCTCGCTTCAAAAAATGCCATTACATGTTTACCTAGTTTTTGTTCACTGAACTTAATGCGCATGAGAAAACGAAAATTTAGCTGAACTTAAAGCCTCATGTAATAATGAATTGATGCATTATATTAGCTTTAAGAGGAATCTTAATAAATATATCCTGCTTCCCAAGCTCTTTGTAACCCAAAAAGCAACACCTCAGCCTCGTGAACCACCGGATATTTTGCCAGTACTCTGATGCAGACCAACAACAACCACATCACCCACCCCATCACGAATACCAAACCTGCAACCAACTCTCCCGCTGTCAACCACCCCTGTTTCCGTTAAGCTTCCAGAGGTTATTTTCTGGTGGCTGCCACTGCTCTGCTGCTGCTGCCCTGCTGCTGCCGTGCTGGTCTTGATGCTGCCGTGATGCGTTCAAGTGTGCTTGTGACCTAGTATGTTGTATGTTGTTGAATATATGTGTTTAAGGTACTCCTTTTTGTTTATTTCTCCTTGTTCATTGAGTGGGCATAGATATTTAAATCATACTAATCTGCTGCCACCCATCTCGCACACCATTAGTCACTCGAACACCCTAATGTGAACACTGCTTGTAAGACTACATAAAGCACAGCGCCCTAGCAGCCACTTAACTCGAGCTCTCTTTATTCCCATCAAATATTGGACAGTTTTCTAGCATTCCATGTAGCCCAAATGATAGTTAGCAGCTTGGCCCATTGCTCGTATATATTTAGATGTATACTCTTTTCTGTCAAGCCCATTGCTCGTATATATTCCATGTAGCCCAGAGGTTATTTTCTGTTATGTGGTGTACTTCATATATATATTTAGATGTATACTCTTTATATATACCAAATGGTCTACTAAAGGTTACTCCCTGCCTATTATTGATTATAACTTTGTTTCTCTTTTATTTTTAGGTACCGTCACAAAAAGAAGAGGAATTGTATATTGTAGAAAGCTTATAGCATTACCTCCGGGAGAGAAACTCAATGTTGAATATGATGAGGATGGAAACCCAATTGGTCCAAATTCAACATTATTCGCTTTCTTTTTGGGTGAACAAGTACGAAATTGTTCGGTTTTTCCTATACAAGTCAAAGGTTGGAACGAATTGAAACCTGAAACATTGGACCATTTGCGGACATGTGTTTTGGTAATATATTAGAAATTATTATACATAACTTTGTATATTTATTCTTTTACATATGCCAAAGTTCAAGGTTAATGAGATGTCTTTTTTTTTATATTAATTGAAGGAAAAATTCTCATTTGATGATATGGAGTACAGGAAGCAATTTGTCCTAAAACATGCAGAACGTTTATTCTGAGATAGTTGGCACAAACTGAAGAGTACATTCTTTGATGATCCAAACCTCGAAACAAAAGAGCAACGTATCAAGAACAAGCCTCCATATATGAACAAAGGAGATTGAAAATACTTAGTTGAGCATTGGACCGACTCCACATTTAAGGTAAAATTACTTGTAGGTTACAAATTTAAATGGACACATAATTTGTCTATGAATGTGTTTTAATTTTTTCTCTTTAGGAAAAAAGCGAAAAAAGCAAAGAAGAGCAGATCTTTTCAGAAGATGCCTCACTATAGTGGTACTAAGAGTTATGCACGATTGAAAGAAGAGATTGTAAGTAAATTCATATCCTATATTCTACTATGTGACAGTCGTTTTACATTTAACATCTTAATTAATTTGATGGTCGTTCTTATAGAAAAAGAAAAATGGAGGGCGATGTACGAGGGTTGATGTGATGGTAGAATCTCGCGCAAGGAAATCAAAGAAGCACGTAAATGAGGAGACTTTAGCCAATAACTTACATGCACTAGTAAGTACATTACTACTTGAATTTTTGAGAAATTTTCCAAGTATTCATTATAGGACTAATCTTTTATAATTTTTCAAACTAATTTGTTGTTTTTTCACATAGGATGAGATGAAGAAATTAAAAGAGCAAAGAGAACAAGGGGTTATTGAAAAAATCGATTAACAAATATTTCAAGATGTGCTTTGGAAAGATAAACATGGATATTTGCATGCTCATGGACGCGGCAAAAGTATTACAAAGCATTTTCAAGTGAAGCCTTCACGACTTGATCTTGCCCAAGAGATGGATGAAGTCCGAAAGTCATCGAAGCAAGATGTTATAGAAGCTAGAAAAGAAGCTGAAGAAGCAAAAGAAGATGCAGAATATGCAAGGAAAGAAGCCGAAGCCACTAGGAACGAGGTAGATGCTAAAATTGCAGCAAATAACGAGGTCTGGGAGAAAAGGCTCAAAAAGATCTTGCAAGTTAATGGGTTAGACTCTACCAGTAACGACGATCCCGATGATGTCAATTCATGATCGCAAGGTAAGTATATAAGCATCTTTTTCGTTTACGCACCGAACTTGCAATAAGGGATTTTAATTATGATTGGTTATTTGGACTTGATTATAAAAATCTGAGAGTTATGGAAATTTTTTGATTGATAGTATTGCATTGAGAGTCAGTTTTCAAAATGGATTTTTTATAATAACAATTGTTCAAGTCTTGTTAAAAAAAACAGATGCCTTAACTCAATCTTGGACTTGTGAACATGCTCAGTAGTCTAAGCTACCTAAAAACTCAGTGTTTAGTATTCTTGTTGTAGGCCCTTAAAAAAACTAAGGATGAGTTTAAACCCTATTATGATCACCTGGTAGTTTAAGCCGAAAATAGTGGTAGTCGGAATTGACCTCATACTTTATACGCGATTGATGTTTTGTATGCACTATTAACTAAGTCCATATAGGTAGCTACTTCTAGTAATATGTGCCAGACATTACCTCAATTAGATAGGCTAATCGCCTGGTATTTGTGTGCTATGAGATCTGATCCTTTAGGACAATAAATGGACTACTGGGTGGTTCATAAGCTAGTACTTAAATGGCACATTTTTAATGTTAGTACTCGAGATACCATCTTGAAATGTGCCACTAAATCTTCAAGGTTATCAGCTACATGTTTGTGTTCTTGATAGTTTAGGGTGTTTCCGAGCCTAATTTTTGCATTACTCAATTTTTCGGGAACTATAGATGGTTATAATTATTATACTTTTACTTCTGGTGGTGTATTCTATATCGTTATATCAAATTACTGATTGAATATGGATGAGCTGATCGGGGACTGGTTCTGATATAATTATGGGACTTTGTACTTCTCCTTTTGAGTTAGTCTATCTATGATTTGGGGGCTAGAATTTGTTCACCATAGCTATATTGCCAAACAAGATATGTTTCATGGTATTACTAGAAGGGAAAACCTGCTTCTTTTGTTTTTGCACAATCATACTACGATTGGAAAATCAAAACTAGTAATCTGAGCACAATTTGGTAATAGTTAGCATATTGAATTTTCCATTCCCATTTACTACCCCGTACTGCTACTGGCAGCCCCTTCTTCATCATTCAAGACATCAACAGATTGGTTGAGCACTATAGCTGGCTATGCTTCTCTTTTTGTTTGGTTCTTGTTCTTGCTCCACTGCCATATCCTAACGCTTCCCCTTTCCGACACTTCGAAATTTCTCTATCTCTCCTTCGTTTACGTGCTTCCGAGGTTTGCTAGTAGCCAAACACAACCTAAGTCTACATCGCTAACAATTGTAGTTTAGAGAAAAACATCAACTCTTTGTTATGTTGGTACCGAGCATTAGATACACCAAACCATGCTCAAGAGTATAACAGAATAATCACTAAAAAGACATCGAATACACAAACATAGAGGATAATTGATGCCCCAATGCCAATGAAATGGCCAGTCAAGTAAGCTACACACTTTAACCAACATATGATTCCACATTTATGTTGATAATAAAGGTAACTTGGCAACTGTAATCACCATTCCAGTGACATCCATATCCCACTATCCAGCTTGTCATATTTATTTAATATCTATCTAGTACTATCTCACATAGTGGTTTTTAACAAAATGTATCATTCTTGGTTATCCTGCCTAACAATAATCAAACATAGCTAAACCTTACTTGGAGCACAACCTAATCACTAACATAGCTAAACCTTATGTACTGTGTTGTGTGTTTTCATGTGCTTCTTGTTACTGAGTAATTTTAACCTTGCTTCATGGTGATGTCAAGTCTGTAGCCATTATGTTGGTCACCCCTTACAAATGTAGTGTGAAGTTTTGGCACTTATTATTGATAATGATAGATCACAAATGATAAATATTGATGCAATGTATTCCTATGTTGCCTATTTAGACCGAGAGTAAGCTAAATTTCTATGACAGAAACTCGTAAGCAGTGTCCAATGTCTGTACATGTTCAATCATCCTGCTGTAGGGTTGCAGAATGTCATACATTTTCTATATGTACATTTTGTGCTTGTGTTAATACCAACTATTTTTATGCCAGTGTTAATACCAACTATTTTTATGCCCGTGTTAATGGTTATTTGTTTCTTGAATTATTCTACGGCTAGTACAGGCCTTTGATAGATACAATTGTCTCTAGAGTCAAAACATGGACTGGCAAGAAGTTACCCAGACCTTGCTTATCAAAGTGATCATTTTCATATAGCATACTTTCAGGTACAAAATGTGTGTCCTGCCGAAAAATGTGTTGGAAGAAGTTAAGAAATATTTTAAGTAATTTTGACGGACACGTGATATGAGTCCTTGAAGAAGAGAATCACTTGCTTGGGAAAATTAGTTTTTAAGTTGGATGTTGCCAATTTTATTTGTGTGTTTATGTTAGTCTTGGATTATATCGGGTTTAATATATTTTCGTTCTTTGATAATCGTGCTTTTATCCTTTTTTTCCCCTTGTGCTACTCCTTTTTATTACTTACCTAATCTCGGTATTATGCCTTATGCAGGAGTTTGGATGCACGAGACATGAATACATACACGTGGAGCAGCTAATTATGTTTACGTTGTCGAGAGTTTTATTAGTTAGCTATTAGTTTTTTTAGAACATTGATTGAACTATTTGTTTCATTTTGGATTTTGTGTTTGTATTTGAATTAAAAAGTTTATGTGTTTGTAAGTACATCTAATATTAAGTTATAATATATTTGAATTTGAACTTCAGTTTTGAGCTCTTCATTTCGGATGGAGCAACAAGTTTATAAGTTTCTTTAATAGTGAGAGTACATATACAGGATTTGAATGTCTTGGTCCATTAAATATTTTGGGACTATAATTTCAATTATTAAGCCATATGTGTTAACGTGGCTAGTAGAAATTTATACAGCTGGCCAAAATTTTGCCACGGTTGTACTCGTAGCTAAGTAAGTTTTTGAGCCACATTAGTTCGTTTCTTGCCATATTAATGCCCGTGGCTAAATGAGTTTGTTTGCCACGAGGTAAAGAAACTTGCCACGAACATTCTAATGATGCCACGAATTTTCTCGTGGCAAAAGTATGCCATTAGCCACGAATTTCCTCGTGGCAAAAAAAATAGTTTATGCCACGCCCATGTTTTTCCCATGGCAAATTCTAGCTACGCTCACTTGTGCCACGAGAGTTTCAAATTGGAATTTCCATGGCTATCTAGTACAGCCACGGCAGTTTGGAACTTGTGCCACGATTCTACCCATGGCACAAGTGATGATTTGTAGTAGTGAATGTATTCAAATTTTATAAAAAGTTAGAAAGTTTTTTAGAGTCATATAATTTTTTACAAACATACAAAATTTTCAAAATTGGACACTCACCACCAATAAAATTAGGCATGCGGCACAGCCGGCTACATAACCTTTCTCCCTAAACTTGTGAGCGAACACAATCGGTTTCAACTCTAAATATTCAAGTACAAACGACCACCAATCAAACTCCGATGCTTGTTAGGCGGCCGTCAAAGATGCAACCAAAAAATTATCGATGGTATTGCCACTAGTGTTGGGGCAAAGAACCTGCCCTAACTCTACAATAAAAAAACTAATCCTAAACTCCTTCTCCTCCTCCTCTGTACAACCAGCTTCAAGGGCGACTACAATGTCCAAAGCCCTCTGCACCTGAATACCAGAACCAACAGCGCGTACATGGCTGTAATACAGCCATACTTCGAAACCATGTCAGCATCTAAGTTGTCCAACCCCGTGGTCCACTTTCTTCACCAAGTGGGATGCCCAACACGTACTCCAAGTCCTTTTTCGTCACCGCAACATCCCTCCCATCTCCAAATCTGATGGTCATCGCCACCGCATCAAACGTCGTCATCAACCACTAGGAAAAACGTCGAGGCATCTGCGTAATGTTGTTGCCTAAAACCATGAAATAATAGAAATGTTAAATATAACTCAACCTAAGTGTTGTCAAATAAATTATGGTTAAACAAAAAGTTAAATTTCTCCGCACACCGGTTCATCATAATACTTGCAACAATAAACTTAGTCATAAAGGGCTAGCAATTAATCCACATCCCATTTTATAAGCTTCTCCATTGATAGAAACATCTAATATTACACAGTTTTGACAAAAAAAGAGCTATTTTTTTAAAATTAGGAAATGAGATTAGCCTAGTTTCACATTGTACAGGTGGCCCGCTAGAATGACATATACAATTCTATGACCTTATTTCTGACCTCTTGTTGATCATTTTTTCCAAACAAACACATCGTATAATAAACATTAGTTCAACACTTAACTTATTTGTTCCATTCTATTTTGTATATCTAATTGGTTTTAGAAGCTTTTATCCTTTTTGCATGATGTTGTAAACCTGAGTTGAAGGAGCAAAATAAAGATGGTCTAAAACTAAAATCTAAAGGAGCAGAATTATAGTCCTTATATGATCATAATAACTATCTAAACAAGCAAAGTGGAACAACAATCTTATCTTATCTAACTTTAGGAGTCCGCCAAAGACCCTGTCGCGGACAATCTCTTTCCCATGGTCGGACATAGCCGCTACAACCTTACCGAATGCCTCCAGCCTGCAAATGACATTCGGTTCCTGCACATTACAATACACCGTTAGTAATAAATTCATTTTCAACCATTAACCACGTCAAAAAAGTTCTGTTCATCATATTACCTTTTTTTGCTTCATAAAAAATGTTTCAACTACAACATTCTTCTTCTTGATTTCTTCCCCAATCATGTTTGCCTGCAAACATTATATACATAACAAGAACTTAATTCTCCATATATCAAACATATCTTGCGTATTGAAAATGTACACACATATGTAAATATTAACTGGGTGTAATAATGAAACCACACACTTTACCTTCTTTTTGTATGTCTTCTTCACCGGCTCCTGCCGAGGCTGCTGCTCCTGCTCCTGAGGTCACTCCGCTGGCTGCGGCTCCCGATACATACTGCCCTGCTAATCCCCAGCACCTTCACTATCGGAATGAGCTGGTAGATATTCAGACTCCTCTAAACTGATCTCCTTTTGTTTCTTACGAGCCCTAGAAGATAGCCCTTGGACAATCTTCCTCTTCTTCCCACCATCTCCAACTTGTACTTTCTTCCCTTTATTTGTCTCACCATTTCACCTACACAAACAAATTTTTTTCTATAAGAATCTCCAAGTAAAATAAATATTGGATTACACAGGAAATCTCATAAGGCAATGTAAGTTAATACCAACAAAGAAAAAGAATAAATACTAGGGTAGTAAAGTTCAAACTAATTCTAATACCAAAACATATAACTCTTGGTACCAAAAACAACATAGATAACTTGTTGAGTAAAGTTGAAACTAAAATGTTTTTATTCATAACTCAATACAATTTCAGAATTGGTGAACAATTCATAACTCCTACAAAAAGAGAAGCATTTGCTGCTGACAATCATCAAAATGGAGATTTGTCGATCATCCCTTCTTTTTCTTGAGCTATATACTGATTGTCATGTCTTCCCTAAGCTACACTAGTTAGCTAAACCCATCAAATGTATCTATTTCTTAAGTGTACCTAGATTTTAGTCACAGCTTAAAGCTTTTGGTGTCGACCCCCATGCAACCTAAAGATATGCTCTATGCCATTCTAAATCATCGAATGTCCTACATTTCTTACTCTGTCATATCACCTCTGCTTCCACCAATATCTTAAAATATTCTAATATAAGTAGGTGATGTGCCAAAACCAATGGGACAAGATGAAACATCATACAGAAGATACAACCTAAACTTCTGCATATATACAAGGCCTTGATTAGATTAATTTTTTATGGTTATCTTTATGTAAAGTTCCATCATCATTGTTGTAATGGGTATTATGTGAGAACAATAGCCAATTTCCAGGCGATCAAGTCCTGTCTACTCCATAATATCCTCCGCTTCTTCAATCATACATATAGACATTAAAACCATTGAGTGAACAACGTAAACCTTGTGTTTTGCTTGTTGCTGGATTTCAATAGAATCTAGCAACAGCACCGCCAAGCATTAATCCCGAAAGATGGTTGGTTTCTTTCTATAAGAAAAGGATATAATAGCATAGGAGCAAGCTTGAGTTCATGTGTCATTGAAGTTCAAACAAATGCAATGTAGCATCGAATTATAGACAACACGATAGCCAAATGAATTAAGATGATAGATTGACAATAATTTTGCAGGTTTCTTATCAGAGGTTTGAATGCAAATGCAAATTTTATTTATGTCGTGCCGACAACAGAACAAGTTCAATCTAGCAAAGGTAAGAAATTTAGCTCCCCGAAATGCGTTAAGGCGCAGCAGTTGACTGGACATCTAGGGGTAAAGCACTGTTTCGATCTAGACTGCTCCCTGTTTTGTATCTATTCTATAGTTACTGACCCTTTAGCTTGATCGAAGGCTCAAGTTAAGAGCGGATCAAGCAACAACTTCAAGCAACTGCAGACGGGGTTGCAGCTTCAGTTCTCCACTCATTTGTGCCTTAATCAATTCCCAAATTACCACAACCCCATTAAAATATGGCATACAAGACCTTTCTCCCATCTTCTAACACTTCTTGTTCAATACCCATCAACCAATTTAAAATTTTTTGAAGGATTTTGATCTCATTCTTCGACTAGTTAAATAAATGGAGAAACTAAGCTCAAAACCAACACTACAACACTAAAATAATGAAACGCTTTACCTTGTCTACAGCCCAAACAATCAATTAGTTAACTAAAATCAACAATTTAGGGTTCTTAATATAACCAATTTCCTACTCATTCACAATATTACCAAATTGAATTAGTATCTCTACACAAATATAGAAATTTCGAAAGTTTTATCATTAGAATAAGGTTGGGAGGTGAACGAAAAAATAGGCGATAAGTATACAAAAATATGAAAATTTATACCTTTATATGACAATCGAGGTTTCAAACAATTTACAGCAAGATTTGATGCTTTAATTGTGATTCCTTGAACCTTAATTTGCCCAAAAAATTCAATTTTTGAGGGTATTTTCAACAAGATATAGCAGACCAAGAGAGAGATTTGAGATGGACTGAAGAAGAGAAACACGCGCGTCTGTCTACATAGTCTGTTCTCCTGCCTTTTTTTATTTTGACATAAAATGTCTTTTTTACCCTTCATTTCACAAGAAATTGCAAAAAACCCATGTGGTGGAGTCTTTTGGGACTCCACCAAATAGACGCCCATAACTTCTCATCTGTTTGTGAAGTAATTTCCCACAAACATTCTTTTATCTAGTGGGAAGACAGGAATATGAGCTTTCCTTCCTTGGGCCTGGGGCGGGAGCCCCGCCTACTGACAGACTAAAGTCGTATCACCTCAAAAGTAAATCATAAAGTCCTCTAACAACAGTAGTCAAGGGAAATAGGGTCGAATCCACAGGAAGACAGAGTTTCTAAGTTAATATTCAACTAAACAACTACTTCAGATAAGATCAGAAAAGAATCGGCTAAACTACTATTTAAGCGAAAGAAAACAATATAAATGAGGGATTTAAACTATGAATTAAATGTCTAGGGTATTAGTTCGGTCCAGTATGCTTATGCCAAATAAAAGGATCAAACAACTACAATACCTAGATCAAGAGTGGAGAGAATTTAGCACTTGTTAAGCTACGATTAAGCCTTAACGCTCATATAATTCAACATATGCCGCATGTTCACTAACATAATAAAAGATACTAATGTGTACTAGGGCCTCTAAAAGTAAGACGGATCTGTGCAAATAATTATTAACCACAATCAATCAATGAAACCGCACAATAACATTAATTACTCATCAAGAATAAATCACATCATAATCAATCTAATCGAAACCTAGAAACTAATAACAATTCAAATATGAATTATGGTATAAACATGGTTTTCCTCCCTAAATCCCTAGAAATAAGACTACTCAGACATGATTGAATTAACAATAACAAAAATAATATAAAACCCTAATCTTTGCATCATGAATTAATTAGAGAATCAAACTAAGCAATTAAGAATGAACAAAAGTAATTGAGGGTGAAGAATAATACTAATTGACGGAAAGCAATAACTTTTATTGAAAATAATCCAAGGTTCAATCACCTTCGAAACTAATCTAAAAGCGTTTAACTATGAAAAGCTCTAAAATTAATACAAAAGAAAGCTAAATTAAAGATATCTCTAAGTTAATGAAGCAAAGCTATTTATACTAGCGCTTCAAATCTAGTTAAAACAGAACTAAAAGATAGAGATTTTGGGATGTGGGTTGGCCGCCTGATCGGGCCTTCTTGCCCGACAGAATCGGACTGAGTAAAAAATAAGCCCAACAACTTCCTTTAACAAGCAACATCAACACCCTAAAACTAGGCCTGCCCGATGGGCTCGGGCACCTATGCTCGATCGGGCTGAGCAGAAAATCCAAGCCCGGTTCTCTTTGGTTCGTACGAGGATCTACAGCACCATAAGGCTTAGTTTGTATTCGGCTAATGGGCTCGAGTACCTATGCCTGATCGGGCCCGAAGCCTCCACACCCTATATAATAATCTTTGCCCGATCGGGCCATGAGAAACAACAAAAGACATAATATATCACCTGATCGGGCCATGCTGACAGATGGTTTCGGGCCAAGGTGTCTCCTCTCGTTTCTTTACCTTTTCTTTACATTCCGAGCTCGATTTTCACATCCAAGGGCCTCGGGAATCTACCAAATCGCCAAACATGCTCGGAATGGGTCGAACGTG
Organism: Patellifolia procumbens; assembly: GCA_947645195.1. Lineage (NCBI taxonomy): Eukaryota > Viridiplantae > Streptophyta > Magnoliopsida > Caryophyllales > Amaranthaceae > Patellifolia > Patellifolia procumbens. The sequence continues at coordinate 5,087,339 of CANSGD010000406.1, forward strand.
CCTCGTAACAACTTGCAAAGCTATGGTTTCTTCAATATGTCTCGGATAAGGGAGAAAACTCTCTAAAACTTGCAATTCAACACGAAAACAACAAAACCACAACTTATAGAGTAATTAGCACAAAATAACTCCGAAGAGCTCTATTAACACATGATTTAGCTCATAATACGGGAGGAAAAACCTATATAAAACATGATATCAAACTACCCCAAGCTAAACCTTTGCTTGTCCTCAAGCAAATAAAACATGAATATGGAATAAATTTGCCTTACCCCATAGGTAAAACATTCAAAGCTTAAAAATATTTTCAAGACTAAGAATCGTTCAAGAAGGCAAAATTCAAGTTCAGCTTTTCAAATCCACCCAACTACCAATCATCCAAGCAAACCATCAAATGTAACTATCCACAAGGCATAAAAATCCTGAAAAGGTTCTCACAAAGGTGTCACTCCTCTCATTTTTTTGGCAGGCAAAGGATATGCACAAACGCTTACCAACCCGACCATAAATGCCCTTTCCACTCACACTCTCATGTGTTTAAGAAGGTTAAATGACGCTCATCCTAATCTAGTCGACTCGTTAAGCGGACATACTCTTTAACTTTGACAAACTTACTCGAAATCACCAATAAACAAAGTAAACACGAGCTTAAGAGGACTTTAGAGAGTTGTAATGGGGCTTAGGAAAAGGGTAGGGAATATTTCTAGGAATTGTGGTGTAAGAACCAAGAATGGGGGAGTAAAATTCACTTAAAAGAAGGCCGAAGATGGTCGAAACAACTCCAAACAACACCCAATAACCACAAAACACTAACCAACTCTTATAAATCGATAAAAATCCACAACGAATCCAATTTTTCAACAATGTAACACATTTTTCTTTACAAACAACGTGAAAGAAGGAACTTTGAACTCTTTTGAACTTTTATTTCTTTTTCTTTTATTTTTCGAACCAAACATTCACGAAACTCGTACTTTGCTTTTTCTTCTCTTTTTCTCACACTTGGAACCACATCAAATACACTTTCATTCCCCAAACCACGCAAACCATATAAACCAATATCAAGCTCAACCAATACAAAATCTCCCCCAAGCTAGGCTTGGGAACAATATATAAATAAAGGCCATGGGCATGTAATGATGTTTAGTAGCATGAAACAGATCATTAGGCTCAGCGGGACGAAGGAGAGTAAAGGTATATCAAAAATCCACTCTGAAGCTCAAGAATCAGACAAAAGAACGACTCTATCACAACAAATGCTATAAGTTATCGAATATCAGACAAGTACAAAGTCAAAGTCAAGATCAATCAGCTAATGAGGAACTAAAACATAAAAACAGACTGTAATATGAATCCAATAGGCTACAAATAGGCCTCACAGTCTAACCAATTCAGGCATGCAACACAATGTAGTGTATAATAATCAAAATACGCTTGAAATCATAGCTATCAAACTTCAAATCATAGCCTTAAAAATAAAAAATGCCCAGCTATCCAGAAAACAAAGTCAAATAATTTTCAGTCAGAACACAATAAGGGGCCCAAGGAGGCAACTAAACCAATCATGTGAATCATTTTTTTTTTCAGCATTTTTCGAAAGCAATAAAACTCTCCTAAAAAGCAGTATAAGAGATAGAGAATACAAACAGAAATCCTCCCCCAAGCTGAACTTGGCAGTGTCTTCAATGCCAAAAGATGAATGATATGACGATGCTAAGAGGAAAAATAAATGTTAGTACTCCCTCACTCTCTCTCATCTAAAAAAATTAAAATAAAAAAATAAAATAAGGGGAAATTACGGGTTGCCTCCCGCACAACGCTGGTTTATAAAGGTCCCGCACAATCATATTACCTCCATATCTTAAATCGGAGGGGCTTGCCAGTGAGTGCCACCCTCAACATCTTCCTTCTCCAAATGTTCTTGATCTTACCTCCAGAATGTAATGCAATCCTAGGTGCATTGTGATACTGCACCTTCTCTTCAACCACCTTTTCTTTTTCCTTATGTTCGGGCCCATTCCAATCATGGCCCACTTTACCAGTAAAATAACTAAAATACTCTTAAGGCGTAAAATTACCATTATACCCCTGGGGCTTCACAAGCAAGTAAATACAAGCTTTCAGTCAAGCCCACTAACAAAAGGCCCCTATGACATCATCACATTCATCAGGTGACATCACCTCAATGGTACCTATAGATAGTACTTTCAGCTGATCATTTTGGTTTATTTTTCTACACGTATTCCAACGCAATTACTTGCACTATTCTCTGACCTTCTAAGATCAGATCTGACTTAGGCCTCAGAAAGACGATCTCGGGAACATCCCCGGGGTAGTTCACCGTGCTCGGTTTTGCAGGCACTCCAATTGAAAGACCTTGGACTCTTACTAGTTACTAACCTAGCTGGACTTGGACTCCCCGGTATTAAAAATTTCTATTGTTTTTCTTGTACCTGAAACAGTTGGCGCCGTCTGTGGGGACCTACATAACAACTGCATTTTCTAACACCATGACAAGAGGACAAGGTACCCAAGGTACTGCTGCACGGAAAACCACTTCTGAGAATGCGCAGACCACTCTGCTGAACCAAGGAGGCGCGAGCGTTGAAGATGTGACCGATCAACTTCCAGGGGAAACCTGACTACTCATTTTGATGAGCCTCCCCCACCTGTTACCTACACTGATATAAGGGAGTTAGAACTTCGAATGGAAAGACACATTACAACTGTCATGTAGCAGCTCATTGCAGGGCTGACCATTCAGCAGACTACTTCCCCTAACCGAGATATAGTCCTAGATCAGCCTCAGGTTCATCGAGACCAACCACCATAAAGCTTGACCTAACCGAGCATGTTACTGGTCCGTCAAAGAGAGCACCTGCCACATTGAAATGAAAGTCTGTTATGTCACCTAGTCATGATGACGCTCGACGTATCATACAGGAAAAGCAAATGAGGAACAAAAACTTCGATGCCCGCATGCTAATTGAAAAGAGAAGAGAGCAGTCTCAGGTGGCGGACTCAAAGTATCGGGGGGCAACTAGAACCTCAGGGCTATCGTGGCCCAGAGTAACCGACACATACCCAGGACTAGGCTGAGCATCTCGTCGATGAACCATAAGAGGTTGCTGAATCTAGTTTTCGAGTTGGTTCGACCGTGCCACATAAATCCCCCTTCAATCGACATATAATGGAAACCCCTAACCCGGGTAAAGTGAAGATCCCCATGATCGAGCACTATTCAGGCACCACTGACCCAGCTGACCATCTTGCGACATACAAAGCACATATGAGTGTACAAACCTTTTGTGAGGCCATCTAGTGTAGGTATTTCCCTACTACACTCAAAGGTTTGACCCTGAATTGGTTCACGGGTTTACCTTCTAGAATTATTACAAGCTTCTCCGCCCTCGAAGCCTTGTTTTCACAGCACTTCATTGAGGCCAAGCGTCGTAAGAAGACCAACATGCATCTGATAAGTGGGTTTTAGACTCATTAATTAGAATTAGTTTTAGGTTATTTAGTTGCATTTTAGGCCATGTAGCTCCCTTTTCTTTCCCTTTTACTTCCTTTTTCACTATTTCATGTTTTGCATTAGTTTTTAGAGTATTTTCATCCCCCTCCCCTTTATCAAACCTCGTTTCAAGTCTTGCTTGCTTAGGTGTGATGAAATGGTCAAGAACAGGGGAGCGGTCGCTTCATTTGCTAAGGGCGACCGCTCCGTCGCCCAGAAATTGAAGCAGGGAAGCAGCGACTTGGAGCGGGGATGGAGCGAGCATGGAGCACCCGCTCCATCTGTGGAGTGTCCGCTCCATGTGTTTCGGAGCGTGTCGCTCCACTTTGAATTCGTGCGTCTTCGTATTTTCCGTTTTTACTTATTTTCCCTTACTACTTGGGGTATAAAAACCCATTTTGTAATAATGAATAACGAAGTTTTAATTCCACAATTTAATTAGATTTAATTAGTGAGAGAGTAGAGAGAGAAGTTGAATGTTTAGAGAGAGAAACTAGATCTAAAAGTTTAAAGTTGAAGATTGAAGCTATTTTAATGGAGTTTTGCATTTGATTTCCATCCATCTTTGAGTATTTATTCTATCAATTCTCTTTATTTTCTCATATACTTGTTTTACCTTGATTTAGTATTGATTAGTAGTAATTAGTTGATGATTAGCTTATTTAATATGATTTCCACCATTGTTGAATCACCATTATTGATTCAAGCTTTTTATTTCATGCTTTCCATGGCTATTGGGTAGTTTACTAGGTAGGGTAAGGGAATGAGCTTGCTAATCATGAGTTGACCTTGAAAATTAAGCTAGGGGGTTAGACCTAGGTAAAATTAGGTTGTCTAGTTTAAATTAATTGTTATGTTTGATTGATTGATCACCATTTAAACTAGATTTGGTTATCTTAGGTGAAGGATCGAGAAATGAAGCCTAGATTGACCTTAAGCTAGTCAATAGGTTGACTTCACTATGAGAATAAGTGTTGACTTCCTAGGACCTCAATCGAATCACTATGAGTTGTGGAAATATTTGGTTGATTAATTTTACATGAGAATAGGTAAAATTGTTTGATTAGATCCTTCTAATTAGCTCGAGAGAGTAATTAGGAAGTATTTGAGTGACTTAGTCCCCTAATCGACCCTCATGAATCCCCTTGGCTTGACAATTTGGTTAATTAAATGTTAGCTCGTGAATCCCCTATCACTAGTGTCCTCTTTATATAGTTGAATTTGAATCACTTAGACTATTTCCTAGTTACTTAGTTCCTAATTTCTTACTTGATCATTAATCTCAAAAACCCCCAAATATAGGCTTAACTCGCTAAATCACACTCAAACCTTGATTAATCATTGCTTTCTCGTGGATTCGACCCTTTTCTTACCCTATATTAGGCTAAGTTAGGTTATTAATTTGTCACGTGCAACGACTGTGTCAAATTTTGGCGTTGTTACCGGGGAAGCAATGGATTACATTGATTTGGATATCGATTTTTGAGTCTAAGTCACCCCTTGTCTTTAAATTTTTTCTTTTTCCCTCCCCCTTCTATTGATGAAATTCTTGTTATTGCTAACCCCTTTCTTAGCTATGGTTTTGTATGCAATTGCATCTTGGGGCACATTTTCAAGAATGACTAGCGTCTCGATTCCTCAATTCGAGAACGAGTCATTTTGGAGGTATTTCACTAGGGTGCAAGATTCTCTTCCAATCAACTATAGTTGTGAGCTATGGGAGATTTGTGAAGTAATCTATGCCAGTTTGAATGATTTCACTCGATGCGTGGTTGAGGATATGCATCATGGAGAATTTCAATCTCTTTCCTTGAATGAAGCTTGGGATTATTACATTTGTCTACCTCAAGAAACGTATGAGTTGGACATCGGCACGAATCTTAGGCAAGTTCAACCGGACCAAGGTATGCCTCCTCCTCTTTCTCCTAGTTGTGATGAAATGCATTCTATGCATTATGATTCTTATCTATCTAATGATTGCATTAATCACAATGATGTCTCTTTTGATTGCAATTCAATTCCTCACATGCCAAATCACGATACTCCCCTCCCTCTTCTAGTTACGATGATGTGCATTATCATGTGATTAATGTTGGGACTTACAATGATTCTTCTCCCCTTATTGATAACCAAAGCTCTTCTCTACTTGATTATAAGCCAAAATTGCATGATTTTATTCCTCAAATGCTTGTCGAATATGATAATCTTATTGAGTTGAGTTTTGAGGAGGTCAAGTATTATGAGAAGGGGGGAGAGCAATATTGTAAGTTATTTGATCAAATCAAGAATTTGGTGAGGAGATGTGACTCTTTTGAATATAGGTGGAAGGAAGATGCCCTAGAGTGCTCTCAAGGATGTGAGAATGAGTTTGAAGAGTCCAATAGAGATGAAAAGAAAAAAGAGGGTGAAAATGATGTCTACGAATCTAGGTCTATAATTGAGGGTGATGGTGATTCTTCCTATGAAGAGAACGAAAATGCATCTAGGGAGACTCATGTGCCTTATGTTCATGTATTTTGGAGTAGTGATGATGAGGATGAGTCAAACCTAGGTTGGATTAATCCGATTCATGAGGAGGAAGGTGAGGATTGTGAAGACATTTGTGAATCCCTTAATTCCCTTTTTACCCCTTCTTCCCCGATTGACTCCAATATTAATTTTTCTTCCATCCCACCTCAATTATTCGATGACCATGATTCCCTTGTGAGAGAAGAGCTTTTTCTTGTGGTTGAAATTGTCAATGATGAACAAGGAGAGAAAGATGTGATTGAGGGAGCATGTGAAAGAGCCAATGCGGAGAAATTATGTGATGTGAGTGAGGATTTAAGTGTGGAAGTTGTTCCTATTTGACCCCCTCACATCCCTTTTTCGAGGAGGCTTAATCTTATTCCTTCTTTCCCTATTTCTTTTCCTTATGTTCCTAACTCACCACCACTCAAGGAGTCTCCCATCTCTCTTGGCCCTCCGGATGTTCTTGTTGACTCGATGAGAGAAAAGGTGTATAGTAGTGATAGTTTTTCTTCATTTTCTTTTTCTTCTTTTTATTTTGGTTTTGACTCTTCTTATTTTCTTGGTTTTTTCTTTCATTCCCCCCACCTTTTTTTCCTTTCTCCCCATTTAGGCATATAGTAATGTCTTACTTTGTGCATGCTTGGCTTCTTGCTATTGCCTATTTGGTCTTTTTGGAATTGTGTGCGGTTGCGTATGACAAGTCATTGCGATCATTAAGGTGTTATTTACTAGACACCTCAATTCCTCTTTGTAAATAGTTCCTCCCCCCCCCCCCTTTTTTTTCCTTTCTTGTTTTTCATTCTATTTTCCTTTCTTTTCCCCCTTCCCCTTGGGTTTTTGACTTGTTTGAAGCATTGAGGATAACACTTCATTTAAGCTTCGGGGAGAGGGGATTCTAGTTTGTTTATTTTCATTTTATTTTGTTTATTTCCTTTTTGGTTGCATTTAGGTCGCATATAGGGTAATAAGATTTTTTTTCAAAAATAGCAAAAAAGATTCTGCATCACTTTTTTTTAGGTAAAGTAAAATATATTATAGCTCAATCAAACTTTTTACAACCTATCTTGATTTGGGGTGGACATCCCTACTAGGTAGGCACCTCAACCCCAATCAAGAAAACAAACTGGCAATATGCCCACCTAATATCATATACCAAGCTCAACTAATACAAAACTTCATCCTGTGTGTATACTCCTAATCCATTCTCTATCCTTGTTAATAACCCTACCACTATACAACAATTTACTTCTGTTTCTTACAATAAATTTTATCTGTTTACAAGTATAGGCAATCATTGGGGTTTCCATGCTCCATAATGACTGATTCCTCACTCTCCATATCTGGTACAGGGAGGCAGCCACTGCAGTTTGCATTACCTTGCTTTGTGTAGCTGTCAAGCCTCTTCTCCTTCTTAGCCAGTTTATCACACTAGTCCTGTTGCTATGAGTTATTCTCTGCCCCAACCACAACATTATCTCCTTCCATACCCTGATGGCATATGTGCATTCAAAGAAGAGGTGCTGATGAGTTTCCTCAGCAGCCCCACAGATACAGCAGTTAACATTTGGAGAGATGCCAAATTTCAGTAACCTAGCTCTGACCTGTAGCCTTTGAAGCATAACAAGCCACCAAGTGAATCTGTGTTTAGGAACAGATAATCTGTTCAAAATAAAGGGAGTCCATTCCTCTTTTTTACCCACCTTAGTAATTGCTTTGTATGCCTTCTGAATGGAGTATTTACCACTACTAGTAGGCCACCAGCTAGCAATATTTAAATCATTCAAGCAAGCTCTTGTGTTACAGATTTTTTTCCATATCCAGCTAGCATTTGAGGAGGGTATATAGTCCATCCACATTTTGTTCTTCAAGTACACACTATGAATCCATCTGACCCACAATGTATCCTTCTTTGTATCAATTTGCCAAATAATCTTGCCGATGGCTAGATTATTCCATATAGCAATATCTCTGATTCCCAAACCACCAAGCATTTTAGGCTTGCATACATTGATCCATTTGACATAGCCTGGTTTTGCTCCTTTATCACTGCCTTCCCAAAGAAATCTTCTGCATATTTGATTTATTCTATGTATAACAGCCATAGGGATAATCAAAATTTACATCCAATAGGTGCAAAGGCTCATCAATACATAGTTGATTAGTTGGAGTCTGCCAGCAAATGAGATGTTTTTTGACTTCCAGCTATGTATTCTCAGTGTTATTTTGTTTATCAGTGCTTCACAATCACCCCTGTTCAGCCTCTTATTACAAATGGGAATACCCAGGTACTTAAAAGGCCATTTGCCTATAATGAATCCAGTTTTCTGACAAATGATATCTACATCTGTACTATCCATATTAGCATGATATATCTCAGACTTTGAGCCATTAGCCTTTAGACTAGAAACATTATCAAAATGCTGAAGCCCCTGAAGTAATCTGTTTGCACTCCTCAAATCTCCTTTGCAAAACAGCATTAAGTCATCTGCAAAACATAGGTGATTTAGCTTCAAACCTCTACCATCTAGGGTGGAAGCTAAAATCCTTTTTCTGACCAATGTAACACATAGTTCTTGATAGGTATTCCATACACAACACAAACAGTAGAGGAGACATAGGGTCACCCTGTCTCAGACCTTTATTAGCACCAAAAAAAACCCGTGGGTGGTGCCATTTATCAGCAAAGTAAAGGTGGTAGTGGTGATACAGGCCATAATAATCTCAATGAAAGGATCAGGAAACTTGAAAGCCTTGAGAAGATCTTTGAGAAACTGCCACTCTACAGTGTCATATGCTTTTTGTAGATAAACCTTTAGTAGGCAGCCCTTAGGAGCATTCTTCCTAGCATAGTGCCTTACCAAATCCTGACACACAAGAATATTATCAATGATGCTTCTCCCACATACAAAAGTACCCTGATTTTGAGAGATTAAATCAGGTAATACCAGTTTCAGCCTTGAGTAGATGAGTTTTGAAATGCACTTATATAGTACTGAGCAGCAAGCTATAGGTTTGTAATCAGTTACCTTCACAGGACATTTGATCTTAGGCTCCAAAGTAACAGAGGTGGAGTTGATCACTTTAAGCAGTTTGCCCTTCCTGAAAAACTCCTTGACAGCTGCCACCACCTCCTCCCCAATAGTGCCCCAAGCCTTTTTAAAGAACAAGCTGTTATACCCATCCACACCCGGAGCCTTCTTATTTGGAATAGACCAAATTGCTGCTTTTATCTCCTCTCCACTGAACTCCATGTTCAAGGTACTAAGTTGATTATCATTCAGTACAGGGCCACAATTTATAATTTTCTGACTGAGTTAGGCAATGGGCCCTTACTTCCATTCATGAAAGTTGAGAAATGTTGCACAACCTCCTGGCAAACCTCACTAGGATCAATAATCCAATCACCCTGACCATTCTAGACTATGTTGATTCTGCTTTTATTGTTTCTGGTTTTTAAAGCCCTGTGAAACATGGCACTATTATCATCACCATAACACACCCAATCCTCCCTAGCTTTCTGTCTGAGGAAAGATAGGTATGCATCATGAATTTCCCTGTAGCTTTTATAAGCCTCGGCTTCATTACTGGCAGCCTCTGCATTAAAAGGGTTCTCATGCATCACTTTTTGTGTTTTTTCTAACTGAATTCCAGCTTTCTTATCTCTTTCAGCAATATCAAGAAAGTGAGTATGATTCATTATCTTCAACTTTGTTTTCAGGGTTTTTAGTTTTTGAGCAACTTTAAACATAGCATACCCTTCAACTTGTTCATTCCAGTGCTCTTTGATAAGCTCTTCAAAACTGCTATGCTCAGCCCACATATTGAAAAATTTGAAAGGTTTGTTACCCTTAACATCAGGGAAACATCTAATAACAACAGGGCTATGATCAAAATCACCCTCAGGTAGGAAAGTGACTTCTGCATTTTCATATGAACTCATCCAGTCACCATTTGCTAGCACTCTATCCAGTTTTGTCATGACTCTGTGCTCACCCTCCTGCTTATTATTCCAAGTGAATAACCTGCCAGTGAATTTCACATCATCCAAACCACAATGCTTCACACATTCACTAAACTCCTCCATACCTCTTCTAGACTGAATTCCCCCATTTTTCTGCTCATCATGCATTATGATTTTAAAATCAACAGCTAACATCCAAGCACCTTGGATGCTAGTAGCTAAACTGCATAGGTCCCTCCATAAATCAACTTTATCTTCTCTTTAGTTATATGCATATATGAATGTGCAATCAAACCAGTTCCTACTTCTGCTAGGCTTTAATCTACAATGCACCATTTGAGTAGTGCATTTGAGAATATCCACCTGAAAAGAGCTAGGATCCCAACCAATAAAAATCCTACCTTTCCCATTCCAAGGAATGTTAGTAGTGATACACCAGTTAGGGCATATGTTCAGGTAGAGAGTCCCTAGTTTAGCTGCTCTCACCTTAGTTTCCAGAAGACAAAACAGCCTAGCATGATGTAAATGAAGCAGTTTCTTTACTTCATTTTGCTTGCTAATACTGTTAAGCCCCCTGGTATTCCACACCACAATATTATCCATCACAAGATGGGGGTGCCACCCCCAGACTCTCCCTCTTGTTTTCCCCTCTCTGTTCTTTATCACCATCATCCTTAGCAGCAATGACACTGTCACCCCACACCTGTGCATCAGGCACAGCAGCCTGTAACAGAACGTTGAAATGATTGACAGTGGTGAGCATAGTAGTTGTATCAGGCTTCCCCTGTTTCTGCTCATTCCTTTGTCCACCAGTTACAGTGATGAATCCATCCTCATCCACAGTTCTGGTTCTAGTAGCCTTCTGTTGCTGTTGTGGTTGTATGGCTTTAGGCCTCCAAACCTTCCTCACTTGCTTCCTGTACCAGCAATCCTCAGTTTCATGTCCCAACTTTTTGCAAGAGGAACATGTAGTAGGCTTCCATTCATACACCACCTCCTGAGTTACCTCAACACCTCTTTCATTAATAAAGGTAATCTGATCAAAAAAACCCTGATCAATCTACACCTCAATCATGACCCTTGCATACTTCAGTCTCTCCCTGTGCTCAATGTAATAATCCAGCTTAATAATCTCTCCAACACCCTCCACAATCATCCCTAATCCCCAGTACTTCAGGCTTAGGTTGGGAAGCTGGATCCATATTGGAACCTTCTGAGTGCATAGCTCCTCTATCTCCATATCAGGGTTCCAGGGTTTCACCACAACAGGCTTACTATCAAAAGTGACATATCCTTTAGTAACCTCATCCACACCATTTTTATCCTTAAATCTCACCACAAACCCCTTCTCCAGTGGAGCAACAATATCAACTCCCCACTGACCCCATACTCTCTTCACAAACCCCTCCATAATATGAGGTGGAGGGCTAGCACCAACCACAAAACAGTAAACAACTGTGTTCCAAAATTCAATTTCCTCCTTTACATCATCAAGTTCAATTACAGGTTTATGAATTTCGTTTTGAGTTGTGCTGTGTTCATTACTAATGGAATCTACATTCATATGCATATTCATAGGCACAATAACAGAATCAACATTGTGTGTTCTTCCATGGGTATCAGGCATATTCAATTCAACTATATTGTCACCAACAGTAAATTGGCGAATAATTGGGAGTTTAGGGTTCTGTACAGACTTACCTCCACTAACACCATTACTAGGGTTTGGTCGATCATCCGCTAGATGTTGATACTGAAGCAGCTCAATTTCGCTCCCAGAATCATCACAATCTTCCTCATTAGACGAGATCTCCAAGTCTGAATTCCAAGAAACAGAGCCCGCGCCATTGCATTTTCAATTTCTTGATCAATCTCCTTACTCTTGTTCCTGGGATTCTTAGCATTCTTCTTCTGTGATTGTTTCTCATTTACGCTGGATTGATTATTTCTCCTTTCTATATCACAATTGGACTTGCTTCCTTGGCCTTTCTTGCTTTGAGTTTGCAACATGGCATCACCTTAGTGGGAGCTCGAAGAGAGAGGGTTGTTCATAGAGGCCCCTTTACATCACTTAGTCAAGGAATGACTCTATATGACGATTTTAGAGGTTAGAGGTTGGGAACTTGGCTTTTGAGTGGAGGCATAGTAGCTTGAGTGACTTATGTGCTCGTTAGGAGTATTAGGGGTGATTTAAGCTTGGATGCCTAGTTCTTGTTACGAATAGACCCCTCGATTGTCCGAGGCTTGCCTTTGGCGTGAATTAGTGTCACTATTTCCCTATAAAAAGTCTTTACTCTCTCCTTTGACCTTGGATAAGCACTTTAGCGACCTTGAGAACCCTTCTAGATCAATAAAGTGCAAGGCTAGTAGCCTTTAAAAAAGAGAGGAAACAAAACAAAAAACAAAACAAAAAAAAATTGGAAAAATGAAAAGGAAAAGAGCCCTTTGGCCAATTGGATCAAATAAGTGGTACTTTAGAGCCCACAAGGCTAGTAGCCTTTTATTATAAAAAAATCATGCTTTCGGCCTCTAAAGATGCTCCAATGCCTTTGGTATGAGCTACCTTACCCTCTTATCGCGTCTCACATCAAGTGCTTGATACCATGCCTCGGAAACATGACTATCGAGTGAGAGATGGACCGTGTGAGGAGGTAGTCTAGGGCCTTTGCAACAAAAAGGGAGCCAACTAGTGACTAAATAGGCTAGCTTGGGGGATCTTGTGAACTTGTGGGGCGTGATCGTTACAAGGTTGAGAGAGTTTTTCCATTTTGTAGGGAAATTTTTCACTTAGGAACAATGAGGGCTTGTCTGATAGTTGAGAGACCTCTAGGACGATCATTTTCTTTGCACACTAGCTTAGATCATCCCTTTGACCCCTAACTTGTGGATAAGGAAGGACGGCTGTAAGCTTTGAAAGATGGTTGGAATTTCCCTTTTGCCTTGGCACCTCTTATGAGATGAGGACCTCGACTTTGTGATGCTCTTTATAGACTAGTGCATGCATTAGTTTCCTTCGGATTGTTGATTGCTTGAGGACAAGCAATTGGCAAGCTTGGGGGAATTTGATAAGTGGATTTTAGAATCATTAATTAGGATTAGTTTTAGGTCATTTAGTTGCATTTTAGGCCATGTAGCTCCCTTTTCTTTCCCTTTTACTTCCTTTTTCATGATTTCATGTTTTGCATTAATTTTTAGAGCATTTGCATCCCCTTCCCCTTTATCTAACCTAGTTTCAAGTCTTGCTTGCTTAGGCGTGATGAAATGGTCAAGAATAGGGGAGCGGTCTCTCCATTTGTTCCGTAGCCTAGAAATTGAAGCAGAGAAGCAACCGCTTGGAGCGGGGATGGAGCGTTCGCTTCACATGTGGAGCGCCTGGTCCATAGTGTGGAGCGTCCGCTCAATATGTTCCAGAGCGTGTCGCTCCACTTTGCCTTCGTGCGTCTTTGTATTTTTCGTTTTTACTTATTTACCCTTACTACTTGGGGTATAAAAACCCATTTTGTAATAATGAATAACGAAGTTTTAATTCCACAATTTAATTAGATTTAATTAGTGAGAGAGTAGAGAGAGAAGTTGAATGTTTAGAGAGAGAAACTAGATCTAAAAGTTTAAAGTTGAAGATTGAAGCTATTTTAATGGAGTTTTCCATTTGATTTCCATCCATCTTTGAGTATTTCTTCTATCTCTTAACTTTATTTTCTCTTATACTTGTTTTACCTTGATTTAGTATTGGTTAGTAGTAATTAGTTGATGATTAGCTTATTTAATATGATTTCCAGCATTATTGGATCACCATTGCTGATTCAAGCTTTTTATTTCATGCTTTTTTTTCATGCTTTTCATGCTGGTGAGTAGTTAACTAGCTAGGGGAAGGGGATGAGCTTGCTAATCATGAGTTGACCTTGAAAGTGAAGCTAGGCGGTTAGACCTAGGTAAAATTAGGTTGTCTAGTTTAAAATAATTGCAAAGTTTGATTGATTCAACACCATTTAAACTAAATTTGGGTATCTAAGGTGAAGGATTGAGAAATGAAGCCTAGATTGACCTTAAGCTAGTCAATAGGTTGACTTCACCATGAGAATAGGTGTTGACTTCCTAGGACCTCAATCGAATCACTATGAGTTGTGGAAATACTTGGTTGATTAATTTTACCATGAGAATAGGTAAAATTGGTTTATTAGGTCCTCCTAATTAGCTCGAGAGAGTAATTAGAAAGCAGTTGAGTGACTTAGTCCCCTAATTCTCCATAATGAATCCCCTTGGCTTGGAAAGTTGGTTAATTAAGGTTAGCTCGTGAATCCCCTATCCCTAGTGTCCTCTTTATATAGTTTAGTTCGAATCACTTAGTCTATTTGCTAGTTACTGAGTTCGTAATTTCTTAGTTGATCATTAATCTCAACCCCCCCCCCCCAAAAAAAAATTTGGTTTAGCTCGCTAAATCTCATTCAAACCTTGATTAATCATTGCTTCCTCGTGGATTTGGCCCTTTCTTACCCTATGTTAGGCTAAGTTAGGTTATTAATTTGGTACTTGCAATGACCGTGTCAACATCTTATGTCGGTCTCTCAGTAGAAGGGAGAAAGCTTGAGCTACTACATCAAGATTTTCAATGAAGAATCTCTTAAGGTATCAGGCCTCTAGGATGGAGTAGCCGTTACGGCTCTGATATATGGCCTCCACCCTGGTCAATTAAAGTTTGAACTTGCTATGAGAGAAACCATGACCTTAGCCAATGCGATGAAACAAGCACAAAAGTACATTTAAGCGTCGGATATCTGTAAGAATGTACAAGAAGAAGGAGGTAGCAAGAGGAAGAGTGAGCCCTCGAACCAAAAGGACAGCCTGTCGGAAATAATGAAAAGACACCGACCTTCTAACGGAGGCCATGATCCTTGCTTTAAGGGAGATATACTTAGACTTGAAGGAAAAATCCGTCCTACCTCGACCTGCTCCTATCAAGACGTCGAGTTACAGAAGGGATAAGAAGTTGTGGTGTGAATACCGCTAGTGGGACGCGGTCGCACGCGTTTACTAAAGATAATATTTATAAGTCCAACTTTCCAACACAAATAATGTAGGAGGCAAGTAGGGTCGAGCCACAAAAACTAAGGTACCAAAGTATACTCACAAGAGATCGAAAGGGGGTTTTCAGATTAAAATAGTAATCTAACAATCTAAAAAAATAATATTAAAACAAGGAAAGATCAATAGAGAAGAGTCTTGACTTCGGTTGATTTTCACTTCGATTCAGATTATCGATCATCGATTTCTAAGTATAAACAACTACTCTTAACCACACATAGATTGAGAATCAAATCCTACTCCCCTCTAAAGATTAGTTAAACTACCCAAATCTGCAGATAGAATAACTGAACTCAAGAACAACCTAATTGAATCTGCAATTTAGGTTTAATTCCAAAGCACATCAAACCATAGGAATATATGAGCCAAACAACAATTACTACCGCAATTATTCAGTTTGTAATAGAAAATGACAAGAATAATCGGATTCCAAGTCAAACCCTAGTTTGCTACTCATGAACAAAAAACAAAAGAATCGGCAATCATTCTAAGTTCTAGCAATAGATTAATTGAAAAGAGAAACTAGTTGTACTTCCTAGCAATCAAATCATAATCATGTAATAAAATAGAAATCACAATTATAATTAAGAAATTGTTCATAAAAGAAACCTCTAAATAAACTAACTGGAGATAAAATCACCGTTCTCCAGAGTAGATTTACGCTACGATCGGCATAGAGTTCATCAACAATTCTTCGATAATCTAAGCTAACATGAGAGGATTAGAGAGGGAAAAGGGTATTTTCTCTCTAATTAGGGTTCTAAGTTAATTTAAAATAATGAAAGATCATAAAAATAAACTAATTGAAACTAAGTTAATAAAGCAAGGACCAATAAATCGCCCACCCGCACGGCATAACATTCAACATGAGCGAGGTGCGCGGTCTAGGAGGGCAGGGCGCGAGATTACTGTGCTGACTGCTGCTAGAGTCGTCAGGCACGCGAGGGGTGTAGATAGGTATGTGGGTCGCGCATAATTATTGTCCCTCTGGTTGTTGTGCGTATGGTACGTGAGGTGCGCACATGGCTGCGTGGGGTGCACGCTAGTGCTGTGTTCCTTGCTTGGGGCTGCTGCTTGCGTGCCATGCTAGGTGAGGAGCTTGCGAATGCTACGATTACGAATGCTTGCTTGTAAGGTCAATCATGCTCATACGAGATCCATGCTTCACAATCGAACCAAATGCTAACATACACACAATTGCTTGAACACTTTACATCCTCGAGTAAACCAAGTTCAAGAGCGAGAACCGAAATGCAATGACCTTTAACTTTTGACTTATCTCGAACTTTGTTGACTTCCTCTATCGAGCAGACCATGAACATGGGACAAAGTCCACCTGTAAATGATTAAAATAATATTAACTCTCCAAATGTCCTTACATCACCTCCACTGTATGGAAACCATCTCAATTGCCCATATACCATACTTAGGTTAATATATACAAAACTCCGCTTCTCAAGCCCTAAACCTTTACAATACGAACTCTAAAATACTCCAAAAACATGCCTAATATGGTCTCATCAATACCCCCACACTTGAACTTTACTCGACCTCGAGTAAACTCAATCATTAAGAATACGGGGTAAACCTTCCTAAGACATCACACATATGAACTACTCCCCTTATCACTCCATCGTAGTGTACAAACACGATGCTACTATCCTCCAAATCGCTTAAAGCCAAACACAAGGGTCAAAGATACCCCCACACTTGAACCAAAAGCTCACCTAAAACACCGTTAGAAGCATAGTCAATCATGTTTAACACCAAGATCACACCAAGTAGTCATAAAATCAATAAGATGGATTCGAGCCCCGAAAAATCTCGAAAGACTCAAACTCACACCGAATCCACACAAATCATGCCAATCACTCCTTATTTCTCCAAAGATAGACGAGTTCTAACCTATGCGCCTCTACTTCAAACACCAAGATGAAATCCTACCCGAAACACTCCTTATATCACCGTCTTCTTATGACACCACTCCGGCAAATGATTTAAAATATCTCTCTTTTTTTATCTCTCATTTTGCCTAGCAGCTCTTTCGCATTTTTATCCTAGCTTCATAAATTTTTCTTTTCAAATTATGAACTCACCATCTCATCCGCTCTTGATAGCCACTTTCTTTCATAGGTTGCTCTTTCGAGTTTTCAACCTATCCAAGTCCCCATTCTTACCTGAGTTTCCAACTCAGTGGGTTTTCACATTTTGTTTTTGGATTTTTTCAATTTTGCAGTTTTTTTTTTTTTTTTGCAAAGCAAAAATAAATGTGTAAATCACACAAAACTTTCCCAAAGAAATGAATACCTCCCCCCCCCCCCCCACACTTAAATAAGACATTTTCCTCAACGTGAGAACATGTAGAAGAAGGAAAAAGAAGGGGAAAGGGGATAAACACGACATCAACTCTCACAAAGTCTTCACTCCCTCAACACCACTGCTTAATATGCATCAAGAACTCAACCCCCAACAAAAAATATACAAAACCAAAGATCCATTTAACTCACAACCCAAATCCCTCAACCCAACTCCCTCAACCAATCAACAATGATAAGTTCGAACCCAATCCCTTTCTAGGGAAAGGATCGAAATTCGCACCCAATAGATAAATCTAGGATGCAAATGCTCAATGTGTTTGAAATTTTGTGGAAAGGGTAATGGAGAAGGAATAGGAAAAGAGGTATGCTATTTGTTGTGGTGGAAAAGAAAAGATGGTGGAGATTCTGGAAATGAAAGAAGAAAGAGAAGATGGAGGGTGGAATGAAAAGAAGGAAAGAAAAGAAAAGCAAGGGAGAATCTCGGGTTGCCTCCTGAGTAGCGCTTAGTTTAGAGTCGTTAGCTCGACTACTTACCTTCTGAGATAAATCGGGAAGGAATCAACTCCTTGATCGAACTCTTGTACTTGCGAATCAGAGGAAACCACACCTTGCCCAACCAACATTAGTGAAAACAATTTATAATCATGGGGCACATCGGTGGGTTTGTTAGGACTCTTCACCTTTTTTGCCTTTTTCTTATTCGTAGTGCCATAAGGAGTATGTGACACCGACTCTATAGTACCAACAAAACATGAGGGTTTAGACACCAAAGACTTCTTAGAACCAAACATCCCTAAAGACTCAATCTGACCCCCAAACTTGACACTTAACGACCCTGCACCTACATCAATCTTAGTGTTGGAGGTTTTCAAAAACGACCTCCCTAAGAGAACGGGAGAAGCATTAGACTCCATCTCCAGTGCATAGAAGTCAATAGGAAATTGCGGGTGAATAGTGGATCCATTAGCCAATTGCACAATGACACTTGTAGCAGTAAGAGGACCAAGCTTTGAAGACTCATAAAGGGAGATGGGGATCACATTAATAGACGCTCCTAAGTCTAACATAGCTTGGGGAATAGGGGTCTCATGAATTGTGCAAGGGATAGTTAACATGCCAGGATCATCATGCTTAGGGGGAAGCAAATCATGGGAGACAAAACCAACAAACTCATTTGCTCGCTCTACTTCATGGGGTGTAGGAATACTTACCTTGGGTTCATGCACGGCCTCATAAATACCCTTGCTCTTTTCATACCTTTGATCGTCCCGTAATGGTGCAGGAAAAGATGGCGGGGGCTTGTAGTTTGGAATCAAAAGACTCCCCCTTTTGGCTTTGCAGCCTCGTCAACCACCATAATGGCACTCACATTCTGCTTCGGGTTCAACTCAGTTTTGGATGGCCATTTCCCACTGTCACGAGCCTCCAACCTACTCACCGCACTCTAGACTAGGCTCATCTGATTTTCTAGATTTCTAATGCTAGCCCAAGTCTCCTATTGAAACTGTACCATGTTACCTTGCATAGAGGTCATGTTCTTGGTCAAGGCATGTATCATGTCTTGACAAGACATATGCCTTGCCTTGGCCCCGAACCTTGGCCCTGATTTGGAGCTTGTTGGTACTGCGATGGTTGTTGATTATTTTTGTCATTCCCTTATCTCAATCGCGGGTTATCCCTCCAACACGGATAACAGCTGGTAGAATAGGGGTCATACGTCCTTTGTTTGTTCTGTTGGCCTTGGAAACCCATGGCCTTGACCTCTTCACTCGACCCCTCTTGAAATTGAGGGCAACAATCAGTATGATAGTTAGAGCACAAATCCCTCAAACCTTCTCATGTTTTACTTGCCCCTTCACCATAAGATCTCTCACTAAGGAAGTGAGAGATTACACTTGCTCTCCCAATTGGGGTCACTACTACTCGCGGCACTAATATTCTTCCATTGAGTATCTCGTCTACCAAAGTGCTTGGAGCCTTCAAACAACTCCTCAATCAAAGCTCGAGCCACATCTGGGGTTTTGTTAATAATGGACCCACCACTAGCAGCATTGACCATACGCACATCCTCATCAGTGAGACCATTGTAGAAGTAAAGGATGAGGGTCTTGGTCATTGTACCCATGGTAGGGACAACTAGCACACAATCTCTTGAACCTCTCCCAATACTCATAAAGGGATTCATCATATTTTTGCTCAATGTTGCTTATCTCCTTTTTCAAGGTGGAGGACTTAGAAGCTGGAAAATACTTGACTAGGAATCGTCACTTCATTTCTGCCCATGTAGAGATGCAATTCGGCGGAAGATAGTAAAGACAATCCTTGGAGGTATCCTTTAAAGAAAAAGGAAATGCCTTCAGCTTCACCTGTTGTTCAGTAGCACTGCTTGGTTTCATGCTTGAGCAGACTGCATGAAATTCAGATAAAAACTTGTTCGGATCCTCCCCACTAAGCCCATAGAAGGATGGCAAGAGATGAATGAGCCCTGACTTGAGCTCAAAGGTGGTGGTGGTGGTGCCCTCTTCAGGTGCAGGGAACACTATGCACAGAGGCTGCTGATCAAGGTTGGGACCTGATCCTAATCGGACCGTTCGAGTGGCAAAAGGCCTTAACCAAGCCGTTCGAACAAAACAAATCAAAGTTCTTCGTGACTTCAAAGACATCTTCGCATTCTCTAATGATGAAATGCCAGGGATAAATCCCTCGTTACAAGGCCATGGACGCAAACGCTGGCTATCACCAGATCCCTCAAGCCGAGTAAAACCAAATGCATACAACCTTCATCACAAGCTCTGGTGTCTACTGTTTCGTCGTCATGCCTTTCGGACTTAAAAATGCGGGGGCTACATATCAAAGGCTGGTCAAAAAAATGTTCGAAAGCTATCTAGGGTGCAACGTTGAAGTCTATGTTAATGATATGATTGTAAACAGCAAGCTGGTCGAATAGCATGTTCAATACCTGAAAGAAACCCTAGCCACCCTTCGCAAATTCAATATGAAGCTAAACACAAAGAAATGTGTCTTTGGTGTTCGAGGAGGGAAGTACCTCGGTTTCCTAGTGGATCAAATGAGGATCAAAGCCAACCCAGACAAAGTCGAAGTAATAATCAAGATGAAGTCCTCTTAAACGGTCAAAGAGGTTTAGAGGCTGATCGGATGCACGTCCGCTTTGGGTCGATTCTTGTCACGATCGGCTGACAAAAGCTTACATTTCTTTAACACTTTAAAGAAACCATGCTTCGAATGGGGGGAACAAGCCTTCAAACAATTAAAAACCCACTTGTCCACTCTACCAAAACTCGTTTCACCGTTGCCGAGAGAAGCGTTGTTCGTTTATTTAGCCGTATCAGAATGTGCACTGAGTGCGGTTTTAGTGCCAGAGAGAAAAACAGCAGCATATGGTATATTTTATCAGTCATGCTTTTTGTGGGGCGGAACATAGGTATCCCTCGTCTGAGAAGATGATTGATAAGTGGACTTTAGGTTCTCTTATTTGCATTTAGTATTAGGTCATTTAGATGCATTTTAGGCCATATAGTTTCCTTTTCTTCCCCTTTTTCATCCTTTCTCATATTCACATGCATTGCATATAGATCATTAAATGTGCATGTGCATCCCCCTCCCCCATCTAATCTCTTCTTGAAATGTTTAAAGTAAGATTTACAAGGAAGAGGCTCCAAAACAAGGGAGCGGGCGCTCTAAAAGAGGCGGAGCGGGCGCTCCGTCAAAGAAGAAGTGAAGAGAAGAAGGCAATAACTTGGAGAGGCCCTAGAGCGTTCATGGAGCGGGTGCGCCTTTGCCCAGATTTGCTATTTCGATCGGTTTCTGTTTTGTTTCGGTCAATTTCGGTTTTTTTGCAGTCGATTTCAGTTTTGTGTTTTATTTCATTCCTTTCATGGCTTGTGAGTAGTTTATTAGCTAGGGGAAGGGGATGACCTAGGTTATTACTAGTTGACCTCAAAAGTCAAGCTAGGGGGTTAGACTTAGATGAAATTAGGTTGTCTAGCTTAAATTAATGCCATGTTTAATTGATTGATCACCATTTTGAACTTGATTTGGGGATCAAAAGTGAAGGATTGAGAAATGAAGCTTTTGATTGACCTTAGGCTAGTCAATAGGTTTACTTCACCATGAGAATAGGTGATTGACTTCCTAGGACCTTAATTGAATAGCTATGAGTTGTGGAAATACTTGGTTGATTGATTTTACCATGAGAATAGGTAAAACTTGTTGATTAAGTCCTCCTAATTAGCTCGAGAGAGTAATTAGGAAACATTTGAGTGACTTAGTCGCTTAATTGACCCTATTGAATCCCCTTGGCTTGACTAATAGGTTAGCTAATAGTTAACTAGTGATTCCCCTATCCCTAGTGCTTTCTTATTATAGCTTAAAAAAAAATTATTTAGTTTAATCATTAGCTAATTCGTTCACTATTTCTTAGTTAATCATTAATCTTAAAAACCACTAAAAATAGACTTAGCTCGCTTAATCGCTTTCAAACATTGATTAATCCTTGCTTCCTCGTGGATTCAACCCTTTCTTGCCCTATATTAGACTAAGTTAGGTTATTAATTTTCATGTGCAACCACCGGCTCAATGATCTTTGCACTGGTTATGGCCAGTCAAAAACTCAAACCTTACTTTCAAGCTCATCCAATCAAGGTGCTAACAAGCCAGCCACTTAAAAAGTTAATCGAGAACAGAAACAGCTCTAACCGAGTCGTCGAATGGGCAAACCAGTTATCAGACTTTTGGCTTGGAATATGAGCCTCAAAAGGCAATAAAATCCCAAGTATATTTCATAGCAGAATGCCCAATGGAGACTGAAATGGCCACCCTAACAGGGACATGATAATTGTTCATTGACGGCTGCTCGTCAAAAGCACGGTGTGCGGCCCGACTCTTGATAACAGACCCCCTTGAAAATAAGATGGAATATGCCATAAAATTCGATTTTGCTGCATCGAATAATGAAGCAGAATACGAACCTCTGCTACTTGGCCTAAAGCTTTGCCTCTCAAATGGGGCTAATGAAATCACAATAAAAACTGACTCACAGTTGGGCGTCGGTCAAGCTAAGGGCGAATTTCAAGCAAAGGAAGATAGTATGAAGATGTACCTCAGAAAGGTCAAAGAACTGCAAGGAAAATTCACTAAGTTCAAAATCCAGCACATTCCGAGTTCCGAAAACCAGCAAGCAGATGCATTGCCTCGAATGGCTAGCTCAGCCATGGGGCTGGAACCTCGAACAATCTCATGGGAATTTCTATATAGACCAAGCATCAACGATCAAATCTTCACATGCCATCTAAACACGTGGAATGAATGGATGAGAAACATTCTAAGTTACCTCGAAGAAGGAAAATTGCCAGAAAATGAGAATTAGACTGAGAAACTCCGACGTCGAGCAGACTCGTTCCTTCTAAACAACAAACTTCTATACAAAAACTCGTTCACCCATCCCCTGTTAAGATGCGTGTCAATCGAATAAGGAGATCAGATAATCCAAGAAATCCATCATGGAACGTGTGCTAGCCATCAGGGCGCTCGAACAATTGCCGGAAAAACCCTTCGAGCTGGATATTATTGGCCCACATTGATGGAGGATGTCAGGCGCTTGGTGAAAAGATGTCATAATTGCCAAGTGTATGCTGATATACACTGACAATCTGCAAGCCATCTCACAACCATACAAGCGGTACTGCCATTCGACCAGTGGGGCATGGATAGTTTGGGACCATTTCCAACTGCATCTGGTGGAAGGAAGTTTTTGTTGGTCGCAATTGATTATTTCACCAAGTGGGTTGAAACAGAACGTTTAGCCACCATCTCTAATAACCAAGTACAACAGTTCATTTGGAAGAACATCATCACTCGATTTGGTGTACCTCGAGCACTCATCTTAAACAATGGTCGACAATTCAACAACGGACCTACCAAGTAATATTGCGCTCGATTCGGTATCAAACCATGTTCTCCGTTGTCAGTCGAGCACAAATAAACGGTCAGGTCGAGGCTGCAAAGAAAATCATTCTAAAAGGGCTGAAGAAGATATTACATGGGGCTAAAGGATCCTAGGTCGAGGACTAACGAGGCATACTATGGTCATCTCGAACCACACTATTCAACTTGGTGTATGGAAGTGAAGTTGTTCTACTGGTCGAAGCGGATATCCCCTCGTGGAGGATAACCTTCTACGACTACGGACAGAACGATGGAGAAAAAGCCAGTAAACTCGATCTATTGCCTTAAACCAGAGGAAATGCCTTGCTTAAGTCAATTGCCCAAAAACAACAGATGACTAAACTGTTTAACAGAGGAGTCCGAGAAAGAAACGAGACCTTGGCTAACTCAGTCCCAACTGGAAAGGACCCTATCGAGTAACTGAGGTAGTTCGACCAGGGATCCACAAGATCGAGAATATGGATGGTGATTCTCTATTTTGACCATGGAACGTTGATAATCTAAGAAGATTCTATGTATAAGTTTTTCACAGCAGTTCAGGGGCTAATACAACGACAAACACATCGATCTTGCCGGTCTAACTGAAAGTTAGAGCTGCAGTAATGTACTTCGAAGTTTCTGATATATTTATGAACTTGTAATGACCTTGCCGATTAAACAGGCTTTGTAACATTCAGGAGTTATGGAATTAAAAATGACCTAGCCGGTCTTTCGAACAATTTTTTAGTTTCTAAGTACGATTCGAATTATTTATGGGAGAACCTAGTAGGTCCCTTGAATTTAACAAAACACACACTTGAATATTTATGTAAGTACCTAACAAGTGCTTCGAAAAAGAAATCATGACCTAATAGGTCTCGGTGCATTCGGATCTTATGTTCCAGAACCATACCATTCCTTCGAAATCATTCGACCTAACAAGTCCTTCAAGCTCTTTAGACCTTACAGGTCCCTCGAGTTACGTTTGGGAGCAGGTCCCTCGAAATCTCATACATGCAAAATTCAACAAAAATAATAGAGACAAAAGACTTAGCCAAAAATTTGTCCATTTCATTTCATAAATCAAAAGGGTGATAGCATAAGGGATCAGTGCTGACTACAAAGTTCCATCAAAGAGATAAGACCTAAATCTAGAAAAGCAAAAGCCCTAAGCTTTTATATCAAAAACCTCTTCACCAGAGGGATAAGATGGAGAGCTCGAACTCCCAGAATCAACTACCTCGGCCTCGCCGGCCCCTGCTTCTTCATCAGCAGCCCCAGGGGTGTCAGGCACAATTTCTTTCACTACTTCGCCCTCCTCGATAGCAGTGGAGGTCAAAGCCTCATCAGTTTGAATATCTCCCGTGTCCTCACCCCCTTCTCTTTCGCGATATACTCAGCAAGGGCCTCCTTCTCATGCTCGTCAAACTTGGTCAAAACTTGTATAAAATCTAACTCAGGTGCCAAGTCTTTCAGAGTCTTCTTGAAACAGCTCTGAATATCATCACGGGATGATTCATGTCCCTCAACGACTTTTTCGTTAGTGAAGTCGAGGCCTGCCTGCGATTTCTTCCACCATCGGATGATCTTTCTTATTCTGTGTTTCAGTTCCTTTATCGACTTATTATACTTTGACTACAGATCATCTCGCTCGGTTCGTGTATGCTCGAGCATCTCCTTATGGGATTTTATCTTGCCCTCGAGTTGAGCCACCTCCAAACCTAATTTCTAGAGTTTTTTCTCAGCTGCTTTGAGCTGATTGGAGACCTCCTCTTTGTTGTTCATGAGGCTGGTCCGCTCGCTGTTAAAGGCCTCAAGGTTCTCAGCGTCCAGTTTGTTAGCCATCTCTAGCTCAGCCTCGAGGACCCCCACCTTTCGGGTGGCCTACAATAACTCATGTTTTCTCTAGGCAAGCTCCTCGGCCAGCTTGGTTGAATCCTGACCTTGCTTTTTTGTAAGGCAGGCCATTCGAATAGACATCTACAATTAAAAGCAAGGTGGAGTTTGAATGAAAATTTTCCAAGTCATTGAAAGTTATGATGAAAGCATCAAAGAAAATGCATACCTCTAACCATCACTTGTTGAGTGCCTTGATTTCTTCCTGCATACCTCCCTTCGAGACATCATCCATGTCCCCTGGACCAGAAATACTTCCCGAACACTCTGATAGCGAGCTCGAAGGGCCTTCTACTCGCCTTTCGATGCTGACAACTTCAGCTTGACCTTCAACATCGTGCGACCAGGACGACCTAGCCTGTTTCAGCAGAGTCTCATCGACGTCCTATTCATTGAGAGGCCCCGTACTTGACCCCAAATGAAAACCCATCTCAGGGAAAAGTGGGTCGAGCTCAGGAGAAGCTTCGGCAGAGCTCCTCTTCGACCCAGCACTGGCTGGAATCTCGACCTTTGTAAAAAGTTGATCGAAGAGGGGAGTTAACTCCTTCGTCGGAGTAGGCAAAGGCTTAGGATGAACCAATTTTGCCTTTGGTTTGTGTTTTGGGTTCTGCAAAAAAGATAAGTTAGAAAAAAAAAACAATCGATAATTAAAAAGATAAGTTATGGCTAGCCGAACTTACTGCAGGGGTTTGGGAACTTTTATTCCCCCTTTTGAATGGATAGCCTAGCCATAGCAGCCATCCCTCCTTTGGCTGTATTTTTCTTCTCTCGAGATAATTGTATGCAATTACTATAAAGAAGATACGATGGGTTAGAATCAAGAAAACAATAATTACAAAACGAGTGAAAGATTTGCCAACCCCTACGTTGGTCGTATGCCGGAGAAACCCCGAAGGCCGATAAGAAATGCTTGTTTGTCAAATCCTTATCAGTTGGAAGCCAATGATCGGTCTTGTATTTTTGCTTGCCATCAACATGATATTTGGTAGCCTGGAAATGGATGTTTACGGTGGCCTCTTCAGGAGCCATCTCGGGCACATTGAGATTCATTCCAAATTTGGAGGCTCATCCGACAAAGTGCGAGGGATATCCCTTGGTTTGTCACCACGAAACACAGTCATAAATACACCTCGAAAGCAGCCTGGTTGGTTGGCATCTCGATTATAACTTTATAAGACTTTTCTTCCCTCTCTACAACCTTCACCACTATGAGATGTGGAGCTTGGAAAGAATACCTACCAGGCCCCGCATAACACTTAGACACCTCGTTGAGCTTGAACATGTTGTGCCAAACGCGCAATGAGGGCTATACTCCCAACATCCGACAATTACACAAAAAGACACAATTGGTCCTATCGAATTTGGGAATGAGTTATCAAAGGGCGATGTTACATGCTTCCAGTATCTCTTTGTACAAGGGATGCAAGGGAAAACGCAAACCCAATTCAGAAAAGGTTTTATATACACCAACACACCTAGGAGGTGGCGAAACTATCAAGTCTGAGACTTGTGGGGGATAGAGTACATAGGGAATTTTTATAAAATACAGAGTCGACAATAACGACAACCCTGTGCGAAGGTCGTTTCGCCACTTCTTGTTTGGGGAAGGGCAGGGCTCGCAGTGATCGGATGTCGACGAAACTTCATTAGTTGGCTCCATTATTTGCACTACACAAAGTGAAGGAAAATAATTTAAGTAACTCCTCTTATTAGGAGGGAAGGCTATTGTAATCTTATTGGGATGATCTAAAATTCCTCAGCTCCCTCGAAAACTTCCTCACACTCCTCATCCTCAATCGGAATAGCATTGAGTAAAGGGTCAGGATTTGGTGTCCAATATGCTATTGTTGCAACAAGGGCCCCATCAACCCATGTCTCCACCCATAGCATATAAGGAAGGGGCAAGATATAGGGGCTATTCGACTCGACAACAATATTCATTATATAAAAAACAAAGAACAAATACCCCTAGGTCGAATTTTTTAAAGAATGGAAAAGAATCAAAGACGATAAACCATACCTTGGTCCAAAAGCTCGGAAGAGGTTCCTCGAAACACTTAGCACAAACAGAATAGCAGCGGACAAGAGAAGCAAGAGCTTTTTAGAGAGAGAAAATGCAAGTGAGTAAAGGAAGCAACAGTGCAGTTATTTATATCTCACCTACCACCCGAAAGGACATTAATAGTCAAACCTCTCTAATATAAATAGTTACTCAATGTGGGAGTTCGTGCCATATAATAATGACAGTTGTCCAAGACATCGTATGTACATACAGATCGTATAAATACTAGTCAAACTAATACAGTTGACTTATTAGGATACTACCATGAAGCTTTGACTCCACAATGTTGACTCTTTAAAACTCAGCTTGAATGAATTGATAACCAACCACACTACTTCGAATAAGTTACAGGCACCTGTCAACCCTAACCGGGACTACGTCTAACAATGTCACCTATAATATATAGTCCTTACCGGACCTACCTCGAACTCTTTAAGGAAACTGAAATTCCTTAACTGAGCTACCTCTAGCCTTTTCAAGGAGCATTCCTTGAACAAAATACTATGAAATATTTTCTAAGCATGAAAAGCCCTTCAAACAAGGCACACACTTCCAGCAAAAGGAGAACAAGACTCATTAGCCCTCACTAGGCTTCTTCGAAATCTTAAAAGCGTTCTTGAAGGTACCTAATTCAAACAAAACAAGTACAAACTCATTAGCCTTAACCAGGCTCATTCGAAGAGAAGAATCCTTCTTGTAAGTTACCTACTTCGAAGATCTCTTGGGGCTCATTATCCCTAACACGAATCTCAACCAAAGCTCGCTCGGGATACCCACGGTCGAGAAATCACTTGACAATCACATTGGTGCATCGAACTGATTGGAAGGAAAAGAGATTTAGACCAAGTCAAAAGAAGCCATCTCCGACGTAAGTGCTCGAAGGGCAATGTCGAAATTGATATAACCATAATAGTGCCACTATACAAAATGGTCATTTGAAGTCAATGTAACAACCAGTCGAAGTCAAAGGACAAGTTCACTCGAGTTTTCATATGCCACCAAGATTAAGAGTGGTCGAGTTTTCATAGATCACAAAGATTGAGGGTGGTCGAGTTTTCATATACCACCAAGAATGAGGGTGGTTGAGTTTTTATATACCACCAAGAAAGAGGGTGGTCGAGTTTTCATATACCACCAGGAATGAGGGTGGTCGAGTATTTATGTACCACCAAGAAAGAGGGTGGTCTAGTTTTCATATACCACCAAGAATGAGGGTGGTTGAGTTTTTATATACCACCAAGAAAGAGGGTGGTCGAGTTTTCATATACCACCAAGAATGAGGGTGGTCGAGTTTTCATAAATCACCAAGATTGAGAGTGGCCGAGTTTCTATATGCCACCAAGATTGAGGGAAGTCGAGCTTTTAGCAGCCATCTAAGAAAAAGGATGGTCGAGATTCATATTATCATCCCATTTGAGGGTGGTCGAAATCTTCAAAGTTTTGTTTGACTAACTATAGAGTGTGGTCGAATTCTCATGCTCCACTCATCTAAAGAGAGTGGTCAAAAGTTGTTAAAACACCCTAACAGGGTACGTCGAGTTCGTGCACGAGTACCTCAAAGAGGATGGTCGGAATTTGATTTAAAACTCAACTAGGGTACGTCGAACTTCATACTTGGCCCTAATGGAAGGTGCATCAAATTCCCAGGAGAACACGTTTTCCGCTCTACATCAGAGTTTGCTCATGATCCTAAACTCCGACATAGCGCGTGGGGCTAATGTTCGGGCCCATTCCAGTCATGGCCCACTTTACTAGTGAAATGACTAAAATACACTAGAGGAGTAAAATTACCATTTTACCCCTTGGGCTTCACATGCAAGGAAACACAGGCTTTCTGTCAAGCCTGCTAACAAAAGGCCTCCGTGACATCATCACCTTCATCAGGTGGCATCACCTCAATAGTACCTATAAATAGTACCTTCACCTGATCATTCAAGTACGTTTTTCTACACGTATTCCAACGCAATTACTTGGACTATTCTCTAACCTTCTGAGGTCAGATCTGACTTAGGGATGGGGAGAGAGGATCCCGGGAACATCCCCTGGGTAGTTCGCCGTGCTCGGTTTTTCAGGCACTCGGATTCAAAGACCTTGGACTGTTACTGGTTACTACCCTAGCTGGACTTCGACTTCTCGAAATTACAAATTTCTACTGTGTCTCTTGTACCCAAAACACCTTCCCATCACGAGGTTGTTCTAAATCATCAATGCAGGCATCAACCTTGACATCGATGCCTAGGGAAGTATCATGAGTCAACTCGACCTCCAGAGGGTCAGTTAGAGCATCTGAGGGAGTGCAGACGAAACCATCTCCTCCTTAATATTAACCCTGCAACAAGATTTTTCAAGCATAGGTACCTTAACAGCTTAGCATTGGTTAGTTTAAAAGAAACTTTATCATCACCAACTCTCAGAGTTAAAGATCCAGACTTCACATCAATAATAGCACCAGTAGCACACAAAAATGGTCTACCCAGAATAATGGGAATCTGGGCATCCTCCTCCTTATTAAGTACTACAAAATAAACAAGAATGTAGAATTTCCCGACCCTAAAAGGAACATCCTCTAAAACACCCAGGGGGTATTTTATAGTACGATCAGCCATCTATAAAGTGATTTGTGTGCATTTAAGTGCTCCCATACTCAGTTTCTTATAAACAGATAAAGGCATAACAAAAACAAAAGCTCCTAAATCAGACAAAGACTTATCACTAAAAATAGGTCCAAGATGGTAGGGAATAGAAAAACTACTAGGATCTTTCATATTAGGTGGGGTTTTATTCTCTAGAAAAGCACTAAACTCTGTAGTAAGAGCAACACATTCTACCTCCCCAAAGTCTTTATTCTTAGTTATCATGTCGTTAGAAATATGGCATAAACAGGGACTTGAGTAATTAATTCAGTGAAACAAATCCTTACCTCAAGGTTCTTGACCATAGCCAAGAACATACAGAATTGTTGTTCGAGCTTTGATTTCTACATCATGTGCGGAATAGGTAGCCTTGGTGTTGCGTTTTAGAAACAATTTCCTTTTTCTTCCCTGTCTGTTCAGCTTCCCTAGATAATTCGACCTCAGACGTCGAACTCTTCTCTTCTCCTTCCTCTACCACCTCCTTCCCCTTAGTCGGGGCATCATCATCAATGGGCTATGGAGGAGCGTCATAAGCAACGCCACTACAAAGAGTAATGGCATTCACTTGCTCCCTCTAAATGGGTTGCCCAGAGAATTTCCCTTGCTGCCTCTGAGCATTGTTGCCTGCAATTTGAGCAAATTGGGTCTCGAGGAGTTTAGTATGGTTGTTCATGTTTCTATTCGACTCCTCGTGATTCTTTTGCATCGTGAGCATAAGTTTCATCAAATGAGACGTAGTGGGCTCTTGGGTGGATGTATATTGAGGTGGTGGTTGGAAATTTTGTTGGTTTTGAAAGTGATGTGGATGTTGAAAATTTTGTGGTGGGGGTCTCTGAAAACCAGGGGTTTTTTGACAGAATGATGGTTTAGAATGGTTTTGTGATGGTGGTTGGAAGTTTTGTTGGTTTTGATAGTTACGTGGAGAGGGAAAATTTTGTGGTCTCTGCTGAGAGGCATTCGCTTGCCCATCTGATTTTGACTGAATTGACAATCGTGCCCAAAATTACCCTGAACACCACATATCTCGAAGTAAGATGAGGTAATGGGTGCAACGGCAGACATAGCATTAACACTCATAGGACGAGGTGTCAAGGTAGAGGAATTCAAGGTGTCAAGCTTCATGTTCAGTCTCGCCACTTGCGAAGTCAGCAATGCAAGGGGGGTCAACATCCAATACCTTCCTTGTGAGGCTTAGGGGAGTGGAATGATCATTGGCTGCAAGGTTTGATAAGAAATCATAGCTTACATCCACTTGCTTATCTAGAAAAACTCCTCCGGTAGACGAGTCAACAATACTCTTGTCTGAGGCTACAGACCATTGTACAATGTATTCGTTAAGAACCATTTGTCCATGTTGTGATGTGGACACGCTTTCCGAAGTGTTTCATCAGGCTTTTGTAGGTGGATAATACTCTCTGAGGAACGCAACAGAAATTTCTGACCATTCCAATACTTTGATATCGTTGAACCACTTCTGAGCTTTATCGCGAAGTGAAAACTCGAATAGCATGACCTTCAATTGCTCAGGGTGGCTCCAGAGTGTTTAACAGTGCTGCGGAGTTGTTGAAATCTTTGTAGATGATTGGTCGGATCTTCAGTGAGATACTAACCCAACTGATTTTACTGAACCATGTTGATGAGTCCAGGCTTCATCTCGAAAGTGTTAGCAGCGATGGTGGGCATTCATGGGCCAGTGGGAATGCCGTCAGGATTAGGCACCCCATATAAATTCAAAGATTTGGCAATAGCTGAACTCGAAGTGTCCACTTCATAGGTGTTCAGCTGAACAGACTGCTTTTTTCTGAATTTTCTTTCGAATTTGCCTGAGTGTCTTTATCAGATTGGGATCCTCTGGATGGGGGTACCGTTTCTTTGAGACCTACGCATAAAAAATAAATAAGAAGAAGCAGTAAAAGGTTCCTCAATTGGAACGATGAGGTTCCAATGAGTCAAAAAGAAGTAAACCCAATGACCAAATAAAAACTGGAAAACTAGTCGTCTCCCTGGCGGCAACGCCCAAATTTGATAGGCTAAAGTTGTATAACCTAATCAAAAGTAAATCCTAAAGTCATCTAACAAGAATAGTCAAGGGAAATAGGGTCGAATCCATAGGGAGACAGAGTTTCCAAGTTAATATTCAGCCAAACAGCTACTTCAGACAAGATCAGACAAGAATCAGTTGAACTACTATTTAAACTAAAGAAAACAATATAAAAGAGGAATATAAATGTCTAGGGTATTAGTTCGGTCCACCATGCTTATACCATCAAAATGATCAAAAAACTATCAATACCTAGGCCAAGAGTCGAGTGATTAGAGCTGGTGTTAAGCTATGTTAAGTCAACGCTCATAATTTAACATATGCCGCATGTTCATTAACATAATCAAAATTACTGATGTGTACTAGGGCCTCTAAAAGTTAGATGGGTCTGTGCAAACAATTATTAACCACAAGCATTCAATGAAACTGCGCAATAACATTAATTACTCATCAAGAACAAATTACACCATAATCAATCTAATCAAAACCTAGAAACTAATCGCAATTCAAATATGAGTCATGGTATAAACATGGTTTTCCTCCCTAAATCCCTAGAAATAAGACTACTTAGATATGATTGAATCAACAATAACAATTGACGGAAAGCAGTAACTTTTATTGAAAATAACAAAGGTTCAATCACCTTCGAAACTAATCTAAAAGCGTTTAACTATGAAAAGCTCTAAAATTAATACTAATGAAAGCTAAATTAAAGATTTCTCTAAATTAATGAAGCAAAGCTATTTATTCTAGCCCTTCAAATCTAATTAAAACGGAACTAAAAGATAGAGATTTTGGGAAACGGGTTGGCTGCCCGATCGGGCCTTCTTGCCCGACAGAATAGGGCTGAGTCAAAAAATGAGCCCAACAACTTCCGTTAATAAGCAACAACAACACCCTAAAACTAAGCCTGCTCGAGGGGCTCGGGCACCTATGCCTGATCGGGCTGAGCCAAAAATCTAAGCCCAGTTCTCTTTGCTTCATACGAGGACCTGCATCACCAAAAGGCTTAGTTTTTGTTCGCCCGATGGGCTCAGGCACCTATGCCCGATTGGGCCCGAAGCCTCCACGCCCTATACATTAATCTTTGCCAGAACTGGCCACGAGCAACAACAAAATACGTGATATATCACCCGATCGGGCCATGTTTCGCGAAGTCTTCAGGCCAAAGTGTCTTGTCTTGTTTCTTTTCCTTTTCCTTACATTCCGAGCTCGATTTCACATCCAAGGGCCTCGGGAATCTACCAAATCGCCAAACATGCCCGAAATGGGTTGAACGTGCCTCGTAACAACTCGCTAAGATTTGGTTTCTTCAATATGGCTCGAAAAAGGAAAGAAAAAAAACTCCCGAAAACCTGCAATTCAACACGAAAACAACAAAACCACAACTTATATAGTAATTAGCACAAAATAACTCCAAAGAGCTCTATTGACGCATGATTTATCTCATACAAAGGGAGGAAAAACTCTATATCAAAACCATGATATCACCTACCCTGCCTCAGGGGCGGGCCTGCACCTTCTCTCTCATTTCTTTTATCCAACAATAGAATAATAGTGATTCTACTTAATATTATTATTTCTATCAATTTGGTATTTGAGGAGATATTTCAACATCGTTAGAGGTTAAGAGAAATACTATTCGCAAAGAGTTTGAAGGGGGGAAGTTAATTGGAAGAGAGAGAGAAATGGCTTTTACATAAAATGTGTCGTTTGTTTGGCATGGGGATTGAAAAGGGTTGTCTCCTACCTTTAAAAATACCATAGGCAAATTACTCAATGCAAGTAGATATCCCACCATCTTCTATTAAAAGAAAACATGAAATTAGTTAGAAATTTCAATATTAAATCATTTAGAGACGAATGGTATGTGATACTTAAGATGAAAGTATGATTTCTTTAGTTTTCTTGATAAAATGATTATAATATATACTTTAAATACTGCCGCCGTCCCATAATATAATGCTTATTTCTTTTGTTTCACAAAGTTAAGGTTAGGCAAACACATTAACGAAAGCTATGATTGAAGTACATGTGACCACAAAACAATACTTTTAAAGATGTAAAGTAAGCATAAAAAGACAAATGGATAACGAGTACATAGAGAAGGAATACTTTGGAATAAAATATTATGAGGGCTCATTTTTTCAAGCACTTAAATGAGGGTTGGGACACCGAAAGTGAAATACAAGCACAATATTGTGCAACGGTGGGAGTATTTTTTAAAGTATCTGAAAAAATCAAAATTTAGGGAAAATACTTTATGATTAGATATGAATCCCATTTTTTCTTGACCGACCATAATTCATAACATCTTTAACCTGAACTTCCTATTCTAACAAGCAACCTCGTTATAGGCAATAACATCCTTCCACCTATCCTTGACCTGTGTGGT
This sequence comes from Patellifolia procumbens, assembly GCA_947645195.1. Lineage (NCBI taxonomy): Eukaryota > Viridiplantae > Streptophyta > Magnoliopsida > Caryophyllales > Amaranthaceae > Patellifolia > Patellifolia procumbens. The sequence continues at coordinate 5,121,695 of CANSGD010000406.1, forward strand.
ATTACAATGTATGGTCTCGTGTTTCTTGCACCATATATATTGGCATAACAAATCAATAGAAGGCAAGCTTTGACCTAATGTCTTATTTTACATGGTATCATAGCCATAATTTTTTTCTCTCACTAAACTTCATGGCCGATGATGAAGCTTCACCGCCTACTCTGTTATTGCTTGCTTGATATTCTTCGAGGATAATAAGGTTATTTGTGACAATTCAGTATGTAATGATCCGATCTGCGCTCTGAACCTGCAAGGGGAAAACCAACTCGGGAGGTTTTCCATTGATTCCCCCTTTGATGCTTAAGTCAATAATATGGAGAGATAAAATCTCAAGAGATTCCCCCTCTGATGTTTTCGATTGATTCCCCCTCCGCGCTCTAATATTACAATAACAATTTATGGACAAGTGTGAACCTACCTTTTTTATCATGGCATAAAGGTTTTTATTCCAGTTTAGGGGCACTTAGACTCCTAATATTGCCCTAAAATAGGGTCTTTTAATTAATTGTCCTCTAAATGCTTGACACATGGCGTAGCTCATTATGATTATTTTTTTGGACTTGTATCGTTCAAGGCCCTAAATAGCTGAGCAATGGGAGATCGACATGTGTCCTCTTCAGAGAGGGACATGTCTGATTCCCTAATATTGACACATGGCATCAACCATAGCCTGACACATGTCAGCTTTTTAGGGGACACGCATCTTAGAGAAGGGCTGATTTTTACCTACAACATCTATTAACTATTACTAAAAGAGAAAACATTGAAACGGCTTCCCTCCCAAAATTGTTGATGTGGCGTTATCTCATGCTTTATTTTTCGCTCCCACTATTCCTCTTACCGCTGAAAAGGAAAAATACAATGTCTATTGTCAATACCATAAATGAAAAGTCAAAATACAATGGCAACTCCTATTTCCATAAAAATTATGACCAACGTTCTGAGTGACTTCCTCTTCTTCGATTTTATCAAATGCCGTAAAACCTCTTTTTCTTCACCTCATCTCTAGAATTTCCTCCTCTCATGCTCTCGAATGTTTTCCTAAAAACTGTTCAATTTACTTCTAAGGTTCTAAGGGATGAAAATTGGAGTATGAAAGGAAGCTTAATTTATTATTAGTTTTGAATGCATAATTCTTCTACATCTCATTCTCTCTTACTCTATGCTACAGGATTCTTTCTGTTTTTTCATTCATTTGCTTTGTCACTAATAAATTAATTTTAAAATTTAATCCTTCAAATTAAACTTGAACAACAAAATTTTGTTTTTTTCTCTAATAATTTGTTGGAAAACCACATTTTGCCCTTTTTTTAACAAGTGCAGTTCCAGGAACTAAGTCTATGGTAAACTCATCAACGGCTCTCTTAGGCGGCATTCCAGAAATCTCACTTGAAAACACATCTAAGAACTCATTCACAATAGGTACATCCTTAATTCTCGACTCAACTTCTTTGCTTACATCTCTCACACTACACAAGAATACTTCTCAACCTTTCCTTATCAACTTCTAAGCTTGCATAGCAGAAATGATCCCAAAACTCTTAGGTTTCCCAAATTGTCGGAACGAAATCGATTTCCCCGAAGGACTCTTTAAAACTACCCTCTGAACTTCACAATCTATCTTGGCTTTATAAGAACTAAGCTAGTTGACACGAATTGCTAGGAATGGATTGGATTTAGATTTCTAATAGGCAGAAAAACTAACCTACTTCCCAAATACTAAGGAACACTTACCACAATACATAAATTCTCATTTCTCTTTTCTCTTAGGGCAATATTCTTCTTGTCACGCCTAGTCTACAATCCATAAATATGAGCAACTCGCCCATACATAATATCTAGGGATGTAAAGGTTTCACCTCCTACTCCCAATTGGATTTCCTCAGTCAGACCTTGCTCAAATCTCTGAGCTTTGTTCCTCAGTAGCGACTACCTCAGGTACAAATCTAGACAAAGCTATGAACTTGCTATACTATTCAGAAATAGTCATGCTCCCCATCCAAAGGTTAATGAATTCTTGGGCCTTTGGCTTCCTCATGAAAGCAGGGTAAAACTTTCCTCTAATAGCGGTGGTAAAGGAATCCTAATTAAAATCAGCCTCGGCACTAATCCTAGACCCGTTTTCTTTCCACCAAAGATCGACCTCATCTTTCAAGTACATCACGACTTGATCTACTTTCATTGCCTCAGGGCAATTCACAGCTCCAAATATTTTATCGAACTCTATAATCCAACTCTGCAGGAAAGTAGGGTTAGTATGTCCCTTAAAGTAAGGTGGCTTAACTTTATCCAGCTTCTCAAACATATCACCTGCAGTGTCTGGACGCTCAGTTCTCTCTTGGGTCAATTTCTCTGCCAAAAGACGAATGGCAGAGGCCAGGGCGACATCGTTGTTGGCCATCCTACTACGTAACCTATGAAAAAATACATACGTCCAGTTTAGGTCACGGTTCATAACTAATTGCCATTCTACGAAGGCATCGAAAAGAAATTGCTCATACGAGATCATCTAGAGAAAATAGGTTCAACGAAATTTTACTTGGAATAAATCCGAAGTACAGACAATTTTATTTGGAACAAATCCAAGCACTAAAGAATTTATTTGGAGTACATCCAATCTCAAACAATTTATTTGGAATAAATCCAAGCTTAAACAAATTTAATTGGAATACATCCAAGCGCTAATAAATTCCATTACTTGCACAACCAAGCAAGAATTAAATAATCAACCATGAGAAATAAAATAAAAATAATTCTCATTCGCGTACTAAATAAATATCGCTCAACTCATATAACCAAAAGAATATTTTTATTTCTCCCAAATAATAACAATGAATATGTCCTCAATTCATAACAGAAATTTCACTAATTTAATTCCTCAAATGAATAGTAGTAAAATAAATACTAGTGTAGCATGGCTACCTTATTCAAAAGAATGCTAAAAATAATAAAGAAATGACATCAAAATAATTCTAAGGACTAACATCATGATTCCTATCCTTATCTTCCTTGTACTTCTCAGGGGTGAATACTTCATCTTCGAAATCATCCATATCCTCAATCACGCATTTATAATTTGGCTCTTCAGCTCTAGTCCTCCTCCTAATACGTTTAGGTGAAGGTTCATCAATGTCCTCAATATCATTCTCAATATCGTATCATCATCAAGTATGTTAGCCAGAAAAAAAGCAACTTAAATATCCTTGCGGTTTTGACCTCTAGCTCGGTCGAACTCTTATAACATCTCATCATCCCTCTCAGTAGCAACTCTTAAAATATGGTGTAATCCAACCTCTAAGCTAGTATAGCTCTCAAGCACAGACTCGGTGTCAGACTCGTCATCACTAAGTACAATAGGGTTATAAAAACTTCCAACTCAATCGACTTCATTATCTGACATGCCTAAAGGCCTATCTACTGTTGAGCAAGACATCTACAATGAACAACGTTCATTCTTAGCGTACATTCCCAACAATTAAATAACATAATTAAATAGCCACAGGATAAAATAAATCAGCAATCCATCAAAAGAACATGTACAGACCAAAACAGCTGAACAGACTCACATCGCTGAATAGACTACCAATACTGAACTTACTGAACAGACTTGCAGACATAAAACAGCTGAACAGATTAGCAGATAGGAAATAAACTGAACACAACAAAATAATGCAGACATATGATATTTCTATCCTATATGCCCATCCTAAACTACCCAACTCACTCAAATAAAATAAATAAGAAAGACAAAATAATTTTCAAAATTTTCGAAAATGCTCATTATTACCGAAAAAAATTAAAATTTTCGGACAAAAAAAATGAAATTTTGGACCAATTTTCGAAAATTCCAAAATAATAAAAGGAATCATAATTTAAAATTTACGGAAATAATTAAAGAAATCCAAAAATAAATAAAAGAAAAATAGAAATAACATCGAAAATTTAAATAAATTCGGAAATAAAATTTCCAATCAAAATAAGATTTGAACCTTTTTCAAAACAAACCTCGAATTCTATAAAATAAATTTAAGAAATGAATAAGTAGGAGCTTACTTTATAAAATAACTTTGAAAGTAGCTAAGCTAGTTTTAGTTAGTTAGGCGCCTAAAAAATAGTTTTGGCACGAAGGGCCAATAAAACTTTAAGCTTCAAGATACCACTATGTAACACCCCGACAATTCTCTCTTTATAAAACATATATTTTCCAACTAAAAATAGAGAATCATCAAGGCATTATCACCCGTGTGAAAACGTATCGACTTACTCAGAGTATTGCAGCGGAAAAATATTAAAATACTTTGTTAAATATTTAAATAATATGATTGTCAAACTTTAAACTTCAAACCTCGAAAGTAATTCAAACTAAACCAAAACATTTAAATAAATAATCCAAAACAAACTTAATTAAAGATAATGTAAGAGTAGGAGACAGAAGATAATAAAATGATCTCCCAACAATGCTCCCAAGTCCCAAATGAATATTAAGATGATGCATCATGCCTTCAAACCTGTAGGCAAATACTCAATTGAAAGATGGATTGAGAGTAATAAAATATCCAATAAGGAAAATAATAGCCATATCCAATACTAGTCCAACTTACTCATAAAGTCCTCGGCCTTTGAGAGTAATAAAATATCCAATAAGGAAAATAATACCAAAATCCATAATCCAATAATAAAATAGTATTAACCCATATCACACAATGGATTAAAATATAAACATTCCCATAAAAACATACTTGAATTAAACATCCATTCAATCATGCAATAAATCATAAAATCAATTAACATGCTCAACAACACGTAATTCCAATTCAATAGCCACGTATGAACCATAAAAGGGTTCTCTATACATGATACTATAAATAATCCTAATCCTTAGGACATGATACTAGTCTAACACATAAGGACATGTACGTACCTTGTGTAGACAAAGTGAGAGGCCACTTTAGAAATCTAGAAGTCTCCTAAAGTAAATTCTCCGCCTATCAAAATAATAATATAACAACGAATTAATATAATAATTAATTCACAGCAATATAACCTACTTTAAAACGTCTCAAAACTCGTTTTAAAATACTTTAAATAAATTAAAGTTCCAACCTTTAACGGCCTTTAATATAATACTCATAAATCGATACTTTAAAACCTCAAAATCACTAATTTAATACTTAAAGCTCACTTTAAACCAATAATAATAAATCTGAAATTATAATTTATATTCATAATAAATAAAAATCATATTTTTAATAATCGAATAATAAAGTAAAAAAAAACTTTATTATAGAAACATATAAAAATCATAAAAACTATAACTTTAACATTAAACTATAATTTAAACATTAAAGAAGAGGATAGGGTTAAGAAATAACCGGAAAAAAACCCACGAAAAGAAACCGGAAAAATAAAGAGAGACACACGCACGAGGTGGGGCGCGGTGGCGGTGCAGCGGCTGGGCGGCGCGTGCGCTACACGCTCTACTGCTACTGGCTCGCGTGAGCCGAAGGGGAAAAAGGAGGGGTTGGTGTGTGGCTGCAGTGATCGGAAGGCGGCGGGGGCGGCAGGTGTGTGGCCGGAAAAACGGAGGAGAGGGAGAGAGGGAGTGGGACGAGTGAGGAGAGTGAGGGAGAGAGAAAAACGAAAGTGTTCAATTAAGGGTTGGGGGGTATTTATAGGTTTTGCCTAAAACCTAAGGTGAAGAGGTTTAGGCTTTAGGTTTGGGCTTGGTTGATCATGAAACTTAATTAAATTGGTTGGGCTCCTCAACCCAACATTTAAAATCATTTTAAACATGATCCAAAACCTTTAAATAAAATATACGATATTTAAATCCAACCCAATAGATATTAATAATCATTTAAAACGTTTAAATAACCATTTGACTTTGAAAATAGTCAATACTTAAATAATCAAATAAAATAAGTATGAAAATGATTATAAATATACTTTAAATATATTTATAAAATTCATAAAATTACGGGGGATTACAAGACTTTAATGGGATTTTTCTCTCAAAATTACCCTGGAGACAGGTTGAACGTAAAGTATATACTACCTCCGTTCTTTTTTAGTTGCAAGGGTTTCCTAAAATGGAATTTTCCCAAAGGTTGCAATATTTATATTTCTTTCCATATTTAGTAAAAAAAACCTATGAAATTACTATTTTACCCTTACTAACTACAATTAACAAAACTAACATCCTCATTACAATCTAATTAACAACTACACTTTACTTAATTACTCCCACCAAAAATCATTCAATTTTCCACCCAACCCCATTTAATGTTTTTGAACCAACCCCAATTAAACCCCCCACCCCTTCATTTCTCGTCATTTTTCCAGAATCCTGTACCTGTTCTTCATTGTTCTTCCCTCTTCCACCAAACCCTAGATCTGATTCTCCCTCTTTCTTCACTTTCCTCTCAATTCTCTTTTCTTTCTTCCCAGATCTGCTAATCCTCCACTCCTCTTACTTCTGTTCCTCTTCTTCCATATGTTCCTCTTCTTCCTTTCTCGTTCTGGAACAAAAAAATCGACATGAGTCCCAAAAAAATGTATTGCCCAGATTTGAGTCCTTTGGAAGACGCGTTCTTTGAAACCGAAGATGATTTCAAATCTATAACCATCTTTGAAATTATGGAAAGCTTCAAGAATGATTCTCCCTAGCCAAAAAGGATTTACTAAAACGGAACTACAAAGAAACTACTGAAACCCTACGCCCTAAACGCTTTGGGAAGGGTAGTTCAAGATTGTGGTGATTTTGATGATATGCAGAAGATGAGGGTTGCTAGGGCTTTGGCTTTTCCTATTCCGCAAAATCCAAAATCGAAGGGGATGGAGAAGGTCTAGTTGTTGTGAAGGAAGAGAAAGTTGAAGAGGAACCAGTTTGCCCTAGATTTGGGAAAGAGAAGGTTGTTGAAAAGGAGGTTGTTCTCTCTGAGTCCAAGAGGAACACATCTGGGAAGAAAAGGGTTAGTTTTGCTCCTCCCCTTCCTCCTACTACCCCTGAGCGCATAATTGTATGTGCACTTGCAGCACAAGAACCACCTTCTCGTTCGAAGAACAAAGGGAAGGGGAATTTACAGGACCTTTGCATTTCTGGGGTGAAGGACAGGGGAAAAAAGGGGAAAGGAAAAGAGAAAGAGGAAGAAAATAAGGAGAAAGAAAAGGTGAAGGTGAAGAAGGAATTGCATGTTGATTGTTACTTCATGGTTAACGGTCCTGTTCCTGGTAGGAAGCATGATATTTTTGTTGAGGATGATGAGTACGACAATTTGAGATTGTTTAAACTTGTGGAGGATTATGATGATGGGCTTGATCCTGGACCAGACATCCCAATGAGTCCCTGCACTAGTTCAGAGCTTGATCCCGATACTCATTGCTTCCTTTTAATGAGAGGAAATCCCACTCTTTGAGGTTTTGTTTTCTATGAACTCCCCTGTTTATTTGGTTATGTGTGTTGTTCTTCCTGCCTCTTGTTTACATTGCCATCATATTGAAAATGAGTCTCCTATGATGTTGTTGTTGTTGGTTGCCTTACATCATGTTATTGCTGGTGTTGCTGCCTCAAAGGATTATACTGTTCATTAATGTGATTATGTTGCTTGACTTATATCATGTAACTGCTGGTGCTGCTGCCTCAAAGGCATTTTTCCATATTTGTGTGATTATAGTGGTTGTTTGATCAAACATGATGTTGTGCTGTATGATTATGTTGTTCAGCATTGAGTCCCTATTTTTAAGAGGATATGGCTAATGATGTTAAGCATGCTAATGAACACCTAGTATGAATGATAGGCAGCACCACTCTTATTGTGTCCCCCCTTTTATTGTCACCTAAGCATCCATATGATGAAGGGACTCAACTTAGTAACTCTAAGAAGTATTAAACCAAAAAGTTTATTCCATTTCATATTGAGTATTTCTAAACATGACTGCTTACAAACCTTGGTCTTTCCCCAACTACTAAAGATTTCTACTTCATACATTTTCAAAAAAAGGATTCAGATAATAATGTGTCTAACCTAAGTTTGTTTAACAGTCTTGTCATTCACTGTGTATATACCAAAAACTAGCTCCTAAGTCCTAACTATGATTCACAAAATGTTTATATACTCAAAAAACAGCATCCTAACTTCCATCCATATGATCTTCACTGTTGTTCTCCATCTATGAAGTCAATATCTTCCCCACACTAACAAACCTTTCATTCAAATATTTGACTGCCTCATCCACTGAGACTTGATCAACAGGGACACTTTCTGGTAATAACCAAGCCTCTCTAACCTCCTTTTACCATGGTGAGGGAGCTTGTAGTTGTTCCCTCCATTTACTTTTAAGATCTCTAACATCACATATTGTAGTTGTAACCAAGTATACTTTAACACTTCTGGATCAAAAAAATCATAAGTATCTTGAACTTTTGTGACCAAGTCCTCTAGGTTCTTAGGGAATGACTTATATTGTAATGCTTGTATAGCTGGAAAAAAACCTAAATCTAAAACATTAAGATCTGGACTTTGAGCTGGTTGGCCTATTAGTTGAATATTGAAACCATTTGCAGTGGCAGCAGCTATGAAAGCTGGATCATTAGGCTGTATATGGGGTCTTGCATTATCTTGTTGAATGTATATATCCTTAGATACCCCTGTTGGCCAACATTTCATGATAGATGGTACGACTTGATTGATAATCATGTCCCTGATGACTTATTTGGTGACACTTTCAATTGCTTTTGTTTCAAGAGTGTCTGCCTCTCTGTTTTTACTTCTGTTCTTAGCTGCAACCCTCTTCACAAAAGGAAAAATCCCAAACTTCCCATCATGTAGCATGCCCCCATTTTCATCTTTCATAGGCCATGTTGTGGCTGCCAAGAACATTGCTTTCACTTTGAACCTCCTTCACTGTTGACATCTATATGGATCTTCCTCATTTGGGAGTAAATAGAACCTCCTCATGTCTGGATTTAGATAAAACCATTTTTCATCTATGTGTATAATGTTATGCATGTTCACAAATCTAGCAGGCTCATCTCTGTTTTGCGGTTCAATGTGTTTCAATACCCATAGCATCCTGTCTATCTTATGTTTGTCTGTTAGCAGTGGGTGGTTTGTACTTGTATGAGTCCTCAATCTGCCTTTTTTCACCATTTTCCAAACTGTGGACTGGAAACACTTCAGTGCTCCTGCAACTGATTTAAGTGTTGTCCTCTTATGTAAAGGCATTGACTGAAGCCATTCCTCTTGAAATTCAATCTATTTTCTACCCACTCTTCCTTGTTTTTTCCCCTAACATCTATAACATTCCCTAAACTTCTTTGTTTTTGTGCATCTTTCCATATTCTGTAATAAGTAGTAAAATGAATCCCAAATTTAGATGCAATTTCTGTTTTTTTCTCCTTGGTATTTTCCCATTAGCCTCACTAAATAAGAGCTCATCAACAATCTTTCTTCTTGTTTCTAAACTAAGTTCTTGTTTTTTGCTTACCTGATTGAGTTGCTGCTGTTGTATTTATTCATGTTCTTCTTGCTGTTGGCCTCCATAATGTTGATGCACCATATTGATGTGGTTGCTATATTCCTCGTAGCCATCCATCCACCATTGAAGACCAAGCTCATCATCATCTTCCATGGAAGTGTCTACTATTGAAGTAGTTTTTGGATCAACAATAGTGGCTGCCTTCTTTTTTTTGGGTTGATTTTATGGAAGTGCAATTAATTAGTGAACAATTTAGTTAATGTGCTTGTGTGTGTAGTGAATTATGGTGATGTAACTAACTAACTCATGAACAATGTCTTTTTTTTTGGATGACTCTCTCTTCATTTACTCTATTTATAGAAGAGAGAGTTTGTAAATGGTGATGAATATTGAAGCAGGAAAATGAATGAAGAAGTTTTGGAGGGAAACCAAAAATATTTGGCTCCACTTTTTTTGGGTAGAAAAAGTCCACCAAAAATATTTGCCACCTTTTTGGGGGCAACTGTTTTGGGGCAGCAGCAACCCCCCCCCCAAACTACCGCCACTATTGCATAGACCCCACATTTCTCTCTCTTTCTTTTTTACTCAATTAATATACCCAATGGTCCCCACTCCCATTAATTATATACCCAAACATTCACCGAATACCCACTTAAAATTTTTGCATTGGTTTCCTTTTTTTGAGAAACATTGCAACTGAATAAAAACGGAGGTAGTAGATGGATTTCAGTTAAAAAGAGACATGAATTGCCAAGCTTCTCCCAACGCCAGTTAAACTAATTCAACAGCAACTTGTGTAACGTAAGAGATGAATTAGGGATTTTTATGTGTGTCAAAGAATTTTGAAGATAGATTGGAAAATTTGTTGTTCTTTGTTTACATATTAATTTTGATTTTGAGAATTAGAAATGAAAGCTAAAAGATAGCATGTGATATCAGGAGTCAATCATGGGATTTTCCCCCTAATTTAGAAATTATAGAGCTGTATTTGATAAGGTATTGATTTTTTGGGTGTTTTTTTTTGGCAATTTTGTTTTTGGCTTTTAACGGATAACTTGTGTAGTTTTGGGTTTTTTTCCCTTTTATTTTTATTATTGGTGTCCACCCCCACATCTTCACTTATGTAATAAAGATTAATACTAATAATAGTAATTACTCATTATTAATTATTATCATTATCAGTAATTGTTATTTTTAAAATTAATTTATCATTATTACTATTATTTATAACTACCATTCAATAATATCAAAATAATACTATCATTATTCATTTAGTATTATTCTAAATTATTAATTATTATTACTTTAAATAATAATATATTCATAATAATTATTATTTAATTATTATTTATATATTTATTACTTCAATTCAATTTAATTCATTTCATTTCAGTTCAGTTCAGTTCAGCTTAATGTGTTATGTTCAGTTCAGTTCAGCTCCAATAAGTTCAGTTCAGTTCAACTCAGCTCTAATAAGTTCAATTTAGTTCAGTTCAGTTTAACTCTAAGAAGTTAAGTTCAATTTCAATAAATATAAGTCAGTTCAGTTCAATTTCAATAAATATAAGTCAATTCAGTATAATTTCAATAAATACAAGTTAGTTCATTTCAATTCAAGTAGAATTAGACGAAAAAGATTATTACATATTTAGAACGTTATTTAATCATCCCAAAGAAAGGGAGGAAAAAGCAACGTTTGAAGACTTGAAGTAGAAAGCAATCCATGAAGCGAGTAAGCAACCAGGCAGGCTTGACTAGGTGGCTTCTTCATCATCACAAATTAAAAATTCACTCAAAATCCAGCAGCAACATTTGACATAAAGCAGGGGTTCTCAATTCTCAGTGTTTGAGAAATTCTCCCACAACGCATAATCATCTCTATTCAGAAAAACTTGTATTAATTCTCTGTGGTGTCACTATATTCCCACTTTGTCTTTCTTCCCAAGCTTGTTCAGTTTCAGCTATGGCGTGTGTTTCCCGGTCAGTAATATCAGTTACTGCAAATTCATGCAGCACTAGCTCATTCTCATTCAAGAAACATAGGAATATTATTCGAATTAACGCTTCCAAATTCAAAATCCTAGCTTCTACCAACGAACCCGAGGATTGCAATGTCGAGGAGTGCGCCCCTGATAAAGAGGTTTCTCTCTCTCTCTCTCTTCTACTCCCTCATTTTGTTCTTTAATTATTGTTTAATTTAAGCTTTGATTTTCCCTTTGATGGTTCTATTAGAATGATTAGCTTGCCTATAACTGCATCAATAGTTTAGCTCATCCAATTTCTGTATTCAGTATTCAAATGCTTTATTGCCATGGATGGTGGAAACTAATAGTGGAATGATGTCATATTAGTGGGTGTTTTGGAAAGAGTCTCTTGTTAGTTTTTGTTGTTGTCGAAATTTGCCCTTTTATTGAGGACTTGTGTTTTGGCTAGTGATTGAATTATGCACATATATTAGTAATCTTTGATCTTTGATTATTCTTTTGTATTTAGCAAGTACATATTTATAGCCTTCTGGAATCAATGTTTCTAACATTAATAGCAAAAATCCTCTTAAGCTGTCCATGGAAACTGATCAATATGTATCTTGTGCGGAACTCTTTAAAATACACGCTCGCTCTCACCGAGTCCTCCACCACATCATTCCACTGTTCTGGCCACGTAAAGGTTCCCAAAACCACAGAAGAAAAAGAGTTGTGGGCGACTCTTGACGCTATGGTCCTTCAATGGATTTATAGCACGGTTACAGACGATTTCATGCTTACCATTTTCAAGCCTAATTCCACTGCTATTGAGGCTTACGATCGGTTGCATGACATCTTCCAAGACAACATGCATTCTCGTACTGTTAGTCTGTTACTGATCAGCAAAAATTTTCCACTACTAACATGGAAGATTTCTCAAGCACTTCTACATATTGTCAACGACTCAAAACGTTGTAGGATCAACTCAAGAATTTCGGACCTCGTGTCTCCAACACCCGCCTCGTCCTTCAATTGTCGAGACTCGAGAAACAGAAAACATTCATATGATAATGGCGAAGAATTTGATAATGGGCCCTTTTGGAATTTTTGCAACGCAAATGGCTTATTTTTCGTCTCTCTTGTCATTATACTTCATCTCAAAATTGAATAGCTGATCACAAAATCCGCACCATAAATAATATTGTCCGGACTTTGCTTGCCCATGTCTCATCCCCAAGCCCACCAGTTCTCCAACCCACTTCCGCCTCTCTCACCCACAGACCTGTATTAGCAACCCCATTCCTGGCTCCCCTGGCCCACTCCCCCTAGTGTGAACTTTACAATAGGCAATAGGCTCGCTCCGCATTCGTTCGTAAATCAGTTTTCCCTTCAGACTCTCGTTGACCTCGTCTATCGACAGACAGAGATCGACAAAAAGATGCAGACCGCTTTCACGAGAGTGCCCGGTTGGGCGCGGAAACCCTTGTCTCTGGATTCTTGGACTGAGAAACCCTTGGATCAGGTCGTGCATAGATCCTTCCCGCTTCGGGGGTTGGGGGAGATTAATTAATAGGGGAATCCGCTGGTAGTCCCACTTTATCTCTAGCCCAACGCCTGGTCACCCGCAGCCAACACGGGATTGTTAAACCCATCAAAAAGATGAACTTTCGTACCCAAGTACAAAAATCCCCTTTACCCCGTAATCCTGTGTCTTGCGCTTGTGAACCAACTTGGAAAAAGGTGCTCTCATTAATAATAAGGCGATAATTTAATGCTTTTCTAATTTTCTGTGCTAGATCAGTTCTGACTGCATATAGCGATCATGCCACTCTCAAATACTATACTAGTTTTTGAGATCTCTGTTGATTAACTTCGTCTTATCCACCTGCATTTATGCATCTTTCTCTGCGTCCTGGTTGTTTGGTAAGAAGCTCTCTGCACTAGAACTTCAATTTTGTCTTTTGAAGTGATGGTGTCTCCTATAGATGATGTTGATTTCCTGTCATTTTAGTCATTATTGACCTGAAATTTAGTGCAAAAAAGCTGTCACTACTGTGATAATCAATTTCCTGGCTACTGGTAAAAACAGGTAGGAAAGGTCAGTATGGAATGGTTAGCTACAGAGAAGACCAAGGTGGTGGGAACATATCCACCTCGGAAAAAAGGTTGGACAGGTTATATAGAGAAAGACACTGCTGGTCAAACAAATATATATTCAGTCGAGGTTAGTGGTTTTGAGTTACACCAGTGCTCTCTTTGTTGCTTGAAATTTTGTAACAGAAGTTGCAGAATTGCCATAAATGATCACTCACTCCATCTGTGCATCCTCAATCGACTTGTCAGAAAAAAGTTCCACCTTGATCTAGATACTGGAGACGTTAGCCCATTCCACATAGTAAATACTCAATTGATTGTGGATGGACCGAGAGAATTAAGTCATAAATAATGATATGATATAGTTGTCTGCTCTCTTCAGAATGTTATACTACATATACAAATCATATAGCAGGTTGCTTTTCTTGTGTACCTCAATGTTCCACACAACTGGATTCGGCAGAGATTGGAGTGTAATGAAAGTAGGGTAAAATACTTAAAAAGGGGATATATATGTGTGTATATATATATATATATATATATATATAGAGAGAGAGAGAGAGAGAGAGAGAGAGATAGGGGGGGTGGGTGAGAAGGTATTGTGATGCACCAAAGGAAAGGATGGGTGTGAAGAGAGAATAATCGTTTTTAACTATATTATGGGACAGCATAATAAGAAAAGTGTGAAGTAAATCTATGTTACTTGGATGTGGGTGACATGGGTACCTGTTTATCTGTCAGTTCGGCTATCTCATGAGAACGTTTGTATGATTTGGCCCAAATGTGTCTAAGTATCCATAACCATGTAGGAGTATCAAGACTCATGTACTTGAGGTAAGATGGATAGTGTAACATAATTTCGTACAGGCAGGAATTATTACTTGATTATGAGTGATGGGTGAGGGTTTACAAAAATTCATATGTTGCTTCTAAATTTTGTTCAGACTGGAAAATGGCAACATATTTTTGCTTAAAACCCCTTCTTGGTAATATTTACCAACTTTATATCTGTTTCCATGGATAACAACTTATTTCCTGAACCTTGCTGGCTAATATTCATGAAAATTTTGCAGCCAACGGTATACGTGGCAGAAAGTGCTATTAGCTCAGGAACTGCAGGTACTTCTTCTGATGGTGCGGAAAACACATCAGCTATTGCAGCATTTCTTGCGTTGTTTTCTGTTGCAGCTGCTGCATCGATCCTGCTGCAGGTTGGTAAAAATCCACCCCAAATCCAGACAACTGTGTATTCTGGACCATCACTAAGCTACTACGTAAACAAGTTTAAACCCTCTGAAATTATTCAAGCTTCTGTATCTAGCCAAAGTGAAAGTTCCTCAGCCACTGAGTCTAGCCAAAGTGAAAGCCTGTCAGCCACTGAGTCTAGCATAAGTGAAACTGCATCAGACACTGATTCTCAAAACTCGTCCTCGGAAGTTTCTCGAGTACCCGTAGAATCCGGAGCCGAGCTAGAGCCTTCTGCTTCTAATGCAGAGAATCTTTCCTAGATGACTAAGATGAGTCAGGTTTTGTCTTGTTTGTCTAATATGTTTCAGTATGCAATTTGCTTCGTCATGTAAAACAACTGTTGTACGGTTGGTATATATTACTGAATGAGAGAAATCTTAATATAGCCGGTGCATGTTTCCCACTTGAGACAGTAGATCGTCTAAGTTCCTATTTCTTTCTTACTTATGTTTGATCCTATTTTTTTGGGGCATGATGCTTAATAGGTCTATGATGCAACTGGATTTATGTTATGATATACTTACGCAGTTTCTTTATAAGTACTTCACTTTCCTTTTTAGGAAGGTTCAAAATAAGTGCCTCATTTCTAAATATGGAAACTTTTTTGCAATTTATTACAATTATGTCATTACTAATTGCTTTCATTAATCTAATTTATAGCATTATCTAATCTACCCATCTCTCACCACCTCTCTCCTCACCCACCCCACCCAAAACAACCACCCCCACAACCCAGACCCACCACCCCACCTCCCCACCTCCACCGAAACAAGTCGAAAACCGCTCTCCACCCACGGGACAAGCCGAAAACCCCTCCCCGCCCACTGGAACAAGCCGAAAACCCCAACCCAACAACCAAAACCCGTCGTAAACCCCTCCCCACCCACCAGAAACCGTCGAAAACCCCTCCTCGCCGTCCAGAACCGCCTAAAACCCCTTCTCGCCGTCACCTGCACCTCAAGAACGAAGAAGAAGAAGATCGAAGAGAAACGAAGTAGATGAAGAGATATGGAACGAAGAGAAACAAAGAAGAAACATATATGGAACGAAGAAGAAGATCGAAGAGAAACGAAGAAGACGAAAGAAGATGGACGGAGATCGTAAAACCACCTTTTAAAACCCTAAATTCTCGGTGGAAGTGGGTCTTTTCGGTGGATGTTGGTGGGTGGGAGGTGGTGTCGGTCGGTTCTGGTGGGTGGGGTGGTGGTTTCATTGGGTTCTAATGGGTGCGATGGTGGTTTCAGTGGATTCCAGTGGATTCCAGTGGGTGGGGGTGGTGGGTTTGGGTGGGGGGGTGGGTTTGGTGGGTTTGGGTTGGGTGGGGGTGGTGGTTTTGGGTTGGATGGGGATAGTAGATTTGTTGTTAATCGAAGTAATTTATTTAATTAGATTGTCATTTCCTTAATTCGCGTGTCGTTTCTCTCTGTAGCACTTAAAAAACAGATGAAATATGCCTTTTTCTTTTGAGTTTTTCCTATATTGGTTTTGCACTCAGCTGTTGCGAATCCGACATTTCACAAGCACAAACACCAAATTCACATGACTCCATTTGTAGACCTGGCAAAACTGATCCAATCCAATTGACCCGATCCGAACGACCAGATTTGTGACCCGAAATGGACCCGGATTTAATGATCCGATCACAACCCGAAACCCGAAAGCAACTGATCCGAACCAAACCCGACCTGAAAATAGTTTAAACCGAAGTTGATCTGTAATAGTAGGAGTATTTACATAAATGAGTATCTATTTAAGTACAGATTATGCATGTTACTTGCTTGTTATGTAAAACTAAACATGCATAATATGAGTATCTATATACATAATCTATGCTATTGCTTGGTCATTATATTTTTTACATGAAATTAATCCTAGCTTGAGCTAAGAGAGGAGTATAAGGAGGGAGAATTTATTCCGGATAGAAATAGAGATGCTTTATATAATGCTCTTGGTGAGAAGGAAGATCACCCAAGTTGTGCAAGAGGTTTTGGTGGTGTTAATGTCAAGCAAGCATTTGGTGATTTACGTAAGTAAAAAAAGGAACAACTTTGGAGGATGGAGAGGACCTAAAGAATGAACTAAGGGAGGAGCTTAAAGAAGAGATGAAGCTCGAGCTAAGGAGTAATTCGTCCACTATTTTGCAACAAATGGGTTGGCCAGCCTGCACCTTGCCTCTTGTTCCAGATGTTCCTGCGTTTACAAATGATGTTCTTAAAGTTACTAATGTTCCAGATGTTGCAGAAGTGTCTAATGTTCCTAATGTTGCGGAAGTTCCTGTGATATGCCCCGATCTTCTGGTAATGGTAAATTCACCCATCGACCGCCATCTATACCACATGAAATCAAGGTAAGCATGCTACATAGCCCCCCACCCTCACAGACACGCTCTTGCACGAACTGTGAATGTAGATTAAATATGAGCACGAGGGATTCTCTAATTACAGTATTAGAAGTATTATGTAATTAAAATGATCTGAAGGTGAGCTTGTATCTGAATTTGAGTATGTGAACTTGACTTGCAATTTTTTTTCACATGCCTTTCTAATCAGGATGATATGCCTTGCCGCCTTCTCTTCAAAGATTCTCACAGTCAAGTGTCACATGAGGTTGCCAGTTGCAAGTTATTTCCACCAGATGTGTGCCATCATGGTTCAATTTTGCCGGATTTTGTGAGGGTAAAATTGATGGTTGTTCCCGTTAAATTCTTAAGCCTTCCACTTTCGGTTCCTGTGCCAGCATTTGATATATATTTGTTGAGTGATGCACTTGGAGGTTTTGTCCAGTGGCCATTGCATTATGGAGTTTTGGAGACGAGGTAAGACTATCATATGAAATTCCACGATTACGACTATTATATGAAATTATATGGTATTCTTCTCCCTACTCATGTTGTGGAACGTAAAGTTGAAAATCTGTTATAGCCGTTACGTAATGAACAACTGAGTTCTAATTCCATGGTCCGAAGTCTATGTTCCCAATGAATACAGGATTCTGTGAGGAAAACTTTTATTAACAACACACACATGAATAGTTAATTACCGAACCGGACAAAATGTTTCAGGCTTCAGCTTAATGTTATCACGGAAAGGACAGTATACAAGTTAGTCATATGCGAGTTTCTTTCACAATATACAAGTTAGTTGCATTAGGAATGCTTGCAGGAAAGGTCTTATCAGCTCTATGCGAGCTTCCGAACCCTGATTATAATATGAGATGTCCGAGATAGTGTTGTGGATCATCAAAGTTTAAAGTGATGATGGTGTTCAAGATCACGATCAATTTCAAAAGAGTTCAAAGAGATGATAATGATGTATTAATACATCGAACATAATGTAAAATCAAGTTAGTCATAGATTGGTACAAGATCTCCTTTTGCCTAGTGTGTGGTTTGGATATGACAGGCTTAAAGTCATATCACCTAATCAAAAGTAAATCCTAAATTCCTCTAACAACAATAGTCAGGAAAGTATGATCGAATTCATAGGGGGACAGATTTTTTGAGTTAATATTCAGTTAAACAGCTACTTCAGGAAAGATCAGACAAGAAACAGCTGAACTAGTAATTAGACTAAAGAAAGCAATATAAAAATGCGATTTAGACTATGAATTAGAGGCACTAGGGCATTAGTTCGGTCCATCATGATTAGCAATCAATAGGGTCAAATCACTATCAATACCTAGGTCAAGAGTCGAGTGATTAGAGCTCGTGTAAAGCTATGGTTAAGTCTTAACACTCATAATTCAACATATACCACATGGTCACTAACATAACCATAATTACTTGTATGTACTGGGACCCTCTAAAAGTAAGTTGGATCCGTGCAAACAATTATTAGTCACAAGCAATCAATAAAACTGCGCAATAACATTAATCACTCATCAAGAACAAATTACACCATAATCAAAACCTAGAAATTAATAGCAATTCAAGTATGAATCATGGTATATACAATGAAATGGTGGGAAGAGGTTAAAGGAGGCGAAGAGGTGAAGAGGAGACAAAAACAATCAGAACAAGTGTCAGATATAATGTGAAAAATAATACATATAATTTAATGTATTCTGGTATGGTTGTTGTATAATTTTTTTTTTGTATACATAAAAATTAGATTTGGGGCTTAATTTCACCTAGTAGTGAAGTTATAAGGGGTCATAACAACATTTGTTAATAAAGGGGCTTAATCTCACGTATAGGCAAAGTTAAGGGGTTAAATCACCACTTTCGCGTTTTTAAATCACTATTGCTAATCTACTCACTAATATTTATTACTCTTTTTTATGTATTCAAATTGTTTTACTATTTATACTCTTTTGAGATTACAACTACACCCTCTAAATAAACAAAATAACTAAAACTTAACGATTATTTTTAAAAGTATAAAAAATATGTATACACTTCACCGGAGAAATTACAATATAGTTTCTCCCAAATCCTTACATATAATCTTTCGCATGAAGCACGCATCGCGTGCATATATGGCTATTATATTAATAATTGATTATGATGGTATAATAACAATAATGTCTAAGCAAAAAATTAATATTATCATTATAATAATTAGAAATTATAGTAATAATTAGCTTAAAACATGGGTTGGTGTGTGCTTCTAACTAAACTACAATTTTTGACTATAATATTTATACACTACACCCCACTACAAACTGACAAAGTATCTTTAATATTCAACGTAATTACGATGTTGTACCTTATATAGTACTCCCTCCGTTCTCTTTTATTCTTCCTATTTGGAATCTTTTTAATAGAAAAAAGTCAAAGTAGGAAGAACAAAAGAGAACACAGGGAGTACTCTAGTATTATTATTAACTTTGTAATTTTTTAATATTTTGTTGCTTTTTGTAACTTATTTGTATGATGTAACAGTGAATATCTAGTCGGAAGAATAAAACAAAACTTGCAAATTAGAATACTCGTATTGACATGAAATTTGGTCAAACCGCGCACCATTCTAAACCATGATCAGCCATAATAATAAGGAAAATTTGTTAGTGTAACAGCCGGAATTTTAAGCAGCTTGGGTTTAAAGTAATTATATTAAGTTATTTAAATAGGATTCTAAAGTATTTCAGGTGAAGAGAGTTACTTGGATTGTTAGTTATGTTAAGTTCCAATTGGTTTTAGTGCTTAAAGTAGATTAGAATACTCTCCAACACCATATGAGGACAAAAGTGGGAAAGATCTACCATTCTTATTGGTTAGGAAGGTTTTGGAAACCAATAAAGAAGTTAGAAGATCCTTAAGAACCTTATTCATTAAGATTGTGAAAATCGTATAGAGATCGTTTTATCGTTAGCAACGAACTTCCAATTAAAGAGCCTTTCGGGGTTGAATCCGAGCTTAGAATCTAACCAAACTTGATATATGACATGCTTGGGATGTCTTAAGGTCAAAATGGTCATTTATACCCAAGAATTACGTGGCTCACTAAGGTAAATTGCTCACTATGTAAAAACTGGTCAGCTGAAAGTACAGCTCAGACCTTTGCTCAAAGAAGGCTGCTTAGCAGCTACTTGGGTGTCAATCTCTTAAAACCCTTTGGGTGCATGAAAGCCAACACCTCAAGCTACCACCACAAGCAAGAACCTCCCAGAAATACCCAGAAACCGACCTTGCCCAGAACCCCTTTCCCTCCCCCTTGGGTACCGCCAGAACAGGCTATATAAACCTGTTCTGGGTTTTTGCCTCTTTTCTCTTCTTTCTTCCTCTTGGACGCCTACTTTTATTTACATATAACACTTCTGGACATCCATACCAAGTATTTGAAGCTTTGATTTCAATCATAAGACCTTAAAATCATATAGAAAACCTTGCTTAAAGATCATATAAGTTGCTGTAAGTTCAACAGATTACACCTCTTGTGTTTAAGCTTAGTTTTTCATATCTAAAAGCTTGTTTGGACTAATTCTTAGCATTATACTGATTCAGGGGAAGCTGTAGGAGTAGTGAAACAATTGGATTAAGAAGTTTCATTGAATAAAGCCTCTTGAGTGAAGGTACCCACCTAGTTTGGTTTTAACCTAGAAAATTCCATACTTAAAGTTAGGTGATTGTTTCTTTCTAGTGTGAAGCATGTTTATGAAATGAATTTACTTATGATGTGTATCTTATTATGTGTATATTGAGTATATAACATGGACATAACATGTTAAGGTTCATTAGAGTTGTTCTAGGTGATCTAAACAACGCTTATTTACCGAGTTATCATGATTATGCATCTAATTGGGATATGTTGAGTACATGGACTTGTGTAGTGATCGATAATAGGTATACTTCTGATGGAATTATATGTTTAAGTGTTAACCAAGTCTCTAAGGCATAACTAGTTAAGTTCAATCAAAGTTACTACTTTAAAGACTAGTTTCAAGTATAAAAACTCTATGTTTCTTAACTACTATAGCGAGAGTAATTGAAGGGAGTTGATAAGGAATCTGTGAGTTAAGAATGAATTGATGAGGATTATGAGTATTAAGTATTAAAGTATATTATTAAATATCTTGAATTACAAATATGAAAGTAAGGCATGAACATGCACCCGGGTTAGGGCGGGTAGTCCCTAGCTGTTACCCAATTAGGAGGGGCGAAATCCTGACGTTGAAGGACATGTCCAGGTTAAGTCTTGCAAGCAGAACATAAAAGGTGGGGTGACGACCCTCAAAAGTTTGGAGACAGCCGGTACGCAGTACCCCTCTCCATTCGCGTTCATGCCAAACGATTCGATTTTATGAAATTATAATAACTGAGTTGAATGTGACTACTTGTTATTATAAATATGTGTTAGTTTCAAAATACACCTAAACTTGTATTTTCTATTATACAGTGTGTACTCAGCCTTTGCTGATTGTTTTGTCATTTCTGTGGCCTGTCACTTGGGGGGTGGCAGAGTCTAACCTTGATGCAGGATTATGTTAGAAGCCGGAATCGAGTTGAGAGCAAAGTTATGATTCAGATGTATATTGTGGGTTAAAGTCCTAAGATTTAAGTTTGGATACGAGGAGTCTGTTACAATGAGTTATGTTCTAATTTAATTCCTTTATTTTGGGATTGAGATCGAATGACTCTGTAATTAAAGTATTATATAAAGGATATTGTTTTGTGGGCCCATAACCCAAAGGTCCAGGATCGTGTTTTTAAGGTTGTTTCCACTGCATATTTCATCTAAACTATTACTTATTATTATGGATTCCATGTTCATTGAAGTGTGAGATTGCTAAGGGTATTAAGCTAGCAGCTCGGGAGAACGGGCTGTTACAGTTAGAAACAACCTTTTAAATACACTTCTTTGCGAGAAACAACCTTTTAAATTTTTTTTTGCGAGAAAAAACCTTGTATATTTTATTTTTGCGAGAAACAACCTTGCATAATTTTTTTTTGCGAGAACACATCTTATTACTCTTTTCCGACCTTAACCAAGTCAAATTTGTTATTTGCACTCCTTCTTTCTTATTTCCACACTCATTTTCCCTCCTTTGTTCCCCAATATATAAATCCCATGTTTTTTAAACCCAAAAAGTTCTTTCTCTTTTAGCAAATTGATTAAGTAGTAGTCTTAGTACTAATACATGGAATTTATATAACGGGGAACAAAGGAGGGAAAAGGAGTGGGGAAATAAGAAAGAAGGAAAAATAGCAAATTTGACTTGGTCAAAGCCGGAAAAGAGTGATAAGGTGTATTCTCGCAAAAAAAAAATTATACAAGGTTGTTTCTCACAAAATAAAAATATACAAGGTTGTTTCTCGCAAAAAAAAATTAAAAGGTTGTTTCTCGCAAAAAAATGTATTTAAAAGGTTGTTTGTGACAAATTTTCCTAATAATAATAGTAATAATAATAAGTAGATAACAGAAAATAATTAATAATAATAATAATTAATTATTATTATTAATAATAATAATAATTATTATTATTATTAATAATAATAATAATAATAATAATGATGAGTAAAATAAATTAGACCAATAATAATAATAATATTAAACAAAATGGTTAAATAATGATGGAGCTAAACTGAACTAAACAGAACTTATTGGAGCTGAATTTAACTGAACTGTATTGAACTTTTTAGAGCTGAAGTGAACTGAGCTGAACTGAACTAAACTGAACTAAACTTAGTAGAGCTGAACTGAAAATAAGCTGAACTTGACAGGCCCTAAATTCTTTGTACATACTTTTCTTGCTCTCTCTCCTAACCTTATTAATACTCTTCTTACTCTCTCTCCTCACCATCCTCCATTCAAATTCCCTTACCCTCACCTTTTTTCACCGGAATCCGCTAGCTATCGGAAAAATCATCTATTGACATTGCCGGAAAATGGTTGCACTGCCACTGCCAGAAAAGCAGTCTCTTGCTGGAAAATAGTCTCTCGCTCGCCTCCTGTCGTCGGCCATCGCCCAGTTGCTGGAAAACTTAATAAATTTCTTTGAGGCACGGAAGAGTATAACACATCCATAATCTCTACCCTTTGTTCTTCCTGGAAATAATATATTTGCTCTTCTGGAGCCTTCTATAATATTTGTACTACCCGATAAAGTACTCACGCTAGTCTTTTTCATCATCAATTGAGAGACATATTTCTTATTCTTAAGTATGGTATGAGTAGTTGCACTGTCAACAAGGCACAATTCTTCGCCATTTATTGCCAACTGAACTTGAGGAGTATTCATATTCTTCACGGAATCAAAAATATATGTCACAAAACTTAAACATGTCTAAGATAAAAATCATAGAATATCTAAATTATTAAAGCACCCAAAACAATAAAATGTCTTACAAAACACAATAAAAATATAAAATCATAACACAACCATGAGTTTCACACACATAAAACATAAATAATACATGTAAGTTACTAGAGTTACATACTTAAAAACAACAGGCTATAGGGGGATTAATTATTCTCTTCAAGGGTAGTGAAGAAATCAACAACTTTTAAGTGAGTTGTATCACCACAATAAAAAATCACCTTCGCTATCTTCCATTGCAGGGTTTGTCTCAACTTTCTTTCCCGTTTGTTTAAGTGATGCTTGATAAAGTTCAACTAAATGTTTTGGTGTTCAACACACACGAGACTAGTGTCCTGTTCCTCCATAATAAATAACATATATTATTTTCATTTTCACTTTTATCTTTCTTACTTTTCCTTTCTTTTCGGTCTCACTTCAAGTGAGAATGTGACATGACCCATACTATATCCACCAAATCCACGTCGATGCCCACAACCACGACCATAGCCGCATCTACTACTACTAGTATGGTCTCTGTGAGACGTCGCGTTCGCTTCAAGGAAATGTGTAGAACTAGTTGGACGTGAACCATGATTTTTAATTAATAGCTCATAATTTTTCTCGGCCATAAGAAGACAAGATATGAGTTCAACATATTTTTTGAAAAAAAAATCTCGATATTATGTCTGCAGGACAACATTGTTTGCATGTAAAGTGGAGCATATTTTTTCTAACATGTCTTTGTCAGTAATTTGCTCTGCATATAATTTCACTTATGTCATATTTAACATGGCTGAGTTATGTTCACTTATTGACTTAAAATCTTGTAATCTTAGGTGTAACCAAACATAACGAGCTTTTGGTAATGCTATGAGTTTTTTGTGATCATACCTTTGCTTTAGACTACTCCAAAGGATCTGTGGGTCTTTGAAATTTAAATTTTCATTTTTACCTCCTTCATGGAGGTGATGGCGAAGAAATATCATAACTTTGGCCTTTTTCTAACTTCTTGTTGTATTCCCCTATTTTATGGTTCACCTAACCCTTTTGCATCTACCTGTATTTCAGCATCTAACACCCATTGTAAATAGTTCTTTCCAGTAATATCAAGGGGCACAAATTCAATTTTGCCAAGGTTCAGTATCCTTCACTTTGGCCCTTACAGAGTAAAACTAATTGGACCAACCTAAATAGCCCCAAGTAGAGAATGGTGCTGATAACGTGTTATAAAATGAGAGCGTACATAGAGATGATAGAGAGAGATATGAGGGAGAATAGTTATGTATTATTCCACAAGAAGGGGTACCGTATATATATATATATATATATATATATATATATATATATATATAACTGTAGGAAAGTGAAAGACCTAGTGACGTGAAGAGACTATGAAACATAAAGCCTAGTTAATGTGATTAGTTATGGACGTAAAGCCTAGTTAATGGGAAAAGTGAGGGAGAATAGCTATGTATTATTCCACAAGAAGGGGTACATATATATATATATTGTAGGAAAGTGAAAGACCTAGTGACATGAAGAGACTATGAAACATAAAACCTAGTTAATGTGATGAGTTATTGACGTAAAGCCTAGTTAATGGAAAAATTAATGGACATCCATTAAATAATACATAAAAAAACTCTATTCACCAAAACTTAAAGGAGTTCTATTTTTCTTACTAATAGAAATACCATAAGAAAAATTGATATTAAAGATACGAACTATACTCGATCTTCTTTTAAAGCGCTTACCTATTGCTTATTGTTGGAAGGTACTAACTATCGTTCATGCTTGTTTTTATAGATCCTTGTGACCTGGTTACCTGAAACATCGGGTAAAAGGGCATGTGATTATTTTAAGGGTTTTCAGACAGACATTTCAAGATGACTATTTCAGCTTTTTTGGGGTAGGGTTCCATTTTTGAGAATTCCTAAAAAATGGGTACCAATAAGTCAGGTTTTGGAGCACGCACTTCAAGACGGCCTTTTCGGGCAGAATACGTTGCTTACTCGAAAATCATACACCGCTTCGCACCCTTAAAGGGCACGAATTTCGATAATCACTAGAAAATGGGTACTTACAAGCCGGATATTTGAGCACGTACTTTAAGGCAACTTTGTCGAGCTTGATACGATATTTTTTCGAAAAACGGACAACAATATGCACCCTTTGTGGGCACAAATTTCGAGAATCCCTATAAAACGAGTACTTATAAGCCTGTTTTCGGGCACGCAATTCAAGATTACTTTTTCGGGTCGATATGATGTTTTTTGAAAAACGAACTATGGACCCTATATGGGCACAAATTCCCATAATACCTATAAAACGGGTACCAATAATTCGGGTTTTCAGGTATGTATTTCAAGACGACTTTTTGACTTTGTAGGGCCATTTATGTGCCTGAAAACTCGGCTTACTTGTAACCATAATGTAGGGATTCTCGAAATTCATGCCCAGAAAGGGTGCATATTGTTGTCCGTTTTTCGAAAAAATGTCGTATCATGGTGGAAAAATTTGTCTTGACGTGCATGCCCGAATATCTGGCTTGTTAGTACTCGTTATGTAGGGATTATCATAATTCGTTCCTTTTAAGGGTGCATAGGGTGTCTATTTTTTCGAAAAAAGAGGTCGTCGGTCCGAAAAGGCTGCCTTGAAGCGAAAACCCGACTAATTGGTACCCTTTTTTAGGGATTCTCGAAATTGGAGCCTTAAAGGATGAACAGTGATGTCCGTTTTTCGAAAAATCGTTGGCTTCACCCTGAAAAAGCTGAAATAGTCGCCTTAAAATGCATGCCTGAAAACCCTGAAAATAATCACATGCAACTTGACCTACTTTTTCAAGTTACCAGGTCACAATGACCTACAAAATCAAGCATGATCGATATTTGGTACCTTCCAACAATAATCAATAGGTTAGACTTTTAAAAGAAGATGGAGCATAGTTCGTACCTTTAATATCATTTTTTTCAATATCATATACTAACTACTAATAGAAAATCCAAATGTGACATGACCAAATGGCCTTATTTCATGGGCCACGTATCACATTGGAAATTCAATAGCTGCCACATGTCGTTGTGCTATTATATCTTTTCTTCTATAACTTAATCCTCTCTCTATGGCATTCTCATTCTCAATTTGCCCTAAAAAAACCTAACCTACCCTCTTTCATTCTTATCTCTTTCTCTCTCAAACGATTTTCTATGTCATGCATTCCTTTCGTTTTCAAAGGTTATTAATGGAAGGCTAGGTAATTGAAAACGTTTTCTATCACAAGAACTAATTCGAAGAAGATGGAATTGTGATAGAAAATTTGATAATTTGAAGAAACATCATTCTCCAAAATCGAATGAAGATGGATTTATGGCTATGATTACCACAATAGATCACCATGACAAGGCCAGTTATAAGTGTATTTCATAATTTATTTAGAGTTATTTGTAAATGCAATTTATATATTCTTTGTATATCTATTACATAAAGGAAGAGTAGGCGGACACCAAATATAGAAAAAAAGAAAGAAAAAACAATGCTAACTGCTATAATAAAACTGCCTAAACAATTGCTAACTTCTATTGATAAAACTGCCTAAAAAAGTGATGACTGCTATTGATAAAACACCTAAACAATTGATAACTGCGACCCTTTTCATTTTCATTCCTCTCTTTTTCTTGTTCCATCTTCCCTATTTGCTCTTACCTCCTTCCCAGGGTCCTGACTCATCATACAGATATAAGGTATATGGTCACTTTTATTATGGTCAGTTATGATATTTCATAATCGTATAGGTGAAGCAACCAATAAAGACCATTTTAAAGTCAACAATATAAAGTACTATATATTTTTCTTTTTTTGAAAGATTAGCCACGTTAGGTTCGGTTTTTTTTTAATATTTTAGAATATTAAAACAGTAATGATGAGGTAGAAAAAGTAAATTAATAATAAATGAATAAAAAAATTTTAGCGATCGATTTAAGAAAAAAAATGGTAGAAGATGATAATTATTCTGTCGGTCTAAACAAATGATATTTCAAAGATACTAACATATCATTTCATATAACCCAAAGTTATATTGCATGAACTAATTATAATAATCTAGCATGATATATCCTCATAATTCTTTTGCACATTATTTAATTAAGAAAATAAATAAAAAGATATAGGAAAAGAGTTGAATTAAGAAAGAAATGGGGAAAAAAAGCCAAAAGGGTGCAGCTAGTGGGATTCAATTTTATGTTTAGTATTAAGAAAAGAAATAAAAAGATATAGGAAAAGGGTTGTAAAGAAAGAAATGGGGAAAAAACCAAAATGGTGCACCAGTGGGATTCGAACCACTGACCTATTACTTTATAATGTAGCTGCACGGAGGTTAGAAACCACTATGCTACAGGTTGTTTTTGTGTAAAAGATGCATGCCAAACGTATATATGTAATAAAATCTAAATACATGAAAACAGAGCTTCCCCCTTGGGCCCTGGGCTGCTCCTTCCTCTTCCTCTATTTCCATTTATACCCATGAAAAGCAACCAAAACAACACTCTATATGCTTCTCTTCCACTTAGACTATATTTTAAACCCATGCGAAGCATGGATGTGTTTGAAGAGCGGCAGCGTTAAGAGCTAAGTGTCACAGACACACTCTCATTTTAACTGCTCATGCAAGAATTAATAAATTTCGTGCCTACTGTGATCATGCGTTTAATCAGCTTGGTAAATATTTCTGCTACCAATTATCCGTTTAATTTTTAATTTCAACATTTGACCAATAGAACTCTCACATCATGTGGTCAAGATTAACTACAAAAACATAACAAATATGTTGTAGTTATTTATTTTTAAAAGATATTCACTCCAATGCTGGTATGTCCCTACTTGTCTTTTTAAAAGAAAAACCGATTAGTTTCACGATTGATTTGTTACTATTAAATACTCCCTCCGTTCCCAATGTTGTTCCCATTTTGACTTTGCACATTTGCCAAAACACTTCTTAGATTATCATTATCTTCAATTGCATATTAGTAAAAATTATAACGATTGAATAATAATTCTCTTCCAAATTTTTTATTTTTATCGTAAATCTATCTCTATTTATCTCAAATGAAATTTAAAGGTGAATTATCGTTTATTTTATTGGTTGCCTTTTACATGAATAAAAAGAAAAAATGTTCATTATCATTGATCTTATTGGTCAAAATGTTTGTTTTTTTTCTTATTGGTGCCATCAAAGCTCTCGAGAAAAGTCTCGTTTGTATATTAACTTCATTCATGAGCCTATCTTCAACTACCCGCCAAAAAGTTTATCCAACAATCAGTATCCCTACGAAATAATAAGATAAGTCTATTATAATAAGTCTTATTCTAAAGTAAATTTCAATTTGAATCCAAATGTATAGAAATTTTAATTTTTTGAGTTTTATAACTAAAGTTACAGTTAGTTTATACATTATAATAATCCTTGCCATCTATTCACACTCAAATTCTATCTTTTATTTATGCAAAACTCTAATTATCGTCTAAAAAATTATTTTTTATTCATCCAGAACTCTAATTATCAAGTTATAAGAATATAAAAATTAAATTTTATTAATATATTTTGTAACATGGAAATCCTACGTGACGTGCCCAATGCACATATTAATATCTAAAAAATATCATTTGTTGAATAATAATTTACCAATTGGCATTGAGTATGTTTTTAGGCATAAGTCGATTTTAAATATATCAAATGTTATTAATATAAAGAGGTAAATATGACGTGATATAATATGATATAGTAATCGAGGAAGAGAGTATGAAACCCTAATTATTAAAATGAGAAGGGATATGTAGCATACCATTGCCAATCAAAATTAAGTGTATTACTCGACTTGTGAATACATGTAATAAAAGTCTGCAAACTCTTATATAATAGAGGGAATATGTGTATATATTTTTAACAAAAATACATATAAAATATTAACATTGAGATACGGCGCTAAGATTAACCAAGCATGGGCTTTTCCGAAGTTTTCAGTGTATGCAGCTTACTAAATCAATCATGTTCTGGGTTCATTCGGTCTAATTTGATCAGAACGGTAATATATAAATCGTATATTAACTTTTGCCCCCATATATGTAATATTATTGTACTCTTTCTCCTCAATATACTATAAATTGTTTCCCATTTGCTTATGGACATAGCTCACACATTGTTAGTGAACTACATTAAATCTTTGTGTTTTACTTCTCCAATTCTTTGACATAGAAATTAATGAAAAATATTATGATATATCCTATTTTCATATTCACATAATCACATGCAATTTATTAATCTTTATCTTTTTCGATACTAGATCTTTTTCAATACTTATTATATATCCACCAAATAGGTTATCCAGTAATGGTTACCCTCTACATAACAATATGATAAGTATGTCAAAATGGATCTTATTTTATAGTATATTTCGATCTGAGTCTAAAGGTATAAAATTTTTAATTTTTTGAGTTGTATAACTAAAGTTTTGCTTAATTTATGAACTATAATGATTCTTGTAGACTCAAATTTTATCTTTTATTTATATAAAAGTCTAATTATCTTTCTAAAACTCAAACTTTATCTTTTACTAATATCCAAAAGTCTAATTATGTTTTTAAAAGTCAAAATTTATCTTATATTTATCCAAAAGTCTAATTATATTTTTAAATTATAATATAAAATATATTTTGTGACATGGAAATCCAATAAAAAGTACCCTTATGTAATACACCCTCCTTCTTTATTTAATTGGGACACTTTGACTAATGTTACTATTCACCTTATGTTATATATATAAAAGAAGCTTTTTTCAGGAGCATTGGGCGCGCCATGTAGGATTGCCATGTCACAAAATATATTTAATATAACATTTTTAAAAGATAATTAGACTTTTGGATAGATAAAAGAAAATTTGAGTTTTATAAAGATAATAGACTTTTGGATAAATAGTAAAAGATAAATTTGAGTTTTAAAAAGATAATTAGACTTTTGGATAGATAAAAGAAAATTTGAGTTTTAAAAAGATAATAGACTTTTGGATAAATATTAAAAGATAAATTTGAGTTTAAAAAAGATAATTACAGTTTTGGATAAATAGTAAAAGATAAAGTTTGAGTTTTAAAAAAAATAATTAGACTTTTGCATAAATAAAAAGATAAAGTTTAAGTCTCAATAAACTAAAAGAATGATTATAATTTATGAATTAATTGTAACTTTAGTTATACAACTCAAAAAATTATAATTTTTACACCTTTGGACTCATATCGAAATATGCTTTAGAAAAGATCCATTTTGACATACTTATCTTATTATTACGTATGAATATCCATTACTGGATAACCTATTTTAATATTATATTTTTAAATAGATAATTAGACTTTTGGGTAGATAAATTGGGCAAGCCATGTAGGATTGTCACGTCACAAAATATATTTAATATAATATTTTTAAAAAGATCATTAGACTTTTGATAGATAAAAGATAAATTTTGAATTTTAAAAAGATAATTAGACTTTTGGATAAATAGTATAAGATAAAGTTTGAATTTTTAAAAGATAATTAGACTTTTGCATAAATAAAAACATAGAGTTTAAGTCTCAATAAACTACAAGAATGATTATAATTTATGAATTAATCGTAACTTTAGTTATACAACTCAAAAAATTATAATTTTTACACCTTTGGACTCAGATTGAAATATGTTTTAAAATAATTTTTTATCTTTTATTTATCCAAAAGTTTAATTATTTTTTTAAATTATAATATTAAATATATTTTGTGACTTGGCAATCCTATGTGGCTCACCGAATTCTCCCGAAAAAAGCTTCTTTTGAATATATATATATTGATTGATTTAATTATTTACTGAAGAAATAATCATCAACAACCATACTAATGCATATTCAAGCAAACGAGAAATTCAAGGTATGCGTTTTATTTTCGAATTTCAATATTCTTTTTCAATTTTGGTTTTTCTAAGATTTGTTTTGATTGTCGATTTCAACAGAGATGGTGTTGGGATTAATTTTTTAGCACAAAAGAACCGCAAAGGTTCTTATACATCAAAGAAGTCATTAAGGATAAGGCTTACGGGAGGAAAATCAGTATCAAAGTTTATTAGGGAGCAAGGTTAGTTACATCAATTTATTTTTGTGTTGATTTAAGCGAAAATTTGCACATGTATAGGCAAGTTGGTATTCTACTTCTGATTTGTCTGAGTCTTATATGCGAAAATCAATATCAAACTTCATTGGTTACTTCTGATTTGTTTGGCGGTCCTTTTTTGTTTTGTTTGTTCAGTTCGGCTTGTGAGACCGCCTAATTATAAGTTATAATTAGGCAGGTCCAGGCCCAATACCATTTACCCATAGCAGCCCATTAGCCCACAACCCATAAACCCAACCAAAAAAAAGGGAAAAAACAAAAATAAATGAAACTGTAAACGCCATTGATGCGTTTCAAAACCTGAAACTGCAAGTTCTCTCTTCTCTCTCTTCACTCTCTTCATTTCAGCTTATTTTTGCCCAAAAATTGCTCATAAACATTCAAAAACTCACCAAATTTAAGAGAAATTTCATTCTCTTTGTTGTTTGTTAAAGAACACCCAAATTTCAGCTGGGTTTTTGCCCAAAAATCGCACCCTTCCCATCTGGTTTATCATGGCATGAACAGACAAAATACTTTTGCCTAGTTAATTGTGACATACCCATCCCAACTTTAGAGGTAACTCTAGACGTATACTTCCTAATGCTAAAGCCCAATGCTCCGGAATGCAGCCAATACAGCTCATACATCTCCTCAAGTGTTTTCTTTCTCACACCAAGAATAATCTCACTAACATCAATCTCATCAACAACATCATTTTCTGCCAGAAATAGTAACAACACAACAAACCCATGGACAGATTATTAAGAGACCCATTTAATATATAAAGAGACTAGTATAAGACAATAAGGGACCACTGGCAAAAACAATTAAAAAGACAAACATACCAAATACAGAAACATTGGATTCAGCAAGTACAACAACAGGTCCAGCATTGGCTTCAGCAACAACAGAAGCATCAACCTCATCCACAACATTATTTTCTACATTATTTTTTGCCAATCATTAATAAAACAATAAAAAAAACTCAATGACAGTTTATTAAGGGACCAATTTACTCCATAAAGAGACCAATATAAGACAAAAAAGGACCACTATAAAAGCCGACATACCAAAGACAGAAACATCCGAATTAAATTCATCACCTTGTGCAACCTCCAACAAAAATTGTTAAAACCTTGAAGTAGAAGCACTTAAAGCAGTAGACTTATTAGCATCCTCCAATAAAAATTGTTCAAAACCTTCATACATTGATTCCATCTACAACAAAACACAAAATACACATAAAAGGCAAAAATAAGAAACAATACATTAGAATTAAACACAAAATTGGCATTGAATATTGATAGGAATAGAATGAGTTGAAAAACAGACCAAAGAATGAATTCAATAACTCAGAATTGAACAAAGCAACAATTACAAGAATCAAAGCATAAAAAAAAAAGAAAAAAAAAACGCACAAAGAATTGAACAGATAATTCAAAAATGGAAAACAAAACTGATTGCAAATTACATACAAAAAGAGCATGAGTGATAGAATTGAGCCAAAAAACAAGAACCTTACAATTGCAATTGATTAAAAAAACAAGTAGCTTATTTCTTCAAAATTCTGGACTGCTAAATAACAAAGTCACTTGATAAATTGCAAAATAGAAGGAGGAAGATTCAAGATCTGCTGTGTGTTGATGTGCGTTGAAGAATTGTAGTGATGATTGTAGAATTTGCAAAAAAAATTGCATCAGTGATTGAGAGAGAAAGCACCGAAATTTAGAGAGAAATGAGGGAGAGAGGTGAGCGTAATAAATGGAGCTACTGATTTAATGAGCTAATTTGCTGAATTTAAGAGAGATTTGGGCTGTAAATATGTTGATGTGGCAAATTATTGGAGCAGTGATGGGTATCTATTTCGGGTGGGCTTTACCCATTTTGTTGGGCCTGGGCTGGTCTAATTTTAACTTATAATTAGACCAGTCTTTCCTAATAATTTGTGTTGTTTTTAATAGGCAAAACTAGATCTTTATGTTATACTGATTGTATGAGTTTTTGGTGATATCATGGTATTATGGCATGATAATCTTTTTCACATTACAGTTACATAATATATTAAACATCCTTTTCATATAGAGTTTATCTTGCATATTGTTATCATGCATGATATCTAAATGCCGGATTGCGACATTCAATAAATATAGCCAAGTTTTGAGTATAATTGTGACTAATGCTCATTTTTAAGATTAAGTACTTTAAAGTGGGTTCCATGATTAAGTATTTTTTTTATTGAACACATGCCTCACTAAAAAAAAAATAAGTACCTTAAAGTGGGTTGCATGATTAAGTATTTAACTTGCATAATATATTAAACATCCTATTCTATAAGGCAACGGCTGGGGAACACCAAAAATAGAAAAAGAAAAAAAATCGAAACCTTGCTACAGGTTATCAGAAAAATAAGAGAGACACCACTCGCTCAATAGAAAAGGAAAAAATGGGGAAACAAAGCAAAAAAAAAAAAAAATTTCTTCTAATAATGCAACCTTTTGGCGATTCGCAATTAATAATGCAACCTTTCGATTATTCTAGAATAATGCAACATATATACCCCATTAATTTTAAATAGGAAAAATAACCAATGACCTGAACCATTAGTAATTTTTATTTAAAATTTTAATTTATAATTAATATATTAATATAAACTTAAAAAATATACTCCCCCAACCCCACCCCTGCTGCTATCAACCCCCACCCCCACTGGCCACTGCTATCAACCTCCACCCCCTACTAGCCGCTGCTATCAAAGACCAACACCCACTGCCACCCCCAATCCCTCCCCCTCCCCTCCTTTCCAACCCATAACCACCCCCTCCCCTACTTCCGCAGCCACGAAAACAAATGCACAACTGAATAGAGGGAAGGAGGGTGCGCGGAAGGGGGGTTTGCAGGCAGTGTGGACGGAGCACCCCAGGTGGTTGCTGGAGATGGCGACAACAACCGAACATATGGGGGGGGTGCGTGAATGGGGTAGCAAAAGGGGGAATGCATGGTGGTTTGGTGCATGGACAGAGGGAGGGGCATGATTGGTGGCGTTGGGCTCGTCGGCAGCGTTTGGGTGTTTTAAGGTGGTGGTGGTGAGGGCGGTGGTGGTTTCATGGCTGGGGGATGGGAGGAGAGGGTAGGGTAGCTCCAATGACGTGAAGAGGGGGGTCTGGTTTTTTTATTTTAATATTTATTTTAAAAAAAATATTTATGATAACCAATAACTAAAGGACACGTATCTTATTTAAGCTCTTCTTTAGGTTAAATCCGGTTTTACCCCACTTAAAATAAATGGGGTATCAAAGTTGCATTATTCCAGAATAATCGAAATGTTGCATTATTATTTGCGAATTGCCAAAAGGTTGCATTATTAAAAGCAATTTTATAATCCCCCGTAATTTTATGAATTTTATAAATATATTTAAAGAATATTTATCATCATTTTCATATTTATTTTATTTAATTATTTAAGGATTGACAATTTCAAAAGTCAAATGATTGTTTAAACGTTTTAAATAATCATTAATATTTATTGGGTTGAATTTAAGTATTGACTATTTTATTTAAAGGTTTTAAGTCGTGTTTAAAATAATTTTAAATGTTGGGTTGAGGAGCCCAAACCATTTGTTTAAGTTTTATGATCAACTTGAGCCCCAACCTAAGGCTAACCTAAGTGTCATAGGTTTTTAGGCAAAACCTATAAATACCGCCCAAACCCCAAGGTTGAACACTTTTTTATTTTCCCTCCTCTCTCCCTCACAAACCGGCGCCCCACACTCCCTCCCCTATCCCTCGTTTTCCGTGCGTGCGCCAGACAACCACCACAAACCCCTTTTTTCAGTTTACCCTTCCGGCGACTCCACCACTCGCCCCTTTTCTCTCTACGTCGTGCGTGCAGCCACGCAACACAAGCACCACACGCACCCCACTTCATTATTCGAATTATTAAAAAATCTGATTTTTATTTATTGTGAATATAAATTATAATTTCAGATTTATTGTTTATGGTTTAAAGTGTAGTTTTAAGTACTAAAGTAATGATTTTTTTAGGTTTTGAAGTATCGGTTTATGAGTATTATATTAAAGATTGTTAAAGGTTGGAAATTTAATGTATTTTAAGTATTTTAAAATGAGTTTTGAAGCGTTTTGAAATAAATTTTATATTGCTGTGAATTAATTAGGATATTAATTCATTGTTGTATCATTGTAGGCGGAGAATTTACTTTAGGCGACTTCTAGAATTTTAAAGTAGCCTTTCACTTTGTGTACACAAGGTACGTACATGTACTTATGTGTTAGACTAGTATCATGTCCTAAGGATTAGGATTATTTATAGTATCATGTATAGGGAACCCGTTTATGGTTCATACGTAGGTATTAAATTGGAATTACGTGTTGTTGAGCATGTTAATTGCCTTTATGATTTATTACATGATTGAATGGATGTTTGATTCAAGCATGTTGTTTGGAAGTATTTATATTTTGATCCATCGTGTGATACGGATTAATATTATGATATTATTGGATTATGGATTTTGGTATTGTTTCCCTTAGTGGATATTTTATTACTTCTCAAAGGATGAGGACTTTGTGAGTAAGTTGGATTAAAATTGGTGATGGTTATATTACTACTTGGCAAAGACCGAGGGCTTTGTACGGTATGTATATTTATTATCATAGGACTTTCGATTGTTGATTTAAGTTAGCAAATAAATTTGGAGGATTACTTCTTGGTCAATTGGAATTGTTAGATCACTTATTTAATCCTAAGATAAAAGAGGAATATTTTGTTGTATCCATGTTATATGTTGGTTGTCTGTTTAGAGTCCAACATCAAATAACATACTAATACTTAAAGTGGAAGTGAATAACAATAGCTTTAGACTTGTGCACGTCTGAAGCTCTAGACTAGTATGAGTTGGAGTACATGGTGGTAGCCCATGGATTTTCTTGGGGTCGAATTCATCACCGTACCCTATTTTTATTTTTAAAGGTTCCTCAATATCGTTGGTCAAGGGGTTACGGAGTCGCGCCCGTAACTCGGTCTTTCATTTTGAAGACTGGTTTTTCGTTGGACAACTTGATCCATTGTCTATTCAATTTACTAATAATTATTATGTTGTGTGTCTTGTGAAGTCAAGTTTTATTTTATGAGTTGGAGTCTTGAGGTATTTTTATTGATCATGTTTGGTTGCTCATTAGTATCATGATTAGGTTTTGTGTTCTATTTTATTTATGTATGTACTCAACTTTGCTGATTACGTGCTATTTTGTGTGTCGATCATGGTTGTGCCTATTGATCCTGTGATGACCCTTTATTGGTGAGCAGTTTTCAATTGAGTATTTGCCTACAGGTTTGAAGGCATGATGCATCATCTCAAATATTCATTTGGGACTTGGGAAGCGATGTTGGGAGATTGTTTGATTATCTTATTTTCTTCCTACCTTTATATTATTTTAATAAAGTTGTTTTATGGATTATTTATTTTAAATATTTTAAGTTGTTTTTGAATTATCTTTCGAGGTTTGAATAATGGTTTGAAAATCATTATGTCCTAAGTATTTAATAAAATTTTATTTAATGTTTTTCCGCTGCCGTACTATGAGTAAGCCGATACGTTTTTATACGGGCAATAATGCCTTGATAATTCTCTGTTTTAATTGGGAAAATATATGTTTTATCAAGAGAGAATTGTCGGGGTGTTAGAATTTTTTCCAAAAAAATATTAACACGTTTTTTAAAAACAAAAACTACTCCCACGTAATTAGGAAAGGAGGGTGAGGTACCTACAATCAAGGAGGTGGTTATCACCAATTATTATGATCAAGGAAGAGCCCACATTCATCCCCCTGCCCAACTCAAGTAACCACCCCCACTATGTCCTACATTAAAGGAACATGCTTAGTATTAAGTAACGACATGTAACCTAGAGCATAAATCTGTATTATACAAAGGAACGAGTAGGGGACACCAAAAAAGAAATAAAGAAAAAAGAAACAAAATAAACCATCGTTTTCAACAGTTTTACCCCCAAAAAACTTAAATCAATTTATCTTCTCCAACAGAGATAATAGCAACTGCTTCTTATCATGTTTCAGGCAATCTTCAAATCAACTATATTTTATTTCAAAAATTGAATGCTCCATGCAAAAGGGAGTTGAAATAAAATTTATTGTCAAAATCAGTAATAGTAATAAAAGATCGCATCATTTTTCTTGAATTTCCATGAATTTGATATGGTTTCTCGAAAAAAGCGAAGTCCTTTCCTTATTATTCATTGTTAATAAGGTTAACAAGGGAAATTTTTCATTAATACTTTTCAGTCATTCTTTACCCTATAAAGATAATGAATAAAAAGAACTACTTCTTTTCCACTGTAGTATTTTTAAAAAAGATTGAAATGCCTTTCAAACGTTAGTAAATAGATTCAAAATATATAAAATGTGGTTGATCTGGATGTGGAATAAGCTATTATTGCGAAAATTGGCGAATACACCCAACTATCATTAAGAATTTCATCTTTGGACCAAAAAAAAGCAATGTGCGACGGAGGAAAAAAAAAAAGAACAGCCCCTATCAATCTTTTTGTGAAATGTTCACTCATAAAAGGAAGGCCCCATGGACCCCACTTACTTCAGTGCCCAGAATTGAACCCAAAACCAACTCTTGAGACAAAACTTCAAGGAGACGGGTTTATTAGACGAGTCCATATTAGAGAGGAAAGACCACCGAGCTTTGATTGATAGCATTTCCCGCCTTGAAAAGGAGTTTTCTTTCTTTCGCCCATTTTTCCTTTATTTATTTTGGCTGATTTTCTTTATCTTATACTTTTATGTAATATTTTTGATGGGTATTTGTTGGAATCGGATCATGGAACAGGCTGTAATTTCTTAATTTTACTGCTTATGAGCTTCTTAATGCAAATGGGTTTTCTTGGGAAGAAATTAGCAAGTATATTTTCAGAGGTGTTTTGTATCCAGTTTAGTATACATACAATGTCTACCTGCCTTGCTTCTGGACCACACCGTCAAACTCTATAAATCCAAGTGTGTACTTTTTGATTTCGGCATTTCTATTGGCTTACAGTATCTGTGTACTTTTTGATTTTTTGTTTATCTGCAAGTTTAGTTTTTAGTGAGTTTGTCTGTCAGGTTGCGAAAAATGATTAACATTTCTATTGAGTAATATTTGATTGAATTGGTTAAAATGCAGTTTACAAGATTCTCATGTAGAATATATAATTTTTTACATTTTTAAATAATGAATTTCCAATTGATTAAATTCATTGTTTGGTTAAGTTGTAAACTCAGTCGAGATTATATGTTGTTGATTGAATTGTGAATTAGGTATTAGATTGTTGATTTTGAGGAATTTAGTGGATGGTTAATTATTGGTTATTAGTAATATGAATTGTTTGTTAAATTTTGAGATTTTTTATTTAATTTCTATTGTCGAATTAAACTCAGTAAGTAAGTAGAATTAAGTTCTTAATGAGTGATTTTTTGAGTAATTATCTCTATTTAATAAGGCAACGGGTAGGGGACACCAAAAATAGAAAAAAGTAAAAAATAAAAAATTCACTCACAACATTGATAAGGAGGGAAAAGGGCAAAATCAAATTTCTAACATTCATTTACCACGACTAACAAGAGTAACAACTGCCAACAACTCCTACAAACAAGGAAGTTAATAACAAAATTAAAAGAAAACTATTTACTTGATAACTAACACACGATTTTCTCCTAAATGAGGGGTTGTTTAGCTTTTAATTTTTTTTAAAAACAATAGATCTCTATTATGTAAGAGAAGAGGTAGGGGTGGACACCAAAAATAAAATAAAGGAAAAACAGAATCTCTTAAATGCTTTATTAATTAGATAACTAATTACTTTACTGATCAAGTTCTTAATTGTTGCACCCATAAATGTTAAAAATAGAGATATCTATCAAATCGATATAAAATATTTTCCATAAATATTGCCCATCATTAGCTGAATTTTAAAGTCTAAAATTAGCAAGAAATTTGTAAAATCATTAATAAAAACCATATAAAAGGGTATAACATTATAGGCATGAAATATTTTTAGCAAAAACATGCTAAGATATAATCATATTAAGTATAAATATTGCCAATCATTCAATGGATTTTAAAGTCTGAAATTAGCATGAAATCTTTAAAGAAAGCATCAATAAAATTAACCGTTTTAAATGGTAAGATATTATAGGCTTTAGATCATGTTAATAAAAACTTAATCATATTGATTATCCCATAGATTAAGCATCCTAAAAATCAACTTTGATTATGAAAAATATTATATAATAATATGGAATCTTAGTAATCATCAGTTAACCCTATTATATTAAGTAGAATTAAGTAGGTACTTGCCATAGTTTAAGTTTCATTTTTATGCAAACTAATATATACACTATTTCGTCCAACACGGCTCGCAGTGGTGCTTTCCAAGATCGGCTAGTGAGATGACGGGGAGAAGCTTCATTGTCATTGTAATTTTGTATTTTAAGGAAAGTAGAACAATTGAAAGAACTCATTCTAGGAAAAATAGATTAAAAATCATGTTGTTCAATAAAATAATCAAGTGAATTATTTGTAGTGAAACAATGAGCTAATTAGTTTAATAAAATTAATGTTTTGAGATTATATTTAAATGATGATGATTTTATGTAAATATTAAAGACTATA
Source organism: Patellifolia procumbens (assembly GCA_947645195.1). Lineage (NCBI taxonomy): Eukaryota > Viridiplantae > Streptophyta > Magnoliopsida > Caryophyllales > Amaranthaceae > Patellifolia > Patellifolia procumbens. Next base: position 5,162,073 of record CANSGD010000406.1, read on the forward strand.
TGTGATTAAATATTTTCTAAAATAATACTCTATATTTTTAAAAATCATCTATTTGGATTCTCACACGTTGATGATGTGTGGTTAGATATTATTGTTGTTTTGTTTAAGATCGTGCTCCTAAAATTAAAAATATATAAAGACTGATCTTTGTACCATTTCACGTGGTTCTAAAAATCATATAATTATGCGTAAAAATTTATATAGAAACATATGGACGTATTAACTATAAAAAAACCTAATCTAAAAGTTCTTATAAAAATTATTTACTATCCTTAGAACACCACAAATATATAAGTTACTTTTATATATGTACTCCGTTCCAAAATAATTGAAAGTTAGGGGAAGCACATGGATTATGGAGGAGATAGATAAAGAGATATAGAAAGAGGGAGTCATGTGATAAAGATGGAGATTAAGAGAACTAATTGCCAAATAAAGTAACTTGATATGAATTCATATAGTATATTCACTTAGAACTTAGAAGGTAAACACTTATAAATCATTTACGCAGTTGGATAGTTGGTTGTAGCTTGTATCTTATTTTACATTGTTAAAATATTAATTATTAAGTGAATAATCTGCTATTTTATTATCTCTTATGAATTTCTACATTGTACTGATGTATCATATCTTAATGAAACAACTTTTAGAAAATATGCATCCATTACGACTTAAATATAAATATATTTGTTTAACAAAAAACTTCTCGCAACATGCACAAGTCCAAAATGATGTGATTATCTTAAACTTTGTTGATGTATATGACAACCATTATCACGACTAATATCAAATAGCTTTATACCGAATAAAACACAAATAAACAATCTTGTGCTTCTGCACGATTGTAAAAATGACAAGAGGAAAACAAATATATCTCTATACTATAAGGGAAGAAGGGGGGGGGGTTGGATACCAAAATTAAGAAAAGAAAAAGCAAATAAAATAAATCAAGGAAGTTATTGAGTAATTAAGTTTTATTTCCAAATTTAGCCATCATATTTTTAGAAAAAAATGTTTAAAACTTCAAACTATATTATATATAAGAATTTACAAAGTAAAAACAATTTAAAAAAATATCCATGGTTATATTCTTTTGAGATATATAAATGGACATCCACTTTGCTATAATTGTATATACTTTCAAAATTTAAAAATTTTCAAATACATGAGTAATTGATTGCTCATGAGAAGGCTCGTTCCTAAAAATTTATGGTCCCGAGGCAAAACCAAAAAAATGGGCCCTTAATATAAAAGATTTTTTTTTTTTGAAAATGCATAAACTTAAGGGAATATGTAATATAAGATTCCTTTTACATTGTTTAATTAAGTTAAACAAATAAAGAGTCTGTTACACTCTAAAAAACATCAACAATATAATCTAAGAATATAAAATGCTAATAAAAAGGAATTGCCTCCAAGCACATGTCGATAGTAAATCAAGATAAAAAGGGTCAACATTACTGTTTTTCAATATTTTTTTAATATGTCATATTATTAGACCAATCACTCTATCTTGTAACATTGATTTAAGTTTTAATTAATTAATTTCCATAAAAGTACCAAATATTCACTATAAAAAGTACCACATATTTACTATAAAAAGTACCCCATCGTTTAGTTTTAGGTACTATAACTAAGTGGGCTCTAAGCTCACTAATTAGGAGTAGTTTTAAGTTATTTAGATGTATATTAGGTCTTGTAGCTTCCTTTTCTTTCCCTTTTGCATCCTTTTTCATCATTTCATATTTTGCATTAGTTTCGATTGCATTTGAATCTAAATTGGTTGCATTAAGTTCATTGCATAAGCTTTTGCATCCCCCTCCCTTTATCTAGCTTTCTCTTGAGTGTTGCCTCCATTTACTAAGGAGGGTCATCTCTATAGCCTAACTTTTGAAGCAGGGAATCAACAAAAATGGAGCGAGCTGTGAACGGGCTTAGAGCGCTCGCTCCACACTATGGAGCACCCGCTCCAACAGTGGAGAGCGCGCTCCATTGTTTTCGAAGCGGGTCGTATAAGAACATATAAGTTCTAAATGATAAAAAATCATAAACTATTTTATGAACGAAAAATTGCCTAGAATAATGCAACCTTTTGGCCATTCGCAAGTAATAATGCAAATTAAAGATTATTCTAGAATAATACAACCTTAGGTAAAAGACTTTTTATATCCGGATGAAATGATTACATGGAAGCAATGTTGTTGGTCAGCGTTATTACCATTAGCTTTCTTTTTCATTTAAGAGCTTCTCCATCTCCATTTTTCTCCTTCTTCATTAAAGAGCTTCTCCAACTCCATTTATTCCTTCTCCATCTCCGTTTTTCTCCTTCATCATTCTTCTTCCTCCCTTAAAAAAGTGAGCTGCTTTTCCAAATTTTTTTCTCTCTTTCGTTTGCCTCCATGAGTAGTAGAAAACAAGTTTCTTTTGTGTCCAATTTTTCGTCCAATTCAAGGGGTCTAGTTGTTTGCACTTGTGGTGGTGTTGTTGTTGTGAGGAATGTGAAGAATGGGTCTAATGCTGGAAGGAAGTTCCATGGATGCCCTTTATGGCTTGTAAGTAATTTTTCTTTTTTTTTAAAATTTGTAATAGTTGTATAAAATGGGTATAAAAAGGGTTTATGTGTATTGTTAGTTGTTTTTTCAGAATACAAAATGTGACTTCCTAAAATTTATTGATGAGAGAAATTCTAGGGAGAGTGAATCGGAAGATCTTCGATTTGGATTATCAAATAAGGATACAAGTATATGTGAGATGGAGCATGAACTAAACATAAGGGATGACAAAATCAAAAAATTGGAAATGAAGAATGCTAAATTGGAGGAAAAATGTCGGGACATGAAGAAGGAGATTACCAAAAAGTATGAATATATGAAGATGGAACTAAACCGAGCACAAATTGCATTGATGCTTTCGACAAGGAATGAGAAGAATTTGACATCGGGGTTGTATTTGTCATGGATTTTGTTTGCGATTCTGGTTTTGATGTTACTCAATTAGTTTGTACTTTCGGTAGATTCTGTTTGCAAGATTATATGTGATGGTTTGTCGTATGGTTTGTGGGATGTAATCGTTTTTTGGATGAACGCTTAGTAAGATTAGATGCTAAAAATTGTAGGTGATGATAAGGGTGTTCTTGATGTTATGGATTATAATGAACAAAGAAATGTAAGGGCCTTTTTTTTTGCAATCGTAAGTTGTTGTAACATTCCACGTGCATTCCTAGTAAGAAACATTTGCACGATAAGTAGTTACCGACAAAAAGAGGCAACATTTCTAATGAAATTTATACCATAGAATTCCTGAAATAATTATCTAAAAGTTACATCTTCATTTGTAATGAAATGGAGCAAAATGAAATGCATTCTTAGTGCAACACATACAGAAGAGCAACAAAAAAAAATTACAGCATCAACAACAATAAGTTCTAGCAGCAAGATAAACAGTAAGTCTCACATCGACAGCCGCGACACTACGCAACCGGAGTAACAAAAACCCAACAACTGTACATCGACAGGAGGCACACATCATTTTGTAGGTTGAACGACACTGGATTGTTGGCTTGACTGTGAGCCTAGTGACATTGTGAAGCTTTGATCAGCTCTTGTTCTTTGCGTAGTAGACATCGTACGCTTCCACCACAAAAAACGTAATGAATTAACTTATATGCATCTTTCAATTATGTATACACAAGTAAAGAACAGTGAAATTAGACTCGTACCTGAACTTGTTTAGATCCATCAAGTGGTGTAAAAACACCAACTACACGGATTAGTTGATTTCTTCCCCTCCATTTCCCTCTTTGAACAAATGCTCTGCCACCAGAACCCCTCCCTGAACTTCCACCAGAACCTCCACTGACATTCCCGCTGCCACCAATGACATTCCCCCTGCCACCACCACCTCTTCCTATTCCACCCCTTGACCCTATACCATATATGCTCATCCTTCCACCTCTGCCTAGTAGGCTTGGTTGAGCCGTGGCAGAATGGTGAGCGGTAGATGTCGATGTTGCATCAGTTCTAGGTTGTGCTGGTTGGCCATCATTTCTAGGCCTCCCCCTAGGCATTTTAGGTGCCGGTCCCGGAGGAACGTAAGTAGCCTTTAGTGGGAATTTCCTTTTATTATGACCCTTGACATGACATATCGTACATATCATTTCCATTCCAACCCTACTTAGTTTCCCCGATTTTTTTGGATCCTCGTCTGGATTCTTCCTCTTATTTTTCCTAGGCCTTCCCGGACCTATCTTTATTGGGGCAGGCACTATATCACAATCCACTTTTGGCCAATGTCTTTCTCCCTCACAAGGTAGAACTGACCCTACACAATTATTACATCATTAGTGTCGGTTATTTATAAAGAAAGGGAAAAAAACCATCGAGATACTAACAATGTACACATACTAACCTCCATATGCTTGAAGATACACATCCCTCTTGTAATAAGAGTTCACAAATTCTTCAGCTTCCTTGTTGACGAAGTAAATGCAGGCAACGACATGACAACAGGGCACACAAGTCATAGCCCACTGCCTGCAGGTGCAAGTCATAGCCTCAAGATCGACAACTAACTGATCCAAGTAATAGCTTATATCGAACAAAATGTCACTCGAGGGCATGACTTCACAATTTGCAGCCTTGGTCTTTTCCTTTTCCAGTGTCCCTTGAATCCTCGGGCACAATGCCAATGTTGTTTTCTCCATTGCTTTCCTCTTCATCACAAGCCTTTGCATTAGGGCTGCTATAATATCCTCCATCATATGCAACAAGTGTTTTGTTCTCACATTGATAATGTATCCATTGAACGTCTCGGTCATGTTGTTTATTATTGCATCAGTCTCATTCTACTGTCGAAGAAATCTCTACAGAATACTCGGGGATTGTATGAAGTGAAACCTTCAGCAACTTCTTCACTTATTTCCCTGAGCTTCGATAGAGCATCTTCGTAGTCAGTGTTGTTGTAAGCCTTACACACCTCCAAAAAGCCAACTTCAAGTCATCCCCCTTGAATGATTTATTCCATAATGCATAGATATGCCTTGCACAATGACGATGCTTGGCTTTTAGCAGAACTCTACTAACAACATTCAAGATGGCCTAAAAAACATTAAATAACAAATGAAACAAATATTAAGGCACCTATTAATTAGATTAGTGTACATATACTTAGTTAAGTAATAATTCCATATAGTGTGCACATGAATTATAGAAGGAATTAATGCATAATGTGATTACTAAATAAAGGAAGTAAATAAAGTTAGTAATGAAGTAACTTACATGATGCTCAACAGACAAGATAACAATTCCATCACCATCTCCTAGTTGCAAGCAACTCTGCAAATGCACAAAGAACCAGCCCAAAGACATGTTGTTTTCACCCTCTACAACCGCCCACGCAATCGGGAACATCTGCTCATTCCCATCTCTACCAACAGCACACAACAATTGTCCACCCAATTTTTTTTTCAGGAAACAAGCATCCACACAAATCACTTTCCTACAGCTCTGCATCCAACCCATTGACAACCCCTCGAAGCATGTAAAAAGTCTCTGGAAACTAGGTGGCTGATCTTGTATGCGCACATCAGTTACCACATCGAACACACTCCCAAAGGCTGTTATCTTTCAAAGCCTTTAAGTAAGGAAAAATCTTCTTATAATGTTCATGCATACTTCCATGTAGCAACTTATGTGCAGCATATTATTCACCTTATAAGCAAAATCCCTTTTCACAACAACCCTATAGGCTCTTCTAATTGTTTCCTTAATCTTTTTAGCTGGCCAATGAGGCCTAGGCTTAAAAACATCCAAGAATTCATTTGCAAGCCAACTCGTTTTCAATTGCCTGTTCTTAGTCATGTTCCTCGAACAAGTGTGCAAGTCTTTCACTGTCCTAACAACCAAAGTGGCCCTTCTTGTGTCCCAAGCAACATAAAGATAAAAAGGAAACCCCTATATGCACTTAATTCCTATATGTTTTTGTCTATTCCTCTTACTCAGAGTAACACTCATATTCCTCCCCTGAAGTATTGCATATATTGCAACAACAGATTTAAGTTCACTACTATTTGGATACCTTTGACCAACTTCCCATTTAAATGTAGTGAAATCTATGTTAGGACCCACAAGCACTCTAGACCTTCTCCTAACTCCCTCACATTCATCCTCACTTTCAGGATGAGATAGATGCTCATCTCCACTCTCTTCATAGTCACTGACATGCTCACTACTCCTTATCAACCCTAACTGCTTCTGTTTGTTTTACAGAAGATAGCTTACCCTGTACAACCTCTCTTTAAAGTTGCTCAGCTATATCATGTAGCTTGGTGTTTCATTTCCTCACCTTATCCCTAACTTCCCTGTACTCCTCATCACTGTTATTTGAGTTTAAAACCTCATCCTCATAAGCTTATTCACCAAACTCTAAAAAAACCTCATTCTCCAACTCTTGATCTTCCTCTCCCCCTCCGTGATCCTCCTCTCCATCACCTACAACTTCATCCCCAACTTCCTGATCTCCCTCTTTCTCTTTAGGTGGATGATATAAAGGGTCACTTAAATTTGTATCATCACCTGACAGATCTGAGCAGGGGTCTGCAGTTTCAACTTCAGTGGGAATGGAAGGAAGGGACTGTGTTTTTTGGTTTCCAGTTTGCTTCACTGATGTACTTCGGTTGTGATAATCTTGGGTTGAAAAGGATGGGGATTTTTCGAAGAGAGAGAGAGAAGAAGATGAACAGGGTGGGTTTGGGAGGGAAAGTAACTTATGTGGTCAACTTAGTAAAACTTTTACCTAGTCATCCGGTTTTAGGTAATTTGTCGTGTTAAAAATGTGGTATTATGGTTGCATTATTCCAGAATAATGTTTAGGTTGCATTATTACTTCCGAATGGCCAAAAGGTCGCATTATTTTAGGACATTTTTCCTTTTGTGAACACTTAGAACTAATTTAAAGGATCGAAACTTAATTGACAAGTAATAAATCAATAAGATTGATGATCTAACAATAAGTATCGATCAACTAGAACTCACGTAGTTTCAATTGATGTGGAGGCTCCATATCTTACAAGATCTAAAACCCTTTATTGAAAGTCCATGTAGTAAAAAACTATATCGAATTCTAGTTTGTGAAGAGAACACACTTCTCTCTTTATTTGTGTTTCATGAAGAAGAAAACAAGAACAATTTCTTTTTCTCGCTTTTTCCTCCTTGGCCAATTTTTGTAGAGAGTGAGAGTGAAAACTCTTCTCTCCCTTTCCCTCTTAATAGACGACTAAGGGATCAAATTAGGGTTAGTTATTTTCTCATAAATTTTTCCTTAATAAAAGATATATATTGAGTATCTAATATTGGAAAAAGATTAAGTAATAACTATCCCATAATTATCACCTAAATCATCGCCCATCTAACTTGTACTATATAAGTTATGGTCGTTCCAATTCATAAATAATTGTAATTGTCACTAACTTGTGTGACCCAATAGGATGAGCTCAATTTACTAGTAATTGTATTATTTAATTACAGATTCCAATTGGTCTCTAGCAAGACATTAAAATCACATAAAATTGAACTGATTAATTTCTCAAAAATAAGTTGAACACTGTTAGGACATTTTCAACAGGTCGCTCCACTGCATTTTCGCATAACTCCGTGTCGTCTTTTACGGCTTTGCCCTTAATACTTTTGGGGTATTTTAGCCCGTTTTTGTAATGATCTAAAACTTACTTTATTTTTATAATATTATTAGCTTAATCAGAGAGATTCTAGAGTGAGAAGTTGCATTTCTAGTGAGAGAAAGTGGATCTAGTTTGTGAATGTTGAGGATTGAAACTCTATCAATAGAGGTTTTTGATTGATTTTCATCTTAATTTAAGTATTACTTCTTATTCTTTTCTTTATTTGTAATAACCCTGTTTTAAGAACATCTTTGTTAATTATTAATTATAATATTAGCTTAATTAATTTCTGAAAACCTTGTCTTTTAAATGAAAACTTGTATTTGATTTTATTATCATTATTAAGAAGTTGTGCTATATTTATAGACGTAATTATATTAAATTATTTTAATGTAATTAATTTTAATAGTATTGAGTTTTATATTAATATAAGAAATGGGTTGGAGCTATTAGTTGATGAGATTTATATTTTAAAGAGATAGATTAATTTCATTTATGTTTTTGTATACTAAATATATTAGAGGGTGGTTCTTTATTTGATTAGAGTAGATTCAGAAAAAGGAAAATTTAGAATAAAAGAAGGAGAGGCATGGCAATTGATGAAATAAGGTGAGTATTGGTTAGGAAGCTTGAGAGCAAAAGGGAGGTTACGTGGCATTAATTTAAATAAGGTAGGGGAATGACTCATCAAATAAATTAGAAAAAAAAAACAAAAGGGGAAGGGGGCTGGTTTCACGCTGAAACCAGAAGAGAAGGAAAGAGAGTAAGAGAGAGAAGAGAAGAACATAAGAAGAGAGGGAAAGAGCTTGGTGGAGGAGGAGAGCAGGAGGTGCAGCTTCGGTGGGAACGACACCCTGGCGAAGGAAGGAGGAGGAGGGAGATAACAGCGCAAGACAGGGAAGGACAGCTTGAGTCCGTGCCACCGTGTTCAGGCCGTTTTTGGCCAAGTTTCCAGAGAATAGAGAGGGAAATAGGTAGAGCAAGTTCCAAAATACCAAATCATTTTACCTATTGCAGAGAATTTGCTCAAATTAAAGGGTTTTCTTGAGATGGGTGAAGGAGCGCGCCTGAGGAGGGCCGCGCGGGTCACTGATGACCACCACCATTGTCTAACCATCACACCACCGCCACCCATGTTTATCTAGAAACCCTAACTGAGGTTGTAAACACTTTCACATGAAATTTCTTGATTTACTTAATTGGATTTATATAATTTCCCTTGTTAGATTTCCCGAATTATTTATGAAAAAGCCACCAAAGCATGTTTTACTAGTTTTGCGAGTTTAGTACTCAGCTCATTGCTGATGTGAGTCAAATGTTTTATTTTCTCACTTCAGTGGCCTATCACTTGGGTGGGTGGCAGCGCTGTATTAGTTTCAGGTGGATGCCGTTAAGTTTTGGTTATCGAATTGGGAGCTTTGATGTAGGAATTCTTGTTGAACTATCCTTATATTATTGAGGCGAGGATGATCGACTTTGTAACAAAAGAATATTTAGTTATGTTGTAAATAGTTTAAAATAGTAGTTATAAAGTAGAAGCTGGGAATAGTTGCTGGAAATATGTTAAAATGATATACAAGTTCATATCTCGGACGCGAGTCCTAAGTTAAATTTTAGGAGGTTCGCATTTTAAACGGAACTTTGCCGAATTGTATATAGACTTGTATTATTTAATTCATACCATTTAGATTATTTAGATAAGTTCATTTAGTGTTAATGGTTTATAGCTCAAAGTTTTTAAAAGTTCAGGTTTTTAGGTTTCCATTCTCTTCGTTTTAGGATGATGAGTGTGATGGTAATAGTCTGGATTAAGTTTTTCATGTGTTTAGCTCTAATTAAGTTGGTCGGTGAATATGGGCTGCGGCAAATGTTATCAGAGCTGGATTATTTTTAGGTACGCTCGGATCTTCATATTCGAGCGTAAGATTTAAGTATGTTTAAAAATGAGTCTAGGATAAAAAGAACCAAGCCGTTGAAAGTAGTGCGCCTTTTAGGTATGATGTGTTTCTCATTGAGCATTATGTGGAATTTATATGTATTTTATTTTATAATATGTGATTCTACGTGCTTACATGAACCGATAATATCCTTAGGAATTTGTAATCAGAGTGCGCAGTGGAAGCGGGAGTTTTGAGGAAAAATCTCATTTTTAGGGGAGAAGAGTGTAATAGCCTTGATTTGGCCTAGACTTGTGATCCATATTAGATTACCATGATTAGCATTATAGATTATTTATACTATTATTATTGTAATTTATTACCTTTTTGTTGGATTTAAAAGAGAGGGTTTTCTTTTGATTAAATTTACAAAGTAGTTCTAATTTTATAAATGGTTTCGTGATTAAGATGATTCACTTTAACGTTATATTGAAAAGTTCGGTTTAGCTTGAAATTATCTATTATGGTTTTCAAACGAGATCCTTGGAATGGAATGACATACGCTAACGAGGTTACCCTTTTGATGTTTTAGCTCCTCGATGAACCTAGGCATGGGTAGCCGATACACAAAAATGTTAATGAATGGAGGATGAACTTTTGATTGTGAATTTCTGAGATCTTGGATTTCCTTAAATTAAATCAAATAACATTATAATATTTCGTTATTGATTTTGATAAGCCTTTTTATATTCAAATCTTATGGTTTTAAGTTTCAAGGACAAAACTTTTTGTAAGGGTGGTAGAGTGCGATGGCCCTGTTTTAAGAGCAGCTTTGTTAATTATTAATTATAATATTAGCTTAATTAGTTTCTGCAACCTTTGTGTTTTATTTGAAAACTTGTATTTGATTTTATTATTATTATTAAGAAGTTGTGCTATATTTATTGACGTTATTATTAAATTATTTTAATGGAATTACTTGTAATAATATTGAATTTTATATATATTCATATAAGAAATAGGGTTGCAGCTATTATTTGATGAGATTTATATTTTGAAGAGATTAATTAATTATATTTATGTTTGTTTATAATAAATATATTAGAGAATGGTGTTTTATTTGATAAGGGTAGATTACAATAAAAGGAAAATTTAGAATAAAAGAAGGAGAGACGTGGCAATAGAAGAAATAAGGTGAGTATTGGTTATGAAGCTTGAGAGCAAAAGGGAGGATATGTGGAATTAATTTGAATAAGGTAGGGGAGTGACTCATCAAATAAATTAGAAAAAGAGCAAAAGGGGAAGGGGGATGGTTTCACGCTGAAACCAGAAGAGAAGGAAAAAGAGCAGGAGACGGAAGAGGAGCAGCTCCGGTAGGAACGACGGCTAGGCAAAGGAAGGGGGATGAGGGAGATAACAGCGCGAGAGAGGGAAGGAGAGCGTGAGTTTGCGCCACCGCGTTCAGACCATTTCTGGCCAATTTTCCTACCAATAGAGAGGGATATAGGTAGAGCAAGTTCCAAAACACCAAATCCCTTTACCTATTTAAGAGAATTTTCTCAAAAGTAGGGGGTTTTCTTGAGATGGGTGAAGGAGTGCGCCTGAGGAGGGTCGCGCGAGTCACTAGCGACCAACATCACAGTCCAACCACCACACCACCGCCACCCATGTTTATCTAGAAACCCTAACTGAGTTACTAAACATTTTCACATGAAATTTCCTGATTTACCTAATTGGATTTATATAATTTCAAACTTTTATTAATTTTGCTTCCTCGTGGATTCGACCGTTTCTTATCTTATATTGGTTAAATTAGGTTACTAATTTGGCTCGTGCAACGACCGTGTCAAGTTTTGGTGTTGTTGCCGGGGAAATAATGAATTACATTGAACTAGATTTCGATTTTCTAACCCCATGCTTAGATATGGTTTTATGAAATTCTTTCTCTTTATATTGATGAAATTATTTCCCCCTATATTGATGAAATTCTTGTTATTTCTAACCCCATGCTTAGATATGGTTTTGTAAGCAATTGCATCTTGAGACACATTTTCAAGAATGACTAGTTTCTCAATCCTCAATTCGAGAACGAGTCATTTTGTAGGTATTTCACTAGGGTGCAAGATTCTTTTCCAATCAACTATATGTGTGAGCTATGAGATATATGTGAAATAATCTATGCCGGGTTGAATGACTTTACTCTATGCGTGATTGAGGATATGCATCAAGGAGAATTCAAGATCTTTCTTTGAATGATGTTTAGGATTACTATATTTGGCTAGCTCAAGACATGTATGCGTGGGACATGGGCACGAATCCTAGGCAAGTTCAACCAAACCAAGGTATACCTCCTCCTCATTCTCCTAGTTGTGATGAAATGCATTCAATGCATCGTGATTCTTATCTATCTAAAGATTGTATGAATCACAACGATGTGTCTCTTACTGGCAATTTCAATTCTCACATGCCTTATCATGATACTCCTCCTCCTTCTTTGTTACAAGTCAAGAAGTAAAGTCAACCATTGGAGATGGACCTATTTGCTTGGTTCTTGAAGCCTTTGGATTCAAGCTCAATTCCAATGCTTCCTTTGTGTCCATGATTGCTTGGAATGATAATCCTAGTTGTGAAGACTAATATGGGGCGTCCATATTTAGTTACTTGGAGTCTAATAAGAGTCCTAGTTGAGTTGTAACCCCTTTTAGATAATATTTGATTAGCTAAGGAATAAGGAAGAGATAGGCGTGTGAATAAGATAGAAAGGGCCGAAATCCCTATCATATCTTATTAGATTAACTTCCTTATCTTTATCTTTATCTTTAGCTTTTCCTAAATTTTAGGGATTAGATTTAAATCCTTTCTAGATAGAGTTTTGGTTTACTAATCATACTAGAAGTAGTCTAGTATATATAGGCGCCTATTTTTCAAGAAAGAAGTAAGTTTGATTAAGTTAAAATGTTCGAGTGAATTTAGTTGTTTTATGCAATTACTTTCGGCCATTTAATAATTTTCAGGAGTGATTATTATTGAGTGTTAATCTACATAATTCCAGGTAATGGTTTAAGGGAGATTAAGAGTTAATTAAATCTTTGAGGAGTGTTTGATTTAATTATTATATCCACAAATACATAAAAATTTTGTACTTGTTCTTGTTTTAGAGATCCTTTGCTTTGGAGTTCTTGGATGCTACTTCTCATTGGAGTAGCATTCATATCAATTGGTATCCGATTTTTCCAGGAGGGTGAGGAAAGAAAGTGTCTAACTTTCTTGGTAAGTATTCTAAACTAGTTCACTCTAGTTATTGATCCTTGATTGGGCTTGTGTGGTTCTTAGCTACCATTCTTTTTGTTGGTGTGTGATTTGTGTGTTTGGCGTGGCATATTTGTTTGTTTTTAAGCTTTAATCATGTCTAGTGTGGAAAAACTTGAGAAAATGATGCATGCTTTGCTTGTTGCCACTGAGGAGGACCGAGCTAGGCCTAGGAGGTTAGAGACCGCCCATATCGCTCTAGTTGATGTCGTTAAAAGGAAAACTGACCCTAATCATGTTGACTATAAATCTGATCATGATGTTGTACAAAATGTTAAATCCACTTATGATAATGATAGGGGAATTAAGTTGGATGATTTTACAGGTGATGCTAATCCTGAAGATTTGCTTGAATGAATTCGACAACTTGAAAAGATTTGTGAATATAGGGGTTTTGATGATGAAAAGAAATATAAAATTGCCACCAGTAGACTAATTAAGTATGCTGGAATTTGGTTAGAGAGTCTAAAGTCAAAATGGGCAAAACTTGGGAAACCTTAGCTTAAAAGTTGGGAAAAGTTTAAAAAGAAATTAAAAGAAAGATTTAGTCCAAGTGATTTTATTCAAAGGCAATATATGAGAAAGCGTGATTTAACTCAAGATTCTATGAATGTTCATGACTATACTTTGGAGTTTGATAGATTGTGCTTGGTTTGTGGTAATGAGGAAGTTGAACAAGAAAAGATTGCTAGATTTATTGAAGGTCTTCATAAATCTTGCTAGAAAGTTTGATATTGCCAATTATAGTACTTTTGATGATGTGTGACAATTGGTTTTAAAATTTGAATGTCTTGAACTTGAGGAAAAGAAAGCCTATGGGGGAAAAGCGCCACTTTTAAAAACCCTAATCCTATTTACCCTTCTTCTTCTAAGACCTTTGAAAAGAGAGAATTTCCTTCTAAGGGGGATCACTAGGGGGAACGCCCTAAATGGTTATTTCGAGGAAAAAGTTTGATGATACTAGAAAGTATTTAGTGTCAAGGGAGGGGTCATATTTCTGCAAAATGTCCTACTAGAAAAGCCCTCACTATAAAACAATACACGACCTTGGAGGAGGAAGAGAGAACTTATGATTATGTGGTGGAAAGTGACCATGAAAGTGATGAGAATGGGGATGAGGATTCCTATCCTGAAGATGACACTAGAATGATTGGAGTTATTAGGAGAACCTTGCATGTTAATCACTCTCCTAATCATAAGCAAAGAGAGTACTTGTTTTATACTAGATGTAGAATTGGTGAGTTTTCTTACAATGTTATTATTAGTGGTTCTTGATCTAATGTGGTGGCGTCTCATGTGGTCTCTAAGTTGAATTTGTTGGTTAGAGATCATCCTTGTCCTTACAAGTTGAGTTGGTTGGACGATAAGACTGGTTTGACTGTTAAAAAGCAAGCTGTTGTTTCTTTTTCTATTAGAAACTATAAAAATGAGTTGTGGGGTGATGTTATTCCTATGAGTGCTTGTCATATTCTTCTTGGAAGTACTATTGCGCCAAAGAGGGTTGAAAGCAAGCAAAGTTTGTTCCTTTCAGCCAAAGAATTCGAGAAAGAGGTCGAAATAGAGGGTCATGGTTATGCTTTGTTTGTGAAATTTACTTTAACTAATGATGTTTCTATGAAAGATCCTAACCTTAAATCTTTGTTGGAAGAGTTTAAGGATGTTTTTCCCGAAGAATTGCCTCAAGGGTTACCACCTTTGAGAGGAATTGAGCATGCTATTGATCTCGTGCCAGGCGCACCTTTGCCAAACAAACTAACCTATAGATGTGATCCCGTGGCTTCTAAGGAGCTACAAAGGCAAATTGAAGAGTTGATTGATCGAGGCTATGTGAGAGAAAGCATGAGTCCATGCGCCGTTCCTGACCTTCTTGTTCCTAAGAAGGATGGTACATGGAGGATGTGCATTGATAGTAGAGCCGTCAACAACATCACAATAAAGTATCGATTTCCTATGCCAAGATTGGAAGACATGCTTGATGAATTACATGGAGCCTTGGTGTTTTCGAAGATTGATCTAAGAAGTGGATATCACCAAATGAGAATTCGAGAAGGATATGAATGGAACACAGCTTTGAAGACCAAACAAGGTCTATATGAGTGGATGGTGATGCTCTTTGGTCTTTGCAATGCTCTAGTCTTTTATGAGACTTATAAATGAGGTACTACGTCCCTTTCTGAATAAGTTCATTGTTGTCTATTTAGATGATATCCTTGTGTATAGTACTAGTATTGATTCTCATTTAGCTCATTTAAGACTTTTATTTGAAAAACTGAGAGAACAAAAATTGTATGGAAATATGGAAAAGTGTGACTTTCTTATACCTAGTATCGCTTTTCTTGACTATATTGTATCTAGGGATGGAGTACATGTTGATACAGAGAAAGTCAGAGCTATTTCCTCATGGTTGGCGCCAACTAATGCTCATGAATGTCGAAGCTTCCACGGCTTGGCTTCCTTTTTATAGGAGGTTCATTCAAAATTTCTCAACAGTTATGCCTCCAATCACTGAATTGATGAACAAGGGAGAGTTTTCTTGGAACTCTCATGCTCAAAGGGCGTTTGATGAAGTAAACAAGCTACTTTGCCATGCTCCTATTCTTGCCTTGCCAGATTTCAACAAATTGTTCGAGGTACAGTGTGATGCTAGTGGAATTGGAGTTGGAGCAATTTTGATTCAAGAGAAGAGGCCTATTGATTATTTTAGTGAGAAATTGAGTGGTGCTAAACTCAATTACTCCAACTATGATCGAGAATTCTTCGCTATTGTAAGGGCCTTAGATCATTGGTCCCATTACTTGAGGCCCAAGCCTTTCATACGCCATTCAGATCATGAAGCACTCAAACACATCCATGGACAACAAAAACTCAATCATAGGCACGCCAAGTGGGTTGAATTCCTACAATTTTTTTCTTTTTCTTCTAAGTAGAAAGAAGGAAAGAGCAATGTTGTTGCTGACGCTCTTTCTAGGCGATCGTATCTCTTAACCATGGTTGATTCTCGAATTTTAGGGTTTGATCATTTAAAAGAATTGTATGTGAATGATGATGACTTTAGTAGCTCTTTTAAAAACCCTAATGGCTTGTATGTAGTTCAAGAGGGATTTCTGTTTAAGGGGAATAAGCTATGTATTCCTAAGAGTGGCGTGAGGGAGTTGCTTGTGAGAGAAGCCCATAATGGTGGAGTGGCTGGTCATTTTGGCATTCAAAAGACCTTAGATACTTTGAATGAGAGCTTTTATAGGCCTAGCATGGTGAAAGATGTTCATATGGTGGTTAGTAGGTGCGCTACTTATTAAAAGGTTAAGAGTACCTTTCATAAAGGCTTATATACTCCATTGCCAGTCCCTAATTCTCCTTGGGATAGTGTCAGTATGGATTTCATTGTAGGATTACCTCGAACTCAAAGGGGAAAGGATGCTATCATGGTTGTGGTAGATCGTTTCTCTAAGATGGCTCACTTTGTTCCTATGCATAAAACTGATGATGCTTTGCATGTGGCGGATTTGTACTTTAGGGAGATCATTCATTTGCATGGTATCCTTAGAAGTATTGTTAGTGATCGTGATTGTAAGTTCCTTAGTCACTTTTGGAGGAGCTTGTGGAAGATGGTGGGAACTAAGTTACTCTTCAGTACTAGTCATCATCCTTAAATAGATGGCCAAACTGAAGTAACTAATCGAACCCTTGGATCTCTATTCCGTGGCTTGGTGAGCAAGACACAAAGGATTGGGATTTGAAGCTAGCACATGCTGAATTTGCTTACAATCGAGCTCATTCAACTACAACTTCTCAATCTCCATTTGAAGTGGTCTATGGTATCATTCCTTTTCTTCCTATTGATTTTATTGTGCTAACCAATTCTGAAATTCATGTGGATGCAAAGAAAAGGTTCGACACTTTCAAGAAGACATGTGAGCAAGTCAAAGCTAGAATTGAGAAGATGAATGCTCAATACAAGGAGAGAGCAAACAAACATAGGAGGCAGCTGACACGGTCGTTGCACGTGCCAAATATATATACCTATCTTAGCCAATATAGGGTAAGAAAGGGTCGATTCCACAAGGAAGCAAAGATTAGCAAGGTTTGAAAGCGATTAAGCGAGCTAAGCCTATTTTTAGTGATTTTCAAGATTAATTGATTAACTAAGAAAATAAGAACTAATTAGCTAACAATTAAACTAAATGATTTGGAATTAAACTAAATGATTTGGGTTTAACAAATATAAGAAGACACTAGGGATAGGGGAATCACTAGTTAACCAATTGCTAACCTATTCGCCAAGCCAAGGGGATTTATTAGGATCAACCAAGGGACTAAGTCGCTCATATGTTTCCTAATTACTCTCTCGAGCTAATTTGGAGGACTTAATCAACCAATTTTACCTATTCTCATGGTAAAATCAATCGATCAAGTATTTCCACAACTCGTAGCGATTCGATTAAGGTCCTAGGAAGCCTAACACCTATTCTCATGGTGAAGTCAACCTATTGACTAACCTAAGGTCCAACAAAAGCTTCATCTCTCAATCCTTCACTTTTGATCCCCTAATCTAATTCAATTGATGATCAAGCAATTAAACAAGCTATTAAATAGGTTAGTCAACCCAATTTCTCCTAAAACTAACCCCCTAGCTTGACTTTGGAGGTCAACTCATGATCTACCTAGTTCATCACCTTCCCCTTGCCTAGAAATTACTCTAAAGCCATTAAAGAAGCAAAATAAAAAGCTTGGGCTAACAATTGAAGATCAACAATGGTGGAAAACATTATAATGAGCTAAACATCAACTAACCAACACTAATCAAGGCTAAAACAAAATAAAGCAAGTAAATAAGCAAATAAAGCAAAGAGATAGAACAAATGCTCTAAATAGATGAACAATAAATGGAAAACTCCATAGAAATACCTTCAAAAGCTTCAAAAATGGTTTCAAGATCTACTTTATCTCTCTAAAATTACTTCTCTCTCTAAAGTTTCTCTCTCTAATTAAGCTAATAATGATTCTGTAATTAAAAACATATTCTAAGATTATTACAAAATTAGATTTATACCCCGTAGAAATAAGGGCAAAAACGGAAAAGACGAAATAAAACTACGGAGCCTGGGCAATGGAGCGCCCGCTCCTCACAACATGGAGCGCCCGCTCTTGCATCTCTCCTGGGTCGCTCCAACTCACTGATCCTCTGTCTTCATTTCTTGACCCCTGGAGCGCCCGCTCCTTATCCTTAGGAGCGCCCGCTCCCCTGTTATAAGCCTCTTCTTTGCTTTATAACCTTCAAAATTCTCAAGGCAAATGTTAGATGGGGAAGGGGGTATGCACATGAATATGCAACAACTTATATATACATCCTAACTATATGCAAATGAGCTAATCTA
Organism: Patellifolia procumbens; assembly: GCA_947645195.1. Lineage (NCBI taxonomy): Eukaryota > Viridiplantae > Streptophyta > Magnoliopsida > Caryophyllales > Amaranthaceae > Patellifolia > Patellifolia procumbens. The sequence continues at coordinate 5,180,309 of CANSGD010000406.1, forward strand.
GATGCTAAACACAAGATAATAAGAAATGATGGAAAAGGGAAGGAAAAGGAAGTTAAATGAACTAAAATGCATCTAAATGCCCTAAAACTACATGTAAATAAGTGAACCTAAAGTCCACTTATCAAATTCCCCCAAGCTTGCCCATTGCTTGTCCTCAAGCAATTAACAATCTCAAGGAAACCTATGCAATAAAAACTAAGAAAGGCATCACGAAATCAAGGTCCTCGTCCTAATAGAGGTGTCAAGGCAATGGGAGAACTCGACCAACTTTCAAAGCTCATAGCCGTCTTTCCTTATCCACAAGTTAGGGGTCAAAGGAGTGGTCTAAGCTAGTGCGCAAAGAAAATGATCGTCCTAAAGGTCCCTCAACTATCACACAAGCCCTCATTGATCCTAAGTGAAACCTTTCCCTACAAAATGGAAAAACTCGCTCAACCTAGTACCAATCATGCCCCACAAGCTCACAAGATCCCCCAAGCTAGCATATTTATTCACTAGTTAACTTCTTTTTTTGATTGCAAGGGCCGTAGACTACCTCCTCACGCGGTCTACCTCTCACTCGATAGTCATGTTTCTGAGGCACGGTACCGAGCACTCGGTATGAAACGCGATAAGAGGGTAAGGTAGCTCATACCTAAGGCATTGGAGCATCTCTAGGGGCCAAAGCATGAATTTTTTATAAATATATGCTACTAGCCTTGTGGCTCTTATGCACCACTTATTCGATCCAATAGGCCAAAAAGGGCTCTTTTTCTTTTCATTTTTTCATTTTTATGTGTTTTTGTTTTATTTTGTTTTCTCTCTTCTTTTTTTTTAGGCTACTAGCCTTACACTTCATTGGGCTAGAAGGGTTCTCAAGGTAGCTAAAGGGCTTATCCAAGGTCAAGGGAGAGAGTAAAGGCTTTTATAGGGAAATAGAGACACTAATTCACGCTAAAGGCGAGTCTCGGACAATCGAGGAGTCTATTCGTACCAAGACCTAGGCATCCAAGCTTAAAGCACCGCTAATACTCCTAACGAGCACATAAGACACTCAAGCTAATTCACCCCTACTCAAAAGCCAAGTTCCCAACCTCTAACCTCTAAGATCGTCATATAGAGTCATTCCTTGACTAAGTGATGCAAAATCTTTTTGCTATTTTTGAAAAAATTTCTTATTACCCTATATGCAACCTAAATGCAACCTAAAAGGAAAATAAACAAACTAAAATGCCCTCTCCCCCAAGCTTAAATGAAGTGTTGTCCTCAATGCTTCAAACAAGTCAAAAAGGCAAGGGGAAGGGGGGGAGGAAAGGAAAATAGAAAGAAAGGAAAAAGGGGGGCAGAAAAGAAATGAAAATAGAAAGAAAAATAAGAAATAAAAAGGAAAAACCTATATACAAAGAGGAATTGTGGTGTCTAGTAAATAACACCTCAACGATCGCAATGACTTGTCATATGCAACCGCACACAATTCCGAAAAGACCAAATAGGCAATAGCAAGAAGCCAAGCATCCACAAAGTAATACATTACTATATGCCTAAATGGGGAGAAAAGCAAAAAGGTGGGGGGGATGAAAACAAAAATCAAGAAAATAAGAAGAATCAAAACCAAAATAAAAAGAAGAAAAAGATAATGAAGAAAAACTATCACTAATATACACCTTTGCTCTCATGGAGTCAACAAGAACATCCGGAGGGTCAAGAGAGATGGGAGACTCCTCGAGTGGTTTTGATTTGGGAACAAAAGGAAAAGAAATAGGGAAAGAAGGAATGAGATCAAGCCTCCTCAAAAAATGAATGTGAGGGGGTCGAATAGGAACAACTTCCACACTTAAAACCTCACTCACATCACATAATCTCTCCGCATTGACTCTTTCACATGCTCCCTCAACCTCATATTTCTCTCCTTGTTCATCATTGACATTTCCAACCACAAGCAAAGGCTCTTCTCTCACAAAGGAATCATGGTTATTTGATGATTGAGGTGGGATGGAAGAAAAGTGAAAATTGGAGTCGATAAGGGAAGGAGGGGTAAAAAGGAAATCAAGGGATTCACAAATGTCTTCACAATCCTCACCTTCCTCCTCATGAAATGGATTAAACCAAATTAGGTTTGACTCATCCTCATCATCACTACTCCAAAATCCATGAACATAAGGCACATGAGTCTCCCTAGATGCATTTTCGTTCTCTTCATAGGAAGAATCACCATCATTCTCAATCAAAGATATAGATTCGTAGATATCATTTTCACCCTCCTTTTCCTTTTCATCTCTATTAGACTCTTCATGCTCATCCTCACATCCTTGAGACCGCTCTAGGGCATCTTCCTTCCACCTAGATTCAATAGAGTCATGTCTACTCACCAACTTCTTGATTTGATCAAATAAATCACAATATTTCTCTCCTCCCTTCACATAATACTTGAGCTCCTCAAAACTAGCATCAATAAGATTATCATATTCGACAAGCATTTGAGGAATAAAATCATGCAATTTTGGGCTAGAATCAAGTAGATAAGAGCTTTGGTTATCAACAAGGGGAGAAGCATCATTGTAAGACCCAACATTAAGCACATGACAATACATATCATCACAACTAGAAGAAGGAGGGGGAGTATCATGACTTGGTATGTGAGAAATTGAATTGCTAGCAAAAGAAATTTCATTGTGATTAATAATCATTAGATAAATAAGAATCATAATTCATAGAATGCATTTCATCACAACTAGGATAAAGAGGTGGAGGCATACCTTGGTCCGGTTGAACTAACCTAAGATTCGTGCCCATGTCCCACTCATACGTTTCTTGAGTTAGCCAATTGTAATAATCCCAAGCTTCATTCAAGGAAAGAGCTTGAAATTCTCCATGATGCATATCCTCAACCACGCATCGAGTGAAATCATTAAAACCGGCATAGATTACTTCACAAACCTCCCATAGCTCACAACTATAGTTGATTAGAAGAGAATCTTCCACCCTAGTGTAATACCTCCAAAATGACTCGTTCTCGAATTGAGGAATCGAGAAACTTGCCATTCTTTAAAATGTGCCCCAAGATGCAATTGCTTACAAAACCATAGCTAAGCAAGGGGTTAGCAATAACAAGAATTTCATCATTAGAGGGGGAGGGAAAAAAGAAAAAGAGAAAAGAAGGATAAAGGGTGACTTAGACTCGAAAATCGACATCCAAATCAATGTAATCCGTTGCTTCCCCGGCAACGGCGCCAAAATTTGACACGGTCGTTGCACGTGCCAAATATATATACCTATCTTAGCCAATATAGGGTAAGAAAGGGTCGATTCCACAAGGAAGCAAAGATTAGCAAGGTTTGAAAGCGATTAAGCGAGCTAAGCCTATTTTTTGTGATTTTTAAGATTAATTGATTAACTAAGAAAATAAGAACTAATTAGCTAACAATTAAACTAAATGATTTGGAATTAAACTAAATGATTTGGGTTTAACAAATATAAGAAGACACTAGGGATAGGGGAATCACTAGTTAACCAATTGCTAACCTATTCGCCAAGCCAAGGGGATTTATTAGGATCAACCAAGGGACTAAGTCGCTCATATGTTTCCTAATTACTCTCTCGAGCTAATTTGGAGGACTTAATCAACCAATTTTACCTATTCTCATGGTAAAATCAATCGATCAAGTATTTCCACAACTCGTAGCGATTCGATTAAGGTCCTAGGAAGCCTAACACCTATTCTCATGGTGAAGTCAACCTATTGACTAACCTAAGGTCCAACAAAAGCTTCATCTCTCAATCCTTCACTTTTGATCCCCTACTCTAATTCAATTGATGATCAAGCAATTAAACAAGCTATTAAATAGGTTAGTCAACCCAATTTCTCCTAAAACTAACCCCCTAGCTTGACTTTGGAGGTCAACTCATGATCTACCTAGTTCATCACCTTCCCCTTGCCTAGAAATTACTCTAAAGCCATTAAAGAAGCAAAATAAAAAGCTTGAGCTAAAAAATGAAGATCAACAATGGTGGAAAACATTATAATGAGCTAAACATCAACTAACCAACACTAATCAAGGCTAAAACAAAATAAAGCAAGTAAATAAGCAAATAAAGCAAAGAGATAGAACAAATGCTCTAAATAGATGAACAATAAATGGAAAACTCCATAGAAATACCTTCAAAAGCTTCAAAAATGGTTTCAAGATCTACTTTATCTCTCTAAAATTACTTCTCTCTCTAAAGTTTCTCTCTCTAATTAAGCTAATAATGATTCTGTAATTAAAAAGATATTCTAAGATTATTACAAAATTAGATTTATACCCCGTAGAAATAAGGGCAAAAACAGAAAAGACGAAATAAAACTACGGAGCCTGGGCAATGGAGCGCCCGCTCCTCACAACATGGAGTGCCCGCTCCATGCTTGGAGCGCCCGCTTCTGCATCGCTCCTGGGTCGCTCCAACTCACTGATTCTCTGTCTTCATTTCTTGACCCTGGAGCGCCCGCTCCTTATCCTTTGGAGCGCCCGCTCCCCTGTTATAAGCCTCTTCTTTGCTTTATAACCTTCAAAATTCTCAAGGCAAATGTTAGATGGGGAGGGGGGTATGCACATGCATATGTAACAACCTATATATACATCCTAACTATATGCAAATGAGCTAATCTAGATGCTAAACACAAGATAATAAGAAATGATGAAAAAGGGAAGGAAAAGGAAGTTAAATGACCTAAAATGCATCTAAATGCCCTAAAACTACATGCAAATAAGTGAACCTAAGTCCACTTATCAGCAGCCTAAGTTCAAGATTGGCTATCTAGTTTGGATCCATTTGAGGAAAGAGAGGTTTCCAAGCAAGAGGAAGAATAAGCTCATGCATAGGGATGATGGTCCATTTGAGGTTCTTGAGGTGATTGGTGATAGTGCTTACAAGATTGACGTTCCAAGTGATTATGGAGGTGTGAGTGCCACATTCAATGTTGGAGATCTTAGTCCTTAATATGATGATGCAAATTTGAGGACAAATTCTTTTGAACAGGGGGAGAATGATACAAGTCAAGAAGTAAAGTCAACCCTTGGAGATGAACCTATTTGCTTGGTTCTTGAAGCCTTTGGATTCAAGCTCAATTCGAATGCTTCCTTTGTGTCCATGATTGCTTGGTTTGATAATCCTAGTTGTGAAGACTAATATGGGGCGTCCATATTTAGTTACTTGGAGTCTTTTAAGAGTCTTTTGTCATGTTATTTTAGACTTTTAATTAATGTTTTATTTTATGTTCATATGGCCGAAAATATGGTTGGAAATTCGGTTATATGAAGAGTCCTAGTTGAGTTGTAATCCCTTTTAGATAAGATTTGATTAGCTAAGGCCTAAGGGATAAGGAAGCGATAGGTGTGTGAATAAGATAGAAAGGGCCGAAATCCCTATCATATCTTATTAGATTATCTTCCTTATCTCTATCTTTATCTTTATCTTTTCCTAAATTCTAGGGATTAGATTTAAATGCTTTCTAGATAGAGTTTTGGTTTCCTAAACATACTAGAAGTAGTCTAGTATACATAGGCGCCTATTTTTCAATAAAGAAGTAAGTTTGATCCAGTTAAAATTTTCGAGTGAATTAAGTTGTTTTATGCAATTACTTTCGGCCATTTAATAATTTTCAGGAGTGATTATTATTGAGTGTTAATCTACTTAATTCCAGGTAATGGTTTAAGGGAGATTAAGATTTAATTAAATCTTTCAGGAGCATTTGATTTAATTATCATATCCACAAATACATAAAAATTTCGAACTTGTTCTTGTTTTAGATAACCTTTGCTTTGGAGTTCTTGGATGCCACTTCTCATTGGAGTAGCATTCATATCATTCTTCTAGTTGTGATGTTGTGCATTCTAATGTGCTCCAAAATGAGTCCTTCTCTTGATTGCATGCATTACAAAAATGATTTGCATACTCCTAATGTTGGGGCTCATAATGATGCATCTTCCTTTTGTCGATAGTCAAATCTCTTCTCTATATGATTCCAAACCAAAGTTGAACTATTTTGTTCCCCAAATGCTTGATGAATATGACAAGTTTATTGAATCTATTTTTGAGGAGCTCAAGTATTTTGAGAAGGGAGGAGAGCGATATTGTGAGTTATTTGCTTAAATTAAGAAGTTGGTGGAGAGACGCGACTCTTTTGAATCTAAGTGGAAGGAAGATGCCCTAGAGTCGTCTCAAGGATATGAGAATGAGATTTTTTTTTGTTTTTGGTAAGTGGGTAAAATATATAGCACCAAAACATCAAAGTTTTACAACCTATCAACAAGCCTACTAGGCCAAACTTAGAGCAAAAAACTCAAAGACTAATTACAAGTTAAAGCTTTTTAAATTCTGAATCCACTCCTCCTCTACTTGAGTTAGCTTCATAGCAGCAACTCTACTAAGAACTGTAAACTGTAAATCCTTCAACACTCTACTAGGGTGTCTCACCTTGCCATTCCAAAGGGCATTATTCCTCTCTTGCCAAACCAGGTAAACAGCAGCAGCAAGTGCAGCTCTTCCTAGCCTCTTCAAACCTTTGGAAGCTTTATATCTCTTCAGAAGCCATAACCACAGCCTCTTGTAATCTGTTGACATTGTACTAAGCCTCAACCAGTTCTTCACATTGAGCAGAACCTGTGAACTGAAGGTACACTCAAAAAACAAGTGCTGAAGTGTCTCTGGTGCCTGCTCACAGATAGGGCATGTGTCTATCTGGCAAATCAGCAATCTAGCCAACCTAGCTCTAGTCTGTAATCTCTCAATCAGACTGAGCCATAATATGTATCTGTGCTTTAGAATTATAAAGAAATCCCAAACAGAACTGAATACCCTAAGCTTAGGGCCATTAAGAGATAAAATCTTGTACATAGTTGCAATGGAGTAACTTGATTGATTCAACCAAGCATCAGTTTGAAGTTTGCAACTAATGAGCTTTTTAGATTTGCAAATCTACTTCCAAATCCAACTGGAACTACTGGGAGCTATGTAACTCTCCCAACTATCCTGCTTGATGTACACTGCATGAACCCATTTCACCCATAAACTGTCAGCCTTCCTAGCTATATTCCACACTAGCTTCCTTAGAGCTGCCAGATTCCAAGATTGTATGTTCCTTATCCCCAATCCACCACATTGCTTTGGGAAATAAGACCTCTCCCAACTCACAAGTGATGGTCTCAAACTCTCATGAGTACTAGCCCACAAGAAGGACCTACACACAGAAATAATCATATCTATCACACTTTTGGGCAAAATAAAGAACTGTGCCCAATAAGTGTGGATAGAAATCAGAACAGCATTAATAAGCTGCAGCCTCCCTGCATAAGAAATATGCCTTGAACTCCACACTCTAATCCTCATAGTCATCTTCTTAACAAGTTGATCACAATCATGAGCTTTGAGCTTTACTGCACTTATAGGCACCCCAAGATATCTAAAAGGCATATCACCTTTACTAAAACCAGTTGCATCCAAAATTCTTACCAAATCACTCTCCTCCATACCAGTGCTATAAATTGCAGATTTACTCTTATTTGCATTCAACCCTGTGGTGCTAGCAAACAAGTTAAAACCTTGCATCAACATGAAAACAGATCTATAATCACCTTTGCAGAAAAGCATTAGATCATCAGCAAAACAAAGGTGATTGAGTTTTAGGCTAGCACATCTTGTATGAAACTTAAAAGATGCCCTGTTTCCTAACATAGGTCAGCACCCTAGTGAGATATTCCATACACAGCACAAAAAGTAGAGGTGAAATGGGATCTCCCTGCCTCAATCCTCTTTTAGAACTGAAAACACCAGTTGGCATCCATTCAACATGATAGTAAACCTAGGGCTAGTGACACAAGTCATAATAAGACCTCTGAATTTGCAAGGAAACTTCAAAGCATCCAACATTTCATCAATAAACTCCCAGCTGACAGTATCATAAGCTTTTTGTATATCAATCTTCATCATACAGTTAGGAGGGCCTGTCTTCCTATTATACATTCTGATCAGATCTTGACACAACAAGATATTATGAATAATGTTCCTTCCATAAACAAAGGCACCTTGATTGCTAGCAAATATATCAGGCAAAACCATCTTCAGCTTGCTACAAAGTAACTTGGTAATTACTTTATATATAGTAGCACAACAAGATATAGGTCTAAAATAATTAACAGAGCTAGGGCATGTGAGAATGAGATTGAAGAGCCTAATAGTGATGAAAAGGAAAAAGAGGGTAAAAATGATGTTGATAAATCTAGGTCTTTGATTGAGGTTGATGGTGATTCTTCTTACCAAGGAAACGAAAATGCATGTAGGGAGAATCATGTGCCTTATGTTGATGGATTTTGGAGTAGTGATGAAGAAGATGAGCCAAACCTAGGTTGGATGAATACAATTCATGAGGAGGAATATGAGTATTTCAAAGACCTTTGTGAATCCCCTGATTCCCTTTTTGCTTCTCCTTCCCTGATTGACTCCAACGTTGACTCTTCTCCTATCCCACCTCAATCGTTAAATGAGCAACATTCCCTTGTGAGAGATGAGTATTTGCTTGTGGTTGAATACACTAATGATGAACAAGGACAGAAACATGTGTTTGAAGGAGCATTTGATAAAGCTAATGTGGAGAAACTAAGTGAGGTGAATGAGATTTCAAGTGCGGAAATTGTTTCTATTCCACCCCCTCACATCCCTTTTTCGAGGAGGCTTGATCTAATTCCTTCTTTCCCTATTTCTTTTCCTTACATTCCCAACCGCCACCACTTAAGGCGTCTCCCATCTCCCTTGGCCCTTTGGATGCTCTTGTTGACTCCATTGGAGCAAAGGTGTATAGTGATGATAGTTTTTCTTCATTTTCTTATTCTTCTTTTTATTTTTATTTTGATTCTTCTTCTTATTTCCTTGATTTTTCTTTTGATTTTCCTCATATTTTTCATTTCTTCCCATGTAGACATAGAGTTATGTATTACTTTGTGCATGCTTTGCCACTAACTATTGCCTATTTGGTATTTTCGGAATTGCATGCGGTTGCATACGACAAGTCATTGCGATTATTGAAGTGTTATTTACTAGACAACTCAATTCCTCCTTGTAAATAGTTTTCTTCTTTTCCCCCCTTCCCTCTTCTTGCGGTTCTTTCTTTTTATTTTCGTTTCTCCCCTCCCCCATTCCCTTGCCTATTTGACTTGTTTGAAGCATTGAAGACAATACATTTAAGCTTGGGGGATAGGCCATTTAGTTTGTTTATTTCCTTTTCAGGTTTGGATATAGGGTCAAAAGAATTTGTTTTTACAAAAATACTAAAAAAAATTTGGATCACTTAGTCAAGGAATGACTATATATGATGACTTTAGAGGTTTGAGGTTGGGAACTTGGCTTTTGAGTATGGGTGAAGTAGCTTGTCTTATGTGCTTGTTATGAGTATTAGGGTGCTTTAAACTTGGATGCCTAGGTCTTGTTACAAATAGATCCTTTAATTGTACGAGACTTGCCTTTAGCGTGAAAAATTGTCTCTTATTCCCAATAAAAAAGTCTTTACTCTCTCCTTTGACCTTGGATAAGTCCTTTAGTGACCTTGCGAACCCTTCTACCTCAATAAAATGCAAGGCTAACAGCCTTTAAAAAAAAACATTAAAAAATTGGAAAACTGAAAAGAAAAAAAGAGCCCTTTGGCCAATTGGACTAAATAAGTGGTGGATGAGAGCCCAAAAGGCTAGTAGCCTTTCGTTATCAAAAGTTCATGCATTTGGCCCTTAGGTACACTTCAATGCCATCAGTATGGGCTACCTTACCCTCTTATCGCGTCTCACATCGAGTGCTCGGTACCGTGCCTCAGAAACATGACTATTGAGTGAGTGGTGGACCGCGTGAGGAGGTAGTCTAGCGCCTTTGCAACAAAAAAACAGTTAACTAATGAATAAATGAGCTAGCTTAGGGGAATCTTGTGATCTTGTGGGGCACGATTGGTACAAGGTTGAGCGAGTTTTTCCATTTTGTGGGGGAAAATGTTTCATTTGGGAACAACGAGGGCTTGTGTGATAGTTGAGGGACCTCTAGGGAGATCATTTCCTTTGCAGACTAGCTTAGACCACCCCTTGGACCTGTAACTTGTGGATAAGGAAGGATGGTTATAAGCCTTGAAAGATGGTCAGGATTTCCTTACCTTGACACCTCTCATGAGATGAGGACTTGGGCTTTATGATGCTCATTCTATTTCTATTGCATGCATTATTTCCTTGGGATCGTTGATTTCTTGAGGACAAGCAATTGGCAAGCTTGGGAGAATTTGATAAGTGGACTCTAGGCTCACTAATTTGGAATAGTTTGAGGTCATTTAGATGCATATTAGGCCATATAGCTTCCTTTTCTTTCCCTTTTCCATCCTTTTTCATGATTTCATGTTCTAAATTAGTTTTTAGTGCATTTGCATATAGATAGGTGGCATTTAGTTCATTTCATAAGCTTTTGCATCCCCCCTCCCCTTATCTAACTTAGGGAGCGACCACTCTACAGCCCAACTTTTGAAGCAGGAAGCAGTAAGAACGGAGCAAGCTCAGAGCGGGCTCAGGGCGCCCGCTCCATTGTTTTTGGAGCAGGTCGCTCCACTGCATTTTCGTACAGCTCTGTATCGTCTTTTACTGTTATACTCTTAATACTGTTGGGGGTATTTAAGCCCGTTTTTGTAATAATCTAATACTTAATTTTATTTTCAGAATATTATTAGCATAATTAGAGAGATTCTAGAGTGAGAAGTTTCATTTCTAGTGAGAGAAAGTGGATTTAGTTTGTGAATGTTGAGGATTGAAGCTCTATCAATGGAGGTTTTTGATTGATTTTCATCTATATTATAGTATTAAAACTTCTTACCCTTCTCTTTATTGCTTTAATAATTTGTTTTATTTTGATTTAGGATTGATTAGTTGTGATTAGTTGTTGATTAGTTTGGTTAAAATGATTTCTACCATTGCTGATCCACCTTTGTTGCTTCAACCTTTTTATTTCATCTTTTTTATGGCTAGTGAGTTGTTTATTAGATAGGGGAAGGGGATGACCTTGTTGATCATGTGTTAACCATGAAATTCGAGCTTGGGGGTTAGATTTTAGTGAGATTGTGTCGCCTAGCTTATTTCATTGCCATGTTTATTTGCTTGATCACCATTTGAACTTGATTTGGGAATCCGAGGTGAAGGATTGAGAAATGAAGCCTTGGATCTACCTTGGCTAGTCATTAGATTGATTTCACCATGAGAATAGGTGTTTGACTTCCTAGGACCCTATTTGAATCACTATGAGTTGTGGAAATACTTGATTGATTGATTTTACCATGAGAATAGGTAAAATTGGTTGATTAGATCCTCCTAATTAGCTTGAGAAAGTGATTAGGAAATGTTTGAGTGACTTAGTCCCCTAATCGACCCCATTGAATCCCCTTGGCTTGACAGTTATTATATGATTAGCTTGTTTATCCCCTATCCCTAGTGCCTCTTTTATATTGTCTAAATACTATCATTTCGTTTATTCGCTAGTTAATTAGGTCATAATTTCTCAGTCAATCATTAATATCCAAAACACCTCAAAAATAGAATTAGCTCGCTTAATTGCTTTCAAACATTAATTAGTCTTGATTCCTCATGGATTCGACCCTTTCTTATCCTATATTGGTAAAGTTAGGTTACTAATTAGCACATGCAACGACCGTATTAATAACCATGAAAGAGTATGATGTAAGATTTCTAATAATAAATATGTTAAAAATAGTATTCTAGGTAAATTATATGCTATGAATGAAGAAAAAATAGAGATATTTGAAAGTGGAACAAGAAATATAATCAAGAACATGATTTTGAAGGGGAAAGAGTTATGAGAAATTGTACAACAAAGAACAAAATGGAAACCAAAGTGGGAAGGTGAAAAATAATGAAAAATTGGAACATGTGATGCTTCAGCTTCAAGTGGAAATTTGCAAAATAAGAGGCGAGAAGATTCGAACCCATGAGCTACATTTAGGACATAGACATTCCGACCAACCGAGATGCATCAATATATATTTGTATAAAATTTATTAAGTATTCACGATATGCCTGCCCCACCCCAGGGTCGGCCCTGCTCATGAGTAAATGTGCATTTGATCAAATTCATCATGAAACGTGAAGTGGTAGAGGGAGAGGGTTGTTACTCATGAGTGATGATACTAATGACATCTTTCATTAATATATTGTATGATTTTTCGTCTTTTTTGGCGTTTAATTTTTAAATCACTATTGCTAATCTACTCTCTAATATTTATTACTCTTTTTTTTATGTATCTAAATTGTTTCACTATTTAAACTTTTTGGAGATTATAATTATACCCACTATATAATAACTAAAATTTAACAATTATTTGTAAAAGTATGAAAAATATGTACACACTTTACTTAAGAAATTACAATTTAGTTTCTCTCAAATCCTTACATATTAATCTTTCGCACGAGGTACGCCTCACATGCATATATGGCTAGTAATATTTAATCTCAACTCTTCGCCTTCTTTTGAGAAAGAAAATTAGACATTTAATTTTTAATTTAAGTTTTAGATGTAAAAATAGTAAAATTATAATGCTAAAAGTGGTTATAGCATATACTCCTAATGAACATAATTATATAATTTACACTATATCTTACTTGACCTTATTCGATCTTATTTAACCTTATTATACCTTATTCGATCTTATCTCACCTTATTACACCTTATTCGACCTTATTATATCTTATCTTACCATATTAGATGAAACCTTGTTCATCCTTATTTTATTTGACCTTCTTTCACAGTATTTGACTTTATTTTCCATTATTTGACCATATCATAGATTATCTAACCTTATTTTAACTTATCTGGACCAATTTATTTTAATACGGGCTGGAAATAAGTTGGACGAACGTCCCCTAATTAGAACATGTATAATTTACCGTCACTGAATTGAACGTTATTTGTAAAATCGAGTGAATCAAATTAATCCTTATTCGACCATACCTGATATATCATGAAAAGGTTTTATACCATGAAAAATAAATTATTATTTATGTTTATTTAAATTCTTACCTTGATAAATTTTCTTGTTAAATCAATATACGTTATCATCTTAAGGATTGTTTATAGGTTCACGATCCCCTCATTAAAAAGTCAAAATCTATATCAGAAAAAGCTTACGCGTATATTTTTTGCACCGGCCTAAAAATCCTAATTTAGCTAAAATATAAAAAGAATTGTTATCCATCCGACAATCTCCTTGTGACGTTGTCTGGCTAAGGAAGCCTACGCTCTCTTCCTCCTAATTTCACCAAAAAATATCAGTTATTGAGTGAAGCTCCTTTCAACAACGTTGTCTCCCTCTACCCTTCATCTGTGAAAGTGAAGCCCACACAGATTTTCTCAGGCCATCTTTACTGCTTATAGAAGGTAAACTCTCTCCCCACCCCCTTATCTCTATATTTTTGTTTTGACTTTAAACGCTATTTATAGCTTCAAATTGTGTCCTTGATCAATTCACTTGCTTAATTATTCTGATAATTAGTGTTCTAATGTAATTTCAGCATGAATTAATACCCCTTTTTATGAGATATTGTGGATATTTTTGCTTCTTTGATTTCCTTCTACCAATTTGTTGGGTTGTCTTGAGGTGAAATTGTGCTGGCAATTCAATTAGGTGACAGAGTTACAACAAAAAGCTACTATTCATTGTTGAAATTTCATTGTGGATATTACCCTTACTTCCTCATTAGTTTACTTTCTTTGAGCTTTACGCTTGTCTGATTTGTTGTTCTTGCTCTGATAATCTAATTTCAACTCAATATATCAGGAACATATATGGGAATAAATATATAGCAGTAAGCTATGGTTGCAATCTCATCTTCCGTGTGTGCATTGAGTTTGCAATGTGGACGGAAGAATCAACAGTTGCTTCACCAAAGATTTTGTCAAGATGATGCTGTTACAATGCTCAATTTGCCTTATTCAGGAAGATGTATCAAATTTAACCAGATTCATGGTGGCAGGAAGAAGGCTCCTTCCTTCGCTAAGTCGAGCGAATCCGAGGAGCCAGTCCCTTCTTGGGCTAAGCCGAACTCGGATGAGCCACCACCTTGGGCTAGTGATGAGGGCAAACAGACTGAATTGAAGGACGGATTTGAGGTCCCTTTCTTTGTTTATTTGCTTGCCTCAGCCATTACTGCCATAGCCGCGGTAAACCCCTTTACTCAAACCTATTTTGTGCACCAAATTCGCATCTGCTTCTAGGTCCCTTCTTTGCACCTTAACAAAAATTTAAGGAAATATAAGTTCAACAAGCTCTATAAGGTTGTTTTAGTTCTCACACGTTCCAATAAGTTATGAAAAAAACCTCCAATAAGTTTGAAGAAGTTCAATAAGTTTGGATATGTTTAGATTAGACTTCCATTAATGTCTAATATGTTTAGGGTCCGTTCTTCTCAATTTATTTTCAGTCCTTATAAGTTCAAATAAGTTCAGAAAAGCTCAGATAATCTAATAAGGTCGAAGAACGTCTAATAATGTCTAATAATGTCAAATAAGATCGAATAAAGTCTAACAAGATTTCATCTGATAAGGTCGAATAAGATATAATAGTAACCAAATGATTTGCTTATTGTATTACAACTCGAAAGATATCACGTATATCATATAAAACCACCATATAACTTTCAAGGCGAAAGTTATTCTATAGATGCTTTATTCATGCATGTTCGAAACGTGAATCATAGTATTTTATTGGATATTGGACTTAGGTCATTTTGTGAGAAAGTGGAGAAAGTTTTATTTGAGCGAAAAAATGTTTTTGTGATGTGAAATGAAATGATTTTTTTGTGTTCACTGAAATCCTTGGGAGTATATGGTAATTTTAGGTGAGCATGTAACCTTTCACATTCTAGAATGCATGCACTGAACTCCTAGATACATAGTTCAAGAATAATCTAGAATGTATCTTAATTAGGTTCATGTTCTCAGTGATACAATGTACTAGATAATTCATGAAGTTAGGGCTAAATGCTCATTGTTGGAAATTTATGGAAAGTACTAGAAATGTCTCACTGTTTCAATAGATTCATTCTTATGGAAATGAGAATGAATAACAAGGAATATTTTTTTCTTAAAATATGGACAAATGGCGGTTTAACTCCGAAAGAAGCACTTTATGAAGCCTCCCGGAATTTAATTGATTTATTTATTCCTTTTCTACATGTTCCATTTGGACATTTAGAGATAAATAACACAGTTTCTTTACCCCTTTTTACCTTTCATAATAAATTGGTTGAAATAAGGAAAAACAAAATCTATTTTTATTGACCAATTAGAACTGCCACCTAGGATTTAAAATTTCCTAAAACAATCCAATATAGACGTATTATTGGACCTTTTGAATAACACTCAAAAAGATCTTATTAAAATGGATCATTTTCGTATAGAAGACGTAAACACAAACATTTGGCATTTTGTAAGTGATTTAAAAATTTCAAGATGAAAACATTGATTGAATTTGAAAGAATAGATGTATCAAGGGAAAATTCACTTGAGAAGCGACTATTCCCTACAAAATCCAGTTATTTAATAATTGAATCACTTTAAAAAAGAGCTAAAATTAGGTTCCACAACTTGAATTAAAAGTAGGTTCCATTTTACAAATTTTGTTAGATAAAATACTATCTTATTATATTTTTTTTTTCAAAAAACTACCTCACATAACATAATTTTTCCAATATACTGCCATTTGGCCCTAGCAGCTGTTGGCAATGGGGCGACAAATAAAACAGAGAGCAAAAATGGAGGAGAGATAAGCTAGCATGACGAGGTGCTCATTAAGAAGAAAATGAAATGAGGGGCGGTTGGGCACCTTATGTGGGTTGTCGGCGGTGCTTGAGCCGTGAGATTAAGACAATAAGTGGCAATGAACTCGTCACGGGTGGTTAAACCCTCATTTAGCCGTCAATTAATAGTACTTTGAAAAAAGTGAGTTCTATAATGTAGTTAATGTTTTTTTTTTAAAGGTGGTTTTTAAAAACGTTTGTTATATAAGGTAGTTTTTTTTTGGAAAATCATCCGTTTAGATATGTTGAGCAAAATGCAAGTGAAGAGAACCTACTCTTTTTGTGTTGTTGTTCAGTTCGTGCGTAGTTGCGTACTGCTACATTACTTGGAATGTACTTAACCCAGTTTCTATGTTCATTGAATACATTGTAAAATCTTCTCATATAGTATACATTTGCCTGAGGGGATACGTCGTTGGCTTGATTTCACAGATAGGTTCAATATTTGAGTATGTGAATCAGAATCCCGTTTTTGGAGTGTTGAATTCGGATAGCATTTTCTATGCACCTGTGCTGGGGTTTTTCGCCTTTACTGGAATTCCAACTTCGGTATGTTATTAGCTCTTTCAAAAAATGCTAAATGTCTAAGCTGAGGTTTTGATGTTGTCCAAAGTTTATACTGTGTGAATTTTGAACAATAGAGGCATCCTATGCAGGCTTTCCTTTGGTACAAATCTGTTCAAGTTGCTAATAAGGAAGCTGAAGAACAAGATAGGAGAGATGGTTTTCGATAGGGCCGGATGTTAGGGTCTTGGTTCTTGTTTTGATGCACAATTCTTAAAGCATTTGATGGATTAATTCATCCATATGTAATTAGCTCAACCTCATTGCTTTCCCAAAATTTCCAAATGAAAACATTAAAGAAAGGAAGGGATTGCCCTGCTTAGTTTTGTTGGGTTGTAAGTCTTATTAATAGGTACCCAACTACTCGTGATGATGTCCCCTTTTGTTTGCTCAAATGATACTTGGTTACTTTTATAATTTTTGGCTGGCCGGAGTTATAGAAAGCTTCAAAAGGAAAAATGGAGCGAACAAAGAGAGTAGTTATTTTCATGGTATATTTTTTTTTTTGGAACAAAATGTGGAGGACCCTGACCAAATCTCAACTAGTACAGTTTCTTGATCTAATATTTGCGGGTCCGGGATTTGGGAGTAGGGGGATGGTAAGGGAATCCCCATTCCCAAATGCCCTAGTGGGATTTGATCAGATGACGTTGAATTTATGAGGCCAAATCCTTAACCATTATGCCAAGCCTTGCTTGGTATTTTCATGGTATATGGATTATCTTTTTGTAAAGGTCCACCCATTTAATTTTCTTTCTGTTGTTTTTGTTGGCATATCTTGTTTGGTACTCCCACCGTTTTACATAAATTGTTACATTTCTTCTTTTCACGTATGGCAATGCAAAAGTTTAAGCATTAATATCTTTAATTGTGTATTTGTAAAAATCATAAAAGGTAGATATTAATTAACTACATATCAAGACGAATCTAATAAGATCTCATATGACTATATTTTTTCATACATATAAATTATAAACGATGGTCAAGGTAAACTTTAAAAATAGTGTTTACTATGCAAATGTGACAATCTTTGTGAAATGGAGGGACTACTTCTTAAACGACTGATCTTTATCTGCGACGGGGCATTTCTCCAATATTAACTATTTGAAAAAACCTACTCAATGTTTTTAGCGGGTGTTTGAGAATTGACTAATAAGTTTCAATTAGGCTAGTAAGTTCGAACTAGGTCTAATAAACATAAATTGTATTTAAGCTGTTTAATATGAGAATGGGCCTCACCTGTCATGGGTAGAGAAAGTTCACTTTAGAAGACCAAATGAGGTTCTACCTTTAATTTATGTGGTATTTAGGGGAATATTCCCTTAGACTTATCAAGTGAATCTATCTTATTTTTTCAGTATGAGACCCTCGTTATGGGTCAAATCTTCAATACTCTTCCCCCCAAAGGACTCAACCATGTGCGCACTAATACCATGTTAAATATGGGTCAGCGTCGCACGTATCAGGAGGAGATATAGTCCACTTTAAAAGACTAAATGAGGTTACACCTTAAAACCATATGGTAATAAGGGGAATAACCCCATAGCCTTGTAACGTGAACAACTCTCTCCCATTTTGTTAATGTGAACTTTCACAAGAGATGTTTCATGAACCCAAACCCAAATCTTTAACACCAATTATTGGGTTCACGGAGTGATAAATCTCTAACTGTTAAAGGACACAACGCCCTATCACACAAACTTATAGTGTTTATACTTTTCCATATGATATTGTGAGTATTAAACTAAAGTTGAAACAATAAAATAGCGGGGTGTTACCAAAACTATATATATGGTACCAACATATAGTGATTTAGGCACTCAAAAATTGACTTGTTGATATCACGTATTTATATAGAGTTTTCTCCCCTATTTATAAGCTAATTCGTGCGTCATTTGAGTTCTTCGGATCTATTTTATACTAATTATCGTATATAGTCGTGTTTTTATGTTTTAGTGTTGAATTGCAGGTTTTCGGGAGTTTTCTCCTTATTTTCGAGCTATTTGGGAGCAACCACGGATTTACGAGTTGTTACGAGGCGCGTAGGAATGGTTATGAGCTTTATGGATGGTTTACGAGGTCCCCAAGACCTCTAAACGTGAAAATTTGAGAGTCAAAGAGTCAAAAGGAGTTTTCCCATACTCTGATCGGGCGAAATATGGACTAATCAGGGGAAGAATATTGTGATCGGGTGGTAAGGTTGCGGACCCGATCGGGCGGACCTTGCCCGACCCGATCGGGTGAGAACCAAATTTGCTCGATGGTGTTTTGGGCGTGAAATAATGAAAATGAGCTGGGCAAAGTTGAAGCCCAGCCCAATCAGGCGCTCATGGCCCGATCTCATCGGGTAGGCCCAAATTCTTACCTCACCTAGCTGCTGCGTTAGGTGAACAGTTAGAGAGCTGGCTCCTCTTGTGCGCGCGGCACGATCGGGTGAAGGAGCCCTGATAGTATACTGACTTGCTGCGTTGTTGTGCGGAAAAGAAATTAGAGCGCTGGGCCATAGTTAGTGGAGCCCAATCATTCATGCAACACGGAGTGGTTCCTCTCTTTTATTTCATTAGATGGCATGGAGTATAAATACTTTGAGTGGGATTGATTTAGGCATCATTAATTTCCTTAGCTTTAATTAGTATTAGTTGGAGCTTTAGTTTAGAATTAGAACTAGGAATTTGGACACCATTAGTTCCCATTGAATTAGTTTTAGGATTTTAATTCTACTTTCATATTTAAATACTTAGATTAGTATGAAAAGGTGATTGAACCTTGGATGATCTTCAATAAAGTTTATTGCTTTCCGTTAATTGGTATTATTCTTCTCTCCTAATCTATTTAGTTATTTCTTGATTGTTTAGATTATTGAATTCATTCATGATGCAAAGTTTGGATTTTTATATTAGATTTATTATTATTGATTCAATCATGTCTGAGTAGTCTAATTTCTCGGGTTTAGAGAGGAACACCATGTTTATACCATGTTTCATATTTGAATTGCTATTTATTTCTAGGGCTTGATTATGGTGTGATTTGTTCTTGATGAGTAATTAATGTTATTGCGCAGTTTTATTGATTGCTTGTGGTTAATAATCGTTTGCACATATCCGTCTTACTTTTAGAGGCCTAATACACATCAGTAATTCTGATTATGCTAGTGAACATGCGAGATATGTTGAATTATGAGTGTTAAGTCTTAACAATAGCTTAACAAGTGCTCTAATCTCTCGACTCTTGACCTAGGTATTGATAGTTGTTTGATCCTTTTGATTGGTATAAGCATGGTGGACCGAACTAATGCCCTAGACCTTCAATTCATAGTTTAAATCTCATTTTTATATTGTTTTCTTTAGTCTAAATAGTATTTCAGCTGATTCTTGTCTGGTCTTGTCTAAAGTAGCTGTTTAGCTGAATATTAACTTAGAAACTCTGTCTCTCTGTGGATTCGACCCTACTTTCCTTGACTAAAATTGTTAGAGGACTTAGGATTATCTTTGATTAGGTGATATGACTTTAGCCTGTCAAATTTTTGCGCCGTTGCCGGGGAGACGACTAGTTTTCTAAGTTTTTGTTTGGTTATTTGGTCTACTTCTCTGTGCCTCATTGGAAATTCATTGTTCTAATTGAGGTACATTTTACTGCTTCTTTTCGTTTCTTTTGTATGCTCAGGTCTCAAAGAACAAAAGAAACGGTTCCTTTATCCCTGCGGATCCCAATCTTACAAGGACAATCAGACAGATTCCAAAGAAAATCCGGAGAGAAAAGCAGTCTGTTCAGCTTAACACCTCTGGTTCAGACACCTCGAGTTCAGTTATGTCTAAATCACTAAAGCCATATGGGGTGCCCAACCCAGATGGTCTTTCCACTGGACCTACTATGCCAACCATCGCCGCAGCGAAATCGAGATTAAGCATGGAATCATCAGCATGGTTCAGCAAAATCAGTTTGGTGGGCATCCTACTGAAGACCCGAAAAATCATTTGCAGCGCTTTCAACAGCTTTGTCGTACCATCAAACATGCCGGCGTCGCTCCCGATCAACTAAAGGTCATGTTGTTCGAGTTTTCATTAAGAGATAGAGCCCAGAAGTGGTTGAACGACGTGAAAGAAACTGAATGGAGTGAGATTTCTGCTGCGTTCCTGAGAGTGTATTATCCACCTACAAAAACAACAGAAATCAGAAACAAACTAGCCACGTTTTCCCAAGAACCTGATGAAACACTTCGGGAAGCGTGGGCTAGGTTCGGAGATTTGCAGAGAGAGTGTCTACATCATAATATGGACAAATGGTTCTTGACGAAAACATTTTACAATGGTCTGCAACTTCAGACGAAAAGTATTGTTGACTCGTCTGCGGGAGGAGCTTTTCTTGATAAGGAAGTGGATGTAGGCTATGATTTTCTTTCAAACCTTGTAGCCAATGATCATTCCACTTTCCGCAGCCTCACAAATAAAATATTGGAGGTAGACGCCATTGCATTACTGACTTCGCAAATAGCGAAGCTAAGCCAAAAGATGGACACATTGAGATCCTCCACCTCGACATCCCCTCCCTTCAGTATCAATGTTATGTCTGCCGTAGCACCCATTACCTCATCTTACTGCGAGGTATGTGGTGTTCAGGGTCACTTTGGGCATGACTGTCAGTTCAGTTAACATCAGATGGAGCAGGCAAACGCCTTTCAACAAAGACCACAAAATTTTCCCCCTCCACATAACTACCAAAATCCACAAAACTTTCAACCCATACTACAAAATCATCGTAAACCCTCATACTACCAAAATCCCTCTTGTTTTCAAAGACCTCCACCACAAAACTTCCATCACCCTAACAACTTCCAATCTCCACAAAATTTCCAAACCCCACCTCCACAAATACCCCCCAAGAGCCTACCACATATGAATTGATGAAACTGATTTTGAGCATGCAAAAGACTAATGAGGAGGCGCAAAGAGCTCAAGAGAGGCATTTTCTAGCTATGCAGAGAGCTAATAAGGAGGCGCAAAGAGACCAAGAGAAGCACATTAAACTTCTCGAAACTCAGATTTCCCAATTGGCAGAAAGGATTCAGAGGGAGCACGTGAATGCCATCACTCTTCGTAGTGGCACTGCTTATGACGCTCCTCCAATTACAATTGATGATGTTGCCCCAACTACGAGGAAGAAGCAGGTGGTAGAGGAAGGAAAAAGGAAGAGTTCGACGTCTGAAGTCGACTTATCTGAGGAAGGTGAACAGATAGGGAAGAAAAAGGAGAAGGTTTCTGAAGCGCCTTTTACACCAAGGCTACCTTTTCCTCACTGGATGCAGCAATTCAAAGGTTGATCAGCAGTTTGGTAAGTTCTTGGCTATGGTCAAGAACCTTGAGGTAACGATTCCATTCACATATTTAATTACCCAAGTCCCTGTAGATGCAAAATTTCTGAAAGACATGATCACCAAGAAAAAAGACTTTGGTGGGGAAGAACATGTCGCTCTTACTGAAGAGTGCAGTGCTTTTATTCAGAATAAAACCCTACCTAAGTTGAAAGATCATGGTAGTTTTTCTATACCCTGCCATCTTGGACCTAATTTTATCGATAAAGCTTTTGTGTGATTTAGGTGCTTCTGTTTCTGTTATGCCATTATCTGTTTATAAGAAACTGAATATGGGAGCACTTAAATGCACACAAATCCCTTTACAGATGAATGATCGTTCTATAAAATACCCCATAGGTGTTTTAGAGGACGTTCATGTTAGGGTCGGGAAATTCTATATTCCTGTTGATTTGTGGTGTTAGATATGGATGAGGATGCCCAGATTCCTATTATTCTGGGTAAAAACCGTTTTTGTGTACTACTGGTGCTGTTATTGATGTTAAGTCTGAGTCTTTAACTCTGAGTGTTGGTGAAGATAAAAGGATTTTTAAACTAAACAATGTTGTTAAGGCACCTATGCTTGAACAATCCTGTTACAGAGCCGAGGTTTTGGATGAGGTAGGTGTAGAGAAGGATCAAAATGCACCTAAGGTTGCCTCACAGTCTTAAGGTATTATCAAGAACATTTGGAGAAGGAAGGTGTTTGATGAGGGTGGCTCTCACTGCTTAGCCCCTCCTATTTGAGAGATGGAGGTATTATGCTCGTGCGAGACCTTTGTTACCTTTTGGCATTGAGGACACTGCCAAGTTCAGCTTGGGGAAGAATTTCTGTTTGTATTCTCTATCTCTTTTACTGCTTTCTAGGATAGATTTATTGCTTTCGAAAAATACTGAAAAAAAATATGGTTCCCACGACTGGTTTAGTTGCCTCCCTTTGCCCCTTGTTGTGCTCTAATTGAAAATGATTTGACTCTGTTTTCTGGATAGCTGGGCATTTGTGATCTTGAGGCTGTGATTTGATGTTAGATTGCTATGATTTCGAGGGAGTTTTTATTATATTACACTACATTATGCTGCATGCCTAGATTGGTTAGACTGTGAGGTTTTTGTAGCCTATTGGATTCATATGATTATCCAGTCTATTTTTGTGTGTTAGTTCCTCTTTGGTGGATTGATCTTGACTTTGACTTATGACAGGATTTAGTCGTATCACCTAATCAAAGATAAACCTACAGTCCTCTAACTATGGTAGTCAATGGAAGCAGGGTCGAATCCACAGGGAGACAAAGTTTCTAAATTAATATTCAATCAACTAGCTACTTCAGATGAAATCAGGGAAGATTAACTGAACTAATAATTAAGCTAAGAACAACGAATTAAACCGAGGATTTAACTATGGACTAAAAACCTAGGGTATTAGGTCGGTCCACCATGCTTATACCAATCAAATAAGGTCAACTACTATCAAAACCTAAGTCATGAGTCAAGTGAGTAGAGCATGTGTTGAGCTATGGTTAAGACTCAACGCTCATAGTTCAACATACGCCGCATGTTCACTAACGTAATCAGAACTACTGATGTGTCCTAGGCCTCTAATCGTAAGACGGATCTGTGCAAACAACTATTAACCACAAGCAATCAATGAAATTGGCCACTAACATTAATCACTAATTAAGAACAAACCACATCACAATCACTCTAATCAAACCCTAGAAATCGATAGGAATCTAAATAACAATCATGGTATAAACATGGCTTCCCTGTCTAACACCCTAGAAAGAGAACTACTCACTCATAATTGAATTGACAATAACAAAACTAATTTGAAACTCTAATAATTGCATCATGAATGATTGAATAATTAAACTAAGCAATCAAAGTAATTAAAGAAACAAAGAGTAGAGAAGAATACCAATTGACGGAAAGCTAGAACTTTTATTAAAATCGAATCCGAGGTTCAATCACCTTTAATCTAATCTAAAGTGTTTAAACTAAAATAAAGCTAAACTAAGAACTATGGAAAAACTAGAATAAAATATGTCCCTAAAATAATCAGGTAAAGGTATTTATAATACCCCTCTAAAGCCTAATTAAAAACGGAATAAAAGAAAGAAAGTCGCGTCAATTTGCACGGGACCCGATCGGGCAACAGGTCACCCGATCGGGCCCATAATAAGAATTTCTCAAATTTCCTTTTGGCAGCCCAGCAGCAACAACGCAAGAGGTGTGCGTTTTTGGACCCACCCGATCGCTGACCCGATCAGGCAGTGGATAGGGTCCTCAGCGCCAACCCGATGGCGATGCCCTTGGCGTCTTATGGCGTAGCGGCAGCAGCAAAATGAACTTGGAACTCCACCCGATCGGGTCGGGCAGTGAGCGCCCGATCGGGTCTGGGCACATGGTGTCTCGTCCGATCGGATCGGGCATGGCTTGTCCGATCGGATCGGGCATGGCTTGCCCGATCGGGTCCGCAACTTTTGTACCCGATCATAATATATTCGCCCGATCGGGCCATTTCTGCCCGATCAGAGTACGAAAAACTCCTTTTTGACTCTTTGGCTCTCAATTCTTCTCGTTTAGAGGTTTTGGGACCTCCTAAACTACCCATAAAGCTCGTGAGCCATCCTACGTGCCTCATAACATCTCGTAAAGCCGTGGTTGCTTCCAAATGGCTCGGAAATAAAGATTAAACTCCCTAAAACCTGCAATTCAACACTGAAACACAAAACCACAACTATATACGGTAGTTAGCATAAAATAGCTCCGAAGGGCTCTAATGACGCACAAATTAGCTTGTAAATAAGGGAGAAAACTCTATATTAATACGTGATATCAAACTCCCCCAAGCTAAACCTTTGCTTGTCCTCAAGCAAACAGAACCTGAACATGGAATAGATTGCCTCACCCCATAGATAAAAATCGAATCAAAGCTCAAACATTTTCAAGACTAAGAATCGTTCAAGCAGGCATAATTCATGTTTGGCTAATCAGATCTATCCATCCACCAATCATTCAAGCAATTCATCAATTTCAAACATCCACAAGGCATACAAATCCTGAAAAGGCCCTCACAAGGATGTCACTCCTCTCAATTTTGTGGCACGCAAAGGATATGCCGAACACTCACCAACCTGATCATAAATACCCTTCCCATTCACACTCTCATGTGTTTAAGAAGGTTAAATGACGCTCATCCTAGTCAAGTCGACTCAATTAGCAGAAATACTCTTTAATTTTGACAAACTGACTCGAAATCAATCAAATGAACAATGCAGACACAAGCTCAAGAGGACTTTATAGGATTGTAATGGGGCTTAGGTGAGAGGTAGGGAATACTTTTGGGTAATGTGGTGGAAAAACCGAGAAGGGGGAGCATGAATCACTCAAACAAGGCCTAAGATGGCCTAAACAACTCCCAACAACACCATATAACCACGAAAAATAACCCAACTCTCATAAATCCATGAACACTCATAACAATCCCAGTTTTCAAGCAATGAAGCGAATTTTTCTTTATGAACGTACGTGAATGAAAGAACTTTGAATTCTTTTGAACTTTTATTTCATTTTTTTCTTTCATTTTTCTGAATTTCATTCACGCAACTCTAAATTTGCTTTTTCTCTTTCTTTCTCTCACCCTCAAACCACAACAAATATACTTTTAATTCCTCAACAACCAAACCAAACCAAGAAACCAATCTCAAACTCAACCCATACAAAATTTCCCCCAAGCTAGGCTTGGAAATAATATGAAATGAAGGCCATGGGCTCATAATAAGGGTTTAAGTAACATGAAACAAGTCATTAGGCTCAGCGGGGCTAAGGAGGATAAAAGTGTATCAAAAATTCACTCTGAAGCTCAAGAATAAGACAAAAGAACGCCTCTATCATAGCAAATGCTACAAGTCATCGAAAATCAGACAAGTACGAAGTCAAAGTCAAGATCAATCCACTAAAGAGGAGCTAACACACAAGAATAGACTGGAAAATAATATGAATCCAATAGGCTACAAAGAGGCCTCACAGTCTAACCAATTCAGGTATGCAGCACAAAGTGGTGTAATATAATCAAACTTTGTTCGAAATCATAGCAATCAAACATCAAATCATAGCCTCAATATAGCAAATGCCCAGCTATCCAGAAAACAGAGTCAAATCATTTTCAATAAGAACACAACAAGGGGCACAGGGAGGCAACTAAACCAGTCATGGAACCACAGTTTTTTTTTTATTTTTTCAGTATTTTTTTGAAAGCAGTAAATGTATCCTAGAAAGCAGTAAAAAGAGATAGAGAATACAAACAGAACTCCTCCCTCAAGCTGAACTTGGCAGTGTCCTCAATGCCAAAAGGTAACAAAGGATAACGCTAAGAGGAAAAAAATGTTAGTACCCTCACTCTCGCTCACAAGAAAGAAGAAAAATAAAAAGAAAAGGAAAAAGGGAAAGAAAAATACGAGTTGCCTATCGCACAGCGCTGATTTATAAAGGTCCCTCACGACCATAATACCTCCATCTCTAAAATAGGAAGGGCTAAGCAGTGAGGGCCACCCTCATCAAACATCTTTCTCCTCCACATGTTCTTGATAATACCTCTAGACGATGAGGCAACCTTAGGTGCACTTTTCACCTTCTCTGCACCTACCTCATCCAAAACCTCAGCCCTGCAACAAGATTGTTCAAGCATAGGTGCCTTAACAGCATTGGTTAGTTTAAAAATCAATTTATCATCACCAACACTCAAAGTTAAAGACCCAGACTTGACATCAATGACAGCACCAGCAGTACACAAAAACGGCCTACCCAAAATAATGGGAATCTGGGCATCCTCATCCATATCTAACACCACAAAATCAACAGGAATATAGAATTTCCCAACCCTAACAGGAACGTCCTCTAAAAAACCTAGGGGGTATTTTATAGAGCGATCCGCCATCTGTAAAGTGATTTGTATGCATTTAAGTTCTCCCATGTTCAGTTTCTTATAAACAGATAATGGCATAACAGAAACAGAAGCACCTAAATCACACAAAGCTTTATCAATAAAAATAGGTCCAAGATGGCAGGGAATGGAAAAACTACCAGGATCTTTCAACTTTGGTGGGGTTTTATTTTGAATAAAAGCACTACACTCTTCAGTAAGAGCGACACGTTCTACCCCACCAAAGTCTCTTTTCTTTGTTATCATGTCTTTCAGAAATTTGGCATAAACAGGGACTTGGGTAATTAAATCTGTGAATGGAATCGTTACCTCAAGGTTCTTGACCATAGCCAAGAACTTACCAAACTGTTGATCGACCTTTAATTGTTGCATCCTGTGGGGAAAAGGTAGTCTTGGTGTAAAAGGCGTTTCAGAAACCTTCTCCTTCTTCTTCCCTGTCTGTTCAGCTTCTGCAGATAAGTCGAATTCAGACGTCGAACTCTTCCTTTTCCCTTCCTCTACCTCCCTCTTCTTCCCCGCAATTGGGGTAACATCATCAATGGGCAATGGAGGAGCATCATAGGGAATGCCACTACAAAGAGTGATGGCATTCACATGTTCTCTCTGAATGGGTTGCCCTGGCAATTCCCCTTGACGCCTCTGAGCATTAGTGCTTGCTAATTGTGCAATTTGAGTCTCGAGAAGTTTGATGTGCTTCTCTTGGGCTCTTTGTGCTTCCTCATTAGCTCTTTGCATAGCTAGCATTTGTCGCTCTTGGGCTTTGTGCGCCCCTCATTAGTCTTTTGCATGCTCAACATCAGCTTCATCACTTCAGATATGGGAGGCTCTTGTGGGTTATTGTTTTGTGGAGGTGGGGTGTGGAAATTTTGTGAAGTTTGGAAGTTATTGGGATGAAGGAAGTTTTATGGTGGTGGTCTTTGGAAATTTTGTGGGGTTTGATGGTATGAGGGTTTAGGATGGTTTTGTGGAGGTGGAGGTTGATGGTTTTGTGGATTTTGGTAGTTATGTGGAGGGGTGAAATTTGGTTGTCTCTGTTGAAATGCAATTGCCTGCTCCATCTGATGTTGACTGAACTGACAGTCATGCCCAAAGTGACCCTGAACACCACATACCTCGCAGTAAGATGAGGTAATGGGTGCTACGACAGACATAGCATTAATACTCAAAGGAGGTGCTGCTGAGGAAGAGGAACTGAAGGTGTTAATCTGCTGACTCAGCTTCGCTATCTGCGAAGTCAATAATGCAATGGCATCTACCTCCAGTACTTTGCTCGTGAGGCTGTGGGAAGTGGAATGATCATTGGCTGCGAGGTTTGATAGAAACTCATAGCCTACATCCACTTCCTTATCCAGAAAAACTCCTCCTGCAGACGAATCAACAATACTCTTCGTCTGAGGCTGCAGACCATTGTAGAATGTCTGCGTCAAAAACCATTTGTCCATGTTGTGGTGTGGACACTCTCTCTGTAAATCTCTAAACCTAGCCCACGCTTCCCATAATGTTTCATCAGGCTCTTGCGAAAACGTGGCCAGTTTGTTTCTGATTTCTGCTGTTTGTAGGTGGATAGTACTCTCTCAGAAACGCAGCAAAAATCTCACTCCATTCAGTTTCTTTCACGTCGTTCAACCATTTCTGGGCTCTATCTCTCAATAAAAAAAACTCGAACAAAATGACTTTTAGTTGATCTGGAGTGACGCCGGCATGTTTAACGGTTCGACAAAGCTGTTGAAACCGCTGCAGATGATTTGCCGGGTCTTCAGTAGGATGCCCACCAAACTGATTTTGCTGAACCATGCTGATAAGTCCAGGCTTAATTTTGAAATTTGCTGCGGCAATGGTGGGCATAGTAGGTCTAGTGGAGAGACCGTCTGGGTTGGGCACCCCATATGACTTCATTGATTTAGACATGACTAAACTCAAGGTGTCTGATCCAGAGGTGTTCAGTTGAACAGACTGCTTTTCTCTCTGAATTTTCTTTCGAATCCACCTGATTTTCCTAGTAAGATCGGGATTCGCTGGGATGGGGGAACCGTTTCTTTGAGACCTGGGCATACAAAAGAAACAAAAAGAAGCAGTAAAACGTACCTTAATTGGAACAATGAAGTTCCAATGAGGTACAGAGAAGTAGACCAAATAACCAAATAAAAACTTAGAGAACTAGCCGTCTCCCCGGCAACGGCGCCAAAATTTGACAGGATTTAGTCGTATCACCTAATCAAAGATAAACCTACAGTCCTCTAACTATGGTAGTCAATGGAAGCAGGGTCGAATCCACAGGGAGACAAAGTTTCTAAATTAATATTCAATCAACTAGCTACTTCAGATGAAATCAGGGAAGATTAACTGAACTAATAATTAAGCTAAGAACAACGAATTAAACCGAGGATTTAACTATGGACTAAAAACCTAGGGTATTAGGTCGGTCCACCATGCTTATACCAATCAAATAAGGTAAACTACTATCAAAACCTAAGTCATGAGTCAAGTGAGTAGAGCATGTGTTGAGCTATGGTTAAGACTCAACGCTCATAGTTCAACATACGCTGCATGTTCACTAACGTAATCAGAACTACTGATGTGTCCTAGGCCTCTAATTGTAAGACGGATCACTGCAAACAACTATTAACCACAAGCAATCAATGAAATTGGCCACTAACATTAATCACTAATTAAGAACAAACCACATCACAATCACTCTAATCAAGCCCTAGAAATCGATAGGAATCTAAATAACAATCATGGTATAAACATGGCTTCCCTGTCTAACACCCTAGAAAGAGAACTACTCACTCATAATTGAATTGACAATAACAAAACTAATTTGAAACCCTAATAATTGCATCATGAATGATTGAATAATTAAACTAAGCAATCAAAGTAATTAAAGAAACAAAGAGTAGAGAAGAATACCAATTGACGGAAAGCAAGAACTTTTATTAAAATCGAATCCGAGGTTCAATCACCTTTAATCTTATCTAAAGTGTTTAAACTAAAATAAAGCTAAACTAAGAACTATGGAAAAACTAGAATAAAAGATGTCCCTAAAATAATCAGGAAACAGTATTTATAATACCCCTCTAAAGCCTAATTAAAAACGGAATAAAAGAAAGAAAGTCGCGTCAATTTGCACGGGACCCGATCGGGCAACAGGTCACCCGATCGGGCCCATAGTAAGAATTTCTCAAATTTCCTTTTGGCAGCCCAGCAGCAACAATGCAAGAGGTGTGCGTTTTTGGACCCACCTGATCGGGCAGTGGATCGGGTCCTCAGCGCCAACCCTATGGCGATGCCCTTGGCGTCTTATAGCGTAGCAGCAACAACAACATGAACTTGGAATCCACCCGATCGGGTCGGGCAGTCAGCGCCCGATCGGGTCTGGGCACATGGTGTCTCGCCCGATCGGATCGGGCATGGCTTGCCCGATCGGGTCCGCAACTTTTGTACCCGATTATAATATCTTCGCCCGATTGGGCCATTTCTGCCCGATCAGAGTACGGAAAACTCCTTTTTGACTCTTTGGCTCTCAATTCTTCTCGTTTAGAGGTTTTGGGACCTCCTAAACTACCCATAAAGCTTCTGAGCCATCCTACGTGCCTCGTAACATCTCGTAAAGCCGTGGTTGCTTCCAAATGGCTCGAAAGTAAATAGAATACTCCCTAAAACCTGCAATTCAACACTGAAACACAAAACCACAACTATATACAGTAGTTAGCACAAAATAGCTCCGAAGGGCTCTAATGACGCACAAATTAGCTTGTAAATAAGGGAGAAAACTCTATATTAATACGTGATATCAACTTCGTACTTGTCTGATATTCGATGACTTGTAGCATTTGCTGTGATAGAGGCATTCTTTTGTATGATTCTTGAGCCCAGAGTGAATTTTTGATATACTTTTATCCTCTTTAGCCCCCTGAGCCTAATGACTTGTTTCGTGTTACTAAACCCTTATTATGAGCCAATGGCCTTTATTTCGATACTATTTCCAAGCCTAGCTTGGGGGAGCTTTCGTATGGTTTGAGTTTGAGATTGGTTTCATGGTTTGGTATGGTTTTTGAGGAATTAAAGTGTATTTATGTGGTTTAAGTGTGAGAAAAAGAAAAGAAAAGGCAGAGTTTGAGTTGCGTGAATGTTTGGTTCGAAAAAATGAAAGAAAAATAAATAAAAGTTCAAAAGAATTCAAAGTTCCTTCATTCACGTATGTTTATAAAGAAAATTTTGCTACTTTGCTTGAAAATTGGGTTTGTTGTGAGTTTTCATTAATTCATAAGAGTTGGGATGTATTTTGTGGTTCTATAGTGTTGTTGGGAGTTATTTCGGCCATCTTCGGCCTTGTTTCAAGTGAATTATGCTCCCCCTTTATTGGTTTTTCCACCACATTTCCTAAAAATATCCCCTACCTCTTACCTAAGCCCCATTACAACCCTATAAAGTCCTCTTGAGCTCATGTCTGCATTGTTTATTGGATTGATTTCAAGTCAGTTTGTCAAAGTTAAAGAGTATGTCTGGTAATTGAGTCGACTTGGCTAGGATGAGTGTCATTTAACCTTCTTAAACACATAAGAGTGTGAGTGGGAAGGGCATTTATGGTCGGGTTGGTGAGTGTTCGGGCATATTCTTTGCCTGGCACAAAATTGAGAGGAGTGACACCTTTGTGAGAGCCTTTTTCGGATTTGTATGCCTTGTGGATGCTTGAATTTGATGAATTGCTTGGATTATTGGTGGTTGGATAGATTTGATTAGCCGAACTTGAATTTTGCCTGCTTGAACGATTCTTTGTCTTGAAAACGTTTTTGAGCTTTGATTGATTTTTATCTATGGGGTGAGGCAATTTATTCCATGTTCATGTTCCGTTTGCTTAAGGACAAGCAAGGGTTTATCTTGGGGGAGTTTGATATCACATATTTATATAGAGTTTTCTCCCCTATTTATAAGCTAATTCGTGAGTCATTTGAGCTCTTCGGAGCTATTTTATACTAATTATCGTGTATAGTCGTGGTTCTGTGTTTTAGTGTTGAATTGCAGGTTTTAGGGAGTTTTCTCCTTATTTTCGAGCTATTTGGGAGCAACCACGACTTTACGAGTTGTTACGAGGCGCGTAGGAATGGTTATGCGCTTTATGGATGGTTTAGGAGGTCCCCAAGACCTCTAAACGTGAAAAATTGAGAGTCAAAGAATCAAAATCGGGCGAAATATGGAACGATCGGGCGAAGAATATTGTGATCGGGTAGTAAGGTTACGGATCCGATCGGGCGGACCTTGCCCGACCCGGTCGGGTGAGAACCAAATTTGCTTGATGCTGTTTTGGGCGTGAATAATGAAAATGAGCTGGGCAAAGTTGAAGCCCAGCCCGATCTCATCGGGTAGGCCCAAATTCTTACCTCACCTAGCTGCTGCTGCGTTACGTGAAGAATTAGAGAGCTGGCTCCTCCGGTATACTGATTTGCTGCGTTGTTGTGCGGAAAATAAATTAGAGTGCTGGGGCATAGCTAGTGGAGCCCAATCATTCATGCAACACGGAGCGATTCCTCTCTTTGATTTCATTAGATGGCATGGAGTATAAGGGGACGTTTGGTTCTCACGAGGTAAGGGAAAAGGAATCGAGAAAGGGATAGGAGGGGAAAGGAAACCAAAATCCTTTGATTAAAAATGTTGTTTGGTTAAAAAAAATCTCACTCCACCTCTCCCTCCAACCACCAGTACCACCACCCCCTATCTCCTTTCTCCTTCCTTCTCCATTAACATCTGCTAACCACCTTCAACCGCCACCCCATCTCTCTCACCGGCGAATGGTCGACGACCGACCGACCACCGCCTTCCACCCCCCTGTCGATTGTGGTTTCAGATCGTGGTTCTAGGAGCATTCCGTTTGTTTGGTCCCTTGGTTCAGGTAGATCTGGGCTCAGGGCGTTGATGTTCGCATTATGGGCTCGTCGGCTTGTTCTGGGTTCACCGGCGACGGTTTCTGGGCTACGCGGCGTGTGTTCGTTTTTTTTGGGTCGTTGAAGGTGGATATGGGGTCTGGTCGTCAGAGGTGGTTCTGGGCTTGACAGAGGTGGCGTCGGGGGTGGTTCTGGGCTTAACAGAGGTGGCGTCGGGGTTGGTTCTGGGCTTGACAGAGGTGGCGTCGGGGGTTGTTCTGGGCTTGACAGAGGTTGCGTCGGGGGTGGTCTGGGCTAGTTGGAGGTAGTGTCTGGTGGTTCTAGTCACGTCGGAGGTGGGGTTGGGTGGTTCTGGGCTCGTGGATAGTGGGGACAACGGGGTAGGTGGTGGCGGTGGTGAGTTGTGTGGTCGTATTTGGTGGTGAATTGGTGGTCAAAGTTGGGTCACATTGACCATGGTGAAGAAGGAAGAAATGGTAAGTGATACCTTGGGGGTAGGTGGAGAATGAGAGTAGAGGAGTTTGGGGTTAGGAGGGGGTAAAGTGAATGATTAAATGCATCTAACAAACAACATATAAGGGAATTAAGCAATTTGATTCCCTTACCCTTTCCTAATTACCCCTAACCAAACGCCCCCTAAATACTTTGAGTGGGATTGATTTGGGCATCATTAATTTTCTTACCTTTAATTAGTATTAGTTGGAGCTTTAGTTTAGAATTAGAACTAGGCATTTGGACGCCATTAGTTCCCATTGAATTAGTTTTACGATTTTAACTTTACTTTCATATTTAAATACTTATATTAGTTTGAAAAGGTGATTGAACCTTGGATGATCTTCATTAAAGTTTATTGCTTTCCGTTAATTAGTACTATTCTTCTCTCTTACTCTATTTAGTTATTTCTTGATTGTTTAGTTTGATTATTGAATTCATTCTTGATGCAAAGTTTGGATTTTTACATTGGATTTATTATTGTTGATTCAATCATGTCTGAGTAGTATAATTTCTAGGGTTTTAGAGAGGAAAACCATGTTTATATCATGATTCATATTTGAATTGCTCTTTATTTCTAGGGCTTGATTAGATTGATTATGGTGTGATTTGTTCTTGATGAGTAATTAATGTTATTGCACAGTTTCATTAATTGCTTGTGGTTAATAATCGTTTGCACATATCCTTACTTTTAGAGGCCTAGTACACATCAGTAATTCTGATTATGTTAGTGAACATGCGGCATATGTTGAATTATGAGCGTTAAGTCTTAAGCATAGCTTAACAAGTGCTCTAATATCTACTCTTGACCTAGGTATTGATAGTTGTTTGATCCTTTTGATTGGTATAAGCATGGTGGACCGAACTAATGCCCTAGACCTTCAATACATTGTTTAAATCTCATTTTTATATTGTTTTCTTTAGACTAAATAGTAGTTCAGCTGATTCTTGTCTGATCTTGTCTGAAGTAGATGTTTAGCTGAATATTAACTTAGAAACTCTGTCTCTCTGTGGATTCGACCCTACTTCCCTTGACTACTATTGTTAGAAGACTTAGGATTATCTTTGATTAGGTGATACGACTTTAGCCTGTCACTTGTGCACTTCTTTTGTGAGTGCATAATTTTTCATGCCTTATTCACAAGTAGAGTATGTAAACCGAATTCCGGAATGCCTATATCAGTTTTCAGTACCAACACAAAACACTATATGACCATACATAAACACTATGAAAACATAGTGCATTCTAGTCGTTACAAATTTATCACTCGTCATTATATTCTTCTAATTTGGTTTAAAGTATTCAAATGAGTTTCAATAAGTACTTATAAGTGTATTTAAGATAAGTTTAGGAAACTTCAAGTGAAAGGACCACAACCCAAGTTTTTAAGTAGACATCAAACATTTATTTACTAGTTTTGATCATGTGGTCCTAGTCCTACAGTTTTAGTGGCAACATTAGTCTAAGTAATGGTGAGGGTGCTCAAACCAGAGAAGGGATCGTCATTGTAGATTTGTGGTACTCTTTTGCTCTGTCTCTATACGAACACTAGTGGGTTATACTCGTGCATGTAGCACGCGCAGAATGAAGTAGTGTAGGTATTTGTGCGGGAATTTATAAGAAGTTGTTTTGCAAAAGATATGTTTTTCTCTAACCGTGGAAACATAAATTTTGTACAAACACATGCGTATTACATACATAAATATGTAGAATTTATATACAATCCAAAAACAGCATTAATAGGCAGCATCATTTTGTCGAAGATTGCGTTTTGACCTTTGCTACGTTTGCGGCTTCACTCTTTTCGATGAACATAAATGTGGACAAGTAAACAGTCGTAAAGTTGTCTACTGTTGAAACTGGTTCCAAAAGGCATAAGTATAGGGTTGGTTGGACAACTCGATCCATTGACTATTCAATTAACTAAATGAATTACTAGTTTAAATAATTTTGAAGTCGAGTCTATTCTTACGAGTCGATGTTTTATGGTTGATCATGTTTTATTGCTTAGTCGTATCATGCTAGGTTTCATGTGTTGTGTTGTTATGTATGTACTCAGCTTTGCTATTTACATGCTTTTCTGTGTTTCGATCATGGTTGTGTCTATTGATCCTGTTATGACCCTTAATTGGCGAGCAATCCATCAATTGAGTATTTGCCTACAGGTTTGAAGAGGATGCATCCATACTGATCTGAGAATTGGGAGATATTGATGAGAGGTTGTTTTCTCATTTATGTGACTACTTTTATTTCTGTTTCTTTTATTAAGTTACTTTACGGATTATTTATTTTAAGTATTTAACTTGGTTATAAAGTACGTTTGACGTTGGATAATGTTTTGACAGTTACTGTGGTTTAAGTACTTAGTAAAAATTTTATTTAGTGTTTTCCGCCGCAAAATTCTGAGTAAGCCGATACGTTTTCACACAGACGATAATATTTTGATAGTTCTTTGTTTTTGATTGGAAAATATATGTTCTATAAAAGAGAGAATTATCGGGGTGTTACACCCTTCCTCTAAAACAACCGTACTCCCTTCTCCCACCCCCGCAAAAAACCCCTCTTGCCCCATAAACACCCCTACGGTGGTGGGGGAGGCGTGGGGGAGGGGGTGGCTGGCCGGTGAGAGAGGGTTGGGGGGTTGCATTATTTAAGGTAATTTTTTTGTAAAAAACGTCAACGGTATTTTTTACGGTCAGGTCATGACGACCCAATATGAGCAGATGGACCCCAAAGGTGGGATTAATGCTTGATTATTTAAAGGTGGTACCAGTGGTGGAAAATCAGAAAATGTGGGATTTTTCCTATTAATTTTTCCTTAATTAAATTTAACTAGTATAACTTTGCAAAATTTTGTCAAACGCCACCATTTAACGGAAAATGTTAAGTTTTTTGTCCTAAACCCTAAGCTCACCACCAAACAGAAAATTTAATATTTTCTATTAGGTGGTGCTTCACAAAATTTTACAAAATTATAGTAATAAAAATCAAAAAAAGTAACTAATGCTTTTTTTTTCAAAAAGTGAAAACATTATAGTAGTTTCTCATAAAATTAATTTTTTAAATAACTAAATAAATATAGTTTTAGACAAGCTCGAGCCCCAACTGTACAGTGAGAGTCCAGACACATTTACACCTACACGATCCTTGTTTTGGTCTTCAAAATAACGAATGCATCTAACGATTTGGTATGGAGGCAAAATTATTTAACGTGGCAAATGGGATGAAATCGAGTACTGAAAGATAATTATTTAACATGCACCCCTTTATTATAATGTTATACAGACCCTCTTTATTACCAAGATATGTCTCTTCTCTATTTTTTAGAGTCACTTGTGTGTTTTGAGTATCTTTTACCCAGGCCACTAGTGTGCATTTTCAAGTTCCAAGATCACAAATCTCCAAGTTTTAAACATAGAAGTTATACTTTAAGTGCTGGGGTGCCGCTAGATCTGGTAAATGTGTCGTGTCGTGTCATGTTCGTGTCACCCGCTTACATAAACGGGTTAAACTCCCTCAACCCTAACCCGACCCGTTTAATAAACGTGTCGTGTCGTGTCAACCCGTTTACTTAAACGTGTCAAAGAGCTTTGACCCAAACCCGTTTATTCCGTGTCGAGTTCAGGTCGTGTTGGCGTGTCATATTGTTTTTACATACAAAAATTGAAAAATGAGTAATTTGTGTTATGTCGTGTCAACTCGCTTAGTTAAACGGGTTGAACCCCTCCAACCCTGACCCGATCCGTTTATTAAGCGTGTCGTGTCAACCCGTGTACTTAAACGAGTCAACACCTTCGACCCAAACCCGCTAATAACGGGTCGATTTCGTGTCGAGTTGGCGGGTCATGTCAGTTATTAACACCTTTAGGTGCGGCTATACAGTATGTAACGTTTAGGAGTATATATAAATATGAATTATATTTCCTAAAATATTATTAAGCTAGAAAATATATTTGGTCCGTTTTTTAGTAAGTGGCACAATCATGTGCACATTTATCAATATATTATTTTAAATATTAAGATCTTTAGCTATCAATAAGTTAAAATTATAAAATGCTAATATTATATGAAAGCACATTGCGATAAATCTAATAATATCTCATTTGTCTATATTTTTTATAAAATATAAATCACCAAAAATAATTAATTTTTAAATTATAAATAGTGTTTTTTCTAAAATATAAATTACCGAAACTAATCACCAAATTTAACAAAAAAATGTACCAAAAGTATACGTTAATTGATATTATCAAATAATATATAAATCTTCTCTTTAAGTCTCTCGTACATATCATTAATGACTATATATTATATCATTACCCTAACTTTTACAATTTTCAAAAGTAGAAGTGTTTGCTTCCAAAAAAAAAATAAGAGTAGAGGTGTTCACTAAAAGACAGAAATTTCTTTCTAAACAATCTTCCTAACTTTTCGCATCCTTATCAGAAGTCAGAACCTCAATGTAAAAAATGTGCATGGAAGATTGGAAGTGGTGGTGGGAACGTGCTTCATTAATGATGATGAAACCCTAGAAAGGAAACTGTGATTTTGGGTATATAAATGATGTTTTTGTTGACAATCTTTGTTCACAACCCCAGTCTTAAAGTAGCCGTACTACTACCATCACCCCAAATCTAAGTAAAATCAGCAGAATACAATGGAGGGACTTCAGAAGATAAGAGATGAGCAACGTTCAGTTGGCCCAGCTTGCATTTTGGGTATTGGAAAGGCACATCCTGAACACTTTGTCTATCAAAAAGATTATCCTGATTATTACTTTAGAGTCACCAATAGCGAGGACAAAGTTGAATTGAAGGACAAATTCAAACGTATTTGTAAGTATATTAATTTTATTACTTTGAATGCCTTCTTTTAACATTTATATTCAATTTGTTTTTTAGTGACATACTACACTCTGATTTTTCTTGTTAGCTATTGGCTTTCCGTTATTTTATAGTTGCGAGTGTTCTTTCTGTTAACTTTAACCATCTATATCTATATATATATATATGGAATCGTCTTGATATGTACAAATATATTGTTGGATTAGATTTACTAATGTATGTTTCAAAATACCTAATTTTTTACTTTTTAACAATTGCATAATAAGTATATTACAAATACTATTAGATGATCTACTAATGTGTGCAGAAACCATATGAAATTATTAGTAAAAATTCTAAAGTTTGAACTCAAAAGTGAATGGTTACAAAATTTTAACATCTTAAAATTTGAAGTTAAAAGTTACCCTATAAGGTTTTACGTTAAAAATCTGAATTTTTTATGGGTAAATAAGGTATGTGTGTATTAAAGCAAAAATCTTTTCACAACGGTCTTACGATTTATAGCTTAGGGCGAATTATCTAGTTAAAAATAATTCATGTATATAGTTTACCTAAGTTTATTTTGGCTTTAACTTGTTAGGTGTCAAATTTACTTATCCAAAAATATTTAGATCTAGTAACATAAGCTTTACATACATGTTCGTTACTTCGTTAATCCTAAACAAACTAGGAGTATCTAAATATGTCTTTTAACCGAACTAAACGAAAACAAATTTGTGTGAATAAAATTATTTAAGAAAATTTGACAGAGATTAGCACAATTATCACCGTTCCGATCAAAATAATCTCAACTATAGATTATTCTAGATAATTTTAAACTGAAATGAGCAGACTTAAAATAAATTTTCATGAATTTCGTGCAAAAGAACAGGCCCTTAGAGCATCCACAATGGTGTCAAAGAAGGACTAGCTTGCAAATTAGGTAAAACTCAAGTTACTAGCTTAGCATTGGACATCATAGCTCAAGTGACCTAGGTAGCTAGAATAAGCTACTAGCTTGAAACAATTAAAAAAAGAAAATATGTTTACTTTAAAATTAAATTTATTTTTGGTGCATTGAAGTAAAAGAAATATGGTTAGATATTTTTGGCATGTGAAATTATTCTAGCTACATATGTTATAGCTCACCATTGAGTAAGTAGTAACTCTAAAATAATGTAGCTGTAAAAAATGACATGGCAAAGTAAATAATTAACAATTAAGCTTAACCATTATAGATGCTTAGACTTAAGATTTCTGGTGATACTTTGAGTAATAACATAAATACAATTATACGTCCTCCTTCCTGTTAGTCGTTTCCAAATTGATCATTTGGGATATTTGAACATAGTTGCTAGTTGCAGCATACATTTTTCGCCCTTGTTCTTGTAAAACCTGGCTTGGAACAATCTTTAAAAAGCCTTTTTATCTTTCATGCATTCTAAAAAATCATTTAACCCTTTTAACCAAAAACTAAAGGCCCGTTCGATATCATTGTGTTTTTTAATTTTTTGGCTTTTGTATTTGTAGGCATAAGATACATGCCCTATAATATATCAAGCATTTGATACATATAATTTGAGAAAAACATATTTGAGAATTGCTATTAATAAATTACGATATGTATGATTAATTTACCAGGTGATAAAACAAGGATCACAAAACGTCACTTCTTTCTAACTGAAGAAATGCTCAAGGCAAACCCTAACATGTTGACATATGGTAAGGCATCCCATGATGCTCGCCGTGAATTGGCCATCAATTATATACCCAAGTTGGGTGTCGAAGCCGCTCATAAAGCGCTTAAAGAATGGGGACAACCCAAATCAAAGATCACCCACCTTATTGTCTACACTACTTTAGCCTTAACAATGCCTGGCACAGATTATGAAATTGCCAAGCTTCTTGGACTTGAATCCTCGGTTCACCGGATGGTCCTTTACTTAGTAGGTTGTTACGCAGGCGCGCATGTCCTAAGACACGCTAAGGACATCGTCGAAAACAACAAAGGGGCTCGGGTTCTCGTAGTATGCTCCGAAAGTACCATTGTCAACTTTCATGGTCCTTCTGAAGATCAAATTGAGTCATTGGTAGGTCAAGCCTTATTTGCGGATGGCGCAGCTGCTGCAATTGTGGGTGCTGATCCCGATACTTCAGTCGAACGACCCCTCTTCCATCTTGTACATGGTATCCAAGCTACTATTCCTGATACCATGGGTGTAGCTTGTGAGGTACTCGAAATGGGTCAAACATTTCGTCTTCGAAGGGACCTTCCATTTTTTGTGTCCAAAAATGTAGAGGCATGTCTTGAGAGAGCTTTTAAGCCAGTTGGAATTAGTGATTGGAATTCAATTTTTTGGGTTGCTCATAATGGTGGTCCCGCGGTTCTTGATCAAACTGAGACCGAATGTAGACTTGCAAAAGATAAACTTGATGTTTCAAGGCATGTTCTTAGTGAGTATGGGAATATGTCAAGTATTGGAGTGTTTGTTATGTTGGATGAGATGAGGAATCGGTCACTTGCACAAGGGAAATCTACCACTGGATTAGGTTTAGATTGGGGTGTTATGTTTGGATTTGGACCGGGGATGACCATTGAAACACTTGTATTGCATAGTGTGCCATTAGAAGCGTAAGACTTTATTAACGTGCGATATTTTGATGATTCATGTTATTTCCTTCAATTTTATTGTACTAGAGGTTTTTCACCTTGTTTCGTTTATTAGCCATGAGACTTAATAAGAAGACAGAGATGACTTTATATTTTCATTTTCTTGCAATTGAACCAAAATAAGTATTTTGTAGCTTATATGCTCCATGAGGTAGATATTATTACGTAATCAATCGTTATGAAGGATTTTGTCATTGGATCAAGTTTAATAATCTAAATATACATAGGACAATATATAGAGATAATATATTTAATAATATTAGGTGAATGACGGTAATGTTTTGCTAGAAGCTAATTACGTTTTGTTAGAATAATAAGATTGAGCCAACTACTAATATTGCTCGGGGTCCTATGGGGTCGTACATGATGTCACTAATGAAGCCTTAGAATTATGTGGCTAATTAAGCCTTATGAAACCTTTTTTATATATTGAGAAAGAGGTTACAAATAACTGCATCGTCTTTTTGCTAAAAAAAAATATGATTGTAGGAATAAGACTTACCATGTGTTTGAGGAAAAAGAAGGGGGAAGGGAAAAGAAAGGGAGGGAAGAGAACAATGATGAGTTTTCCTTCCAAACCTCTCCAATATTGGAGGGAGGAATTTCTTACAAATTAATTCCTTTATCTTCCTCCCTTAATCCCTTCAAAATCCCTCACTTGGTATTCAAACAATGGATCTTGTCAATCTCCCTTCCCTCCTATCTTCTTGTCCAAACAAGTTTTAAGACTCCTCTTCTTCCTCCCTTTTTGGCCTAACACCATACACAGTAAAGAGTGAAAATTTTCCTACTTCCGTAGTAGCATACATGGTGATCTAACTGTTTTTTGTGGACCAACATTAGAGGAAGGGGGCTTGACGTTCTCAACAGATGTGCCTTAGAAGCTAGTGCTTTCGTGGATTCACGCATCAAAAGTATATAGTCTTACACTTTATTTGTTACATATTGATGTATGTATGATGGTCTTGGGGTTAGATTTAAAGAATATGATTCTACCAATCTCTCTCACTACTACAAAAATAGGATAAAGCACCTCTTATAAGCCACCAGTTTAGCCACTAAACTGCTTTCTCAGCTTAAGAAACCAGATTTTGGTGAAAACCGGTCTCCCAAAGAAAGCTAAGAAACCATATCTTAGAAGGACCGGTTTCCTAGGCTCCCTACACAACAATAAACCTTTAATTTTGTAAATATTTACGGTTAACCGAAATCACTTAGCCGTCATTCCCCACTCTTGCCTCCACTACTCAACCTTCCCATTCAACTCTAACTGCTCTCTCCCTCTTTTGATTTCTCTACACTCGAAAATCCACACTCTCATAAATCTCTCATAACCTTTCTTCTCCTGTCTAGTATTTTTCGTTTTCAGATTTATATGGCTACTTACTACCACCGTCAATTGTTTCACTCTTGGATACAATTTGATGTCAACAAGTTTTGAGCGAGAATAGAAGATCAGTATTACTCACCAATGGACTCAGAACTAGTTTTTCATTGAAACAATTAAAGGTTCAGTTCCAATTGTATTGTTGCTTTTAATTTTTGCGATATTTTTTTAAAATCGTTTGATGTGATATTTTGATTCTGTTATTGTTTTAAATTAGTGTTGATACTTTCATTTATAGCTTCAAATCCTTTCTCTATTTCTCGGATGTAGTAATTTTTGATTCAAATTTTATCAAAAGCAATGACGAATATGCCGATTGTATTGACGACACTGATGAGCACTTCTGCAAGCCCTCCCATATCTCATTGTGAAAGCCAATTTTTTGTTTGTTTTGGTTTATATATCATAGTTTTTAATTTGTTTTTTATTAATCATTGTAGATAAATTTAGTTAACTCTTTTTCTTCAGTTGATTTTGTAATATAAATAATAACAATCTGTAATATATGCAATGTTAACATAATATGTAATTTACATATGAACACTTTCGCCTTTGTCGTTACCTTCTTATTGAGGAAAAGATTACATAATCTCCTTGAATCTTCGTTGAACAACCATTGTAGTAACTGGTAAATGCTTTTTTTTTAATAAAAAAAAGAGAGATACGGAACCGAAGCTCTTTTAAAACCAGTTTCCTAGCAAATGCAAGCTGACCTCTTTTCTTTAAGATTTAGCTTCTTTGCCTCCTTTATGTTTTCCTTCACACCAATCAAAGACACCATACATATGACATCTACGATCTCTTAATTATATGTATGAAACCGGCTCACAAAACCGGTTTCTTAGTTTACGAGACCTATGAGATGTAGACCGGTTATAAGCTGGTTTCTTAGGCCATTTTGGATCGGTTTCTTAGAGGTTTTTTGTAGTAGTGTCTATAAGCATATATTATCCTATAGGGGTATTAGTTTAGTCTTGTGTTTAGATTGATATGACCATTTATTTGATCTTTTA
Organism: Patellifolia procumbens; assembly: GCA_947645195.1. Lineage (NCBI taxonomy): Eukaryota > Viridiplantae > Streptophyta > Magnoliopsida > Caryophyllales > Amaranthaceae > Patellifolia > Patellifolia procumbens. The sequence goes on from CANSGD010000406.1 coordinate 5,223,267, forward strand.
TGTTATTTTAATTCGATTAAGGAAGAGATTTATATGAGTTTTTTTTTCATGGTTAATATCATGATTTTGATTGATTAAAAACATGAAAAATTGGATTTGTGTATGATTCGAAGCTTGTTATGGAAAATAAGTTTCTTGTTTTTCTTATTTAATTTGAATTATATATATGCGTAGATCTTGAATTCAATTATTTCGGGGTGTTTATGCATAATTGAATTTTGTGTTAAAACTTAAAATAAAAAAATGTCAGATTTAGTGTGTGAATTTAAGAATTCATGTTTGAATTCATATTAGCCCTAATTTTTTCTCCGAAATTTGTTTGGGATTATAGGTACCATAAGAGGAATTTCATGAATCTAATTCATAAGCACCTAAAACAGGATCTCATGCACATATAATTAAGGATCATATAATAATCAATAACCAACCTCTTGATGCGTGACTTCAACTGGTTTTGCGGGATTGAATACCATAAAGTATAGCCAACGATATTAGAGAAAGAATGTCAAACGTGATTCTCTACTTACTCCACCAATGCTAGTTGCAAGGAAGAAAGAAACCGTTCTTCTTTTATGGAGTAATGCCAGTTGAGAGAGAGAAAGATTAGGAGAAAATAAAATAATGAAGATATTGTATCTTATTTTCTGACTGCCTGACCTTTATATAGGAATAATTAGGTCAAATAATCTCCTCTTATCTCCCTCTTGGGCCGACTACCCTATAGCCTTTATGGGCTATGGGTTTCTCTTTTGTTGATCCAAATATTATGTGTGACCTTGTAGGATCCATTTAAGTGAGCTTCGGGTTTATTATTTACTAACCCAAAGGTCTATAGCGTTCTCTAACAACACGTAAAGACGACCCAATTAAATGAATTATTATCTCCATAATACGATCCATATTATATTTTGTAATTGCATTAGAGTCGAGAACCCAATTCCTTCAATCTCCCACTTGTCCGAGACGAGTGTGCAATATTCAAATTCCTAAAGTCTCTTAGTGTCTAATTTGATAGTATGATCACATCTCTTATGTTATCCATACTAATCTTAAAATTATTCCTTGAAATCCGAGTTCGAATTGCTAAACAAATTATCATCTTATAATCCATTTGACCACGGCCATGCATTTTCAATCCTCACTCTTCAAGAGGTCAAGACACCCATCCTATCTTATATAGGAGGACCTTTTCAATCTTGTGGCAACCAAAACTCCCACTGAACATTTAGCATAACCCGAATGCTGCCTTTATAGTCCCCTTTTACGGCATGACATTTGACAGCATCAAAGTTATACCAATTATTAAGCTAAGTAGTGTTCCACTCATGTCTTAGGAATCCACTAATATACTTACGAAGTTATTTAAACTTCTAAGTAGGCCAGTTCGATCATATATCAAATATACATATCCATATGATTGACTAAACATCTTTATGTTCCCATAGCCCATGAAACAGCGCTATCAATCAATCTTACTTGCTAATCCTTTAATAAGTCATTTATGTCCAATTTAATGACTTGGATTAGGAACATGAATATTCTATGAATTCGGTTCACTTATGGTGTTTCATTCATCAAATCACATATTTGACAAAACCATTGAATTCAAGAATATTTTTGGACATTTTATTTAATAATAAACCAAAATTAAATAATATAAAACTTAATATCTCATAAACATAAAATAGCAAAACATGTCTTTACATTGTAACAAGTTTCTTCAAACATAACACAATCTAAAGCCATTCTAACATTTCTTCAAGCCTATAGCCCTAGCGTGACTTTCATGCTTGGGTTGAGGTAGAGGTTTAGTAAGCGGTTCAACCACATTCTCATCCGTGTGAACTTTGCAGATCTTGACATCCTTTTTGTCAACTATCTCCCGAATAAGGTGATACTTCCTCATTACATGTTCGGATTTGTTATGTGATCTAGGTTCTTTCGCTTGTGCAATAGCACCATTATTACACATAATAGCTCAATCCCTTCCAAAGCACTAGGTACGACACCTAGCTGTGTCAAGAACTTCTTTATCCAAACAGCTTCCTTAGCTGCTTCAACCACTGCTAAGTATTCTGATTCTGTCGCAGAGTCTTCTACAGTGCTTTGCTTTGAACTCTTCCAGCTCACTGCTCCTTCATTTAGACAAAAGATGTACCCTGAGTGAGAGCGGTAATCATCTTGGTCGGTTTGGAAGCTCGCATTAGTATAACCTTTAACGACCAACTCATTTTCTCCTCCATAGACTACGAACAAGCCTTTAGTTCTTCTCAAGTACTTAAGGATTCTCTTAGCTGCAGTCTAGTGTGCTTCACATGGATTTGCTTGGAATCTGCTACACATGCTCAAGGCATATGCAACATCTGGTCGAGTACTTATCATGGCATACATGATAGATCCTATAGCCGAGGCATAAGGTATGTTATTCATTCGCTTCAACTCATCAGGCTTAGTCGGGCACTAACTCTTGCTAAGCGATATGCCATGTATGTGACATAGGAACAAATCCTCTCTTCGACTTTTCCATGTTGAACCTTGCAAGAACTTTATCAATATAAGTTTCTTGACTTAGTCCAATCATCCTTCGAGACCTATCTCTATGGATTTTTATTCCCCATATGTACTCAGCCTCTCCAAGGTCCTTCATAGAGAAACAACTTTCCAACCATTCCTTGACTGCCTCAAGCATTGGTATGTCATTTCCCATGAGTAGTATGTCATCTACATACAGAACCAAGAAGACTAAGCTACTCCCACTAAATTTCTTGTAGACACAAGATTCTTCTTCTCTTTTGAGAAAACCAAACTGTTTGATTGCCTCATCAAATCGAAGATTCCAGCTCCGAGATGCTTGCTTCAATCCATAAATGGATCTCTGAAGCTTGCAAACCTTTTTAGGATTTTCTTGATCGTCAAAACCCTCAGGTTGTGTCATGTACTCATCCTCATTCAAGAAATCATTCAAGAATGCGGTTTTGACATCCATCTGCCAAATTTCGTAATCATAATATGCAGCAATTGCTAAAAGTATCCGAATTGATTTAAGCATTGCCTCTAGAGAAAAGGTCTTGTCATAGTCTATACCATGAATTTGTCTGAATCCTTTTCTACCCAGTCTTGCTTTATAGACATAGATGTTTCCATCTTTGTCTGTTTTCAATTTGAACACCCACTTGTATCCAATAGGTGTAACCCCATAAGACAAGTCGACTAGGGTCCAAACTTTATTCTCTGACATGGAGTCTAATTTGGATTTCATGGCCTCAAGCCATTTCTTAGAGTCTGGGCTCGTCAAAGCTTGTTTGTGGGTAATAGGCTCTGAATTATCTAAAATCATTATTTCAGAGTTTTCAGTTAACAGGAAATCAACCAACCTTTTGTTTGGAATCCTGGGTCTACTTGACCTACGCGGGGCCTGAGCATCAATAGAATTGTTCTTTTCAACATCTTGAAAATTTTCGCTTGAATTAGATTCAAGTGAGACGGTAGGAGGTCCAAGCGTTGAATACGTCATCTCCTAAACTTGACTTTCGTCTTGTTGGGCCGTCTCTGACTTGGTATGAACCACGTCCAATTGTTGCTCATCTCAAATTTCTTCGAGAACTATTTTACTCCCACTTGTCTTTCTGGAAATAAATTCCTTTTCAAGAAAGACACCATCACGAGCAACAAATACCTTGTTCTCTTGACGGTTATAGAAGTAATAACCCCTTGTCCCTTTTGGGTATCCCGCAAAGAGACATTTATCTGATTTGGGTGCAAGTTTGTCTAACAGTAAACGCTTTACATAGACCTCATAACCCTAGATTTTAAGAAAATATAAGTTTGGAACCTTTCCATTCCACATCTCATATGGAGTCTTGTCTACAGCCTTTGATAGGCTCCTATTTAGTGTGTGTGCAGCTGTTTCAGAGCATATCCCCAAACAGAAATCGGAAGATCAACAAGACTCATCATTGATCGAACCATATCAAGTAGAGTTCGATTCCTCCTATTAGAGACACCATTTAATTGTGGAGCTCCTGGTGGAGTCAATTGTGAAAGTATTCCACATTCTTTCAAATGATCATCGAATTTTTAGCTCAAATATTCGCCACAGCGATTGGATCGCAATGCCTTTATTGTCTTACCAAGTTGATTTTGTACTTCATTTTGGAATTCTTTGAACTTTTCAAATGATTCTGACTTATGTTTCATTAAATAGACATACCCATATCTACTTAAATCGTCAGTAAAAGTGACGAAGTACCCAAAACCCTCCCCTAGCTTTTGTGCTCATAGGCCCACAAACATCTGTATGTATGAGGCCCAGGAGATCACTAGCCTTTTCACCGTTTCCAGTAAAAGGTGATTTAGTCATTTTCCCCAATAAGCATGACTCACATACATTAAAAGATTCGAAATCAAATGATGGAAGGATTCCATCCTGTTGTAACTTTTGGATGCGCTTTTGGTTTATATGACCCATTCGGCAATGCCAAATGTAGCTTAGGTTTGAATCATTCGATTTTTTGTTCTTACTATCTATGTTATAGACCTGTACTGACCTATCTAATACATATAAGCCATTAATCAATTTTGCACTAGCATAAAACATATTATTGTAGGAAATGGAACAACACTTGCTCTTTATTTCAAAACAAAAACCTTCATCATCCAAAACGGAAACAGAAATAATGTTCTTAGTAATTGACGGAACAAAATGACAAATATTTAGTTCTATGATCAATCCAGACGGTTAATGTAGACTATAACTTCCAATGGCAAGTGCAGCAACTCTTGCGCCATTTCCAACGCGAGGCTCTCTACCTCGCCCTTTGCTAGCCTTCTACTTCTTCTTAGTCCTTGCACATCGTTAACAATGTGAGAACTACAGCCGATATCTAATACCCATAAAGAAGTAGAAGTCAAATTGATTTCTATAACATAAATACCAGAGGTGGAAGCCCCGAATTTTTTTCCTCCAAGTATTTGGGGCAGTTTCTCTTCCAGTGACCTATCTTTTCACAATGGAAGCACTTGCTTTCGGCGTCTGCTTTTGGCTTAGCGGTCGGCTTAGGTTTCTCAGGAGCAACAATAACTTTCTTGCCTTTTTCCTTCTTGCCTGCCCATTTCTTCTTAAAACCCTTTCCTTTTTAACCATCATAACTTCTTTCTTTAGTTCTTTAGGAAGATTCCTCTCAGCATGGACTAGCAGCCCATGCAACTCTTGCAAGGTCTTTTCAGAATCATTCATGTTGAAAGCCATCCTGAACTGATTGAAGCTGTCAAGCAATGAGTGGAGAATGATGTGTTTAGCCAACTGTTCTCTATAAGGGAAACCAAGTCATTCGATGTTTTCAAAAAGGCCCAGCATTTTGAAAACATGTGTGCCAACAGCTTGACCCGGCTTCAAGTGACATTCTAAGATCTCCTCATTAGTCTCATACCTCTCATTTCGAGCCTGTTTCTGAAACATGGCCTTCAGCTATTGCATAATGGTGGAGGCATCCTTGGTTTCGAACCTCTTTTGGAGGTCCGGCTCCATGGCGACCACCATTAGTCAAGTGATTGGTATAGACCTTTCATTGGCCTGTTTAGCACGACGTTTTTCGGCTTCAGTAGATTCATTAGTTATTACTGGAAGTGGGTTTTGTAAGACATCCTCTCTACCCTCCGACCTCAGAACGAGTCTTAGGGTCCTTTCCCAATTAAGGAAATTTTCTCCATTCAACCTATCCTTCTCAAGGAAAGGGCGAATGTTGAAAACAGAGTCATTGTTGTTTTTATTCATAGTACCTCTACACAGAAAAATAAAAGCCAAAGTTCAATATATGTTTATGAAACACCTTAAAACATGCAATGGTTTCTAGGTTTGTCACTTTATTCAATTTTAATGTCCCAATTTGAATAAGTGAGTACAAGATCCTATAAACATACAACACTAAGCAGACGGATAACTTAAAGTTACATTCTCAAGGTAAGTAAACTCTTTACTAATTATAACACTTTATAATTCTTGTTTAGATAGGAAAATATCACATGCTTAACTATCTCTAGCTTCAAAATCCAAAACGCTTTTGATGATTTTGTTGAGGACAACCAAACTAAGTATGCAAAATTCGCAATTTCATCTTATCTCCCAAAATTAATGACAAAACCCTGCGGAGGCATGACCTATTATCTTTAATTAAGGGTTAATAAGTACTTTATGTTTAGAAAAGCTAACCTCAATATTTATGGGACATAAGTTTATTATGTTGTTATTAATCAGTGAACTCTTTCACTATTAATAACCAACATACTATAAACTTATAAGCATTGTAAAATAATATTGCCAAGTTGATTATATCTCCCAGGTAAGGAAGTTACCCATGACGTTCGGGAGAGCCTTCCTAATCCTAGACAAAGTTTATCATCTTAACATAAAATTTTACTAATTACAACAATTGTAATTCTTAGTTGATGAGTGATTGCCAAGGAGATTATAGCTCCCAAGTAAGGAAGTTACCCACAACGTTGGGGAGAGCCTTCCTAATCCTAGACAGAGCTAATCACCTCACATACACTCGTCAACTTTTCTTAAAGTCCAAAACCATTTTGATAATACTATTGGGTCATACTAGTCATCTTACTAGTTATTATAGCAATTACATCAAATATATTAAATTCCCATATAATAAAATCATATATTCACTACGCCAAATAAAGCTTTTTATAGCGCCACAAAGACAGCGTTTTTAATAAAGTGCTATAAGAAAATCTTAATTAACAGCGTTTTAATTAAGTGCTATAATTTAAGCGCTATAGTTAGATAGTTAAACGAATTTTTTTTAATAATTAAATCAGTAAATATACATATTATAGCGCATTTAGGAAAGTGCTATAATTAGGTGATATATACTATAGCGTTGCACCCAAAACGCTGTAATTAGAGTGCTATAGAAAGATAGTTAAACGATTTTTTTTAATAATTAAATCACTAAATATACATATTATAGCGCATTTAGGAAAGTGTTGTAATTAAGTGATATATACTATAGCGTTGCACCCAAAACGCTGTAACTAGAGTGGTATAGAAAAATAAAAAACTCCCACGTCTTATTCTCCCACTGAAGGAACAGTGACCTAAGCGTCTTCTTGCTCTGCTTCAACCACTGAAGGATCAATTTCGTTCCAATTCTTGCTCCATCGTTGCTACTGCTGCTCTTTCCCTTTAATTTCATCACGGTTCTGCTGTTGTTGCTTCGAGACCTTCTTCAATTTCGCATCAAGAACTCCATCAATTTCTCTTCTCCTTCAAAGCAAGGTTTTTTTCACTTGAATTTCGTAAATTCAATTATTGTATTGTGAATTCAATTACTTCCGGTATTGAGATTTCCAAATTCGTGTTGAGTCTGGTATTGAATTTGCTTTCTCTTTTTCTTTTTGAATTTTGCCTCTAACGTGGTTCTTAATAGCCAATTTAGTGTATTGAATTTTGCTTCTAATTCATATTGACTGCCATTCATATGATAAAAATAGCCAATTTTGTAAATTCAATTATAGTATTGTGAATTCAATTACTTACGGTATTGAGATTTCCAATTTCGTGTTTGAGTCTGGTATTGAATTTACTTTCTCTTTTTCGTTTTGAATTTTGCCTCTAACGTCGTTCTTAATAGCCAATTTCGTGTATTTAATTTTGCTTCTAATTTCATATTGACTTCCATTCATATGATAAAAATAGCCAATTTCGTGTTATACCGGTTGAATGTGAAATTCAAGGTATTTAAGATATGGTTTTTGGGTCTTATATAAAGTATTAAAAACTGTGGTTTTGACATGATTTAGTATGATTTAGTACTGTGTAAATTGAACAATGTCTTGAAACTTAGGAATGTAGAATTATGTTGGACTTGGATTAACCTGTTAAAATTTTTTTTGATCATATTTTGGTCAGAAATCAGATTGTGGAATTTAGTGGACAGAGGACTAGACCCAAATAATCAATGTGAATGATTTGTCTGTTGCATCTCATTTTCCCATCGAGTTTAACTTGAACACCTTGACCTATGCTAAAACTAATGTAATATGTAGATGTGGTATAGTTTTCAAGAGGAGAATCTACATTAGTAGAATTGTAGTTCGATTTTTACTTTACTTTACACCTGACTAGTTGGAGGCTCACAATCACTCGATCAAGGAAATCTGAGTATATGTTCACTCGATAGTAGGTTCAAAGATGTTAGGCTTCTAGTATGTGAGCTAGGCATATCTAATAGGTGAGGGGCCATTCGGGATTTGTATAGTTTCCTTTCAGAGCTTGTTTGGTTCATCTTTTGACCGTCTCAAGAAATGGAATCAAGGACTTACTCCATTACCATATGTTTGGTACAAGATTTTTTGTTTCCATTCCATTACCAACCTTTTCCCACTCCCTTAATCTAATACCCTTTTCACCTCGGCGGTAACAAACACCACCAAAGATAGAAAATAAACTGCACATCTCTTAAGTCACCTAATCACCACATCTATCAATATTTTTAACTTATTTTTTTTGTTTTTATGGAGACTTTGCACATATATTATTAAAACTTAAGATAAAGATTTACAAGCCGTATTCTTTCAATAGTGAAGATTTTGAGATTGCCAATTTCGTGTTATTTTTATGTAGCTAGTAATGGAACGAACATGGATGCATGCAAGAGGTACTAGTGACGAGTATGTAAAAGGGGTTACAGAGTTCATTGAATTTGCAATCAAACACGCTGAAAATCCAAATTCTATTGTGTGTCCTTGCGTTAATTGCAACAACATGATCCAACATAGTGTTGAGGATGTAGAAATGCATTTGGTCATTCATGGAATTGTGCAAACATACAAATGTTGGATAAAACATGGAGAGCCATTAGGAAATGTTGTATCTCATGTAGATACTGGAATCACTGATGTGACAATAGATGAGAATGATGGGGAAGAAGAAGATTTTACCCTCAATTGTGACCAACTAGAAGAAATGGTCGAAATCTTAGGGGAAAATATTGACAAAAATTCAGTAGTGTTCGAGACTATATGCAATGATGCAAAAATGACTCTGTATCCTGGTTGTTCTAACTTTAGTAGATTATCTGCTGTGCTGAAACTCTATAATTTGAAAGCTAAAGGGGGATGGACTGATCAAAGTTTCACAGCATTACTTGGATTGCTGAAGGAAATGCTTCCATCGGAAAATGTGCTTCCAAATCGCACGTATGAAGCGAAAAAGATGCTGACCTCTATAGGCATGAGTGTTGAGAAAATACATGCCTGTCCTAATGATTGCATCTTATATCGTAAGGAATATGCATCATTAGATAATTGTCGTGAATGCAAAACTCTGAGATATGATAAAAAAAGGTTCCATCAAAGGTAATGTGGTATTTTCCAATAGTACCAAGATTTAGGCGTTTGTTTAGCATTGCTGAGGAATCGAAGAAATTGACTTGGCATAATGATGATAGAGAAAAGGATGGTATGCTTAGACACCCGGCAGATTCTCCACAGTGGATCCAGATTGATCGTGAATTCCAAGAGTTTGGTCGTGAGCCTAGAAATCTTCGTCTTTCTCTCGCAGCAGATGGCATGAACCCTTTTGGGAATCAAAGCACTACACATAGCACATGGCCTGTTATTTTAATGATATACAATCTTCCTCCCGAGTTCATTATGAAGCGAAAGTATATGATGCTCTCCATATTGATTTCAGGTCCAACAACCAGGAAATGATATAGATGTGTATTTGGAGCCATTAATTGAAGATTTGAAGATGATGCAGTATTCAGGGATAGAGGTCTATGATGCTCATCGAAATGAGCATTTCAATCTCAAAGCATTGCTTTTTGGAACGATTAACGATTTCCCAGCATATGGCAACTTGGCAGGGTATAGCGTTAAGGGGTTTGAAGCATGTCCTATATGTGAAGAAAACACATATTGTCTTAGTCTCCATAAGGTTGTGTACCCGGGAAATCGCAGATTCTTACCCTCGAATCATCAGTACCGAAGGTGGAGGAAAGCTTTCAATGGTCAACCAGAAGAAGGTAGAGCTCCCGTGCCTCCAACAGGAGAAGAAATTCTTGAGAAGATGGAAAAACTGGATGTTAAGCCTGGAAAGTTAAATGCAAACCAAGTTTCTAAACGTGGGCATAAAAGAAGGTCTAAACTGTTTGATCTTCCATATTGGAAGACTTTGTATGTGCTCCACTTTCTTGATGTGATGCATATAGAGAAAAAAGTGTGGGAGAGTATTATTAACACAATACTGAATGTGCCGGGTAAGACTAAAGATGGTAAGAAAGCCATAGATGACTTGGTTAAAATGAATATTAGAGCTGAATTGGCCCCAATCAAGAAGGGGGATCGTACTTATCTTCCTCCTGCATGTTATACTCTTTCTAAAAGGGAGAAAACAACGTTTTGTAAGTGTTTGCATGGAGTTAAGGTTCCTGAGGGTTATTCATCAAATATAAAGAGACTTGTGTCACTGAAAGACAATAAGTTGATTGGGTTGAAATCTCATGATTACCATATTCTCATGGAACATCTTTTGCCAGTCGCTATTCGCTCCATTTTGCCAGAACGTGTTCGGATTGCTATCTCTAAATTATGCCTTTTCTTCAGTGAGATTTGCAAGAAAGAGATTGACCCTTTGAATCTAGATACTTTGCCGGCTAACCTTGTTGTCACATTGTGCCAGCTAGAGATGTTCTTTCCGCCTTCATTTTTCGACATTATGATTCATTTGACTGTGCACCTAGTCAGAGAAATTCGGTTATGTGGACCAACATATCTTAGATACATGTACGCAGTAGAGAGGTTTATGAAAATACTGAAGGGATATGTGAAGAGTGGGAGCCATCCAGAAGGGTGCATTGTTGACCGAACTCTCATTGAAGAAGCCCTTGAATATTGTAGTCAATACCTTGCTAACGTTTAGGCGATAGTGATCCCAAAACCTAGACATGAAGGAGGGGGTGAAGGCAAGGGGTTTGGTGGCAATAAAGATGTTTCCATTTCACATGATGAATGGGAGCAAGCACATTTATATGTCCTTCATAATAATGATGAAGTTGATCCGTACGTGGAGGAGCATAAGCAGTACCTAATGCACTTGTATCCGCGCAAGAGTGAGATTTGGAGAACCGAAGAACACAATCGTTCCTTCATTGAGTGGTTTCGTGCACGAATTGCAGTTAAACTATCTCATTCACCACAAAATGTTTCTAAAAGATTAAAATGGCTTTTTCGAGGTCCTGCATTTGAGGTTATGTCATTCTCTGGTTATCGTATTAACAGTTACACATTTTACACCAAGAGTAGAGATGATGAGACAACCATGCAGAATAGTGGAGTTTCTATTTTATCCCAAGCTTTGCATATTTCTGGTGCAAAGGACAATAATCCCGTGTATGCGAAAATGACGTACTATGGAGTAATAGAAGGCATATGGGAATTGGATTACAAGAAATTTAAGATTCCAATATTCAGGTGTAGGTGGGAAAATAACAATAGTGTTCATGTCAATAGCCATGGGTTGACCATTGTTGATTTGAATAGATTGAGTTACAAAGAGGAGCCATTTTTGTTTGCTGCACAAGCCAAGAAAGTGTTTTATGTGAGTGACCCTGCTAATCCTAGAGTGTCAGTTGTTTTGTCAAGTAATAAAAGACATTCATAAGATAACCATGATATAGTTGATATAGATGATATGGAAGATCGATCCATGTCCTTCCCATCTCAGCCATTTAGTAATAATTTAGCTGAAGATGAGGTGTACATTCGAGATGATCACGATGAGGGGATTTGGGTTGAAGACACTGAGCCTAGTTCAAAGAAAACTAAGAAAGGAAAAGGAGAAAGATGCATTAGTAGGGTAAAAATTGAATCTCATTTCTTTAAGTACATTTTTTTTTGAATTATATATATATTGGTTATTGAATGCGTGAAAGTGGTAACTAACCCTTAAAAGTTGGTTTATATATAGGTGATCGTTTTTGGTCACGGCAAACCCGACTCCTTCACAGATCTTCTAGTATTAGAACAAGCAGCCAGATCGAATTTGAATGCGCGTGTAAAGTAGGTTAAGTAGAGGCTTGCAAAAGAATTTCTTGTTCAGTGGTATCAGCTAGATACCTCAAAAGATGCGATAGGCTTTTGTTGTGAGGGACCATAGGCTGTTGGAGAAATTGACTGTGAGTCTGAACAGCAAAAGAACTATCAGGCCTTGTGTGTGTAAGGAAGTTCAGCTTTTCCACTACGCAGCTTTCCCACTAAGTAGTGATCAGAATCTGTTTAAAGGTCCTCTTTAGTAGCTATGAGCTTATTGAGAAGAATCCGCATGAGGGTCTGCTTCAGGATCTAGGAGCTTGATAGTTGAAGGCAGAGGGGAATTGTGATGGGTTTTTCTTTTTGTTTTTATGTAACTATTCATTCAGTGGACCTGTGATCGTGATTTGCTTCTTGCACATTAATTTTAGATATGTCCTCCTGTTAAAGAACCGAGAGTAATGATTCACAACTTCTTGCACAACGTATTATCTTTTGATTTCACAGTTTTGATTTCACATTAAGTGTTAGACCCCCAATGAATGCGTGCTGCTGCAGCTGCTGTTGCTGTTATATTTCAATATCTTCTGACTTCTTTTTCCAGTAGAAAAAATCTTTAGCTGAAACAGACTGTTTATCTGCAGTTAACTGCCCAACATATCTTATTTTCTTATTGTTTTGAGGTAACGGTATCTCCCTGAATCTCTATTCTGGGAATTGAGCTTGAGCCATTTCACTTACCAGTAAGCAACGGCAGTAAGACTGCGTACATCTGTATCCTAAATTCCTAACCCCACAAAAGATGAAAGCTTTAACGATACTTAGGCAGTAGAACTTAGAAAATATGTAGAATGTGTTACCCTCTTTTTTCTATGAGCAACGGGTGGGAGGTGTTTACTCCATCATAGTAGGATAGTAACAATCAAGTATCCATGCCCACTAGTACAGTACATGAGATGATCCCAACACTAATTAAGGATCGTCTCAGGGAGAAAAACTCACAAAGGAAAACTAGTATAGGCAAGATCAAATCCTTACAGTGAACAAACGCTTGTACTAGTAATATATCGCTATAAGCAATCCAGCCAATGCACTTCAAAGAAGAAGCCATGTTGCATCAGAAATAGAAGTCATAAAGTATCTCCTCTGGTGTTTAAGTTTAACCCCTCAATTTCCCCCCATTTTAAAGGATGATTGACCCTGAAATTTAATTTGCACGCCATTTTGCAGGAACTGTAGCAAAGTTTATGTTGACTTTAAGCACAATACTAGTAAAAAAAGTAGAAGGAGCTCCCCCTTCAAACAAGTAGCCTTCATTTTCCTATACTACCCAAAGTATATTAAAAATATTTACATATCTTCAAGAATCCCACAATGTTGTTGCTGCCGCTGCAGCTGTTGTTGCTGCCGTTGTTTCAGAATCCCACAATGTTGTTGTTGCCACTGCAGCTGCTGTTGCTGCCGCTGCAGCTATTGTTGCTGTCGCTGCTGCTATTATTGTTGTCGCTGCTACTGCGAGTGCTGTTTTTCTGCCGTTGTTGCTGCGAGTTCTGCTATTGTTGCATTAAAGCTTTTAAAACATGTCATTATTTAGTGATGGAAAGCCAAAAGAGTCTAGGGATTATTACAAAAGGTTTTTTAGCTGCTGCAGTAGCATTATATGCTTTATTTTTGGTTGTTGCACACTAACATTGTTAGCTATTTACATATCCCACTTTAACCACAACTTTTTGCTAATTACATTCTCATTTCAAACACTGTTAACCTATGTTTGCAGCATACTACTACATTCTCATTTCAAACACAGAAGCTTTTTTGGTCAAACATACAGGAGGTTATGGCTAATTCATTCATGGATGGTGAATGTAATGGTGATGAGAGATGCACTTGTCATACTTGTGTCCCTACATATAAAGGGAAAGAAGATAAAGGTCGAGGTGCAACTAGGATGTCTGTGGTGGCACGAGCTAGGAACAAGGGCAAACAATTCAATGTTCAATTCAATGACAGAGGTCAACCAATCGGGGAGTATAATGAACAATTGATGAGTTATTGGGGCATGAGTGTTAGAAAGTGTATCCCAATCATCTTACCTAATTGGCATAAGGTTCCTGAAAATATGAAGGATGCCATTTTTGAGGATCTCGTGGTAACTATATTTACTTTATTCTTTATATTTTTTTCCTTTTTATAATTGTTTGGATTTTTTGATTCGCAATTTGCTATAATTTTTTTGTAGATAACATATAAAGTTAGCAGAAAAGAAAAGTAATGGTTTCTTCGTAAACCAGGGGAAAGTTGGAGAAACTTCAAAAGTGAGTTAACCAGAAAATGGTTGTATGATGAGAAAGGGGAATTGCGTGAAACCCCACCGAGTAAATTTAAATTCATAAAGACTACTCACTGGCTACAATTCTCAAGTGGCCGATTAACTAAAAAGTTTCAGGTTTCAATCTTCTTCTCAACGTCATTGTGCTATATGTGTAGAATGTTAAATTACTCAGTTTGATAATAGCACCTTTGCACCAGGAGGAGAGTAATGTACAACGAGAACGTGCATTAAAGAACAATTATCCTAAAAAAAACGTCGAAGAGGATGTGCAAGATTAGAGAAAGATTTGGTATGAGTTAAGTTATTATTATAGTCATTTCTGAAGGTTCCTTATGTTATGTAGAAATAAAAGTTTATATTGACCTTTATTTTCCTGTTTTTTCCCCACATTTACAGATTAAAAAGAAGAAGGCAAATGGTGAAATTGTGACTTCAATTAATCGTGCTGAATTATGGAAGGAAATGAGATCGGACGAGGATGGAAATGTGGATGAATCTGCAAAAGACGTTGTTGATCGAATTGTATGTGATTCTTTAAAATAAAGTGTGGTATACATATATACTTGTCTCGGCTTTTTAAACTTTTTTTTTGTTGTAGAATACCTTAATGTGCCGAGTTGAAGAAGGAGGTTTTGAAGAGGTTGGGCATAAAGACATATTGCAAAGGGCCTTGAACAAAGACGAGCAAGGTGGAAGAGTTCGCGCTGCTGGATATGGAGTGTCTATATCAAAATACTTCGGATCATTTCCCTCAAAGAAAGAGTATGCCAATGAAATGGCTGAAGTGTATGCAAGAATGAAAAAATTGGAAACTGAAATTAAGGTTCTTAAACGTAAAAGATGCGAGGAGGTGGAGAGAGCTAGTAAAGGGGATGATTTAGAAGGGTTAGATGATCATGATGATAATAATGGTGCAAAAAGTAGCGGGACGAAGATTTTTCCTAAGGTAAAATGAAACTATTCTCTTCATCTATTGCTGAATTGTGTTGCTGTGCTTGTGCTGCTGTGCTTCTGTGCTTGTGCTTCTGTACTTCTGTGCTTCTGAATTATGGGGATTAGCTAATCTACAGTTTTGTCTGAATTGCTTGAAATTGGTCCAGGTTGTAGAGCTTTGAAATGTAGTAATACTGATGATGGAATAATATAGGAACAAGAGTAATAAGAGTGGTTCAAAGGTGAAATCATAGAAACAATCCGTTCAGCTCTAGGGAAAGACCGCAAGATTATGCTGCAACGGATATCATAGGAGCCCTTCCCACGGCGAATAATGAAGCAACTGGTTTTCTACACTTATACGTCTTAGACACTAAGAATTTCATGTTGGGATTGCCAGCCTTTCCCCTGTGACAACCACCCTCACCCCTTTGTTTTAAGGTCCAGAAATGAAGGCTTATGTTTCTGATGAGCAGGGGTGGAGGTGGTCCTGATCCTTCCTGGCATGAATGGGGAAGTGGAGCTAATAAGATAAATTCTATATATGATCTTGTATCGTGTGGTAAGTATATGGTTGATGAGGGCTATGCAACAAAAGGTAGGCTTGCTGCCATTGGATCTAGTGCTGGGGCTCTGCTTGTGGGTGCAGCTGTCAATTTTCAACCTGATATATTTTGTGCTGTGATTTTGAAGGTAAATACTTTCATTCCAAGTGAGAATTTGTATCTTCAGTTTATGTCAGATTAGTAAAAGAAATTATTCCTTTTCCCAGACCCGGGAGGGAGATGGGTATTGATCAAACTATTGTACTTGTTGCCTTGTTGGCTTCTTTGAATTACTCTGCCGGGTGATGCAGACATATGCTTCATAAAATGCATATATCCAGACTCCAGAGTTTGTTCGTCCAGCTTTTATTGATCATATTCTTTTAATACTAGGTTCCTTTCCTTGATATGTGCAACACTTTGATGGATGACAGCTTGCCTCTAACCATATTGGACTATGAAGAATTTGGAAACCCTAAAATAGAAAGCCAGTTTAAGAAAATTATGGAATATTCTCCTTGCGATAATGTAGATCAAGGACTTTGCTATCCATTCAACACCCAAAAATTGATCAAAGGAACCAGGATACTATCAGTGGATCAATCTTTGACCCTTTTAAACTGGCTGATTTTTTTCCTGTAATCCTGCATCTACATGTTTATCATTCAATTCAGGGAGTGGAAAAAGCCACCTCATCGACTCTCCAAGCACTTGTTATTGGCTGTTTGCAGTTAAAATGATAACCTGATGAAGTAATAATTTGATCTGAGCTGTTCCATAATTAAGCAGAATGAATAGGCTTTCTTTTCCTACTTCAACATCTTGTTGCTGTATATTTGTGAGAATTCATGTTTATATATTTGCACATTAATATGAGTTTGTTTCTAGATCAGTGGCAGTTACCTGAGTGATTAGGCGTAAGGCATGATGTTGATTTCAGGCCAAATATTATACACATCAGTGCATATATATCCTAGGCCTTATGATTAATGTTCAGAAGGATGTATAAAGTGAAACTATTATTCTTTACTTTGATTATATATGCTTTTGCCTTTAACCACAATGTACCATGGATGGCATTTATGGCTTTTTGTAGGGTGTTACTCCATGTCAATTGGCTTTGTCAAATCCTTATTATCGAATTGTAGCTACTGGGAAGGTGCATAACACTATTGATGTGACACACACACTAGCATTGCCAGCAAACATTATGAGGGTTGCCGTTGAGTATGAAATCGAGAAAAAAAACCATTGCCAGTTCCGAATGAAGATGGTGAAGCATTCACCATACACGGTGCAATTGGGACCATTGTCTTATGGCCTATAGATCTGATTATCATAGATGAGCCGGTATGGAGTTAGTGTTAAAATCTTAATGTTCATATTCAATTAAGTACGAAACTCCCCACATTGTCTTTTTCTTAGTGTAATCCTGTTTTACATATTTTGTTGACAGGATAAAAATCCGCTAAAGCTCAACGATAAAGAAGTCAAAGATTGTCAATCACAATCCCCATCCAAGAGGAGCGATAAAGAACTTTTAGATACGGGATCTCATACTCCTTCCAAGGTCAAGTACAAAGAAGCTTCCCGCTCACAGAAAACAACCAGGAGGAATGACTCTGCTCATGCATCATCAAAAATACAACCAAGAAAGTTGGATTTCAACCATGAAAAATGAGTCCCTTATTGGGACTCCCTTCCACCTGATCTTCAAATGTTATATAAGTACGCTATTTTAATGTCCAATGAA
Source organism: Patellifolia procumbens (assembly GCA_947645195.1). Taxonomy (NCBI): domain Eukaryota; kingdom Viridiplantae; phylum Streptophyta; class Magnoliopsida; order Caryophyllales; family Amaranthaceae; genus Patellifolia; species Patellifolia procumbens. Next base: position 5,240,875 of record CANSGD010000406.1, read on the forward strand.
CAACAACTTGATATTCCTATTGACATAGGGATCCTTCATCAGCACAAAAATATATCCATTGGTAAGGAAGAGATATTCCAATTTCTCGCTCAAGAAGAAATTGGTGTCTGCCATATTGTGATTTATATGTCGTAAGTTGTATAATGGTTTATTTGTGTGTATATCTTATATGATTGTTGTTCACCGTAAAGATTCTTTTTTAAGATTATCCATACTCTGTCAGGTTGTTGTATCATCGTTGTCAGATGCTTGGAATAGTGAATATATTTGGATTTTTATGCCCAACAGCAATATCTCTTGTATCACAATTCAAGAAGGGGGAGATGAAGAAAACCAAGGAGCATAGATTGGATCGCTCTCATTACATACGTGGTGTATTCAATAAAACCGCAACTAAAGGGCGAGTTTTTATTGCACCATACAATGCAGGGTAAGTATTCTAAAAGCTAAAATTGGTTTTGTATCAATTTTTTACTATATAATGTTTGAGATTCTTGTTCTTAATGAAGATTCTTGTTCTTAATGACGTAGGTATCATTGGATGTTGTGTGTTATTCACCCATATAGTAATGTAGTCTACTTTATGGATCCTTTGCCCAAAGGACAAAACAACGACGACATTGGAGTTATTGAAGATTTGCGTGAAATGGTTGAGACGTGAGTAATTTACCTACATGTCATTTAACAATAAATGTATCTAGTTTAGATTCTCGTAATTGTTTAATAGATTATAATTTTTTCCTATTATATTTTTGAAGAGCAATTCTCTTATTTCAAAGTGAAAATGAAATGCAAAAGAAGATTAAGATGAAAACCAAATGGTTGCAAATACAGGTAAATATTTTCACTTTCTTTATGAGTTTCTAGAGTTTAAGAGAATCGTAAAATAATTAAATTTAATGCATTGTTATGCAGTGTCCTCGTTAAAGAAACAATATTGATTGTGGTTATTTTGTTATGAGATTTATGAAAGAGATCGTTGAGCACAAACAGACTCAAATCCCTGAAGACGTATGTAATATATTTTTTATTTCAATTACTCTTTTATCTTTATTTTCTCCCATTATTTTGTCTCTAAGGAAGATTTTTTTCTTCAAATATGCAGCAGTTTTTCGATTGCAATGTTTCAAGCTATGATCAAGGACAAATTGATGAAGTAAGAGTTGAACTGGCGCGCCAAGTTTTCCTACTCAGCTGATTTCCATTCATTTAGCTATAGAACATTTTTTGTTTAGTATAACATTATTTGTCATTCATTTAGCTATAGAACATTTTTTGTTTGGCATAGCATTATTTTTCATTGTTGAGTTAATTGTATAAACTTCAAATTATTATGAATGAAACCACATTTTAATAAATAATTAGTGCAATCGAATTTAATATAGGCATAAAATTATGGCAAATTTGCGAGAAACAACCTTTTAAATATATTTTTTTGCGAGAAATAACCTTTTAAATTTTTTTTGCGAGAAACAACCTTTTAATTTTTTTTTTTGCGAGAAACAACCTTGTATAATTTTTTTTTGCGAGAATACACCTTATCACTCTTTTCCGGCGTTGACCACAAATTTCCGGCCTTGACCAAGTCAAATTTTCTATTTGCACTCCTTCTTTCTTATTTCCACACTCCTTTTCCCTCCTTTGTTCCCCATTATATAAATCTCATGTTTCTAAAACCCAAAAAGTTCTTTCTCTTTTAGTAAATTGATTAAGTAGTAGTCTTAGTACTAATACATACATTAGCAAATTTGGGTTTATGTTTTTATAATCCCATGTATTACACTACTACTTAATCAATTTACTTAAAGAGAAAGAAATTTTTGGGTTTTAAAAACATGGGATTTATGTAAGGCAAATTTGCGAGAAACAACCTTTTAAATTTTTTTGCGAGAAACGACCTTTTAAATACACTTTTTTGCGAGAAACAACCTTTTAAATATTTTTTTTTGCGAGAAACAACCTTGTATATTTTTTTTTGCGAGAATACACCTTATCACTCTTTTCCGGCGTTGACCACAAATTTCCGGCCTTGACCAAGTCAAATTTGCTATTTGCACTCCTTCTTTCTTATTTTAACAATCCTTTTCCCTCCTTTGTTCCCCATTATATAAATCTCATGTTTCTAAAACCCACAAAGTTCTTTCTCTTTTAGTAAATTGATTAAGTAGTAGTCTTAGTACTAATACATACATTGGCAAATTTGGGTTTATGTTTTTGTAATCCCATGTATTACACTACTACTTAATCAATTTACTTAAAGAGAAATAAATTTTTGGGTTTTAAAAACATGGGATTTATGCAAGGCAAATTTGCGAGAAACAACCTTTTAAATATACTTTTTTACGAGAAACAACCTTTTAAATTTTTTTTGCGAGAAACAACCTTTTAAATACATTTTTTTGCGAGAAACAACATTTTAAATATGTTTTTGCGAGAAACAACCTTTAAAATTTTTTTTTTTTGCGAGAAACAACGTTGTATAATTTTTTTTTGCGAGACTACACCTTATCACTCTTTTCCGGCGTTGACCACAAGTTTCCGGCCTTGACCAATTAAAATTTGCTATTTGCACTCCTTCTTTCTTATTTCCACACTCCTTTTCCCTCCTTTCTTCCCCATTATATAAATCTCATGTTTCTAAAACCCAAAAAGTTCTTTCTCTTTTAGTAAATTGATTAATTAGTAGTCTTAGTACTAATACATACATTGGCAAATTTGGGTGTATGTTTTTATAATCTCATGTATTACACTACTACTTAATCAAATTACTTAAAGAGAAAGAAATTTTTGGGTTTTAAAAACATGGGATTTATATAATGGGGAACAAATGAGGGAAAAGGAGTGTGGAAATAACAAAGAAGGAGTGCAAATAGCAAATTTGACTTGGTCAAGGCCGGAAATTTGTGGTCAACGCCGGAAAAGAGTGATAAGGTGTGTTCTCGCAAAAAAAAAATTTAAAAGGTTGTTTCTCGCAAAAAAATATTTAAAAGGTTGTTTCTCGCAAAATAATGTATTTAAAAGGTTGTTTCTCTAAAAAAAAATGTATTTAAAAGGTTATTTCTCGCAAAAAAAATTTTAAAAGGTTGTTTCTCGCAAAAAAGTGTATTTAAAAGGTTGCCCTAAATTTTATGGCTATATTAAATTCGATTGCACTAATGATTTATAAAAACGTGGTTTCATTCATAATAATTTGAAGTTTATACAATTAACTCAACAATGACAAATAATGTTATGCTAAACAAAAACTGTTCTATAGCTAAATGAATGACAAATAATGTTATACTAAACAAAAAATGTTCTATAGCTAAATGAATGGCAATCAGCTGAGTAAAGATTTAGGGCAACCTTTTAAATACACCTTAATTTTTAGGATTCAATTTACAGCGCTTTGTAAAGCGCTCTAGAACAATTCAAAAAAAAAGGCAGATAGATGCACTACTGGGCGTCTAATTTTTAGAATAATTTACCGCGCTTTTATAAAGCGTTGTAGAAAAATTCAAAAAAACCCGCTGAATAGGACCTTTGGTGGGCGCCTAATTTTGAATTCTTTTACAGCGTTTTTACCTAAGCGCTATAGAATAAGGGGTTAAACTACAGCGCTTGTAGCAGCGCTGCAGATGTTTCTATAGCGCCCCTATTCTATAGTGCTTGAAAAACGCTATAGAATAGGGGTAAAAAACGCTATAGAAGCGCATGACTGGCGTAGTGATTATACATGACAATAATCGAAAAATCAAAATTAATTTCCATATTATAATATCACATATTATAAACTCATAATAATATCACATTTTATCATTGTAATAATCAAAATATCACATATTAATTGCCAATTAATAATAATATCACATATCATGCTTGCCAATAATTAAAATATCAAATATTCTTAATTAAAGGAAGAAGATAAAACATTTAAGCTAGTAAATCTAACTAACCAAAAGATACTAGTCATCTTATTGTTTCTAATTAAACTCCTTGATTTCAAAACGAAAACAAGAATCAAATACATGATTATACAATTCGAATATCAAGAAAACAAAGCCCTAAATTTATTTTACAAAATATGTTATGAAATTTTGAGCCTCAAAATTCGACCAAACCTAATGTAGAACTTTAGGGTTCAAAAATCTGAATTTTTTTGGCCCAAATAAAATATTAAGCAATTAAATCTCATTCAATCAATTCCAATTATTCAATCCATAATTCTATTCCTCCCCTTAATCAAATTAAACTTAGCGATAAAAATATCAAAATAAATCATATTATAATGACCAAAAGAATATATGCAAGTGGCTAAACTGATACCACTGCAGGATTATAGGTACTATAAGCGCAATTTCAAGAATCTAATTCATGAGCACCTAAACAGGATCTCATGCACATATAATTAAGGATCATATAATAATCAATAACCAACCTCTTAATGCGTGACTTCAACTGGTCTGGCGGGATTGAATACTTTAAAGTATAGCCAACGAACTTGGAGAAAGAATCTTAAACGTGATTCCTCTACTTAGTCTACCAATTTAGATCAACACTCCACCAATGCTAGTTGGAAGGAAGAAAGAAAGCGTTCTTATTTTATGGAGTAATGTCAGTTGAGAGAGAGAGAAAGCATGAGAAAATAATGAAAGATACGGTATCTTATTTTCTGACTGCCTGACCTTTATATAGGAATAATTAGGTCAAATAATCTCCTCTTATCTCCCTCTTGGGCCGACTACCCTATAGACTTTATGGGCTATGGATTTCTCTTTTGTTGATCGAAATATTATGTGTGACCTTGTAGGATCCATTTAAGTAGGCTTCGGGTTTATTATTTACTAACCCAAAGGTCTATAGCATTTTCTATCAAGACGTAAAGACGACCCAATTAAATGAATTATTATCTCCATAATACGATCCATATTATATTTAGTAATTGCATTAGAGTTGAGGACACAATTCCTTCAAAAATTACAGTTAGTTCCATTCAAATATGCACAATGGTTGTGAGTAATTGCGTGGGAAGGAAGCTAAATTTCGACCTCAATGGTTAGGCGTCATAACTATCACACCGTTGACGCTTGTGATGGTGTAGCGGCTGGGAAGAGGCATGCGTCTGGGCTTTATACGTTTGGGTAGTGCGGCGGGGTTAGCCTCCTGGTATGTGACCATGTCTCGTGCTATTGAGGACGGCGCTGATGGTGATGTGTTGTAGCCTTCAAAGGTCAGCGCTGCAGGGGTTTTCAGAGCGGTGGCAACCATCGTTGCATGGGTTGCTCTATATATGGTGTCTGGTTGCTAGGTGGTATTGTACCTTGCACTAATGCTGCTAGGTTTCTTTAAAAGAAATTAATATATTTTTTAAAATATCTTTGACTATATTATTCCAATATTGCAAATTGATTATTAATGATGATTAATTTTATATTTAATTCCTAATTAAATTAAATTGATGAGTGTTGCATTAATAAGTTAGTTATATGTGATAATTAACAAGTTAATTTTAAACAACCATCAACATAGTTAGTAACTATTTTTCATGTCAATCAATTATGGTGATCATCAATATTGGATATTATAGTATGTTTTATAATAATGGATATTGTAATTGCATGAGATGACTAGTGTGTCCAAAACATAGAAAAAAAAACGAAGTTGCGTATCATTAATGTATTTTTTGTAATTCAAATATGATAGGATTGCGTATTGTTGGTATTTTATTAATATTTTAATCGACATTTCAAAAGGCTAAGCAGTAAGTTTGAAGGATGATGATCAAACCTTACTTTTTGCATGAAGCACAAGGCTCAAGATCCATGGTGGTTCAAGAATTGAGGCCTTAAAAGTAGTTTTTAGGTCAGACTAGGATCAGATTCTATTTTTGCATTTAAATATTATAAATGCTTTTTAATTTTATTTATTATACTTGTGATTTAATTATGATATTAGTTTACTAGTAAATCGACATAGTAATTCACTTAGGTTCCTAAAATCATTATTGGGTCATTGGTTTTCCAAACAAATGCATACTAAAACTAATAGGTTTTGCTAACGCACGATTTTACTTCAAATCATGTCCTAAGTAGGGTAAATTTTTGAAATTCGCATGCATGTTTAGTTTGATTTGGCCCAACAAAATCATCAAAATGTTTTTAAGTTTTAAAGCAAAGGGATGAGTTTAGATTAATATTTCTCATCTATCGACTAACAATTACAATGGTTGTAATTAGTCAAAGAATTTGCTAACCTTTCAACTTGATTTTAAGGAGAGACAAAAGTCCACCTACGAATCAAGTTTGGTAGGATATGTGAATCACTTGATTCAAAAGGGAAAATTCGAAAGAGTGCATAGCTTTTTATTTTAAGTGTATCAAAATTGTTAAAGCTATTATGATAAACAATGTACGTATTTCTTTTGAAATCGTCTATGAAGTTATAATGTTTGGTAACAACCATAATTCACCTTTTTAACTTGCGTTCAATACTTGAAAAGGATAAGTTGAAAAAGACAAATTTCTTTGACTAGAAAATCAATCTAACAAATTTTCTTAGGTTTGAAAGTCGAGAGGATATTCTTGAAATCTCGATCCCAGTTTTAACCTCTTCCTCCGCTGAAGCTGAATTGGCCACCTATAAGGCCATTGAGACTCACAAGGCTATTCTTGAGCGTGTGTTAGTGTAAGGGAACCCGATCGCCACTAATGTGCTTGAAATGATTATTTATATTTTGGGCCATTGATAAGTTGGCCTTTCCTTATATACAAAAGTTGGCTACTGACATCATATTGCACTCAGTTTATGAGGGGTTCAATCAGTTTTAGGTTGAACTTCAATATGAATTGGGTGTTGAAGACCCTTCCTGAGTTACATAAAATGCTCATGACTATCGAGTAAAACATCCCGCTACACCTCATAAAGAAGTTCTTATAGTTCAAAAGGAAAAGGGTTTTAAAAGGACATGGACTGGCAAAAACAAAAAGCAAGCAAGGGCAAACAAGTCTCTACTAGGACTATCGATAAGCCAAAGCAAAGCAGTGGTGGCTGCAAAGACCAAGTGCCTCTATTGTGAGCAAACATGTCATTGGAGGCGTAACTGCCGGTAGTATATAAAGGCTAAGAATTCTGGAGCTTCTTCTTTAGGTATTTATATCATTGACATTAATTTAGAAACTTTTTCTTCCTGGGTATTTGATACCGGTTGTATTTCTCACATTATTTCGAATGTGTACAGACTAAGAGGGAGTAGAACCTTGGTTAAAGGAGAGGTAAAGTTGTGTGGTTGAAATGGTACAATAGCTGTCATCGTGGAAGGTCGAACTTATCATACCTTGGCCTTCCTAGTTAATATTAGAGCTTAATAACTGTTATTATGTTTCTGCTCATACCAAAAACATTATTTATGTTCCTATTTTAGATAATGAAGGGTTTTCATTTACAACTATGAGAGGGTTGTTTATCTGCTTATTTGAGTTCAACGTTTCATGCCAGTGCTAAGAAGTCTATTGGTCTATATTTCCTTGACTAAGACAAAGATGTCCTTAACATAGACAACAAAAAACCTTGGTCAAGCAAAAATAATCCTACTTACTAATGGCGTTGTCATTTTAGGACTTAAAAATGTGAAATGCATTTAGAAGTTATATAAAGATGGACTTTTAACATCTTTTGACTTTGATCCATTTAATATGTCTGAATCATGTTTAATGGGCAAAATGAAAAACTTTCCTTTTACTTGAAAGTAGGGATGGCAAGGGGTGAGATTTGGGTCGGGTGAACCATCACCTGTATCCCTCACCCGGTTAGACCAACTCTCATTCATCCATTCTTCACCCTGTAAGACTATCACATGTATCCCATCCATCCACTACCCGCGGGTGAACCAAGGGGATAGGGTGATAATCTATTTCAGATAATTAAACAAGAAACGTTAAATCAAACTTGAAAAATGAAAATTTATAAATTAACTTATGTCAAAAATAAGATAAGTTTAGTTTATGGAAACATGTGGATAATAATCAAAAGGGAAAAAACTATACAAATGTAAATAAAATGCTAGACATTTAAGAAAAGATAAGAAATGGGTGACGCAGCGGGTGATAAACGGGTGATGGGTCGGGTGATGGATGAAACTTTCTCGCCCTAATCGATCCATCACCCATCACTCGCTCACCCGCCACCCGTCCATCATCCATTTAACTCGATTTTTCCCCTTTTTTGTTTTTCGGGTGGAGCGGGTGATGGATCATCCATTGGATATTTCTATCTCTACTTAAAAGGGTGAAAGGACTTGTGATCTTTTGGGCCTAATACATACTGATGTCTGTGAACCAAAGAGCATAAAATCTAGGGGAGGGTTTGGGTACTTCATAACTTTTTGTGATTATGGAGATATGGATATGTCTATATAATGAAGCATAAGTTGGAATCATTTGAATAGTTCAAAAGATTCCTGCATGAAGTTTAATACCAAATTGGCAATACGATCTAAGGACTATAATCTGATCGTGGTGGTGAATGTTTGAGCAAAGAGTATAGTAATCACATGAAGAGTGTGGAATTCTTTCACAAATGTCTCAAACTGGAACACCTCATTTGAATGGTGTATCTAAAATGAGGAATTGAACTTTACTTGATATGGTTCGGTCTATGTTGACTTTAATGTCCCCATGGGGAAATTCTCTCAAAAATGCTACTTTCATGCTTGATAAAACTCCATCAAAGGCTGTAGAGAAGACATGTCTTCATATGAGATATGGAGTGAAAAAGTTCATAGCTTGTCTTTACTACAAGTTTGGAGTTGCGAGATCTATGTAAAATGATCCGACAAGCTCGCTACCAAATCAGATAAGTGTTTTTTTTGTCCGATAGAAACCAAGCGCTATTATTTCTATAACCGAACAAAGCCTAAAAATTTGTGTATGTCGTTGTGGTGTCTTTTTTGAAGAAGGATTTAATTTCCAAAAAGGCAAGTGGGAGTAATGTATTTCTCAAAGAAGTTCGTGAAGAGCAACAAATGGACGTAGTTCAGTCTATCTCAGAAACAGTGACACAAGTGCTAGATGTTGATCTTTAAGTACCTCATCTTATGGACGAATCTAGTGTCGGAGCACGTGTATTCATTGCATGAAACTCCTACAGTCACACTCGAATCTAATTCGTGAAAAATTTCTCAAAATGTTGGGAAGTAAATTTCTTATTTTGCAACCTCTCGTAGGTCTTAAAAACCAATAGATCTAACAAAATAGTTTGTTGCCTTCTTCTTAACCAGAAGTTTTGCAATAATGGATGCAAAGCAAGATACTGTTATTGAACTTTAGCTTGTGCTCTCTAACCATGGCGATTTAAGTGTATGATAACGTGACCTTGTTATCGTACGCCTCTCTTGTAATGGCTAGAAAGAAGAGGTCTCAAGCTCAGGGCAATGCTAGAGAAGGTTCAGGGAGTATTGCTCCGAAGAATGGTAACTCCCAATTAGAATATCAGGAGGCTACCAGAGTACAATCCAATGGAACAGTGTCGATGGAGAAGGCTGGTAAGTCTCATTCTTATTTTGCTTCTAGGAGATTGCATCTCGAGGAAGTCTTAGATAATCCGGGATGGAATAATTTGTTTGATAATGCTAAACTAGCTGGTAAAGGTCAACCCCTTCATTTTGTTACTCCTAGTGATCATATAGGTAAATCAGTAGCTAAACTTAAGCAATCTGAGATTGAACCATTAACTAAGAAGTGGGAAAATACTATGATTTTGTATGTTGTTGGATTCAATCCCACTTTAGCTACTCTTAGACTGTTTATATCGACTGAATGGAATAATGTCTCTATGCCAAAACTGTATTATCATGATGAGGGATATTTTGTTGCTCAATTTCAATCTCTTGAGGATAGGAATGAGATATTATTTTGCTGGTCCTCATCTTCTCAATGGTAAGCCTATTTTTGTTAAGGCTTGGTCTCCACAGTTTAATTTTCATGAGGAGGTTCTGAAAGTAATTCCTCTTTGGGTTAAGCTTCCTAACCTGCCTTTGAATTGTTGGGGTGAACAAGCTCTGAGTAGAATTAGAAGTATGATTGGAACTCCATTATATGCTGATGAAGGTACTATACACCAACTTAGGGTTTCTCGAATTTTGGTAGAAGTTGATGTTACACAGCCTCTCAATTAGCACGTGAATATTGAGGATCCCTATGGTGTTGTATTTCAACAAAAAGTGATGTATGACTGGAGGCCTACCTACAGTAAGAAATGAAATTTAGTAGGACATAACTGTGATAAAACTCAGGTTAAAGCTAAAAAGCCTACTCAACATTGGGTGAAGAAAGCTATCCCTGAGCCTGCTGCTCCAGTTACAGCTCATGAAACTCTGAACTCAGGAGGTGCTACTCTTCAGTTTGGTGCTATTCAGCCGAACACTCCTGTTGTAGAGCATCATGATCAACAATTGTTTACTCCTGCTGCAGAAACATCTAAAGCAAGTTCTTCTAAGGCTGAAAAATGGAAAATTGTTACTAAGAGGACAAGAGATAAGGGGAAAGCTCTAATGTGCTCAACTCCAATGCATAACACTTATTGTTTGCTTTCTCCTACTTGTGAAGAGGATGATGAGGTGGCTGGTGAGGGGGCTAATTTATATCTCACATGATTAAGTTTTGCTCTTGGAATATTAGGGGGCTTAATGACCCTGTGAAAATCATTGCGGTTAGATACTTGATGAGGAAGCAACATATGAACCTAGTTGCTCTGCTGGAAACTAGGGTTAAGAAGCATAATATTGCTAAAATTATGAAGAAATTTGGCTCTTGATGGAATTGAGTTTGTAACTATGATTTCTCAAATAGAGGCAAAATTTGGTTAGGGTGGCAGCCTCTCTCTATGGATATTAGAGTGACTAGTAAATCAGAGACACTTATTCATCTTGAGGTGTTCCACCAGGGTGCTCTTTTTTCTCTCATTACTTGTGTTTATGGACTTCATACAGTAGGGGACAGGAAAGCTTTGTGGAATGAGTTGAGTAGTTTGGCAGCCTATATTTACTATCCTTGCCTGATAATGAGAGATTTTAATGCTGTATTGTCAGTTAATGATAGAATCAATGGTTCTCCTGTTACTACTTATGAAATAGAAGATTTTGATGCTTTCATTACTAATTTTCATTTAGTTGGGATCAAAAGCTCTGGACATGTCTACTCTTGGTCTAGTAAAGGATTAGGAGTGCACAGGGTGGCTAGTATAATTAGTAGATGCTTGGGAAATGATATATGGATGCTGCAGCATGGACACATTAAGGTGTGTTATTGTAATAACTCTATCTCTGACCACACCCCCCCTTATTGTAGAATGTGTTATAAGATTGTGGGGGTGGCTGATAGGGTTTTAGTCGTATCACCTAATCAAAAATAAACCTACAGACCTCTAACTAGGTAGTCAGTGGAAGCATGGTCAAATCCACAGGGAGACAGAGTTTCTAAATCAATATTCAACCAATTCAGCTACTCCAGATTAAATCAGGGAAGAATTAATTAAACTAATAAATAAACTACAGAAGACGGGATAAATCGAGGAATTGACTATGGACTAAAAAATTAGGGTATTAGGTCGGTCCACCATGCTTATACCAATCAAATAGGGTCAACTACTACCAAAACCTAAGTCAAGAGTCGGGGGATTAGAGCCTATGTTGAGCTATGGTTAAGATCAATGCTCATAGTTCAACATACGCCGCATGGTCACTAACGTAATCAGAACTATTGATGTGTCCTAGGCCTCTAGTCGTAAGACTGATCTGTGCAAACAACTATTAACCACAAGCAACCAATGAAATTGCGCAATAACATTAATTACTCAATAAAGAACAAACCACATCACAATCACCCTAATCAAGCCCTAGAAATTGATAGAAATCTAAATCACAATCATGGTATAAACATGGCTCTCCTATCTAACACCCTAGAAAGAGACTACTCAGACATGATCGAATTAACAACGACAAAACTAATATGAAACCCTAACAATTGCATCATGAACGATTAAATAAATAAATTAAGCAATCAAGAATAACAAAAGAGATTAGAATAGGAAAGAGTACCAATTGACGGAAAGCAGGAACTTTTATTGAAATCGAAATAGGTTTGATCACCTCTAAATTAATCTAAAGTGTTTAAACTAGACTAAGAACAATGAGAAATAAACTAGAGTCTAAAGCAGTAAAAAGATGAATCAAACATGTCTCTAAATAATGAGGAAAAAAGTATTTATAATACCCCCTCAAGTTAACTAAAAACGGAAACAAAAAGCCGAAATCCGCGAATAGGTGCGCCAGACCCGATCGGGCCCGAGGACAGTACCCGATCGGGCCGAGTGCAAAACATCGCCCACTTGGCTCCTGGGCCTTCGTATAGCAGCAGCGCAGCATTAACCAAATTTTACGGCCCACCCGATCGGGCCGTGGGCATCCACCCGATCGGGCCAGGCGACAAACGAGCCCAGCAAGCTCGCCTCACCAACAGCATCACAACAAGATCTATGAGCAGCCCACCCGATCGGGTCGGGCGGTGAACACCCGATCGGCCTTGGCACATGGTGTTCGCCCGATCCAGTCGGGCAATGTTTGCCCGATCGGGTCCGCAACTTCTATACCCGATCAATGTATTTTCGCCCGATCGGGCCATTTTTGCCCGATCAGAGTACGAAAACCTCCTTTTTGACTCTTTGGCTCTCTACACTTCACGTTTAGGGGTCTTGGGACCTCCTAAACTATCCATAAAACTCGTGAGCCATCCTACGTGCCTCGTAACATCTCGTAAAGCCGTGGTTGCTTCCAAAAGGCTCGGGAATAAGGAGAAAACTCCATAAAACCTGCAATTCAATACTAAAACACGAAACCACAACTACATATGATAGTTAGCACAAAATAGCTCCCAAGAGCTCCAATGACGCACAAATTAGCTTGTAAATAAGGGAGAAAACTCTATATAAATACGTGATATCAAACTCCCCCAAGCTAAACCTTTGCTTGTCCTCAAGCAAACAGAACATGAACATGGAATAGATTGCCTCACCCCATAGATAAAAAGCAATTCAAAGCTCAAAACATTTTCAAGACTAAGAATCGTTCAACAGCATAATTCAATTTTGGCTAATCAAATCCATCCAACCACCAATCATTCAACAATTCATCAAACTCAAGCATCCACAAAGCATACAAGTCCTGAAAAGGCTCTTACAAGGGTGTCACTCCTCGCTATTTTGTGGCAGGCAAAGAATATGCCCGAACACTCACCAACCCGACCATAAGTACCCTTCCCACTCACACTCTCATGTGTTTAAGAAGGTTCAATGACGCTCATCCTAGTCAAGTCGACTCAATTAGCAGAAATACTCTTTAACGTTGACAAACTGACTCGAAATCAACCAAATGAACAATGTAGACACAAGCTCAAGAGGACTTTATAGGGTTGTAATGGGGCTTAGGTAAGAGGTGGAGGATACTTTTGGGTAATGTGGTGGAAAAACCAAGAAAGGGGGAGCATGAAACATTCAAATAAGGCCTAAGACGGCCTACATAACTCCCAACAATCACCATAAACCATGTAAAGTAACCCAACTCTCATAAATCAATGAAAAGCTCATAACAAACCCAATTTTCTAGCAATGGAGCGAATATTCCTTTATGAACGTACGTGAATGAAAGAACTAGAATTCTTTTGAATTTTCATTTCATTTTTCTTTCATTTTTCTGAACTTCATTCACGCAACTCTAACTTGCTTTTTCTTTTCTCTTTCTCACTCTCAAACCACAGCAAATATACTTTTAAATTCCTCAAAAACCAAACTAAACCAACAAACCGATCTCACACTCAACCCATACAAAAGCTCCCCCAAGCTAGGCTTGGAATAATATCAAGTGAAGGCTTTGGGCTCATAATAGGGGTTTAAGTAACACGAAACAAGTCATTAGGCTCAGCGGGGCTAAGGAGGATAAAAGTATATCAAAAACTCACTCTGAAGCTCAAGAATAAGACAAAAGAACGCCCTATCACAGCAAATGCTACAAGTCATCGAAAATCAGACAAGTACGAAGTCAAAGTCAAGATCAATCCACTAAAGAGGAACTAACACACAAGAATAGACTGGATAATAATATGAATCCAATAGGCTACAAAGAAGCCTCACAGTCTAACCAATTCAGGTATGCAGCATAAAGTGGTCTAATATAATCCAAAAATGCTCGAAATCATAGCAATCAAACATCAAATCATAGCCTCAAGATCACAGATGCCCAGCTATCCAGAAAACAAAGTCAAATCAATTTCAAATAGAGCACAACAAGGGGCACAGGAAGGCAACTAAACCAGTCATGGGAACCATATTTTTTTGATTTTTTCAGTATTTTTCGAAAGCAGTAAAACTATTCTAGAAAGCAGTAAAAGAGATAGGGAATACAAACAGAACTCCTCCCCCAAGCTGAACTTGGCAGTGTCCTCAATGCCAAAAGGTGATAAGGACTATGCTAAGAGGAAAAACAATGTTAGTACCCTCACTCTCGCTCACAAAAAGGAAGAAAAATAAAAAGAAAAGGAAAAGGGAAAGAAAAATACGAGTTGCCTCTCGCACAGCGCTGGTTTATAAAAGTCCCGCACGACCATAATCCTCCATCTCTCAAATAGGAGGGGCTTGGCAATGAGTGCCACCCTCATCAAACATCTTTCTCCTCCAAATGTTCTTGATAATGCCTCCAGACGGCGAGGCAACCTTAGGTGTAGTTGGAACCTTCTCCACACCTACTTCATCCAAAACCTCATCCCTGCAACAAGATTATTCAAGCATAGGTTCCTTAACAGCATTGGTTAGTTTAAACATCACTTTATCATCACCAACACTAAGAGTTAAAGACCCAGACTTAACATCAATTACAGCACCAGCAGTACACAAAAATGGCCTACCCAAGATGATAGGAATCTGGGCATCCTCATCCATATCTAACACCTCAAAATCAACAGGGATATAGAATTTCCCAACCCTAACAGGAACGTCCTCTAAAACACCTAGAGGGTATTTTATAGAACGATCCGCCATCTGCAAAGTGATTTGTGTGCATTTAAGTGCTCCCATATTCAGTTTCTCAAAAACAGATAATGGCATAACAGAAACAGAAGCACCTAAATCACATAAAGCCTTGTCAATAAAAATAGGTCCAAGATGGCAGGGTATAGAGAAACTACCAGGATCCTTTAACTTTGGTGGGGCTTTATTCTGAATAAAAGCACTACACTCTTCAGTAAGAGCGACACGTTCTACCCCACCAAAGTCTCTTTTCTTAGTGATCATGTCTTTCAGAAATTTAGCATAAACAGGCACTTGGGTAATTAAATCTGTGAATGGAATCGTTACCTCAAGGTTCTTGACCATAGCCAAGAACTTACCAAACTGCTGATCGACTTTGGACTGTTGCATCCTGTGAGGAAAAGGTAGCCTTGGTGTAAAAGGCGTTTCGGAAACCTTCTCCTTTTTCTTCCCTGTCTATTCAGCTTCTGCAGATAAATCGACTTCAAACTTTGAATTCTTCCTGTTTCCTTCCTCCACCAGCCTCTTATTCCCTACAGTTGGGGTAACCTCATCAACGGGCACTGGAGGAGCATCATAAGCTATGCCACTACGAAGAGTGATGGCATTCACATGTTCTCTCTGAACGGGTTGCCCTGGCAATTGTCCCTGCTGCCTCTGTGCATTAGTTTCTTCAAATTGAGCAACTTGAGCCTCGATAAGTTTGATATGCTTCTCTTGGTTCCTCCGTGCGTCCTCATTTGCCTTTTGCATAGACAATATCAGTTTCATCAGTTCAGAATTGCTAGGCTCTTGTGGGTTGTTGTTTTATGGTGGTGGGGTGTGGAAATTTTGTGGAGTTTGGAAGTTACTGGGATGATGGAAGTTTTGTGGTGGTGGTCTTTGAAAATTTTGTGGGGTTTGATGGTATGAGGGTTTAGGATAGTTTGGTGGAGGTGTAGGTTGATAGTTTTGCGGTTTTTGTAGTTATGTGAAGGGGGAAAAGTTTGTGGCCTTTGTTGAAAGGCATTGCCTGCTCCATCTGAAATTGACTGAACTGACAGTCATGCCCAAAGTGACCCTGTACACCACATACCTCGCAGTAAGATGAGGTAATGGGTGCTACGGCAGACATAGCATTGATGCTCATATGCGGAGGTGTCGAACTAGAAGACTTCATTACTTCTGAGTCAGTTGCGCCATCTGAGATGTAAGCAATGAAATAACGTCAACTTCAAGTACCTTCTTAATCAAACTCCTAGATGATGAATGGTCATTAGCTGCAAGATTTGATATGAATTCATAACCCTCATCAACTGCCTTGTCTAAAAACACTCCTCCTGCAGACGAATCAACAATACACTTCGTCTGAGGCTGCAGACCATTGTAGAATGTCTGCGTCAAGAACCATTTGTCCATATTGTGGTGTGGACACTCTCTCTGTAGATCTCTAAACCTAGCCCACGCTTCCCGTAATGTTTCATCAGGCTCTTGGGAAAACGTGGCCAATTTATTTCTGCTGTTTTAGTGGGTGGGTAATACTCTCTCAGAAATGCAGGAGAAATCTCACTCCATTCAGTTTCCTTCACATCGTTCAACCATTTCTGGGCTCTATCTCTCAGTGAAAACTCGAACAACATGACTTTGAGTTGATCTGGAGTGACGCCGGCATTTTAACGGTTCGACAAAGTTGTTGAAACCGTTGCAGATGATTTGCCGGATCTTAAGTAGGATCCCACCAAACTGATTTTGCTGGACCATGCTGATGAGTCCAGGCTTAATCTCAAAATTTGCCGCGGCAATGGTGGGCATGGTAGGTCCAGTGGAGAGACCATCCGGGTTGGGCACCCCATATGACTTCAGTGATTTTGACATAACTGAACTCAAGGTGTCTGTTCCAGAGGTGTTCAGCTGAACAGACTGCTTTGATTTCTTCTTTATCTTTCGGATCCGCCTGACTGTCCTAGTAAGATCGGGGTCCGCTGGAATGGGGGAACCGTTTCTTTGAGACCTGGGCATACAAAAGAAACAAAAAGTAGCAGTAAAACGTACCTCGATTGAAACAATGAAGTTCCAATGAGGTACAGAGAAGTAGACCAAATAATCAAATAAAAACTTAGAAAACTAGCCGTCTCCCCAGGCAACGGCGCCAAAATTTGATAGGGTTTTAGTCGTATCACCTAATCAAAAATAAACCTACAGACCTCTAACTAGGTAGTCAGTGGAAGCAGGGTCGAATCCACAGGGAGATAGAGTTTCTAAATCAATATTCAACCAATTCAGCTACTCCAGACGAAATCAGGGAAGAATTAATTAAACTAATAAATAAACTACAGAAGACGGGATAAATCGAGGAATTGACTATGGACTAAAAACCTAGGGTATTAGGTCGGTCCACAATGCTTATACCAATCAAATAGGGCAACTACCACCAAAACCTAAGTCAAGAGTCGGGGGATTAGAGCCTATGTTGAGCTATGGTTAAGATCAACGCTCATAGTTCAACATACGCCGCATGGTCACTAACGTAATCAGAACTACTGATGTGTCCTAGGCCTCTAGTCGTAAGACGGATCTGTGCAAACAACTATTAACCACAAGCAACCAATGAAATTGCGCAATAACATTAATTACTCAATAAAGACCAAACCACATCACAATCACCCTAATCAAGCCCTAGAAATTGATAGAAATCTAAATCACAATCATGGTATAAACATGGCTTTCCTATCTAACACCCTAGAAAGAGACTACTCAGACATGATCGAATTAACAACGACAAAACTAATATGAAACCCTAACAATTGCATCATGAACGATTAAATAAATAAATTAAGCAATCAAGAATAACAAAAGAGATTAGAATAGGAAAGAGTACCAATTGACGGAAAGCAGGAACTTTTATTGAAATCGAAATAGGTTTGATCACCTCTAAATTAATCTAAAGTGTTTAAACTAGACTAAGAACAATGAGAAATAAACTAGAGTCTAAAGCAGTAATAAGATGAATCAAAGATGTCTCTAAATAATGAGGAAAAAGGTATTTATAATACCCCCTCAAGTTAACTAAAAACGGAAACAAAAAGCCGAAATCCGCGAATAGGTGCGCCAGACCCGATCGGGCCCGAGGACAGTACCCGATCGGGCCGAGTGCAAAACATCACCCACTTGGCTCCTGGGTCTTCGTATAGCAGCAGCGCAGCATTAACCAAATTTTACGGCCCACCCGATCGGGCCGTGGGCATCCACCCGATCGGGCCAGGCGACAAACGAGCCCAGCAAGCTCGCCTCACAAGCAGCATCACAACAAGAGCTATGAGCAGCCCACCCGATCGGGCCTGGGCACATGGTGTTCGCCCGATCCTGTCGGGCAATGTTTGCCCGATCGGGTCCGTAACTTCTATACCCGATCAATGTATTTTCGCCCGATCAGGCCATTTTTGCCCGATCAGAGTACAGAAACCTCCTTTTTGACTCTTTGGCTCTCTAAACTTCACGTTTAGGGGTCTTGGGACCTCCTAAACTATCCATAAAACTCGTGAGCCATCCTACGTGCCTCGTAACATCTCGTAAAGCCGTGGTTTGTCCAAAAGGCTCGGGGATAAGGAGAAAACTCCATAAAACCTGCAATTCAATACTAAAACACGAAACCACAACTACATACTATAGTTAGCACAAAATAGCTCCCAAGAGCTCCAATGACGCACAAATTAGCTTGTAAATAAGGGAGAAAACTCTATATAAATACGTGATATCAGTGGCAGACCTTTTAAGTTTTTCAATCATCTAGATGATCATGTTGACTTCTTGAAAACTGTGCAAGAGCACTGGAAGGGAGGAGGTAGGGGCGAGCTACTTCAGCAAATCTGGTTTCAGCTTAAAAAGCTTAAAATTTCTCTAATAGCTCTTCATTCTAACGAGTTTGCAGGTGCTGTTGATAGAATAGAAGCTGCTAGACAGGAGTTACAAGGCATTCAATCTGATTTACAAGTTACTCCTAGCTGGCCTATTCTTCATCTTAAGGAAGCTGAGGCCATTATTGATTTGAAGAAGTGGCTAGCTGTTGAGGAAAAAGCTCTTAAGCAGAAAGCTAGGATCCAATGGTTGAAGTTAGGGGATTCTAGTTCTAAATCCTTCTTTTCTGCTATGAAAGAGAGAAGGAGTAGAAATAGAATCTCCATGCTATTAGATGATCAAAATGAAACCATTACTCATCCTGATAAGATTCAAGATACCATCTTGAGTTTTTACATAGCTCTTTTTGGTACTGCTGCTCCTTCTTTGCCTGCAGTTGAGACTGATATTGTTAGGGGTGGTGCTAGAGTGTCTCTTAGCTCCTGTGCTGATCTTACTGCTGCTGTTACAGTTGATGAAATTCAGGGTGCTCTGTTCTTTATTGATGACTCTAAACCCTTGGGGTGGATGGCTATAATGCTGTATTCTTAAAAAAAGCATAGCCTATTATAAAAGGAGATATATCTGATGCTATTCTTCAGTTCTCTGTCACTGGTAATATTCCATATCTGGTAAATATCACCTCTATCACTCTTGTCCCTAAGCTTTCTAATCCCTTTAAAGAAGCTCATTTTAGGCCTATTGCTTGCTGTAACCTGCTCTATAAGATCATAGGGAAAACCCTTACTAATAGGCTACAAACATATGTTGCTGAGGTAGTGATTGAGTTTCAAACAGGGTTTATCCCAGGGAGACACATAGCAGACAATACGCTCTTATCTACTGAGCTTATTAAAGGGTACACTAGATCTCACATTTCTCCTAGGTGTGTGATTAAAGTGGACCTTAAGAAAGCTTATGATTCCATTGAATGGCCTTTACTTCACATGATGCTAGTTGAGCTTGGCTTTCTTAGTAAATTTATTTGTTGGATTATGGCATGTGTTACTACTGTTTCTGATTCCATCCTCATAAATGGTAAGCCTTGTAGGTCTAAGACAAGGTGATCCTCTTTCCCCTTTCTTGTTTGCTATTGGTATGGAGTATTTGACTAGATGTCTATATGTAAGAAAGCAATGTCTTCCAGTCCTCAGTTTCATTTCCATCCAAAATGCAACAGAGTTGGGATAACACACCTTATGTTTGCTGATGATCTACTTATGTTCACTAAAGCTGATGAGCCTTCTATTAAGTTGTGTTTTCAAGCTTTTGAATTTTTTTTCTAAAAGCTTCAGGTTTGGAGGCTAATGTTTGAAAAAAAAATATCTATTTAGGAGGTATTGACATTGAGGAGAAAATTAGATTGAGTGAGATTATTAGTGTCCCTCAAGGTTCTTTCCCATTTAGATACCTTGGGGTTCCTCTTTCCACAAAAAACTCAACTATAATTAATGCAAGCCTCTCGTTGAGCATATGCTAGCCAGGATGAAATCTTGGAATTCAAAAGTTATGCTGGAAGGTTACCACTTGTGAAATCTGTCTTGGCCAGTCTGCAATCCTTTTGGTGTCAGATTTTCATATTACCAAATAAGCTCTTGAAAGAGATTAACTCTTGCTGTAGAACATTCTTATGGACAGGGTCTGCTCAGAAATCTTCTAAAGCTCCAGTTGCTTGGGATACTTTATGTCTTCCTAAATTGCTGGTGGCCTGAACCTTAGGGATAGCTGTGTTTGGAAAAAATCTACTGTTACTAAGCTTTTGTGGGCCCTCTCCTACAAAAAAAGACAAATTATGGGTGAGATGGGTTGATAGTTATTATGTTAAAAGAGGTTGTCTTGCTACCATGCTTATCCCTCTTACTAGCTCTTGGAACTTCAAAAAGATTCTTCAATGTAGAGAGATGGTGCAGAATCTGGGAGGTTGGAGCAAGTTGGCTAATAGTAAGGGCTTTAGCATTAGTAAAATGTACAAGCTATTGCTAGGTCAACATGAGAAGGTCCCTTGGAGAAAGCTTATTTGCAACAGTATGGCCTCTCCTAGAAGCATTTTTGTTGCTTGGCTAGCTATTTATGGTAGGCTGGCTACTACAGATAGGTTGATTTGTTGGAATGTCTCTTGTGATCCTGTGCGTGTTCTCTGCAACAGTAGTAATGAGACTCATAAGCATCTCTTATTTGAGTGTTCCTTTTCTGCTGAGTTATGGTTGCAGGTGTTGAGGAAGCTGGGGGTTTGCAGAGTTGTTCTTCCTTTTGCTGTTGAGCTGCAGATTGTTGTTACTATGAGCAAGAGAAAGTCTGGTCTCTCTAGGTTGTATGGTGTTGCTTTTGTGGAGGCAGTGTATTGTGTATGGTTGTGTAGGAATAACAAAATCTGTAAGAGTTCTTCTAAAACTGTAGGCCAACTGTATACTGAAGTTCTCTTTAAGATAGCTGCTAGGTGTGATCCTAGTATGAGGTCATTGTTGATTCATTAGTGTAGCTTGCTTCTGGGGCCAAACCCTTCTTAGAAGGTGTAGGTCTCTTTAGCAGGTTTTTTGTTGGTGGGGGTTTTTAAGTCCCCTTTGTTATAATATTCTTTACTTGCCAAAAAACAAAAGTTTTGAAATAATGATTTAGTAATTTGGGGAGGCTACTTGTTACAGCTCGAAGTTCCCGAGTTGCCTACTTGAGATTGGGCACAACGGAAAATTATCGGTCGAGCTAATTCGGACCATTACCATCACACTCACCGAACTAAATTGGTGAGTACGGAACTTAAATCCAACTTTAATCAAATTAAATAACTTCTTTACAGAAGGAAATGAATTACAGCAATAGTCTGAGATACATCACTATTACATTTGAACATCCTTGCCTCGACGCAAACAATACAATCATTAGTTATCCTCTAATTCTTTATAGCTTTCGAGCCTCAAGTAAGGACCTTCCGGTCTTTCACCATTAACCTTTAACCTGTCAAGAATCTGCTACCCACCAAGTGATAGGCCACAGAAATCAAAACAAACATTTGACACATACATAAGCAATACGCTGAGTACTAAATCCATAATACAAGTAAAACAGGCTTTGGTGTCTTTTGATTAAAACGATTCATCACATATAATCACAACAACTCACAGAAACCATGAGTACTTCAAACCATTTACTCAAAACATTTTCGAAAAACGTTTATATAATATATTATAGAAATGATAGCTTATAATTCAATAATAATTTCAACTTAATTTCCTCTTTTGAAATTTCAATTCAAACTCATAATTTTAACTCATAATTTTCTCTTGTGTAAACGCGGGAGGAAAGTAGTACCCAGTACCATCTGCCAAACTGTTGAGGGTCGTCACCCCATCTTTTATTATTTTGCATGCAAGATTTGACCTGGACATGTTATACTTCACCAGAAATTCACCCCTCCTAGTTGGGTAACAGTCAAGGAATAAGCGCCTTGACCCGGGTGCAAGTTCACACCTCAACTCATAGTTCTTAAACATATATATATATCTATATGGGTAGGTTCTTGTGAGAATACCCTCTTTATATGAGAATACCTATTTATGTGAGAATAAATCTCAACCATTGAATACTTCGAATTTAAGGGCTGTGATTCTTTCCCAAAAAAGTCAAAAATCCAATCCCCGCTTAATACTTCACGGCATTTCATCAATGCATCTCATTTCTCTATTCTCACCTCTTCACGCTCTCCCCTCACCTCAAAAGCATTAATGGTGGAATGGCTGCCAACACCAACCGACGAACATCTCCTAACCGCCCCTTCACTCTCTCTCCTCACTGGTCTTAAACCCCCCACAGTTGCTACTTCAACCTCCCCTGCTTCCGCTCCCCTTCCACCGGCCACTTCACCCTTGGCGGTGGTCCCACTTCACTCATTGATCCTGCGACGTCGTTTTGGAACCGCTTTCGCTCTGGCGAGAATACCAGCCACTGGTGGTCTGAGATCGTTGCCGGTACATTTCATTGATCTAGAACTTGGGATTCCCATGTTTTATGGGATTGTAAATGGTTATCGTAACATTGATGGCTGTGGAGGAAATTGGACTAGAAAATTCCACCGAGATTTTTGCAAGCATTATTGTTTGTGAGGATTTTGTCAGTGGGATAGATAGGTGGTAGTTTAGGAATTTTCTTTAAATCAAACGTTACATGTGTTCTAAAAATATATATGTTCTAAAATTTAGAGTGTTCTCATATAGATAGATGTTCTCGTATAAAGGGGTATTCTCACCGGATCCTATATATATATATATATATATAGGATTGAGATCTGGTGAAAACCAACCCAATAGCTGAAAAATAAAAACTTTTAATCCTAAGTGTCAATCTTAATAGCTGAAGATCCAACAACCCTCATTCACACGAATGTTTTTAGGGGGTTTTGGGTTTCCATCATTATTTTCTCTCTCCTCTTTTACGCAACCCCCTCTCTTTCTCTTTATCTCTTTTGAAATTTTCTCTTCTCATTCTCTTAATTACGAACTATTCTCGCTGAAGACGCTAAAGATTTCTCTTGCATCTTAAATTCGCTGAAGATCTTAACTCAAATCACGATATTATTGTTTGTGATGTTTTTTGTTCAATCTCGATCACTCGAATGATCATCTAAGGTTTTAGGGTTTGGTTTTTTCAATTTATGAAATCACGATTCTATCTGACTTTGTTTTGTTTTGAGCTGTTGATTCTTGAATATGATGTGACTTTAAGATTTTTTAGGTTAAGTTTGAACCATTCAATTTCATAGCTCAGATTTATTAAATTTTTCATCACATTTTATATTTGTGAATTTGTTATGCTATATTAGTATTGATTTGAATATGTTTTGTGTTGATTTTTGAATATGAAGTGATTTTAAGCCTTTTTATGTTTTCTTTGAACCATTCAATTTCATAGCTTAGATTTATTCATTTTTTTTTATCTGATTATGTGATCCTCTATTGTTTAGATGTATTTGATATTTTACAGTAGTTCTATTAAGTTGAAACCAAAGAATGATAATTTCAAATGTATGATAATAATTGACAAAGAATGGTGTATATTAAGTATATGTATACTTGCTGTTAAATTTGTGCATTAACTCTTACAAAATGTATGCTAAGATCACTAATTTTAATGTGTTGTATAACAAAATTATAGAGACTGATAATGAATTCCCTCTATTAGCTGCAAAAAGATGTGCTAAATTATCATCTAAATATGAAGTTAATTTAGGTTTTTCATTTGAACTTATATGCCATAATATATCATTCTTATTGTCTAGATTGTACCTCTTTATTAGTTATATGTACTCACTTTGATTTGCAGCTTACTAATTCGTCGCACGTTGTATTATTCAATGATAAATAGGAGTTTTGTTAATCTCTAGATTGTACCATCTTTAGTAGTTATATATATCCTTTTTGATGTTCTTAATTTTTGATTAATTTTTATATAAATTTCTTTTTTAGAACAAATGGTTCGTATCAAATTTGCCTCTGAGCAGTCACCTAAGGTGGAAGCAAAGTAATGCGAATGCTTCTCTATGCGATGATGGATGGGTAGGCTTGGAAGGTGTTGTTGGCAACCATGATGGGCAGGTTCTCTTTTCTGCCAGCAGGAGGTTAAAGGCACGTTGGGCTCCGATTTTAGCGGAAGGAAAGGCTATACTCATGGTTGCTCGACTCGGAAGGCATTATGGGCTACCAAATGTGATACTAGAAATCGATTGCAAAGATCTGGTTACAAGACTATCAAAGGACACAATATTTCTCACTGATCTTGATACTATCCTCTCAGACATTTTTCTTTAAGTTCGAATCTTATTTCTGTAGCTTTTTCTCATGTAAAAAGGGATGGGAATGCTGTAGCCCATCACCTAGCAAAGCTTGTGACGTTTTGGACTGAACAAAGGTGGGAAAATCATTGCCCTGCCAAAGTTTCCCGTATGTACTCATGGACGTTTTGTCCTCTAATTAATGCACCTGCCTTTCCCATAAAAAAAGGTGGAAGCAAAGTCATCGAAGAAGGTGACCTTTGCAAAGTCACATGTTCAAGCTAATAACAGTCTTGGGAAACCCAAAGGTTTAGCTCCTAAAAGCATGAAGAATAAGAAGTCCAAGAAAGTTGTGTAAGATAGGAAATGTATGTAAAGAAATTTTTGGTATATTAATGGTATTTACAGAAATTTTGGCTGTGATAGGAAATAATTTTGGAAAGTTTATATATTTTGCATAGTTTGATTATTTTCATGTCTCCATGTACCCTTTGAATTTATAATTAACCCTCTCCATTGCACAATGTACCCCTTTGATGAGTTTTATTCATTTCTCTTCCTTTTTTCTTGAACTTTCCATTGCATATTATACCCTCTGAATTTATAATGTACCCCTTTATTGAATAATCTGTCCCCTTATGAGAGGATATATGTTTTCCTCTTAGATGTGTTTTTATAGCTAATGAAAACTTATTTATAGTTCGTTCTTCATTTATTATTGTTGTTGTTAGATATGAAACCTTTTTTAAAAAATATATGTAGGTTGAAAAGGAAAGATTCTCGAAGAAGAAGAAGAAGAAGAAGAAGAAGAAGAAGAAGAGGCTAATTCTGTTAAAGAAGAACAGTTTGAAGATGATGGTCCAATAAAGAAGGTGATTGTTGCAAAGAGAGGCTGAAAAGCGAAAGTTGCAGCTAGGAAGAAAGGTTTTGATTTTTATGAAAACTGATTTTTGCTTTTAGTTTTCCTATTTTTATGTTGTGACTGTTATTTATCTAATAACCTTTTTTAAAAAAAATATAGTTGCAGAAGAAAAACCTTAATCAGAAAAGGAAGAAGAAAATGGAAAAGTAGATGAAGAAGAAGATGATATTCATGAAGAAGAGTCACCTGTGCATAAAGCTAAGGCAAGTCCAAAATTGAAAGCTTCAACTAGTAAGAAAGATATTTTTCCATAGCTACTTGAAACTGATTTGTAGGTTTACCTTTTAATTGTTTATAGTCCTTATATCAATCTAGTAACTTTTAAATAAACTATAGGTGTAAAACGAAAAGTACTATCACAAGATGAAGAAGAAAGGGTATTCATTTCGATGAAGAAGAGTCTAATATTCAAACCAAGAAGAAGGTGACTGCGGCAAAGTCACCTCAACATAAAGCTAAGGGAATTTCAAAACCGAAAGCTGCAGCTAGGATGAAAGGTTAGTTAATTGTTGCTTTATTATTTTTATTTTTATACTATTGATTATTTGCTATTAATTAATAAACATTTGTTAAATGAATCAATAGCTGAAAAAGAACATTCTCTATCATCAGAAGAGGATATTGGAGATGAAGAGTATATTCTATACAACAATAGCGAAGAAGAACATTCTGAACATGATGAAGGTGATTGTGGATTAGTTTTGTCAAAAAAGAGAAAGATGTGTTCTACCTTGGGCCTTTTCAGACAAAAAAGAAAGTATCTTGGATGTTGTTTATGAAGAAGCTTTTCAGGAAAAAATTCTTTTTTCTTTGTTATCTCTTTATGTGTTATATATCTACCATTTAAGTGAACTTTTTATATGCACCTCTGTAATTTTATATTTACCCTCTGTATGTGACCTTTGTTATATGCACCCTTTGATATCCTTTGATGTATTATCTTATATGTATCCTTTGTTATTTTATATGTACCCTCTGTAATTTTACATGTACCCTTTGTAATTTTATATGTACCCTCTGTATGTGACATTTGTTAAATGTACCCTTTGATATCGTTTGATGTATTATCTTATATGTACCCTCTGTAATTTTATATATGCCCTTTATGATTTTATATGTACCTTTTGTAATTTTATATGCACCTTATGTATGTGACCTTTGTTATATATACCCTTTGATGTCCTTTGCTGTATTATCTTATATGTACCCTCTATATGGACCTTTGTTATATGTACCCTCTGTAATTTTTTATGTACCCTCCATATGGACCTTTGTTATATATACCCTTTCACATCATTATTTTATATGTACCCTCTGTTATTTTATATGTGCCCTCTATATGTGATCTATATTATTTCATATCATGTAACAAATTTTTAATTAGTATGTACTTTATTAATTTGACTTACACTTCCACCTTTTATTTATAATTCAGGAATCGTAAGTGAATCTCAATTGACACACATTTTCGATATGTTGTAGTTGTTGAAGTATTTCGTGGTCTTGGTGTCGAACAAGTGAAGAATGTTGAGGAGTTTGGGTTTCGGGGCCTTTCTATAATGAAACTGACCAAATTCAACCACAACATGGTTCCTTGGCTTGTACATCAATTGAATCCAATCGTGACGACATTGAAGAAAGGGTAAGCTTTAATGTCACTCGTGACGACATTTATGATATGTTCTGTCTTCCCAATCGTGATACCATGATTGTTAGCATAGGAAATTTAAAAAACATGAGAATTTTGATAATTCTTACATGATAGAATTGAAGAAAGGGTTTGATCTCAAAGAAGATTCGACATTTCTAGTGGTGCATTGCTGGAAGCGATGATGGATTTGAAGGAAGGAGGTCCTTTGTTTAAGAAGTATTTTTTTTTGTATGTCTGTTCTATGTTTCTAAACGCTAGTGCAAATGGTACAATTTACTTTTATATTGCAAAAGCCATAGACAATGTAGATTCGATAATAAGTTTGGATTGGTGTTCTTATGTTCTTGATTGCGTGTGCAATGCTATCAAAGCTTACTTTTCTAGCATTGAAAAAGCAATTTTGTTAGGAAAGAACATAGATACGAAAAGAGTGAAAGGATGTGTTCTTATACTTCAACTTCTTTACTTCCATCGTCTCATGTTTAGAGGTGTGTAAGAACCTAGTGATATACCTCTTAGTCAGCATTGGACATATGGTAAGTTGTATAAAAGAATGATTGAAGAAAAAAAAGCTGGTTTGGTGACTGTGACATGGATAAGATGACTTAATTCAATATGTACGAAGCTGAATTCAAGTGGTGATGGAGTGGAGAAGATCATGAAAGCAACATTTACAGAACCTTGTACAACAGCTTTTACAGCAGCTTGTAAATCACCTTCTACAGAGCCTTCTACATCAGGTTCGAAGAGGATTATCCAATTCGAGCTCCCTTTTGGATTACACCCGGATGAAGAGATCAATTCTTCTACTGGCGATGTAAGTAAATGTTAGTTTTACTTTATGTCCTTTATATATTAAAGGTTTCTTTCACCTAAATTTTGTAGGAAACTTGAAGGAAGTAATGTAACTTCTTATTGTTCATGTTATTGTATACTTGAACTATTATTTAGAGGGGTACATTTTATGTATAAGGCTTTACATTTTGTATTATTTTCGATTTAATTCAGGAATCTCAGAGGATCATACTTTTATTGAGAAGGCATGTTGAGCTCTTTAATTTTATTCATGTTGGTCGACATAATTGGATAAGGGAAACGATAAAGCAATCTGTTGCCATGAATTCCGATCCACAAAAGAATTTAGAACCAGTTATTTCTCAGATGGAGAAAATCTTATCAGATCTTGAAACACTTGTTAAGATTGACAAGATTGTTAATAATTTTCTCCTCGCAAAACAAATGGCAATGGAAATCCCTTCTTTTGATTTGCTTGGAGGCGAAGAAAGTATGTGCTTTATTATTTTAACATTTTACTTGTTAAATATTTACCCATTTTCTTTTTCAATCCTTAAAATTCATTTCTATTTTTCTTTGTTTACAGATTGTGATGATCATGATAATGCTGCTGAAGATAATAATGCGAGAATATTGGAATAAAGTGGTCTCTGACATTTTGAATGGCGAAGATAAATTTAAAGAATTAGGGAATTTGTTTGATCTTTTGTCATTGTTTTGTCCATTTGATTACGGTGAACCAACTGATGATGTGGAATTTATTTCTGAGCATATGTCAAAGAATAAAAAACTGATGAAATTTTTTCCTACCCTTCAACAAGATGTTGTTGATGATTACATGTTTAACCCTTTGGAAGCTGAAGAATCTGACCTTGAACCATATGGCATTCGTTCCATGTAAGTTTGTATTTTATTTTGTATAGTTTAATTATATGGATGTCTTCATGAACCCTCTGAATTTATTATGTACCCTCCTCATTTTATAATGTTCCCCATTATATCTTAAACTTTTGATATTTTGTTTTATGAAACTAAGTTTATGAACATATGATGTCATTTACTAATTATGCTCCTGGCCTATTTGGTCCTTTTATTTTATAGGGAGACAATTTTCGCTCGTAATGGAAGTGAATATATCATATCTAGAGAAGAATTGTTTACCATGGCATATCAACAAAAAGTTTCTAGTTGTGTGATTCGTGTGTCGTCGATGATTCTGAATGAGATTGAAAGAAAGAAAACAAGTGAACCAGTGAGGTTCTCTTTGGTGTCGAGCAAACCGTAAGTTGGTTTGATAATTTTGATTTTCCCTATTCAACTACAAGCTAAAAACGCAACATTGATAGGATTAATTTGTTATTGATATGCATATTTTTTTCAAGAAGCTCATTGACGCTTACAATAAAGATGATGTAATTTAAAGGGAAGAGGCGCTTAAAAAGCGAGAAGTAAACCTTCACAACTCCTGGAAGTGTTGGGTTGTGAACACTATTAATTCAGTGGATCATCTTTTCAAAGCTTCTATGGTAAAATATTTATAAATTCTGTTGAATTAAAAATTTTCCTAATAGTTCTTGATTCGCTTAATCCTTTTTTGTTGTAGTTGTTTGTCCCGATGTTGGTGGAGGATCACTACTTTTCTGTAGTGATCAACTTCGATTCAAAAACTATACAATACTTGGATGATTGCAAGTACAAAACTGCTGACTTTGAGAGGTTTGGAGAATGGGCAATATATATGGTATGTAAAGATTTTTTGCTATATCCAAGAAATATTTGGTGGGTTTTTATTATGTTGCAAAGTTAGATTATTTTCATATGTTGATGTAACTTATGAATTTATAATTTACCCTCCCCATTTTATTATGTACCCCTTTGATGCCTTTTAATCATTTCTCATGTTTTTTTCTTGAATTGCAAATTGGATTATACTAAGCTTATGGACTTGGAATATGTTGTGTCCTCCCATAGTATAATGTTTACTTTCATGAGTATTAATGTACCCCATAGCATAATGTACCTCTGAATTTACTATGCAATCCCCTCGTTGTATAATGTACCCCATAATATAATATACCCTCTGAAATTGTTATGTATCCCCTTCATTGTATAATGTAGCCATAGTATAATGTACCCTCTGAAATTATTATGTACCCTTCATTGTATAATGTAAACCTTATGAATTATTGACATCTTCCTGTTAGATATTATTAACTAGGAGACCTGGAATTCTCAATCCAAAGGTACCTTGTTGTGTAATGTACCCTCTGAATGTATAATGTACCCCCTTATAAAATAATGACATTATTCTTTTACATAATATTTGTGGTTGGTTCAATGTTGGTGCTGCTGTTAACCTTAATTTGATTCAACATCATGAATATCACACTCTTAAAATTAGGAGACCTAGATACCAAGTTCAAAGGTACCCCATTGTAAAATATACCATCTGAATTTATAATGCACCCCCTTATGAATTACTAACATTTTCTTCTTAGATATTATTTGTATTTGGTTCAAGGTTAATTTGGTGTTTTGCATTACATAGGTGAATAACTTGATTCCAGTTTTAAAGGAAATTAAAGACGAAAGATCATCTATGATTACGTCTTCTTTCAAGTGGTACCCTTTGATTGGGTATCTAAGTCTCCTAATTTAGATTGTGGGATATTCTTGATGTGGCATATGCTGTTTTCAAAGGAGAAACGTTTGAGGCTGATTTTGACAAGGTAATATTCTATATTTCTGGTCTAATTTGAATAAGATGTACTCCATTTTATTTTGTGCAATCATCATTATTTATTTTATTTTCGTTTTATATTGTGTCTTAGGCTTTAAAGAGGAGAGTTTATCGTTCTTCAATTTGTTTTGCTATTGTCCAGCACAGTTTCAATGAAGTACGTGTTGAAATTTTTTTTATAAGGTGAAGGCTTTGAACCCCAAGAAGGATGAAATTCATTTTTTGGTTGCTGAGAAGAAAAGAAATGAAGCCGAAGCAAGAAAGGGATAAGCCAAAAAAGAAATAATGAAGTAGGAGTGAAAAGTATTTTTAGGTACATAAGTAGTACTTGTTGATAAACAATGTTTTTTGCGCAGATTGAAATAATATCTATGTTTTTGAACATGAGCTTAAATTATGAGTTCCTATACTTGATTAGGGGTGATTATCGAACGAAACGAGGCCGAAATCTACTTAATTAGGCCCGCGTTCATTTAAATATATTCGACCTCGAGGCGAGATCAAAAGTCAAGGAACCGAGCCATTATCGAGCTGAGTTTTCACTAAGCGTTAACCAAGCCATTGTCGAGCTATTCACTCACAAGTTTGACCTATTATTATTCCTAGTTTATTTGTGTATTAATTTAATTAATAATGAATATTTTTTCTTAATGATTTAATTTGAAACACTAAAGCTATTATTAAAAACAAATATTTTTTAAAATACATACATAATATAGTATTTCCATATATAAAAGAATAATCGAGCCTGTTCACGAGCTATACAAGCCATTCAATAAAAAAAAGGGACTATGTGATCGTATGTTGAATTACTAACTACCCAGGAGGACTACATTATAGACGCTATTGATCGTATAATATATTTGAAATAAGATCGTAACTATTTATTAGTTATATGGTTAGTGTTATGAATATTATTTTATTATGATTTATTCTTCCCCATTATAAAACCATTTGAAAAAACTTCAACTAGAGTCATATTTCATTAGTATCATTTAAATAAACCAGGAAACATATCATAATCTTAGAAGTAATTCATAAAAGTTGGTAATAGCGTATGCAACACGAAAAAAATGCAAAGTCTACTTACATACTCCAGAAGTTGCGACGTTTGATGAGACTCTTAATTGTCACTCACCCCTTCAGTGAATGCAGAGAGAGAGAGAGAGGAGAGAGAGGCGGGAGGTTAATTTTTTTTAGAATACCAATGTCATCATTTCTTTCAAAACATTTCATTGAAGCATAAGGAGAGGAGAGAGAGTCTCTAGAGTGTCCATTTTATTAACAAAACAAAAAAACTTGTGGGAGAAGCTTCAGATTCTACCACTGACCATTGTTCTTCAACAAAATTGGCTGTGTTTGAAGGTAATTATTTTTTCCAACAATTTAAAGTTGTTTAAGCCAACTATGGTGTAGAAAAATATATATAAGTGTAAAAATGGCAATTAACATTTTTTTTCTGGAAATACATGCCAATATGATGGGCGATATATTTTGAAGAAATGCTTGATGTATGAATTTGTTTAATACATACTTTGCCATATTTTGTGATACTCTGTTTTAGATTTAGTACTCTTTTATGTACTTGGTTCTTTCTATTCCTGGTGTTAATCGCTTCTTTCTATTCTTGGTGATAATTGCTTGTTTCTCAATTTAACAGTTTAAATTTGGGTTTATCTTTATCTTTTAATGGAAGTTGAATTAAAGATCATTTTCATCAGTTGTGTTTTATCAGGATTATTTTAGGGTTCAAATATCTTCTTTGAATAGATAAAGAATTAATGTCTCTTATACTCCAATTGAAGGAGTCTATTGACAACTATACTTTACTCTCTTTTACTCATTTGTTTATCTTTTTATTTTTTTTCTCCTATTAACGCGATTGTTTAAGCCTTGAATTTTTTAGATTTTCTTCCTTTTTTTTCCGCCCAAAAGAAATAATTTTGTTGCATTTTATGTTAACAAAAAACCATTCATTGTTGAGAAAAAAAACATACTGGCTGACATCTAAATTGGATGAGTTAAATTCGACTTTTACCAGGTTGCAAAGGAAAAAAAATATATGGCCATGACTTGAGAGTTCATTTTGTCGTATGCCTGTATAAAAACTCTATTTAAAGTACATTTTTTATCTTAATATATTACCATGTCTCATTAATCAAATTATAGAAGACTGCCTCACGACACATTTGAAGCATCTTTATCGAAGTATAATAATTAGTGTAGTGTATGTAGGAAATATCCAGAGTTAATCAGGAGGTTTTTGAAGATTTTATTTTGACGATGCATGAAGTTAATGATGATGCATGAATTTACTATCGACCTTATTTTTATCATTAATAGATGAATTATATTAATGATTCAAATCGTTAACGGTCAAATGTCCCTTGTAGTTGAGCAACAATACTTAATTAGGATGTTTGCATTTTGTGGATTATATCCAGTAAAATAGTTAATACTGAATTAGATATTTAACTTCGTCGTGGTTTTTTTATTCTTTTCATCATCATTTATTTGTTTGATGATTTTGCAATTCTCATCATCAACTTATTGTATATTTCTCCACCCCGCATCGCGTGCATATAAGACTAGTTGTACTTACCCAGTAGTTGTTTTAGATAAAGTAATTTACAATTGATTTATTTACCCTACTTGTTATCATAAGCACATTCAAATTTTGCTTTTGCTGCTATAGCGCCTAGAGATTATATGAATTTTGGAGTACGTAGTTTATGTTGAATGTGGAAAATGTCAAATTCCCTTATGTGAAATCAGAGTACATATTTGATGTAATGATTAATGTGGAAAGTGAAATCTCTACTTACACCATACAACTAAATAACATATTAGCAAGTAATAGTTATATTTAGTGACATCGTATTTAGCCTGGAGTTGTTTCACATATAGTAATTTATTTGATTTGTTTTTAATTTTGAAAGCAGAAAGAACCTTGTGTTTAGCATGGCAGACCTAGGAAGAAAAAATCTAGCCAAGAGTAGATTGAATGGGTTGGCCCAAAGACATGGCGTCCCGCCACCCGTCTACGACAACATCATGGAAGGGCCACCCCACAGACCAACGGTTCAAGGGAAGGTGTCATTTGGTGGTCGTTGGTTTACTACGTTGGAAGGTTGTTCGACTCGAAAGCAAGCAGAGAAAATGGCTGCAGAAAAAGCTCTGAGGACTATGTTTGAATCTAGAGTGCCCGAGGTAAGAAATAGTGTTGTTACCATCGGTTTCTATTGAGATAATAGAGAAAATTAGTATGACATTATGCGAATAATATCATATGTGATATTATCGTGATATTAGGAGTCTAGTACTAGTAGATAGAATTGTGTCAAAGATAATTAGAGATAATTATCTTGATAGAATTATGTGTAGATAGAAGTATATCTAATATTAAGGATCGAATTATATACAGAGATAGAGTAAGATTAAGAATCTAGCTAGTCTTATGTAAATACAAACTTTGTCATTAATGAGAAGATGTGATTTATGGCATAAATTTAACATGGTATCACGCAGGCATTTTTTTTTTTGGATTTTATTTTATTGTCCAAGTTGGATGTTCAAAATTTACACATCCAACTTGAGGGAGGGCATTTAGATAATAGAGAAAAATAGTATGATATTATGAGAATAATATCATATGCGATAAGACGAGTGAAAATTAGTACGATATTATGAGAATATTAATTTACAATTTCTTTCTATTTATGAAATGGCCTTATCAATTGTGGTTGGTTGATTTTTCGTTACAAATCCCGAGTTCCAGTACCACTTCAGCTGCAAAGGCGCTCGTAAGGGCAGACAATCCAAGTATGTTTATGGTTTCTTAATGGAGTTACAAAGCACGCATGGAGATGTAAGTATGAGTTGCCTTGTAATTGATTTGTATTGCATTCGATTGCTTCATTTGGTAGGGGTAGACATTGCCGGCGATGGCTCCTTTTACAAGAGAGGCCTCCAAGAATTTGCCCAAACGAATCGGGTGGCAGCCCCGGTAATGAGACATCTGTCACAGGACCTCCACACCATCCTACATTTCCCAATATTGTTACTGTAGGAGCTTTCAGATACGTTGTAACACCCCGACAATTCTCTTTTTATAACATTATATATTAGTCCATCTAAAATAGAGAATAATCAAGACATTGTCGCGCCATGTGACAACGTATCGGCTTACTCTGAGTTTTGCAGCGGAAAAACATTACATAAAACATTATTAAATACTTAAACCATAAATATTGTCAATCATAATCCAAACCTCAAAAGTAATTTAAAACCAACTTAAAGAACTTAAAATAAATAATCCATAACATAACTTAATAAAAGTAATATAAATATAAGAAGCAACAAAAGTGTCAAAACGATCTCTCATCAGGGCCTCCCAAATCCCAAAAGAGTAAATGTGATGTTGCATCATAGCTTCAAACCTGTAGGCAAATACTCACTTGAGAACTGCTCGCCAATAAAGGGTCATCACGGGATCAATAGGCACATCCATGATCGATACACATAAAAGCACGTAATCAGCAAAAGCTGAGTGCATACATAATAATATAAAAACACAAAACCAAACGTGATACTACTGAACAACAAAATATGATCAATAATAATACTTTACAACTCAACTCATAAGATAAGACTTGACTTCACAACATACAATATAATAATTCATTTAATAAATTGAATAGACAATGGATAGAGTTGTCCAACCAAAAGCAGCATTCAATACAGAAGACGAATTACGGGAGCGACTCCGTAATCCCTTGACCAAAGATATCGAGGAACCTTTAAAATAAAATAGGGCACGGGATCAATCCGGCCCCAAGAAAAATCATGGGCTACCACCATGTACTCCAACTCATACTAGTCCAAAACTTCATAGTGCACAAGTCTAAAGCTAATGCTATTCTCTTTCACTTTAAGTATTAATATGTTATTCAATGTTGGACTCTAAACAAACAACTAGCACATAACATGGATACAACAAATATTCCAATTTTATCTAAGAAATAAATAAAGTGATCAAACAATTCTTGTTTACCAAGAATTAATCCTCCAATTTATTAGTTGACTTAAATTAACAATTGAATGTCCAAAGACAATAAATGTACATACCTTACAAAGCCCTCGGCCTTTACAAGTAGTATAATAACAATAACCAATAATAGTCCAAATTTTCCACAAAGTCCTCGGCCTTTGAGAAGTAATAAAAATCCACATTAAGGGAAACAATACCAAAGATCCAATAAACATATTATAAACCAAGATTGGCCATAATTCGCATGATGGATTAAAATATAGAAATTCCCAAAACAACATGCTTGAATCAATCATTCATTCAATCATGTAATAAAACATAAAGGCAATTAGCATGCTCAACAACATGTAATTGCAATATCAAAACCACATATGAACCATAAAAGAGTTTCCTATACATGATACTATAAATAGTCCTAATCCTTAGGACATGATACTAGTGTAACACATAAAGAAATGTACGTACCTTGTGTAGACGGAATGAAAGGCCACTTTAAAACGCTAGAAGTCGCCTCAAGTAAATTCTCCTCCTACCAAAATAATAATACAACAATGAATTAATAACCTAATTAGCAATATAACTTATTTTAAAACTCTTCAAAACTCGTTTCAAAATACTTTAAAAACACTAAAGTTTCAACCCTTAGCAACCTAAAATACAATATTATATGTCTAGGATTTAAAAACCTTCAAAAAACCATCACTTTTATACTTAAAACCCACTTTAAATAGTAAATCTAAAATTATAACTCAAATTCATAAATAATCAAAATAAGATTTTTAATTACTTAAACAATAAAGTTTTCAACTATATTTATAAAACATAAAAATCACAACTTTAATAATAAAGCTATAATTAAACATTAAATAGAGGATAAGGGACAAGATATAACCAAAAGAAACCACGAAAAACCGGAAAAACAACGAAGAACACGCGCGAAAGTTGGCGCGTGGCTGCGGTGGCTGGCGCGTATGCAGCGTGCGGCTGCTGCGTGCTGGCTGCTACACTGGCAAACGAAAGAGAAGGAGAGAAGAGTGGTAGTGCTGGCGGCAGCACACGAACGAGAGGGAGAGTGGTGGTGTGCGTGTGGTGGTTAGACGCCGGAAAGCAAACGGAGGGAGGTGGTTGTGGCGATGCATGGCCGGAAAACCAAAGGAGCGAAAAGAGAGGGAGGGGCGCCAATTGAGAGACAGAGA
The DNA here is from genome assembly GCA_947645195.1 of Patellifolia procumbens. Lineage (NCBI taxonomy): Eukaryota > Viridiplantae > Streptophyta > Magnoliopsida > Caryophyllales > Amaranthaceae > Patellifolia > Patellifolia procumbens. The sequence continues at coordinate 5,277,911 of CANSGD010000406.1, forward strand.
GAGAAAGAAAGCAAAGAGAATAAGTGTCCAAATTTTGGGGTTCAGGGAGGTATTGATAGATTTGCCTAAAACCTATGGAAATTATGTTAGGCTTTAGATTTGGGCTTTGGGTTGATCATCCAACCCTAAGTAAAAGCTTTGGGCTCCTCAGCCCAATATTAAAACTATCTAAACACAACCCAAAACATTTAATAAAATATTCAATACTTATAAATCCAACCCAATAAATATTAATGATTATTTAAAACGTTTAAACAATCGTTCGACTTTCAAAATAGTCAACACTTAAAAAGTATAATGAAATAAATATGAAAATGATTATAAATATACTTGAAATATATTTATAAAATTCATAAAATTACGGGGGATTACATACACGTCTATGGGCGGGCATTAAAAGCGTAAGCTTCTGAGCAATCTGTGGCGAACGTTGCCTTGAAGGATTTGGTTCGGATGGGTGATGTTGATCGGCCATTGATAAGTTAAAATTGCCGGTGTGCGTATTAGAGTATTTTTGCTATTATTTAATTAATTGAAATGAGTGGAGTAAACCATGCTTTTCATGGAGTCTAAGTGTAAGTAATTTCTTTATCCTTCCTTGAATTTGCTAGGATGAATCTGGTTTATGTAAGAAGAATATGCACAGAAGCATAGTTGGTTACTTCCTATTTACATTTGCCGGCAATCTGATACTGACGAAAAGTGCCTTTGTACGATCCACGTTGGTGGGAAGAGGTGTGAAGGGGTTCCAGCGTCCACCAAAAAGGAAGTTGATATTAATGCCATCGGGGTTGCTTTAGGTGATATCCAATGAAGTAATGAGGCAATAGATGGTTCTTCTAAAATTAAGCTTTCTTCTTTTCTTGATAATGAATTATCTTCTAACTTAATTGTAATGGGATAATTAAGCATTACGTATTTTGGATGATGTATGTTGGATGAACTAGATCATGGATTATGTCTTACTTTACCTTCTGTTGATGTAAACATAAAGTTGATATATTTGTTTGAGTGAACTTAAGTTTCATATGTTAAAAGTTACCTTTTATTTGAAGTAGTAGGTTTTTTTTGTTAGCTTATCAATTAACATTAATTAGTCGTAACCTTTCTCTCTCTAAACTTAATGGATAATTGTAGTAATTTTCTATTTAACTAGTCACTTGAACGTAATTTGTATTTTATCGATATACAGAAATTAATAAAGTATATAAATAAGTCTAAAACAGGTTAAGATTGACGGTTTAGTGAGAAGTAGTTGACGGATTTATACAAAAAAATATCACTTACGAACTCAACGATCGATATATGATATAAGAGCGTCCTCTTAAACATATATGCAATTTATAGTTCACATTAGAAATAGATAGCTTTAAAATAAATTTCACAACAAAATGCGACTTGCAAAAATAGGCGATCAATAATAAATTATAAACAACAAACATACTTTTTTTTAGTCGACAAATCTCCATGGAATTACCCATCACAACTTGATATCAACCTAAAGAGGTTTAAGATCTAAGATGAGTATATATATTTTGTTTTTAAAGAAAATAAACCAAATAGTCAAAATCAGATAATTAAATAAGAAGTAATGAAAATACAACAAAACCTTAATATGAAATTAGAAAGCACTTAATGTTTAGACAATAAACATCAAAAGGTAACTGGAATCGTTTTACGCAATGGGTTGGAAAATAAAATTATTGAAATTGTTCGGATTGTGTAATCATCCGTTATTGATATTGGTAAACGACCCAGAGCAATTTGATTATAATTTAAGTCGTGACGATCATAAGTGGAAAGCTCATATTCTTCAGTCATTGATAAACAATTTGTTGGACAATACTCAACACAATTACCACAAAATATACAAATTCCGAAATCAATGCTGTAATTAAGCAACCGTTTCTTTCGAATATCCGTTTCCAATTTCCAATCAACAACGGGTAAATCTATAGGACATGCACGAACACATACTTCACAAGAAATGCATTTATTAATGACTGAAGAATATGAGCTTTCCACTTATGATCATCACGAATTAAATTATAATCAAATTGCTCTGGGTCGTTTACCAATATCAATAACGTATGATTACACAATCCGAACAATTTTGAATTCGCCTTAAATTAGCAAGTAGAATAAAAACTATCAAAAGATTAGTTTGTATCTACATTTCAATCTATAACACCAAAATAACTCATTAGTGTACTTTTATTTTCGAAAACTATGAAACCTTATTACTATAATTAAATGCTAAAATAAGAATTAACATGAAAATAAAATAATAAATATGGTAAAAGATGGTAAAAGTAGTTTGTAGAATCTCTCGAAAGACAATTCCACATCCTTTCCTTTTCCCTAACCGTAGTAAAATGATTGGAATCAAAAAAATTTCAACAGAGTGTTTCAAAAATAATAACAATAGCAAAATTTGAAAGTCGGATAATAACTCTAATATAGGTATGAAATTTATAAAAATCAGATATCTAAAATATTAAATTTTGAATATAAGAACTTTATGTAAGAGTCGAAGCCCCAAAGGGAGAATTAGGAATATTTTTGATAGGAGATAAGCGCGTTTTTCCTTGGAGATGGAAAATACGCCCCCGGGTTTTATCAAAATGCAAATTCTTCCCCAATTAGTTTAAACAATGAAATTGGCTGATATTATGATGTACTAGGTAGCATATATATCATTATGGGAGAAGTTGATCATTGAAATGATAATTAATACAACAGAAGTACAAGCTATCAATTCCTATTCCAGATTGGAATCCTTAAAAGAGGTTTATGGGACAGTATGGATGATTTTCCCTATTTTGATTAAACTAGAAATTTCTGTAAATAACAAATAAATAAATAGTACTCACATAGAAATAATGCTTAATTGGAAAAGAAATGATATACCGTTTCACACAACAACATATACTACCAAGCAACCGACAATTAAAATAAACGCAATGCAAAACAATTGAGTATATTAAAATAAAATATAAGTTTATTTTAAAACATGAAACAAGTTAGACGAGTAATATGACCTATAATTAGAGGCTCTAAATCACTTCACTTTTGCTGCACACTCTGATAAAATTCGGTGTATGAAACCCTGCAAATAAGATTAATAAACTTGATGACTAGTTTCCACAAATAATGGAAAAAAAGTAGCATGGATTTCAAACATGCTCAGTAATACCTAGCGAAAACATATACTAATAACTGTATCCCACCACAAAATAGTTTTGAGTCATTCATCATAACATGCTTAGTAACTGAATAGGCAATAATGTTCACATAGAAACTTATGTATTACGGACACTAAAATACAAGTAACCTTTAGAAGAAAACAGATAGATAAAACAAGAACGCTTTCAAAACTGTTGACAAGAATGTTCTTATAAAAACTGTTGAACTGTTGAAAATAACGTTTTCATAACTGTTGAACTGTTGACAAGAAAGTTCTTATAAAAACTTGTGTATAATAGACACAAGAAAATACGATTTATAAAAAGTAAGCTTTAGAATACAACTAATAGATAAACAAGAAAGCTTTCAAACAAATGTTGCCTTGAACTGTTGCCAAGAATGTTCTTTCAGAAGCTTATGTATGATAGACACACCAAAATACAATTTATAAAAGTATGCTTATGCTAAAAGGATATTTTTGTGTGAATAGAAATTTCATATGACTTATTAGATACTGAAGCTATTCAGAAACTACCTGCAAAAAACACTAGATATGCATAAAGTACAGTAACAAACTCGTTAGTCTAACATAGGTTCTTACCTTCTCTAAGAAGGACGAAAAGAAAAAAGAAAGCAGTGAATCAAACCCAACTCCATCCCCTCACAAACTATGTTACTCCGACACTTCAAATTTCCTTGAGTACCCATGTGGGACAAGACACCACACTGTGATACTTCATTGTGAACTAAAAACTTTGACATTTATGAAACAGTCGAGCCAACACCTAACACCCCGACACCCGTATCTGGGACACCCATATCCTAGTAGACACTTTGTAACGAAGTTCGAGTAACATAGCTCACAAATAGGATAGGAATCCTATTTCTATGTAAATAAGTGGCATCATAAAATAAAGTGTTAAATCTTCTAGGTATATTAACAAGGTTATAGTGAACTCATTGCTACTTGTGCACTACAACTGAGTAAAATGCCCTGCAATAATGGAGTAGTCAATTACTTTTGAGAGCGTGTTTCACCCCAACCATACAACCAACAAGAAGTCCACCAATGGCATCAGCAACAGCGACAGCACGAGACTAAATTAAACTCCTAAATACCAAGCATCACCACACAATCAATAAATTTGACATCAATGGGACTTTGCTGAGATTAGGGCGAACTGAGTTTGAAGGAATAATGACGTGAAAGCAAACCAAACTTGAGATTAGGGCGAACTGAGAACGGAACTTTGCCCGAGAAGGACGAGCTTGGCCTGAGAAGGTCTAGCTTGGCTTGAGAAGATCGAGCTTCACCTTAGAAGGTCGCCGGTGGTTGTGCACTTTAATGGGACGCACTTCGCCGGTGATGTAGGAATGCCTAGAATGGTACTGTTCAACAAATTAAATGAAATTAGGGATTGGCGGGCTATTGAAGTAAAGGCTTTGGACTTAGCTGCGGGCGTTCACCGAAGCCCGTATCAAACAAATCTAGCTACGAAATGTTGTTAATTTAGCTGCAGGCATCAACCAAAGCCCTGATACCACATATTTATATACATTTTTCTCCCTTATTTACGAGCTAAATTGTGCGTTATTTGAGCTTTTGGGAGCTATATTATGCTAACTATGGTTTATAGTTGTGGTTTTGTGTTTTAGTATTGAATTGCAGGTTTTAGGGAGTTTTCTCCTTATTTCCGAGTTATTTGGAAGCAACCATGGCTTTACGAGATGTTACGAGGCACATAGGATGGCTCACGAGCTTTATGGATAGTTTAGGAGGTCCTAAGACCTCTAAACGTGAAGAATTGAGAGCCAAATAGTCAAAAAGGAGTTTTCCGTACTCAGATCGGGCAAGAAATGGCCCGATCGGGCGAAGATTTTGTGATCGGGTGGAAAGTTGTGGACCCGATCGGGCGGGATTTGCCCGATCCAATCGGGTAAAAATTAAAGGAAGTGTGATGGGCTTCGTGGTTGAGGACCCGATCGGGCGGGATTTGCCCGATCCAATCGGGTGAAAATTAAAGGAAGTGTGCTGGGCTTCGTGGTTGAGGACCCGATCGGGCACATACGGCCCGATGCCATCGGGTGGGAGCCCAAATCATGTTTCTTCGCTGATCTGCTTGCGCCATGTTATTGGGCCCACTGATTTGCTTTATAAAATCTGCTGCTTGTATGTGCTACACGCTGGGGTGGGCAAGGCTCTTGTCTACTTGCATGCGCAACAAGACAAAGCGCTTGACCCACCATAATGTTGCTGCATGTGTGTGTTACACGCTGGGCTGGGGACCCGATCTGCTGCCCGATCAGGTCAGCGATCGGGTGGAGCCCAGTTTCCCATTTTCTTGCTGCTGCTGCCACGGGATACATGGAAACAAAGTTTGGAAAAAGTTCACTATGGGCCCGATCGGGTGGCCCTTTGCCCGATCGGGCCTATGCCCGTGAACGTGGATTTTCTACTTTTTTAATTCCGTTTTTAATTAGACTTTGAGGGGTATTATAAATACCTTTCCCTCATTATTTTAGAGACACCTTTTTTCTCTAGTTTTATTTCCATAGTTCTTAGCTTAGTTTTATTTAGTTTAAACACTTTAGATTAGATTAAAGGTGATTGAACCTCGGATTCACTTTCAATAAAAGTTCTTGATTTCGGTCAATTGGTATTATTCTCTACTTTTATTCTCTTTAATTATTCTTGATTGCTTAGTTTATTTATTGATTCATTCATGATGTTGAAATTAGGGTTTCATATTAGATTTATCATTGTTGATTCGATTATGAGTGAGTAGTTTAATTTCTAGAGATTTAGAGAGGGAAGTGTTTATACCATGATTATTTGAATTGCTATTAGTTTCTAGGGTTTGATGAGTTGATTATGGTGTGATTTATTCTTATTGAGTAATTAACGTTATTGCGCAGTTTCTTTGATTACTTGAGGTTAATAATCGTTTGCACATATCCGTCTTACTTTTAGAAGCCTAGTACACACCAGTAATTCTAATTATGTTTGTGAACGTGCTGCATATGTTGAATTATGGACGTTAAGACTTAACCATAGCTTGACACTGTTCTAATCCATCGATTCTCGACCTAGATTCTAATAGTTGTTTGATCCTTTGATTGGTATAAGCATGGTGGACCGAACTAATTCCCTAGACCTTTATTTCATAGAGTGAAAATCCTTTTTTATATTGTTTTCTAGTAGTTAATTATTAGTTCAGTTGTTTCTATCTGATCTTGTCTGAAGTAGCTTTTGAGCTGAATTTTAACTTAGAAACTCCGTCGCTCTGTGGATTCGACCCTACTTCCCTTTACTATCATTGTTAGAGGACTGTAGGAATTATCTTTGAATAGGTGATACGACTTTAGCCTATCAAATTTTGGCACCGTTGCCGGGGACACGGCTAGTTTTCTAAGTTTTTATTTGGTTATTTGGTCTACTTCTTTATACCTCATTGGAACTTCATTGTTCCAATTGAGGTACGTTTTACTGCTTCTTTTTGTTTCTTTTGTATGCCCAGGTCTCAAAGAAACGGTTCCCCCATCCCAGCGGATCCCGATCTTACTAGGACAATCAGGCGGATTCGAAAGAAAATTCAGAGAGAAAAGCAGTCTGTTCAGCTGAACACCTCTAGATCAGACACCTCAAGTTCAATTATGTCTAAATCACTGAAGTCATAAGGGGTGCCCAACCCAGATGGTCTCTCCACTGGACCTACTATGCCCACCATTACCGTAGCAAATTTCGAAATTAAGTCTGGACTCATCAGCATGGTTCAGTAAAATCAGTTTGGTGGGCATCCTACTGAAGACCCGACAAACCATCTGCAGCGGTTTCAACAACTTTGTCGAACCCTCAAACATGTCGGCGTCACTCCAGATCAACTAAAGGTCATGTTGTTCGAGTTTTCATTGAGAGATAGAGCCCAGAAATGGCTGAACGACGTGAAAGAAACAGAATGAAGTGAGATTTATGCTGCGTTTCTGAGAGAGTACTATCGACCTACAAAGACAGCAGAAATCAGAAACAAACTGGCGACGTTTTCCTAAGAGCCTGATGAAACATTACGGGAAGCGTGGGCTAGGTTTAGAGATTTACAGAGAGAGTGTACCCACCACAACATGGACAAATGGTTCTTGACGCAGACATTCTACAATGGTCTGCAGCCTCAGACGAAAAGTATTGTTGATTCGTCTGCATGAGGAGTTTTTCTGGATGCGGAAGTGGATTTAGGCTATGAGTTTCTATCAAACCTCGCAGCCAATGATCATTCCACTTCTCGCAGTCTCACGAGGAAAGTACTGGAGGTAGATTCCATTGCATTGTTGACTTCGCAGATAGCGAAGCTGAGTTAGCAGATTAACACCTTCAGTTCCTCTTCCTCAGCAGCACCTCCTTTAAGTATTAATGCTATGTCTGCCATAGAACCCATTACCTCATCTTATTGCGAGGTATGTGGTGTTCAAGGTCACTTTGGGCATGGCTGTCAGTTTAGTCAACTTCAGATGGAGCAGGCAAACGCCTTTCAACAGAGACAACCAAATTTGCCTCCTCTACATAACTACCAAAATCCACAAAACCATCAACCTCCACCTCCACAAAACCATCCTAAACCCTCATACTACCAAACCCCACAAAATTTCCAGAGACCACAACCACAAAACTTCCATAGCCCCAATAACTTCCAAGCTCCACAAAATTTCCACACCCTACCTCCACAAAACAACAACCCACAAGAGCCTTCCATGTCTGAAGTGATGAAGCTGATGTTGAGCATGCAAAAGACTAATGAGGAGGCGCAAAGAGTTCAAGAGCGACAAATGCTAGCTATGCAGAGAGCTAATGAGGAAGCACAAAGAGCCCAAGAGAAGCACATCAAACTTCTCGAGACTCAAATTGCACAATTAGCAAGCACTAACGCTCAGAGGCATCAAGGGGAATTGCCAGGGCAACCCATTCAGAGAGAGCACGTGAATGTCATCACTCTTCGTAGTGGCGCCGCTTATGATGCTCCTCCAGTGCCGATTCATGAGGTTACCCCAACTACGGGGAAGAAGAAGATGGTAGAGGAAGGAAAAAGGAAAAGTTCGACGTCTGAAGTCGACTTATCTGTAGAAGCTGAACAGATAGGGAAGAAAAAGGAAAAGGTTTCTGAAACGCCTTTTACACCAAGGCTACATTTTCCTCACAGGATGCAACAATCAAAGGTCGATCATCAGTTTGGTAAGTTCTTGGCTATCGTCAAGAACCTTGAGGTAACGATTCCATTCACAGATTTAATTACCCAAGTCCCTGTTTATGCCAAATTTCTGAAAGATATGATAACTAAGAAAAGAGACTTTGGTGGGGTAGAATGTGTCGCTCTTACTGAAGAGTGTAGTGCTTTTATTCAAAACAAAAACCCCACCAAAGTTGAAAGATCCTGGTAGTTTTTCTATTCCCTTCCATCTTGGACCTATTTTTATTGATAAAGCTTTGTGTGATTTAGGTGCTTCTGTTTCTGTTATGCCATTATTTGTTTATAAGAAACTGAACATGGGAGCACTTAAATGCATACAAATCACTTTACAGATGGCGGATCGCTCTATAAAATACCCCCTAGGTGTTTTAGAGGACGTCGTTGTTAGGGTTGGGAAATTCTATATTCCTGTTGATTTTGTGGTGTTAGATATGGATGAGGATGCCCAGATTCCCATTATTTTGGGTAGGCCGTTTTTGTGTACTGCTGGTGCTGTCATTGATGTCAAGTCTGGGTCTTTAACTTTGAGTGTTGGTGATGATAAATTGATTTTTAAACTAACCAATGCTGTTAAGGCACCTATGCTTGAACAATCTTGTTGCAGGGCTGAGGTTTTGGATGAGGTAGGTGCAGAGAAGGTGAAAAGTGCACCTAAGGTTGCCTCACCGTCTGGAGGCGTTATCAAGAACATTTGGAGGCGAAATATGTTTGATAAGGGTGGCACTCATTGCTAAGCCCCTCCTATTTGAGAGATGGAGGTATTATGGTCGTGCGGGACCTTTATAAACCAGCGCTGTGCGAGAGGCAACTCGTATTTTATCCCTTTTCCTTTTCCTTTTATTTTTTATTTTTTTTAGTGAGCGAGAGTGAGGGTACTAACATTGTTTGTCCTCTTAGTGTTGTCCTTTGTTACCTTTTGGCATTGAGGACACTGCCAAGTTCAGCTTGGGGGAGGAATTCTGTTTGTATTCTCTATCTCTTTCACTGTTGTCTAGGATAGATTTACTGCTTTCGAAAAATACTGTAAAAAAATCAAAAAAAATATGGTTCCCATGACTGGTTTAGTTGCCTCCCTGTGCCCCTTGTTGTGCTCTAATTGAAAATAATTTGACTTTGTATTCTGGATAGCTGGGCATTTCTGATCTTGAGGCTATGATTTGATGTTTGATTGCTATGATTTCGAGCGAGTTTTGATTATATTAGACTAGATTGTGCTGCATACCTGAATTGGTTAGACTGTGAGGCCTCTTTGTAGCCTATTGGATTCATTTCATTATCCAGTCTGTTTTTGTGTGTTAGTTCCTCTTTAGTGGATTGATCTTGACTTTGACTTCGTACTTGTCTGATATTCGAGGACTTGTAGCATTTGTTGTGATAGAGGCGTTCTTTGTCTGATTCTTAAGCCGCAGAGTGAGTTTTTGAAATATTTTTATCCTCCTTAGCCTCGCTGAGCCTAATGACTTGTTTCATGTTACTTTAAACCTTATTATGAGCCCATGGCTTTCATTTCGATATTATTTCCAAGCCTAGCTTGGGGGAGCTTTTGTATGGGTTGAGTTTGAGATTGATTTCCTGGTTTGGTTTGGTTGTTGAGGAATTAAAAGCATATTTGTTGTGGTTTGAGCGTGAGAAAAAGAAAAGAAAAAAAAAGCAAAATTAGAGTTGCGTGCATGAAGTTCAGAAAAATGAAAGAAAAATGTAATAAAAGTTCAAAAGAATTCAAAGTCCTTCATTCATGTACGTTCTTAAAGAAATATTCGCTTCATTGCTTGAAAATTTAGTTTGTTGTGAGTTTCCATTGATTTATGAGAGTTGGGTTATATTTCGTGGTTATATGGTGTTGTTGGGAGTTGTTTAGGCCATCTTAGGCCTTGTTTGAGTGATTCATGCTCCCCCTTTCTTGGTTTTTCAACCACATTACCTAAAAGTATCCCCTACCTCTAGCCTAAGCACCATTACAACCCTATAAAGTCCTCTTGAGCTCGTGTCTGCATTGTTTATTGGATTGATTTCGAGTCAGTTTGTCAAAGTTAAAGAGTATGTCTGCTAATTGAGTCGACTTGACTAGGATGAGCGTCATTTAACCTTCTTAAACACGTGAGAGTGTGAGTGGGAAGGACATTTATGGTCGGGTTGGTGAGTGTTCGGGCATAATCTTTGCCTGCCACAAAATTGAGAGGAGTGACACTTTTGTGAGAGCCTTTTAAGGATTTGTATGCCATGTGGATGCTTGAATTTGATAGTTTGCTTGGATGATTGGTGGTTGGATGGATTTGATTAGCCGAATTTGAATCTTGCCTGCTTGAACGATTCTTAGTCTTGAAAATATTTTTGAGCTTTGATTGATTTTTATATATGGGATGAGTTAATCTATTCCATGTTCATGTTCTGTTTGCTAGAGGACAAGCAAAGGTTTAGCTTGGGGGAGTTTGATACCACATATTTATATAGACTTTTCTCCCTTATTTACGAGCTAAATTGTGCGTCATTTGAGCTCTTTGGAGCTATTTTATGCTAACTATGGTTTATAGTTGTGGTTTTGTGTTTTAGTATTGAATTGCAGGTTTTAGGGAGTTTTCTCCTTATTTCCGAGTTATTTGGAAGCAACCACGGCTTTACGAGATGTTACGAGGCACATAGGATGGCTTACGAGCTTTATGGATAGTTTAGGAGGTCCCAAGACCTCTAAACGTGAAGAATTGAGAGCCAAAAAGTCAAAAAGGAGTTTTCCATACTCAGATCGGGCAAGAAATGGCCCGATCGGGCGAAGATTTTGTGATCGGGTGGAAAAGTTGCGGACCCGATCGGGCGGGATTTGCCCGATCCAATCGGGCGAAAATTAAAGGAAGTGTGCTGGGCTTCATGGTTGAGGACCCGATCGGGCACATACGGCCCGATGCCATCGGGTGGGAGCCCAAATCATGTTTCTTCGCTGATCTGCTTGCGCCATGTTGCTGGGCCGACTGATTTGCTTTATAAAATATGCTGCTTGTATGTGCTACACGCTGGGGTGGGCCAGGCTCTTGTCTGCTTGCATGCGCTACAAGACAAAGCGCTTGACCCACCATAATGTTGCTGCATGTGTGTGTTACACGCTGGGTTGGGGACCCGATCTGCTGCCCGATCGGGTCAGCGATTGGGTGGGGCCCAGTTTCCCATTTTCTTGCTGCTGCTGCAGCCACGGGAAACAAGGAAAAAAAATTTGGAAAAAGTTCACTATGGGCCGATCGGGTGGCCCTTTGCCCGATCGGGTCCTATGCCCGTAAACGCGGATTTTCTACTTTTTTAATTCCGTTTTTAATTAGACTTTGAGGGGTATTATAAATACCTTTCCCTCATTATTTTAGAGACACCTTTTTTTCTCTAGTTTTATTTCCATAGTTTTTAGCTTAGTTTTATTTAGTTTAAACACTTTAGATTAGATTAAAGGTGATTGAACCTCGGATTCGATTTCAATCAAAGTTCTTGCTTTCGGTCAATTGGTATTATTCTATACTTTTAATCTATTTAATTATTCTGGATTGCTTAGTTTATTAATTGATTCACTCATGATGTTGAAATTAGGGTTTCATATTAGATTTATCATTGTTGATTCGATTATGAGTGAGTAGTTTAATTTCTAGGGATTTAGAGAGGGAAGCCATGTTTATACCATGATTATTTGAATTGCTATTAGTTTCTAGGGTTTGATGAGATTGATTATGTTGTGATTTATTCTTATTGAGTAATTAACATTATTCCGTAGTTTCTTTGATTACTTGAGGTTAATAATCGTTTGCACAGATCCGTCTTACTTTTAGAGGCCTAGTACACACCAGTAATTCTAATTATGTTTGTGAACATGCTGCATATGTTGAATTATGGACGTTGAGACTTAACCATAGCTTGACACTGTTCTAATCTATCGATTCTCGACCTAGGTTCTGATAGTTGTTTGATCCTTTGATTGGTATAAGCATGGTGGACCGAACTAATTCCCTAGACCTTTATTTCATAGAGTAAAATACCTTTTTTATATTATTTTCTAGTAGTTAATTATTAGTTCAGCTGTTTCTATCTGATCTTGTATGAAGTAGCTTTTTAGCTGAATTTTAACTTAGAAACTCCGTCGCTCTCTCTGTGGATTCGACCCTACTTCCCTTTACTATCATTGTTAGAGGGCTGTAGGAATTATCTTTGAATAGGTGATACGACTTTAGCCTATCAAGCCCGCCTCAAAATTGAAATCAGCTACGGGCTCTCGAAGAGGCCCGCAGTTAATGAACACTAGCTACTGGCTGTTCACATACCCGCCGCTAATGGGGCGCAACAATAGCTATTTTTTCCACTAGTGAGTGGGTGACCAACAAAGTGGGTGTCACCAACGCAAGTAGCGGTATGGGAACCGTTGTACCTCACAATTCTGAATATAGGAAGCACTAGATCCCTTATGGCACGCAACCACCGTGAACACTTGCACTCTTTATTTCTTATGCACTCTACAACATACTTTGAAGGCTTTGTTTCTAAGACAAGGAACATATGATTTCGAACAATTGATTAATATCACACATCATACTTCAATTGTTCCAAAGTATCAAAAACCTTCCCCACAACAAATTCACCATTTGGAGTAAGAGAAGTGTTTTCCGCCCATGTCCACCAAGCATATGCTAAAACCGGATCCAACTCCACGACATGTTTAAAGCTATGTGATGGAGCAATCATTCTAATGGCCTCATCATCTCTATCAAAAGCACCAAGATCATCTCCATTGTCATCATCAAATGTTGTCTCTCTTAAGTCTAAGGCATCAACATCATTACAATCACCATGAACCGCATTAATCACCTTGTTAGTTTTTGACGTGATCCCTACCATGGCTTCATTGCCGAGGGAGATATTGGGGGAGTTAAACTCAGACATGTGCTCTTGCAAATAATAGTCATCTGTGAGCATTCTTGTAAATGAACAAGCAACAGGATAAGAACCCATATCGTCAAGGATATCATGTTGTCTGAGTTCTTGTTGGATGTACAATTGCATCATAGTGGCTGAATCTTGAGTTGTAACACTCCAGATTGATCTCACATAAGCATCATAAACTACTGGAACCAATCCAACTGTGCCGATCATCGAGTGCCTCATTTGCACTTTTATATTTATTACCCGTGAGTCACAACCAACAAGCTCGTATAATTTAACCATGAGCTCAGAAAAAGAACAACGTGAACTACCTAAGATATAGTTCTTGTTACCGTCTCTATATGTAATAGCACCATTAACTTCCATTAATTCCCCACCCTAATACCACAAAATGGGATAATTTGCTGCCTCCATCTTCTAAAAACAAGACATAATAGAAATTAAATCATTTGTATTCATAATTATGCAAAATTTATTTCAATAACTTAAATCGAAGATAATAATGTTAAAACACAACCCTATATCGGCATTACAACATTATTTCTCTTAGCAACATTATTTCGCATATTTTGTTTCAAAAATTCACGAACATTAATTCTCTAAATTATAAGATGAGAAATTACAACATACGAAGAATCTCTAAACAATATAATTATGCATAACAATTTCAAAAACATTCAAATAGATGAAAAAAACAGATTCAAAAACATTGAAAGAGAAAAAAAAACAGAGCATTACAAGGATACCAAAATTATACAATTTATTTTAAAAAAACTAATCTATATCCTAAGCAACATTAAATCTCTAAACAATATAATAAGGCATAATTCACCACCAATAATAAACGATTTTAGAAAGAAAATAATTAGGGCTTACCTTGCACCGGAGATGACTGGCGGATTGTAGCGAAGATGGCAGGCGATTGTGCTTGGTGGTGCCTACAATCGCTGGCGACGAGAGTTGGCGGAATTGGCAACCTTAGTGCAGCGACTTGAACAGAGGTTCTAGGACGGAGAGCAAGCAACGGTTTTTTTTTGAAGTTTTGACGACTGAGAATAACTGATAGGGAAGGGGTGTAATTTACACCGCAAAACCGCTATTTGGAGTAGTGATTTTCATTAGTAACTCTCTATTCCAAGTAGCGATGTTGTTGTGTAAATTGCTACTTCGAGTAGCGATTTATCCCTGATTCGGTGTAAAAAAACCACTACCCCACCTACTTTCAACCCCAATTCTCCTTTTTATCTTGGTACCAGCGACAACCCCGGTGACTATATCACTCTTACGCGCCTTCGTAACGATAATTATGACGATCAGGTTGTGGATATTCAAAAGGCTCTTGAGACCAGACGTAAATTTGGTTTTCTTGTGACTCTATCACTGAAGCAGGGCCACCATATACATCTTCTGATTGGACTACGATCAACGCTATGTTGGTTGCTTGGATCAAAAACCCCAAAGATGCGGAGGTCAAGGTCGCTCTATCTAGGTTTCGTGATGCTTCCCGCCTTTGGGAACACCCCAAAACTCGATTAACTCTCGTCAAAGACCCTCGGATTCATCAGCTACGCACGGCAATTGCAAAGTGTTCTTAAACTAAATCCATGTCTGTATCTCAATACTATGGTAAGATTAATAGTCTTTGGGAGGAACTTAATCGTTATGAGCCTTTAATAGACTACACGTGTTGTTCTAAATGTATTGCTAGCACTTTAGATGCTAAACGTCGTGAAACATGACAACTTCATGATTTCCTGATGGGTTGGCACAATGACTATTACTCTCACTTGCGTTCAAATATTTTGTCTATCGATCCTCTTCCCTCTCTCGACCTGGCTTATAAATTGGTTGTGTAAGAGGAACGTGTGCGCTTAGCCAATGGCACGGTCGAAGAAAAACTGACTAATGCCATCGGTTTTGCAGTTCATGTGCCACGTGGTTGTGGGAAGTCTGAGCGCCTTACTTGCACTCATTGTAAAAAAAAGTAGGGCACGAGGCTTCACGTTGTTTTGCATTGCTAGCTTGTTCTCATTGTAAAAAGCTTGGTCATGATGTATGTGGATGTTATGAGCTTGTTGTTTACCCTGAGGGTTGGCAACAAGGCTCCAAATTTGATTCAGGGGTGGTAGGGGTCTCAAACCCGCTCCTCCACGCTCAAGGCCTTCAGCCAAATCCAATGTAGCTTCTTTTGGCGCCTCATCTGCTGCTTCGATGCCTCTCCTAGTTTTTTATTCTCTGCTGAACAATGGAGGGCTCTTCCGGGAATGTTTGGTAACACCAAAATTTCCGATGATCGTCTCAATGGTGAGTTTTTTTCCACCTCTTGGATTATTGATATTGGTACTACTCATCATGTACTGATGGGAAATCTTGGTTCTTTGGTAAATATTTCTGCTTGTCCTGTCGGTCTTCCCAATGGGGACTCAGTTGTGGCTACTCATAAGGGTTCAGTTCGGTTGTCTGCCACTATCACTCTCACCAATGTTCTCTTTGTTCCTTTTTTTGGTTGCAATTTACTTTCGGTTTCACAATTATCTAATAATTTGTCATGTATTGTACAATTTAACCCCTTTATGTGTGCTATATATACTGGACCCCATGAGGGAGCTGATTGGGACGGGTCATAGACGGGATGGATTATACTATCTCTGTGGTGGCATCTTGTTGACCCACGTTACAGTTCATGGAGTGTCTTCAGATATGGAATTGTGGCACAAAAGAATGGGACATCCCTCGGAACGTGTAATGAATTTGCTTCCTACTCTTTGTGGTCATCAGGGTAGTTTAAATAGAGCATGTGAATTTTTTTTTCGTGCTAATCATGATATGAATGATGCTCCAATGATAAACAACATCCAAGAACTCCAAAGCAAAGGATCTTTAAAACAAGAACTAAGTCCGCAAATTCACAAGTAACTGGATATGATAATTAAAACTAACACTCCTGAAAGTTTTAATTAACTCTTAATCTCACTCAAACCACTCCTGGAATAAAGTAGATTAAACACTCAATAATAATTACTCCTGAAAATTATTAAATGGTCGAATATAATTGTGCAAAATAATTAAACTCACTCGAAAATTTTAACTGAATCAAAAACTTAACTTTATTGAAAATAGGGCACCTATTTATACTAGGTTACTCCCAGCATAATCATGAAACCCAATCCTACTCTAAAAAGTGTATAAAAACTAATCCCTAGAATTTAGGAAAAGATAAAACTAATCCCTAGAATTTAGGAAAAGATAGTTCTAATAAGATATATTGGATTTTCGGCCTTACCTTATCTTATTTACACGCCAACCTTAAGCCTTATCCTTTAGTTAATCTAATCTTATCTTTTAGGGATTACAACTCAGCTAGAACTCTTAAAAACCGAATTTTCCAACCATACTATTATTAACATAAAATGAAATGTTGAATAAGAGTCTAAATAAATATAACTAAGACTCTTAAATGACTCAATAGGACTTAATATGGACGCCCCATATTACTCTTCAATGCTTAGATCATATTCCCAAGAAATCATGGACATAAAGGAAGAGTTGGAATTTAGCTTGAATCCAAAGGCTTCAAGAACCAAGCAAATAGGCTCATCTCCAAGTATTGACTTTTCATCTTGACTTGGACCTTGGCTTGTATCATTCTCCCCTTCTTCAAAAGAATTTGTCCTCAAATTTGCATCATCAGAGTAAGGACTAAGATCATTAACATTGAATGTGGCACTCACACCTCCATAATCACTTGGAAGCTTGAGCTTGTAGGCATCATCACTAATCACATCAACCACCTTTAATTGACCATCAGCCCTAGGCATGAGCTTATTCTTCCTCTTTCTTGGAAACCTCTCTTTCCTCAAATGAATCCAAACTAGATCGCCAATTTGGAACTTAGGTTGCCTTCTATGCTTGTTTGCTCTCTCCTTGTATTGAGCATTCATCTTCTAAATTCTAGCTTTGACTTGCTCACATGTCTTCTTGAAAGTGTCGAACCTTTTCTTTGCATCCACATGAATTTCAGATTTGGTTAGTACTATAAAATCAATAGGAAGAAAAGGATTGATACCATAGACCACTTCAAATGGAGATTGAGAAGTTGTAGTTGAATGAGATTGATTGTAAGCAAATTCAGCATGTGCTAGCTTCACATCCAATCTTTTTGTGTCTTGCTCACCAAGCCACGCAATAAAGCTCCAAGGGTCCTATTAGTTACTTCAGTTTGGCAATCAGTTTGAGGATGATGACTTGTACTAAAGAGTAACTTAGTTCCCACCATATTCCATAAGCTCCCCCACAAGTGACTAAGGAACCTTGAATCACGATCACTAACAATACTTCTAGGGATACCATGCAAACGAATGATCTCCCTAAAGTACAAATCCGCCACATGTAGAGCATCATCGGTTTTATGCATAGGAACAAAGTGTGCCATCTTAGAGAAACGATCTACCACAACCATGATTGCATGTTTTCCCCTTTGAGTTTGAGGTAATCCAACAATGAAATCCATACTCACACTATCCCAAGGAGAATTAGGGACTGGCAATGGATTATAAAGGCCTTCATGAAAAGTACTTTTAGACCTTTGACAAGTAGCACACTTACTAACCACCATATGAACATCTTTCACCATGTTAGGCCAATAAAAACTATCATTCAAAGTATCTAAGTTCTTTTGAATGCCAAAATGACTAGCCGCCCCACCACTATGGACTTCTCTCACAAGAAACTCCCTCGCGCCACTCTTAGGAATGCACAAATTATTCCACTTAAATAGAAATCCATCTTGAACTACATACATGCCATTAGGGTTTTTAAAAGAACTATTAAAAACATCATCATTAACATACAATTCTTTTAAGTGATCAAACCCTAGAATTCTAGCATCAACCATGGCTAAGATATAGGAAGGCCTAGAAAGAGAATCAGCCACAACATTACTCTTACCTTCCTTATACTTAGAAGAAAAAGTAAAGGACTGTAGGAATTCAACCCATTTGGCGTGCCTATGGTTGAGCTTTTACTGCCCATGGATATGTTTAAGTGCTTCATCATCTGAATGGAGAATGAAAGGCTTGGGCCTTAAGTAATTGGACCAATGATCTAGGGCCCTCACAATAGCATAGAATTCTCGATCATAGTTGGAGTAATTGAGTTTAGCACCACTCAACTTCTCACTAAAATAAGCAATAAGCCTCTTTTCTTGAAACAAAACTGCCCCAATTCCAATCCCACTAGCATCACACTCCACTTCGAACAATTTTTTGAAATCTGGCAAGGCAAGAATAAGAGCATGACAAAGCAACTTCTTTATTTCATCAAACGCCTTTTGAGCATGACAGTTCCAAGAAAACTCCCCCTTCTTCATGAATTCAGTGATTGGAGCCATAACAGTTGAAAAATTTCGAATGAACCTTCTATAAAAGGAAGCCAAGCCGTGGAAGCTTCGACATTAATGAGCATTTGTTGGCGCCACCCATGAGGAATTAACTTTGACTTTCTCTGGATCGACATGTCCATCCCTAGATACGATGTAGCCAAGAAAAGAAATACTATGTATAAGAAAATCACACTTTTCCATCTTTCCATACAGTTTTTTTTCCCATAATTTTTCAAACAGAAGTCTTAGGTGAGATAAATGTGCATCTACACTAGCACTATATAAAAGAATATCATCTAAGTGGACAACAATAAACTTGTTAAGAAAGGGACGTGGTACCTCATTCATAAGTCTTATAAAAGAACTAGGAGCATTTCAAAGACCAAAGGGCATCACCATCCACTCATATAGACCTTGTTTGGTCTTGAAAGTTTTTTTCCATTCATCTCCTGCTCGAACTCGTATTTAATGGTAACCACTTCTCAAGTCTATCTTTGAAAACACCAAAGCTCCATGGAACTCATCAAGTATGTCCTCCAACCTTGGCATAGGAAAACGATACTTGATTGTGATGTTGTTTACGGCTCTACTATCAATGCACATCCTCCATGTACCATCCTTCTTTGGAACAAAGAAGGGCAGGAACAGCGCATGGACTCATGCTTTCTCTGACATATCCTCAATCAATTAACTTTTCAATCTGTCTTTGTAGCTCCTTAGAAGCCATAGGCTCACATCTATAAGCTGGTTTGTTAGGCAAAGGTGCGTCAGACACTAGATCAATAGGATGCTCAATTCATCTCAAAGGTGGCAACCCTTGAGGCAATTTTTCGGGAAAAACATCCCCAAATTCCTCCAAAAAAGCTGCAAGGTTAGGATCTTTAATAGAAACATGATTAGTTAAAGTACATTTAACAAACAAAGAATAACCATGCCCTTCTTTTTCCACCTCTTTTTCGAACTCTTTGGACGAAAGAAACAAGTTTTGCTTACTTTCAACCCCTTTTGGCGCCATAGCACTAGGAGACAAGGGCATAAGTTGAATCCTCTTAGATCCCATCAAAACAGAATACCCATTAGTTTCCCCCTCATGAATAACCTTTCGATCAAATTGCCAAGGCCTACCAAATATAATATGACTAGCTGATAGGGTTTTAGTCGTATCACCTATTCAAAGATAAACCTACAGTCCTCTAACTAAGGTAGTCAGTGGAAGCAGGGTCGAATCCACAGGGAGACAGAGTTTCTAAATTAATATCCAATTAACTAACTACTTCAGATGAAAATAGGGAGAATTAATTAAACTAATGATTAAACTAAGAAAGACGAATTAAACAGAGGATTTAACTATGGAATAAAAGTCTAGGGTATTAGGTCGGTCCACCATGATTATACCAATCAAACAAGGTCAACAACTATCGAAACCTAGGTCGAGAGTCGAGGGATTAGAGCATGTGTTGGGCTATGGTTAAGACTCAACGCTCATAGTTCAACATACGCCGCATGTTCACTAACGTAATCAGAACTACTGATGTGTCCTAGGCCTCTAGTCGTAAGACAGATCTGTGCAAACAACTATTAACCACAAGCAATCAATGAAATTGGCCACTAACATTAATCACTAATTAAGAACAAACCACACCACAATCACTCTAATCAAGCCCTAGAAATCAATAGGAGTCTAAATAACAATCATGGTATAAACATTGCTTCCCTGTCTAACACCCTAGAAAGAGAACTACTCAGACATGATCGAATTGACAACAACAAATCTAATTGAAAACCCTAAGAATTGCATCATGAACTAATTGAAAAATAAGCAATTGAACTAAAGTAATTGAGAGATAAGAATAAAGCAATAAGCAAGACGATAACCAAATTGACGGAAATCGGAAACTTTAATTGAATTGAAGTAACACTTGAATCTCTTCTACAATGGAAAGCAATGATAAACTAGGCTAAGAGCTCTCTAAATGTTCAATAATATGAAAGATACAAATAAAAACAACCTAAAAAGTATTTATAGTTTCTAAGAAAAACAATAAGATAGAGTGGGAAAAGACGCAAAATCGCGTCACCCGTGTCGTCCACCCGATCTGGCAAAGGGCCGCCCGATCGGGTCTGGGAACAAACTTCCAGCAGCACAAAATATGTCTTCACCCGATGAGATCGGGCAACCATCACCCGATCGGGGCCGCAACCCCAGCACCCGATCGGGCAAGACCACCCGATGTCATCGGCTGGATGTATTCTTCATCTCTCAGAGAAACAGCAAGAATTGGCTAAGTATTGCTCCGCCCGATGCGATCGAGCAAGGCCGCCCGATCGGGTGGAAAATCTCATGTGTTAGCCAAATTACTCGTACCCGATCGGGTGGAGCTTCTTTCAATCTAGCTTTTGGCTCGGCTTCAGACGCCAAGTCCTTGATAATTCTTATTCACAACGGGGTCCGAGTACAATCTCGAGACCGCTTAGATGCCTCATAACCTTCCGCTACAGCGTGGTGCTCAAAACATCAAGTAAATAGGGAGTTTTTCCCTAAAACCTGCAAAATGAAATAGAACACACAAACCACAACTATATCGAAATAGTTAGCATAAATAGCTCCTAAGAGCATCAATATCGCACAATTTAGCTTGTATAGAAAGGGAAAAACTCTATAAGAAATCAATATATCAAATTCCCCCAAGCTAAACCTTTGCTTGTCCTCAAGCAAATGGACCATGATCGTGGAATACATTCCCTCACCCCATAGATAAAACAGTTCAAGCTCAAAAAACATTTTCAAGACTAAGAATCGTTCAAGCAGGCATAATTCAAGTTCGGCAAATCAAATCCTTCCAACCACCAATCATCCAAGCAATTCATCAAGTTCAAGTGACTACTAGGCATACAAATCCTGAAAAGGTGCTCACAAAGGGTGTCACTCCTCTCAATTTTGTGGCAGGCAAAGAATGTGCCCGAACACTCACCGACCCGACCCTAAATGTCCCTTCCCACTCACACTCTCATGTGTTTAAGAAGGTAAAATGTCGCTCATCTTAATCAAGTCGACTCAACTAGCAGACGTACTCTTTAACTTTGACAAACTGACCAAAATCAATCCAGTAGACATTGTAGGCACAAGCTCAAGAGGACTTTTCCGGGTTGTAATGGGGCTTAGGTAAGAGGTAGGGGATACTTTTGGGTAATGTGGTGGAAAAACCAAGAAAGGGGAGCATGAACACTCAAATGAGGCCTTAGATGGCCTAAGCAACTCCCAATCAACACCAAATAACCATGAAAAATAAACCAACTCTCGAAATTCAATGAATACTCATAACAAACCCAAATTTTAGGCAATGAAACGAAACTTTCTTTATGAACGTGCGTGAATGAAGGAACTTTGAATTCTTTTGAATTTTTATTTCATTTTTTTCTTTCATTTTTCTGAACTTCATTCACGCAACTCTAATTTTGCCTTTTCTTTTCTTTTTCTCATAATCAAGCCACAACAAAAACACTTTTGATTCCTCAACAACCAAACCAAACCATGAAACCGACTTCACTCTCAACCCATACAAAAGCTCCCCCAAGCTCGGCTTGGAAATAATATCGAAATAAAGGCCATGGGCTTATAATAAGGGTTTAAATAACATGAAACAAGGTCATTAGGCTCAGCGGGGCTAAGGAGGATAAAAATGTATCAAAAACTAACTCTGAGGCTCAAGAATAAGTCAAAACAACGCCTCTATCATAGCAAATGTAACAAGTCACCAAACATCAGATGAGTACGAAGTCAAAATCAAGATCAATCCACTAGAGAGGAACTAACACACTAGAAATATAGACTGGATAATAGTATGAATCCAATAGGGTAGAAAAAGGCCTCACAGTCTAACCAAATCAGGTATGCAGTAGAAAGTAGTATATCATAGTCAGAAATTGCTCGAAATCAAAGTAGTCGAACATCAAATCAAAGCCTCAGAATCACAAATGCGCAGCTATCCAGAAAACAGAGTCAAATCATTTTCAATAACAGCACAACAAGGGGCACAGGGAGTCAATCAAACCAGTTTTTTTCATTTTTTCAATTTTTCAAAGTTGTAAAACTATTCTATCAAAGCTTTAAACTACACTAAAAAGCAAAAAACTATACTAGAAAGCAATAAATAGAGTACTCACAGTGAGAAATTCTCCCCCAAGTTGAACGAGGCAATGCCCTTATTGCAACGAGGGAGAGGAGAGAACAAGGGCATCAGCCGCCCATATCATCATCAGTGGGGGCACCAAAGAAGCCACCACTAGAAGTACCACCACCATCTGTGTAACCACCACCTGAGGGAACACCTAAAAAACCACTCACCCCTCCACCAAAGCCGCTAGTACCTGCATCAAAACCACCCCCAAAGCCACTAGCCCCAAGAACAAAGTCTCCTAAAGAGACGGACTGACGAGCAGGCTCCTCCTCCTCATCCTCTGCCATGTCATCACTCTGACCGGCAGGCTGGCTATAGCTCGGGTTCCAATAGTACCACGAGGGGTGTTGAGCAGTCTTCTCAATAATGCCACGCCTGCAATAGTCGTCATAGAGAGGATAAAGGGCGTAGTGCTGGTCGTTGGCCAAGGTATCCATCCGTCCCCCCATCTGATCTACACGGGTATAGAGCTGATCGATGCGAGTGCCATATCCCGCGAGGGTGGCGGTGTTCGCGTTGATCAGCCCTTCCATCCTTCCCATCCCCGTCTCCATGCGACCTAGGGTCGACATCATAGAAGTAAAGTCAAATGTGTCCGTGTGAGGGGGAGGAGGGGGAGGAGCAGAAGTGGAAGCGCCCTCGTCTAAAATTGGCGTATGCCGCCTAAGGTAAGAACGGCGAGGGGGCTCTGGGTCAAGGACAACTAGGTCGACTCCCTCTATAAGGAGTAGGTAGCTTGCCTGACGAGGCCGTAGTCTGGCCCTAGGGTCGGGCAGAATGAGGGATTTTTTGGAGTTAATCACCCACTGAAATCTATGGTCAGGCAGGCGGTTCAGCACTTTGAGGGTGTTGAGGTAGGTGAGGTCAATGAGGGTAGGGCCAAGGACGGGGGTAAGCGGAGTCTCGTCAAAGCCGGCAATTTGCCGGGCAAACAATGTGATCAACCCCCCGTTGACTAACCTCCTAGAGGTCCAACTACCGTCGTCCCTTGGCTTAGGGAGCGAGTTCGAGATACGCTCGGACTGAATAGCGACATGGTGAGCCAAGTTGTACTGAAATTGCTCCCTAGAGCCTTTAGCAATGTAGCTAGCTATAGCAACTAGCACGGCCCCCCAAAATAAGTGACCCTCAAACCGTCCCAACAGAGTCTGGGCCATGAACCGTATCCAAATGCTAAAAATAGGGTGATGAAAGTTCGCCCAATGACAGTGCTGGATGTCAAAAGGCGTAGGGTCCCCTGTCAGCATAACATAAGTGTACGGCCATTTTAAAGTGTTCGGGTGGGTAGTAGTCACCCAGTACCTGTAACCTAAGAACCCCCGCAAATTCCCTAAGGCTAAGGGAGTGTTCTTGGTTTAGAAGTCTAAAGTGAACATGGGTGACCGGACCGGCCCGGGGCTTTGTCAGACTGAAACTACTAAAAAATTCATAGACTAGAGGAGGATAAGTGTTAACATGTACATTATAAAGCGCCTCCATGCCTAGAACTTTCATGAATTCCTTAAAATCATCAGTTAAACCAAGTTTAGACAAAAGCTCAACATCTAGAAATCGGGTAGGAAGTACCTCACGCTTTTTAAATCGCAAGAATTTCTCGCGATGTTCATCATCCCGGAAAATGATTTCCGGGTGTTGAGGATCCCGTGGAACTTGTGGTGGTGGTGGCGGTTGTCGTGTTGCCTCTCGCCTAGATCGCGAGCCTTCACCTCTAATAAGCCTTCGAAATTTGCTTGCCATGGTAGAAAATGAAACTTGCAACCTCTTTTAACACAAGGAATGGGGTTTAAGAAGAGTGTGGGAGGAGAAAGGGGAGGAAAGATGATTTTTGTGAATGGTATTTTGTGAGATGGAGGGTGAAAGGAGGAAAGGAATGGATTTTATGAAGTTTGGTTGAGAAAGGATGAAGTTTTGAGGTGTAAAAATAGAGTTTTAATGGAGGTTGGGGTTTGGGGATTGAAGGTTGAAGATGAGGGAAGAGAGAGAGAGAGTGAGTTGAAGTGAAAGGATAAGAAAGTTGTGGTGAGAGTGTTTTTGACGGTTTATGTGGTCGCAGGCCCGATCGGGTACACCGCCGCCCGATCGGGTGAAATTCGAATTTTGTATGGCTAGGAAATTGTGTTGCACCCGATCAACCGCCCGATCGGGCGAATGATTTATGATCGGGTGCTGAGGTCGCGGGCCCGATCGGGCAGCTGTTGCCCGATGTCGTCGGGCGAAATTCCTTTTTGCTGTTTTGACCTTTTGACTTATGCTCAAGTACCCGATCAAGCACCCGATCGGGCAAGGTATTTTTGATCGGGTGCTAGGGTTGCGCACCCGATCGGCACACCTTGCCCGATGTGATCGGGTGCTCTTTCTTACGCCCACCCGATCGGGCATCAGCCACCCGATCTGATCGGGCGAGCTACTGTTCAGTAAGTAGCTCGCCTTTTTGCAAGTTTGGGGCAAGTATGGCTCAAGTTTCTCTTCAAAAAGCATATCTGCACATCAAAGCACACAAGATCTGGGAACACATTAGTACCCTCACGCTCTCTCACATGCTACAAACTACGAAACAAAAGAAAAGAAAATCTAACTAAGAGATACGGGTTGCCTCCCGCAAAGCGCTGGTTTAAGAAGGTCCTGCACGACCATATTACCTCTCTAGGTAGATGAATCAAGTGGGGAGGAATCAAAGTGGATTTCCTCCACACAACCAACAAAGGCACCTTCATGGTACAGCTTCAGAGGCTGTCCATTTGCCTTAAACTTCTCTCCTTTTTGGTTGGCAACCTCGATGGCACCATGTGCCTTCACTTCTGTAACCTCGAATGGTCCAGACCATCGAGATTTGAGCTTTCCAGGAAACAATCTCAACCTGGAATTGAACAGTAAGACCTTGTCGCCAACCTTGAATTCTCTTTTTCCTATCATCTTATCATGCAACTTCTTCGTTTGCTCTTTATAGAGCCTGTGATTTTCACAAGCATCCAAACGGAGCTCATCCAACTCATTGAGTTGAAGAAGTCGTGCTTCACCTGCTGCTGTCAAATCAAGGTTAATCTCTTTGACCACCCACGCAGAAAGATACTCCATCTCAACTGGTAGATGACAAGCTTTGCCATAAACAAGTCGATAGGGTGTGGTACCCAAAGGAGTCTTAAAAGCAGTGCGGAGCGCCCAAAGAGTATCATCAAGTTTCAATGACCAATCTTTTCTAGCTTTAGTGACAACTTTTTCAAGGATCCTCTTAATTTGCCTATTAGACACTTCTACTTGTCCACTAGTTTGAGGGTGATAGGCAAGACCGACTTTGTGGGTGACTCCATGTTTTGTCAATAGGGTCTTGAAGGTGCTCTTATGAAAGTGAGAGCCTCCATCACTAATTACCACACGGGGGACACCAAAACGGGGAAAGATTATCTTTTTGAACATCTTCATCATAACCTTGGAATCATTGGTTGGTGATGCTATAGCTTCTACCCATTTAGTCACATAGTCGACGGCCACTAGAATATACCTATTCCCACAAGAGGTAGGAAAGGGTACCATAAAATCAATCCCCCATACATCAAAAGGTTCGACCTCTAAAATCCCACTCTGTGGCATCTCTTGCCTTTTTGAAATATTACCCGTCCTTTGACAAGCATCACAAGACAAACAAAAGGCACGGGCATCTTTAAAAATCGAAGGCCAATAGAAACCACTATGTAGGACTTTAAAACCAGTCGCTTGGGAACCTAGATGACCACTAGAAGGCATACTATGACAATGTAGCAAAACACCCTCTATTTCCCACTCAGGAATGCAACGACGAAACATCCCGTCGGAGCACTTCTTATATAGGAAAGGATCCTCCCAAAAATACATTCTAGCATCATGATAAAACTTTTTGCGCTGCTGATATGTAAGATCGGGAAGATGAGAACCGCTAACACAGAAGTTAGCAAAATCAGCATACCAAGGAGTTTTAGAGGACACAGAAAACAAATGATCATCAGGAAAAGAGTCATCTATAGGAGGGTCAGAAGGGGATCCAAACCTCAACCTAGAAAGGTGGTCGGCGAACACATTCTCAGCGCCCTTCTTATCTTTGATTTCCAAGTCGAATTCTTGCAGCAAAATAATCCATCTAATGAGTCTAGGTTTGGCCTCCTTCTTGGCCATCAAGTACTTCAAAGCAGCATGATCAGTGTGTACTATAACTTTCGAACCTATAAGATAGGTTCGAAATTTATCCAATGCATAGACTATGGCTAGCAACTCCTTCTCTGTCGTAGCATAATTCACCTGGGCTGGATCCAAGGTTTTGCTAGCATAGTGAATCACATGGAGTAGCTTATCCTTCCGCTGACCAAGTACTGCCCCTATTGCATAATCACTAGCATCACACATGATCTCGAAAGGGAGATCCCAATCTGGAGGTTGTATAATAGGGGCAGTGATCAAAGTTGTCTTTATCCTGTCAAAAGACTCCAAACAATCATCAGTAAAATTGAACGTGGCACCCTTTAGCAACAATTGAGTGAGGAGTTTTGCAATTTTTGAAAAGTCTTTGATAAATCTGCGATAAAACCCCGCATGACCAAGAAAACTCCTCACTCCTTTGACATTCATTGGAGGGGGAAGTTTCTCAATCACCTCAATCTTTGCTCTATCCACTTGGATGCCACGCTCAGAAATCAAGTGACCTAAAACGACACCTTCATTCACCATGAAGTGACATTTTTCCCAATTAAGCACGAGGTTTGCCTCAACACATCTTTTAAGCACTTTGGACAAATTATGCAGGCAAACATCAAAATCAGAACCATAAACACTGAAATCATCCATAAACACTTCCATAATATTTTCAATAAAATAAGAGAATATGGCCATCATGCAGCGTTGGAAGTAGCGGGAGCGTTACACAATCCAAATGGCATCCTGCGATATGCAAAAGTGCCATAAGGACATGTAAACGTAGTCTTTTCCTGATCATCTGGATGGATGGGGATTTGGGAAAAACCAGAATATCCATCCAGATAACAGAATTAACTATGTTTGGCTAACCTTTCCAACATCTGATCAATAAAGGGGAGGGGAAAATGGTCCTTCAAAATGGCATTATTAAGTCTGCGATAATCAATGCACATACGCCACCCTGTCACAGTCCTAGTGGGAATCAAATCACCTTTCTCATTTTCAACAACAGTGGTCCCCCCCTTCTTGGGAACCACTTGCACAGGACTGACCCACTTTGAATCAGCAATGGGATAAATGATCCCTGCATCTAACAGTTTCATGATTTCTTTCTTCACCACCTCTTGCATGTTAGGATTCAAACGTACTCTGAGGTTGAATGCAAGGGCGGTGATCCTCTTCAAGATTAATACGATGCATACAAAAATCAGGACTAATGCCCGTTAGATCATCAATACTATACCCAATAGCCTTCTTGTGTATACGAAGCACAGCAAGCAAGCTTTTCAATTGGCTATCTGTGAGTTGAGTACTGACAATCACAGGACATTCTTCCTTATCATCTAAAAATGCATACTTCAAATGAGAGGGAAGTGGTTTGAGTTCCACCTTAGTTACCTGAGGAGTAGAACTGGAGCATACACTTTCAAGTATCACAGTTTCCTGTTTCTGTTCAGCTCCATGACCCTCTAAATCAGCAAGACAGGCATCAACATTAGTATCGATGCCTAAGGAGTCACTCTCAGTCAATGCTACCTCCAATGGGTCAGCATCACGTATCTGCTGAAATGCAGACATCACAGCTTTGTCTACCACATCTATCCTGCAACAAGATTCTTCAAGCATAGGAGACTTCATAGCATTGGTTAGTTTAAAAGTGACAGTATCATCACCAACACTCAAAGTCAAAATTCCTGATTTGACATCAATAACAGCACCTGCAGTGCACAAAAATGGTCTGCCCAAAATAATAGGAATTTGGGCATCCTCCTCCATATCCAACACAACAAAATCCACAGGAATGTAAAACTTCCCCACCCTAACAGGGACGTCGTCTAAAACACCTAGAGGGTATTTTATAGAACGGTCAGCCATCTGCAAAGTAATTTGAGTGCAATTAAGTGCTCCCATATTCAGTTTATTACAGACATACAAAGGCAGGACAGACACAGATGCACCTAAATCACATAAAGCTTTATCAATAAAAAGTGCACCGACATGACAAGGGATGGAAAAGCTACCAGGATCTTTCAATTTAGGTGGAGATTTATTTTGCAAAATGGCACTACACTCTTCAGTGAGTGCGACTCTATCTACCCCACCAAAATCTCTCTTTTTTGTGATCATCTCCTTCGAAAAATTAGCATAGACAGGCACTTGAGAAATAAGTTCAGTGAAAGGAACCGTTACCTCAAGGTTCTTGACCATAGCCAAGAACTTACCAAGTTGTTGATCCACCTTGGAGTTTTGCATTCGATGAGGAAAAGGCAACCTTGGTGTAAAAGGTGTATCAGAAACCTTCTCCTGCTCCTTCTTCTTTTCTGCCTGTTCAACTGTTTCAGACACTTCGACATCAGACGTCGAATTCTTCTCCAATTCCTTCTCTACTACCTCCTCCTCCTTGTTAGGGACAGTATCATCATCAATGGGCATAGGAGGAACGGCATAAGCAGTACCACTACGAAGAGTAACGGCATTTGCTTGCTCCCTATGTGTAGGTTGCCCCGGCAAATGTCCCTGCTGCCTCTGTGCACTAGTTTCTGCCAACAGAGCAATCTGAGTCTCGAGAAGTTTTATGTGCTTCTCCTGGGACTTTTGTGTTTCCTCATGGGCCCTTTTTGCTTCCTCATTGGCCTTTTGCATAGACAATATGAGTTTCATCAGTTCAGAATTGCTAGGCTCTTGTGAGGCCGCATTTTGTGGTGCTGGCTGATAGTTCTGATGAGCAAGGCTTTGGAAACCAGGGGGATTATGAGAGTTCCCTTGGTTTTGGTAGTAGTTGGGTTTTGGGTTGTGATGTGGAGGTTGATAGGAATTTTGTGGGGGATGGTAGGAATTTTGTGGCTGTGGGTTTTGAACATTGTTGCTTCTATAGGAAAGAAGTGGGTTGTCTTTCCAACCAGGATTGAATGTGTTGGAGTAGGGGTTATTGGGTTGTCTTTGCTGAAAAGCATTAGCCTGCTCCATCTGATTCTGATTGAACTGACAATCATGGCCGAAGTGACCCTGAATACCACACACCTCGCAGTAAGATGAGGTGATGGGTGCAACTGCTGACATAGCGCTGATGCTCATAGGCGGAGTTGTTGAACTAAAGGACTTCATTAGCTGCTGAGTGAGTTGCACCATCTGAGATGTAAGCATTGAAATAGCATCAACTTCAAGTACCTTCTTAGTCAAACTCCTAGATAATGAATGGTCATTGGCTGCAAGATTTGCTAGGAAGTCATAACCCTCATCAACTGCCTTGTCTAAAAAGACTCCTCCTGCAGACGAATCAACAGTACTCTTCGTCTGAGGCTGCAGACCATTATAAAAAGTCTGCGTCAGATTCCACTTGTCCATATCATGATGTGGACATTCCCTCTGTAGGTCTCTGAATCTAGTACACGCTTCCCTCAATGTCTCATCGGGCTCTTGGGTAAACGTAGCCAACTTGTTCCTGATTTCTGCTATTTTTATGAGAGGGTAATACTCATGTAGAAATGCAGTAGAAATCGCCGGCCATTCTGTCTCAGTGATATCGCTGAACCACCTCTGAGCCTTGTCTCTGAGTGAGAACTCAAATAACATAACCTTCAGCTGCTCAGGTGTGACTCCTTGATGTTTAACAGTCCTGCAGAGTTGTTGGAATCTCTGCAGATGGTTGGCCGGATCTTCAGAAGGATGCCCACTAAACTGATTCTGCTGCACCATATTAATTAGTGCAGGTTTGATTTCAAAATCAGCAATAGTGGGCATCGGTGGACCTGTGGGTATGCCGTCAGGATTAGGCACCCCATAAGATTTCAGTGACTTCGCCATTGGTAATGTAGAAATCTCTGAAACTAGCTTCTCTTGGTCAAATTCTGCTCTAAGATCCCGAAGTATTGCTTCTGTGTCAAGATCTCCAGGAATAATGTGAGTTTTCTTTTGATAACTGGACATATAAGAGAAAACGACAAGATAACCGTAAGAACGGCCTCAATTGGAACGGGAGTTTCCAATGAGGCAAAGAGAAGTACGCTAATTAATCGAATAAATGCTAGAAAACTAGCCGTCTCCCCGGCAACGGCGCCAAAATTTGATAGAGTTTTAGTCGTATCACCTATTCAAAGATAAACCTACAGTCCTCTAACTAAGGTAGTCAGTGGAAGCAGGGTCGAATCCACAGGGAGACAGAGTTTCTAAATTAATATCCAATTAACTAACTACTTCAGATGAAAATAGGGAGAATTAATTAAACTAAGAAAGACGAATTCAACAGAGGATTTAACTATGGAATAAAAGTCTAGGGTATTAGGTCGGTCCACCATGCTTATACCAATCAAACAAGGTCAACAACTATCGAAACCTAGGTCAAGAGTCGAGGGATTAGAGCATGTGTTGGGCTATGGTTAAGACTCAACGCTCATAGTTCAACATACGCCGCATGTTCACTAACGTAATCAGAACTACTGATGTGTCCTAGGCCTCTAGTCGTAAGACAGATCTGTGCAAACAACTATTAACCACAAGCAATCAATGAAATTGGCCACTAACATTAATCACTAATTAAGAACAAACCACACCACAATCACTATAATCAAGCCCTAGAAATCAATAGGAGTCTAAATAACAATCATGGTATAAACATGGCTTCCCTGTCTAACACCCTAGAAAGACAACTACTCAGACATGATCGAATTGACAACAACAAATCCAATTGAAAACCCTAAGAATTGCGTCATGAACTAATTGAAAAATAAGCAATTGAACTAAAGTAATTGAGAGATGAGAATAAAGCAATAAGCAAGACGATTACCAAATTGACGGAAAGCGGAAACTTTAATTGAATTGAAGTAACACTTGAATCTCTTCTACAATGGAAAGCAATGATAAACTAGGCTAAGAGCTCTCTAAATGTTCAATAATATGAAAGATACAAATAAAAACAACCTAAAAAGTCTTTATAGTTTCTAAGAAAAACAATAAGATAGAGTGGGAAAAGACGCAAAATCGCGTCACCCGTGTCGTCCACCCGATCGGGCAAAGGGTCGCCCGATCGGGTCTGGGAACAAACTTCCAGCAGCACAAAATATGTCTTCACCCGATGAGATCGGGCAACCGTCACCCGATCGGGGCCGCAACCCCAGCACCCGATCGGGCAAAACCACCCGATGTCATCGGGTGGATGTCTTCTTCATCTCTCAGAGAAACAACAAGAATTGGCTAAGTATTGCTCCGCCCGATGCGATCGGGCAAGGCCGCCCGATCGGGTGGAAAATCTCATGTGTTAGCCAAATTACTCGTACCCGATCGGGCGGAGCTTCTTTCAATCTAGCTTTTGGCTCGGCTTCAGACGCCAAGTACTTGACAATTCTTCTTCACAACAGGGTCCGAGTACCATCTCGAGACCGCTAAGATGCATCATAACCTTCCGCTACAGCGTGGTGCTCAAAACATCAAGTAAATAGGGAGTTTTTCCCTAAAACCTGCAAAATGAAATAGAACACACAAACCACAACTATATCGAAATAGTTAGCATAAATAGCTCCTAAGAGCATCAATATCGCACAATTTAGCTTGTATAGAAAGGGAAAAAATATATAAGAAATCAATATATCACTAGCACTCATAGGAAGAACATCACCCCCACAACTCATCTTTATAGCTTCCAATAGTGAAAGAAACAATATCTTGCTTCATAACAGTCAAACCAGTTTTATCATCCAACCAACTCAACTTGTAAGGACAAGGATGATCTCTAACAATCAAATTCAACTTAGAGACCACATGAGATGCCACTACATTACTAAAAGATCCACTATCAATAATAACATTGCAAGAGAATTCACAAATTTTACATCTAGTAACTCCAATCATCCTAGTGTCATCTTCCAGCATGTGCAGTGTCATCACCATTTTCATCAATTTCATGGTCACTTTCCAACACATAATCATAATTCCTTTCTTCCTCCTCTATAGCCATGTATTTTTTTATAGTGAAGGCTTTCCTAGTAGGCCAATTAGTAGCAATATGACCCCTCCCTTGACACTTAAAACATTTTCGAGTATCATCAAATTTTTCTTTGGAAATAACCAATTTCTTGTAATCCCTCTTAGAAGGAATTTCTTTCTTTTCAAAGGTCTTAAAAGATGAAGGGTACATAGGATTAGGGTTTTTAAAAGTGGCGCCTTAACCCCCCATAGTTTTTCTTTTCTTTAAGTTTATGACGTTCAAATTTCAAAGCCAATTGACATACATCATCAAAAGTGCTATAATTGGCAATATCAATCTTTCTAGCAATAGATTCACTAAGTCCTCCAATAAATCTAGGAATTTTTTTCTGTTCAACTTCCTCATTACCACAAAGCAAGCACAATCTATCAAATTCAAAAGTATAGTCATGAATATTCATAGAATCTTGAGTTAAATCACGCTTTTTCATATATTTTCTTTGAATAAAATCACTTGGAATAAATTTTTTTTGAAGTTTTCTCTTAAGCTTACTCCAACTTTTAAGCTTAGGTTTTCCAAGTCTTGTCCTTTTTGCTTTTAGACTCTCTAACCAAATTCCAGTATATTTAGTTAGTCTAATGGTGGCAATTTTAAATTTCTTTTCATCATCAAAACCCCTATATTCACAAATTTTCTCAAGTTGAGGAATCCATCCAAACAAATCTTCAAGATTAGAATCACCAGTAAAATCATCTAATTTAATACCTCTATCATCATCATAAGTAGATTAACAGTTTGCACAACATCAGGATCAGATTCATAGTCAACATGATTAGGGTCTTTTTTTCTTTTAGCTACCTCAACTAGTGCTAGATGGGCGGTTTCCAATCTTTTAGCCCTTTCTCGATCTTCTCTAGCCCTAGCTCGGTCTTCTTCAGTTGCAATGAGCATATCTTGCAACATTTTCTCTAATCTCTCCACACAAGACATGATAAAAGCTTAAAAGAAAAAATATGCCACGCCAAGAACACAAATCACACGCCAACATGAAATAATGGCAGCCAAGGACCACACAAACCCAACAAGGATCGAAATCAAGAACTAGAATGAACTAGTTTAGAATGCTTACCAAGAAAGTCGGACACTTTCTTTCCTCAACCTCCTGGGAAAAATCTGATACCAATTGATATGAATGCTGCTCTACTTATAAACAACATCCAAGAACTCCAAAGCAAAGGATCTTTAAAACAAGAACTAAGTCCGAAAATTCACAAGTAACTGGATATGATAATTAAAATTAACACTCCTAAAAATTTTAATTAACTCTTAATCTCACTCAAACCTTTCCTCTAATTTAGTAGATTAAACACTCAATAATAATCACTCCTGAAAATTATTAAATGGTCGAATATAATTGTGCAAAACAATTAAACTCACTCGAAAATTTTAACTGAATCAAAAACTTAACTTTATTGAAAAATAGGGCGCCTGTTTATACTAGGTCACTCCCAGCATAATCAGGAAACCAAATCCTACTCTAAAAAGTGTTTAAAAACTAATCCCTAGAATTTAGGAAAAGATAGATCTAATAAGATAGGGTGGATTTTCAGCCTTCCCTTATCTTATTTACACGCCAACCTTCAGCCTTATCCTTTAGTTAATCTAATGTATTCTAATCTTATCTTTTAGGGATTACAACTCAACTAGGAATAACCGAAATTTCCAACCATATTTTCGGCTATTATTAACAGAAAATAAAATGCTGAATAAAAGTCTAAATAAAAATAACTAAGACTCTTAAATGACTCAATAGGACTTAATATGGACGCCCCATATTATTCTTCAATGCTTGGATCATCTTCCCAAGAAATCATGGACACGAAGGAAGAGTTGGAATTTAGCTTGAATACAAAGGTTTCAAGAACCAAGCAAATAGGCTTATCTCCAAGTGTTGACTTTTCATCTTGACTTGGACCCTGACTTGTATCAAAGCATCCTAGAGACAAGTTTCCTTTACGTGATAAACGAGCTAGTAGAATTTTTAAAAAAATTCATTGTGATTTGTGGGGTTCTTATAGACATGTTTCCTCTTGTGGAGCTCATTATTTTTCGACAATTGTTAATGATTATTATAGAGTTGGTTGGATTTATTTATTGGTGGATAAAACTGAGGTCTTTCGTATGTTTATGTCTTTTGTTGCTATGGTTGTCCGCCAATTTTCTTAAGTCATAAATGTTGTTCAAAGTGACAATGGCACGGAGTTCAACTGTTTACATGATTATTTTAACACCAATGGTATTCTTTTCCAAAATTCTTGCTCGAAATCTCCGCAACAAAATGGGAGGGTAGAACGTAAGCACAAACACATTCTCAATGTAGGGAGGGCTCTTCGGTTCCAAGCTCACCTACCTATTTATTTTTTGGGGGAAAGTGTCTTAGCATCCGCTCATCTTATCAATCGAACCCCATCCTTCTTACTTGACAATAAGACGCCTTATCAAATTCTATATGATTCCATTCCTTCCCATGATGCAATTCGTACTTTTGGTTGCTTATGTTTTGCCCATAATCATAATACTCATGGTGATAAATTTGCAAGTCGGAGTAGAAAATGTGTCTTTGTTGGTTATCCTTTCGGGAAAAAGGGTTGGCGTTTGTATGATATAGATAAAAAGGAATTCCTTATCTCTCGTGATGTTAAGTTTTTTGAGGATGTCGTTCCCTTTTTGACCCAAGAGGAGGTCAACTTTGATCCTACATCTTGTGTTCTGCAAAATAATTCCTTCATCCATGACGATTTTGCGGAAATATCTCATGCTCAAACACCACAAAACAACCAGCCAATCTCAACCCTGCGGGCGCATCCCAATCCCGCGGGCGAACAGTTTTCTTTCCCTTCCCAGCAGGCTTCGCTAGGTCACAGGCCCTACTTGCGGGTACTCGCGCTGCTTCACTCGACTGCTCGCTGGCGTAGGATGTCCCTGCAGGTGGGTAGTACTCTGCGTCCCAACAGTATCCCACGCTACGAGCGTAGGGTATCCCATAGGCTCCCAACCTCTTTCTTTCCTCTTGACCATATTTCCGAGCCCAATCAGCCCCAATCTCATCCCATCACTTCTACTCCTTCTCCCACCCCTCCAAATGATCTCACTTCTCCACCCTCCACCACAAATAACCAAACATAAACCCCCTCCCCATCTTATCCTCTTCTTGGTAAGGGTCATCGTCTAAAATTCGAGTTGTTTTTGTTACGTGATTTTGTCTCCAATGCTATCACCACGGAAAGTCCATCCTCGTCTACCTACTCCTTATCCTATAGCTCACTTTATAAATTGTGCAAATGTGAAATATCAAAAGTTTCATGTTTCCATTGTTGCTAACACTTAGCCCAGATCATTCAAAGAAGCTATGAAAGATAAAGGTTGGCAGGCGTCCATGGGTGAAGAAATACGTGCCTTGGAAGAGAACGACACTTGGTCTCTAGTTCCGCTTCCTCATGGAAAACGAGCCTTGGGCAGTCAATGGGTGTATCGTATCAAGTATAAATCTAATGGAGAGGTGGAGCGCCTAAAATCACGACTTGTGGTTTTCGGTAATCATTAGGAAGCTGGCATTGATTATAACGAGACATTCGCTCCCATAGCTAAGATAACCACAGTTCGTGCATTTCTCGCCATTGCAGCCTCTAAGAATTGGGAACTTCATCAGATGAATGTTCACAATGCTTTTCTCCATGGGGATCTTGATGAGTAAGTGTAAATGAAGCTTTCTCATAGATTTTAATCTTCGGATCCTACACTCGTATGTCGCTTGCGTAAGTCTTTGTATGGGATTAAGCAAGCTCCTCGTTGTTGGTTCGCCAATTTGGTGTCTACTCTGAAGGGGTATGGCTTCTCGCGATCCTCTGTTAGGAAAGCAAAAGGCGACAGAAAACATAAACTTCAATGATAATTAAACAATATGTGTGATGGGTGACAATAATATACTTGATAATTAGCTAGTATTCTCTTAGTCTTACATAAGGTTTTATTATAAAATGGAAACCGTGAAAATTCAAAGAGCTACGTTAATCCTCACTTCTACGCCATGTCGTCTTTCCCCGTGAGTACCTAAAACATGAAAACAAAACGTCATGAGCCGAGGCCCAGTAACATACTACCCTAACATCGTAAATTCATTTTCAATTCATTTTAGTTGCAAATAGGGAGGAGAGAATAGTAAAACATTTGTAAGAACATTTCATAAAATTCCATTTCATCATTAAAAGAATAACATCAATATATTTTCCGTTAACAAAACATTTTTACTTTGGTAGGGGGCAACCATAGACTTATGGGACGCCTCCCACCAATCCGGTACCCCTTTCGGGAATACGGCCATAACAATGTGGTACCCCTTATGGAAATACGGCCAAAAAACAATGTGGTACCCCTTGCGGGTGTACGGTTGGTACCAAGAATCATACATAAACAATGCGGTACCCCTTGCGGGTGTACGGCTTTGAAAAGTGTGTTTCAGAACTATGTAGCCAGAACCTCTTTTCACTTTCTTTTATCATGTTTTCATACATCAATGCTTCGATGAAGCTCATAAAATCCATTTAAACATCATGGAGGATTCATACTTTATTAAATATCATAATTAATTGTCATGCGTACTTAATCATAAAACACATTTGAAAAATATTTAGCATCATCCCACAATCCAAGTAAGAAACATAACAGAAAATCAATCTCATAAATACGATCATTATATCGCAAATCGTTTTCATAAACACACTTCTAAGGGGATTGTGGGTGTTAGCAGTAATCGTTACCTCGATCCGCAATAAAATAACCTTTAGACCTTCGTAAATCGTTCTTCGAGATCTCCGAGGGACTTTCTATCTAAGGAGCGTATTATTTTATCAGTTGCTAATCGACTAACTAATTAGTACTTGGCTTTCGTTGGCTTAGTTACATAACATTATCCTTAAGTTAGTAAAACCCATATATATATATATAAGTGTTGTTAGTAACTCTTAGGAGGCCTTACACATATTTCTATTTCATGCCACTTATTCTAAGTTTCATGAACCATTTCCGTCATGTGAGTCATTTTATAATTTATATAAACTTAATAAGCACCAAAGATAAGGCTCATTATTAATAATTATTAGTAGTTATTCATTATTTAATAACTTAATATTTCATAACTTGGTTAATAATTCCTTTTTAATACTACAAACAACATAATTAAGTTTTATGTCTCATTTAGGTAAAAATATTACTGCTTTATAATTCACATAAAATTCATTTTTAATGACTTGAAGACATAAACCATATAAACTATGAGCATAATGTTTGGGCCCCTTCCAGTCATGGCCCACCTAACCGGTGAAATGACTAAAATACCCTTAGGGGGCAAAATTACCATTTTACCCCTAAGGACCTTTCAGGCTAGAAAGTACAGGCCTTCAGTCAAGCCCACTGACAAAAAGGCTTTCATGACATCATCATCTTCACCAGATGACGTCACCTCAGTACTACCTATAAATAGCACTCTCATCTGATCATTCAGGTACGTTTTTCCATATATTGCAGAGCATTTACTAGTACTATTCTCTCTGATTTCTGAGATCGGATCTGACTTAAGCATCGGAAAGCCGATCCCGGGAACATCCCCGGGGTAGTTCACGGTGCTCGGTTTTGCAGGTTCTTGGATTCGAAGACCTTGGACTCATTTGGTTACTACCCTAGATGGAAATTGGACTTCCCCGAATTACAAATTCAATGTGTTTCTTGTGACCCGAAACAGTTGGCGCCGTCTGTGGGGACTCTAACAAAACAGCGACATTTTCGAACACCATGACACGAGGACAAGGCACCCGCGGCACTACTGCTCGAAGAACTGCTTCTGAGAATGCTCAGACTACTCTGCTGAACCAAGGAGGTGTTATCGTGGAGGACGAGACCAACGTCCCAGAAACTGGAAGCCAGGCTGACATGGCTATCGAAGCACCACCACCAGCAGTGATTAGTCGGATCTTTGACAACTCGAACTCCGAATGGAGAGACATATGACTACCGTCATGCAACAGCTCGTTTCAGTAATGAAGACTCAACATACTACTCCCCCTGACCGAGGGACAGTCTTGGATCAGCCGCAGGCTCATCAAAGGGCAGCTCAGCCAAAACATGCCCTAACCGAGCATGATGTTGGCGGCCCCTCGAAGAGGATACCTGCTACTTCGAAAGGAAAATCTTCCGTGTCACCGAACCAAGATGATGCTCGATATATCATACAATAGAAACAGAAGAGGGGTAAGAACTTCGACGCCCGGGAGATCATCGAAAAGATAAGAGAACAATCTCAGTGAGGGAATTCGAAGCATACGGTGGCTACACGAACCATAGCGCAATCTCACCCCGTGACTAGCAATCACACTCTAAGAATAGTCAACCCACAACAGATCGAGGAGCCCGAGGAGGTAGCTGAATCAGGCTTTCGAATGGGTTCAGCAGTGCCACACAAATCACCATTCAGCCAACACATCATGGAAACCCCTAACCCGGGCAAAGTCAAGATTCCTTTGATAGAGCACTACTCAGGGATTACGGATCCTGCTGACCATCTGGCAGCATACAAAGCTCAAATGAGAGTGCAGACGTTCTGTGAGGCGACGTGGTGCAGGTATTTCCCGACCACCCTCAAAGGCCTGGCCCTCAATTGGTTCACAAGCTTACCGAACGGCATCATAACCAGCTTCTCGGCTCTCGAAGCTCTCTTCTCTCAGCACTTCATAGCAGCAAAACGTCACAAAAGGACTAGTGTCCACCTGATGTCCGTTTCCCAGCAGAAAGGGGAAAGTCTGGGCTGCTACATCAAGCGATTCAACGAGGAGTCCCTCAAGGTCTCCGACCTCAAGGATGGAGTTGTTGTTACGGCCTTGATGAACGGCTTTCATCCTGGACGCTTCAAGTTCGAACTCGCCATGAGAGAGACTCTCACTTTGGCTGATGCCATGAGACAAGCACATAAGTATATCCAAGCGTCAGACATCTGTAAGAATGTTCATGAAGAAGGGGGCAACAAAAGGAGAAATGAGCCATCGAATCAGAAAGACATGGGAGACAGGCTAAAGAGGCATCGACCATCCGATGGAGGTCATGACCCTCGTTTCAATGTTAACCGGCGGGAAATATACTTGGACATAAAAGAGAAATTTTTGTTGCCTCGACCTAACCCAATCAAAATGTCGAGTTATCGCAGAGACAAAAAGCTGTGGTGTGAATACCATAAAGACTGTGGTCACACGACCAAGGACTGTAGGGAATTGAAGAAAGCTCTCGACAAGTTGGCTGATGAAGGGAAGTTAAATAGATATCTCAAGGAACCTCAGGGTGATCGAAGAAAAGATAAGGGAAAAGAGAAACAAGCTAGAAGCGATGAAACCGAAGGCTATGTAGGCGTCATAGCTGGGGGCTTCGCTTCGGGAGGCCTAACCGGCAACGCAAGGAAGAATCACCTATACCATCTAAAGGATGGCGAGAGAATGAAAAGGCCGGACACTCCCACCATGGTGTTCGGAGAAAGTTCGAAGGAGATACAAACCCCCCATGATGACCCTCTGGTCATCGAATGGTCGAGTGTTGATAGACAGTGGGAGCTCGGCAGACATTATTAATTGGGAATGCTTGCAAAAGCTCAAATACGAAAAGAAGGTTATCAAGGCCATTGACCAACCTTTGGTCGGATTCGGAGGGCAATCCGTTCACCCCCTTGGAGTCATCAATTTGCCTAGCCGATTTGGTGGCAAGGGAAAAGGACGATGCCTTCCAATCAACTTTCTAGTCGTTGACATCGACCTCCCATATAACATCATCATAGGGAGGCCCACGTTGAATAGAATAAAAGCTGCAATCTCGACCTACCAACTCCTGTTGCAGTTCGAAGCAGATGATGGGACGGTCGGAAGGTTGCATGGGGACCAAAAGTCTGCCCTAGAATGTTATGTCAATAGCTTGAGAAGAGGCAAGCCAGTCGAAGCAAGCTCAGGAAAAAGGAAAAGAGAAGAAGAAACTGACAAGATTTCACCCTCACCATTGGGTTTGTTCTATAACGAGAACCCAATCAACTACAATCGACCTCAACCGGTCGATGAAGATGAAGAAATATAACTCGGACCTGATCCTAACCGCACAGTTCGAATTGGAAAGGACCTTAACCAGGTCGTTCGAAAAGAAATAGTGGATCTCCTCCAAGAGTATCAAGAGGTGTTCGCATTTTCAGTTGATGAGATGCCAGGAATAGACCCCTCGGTCACCAAACATTAGCTAAACATCAAGTCAGAATTCAGGCCCATCAAACAGAAGTTAAGACATCAGGGTGCTGAAAGGAACAAGGCCGCAGCTCAAGAGGTGAAAAAGTTGCTAAGTGCCGGGATGATAAAAGAATGTCAATACACAGAATGGCTGTCGAACGTAGTACTAGTTCGAAAGCCCAATGGATCATGGCGCATGTGCATCGATTTCACCGATCTTAACAAAGCGTGTCCTAAAGATGATTTCCCCCTCCTTAAAATCGACAAGCTAGTCGACTCCACAGCAGGACATGCACTTTTTAGCTTCATGGACTCGAATGCTGGTTACCACCAAATTCCCCTCGCCGAGGAAGACCAGGTGCATACCGCATTCATTACGAGTTCCGGGATTTATTGTTTTGTGGTCATGCCGTTTGGACTTAAGAACGCAGGGGCTACATATCAGAGGCTCGTAAATAAATGTTCGAGAAGCAGTTGGGGCGTAATGTTGAAGTCTATGTTGACGACATGATAGTCAAGAGCAAGCTAGTCGAGGATCATGTCCAAGATCTGCGGGAAACTTTGTCTACCCTACGATCTTACAACATGAAATTGAATCCTAAGAAGTGCGTCTTTGGCGTTCGATGAGGGAAATACCTAGGGTTCTTAGTGGATGAAAGGGGAATCGAAGCTAACCCTGACAAGATAGAAGCCATCATCAACATGAAGTCTCCTCGAACTGTGAAGGAGGTCCAAAGGCTCACAGGGTGTATGGCTTCCCTAGGAAGATTTCTATCAAGATCAGCTGACAAGAGCTTACACTTCTTCAATACATTGAAGAAACCATGCTTCGAATGGGACTGTGAAGCAGAAAAAGCCTTTCAACAGTTGAAGACCCACTTAGCTTCATTACCGAAACTTGTCTCACCCTTGCCGGGAGAGACATTATTCGTTTATCTAGCGGTATCTGAAACCGCTCTAAGTGTTGTGCTCGTTGCTGAAAGAGAAAAGCTACAACACCCAGTACATTTCGTTAGTCATGCCTTTCGAGGGGCTGAGAGTAGATACCCCCCGTCGGAGAAGATGATATATGCCCTGGTGATGGCCAGTCGAAAATTGAAGCCTTATTTTCAAGCTCATCCAATCAAAGTACTCACTAGTCAGCCACTAAGAAAGCTCATTGAAAGTAGAAATGGCTCTAGTCGAGTTATTGAATGGGCTAATCAATTGTCAGACTATGGTCTAGAGTTCGAACCAAGAAGAGCAATTAAAGCACAAGCCTTAGCTGATTTCATCGCTGAGTGCCCAACCGAAGTCGAGACTGCCACCCTAACCGGGACATGGCAACTCTATGTTGATGGCTCTTCATACAAAGCAGGTTGCGGAGCCGGTCTACTGATCATAGACCCTCTCGAAAATAAAATGGAATATGCAATAAAATTTGACTTTGCTGCCTCAAATAACGAAGCAGGGTACGAAGCCCTTTGCTGGGATTAAAACTATGCCTCTCGAATGGGGCTAATGAAAAAACGGTCAAGACAGATTCACAGTTGGTCGTGGGTCATGTCAAAGGAGAATTCGAGGCAAAGGAGGACAGTATGAGGATGTACCTAGACAAGGTAAAAGAATAGCAACAAAAGTTCACCAAGTTCTCAATACAACACATCCCACGGTCCGAAAACCAGCAGGCAGATGCTTTATCTCGAATGGCCAGCTCAGCATCTGGGTTGGAACCTCGAACCATTTCTTGGGCGGTGTTGTATAAACCAAGTATCAACAGCCAACTTCTCATTTGCAGCATAGACCTCTCGAACAATTGGATGCAAAGTATCCGCCTGTACTTCGAAGAAGGAAAATTACCAGAAGATGAAAAAGAAGCAGAAAGAGTGCGACGCCGTGCAAGTTGGTTTTTGTTGCACGACCACCTGCTATACAAAAAGTCCTTCACACATCCCCTTTTAAGATGTGTGACGCTCGAAGAAGGCCAGCAGATACTTCGAGAGATACATGACGGCACCTGTGGGAGTCATCAGGGGGCTCGAACTATAGCTGGTAAAGCTCTTTGAGCAGGGTACTATTGGCCAACAGTGATGAAGGATGCCAAGGACATGGTCAAAAAATGCCACAACTGTCAAGTGTATGCCCATGTACATCGACAGTCAGCCTCTCTTCTCACTACAATGCAAGCTGTGCTACCATTCGACTAGTGGGGGATAGACATCCTCGGGCCCTTCCCAGTTGCGTCTGGTGGAAGAAAATTCTTGTTGGTAGCTGTCGACTACTTCACCAAGTGGATCGAGGCTGAACCCTTAGCCACCATCACAGATAACAAAGTGGAGGACTTCATCTGGAAAAACATAATCACTCGTTTTGGCATACACCGAGCACTCATATCAGACAACGGTCGATAATTCAACAGTGGTCCTACCAATGCTTACTGCGCTCGATTTGACATACAAATAATATTTTCTGCTGTCAGTCGACCGCAAACCAACGGGCAGGCAGAGGCAGCCAACAAAGTCATCCTCAAAGGGTTAAAGAAGATGTTAGATGGAGCGAAAGGGTCATGGGTTGAAGACTTACAAGGAATACTATGGTCAGCTCGAACCACGGTAAAAGAGGCCACTGGACATACACCTTTTAACTTGGTTTATGGAAGTGAAGCCGTGCTGCCAGTCGAAGTAGATATCCCCTCACCGAGGATAACATTCTTTGACTACGGGCAAAACGAAGAAGAAAAAAGCGTCAATCTCGACCTCCTACCAGAGACAAGAGGAAATGCACTGCTCAAATCAATAGCTCAGAAGGCTAGAATGACCAGGTTGTACAATCGAGGGGTCAAGGAAAGAAAGTTCGAGGTCGGAGACCTAGTCCTTCGAAAGATTGAAGCAACAGGAAAGAAGATGGACCTTGGCAAGCTAA
Organism: Patellifolia procumbens; assembly: GCA_947645195.1. Classification (NCBI taxonomy): domain Eukaryota; kingdom Viridiplantae; phylum Streptophyta; class Magnoliopsida; order Caryophyllales; family Amaranthaceae; genus Patellifolia; species Patellifolia procumbens. The sequence goes on from CANSGD010000406.1 coordinate 5,322,082, forward strand.
GTCCAAATTGGGAAGGACCATATCGAGTAACGGAGGTTATTCATCCTGGAACATACAGACTCAAGAACATGGATGGTGATCCTTTGTTTCGTCCCTGGAATATTGACAACTTGAGGAAGTTCTACGTTTGAAGCCAACCACAACAACTTAAGGAGCTAATATGACAGCAAGATAGATAGTTCTTGTACTACTTCGACCTCACCGGTCTTGTTAAGTTGTTGTGATAAGCATTAAAATAATTGTAATGATATTGAACATTGTAGACCTCGCCGGTCCAAACAGACTTGTTAAGATTATGAATGAAATATGACCTCACCGGTCTTTCGAATTTGTCATCTATTTAAGTTATGCATCATGTTCAAATTTTCTAATACCTAACAGGTTCAAAACGGATTCATAACCTCACTTGTCTCGAATTTCATTAAGTGATGCTCGAATTCTGTCATACTAAAAAGACCTAGTAGGTCGAAAATAAATACAATAAGCAGGAGACCAGATGATCAAAAGTTCTCTTTTCATTCCATTTAAAGAAAATTACAAGCTCGAACAGAATAAAAAGATGAGTAACTTAGTTACAAAAAAGCAAAACAAGTGCTGAAGTTACAGAGTCAAGGAGCCTCAATGTCAACATCCTCCTCCTCAGACGAGGACTCAGATGAGGAGCTCGCATCATCAGCCTCACCCTCGGGCTCATCCTCGACAGCTTCAGAAGCAGCCTCAGCGGCTTGAACTTCGCTTTCCTTTGTAGGAGAGAGATCGGCAGGGGCTTCATCTTCGGCAGCCTTAGTGACATCCTCAGGGACAGAGGAGGAAGCTTCACCAGCTCCTCGTATACCCTTTGCCTTCTCCTTTTCCATATAGGTGTCGAGGGCCTTCTGCTCATACTCATCATACTTGGCCAGAACCTGTTGGAAGTCCAGTCCCAGAGCCAAGTCTTTCAGAGTCTGCTCGAAAAAGCCCTGGATTTCACCTCCAGCAGATTGAAAGCCCTCGACCATCTTCTGGTCAGCAAAGTTTTTGCCTTCCTGTGATCGCCGCCAGCGGCGGATGTACTTGTCCCTCTTCTGCTTTAAGTCCTTGACGGACTTATCATATAGTTGCTGCAGGTCATCTCGCTGAGCCTGAACTCGATGAAGCAGCTCCTTGTGGCCCTTCAGCTGTCCCTCGAGGTCAGCAACCTCTTTGCGTGAGGCATCGAGTTTCTTCTCAGCAGATTTAAGCTGGTTGGACAGCTAATCTCTGTTGGTCATCAAACTCGTCCTCTCGTTGTTAAAAGCCTCGAGGTTATCAGCATTCAACCTCTTGGCCGCGTCAAGTTCAGCCTCGAGAGAGCAGACCCTTCGAGAAGCCTCCAACAGCTCCTGTTTGCACTTATCAAGCTCCTCGGCCAGCTTACCCGAATCACGACCTTCTTTTTCAGTAAGGCAGGCCATTCGGATAGACATCTGCGACAACAAGCAAAGAAAAGGTTAAGTAAAGTTACAGAAATGGGATATGGACAGAGAAAACAAAAAGACTCACCTGTAACCAGCACTCATTGAGCGCCTCGATCTCCTTCGCTGCACTCAGCTTAGAGATGTCCTCCTTATCCCCGGGCACCAACAATGCCTCTCGAACTCGTTGGTAACGAGCTCGAAGAGCCTTTCGGCTGGCATTCTCGATGCTCACGGCGCCGGTCTGACCATCGACGTCGTCGAGCCAAGAAGCTTTGGTCTTCTTGACCAGGGGCTCTTCGATATCATCCTCAACCAGAGGACTTGAACCCGCACCCAGATGAAAACTAAGATCCGATATCAACGGATCAATCGAAGGGGACGTGCGGGCCTTCCTTTTTAAGCTCTCAGAAGCCTCGACCACTGGAAGAGGGAGATCAGGCAGAGTAGCAGGGGGAGCAGGTAAAGGCTTTGGTGTCACCGATTTCGCCTTTGGTTTGTGTTTTGGATTCTGCCAAAGAATAGACAAGTTAGGAGAAGCAGATAAAATCACAACCCAACAAAAAAGGGTGTTCGAACTTACAGCAGGAGGTTTGGGAACTTTGAGTTCCCCCGTATTCAGTGACAGCCTGGCCATGGCCGCCATACCACTCTTAGCGGTGTTCTTCTTCATCTCCTCGTCAAGGTTATTGAAAGCAAGTACTACAAAAACAGATGAATAAATAAAAAACAAGTTTATATCACAAACAGAAAAATAGATAAGTGATAGACCCCTACATTGGTCATAAGCCGGGGACACGCCGAAAGCCGACAGGAAGTGCTCGTTGGCTAAGTCCTTATCATTAGGCAGCCAGTGATCAGTCTTGGATTTAGGCTTCCCATCGACATGAAACGACGTGGCTTGACAGTGAATGGCCACAATAACCTCCTCGACGTCCATTTCAGGCACATTAAGATTCATGCCGAAGTTGGGCGGACTATCGGACAGAGTTACAGGTATATCCCGCGGCTGATCCCCTCGAAAGATGAAGAGAAACTCCCCTCGAAAAAAAGCGTGGTTGGTTGGCATCACAGTTGTGACCTTATACGATTGCTCATCTCTAAGGCCATCTTTGATCATTATGAGATGCTTGGCCTGAAAAGAGTACCAACCAGGCCCATGGCGAAGCTTGGAGACTTCTTGTATCCGGAACATATTGCGCCAAAGGCGCAAGGACGGTCGCACTCCAAGCATGCGACAGATACACAAAAATGCAACTATTGTCCCAACCGAGTTAGGCATAAGCTGACATAAGGCTATGTTGTATGCCTCTAAAATCTCCTTAAAAAGTGGGTGCAAGGGAAAGCGCAAACCCAGTTCGAAATATGATTTATATACACCGATGCATCCGGGAGGTGGTGACACCACCAAGTCCGTGACTTGTGGGGGATACATAACGTAGAGCAGCTTTATATGATACAGAGTCGACAAAAACGACAGCCCTTCTTGAAGATCCTTTCGCCACTTCCCCGTTGACCAGTGGCCACTTATTCCCAATCTCATGTTGGGGGAAGGGCAGGGCTCGATATAGTCGGATGTCGAAGTCCCCTCATCCGTCATGTCCACAATTTGCACTACACCAAGGGAAAGGAAAGAATCTAAGTAACTCCTCTTAGTAGGAGAGAAGGCTATCGTTACTTTATTAGGATGATCTAAAAATTCCTCAGGCCCCTCGAAATCCTCCTCACACTCCTCTTCCTCAATAGGATAAACCCTTTGACTGAGTCATCTCGAGCAGATTCAAGGATGTTCTTTGAATCCATACTTAGAAAAATTTCAGAGTATGCAAAGCCCTTCATAAGGCATCCCCTTTCGAGGAATTGAGTATTGAACTCGATTAGTCCTTACCAGGCCACCTCGAAACCATCCAATTGAGCATTGGACTCAATTAGCCCTTACCAGGCCCTCTCGCATTATCAAAATTGAGTATTGGACTCAATTAGCCCCAACCAGGTACCTCGAAGAATTCAAGATCATCCAATGGTGGATGTTTATAGTTTTTTATCGAAAACCCTATAAGAGGGCGTTCGAATTTTATCTTTCATAGAACCACTCTAAATAAGGCGTTCGAATTCTGTTACATAAACAACCAATGGTGTTTATAATTCTGTATCGAACACCTCTTCTGGGAGGGCGTTCGAGTTTTCATTTGAACATCTTAATAGAAGGGTGCTCTAATTTTAGAAGCCTCTCTAATATGAGGGCGTTCGAGTTTTCATTTGAACCTCTCAATAGGAGGGTGTTCGAATCTTATAAACCTCTCTACTATAAGGGCGTTCGAATTTTAGAAACCTCTCTTTTAGGAGGGCGCTCGAATTCTATGAGTAATTCCTCCTAGAGAGGGTGTTCGAATTTTAGAAGCCTCTCTAATATGAGGGCGTTCGAGTTTTCATTTGAACCTCTCAATAGGAGGGTGTTCGAGTTTTATAAACCTCCCTTTTAGGAGGACGCTCGAATTCTATGAGAGATTCCTCCTAGGAGAGCGTTCGAATTCTCATTAAACTTCTGAAATGAGGGGGCTCGAATTCTATTAGTTGTTCCTCTCAGTGGGTTCTCGGGTTCTATGACCAACCCTTCCAAAAAGGGATCTAGAAATTTATAAAGAAAAACATCAAGTATCTAAAGCCCTTAAAACGCCTCCTAGGAGGACGCTCGAATACAATGAGCTATTCTCCTGGGAGGGCGTTCGAATTCTCCTTAAACACCTCTTAGGAGGACGCTCGAATAACTATGAGCTATTCTCCTAGGAGGGCGTTCGAATTCTCTATGAACCCCTCCAGTGGAGGGCGTTCGAATTCTCAATTAGCTTCATCAGGATGAGGACGTTCGAATTTTCAATTTGCCTCCTCAGGATGAGGGCGTTCGAATTCTCAAATTGGCCTCCTCAGGATGAGGCGTTCGAATTCTCAAATTGGCCTCCTCAGGATGAGGACACTCGAATTTTCAATTAGACTCCCCCAGGATGAGGGCGTTCGAATTCTCAATTGACCTCCTTAGGATGAGGGCGCTCGAATTCTCAAGTAGCCTCCTAAGGATGAGGGCGCTCGAATTCACAATTAGCCCCTTGGGATGAGGGCGCTCGAATTCTCAATTAGCCCTTTGGGATGAGGGCGTTCGAATTCTCACCTCCTTAGGATGAGGGCGCTCGAATTTTGCAAGGACAATCCCACCTTGGGGCACGTCGAATTTTTAAAAGCAACTAAAGTAGATTATTCCGCTCCACATCGCAGTTTCGTCATGATCTGATACTACGACATAGAGCGTGGGGCTAATGTTTGGGCCCCTTCGGTCATGGCCCACCTAACCGGTGAAATGACTAAAATACCCTTAGGGGGCAAAATTACCATTTTACCCCTAAGGACCTTTTAGGCTAGAAAGTACAGGCCTTCAGTCAAGCCCACTGACAAAAAGGCTTTCATGACATCATCATCATCACCAGATGACGTCACCTCAGTACTACCTATAAATAGCACTCTCATCTGATCATTCAGGTACGTTTTTCCATATATTACAGAGCATTTAATAGTACTATTCTCTCTGATTTCTGAGATCGGATCTGACTTAAGCATCGGAGAGCCGATCCTGAGAACATCCCCGGGTTAGTTCACGGTGCTCGGTTTTGCAGGTGCTCGGATTCGAAGACCTTGGACTCATTTGGTTATTACCCTAGCTGGAAATTGGACTTCCCCGAATTACAAATTCACTGTGTTTCTTGTGACCCGAAACACATATGTTTCTTTTAATTAAAACTCTTAAAATGCTAGAATTATTATTAAGCTAATAAATAAGCTAAAACATACTATTCATTAATCTTATTACTTAAACAATATAAAACAATTCATATATTTATCAAATAGTATTTAGCAAGTCATAAATAATTTGGGTTGCAAACATGGTAATTTATATGCACAAGTAAAGAGTCTAGAATTGCATGGTGAAAGGTTTGCTTGGAGGAAGGTTTTCTTAAGGAGGGAGAAAAAGTCTGATATTTTCCTCCATAGCTTGAAGAGGAAGGAGATGAGATAAGGTCAAAGTAAGGGAAGTTAACATTTGTAGCTAAATGGTTTTTCTTTTCCTAATTTTTTTAACTTGTTAATACTAATATCTAATTACTAGTCTTTCAACTAATAACTTTGAAATTAATAAATTTATATTTAGATATTATATTGAGAATTATGAAAATAATAATAACTTAAGTTTAATTGACGTTAATAAACTTAATAAGTCGCATTATATATAAACGTATATATATATGAATAAATAAAATTTTAATTAATTATGATTTTTACTTAATTAAATACGTTTAACGAAAGTACACCTTGGATATCATCTTTGAAGCAAGATTGTTAGGTGCTAAGCCTTGTGCTTTTCCCATTGAGCAAAATCATCGTCTTGGCCGTGTTTCTGCGCCCGTCATTGAGGACGCTGCTACTTATCGACGTCTTGTAGGACGTCTCATCTACTTATCAGTCACTCGTCCGAATTTAGTTTACCCAGTTCACATCTTATCTTCGTTTATGCAGGGTCCTTGTCATGAACATTGGGAGGCTGCGCTACGAGTCGTACGGTACTTAAAGGGTACTCCAGGACAGGGCATTCTATTACGTATTGATAGTGATCTGTCTCTCCAAGGTTGGCGTGATTCTGATTGGGCTGCCTGCCGAGTTACTAGGCGATCTCTTTCTGGTTGGACTGTTTCTTGGGTCATTCTCCTATCTCTTAGAAGACCAAGAAGCAACACAGTGTGTCTCCTTCTTCGACTGAAGCTGAATATCTCTCAATGATGGCTATTACTTGTGAGTTGAAATGGCTCAAAGAGTTGGTGCTTAGTTTGAGTGTTCATCATCCTAAATCTATATCATTGTTTTGTTATAGCCAGTCGGCTTTGTGTCATGCTAACAATCCCGTCTTTCATGAGCGCACAACGCACATTGAGATTGATTGTCATTTTCTCCGTGATGATGTTGTTGATGGACTCATTGCCCCTTCCTATGTTTCGACGAATGCAATTGGCCGACATTTTTATTAAAGCACTTGGCAAAACTCAGTTTGATATTCTCTTATCCAAGTTGAGCATTCTCGATCCCGCTCGTGCTCCAACTTGAGGGGGTGTTAAAATACTATTCTAGGAAAAGATATTATTGTGTAAATGATAGAATTACAAAAGATATTGTTTGTTAGGTTTCCTAATATTGTACATCATATATATTGTAACACAAATTATTAAAAGAGCCGGTCTAATTGTAATATAAAATTAGACCAACGAAAGCCCACATTCTATTAAAAAGCTCATTCTATCTTATTGTAGCCCAATACTTTTCCTAGACATTTAGCACACTCTACTTGTTCATTCTATTCTCCTTTCCTTATTTCAATTTTAGTCTCAAAATATAACAAGCGATTCTTAAAAAAAACATATGACTTACAGAATGAATTAAACTATAAACTATTCACAAAACAAATTTAACGTTGAGTATTGAATGAACTCAACAGGTGACGAAATGAATTAAATAGGTCACAAAATGGATTAAACTGGTCCCAATTTTCAGAGGACGATTTGTTGATTTTCTCTACTTATTATTGGGCTTATTGGCCCGTTGCCTAATTTTATTTTAAAAGTAGACGGTCTCTTACAAGACCATATATTGAGAATGTATTAGTGAGAAAGTAAGTAATTAAGCCCTAATATTATTCTTGACAAACAAAGGGTAGATGGTGCAGTCGAGAGTACCATGCGCATGGTACTCTCGAATGTACATTAGAAGCATTTAAATGTACATCAGTTCGAATTCAAAAAACAACTGCCTCCACCAATATTTGAAATGTTCATTTATTTTATGTTATTATTCATTCACAAACTTAATATGTTCATTTCCAGATAGCAAATGTACATCACAAAACTAACTTAATTTTTCCCAAAAATCATTTATACTCACCATTTTCATTCAAAATTGTCAAATTTAATTTTTTTTCAAAAAGGCGGGAATGTACATTGGAAGCATTAAAATGTACATTCCAGCCTTTTTGGCAAAATTTTGAATTTGAAATTTTTTGAATGTAAATGGTGAGTATAAGTGATTTTTGAGCGGGAATGTACACTGGAAGCATTTAAATGTACATCAGTTCAAAATCAAAAGTCATTTCAAATACAAAATGTGATTTTTGAACTGATGTATATTTAAATGCTTCCAATGTAAATTCCTGCCTTTTGTCAAAATTTTGAATTTGAAAATATTTGAATGAAAATGGTGAGTAGAAGTGATTTTTGAGCGGGAATGTACATTGGAAGCATTTAAATGTACATCTGTTCAAATTCAAAACTTGCTTCAAATTCAAAAAGTGATTTTTGAACTGGTGTACATTTAAATGTTTCCAATGTACACTCCCGCCTTTTGTCAAAAATTTGAATTTGAAAATTTTTGAATGAAAATGGTCAATACAAGTGATTTTTGAGAAAAAATAAGTTGGTTTTGTAATGTACATTTGATATCCGTAAATGAACATATTATATTTGTGAATGAACAATAATATAAAATAAATGAACATCTTAAATATTGGTAGGGCAGTTGTTTTTTGAATTTTAACTGATGTACATTTAAATGCTTCTAATGTACATTCGAGAGTATCATGCGCATCGTACTCTCGAGTGTAGGATATAATTTGCGCTTGACAAAATATAATAGGTATGTTTCGATTTTTCTAGCGTTCTGATTTTTGCTTGTTGTGCTAGTTTGATTTTTGATGAAAATTGTTTGAGAATAGTAATGGTAATTTTATGATTTGATACTTATAATCGCGAATTGCGATCAACTATGGATGGTTAAGTTTACTCAATTGATATAGGGTTTGATTTCTGGGTATTCGTCTTAATTATTTCCAGGATTAAGATTATATTGTTGTTGACATTGGTTTAGTGTGCTAAACCAGCGAAAATCATACCCGCTTAGCGTTTGGTTTGCCTAAATGCTGCAGTGCATTTAGTTTGTCTTCGTTTGATTAGGGTTTTGGGCATCCTTATAAGCTTGTATGTTATAGAGTATCATTGAATTTGGAGCGGTTGTCCTGAGGTCCTTTTATGGTGGATTTCTTAGGAAAAGGCCACCGTAGCAAATGGATGTGAGCCACAAATTATGACATGTCAGCTGATTTTTATTTTAGGTATATATACATTACATAATGTTAAAAACGGAATTATTCATAATCTGATTTTTTTTTTGATTTTTTTTCTTAAACAAGATTATAACTAAATTCATTCGCATTCTCAACTCTTCAATGGCTCATCTTTACTATTTTGGGTTCGAGAAAAACAGTTATGTCCTCACCAAATTCATTCGCATTCTCACAAAGCTCAACTCTCCAATGGCGGATTACCCTCGATCCATTTCAACCAAGTTCACCACTCGGATTTGTTTCTTTAAACCGCCCTTATTCGTTTCTTTCTGAAAAAAAGTGAATGAAGAAAATGCCGAACTGTCTTCTTCCTCCTCTGTTTTTCTTCCTAGTTCCTACCATTAACCTTTTCTTTTAGTCTTCATCTTTTGGTTCCTAAACTTTAGCTAAGTTAGTAATTAGTTTCTTCTGACTTTCCTATATATAATGCTCTTGTTTTGTACTCAGTTGCTTGGTAAGTTATATGAATGAAAGTTGCTTTGGTTTTTCTCTCAAAAGCTTTATTCTATATTTGTTTTGCTATTGTATTTTGATCTCTTCCAACACATCTTTCTTTTACAGGTTACCCTTCTACTTCTTCATATCTCTTTTTTTATAAAAAAAACTTTCTATTTTTGCACTCATTCCATCTAATTATTGTGGGTCAGAATCCTCAAATGTCTAATGATTCAATATGAAGTTCAATTTGAAGTCTACAAATGGGAACTATGGCAGCTTCTTTTCTAATTTCACGAGAACTTTAAAATTCCAACATAAGAAAGATATAGATTTTTTAGATCCAACGATTTGACAGAATAATTATAGAGATAGATTCTTTACATTATATTCTGAGAATTAAAATTTTGAAACGAGTTGGGATGAGACTTCAGAATTTTTTTAATTTAAGTTTTTTTATAAAATTAACTAAATGAATGGTGCAAATCTAATAATAAAAATAAATGGTTAAGATCACACAAGCTGTAATGGCTTCAATTTTATTGTAGCCATTCTAGAATTATCCCTTTTTAAGGGTTGTAGATATTAAAAATAAATGATCTATATTACAAATGTTACAATGTATATAAATTATATAAATTTGTTGTAGCCATTAAAAAATTATCCGTTAAAATTCATTACAAAAAATGGTATCCAAATAATGTCTTCACTCGAATGTTCAGGTACGGCTGGCTAAAAGTAATTGTTGTATACATGAAGTAAACTTTGTAATTCTCTCTAGAAACCTTGATTTACAAAGTTTACTTTTTTTTTACGGGAGATTTACAAAGTTTACTTGATGTATCCACTAACATGATATCATTAATAAACCTTATATATATGAAATTATACTTTTTTATATGTAAAAATATACTTATAAAAATTAGCACATATTCCTTATATTCCATTAACATGTTCTTCAATAAGGCCTTGATTATTATTTCTTATGTATCAATGTATGTGTGGAAAATAATTCTAGCTTCTAATTAGTTTAATTTTTTCATATATAGTTTTTAAAGTTACAAATACCGGTATAAGAACAAAATAAGATCGCTTAATAATAATATCATCTCATAACTCAGTTTACGTAAATGTGATGGCCTAAATTGATTTTGGCAATTGCCATTTAGCAAACCTGTTTTGATTTTTAAGTAAAAATTATGTCTTGAATTTATAATTGGAATTTTAACGCCATATTAATGGGATTTCCCACGATAAACAACACTAAATATAACTAATGCATAAAGACGAATTATTTCTAATGGCAATCATCTTCAACCTTTCCAATTTGAAATACACGAAAATAAGATCGATTATATATATCATTTCAAAACTGAGTTTACGTATATGTAATATCCTAGGTTGATTTTCGAAATTGTCGTTTACCAAATCTGTTTTGATTTTAAAGTAAAAATTATGTCTTGAATTTATAATTGGAATTTTACCACCATATTAATGGGATATCCCACCAAATAGACGGTTACAATGATTTAAAATATTAATTTTCTCATGTTATTTAGATTTGATTTAATCACGCCAACGACTTTCCTAATATTTTGGTTTGTTACTTTGTTATTCGTTTGCTCGTAATCTTTGTAAAAATATTAATCTTTTCATATATACTTGTTAAAATTACAAATAATTTTTAATCTTTGTTTAGATATTCTTTTTGGGCATTACATATAGGGGTTTTAGTCATTACCAAACATATAAAAGTGAACATGTTGAACTTCTAAATTTCGATCAAATCTAAACTGAACCAATAAATAATATTTCCATGTATATTATTTCCAAAATTAATGGCAAACTATTTATATGTACGTGTTAGTGCGATTTTTAAGAAATATTTTCCTTCTCTTAGGCAAGAATCATTAATAGGAGAACAAAATTATTTGAAATTATTATAGACTCCAACTAAGCTTTCCTTTTAGATACCCTTTCTGCACATTACATATAAGGGTTTTAGGCATAGCCAAACATATAAAATTAAACATGTTAAACTTCTAAATTTTGATCAAATATGAGCTGAACCAAAAAATAATATTCCCATGTTTATTATTTTCAAATTAATGGCAAACTATCTATATGGATATGTTAGTTTGATTTTTTAAAAATATTTTTCTTCACTTAAGGCAAGAATCATTAGTAGTAGAACAAAATCTGTTTCAAATTATTATAGCATGCAACTAAGTTTTCCTTTTAGATGTTCATTATGGGCATTACATATAAGGGTTTTAGGCATTGTCAAGCATATAAAAGTAAACATATTGAACTTCTAAATTTTGATCAAATATAAACGGAACCAATAAATAGTATTCTCATGATTATTATTTCCAAGTTAATTGCAACCTATTTATACTTATGTGTTAGTGTGGTTTTAGTTAAAAATTTCCTTCTGGCAATTGCCATTTAGCAAATATATTTTGATTTTAAAGTAAAAATTATATCTTGAATTTATAATTGATTTTTTACCGCCATATTAATTTCATTTCCCACCAAATACACAGTTACAATGATTTATAATAACAAATCTAGCTTCTAATTAGTTTAATTTTTTCATATATACTTTTTATAGTTACAAATACCGGTATAAGAATAGAATAAGATCGATTATCTATATCAACCCATAACAAAATAAGTTTTCCTATTACATATATTCTTTCTGGACATTACATATAAGAGTTTTAGGCATAGCCAAACATGTAAAATCAAACATGTTGAACTTCTAAATTATTATCCAATATAAGCTGAATCAATAAATAGTATTCCCATGTTCATTATTTCCAAAGTTATTGCAACCTATTTATACATATATGTTAGTGTGATTATATTTTAAAATTTTCTTAACTTTAGGCAAGACTCATTAATAAGAGAAAAAACCGATTTGAATTATTATATATAGCCTCGAACTAACTTTTTCGTTTCGATATTTTTTCTGGGAATTACATATATGGATTTGAGGCATTGCCAGGCATATAAAAATAAACATGTTGAACTTCTAAATTTTGATCAAATATAAGCTAAACCAAAAAATAATATTCCCATGTTTATTATTTCCAAATTAATGGCAAACTATTTAAACGTATATGTTAGTGTGATTTTTTAAAAATATTTTCCTTCACTTTAGGCAAGAATCATTAATAGGAGAACAAAGTCTGTTTGAAATTATTATAGCCTCCAACTAAGTTTTCCTTTTAGATATTCTTTCTGGGCATTACATATAAGGGTTTAGGCATAACCAAACATATAAATTAAACATATTGAACTTCTAAATTTTGATAAAATATAAGCTGAACCAATAAATAGTATTCCCATGTTTATTATTTCCAAATTTATTGCAACCTATTTATATATATGTGTTAGTGTGATTGTATTTAAAAAAAAATTCACTCTAGGCAAGACTCATTAATAAGAGAAAAAACTTATTTGAATTATTATAGCCTCTAACTAACTTTTCTTTTTAGATATTCATTCAGGGCATTACATATAAGGGTATTAGGCATTGCCAAGCATATAAAAGTAAACATGTTAAACTTCTAAATTTTGATCAAATATAAGCTGAACCAATAAATAGTATTTCCATGTTCATTATTTCCAAATTAACTGCGACCTATTTATACGTATGTGTTAGTGTGATCAATGATCATCATAAAAATATAATAGTTATTGGAAGCGATAAGAGAAAGAAAATTTAAAAAAGGAGAAAAGGAAGAACGGAAATTTTTGTAGGGTCATTAAAAACATTTAAAAATAAGATGGGAGTTATTCTTATCAATTTAGGAATGAAAGTATGATAATGATTGTTTTTGTGTCCCCCTCCTTTTCCTTTATATAATAGAGATAAATTTAATTTATAATATCAATATAATTTTAGCAAGTCAAATGACCATAGATAAGTCTAATAATAATAAAATGATTTTGTTTAGGTTCGAATCATTTATATGAAATTATGGTATAATTAAAATGTATTCTATTTAACTAAATTAATTATTCAATAATCATCTAGATATTTTATTTTCTCAACTTAAAGGCAACTTAAATTGTGGGAGTCCTTTATATACTTATATAACTACTAAGCCCAACTCACACCATAAAAAAAAACCATAGCCTAATTAAATTGGCAAAGTAAGAAATATAAAAGATTTTTTGTTTTAAACAACAAAAAAAAAATCAGACTTCCACCTCATCTTCATTCTCCCCTCCTTCTTCCTTCCTTCCTTCCCTTCTCCCCTGTTCCTCTTTATGTTCTTTTCTGGGCTGCAGCACCGACGGACAGAACACCACCTTCAATCTCCAGTTCGGCCACCAAACGCAGCCTTACAACCACCCGCAACACCACGCACACCCAGCCTCCTTCGTCGTCTCCTCTATTTCGCCCAATATAGAGGAGATGCAGCCCTCCTCTGTTAGCCCGCGCAAACGCCCCCCCCTTCGCCGCCTGCACCTGTCACCTCCGTTCACCTGTCGCTGTCGTCCAGTAGCCACGTAACAACTTCTTATTCCTCCGTTGGTGCGTGTCTCTATGTTCTCCCTTCCTCCTCCTTTTATTTGTCTTGCTAATTGATTTAGTAAATCACAGCAAACAAAAATGCGGCGTGATCGAAGGTCTAGCAAAAAAATCAACAAATTCGCAGCAATAGAACGATGATTGCTTGAGCAATTGAGCAAGAAACACATCGACATAAACTCCAAGCAAAGAAGCTAAACACTTGATTGCACAACTGATGACTTTTGGCGGTGAGTCGGTGGTGGCAATCAACCAAAACCATATACATCAAATAAATAAAAGGAAAAATTGATAAGAATAATCCCACCTTTGGCCGGTTTTCCATCAGTGGTACCACCTTCATTTAATCCAGGTATAATCCCACCTTTGACATCAATATTCTCTGAATGGTACGTTACCTGTTGGTGACCTACAATCATGGGTAATCCTCTTAATTACGTAATTAAAAGCTAATTAAGTATATTTTAAACTTAAATTTTTAATTAAAGTTTTAAATCTAATTCAATTAAAAAAAACCACCCCCTCCCCTTCCCCTGCCACCGCCCCCTTCCCCTGCCACCCCCTCCCTCCCCTTCCCCTGCCACCGTCCTTTTCCCCTGCCACCCCCCCCCCTCCCCTTCCCTGCCACCGTCCCCTTCCCCGCCACCGTCCCCTTCCTCTGCCACCTTCCCTCTCCCCTGCTACCTCCCCTCCCCTTCATCTTCCTCCTAACCACTGCCAAAATAAGGGGAAGATCAGAGGTGATGAGGTTGTCGTGCTCGCTGGCAGCAAGAGAAGACGACGGTTGCCCATCGCCGGTCGCCGGCAAGAGAAGACGGCGGTTTCCGTGCTCGCTAGCGGCAATGGCGGTTGCCGTGGATTTTCAAATATGAAGGGAAAGATTTACCATTTCTCTCTTCGAAGCAAGTAAAGACGACCACCATATAAATCGCCGTCGGTCGCCGGTCGCCAGTGGGGAAGGGGAGGGGATGGGTGTGGGGTGGCAGGGGAAGGGGAGAGGATGGGTGGCATGACAGCAGTGGGGAAGGGGAGGGGATGGGTCGGGTTTTCCTTTTTTTTTAAGTGTTTTTTAAAAAAGTCAACGGTATTTTTGCTGGTCAAACAAGTTGTCATCATCTTGTACCAATGAGAGAATATTGATGTCAAAGGTGGGATTATACCTGGATTAAATGAAGGTGGTACCACTGATGGAAGACCGGTCAAAGGTCGGATTATTCTTATCAATTTTTCCTAAATAAAATGGGAAAATAAATTAACAATATTAAAAAATTGACTAAAATAAGTTTAAACAAAAAGGAAGTTTAATGAATAGCCAAATCATGATAATGATGACATGGCAAAATGTGTGGTTTACATTCATTTCTTACGGTAGCCTTTTTTTTTAAGAAGTCTATACTAAAATTTTCAGTTGTCCTGTCATACGAAGTACAAGTACTTCCTTTCACATATGATTACTTTTTGTCTATTAATCTCTCGTTGTCTGTGTTTTTGATCATGTTTGAGGAGCAGCCGAGCAGGTAGTGAAAACCAAATAGTGAACAAGTTACAATACTTACAAGTTAGTGTGAATAATCATACATGATAGTTCAATAGTTGGGCAAACCAAGCTTAAGGTAGTCTAGCATTCGAAATGTAACTTTGACCAAATTTTAATTTGCTATGTGTCTTTTTTTTATATATGAATCATGAGTTTTATGATCTTGGGTTTGTTTAACATTAGCTTAAAAATCCCATTGTGATCTAAGCTTAAGTTTTTTGCATGGTTGCCATGATTGCACTTGTGTACAAATTGAATTTTCCAGAGATGGTTGCTCAAACAGATGGCCTTTATCCGTAATTTTTAGCAAATTATGCACTATACTCCACAGTTTGTCCATCATTTCTACAAGGATTCAAGCACAATGCGCCTGTTATGGGCAGAAATTCGCCATCACGTGACAAGAAGGCTGGGTTGATTATCATTAAAATACCGGGCTTATGGCATGCTTGTGGCACGTGAAGCAGGACGTGGGATAGATGAAGACTGAGTCCACAACGGATGAGGATGGACGCCTGATTTTTAGGAAGTTGTTAGCTTGATGTTTATCCGTTAGGGATTCTGTTAGGAGTAATTGAAGGCTAATGAGCTTGTATGTAATTAGTATAAATACTTAGCCTAGTTCATTGTATATTTTTCACGGCATATTTGCTATCACTCGCTTACTAATTCATTGAATTAATCAAATTCTATTGCTTTTCGTTTATATTATTCGTACGTTGATAATCATTCATAAGTTGTGGTTATTGGATCGAATCTACCGTCTATATTAAATTCGTCTAAAATAATTTGGCGCCCACCGTGGGGCCTACGATTTTGAAATAGCCTTAATAGTTACATAGAAATTACCTTCACGAAACCTACCCTCATGGAAAATCAAGCCACCAGCCTTGCTGAAATCAACCAAAGCTTCGACATGAGGGCCGGACGACTGGCCGAGATGGATGCGTTGAAAGCCCGTGTCTCTGAAATTGACTCATTGAAAGAAAAGATGTCGATCTTGCAACGTGAGAATGACGCTCTGCGCTCCCAGATCCAATATGTGGCGTCAATCGCCTCGAACTCCAAATCTGTCTATCGGCGCGACACCAGCGAAGTGACCTGTCACCTCAGCTTGGAGGAACATGCACCGTCCCCCCAGCCTAATCACCTGATAACTACCGTTCCTGACAACCACAGACACCTACTGTTAGCCGGCTCACCCATCCTGGAGCAAGTGGAGGTCCTGCCACCGCTTTGTCAAAATACCATCGGGGCCGAGCAAACACCCCCCTCAGTGACATTCACTACTTTTGATACCTCACACATACTAACGACCACCCCTGTTAGGTCGTCGCCTCAGCCCCGTTCAACAACAACTCCTCCGTTGGCCCCCCGAGGTCCAACTCTAACAGAAACATACTGGTTAGCAACACCCCAGGACACTCAGTCACCTTTAGGACACCCGATCAAAGTTTCCCGACGAGAGCGATCACTCCTTCCCAGACAGCGCCTCGTGTACTAGAGGCATACCATCATCTAGAACAGAAGGTCCAAATGCTGCAGTCCCTCATCAACAAGATACCAGGCGTTCCGACCCCAGTGAAGGAAGCCTTCCATACCGCTACGCAGATTAACCGTACGCAGAGTGCATAGACGTCGTGGATATCCTAAGAGATTTTCCACTCCGAACATGAAGCTGTATGATGGAATGACGGATCCGGACGAGCACATCGCCCAGTCCAAACAAAGAATTATGACCATCTCTGTCCCACGAGAAATGAGAGAAGCCTGCCTCTGTAAGGGCTTCGGGTCAACCTTATCGGGCCCCGCTTTAAAGTGGCTGATCACGCTTCCCAACGGGAGCATATCCAGTTTTGCTGAACTTGTCAACATGTTCAACCAACAGTTCGCCAGTAGTCGCAGCTTGGAGAAGCAGACCCGCGACTTATACAGGGTCGTTCAGAAGAAAAACGAGACCCTCAGGGAGTACTTGAACAGGTTCAATAGGAAGAAGGTGTCCATCCCATGTTGTCACATAGCCACCGCCATAGAAGCATTCTGACAAGGACTATTGGGCGACAATGACCTCTACAGAGACCTAACTAAATATCCTTGTACTGCTTTTGAAGATGTGCAGGCAAAAACTTTAGCCCAGATCAGGTTGAAAGAACACCTCGACTCGAGGAAGGAGAACTCAAGCTATGACAAGTCCAACAGGAAGGCTGCGTACAAGAACCAACAACAGGTATAAGCCGTACGGACGAGCCAACGATGAAACACAGGTCGCCCTAGTCGATGGAGAAAGCGACAACTGGAAGGAGAGCCCAGACCTGCCACCAAAGATCCAAGAGTACAACTTCTATGTCGACACTTCTGGCCTATTCAAACACCTAATGAACATGGGGGAAGCAGTAAGATGGCCCTAAAAGTCCAACAATCCAGGAGACAAGAAAGACCCAACGAAGTGGTATGACTACCACCAAGATATCGGCCACCTGACCGACGAATGTGTCGCCCTGAGAAGAGAAGTAGCCTACCTGCTATGCGCTGGACACCTGAAAGACGTCATATTAGACAAAGCCAAAAGTGTCGTCATTAGAGACCAAAATTCTTCTAAACTCAAACCTCCCCCTCCACTTGTTCCTATTAAAACTGTTAATGTAATAACTGGTGGATCTGACGTTTGTGGTTTAACTTATTCAGCAACAAAAAGACATGCCAAGGAGTGCAACATGGACAACCAACTCCAAGACCAAGGAAGGCGGCATACGACAATCAACCGATCACCTTTGACGAGTCGGACGCAGACGACGTGCCAGACGCCCACCATGACGGACTAGTAATCTCCTTGACCATAGGGAACTGCCTACTTAAGAGAATCCTCGTCGACAACAGAAGTTTTGCCAACATCATCACCTTAGACGCCCTAACTGAGATGGGTCTGGGCATTGATGACATCACAAAAAAATCCATCGTGTTAGTGGAGTTCAATGGAGAGTCTAAAAGCACAGTCGGCGAAATCACCCTCCCAACATACTCCCAAGGAGTCAACTTACAGGTAAGGTTCCGTATGATTGATTGTCAATCATCCTATAATGTAATCTTGGGCAGGCCTTGGATACACGACATGCGAGCCGTCCCATCCACCTACAACCAGACGATCAAATTTCCGACCAAATGAGGGATCTAGGAGATCAAGGGTGACCAGATTATAGCCAAAGAATGCTACAAGGCAACACTGAAACCCTCTAACCTAGACGGACAAGTAGCATAGCAATTACAGAACGACCAGCAAGACGACAGTTATAAAGAACCAGAACCTGAAATACTAGAAGACGTCATCTTAGACCCAGCTAAACCAGAACAAGTTGTCCACATTAGCGTAGACATACCAGAGGAAGTCAGGAAAGAACTTATCAACTTTCTGAGAGAGAACGCCGATTGTTTCGCTTGGACGCAAGACGACATGCCATGTATTTCTCCTGAAGTCATCACACATAAACTAATTGTTGATCCTGCTTGTAAGCCTTTCAAATAGAAACGTCGAAAGTTCGCTCTAGAGCGGAACAAAATCATCGATGACGAAGTACAAAAATTGCTCGAGATAGGAAAAATACGAGAAGTCCAATATCCCGATTGGTTAGCAAACGTCGTGGTGGTAAGCAGTTGAGGGAGAGTGATACACAGAGGGAGTTGGGGAGGTTGGGGCTTGAGGGAGACGCTGAGTTGTGGAGATTTTGGTGGGATTTTTTCCCGCCATTTTTTTTGTGTTTTGGGCAACAGTAACTCAAACGCTTAATGGCCTTTTTGTTAGATGCAGGCCTCGAACTTGAAGTTTCGTGGTATGATAGAACATTCCGTAATGTTTTTGGGCTACTATATTTCAATTCGACGCCCAACATATTACTTTGTGCA
The DNA here is from genome assembly GCA_947645195.1 of Patellifolia procumbens. Classification (NCBI taxonomy): domain Eukaryota; kingdom Viridiplantae; phylum Streptophyta; class Magnoliopsida; order Caryophyllales; family Amaranthaceae; genus Patellifolia; species Patellifolia procumbens. The sequence continues at coordinate 5,341,140 of CANSGD010000406.1, forward strand.
ACAAAATCCTATTTGTCGCCTAAGGTCTACAAGTTGTGGTACAAATCCAAATTCCTTTTGCACAAACATAAAGCATCTGATGCCCAAAACCCATTTTCTAGTAGTGATAGTTAAACTTTGCCTTTTAGACCATTTCTTTTTTATAGTTAGTTAGTTATACTCTTACTTTTCTACTTTACATAAATTGACAAATCTATTTTCTCATCTTTTTCTACAACTTTGGACCCACAACTCATTTAATAATCTCATCTAATAACCTACTTAACAACATCTACCCACCTTTTTACTTTTTCAAAGTTCTCTCTTACTTTCTCTAATTTGCAAACAATCATTTTGTATATTCCAACCAGATTGGGACAATTAATAAATTTTATTTCGTGTCCACATCCGGTCCATGCATCCACGTAGACTTGGGAAAACTTGACCCGACCAGGAACCAACCTGATAAAAATGGGTCATGAACACGAAATTATGATGCAGGTTAGGAACATAATCCCCGAAAATTGGGAAAAACTAGTTCAAACCCGAACCGTCCGAAAACCGACCCGACCGTTGATTTTTCCAAGTGTGTTATTGAATTTACAGCATTTTGGTCTTCAACTTGGGCAAAATAAAAGGTATATCGTACTTTTGTACCTAAATTTTGAATATATACTTGGTAATTAATCATTTCAGTTAGTATTATATACGTATAACCAAGGACCCTTGTGTCCGATGGTATGGCAATCTATCTCCCACATGGGAGACCAATGTTCAAATCTTGGTGGAAGCAAAAATTATATATAGGGGGAGGGGGGTTGGGGGTATGTGGCTTGTAATGGGCCTGTTGGGTGGGGGCTCTATGCGAGAGCATCCTACATGATTATTAATTTTTCTGACCTTACTATAAAAAGTATTATATACGTATATTTATTGGCTAAACAATATATATATATATATTGTTTAGCCAATAAATATACGTATATAATACTTTTTATAGTAAGGTGAGAAAAATTCATGAAAAAATGGACACTAAAATGGCGGTGTTGACCCCGATTGAAACCAAATTATCCAGGTCATGGGCAAGGGTTTGCCAACCATTTAGGCTCCGTTTGGTGACAAATTATTAAAAGAGGCGGTCTAATTTTATGTTAAAATTTGACTAACTAAAACCCACATTATATTAACAAGTCCATTCTATCTTACTCTAGCCCAATACTATTCCTAGACATTTAGCACCACTCTAGCCGTTCATTCTCTTTTCCTTTCTTATTTCAATTATAGTCTCGATATTTAACAAACGATTCCTAAAAAAACATATATGACTTACCGAATGAATTAAACTTAGTCACAAATTGGATTAAACTAGTCACTAAATAAATTTAACACTGTGAGTTTGAATGAACTAAACAGGTCACAAAATGGATTAAATAGGTTACATAATGGATTAAATTAGTCCTTTTTTTTAGAAGATAGTATGTTTATTTGTTCTCTTCTTATTATTGGGCTTATTGGGCCATTGCCTAATTTTATTTAAAAAGTAGACGGTCTCGTATAAGACCCGCTGCCGTTTTGTAAGGTGTAAAACATTTTCAGATGAGAATGTTTTCCCATAGAAAACCTTTTACATTGGAAAAGTCAATTTTATGAAGGTTTTCCACTGTTTGGTTGCATGTAAAATGATTTTTCATTTTAAGCATTTTTCATTGTTTGGTTGAAGTGAAAATCAATTATTTCAATTGTGAAGGAATAATTTTTCCTTCTACTCGTGATGAAAAATGTTTTCCTCCCAATTTTGAGGGAAAATGTATTCAATAAGGTGGAAAATGGTTTTATCCCCAATTTTACATTTTAATATTTTAATCTAAATCAAACAATGTAAAATAAAAAAAATACTTTTTAAAGAAAACGTTTTACGTCATACTAAATGTGGCCGATCCAAACTGACCCAAACCTGAATCTACTCAACCGACCGTTTTGCCAGATCTACGTCCACGTGATAGACCCACCCGGACCCATACCGAGTCCTAAATCCACTTTCATCGAGCTCTCAACTAATGAGTCTGATCTTGAAGATCAAAGTCCTTATCTCTTCAAATATCTACAGATACAAACTAAATCCAACTGCTCCATTCTCTCTCCCTCTCTCCCTCCCTCTATATCTCTTTCTGTCTTCATCCCTCTCTGAAGCTCAATTCTTGCCTTGAGTAGTTAAAAATGGAGGCTTTAGTGGGGTCAAGAGTTTGTTTTCCCTGCGTGAAACCCCCATCCATGAAGCATCATCATTTCAGAAGACAACAACGCCTAATGCTCACCAGAGCCTCCATTGCCGTCGACCAAAAAACCCCACAAACCAAAGTCGCCCTTGTTAGAATTGGCACCCGAGGAAGGTACTTTCTTTTTGCTCTACCTTTCACTTTTCATTTCTGGGTTTTCTTTACTTTTGTCAAACATCTACCTTCACATTGAATTTTTCAGCTCTTCAATTTGCTTTTTGTTTGTTTCTTTTCAATGCTGGATGCAAACAAGATGGTTATTCTCAGCTGTTCAATCAGCCTTCACATTGGATATCTTGCATTTATAATATGTTATGTGAATTGGAAATTTCATGGAAAATTGAAGAATGTTATTGCATATTGTATTAGTTATGTGCAGCACTATTGTAATCCAATTTATGGTTTGAAATGTTTGTCAATGTGTTTATTGTTTTGCCGTCGGGAATTTTGGTTGAAGTTATGTAATAATGAGTATCAATGTGCCTCTATACTTATTTCATCTGATCACTAGATAGATTAAGGAGCTTCAATGAGAATTGTGATTAGCTGAATTCCCACTATTGGATATTTTTGGTGTTATTAGTTAGTAATGATAGACAATTAAGGTTGCAGTATTTTACTAAATTTTAGATGCTTTCTTGCTAGCATTACCAAGATTTTACCTATCCAGGTTGATGATACGTGAGAGTTGCATTTCGTGCGTTCTTGGTCGCCATGGTAACTTAGTTCTACCTACAAATCATTCCATTTCTCAACTCTGTTTCGTTGGCAGTCACATTAAATGTTTATCATCTTAGAGCACTAGAATCCGACCAGGGGTGAGTCCAAAACAATATAGTAGTGGGTGCAAAATTAGCTATAAGATATTTAGGCTCCGTTCATTAATTTCAGTTCAGTTTAGCTCCATTAAATGCAAAAGAAGAGAGCCTTAGTAGGGCAATTAGTCAATTCGAAAGAAAATTTTACAACTTTTTGTTACTTTAATGAAAAGAATATGAAAAATCTAAATTCCAATGGGGCCAAATGACCCCAAATCTGACATTATATCTCTGCCCTTGAGACCCGTAACTCCTGCAGTTTGTAGGTGTAAGAAGTATGACTGGTAGATTACTAAACTTATCTGTGAAATTGCTGTGCCGTGATATGATCACTGCCCTAAAGTTGAAATTGCCCCGCTACGAACACACGGACTCGTGGCAAACCAACCTCCAGGGTTAACACAACACTGTCTCGCCGGTGAAGTACAGAGATACAGTTTGAGAACGCTCTTAATATTGCCCAGTGTTTGAGAGAGTTATGAGAGGATAATTTTTTTGTGTGTCAAAAACTGTGCCAGGAAGGGGGTATATATAGTGATCGAAGAAAGGAAAACTGACCCCTAAAACCGTGTTAAAAACGGTAATTAATAGGAAAAGGAAACTGCCCACTAACGGCTAGTGGAAGCAGTCAATAAGGAGTGGATTCAGGAATTGACTGATTCCATAACAGTCATATAAGGATGACAAATTTTTCCAGGAAAAATTTAGTTAAGTTAAGTTATTTCCCAAAGCCCAAAGCCCGTGGCCCGGTCCGGGCGGGCGGCGGCGCGCGCGCGCGTGTGAACTAGCCCAATCAAGAGTCCAACCACAAAAGCCTACCAAGTCACCAACTAAATAGATAATAGGAACATAACTATTAATAAACTCACCACTCACCTCTTATTCTTCCTATATGTGATCCCCAACTCTTCATATTCTTTTGAAGCAACTCAAGAGTTTTTGTATTACTCTTCTCACAAACTCCAACAATCCCCCACATGATTCAAAAGAAGAGACAGAAAGAAACGGGGCTGAAAAAGAAGATTTGGGCAATAGATACTCAGTTTTGTAAGCATCAATGTCTTAGAGACTTGAATTGATACCCAGTGCATACAAGTATGTCATATTGTCGTATTAGGTAGATTTCTCTTTGAACCTTCTACGGAGTTCATAATCAATACTTGCGCACTAAACCTTTTTCAAAATAAGAACCGTTCTCGCGATATATATATAAGTGCCCCACAATACCTGGATTTTCATGAATGCTCTAGAGATCCTAAGCCTTAGGGATCTCATAGGGGATTGGGCGTAACCCCCACATTCACATAGGTAAGTTCATCAAGTTTGTACTGTGTCAAACCACCTTCTCAAGGCTATGAACTTATTAAGAGTATTTTACTCATCCTTACACATTTTACAGTAAAAAACAAATACTACATCACTTTTATTAATATAGGAATGGTAGTAGTATCTACTACTTGAGTTCTTTTATGACTTAGTTTGACCCTTGAACTTAGAAACTTTCTAAAAAGGGTATCCATCATAATTCACTCCACAATAGGCTTTAAACCCATTCCTTGTGCCGACTCTAGCACCATTTTTCTACAAAGGCCTTTGGTGAGAGGATCTGCAATATTCCTCTCTGACTTTACAAACTCGAGTGAAATTACATTTTCTAATTAGATTTCTAACTATAGCATGCCTCAAGCGAATATGCCTCCTTTTTCCATTATAGGCTTGATTATTCACGACCCCAATTGCAGCTTGTAAGTCACACCGCATTGAAACTGATGGAGCTGGCTTCCCCCACAATGGAATATCAGCTAGCAAACTCCTTAACCATTCAGCTTCCTGTCCTGCCAATTCTAAAGCAATAAATTCAGATTCCATAGTAGATTTGGCAATACAAGTTTGCTTTGATGATTTCCATGATATAGCTCCACCAGCAAGAGTAAAAACAAAGCCACTAGTAGATTGAATCTCATCATTATCAGACACCCAATTAGCATCACAATATCCTTCTAGAACACAAGGTGTTCTTTGATAATGCAAACCCCAATTGATAGTGCCTTTTAAATACTTCAACAATCTAATCAAAGCACCGCAATGCTCCTGATTAGGATTGTGAGTATACCTACTCAATCTACTAACAGCATAAGCTATATCCGGTCTAGTATAGTTTATCAAGAACATTACACTACCAATAATTTTAGCATATTGTTCTTGTGATATACTATCTCCTTTATTCTTTTTCAAATGAATACTAGAATCATATGGAGTTTTCATAGGAACATAATCATATTGATCAAACTTCTTTAAAATTTTCTCAATATAATGAGATTGATTTAAAGATATGCCATATGACGTTCTAGTAATCTTTATCCCAAGAATAACATCAGCCTCTCCTAAATCCTTCATTTCAAAACACGAATTTAGGAAACTTTTAGTTGCATTCACTATGTCTATATTGGTCCCAAAAAGCAACATATCATCCACATATAGACATATGAAAACACAACCAATACCATCTGTTTTGGAATAAACACAAGCATCAGAATCATTTACTAAAAAACCATTTGAAGTAATAGTTTGATGAAATTTATCATACCATTGTTTTGGTGCTTGTTTTAAACCATACAAAGATCTAATGAGCTTGCATACCTTGTCCTCTTGACCAGGAACAACACATCCTTCAGGTTGCTTCATATAGACCTCTTCATTTAGCTCACCATTCAAAAAAGCAGTTTTCACATCCATTTGATGCACAACAAGATCATGAATGGATGCAAGTGCAATTAATGCTCTAATAGTGGCTACCTTGGTCACTGGTGAATAAGTGTCAAAAAAAGTCTAGACCTTTCTTTTGGTGATGTCCTCCAACTACAAGTCTAGCTTTATACTTGTCTAATGTCCCATCAGGCTTGCACTTCTTAGTAAAAATCCACTTACTACTCAAAGCCTTACAACCCCTAGGAAGGTCAGTCAAAATCCATGTGTTGTTACTCATAATAGACTCTATTTCACTGTTAATAGCCTCCATCCAAAAACTAGAGTCAACAGATCTCATGGCCTCCCCAAAAGTTCTAGGGTTCTCTTTCAATATAAAAGCACTTACTCTTTGCTCATCTAGAAATCCTTTTTCAGCTAGGAAAGAAGTAATGAAGTCAGGTCCATAACTAGTCTCAGTTCTAGTTCTTTTACTCCTTCTAGGTTCTAAAGTCTCATTAAATGATGCAATGTTATGATGCAAAGTAGAAGAAGATGCAACAGGCAAGCATGATTGTACACTAACTTTCATAGGAAAAATATGCTCAAAGAATTCTACATCCCTTGACTCTCTAATAGGACCAAAGCCAGAAGCATCCTTAAGAATAAGTCTATATGCAGCACTGTTAGAAGCATACCCAATAAAGATTCCATCAACAGTCTTAGGTCCAATCTTACTCCTTTGAAAGTCAGGAAGTCCTATTTTTCCCAAGCACCCCCACACTTTAAGGTAACCCAAATTAGGTTTAAAACCTTTCCACAATTCATAGGGAGTCTTATCTAACTTCTTATGGGGAACTCGGTTAAGCACATAGCAAGCAGAAAGAATTGCCTCCCCCCACATGTTAGTAGGCATCCCTGAACTTATAAGCATATCATTCATCATATCCTTAAGAGTCCTGTTTTTTCTCTCAGCTATTCCATTTTGTTCAGGTGTATAGGGAGCTGTAACCTCATGTATAATCCCATTAGATTCACAAAATTTCTTAAGTGGAAGTCCATCATATTCTCCACCCCTATCTGATCTCACTCTCTTTATCTTAAGGTCTAACTGGTTTTCTACTTCGGCTTTATAAATAAGAAATTTCTCTTCAGCCTCATCTTTCGTACTTAACAAGTAGACCTTAGTATAACGTGAGAAGTCATCAACAAAAGTAATATAATATCTCTTCCCTCCCCTACTCATAGAGTTCTTAAAGTCACCTAAGTCACTATGGACTAGTTCTAATAGGGTCGAGGAACGAGAAACACTCTTGTAGAATGCTTTCTTAGGGTGTTTGGCCTCTACACATACTTCACATTTGTCAAAAGAGGTATTGCTAAAGTCAGAAATAAGACTAAGTCGTTTTAGCCTTTTAATGGATGCAACATTCACATGACCTAGTCTAGAATGCCATAAAGAAACAGACTCAGCAATATAAACGGAAGCAGTAGAAATTTTATTATCAGAAATTATATCCAAAACAAAGAGTCCAGCATTACAAAATCCTTTACCCACAAAATCACCATTTCTGTCAGATTCAAAAGTTAATTTAATTCCAGCCTTGTTTAAAAGTGCACCAGATATGAGGTTTCTGCGGATATCAAGAACATGCAAGACATTTTGCAAAGCAATGGTTTTTCCAGAGGTTAACTTTAGAAAAACCTTTCCTTTGCCTAACACACTCACAGTGCTTGAGTTGCCCATGAAGACACATTCTCCTTCTGAAACTTTATCATAAGTCTGCAACATTTCCTTGCTTGAGCAGATGTGGCGGGTAGCTCCAGTGTCCACGACCCATTCAGAAATGTTGCTAATTAGGTTCACCTCGGACACCACAGCAGCAATAATGTCATCTTCAGCAAGGTTGACTTGTGCTTTATTGTCTTTTGGTTTGGTGACAGCAGCATTTGAAGAAGCCTGTTTGTTTCTACAATCCCTAGCAGCATGTCCAAATTTACCACAAACATAGCAGTTACCCTGAAATTGCTTCTTACCCTTAAACCCATTACCATTCTGCCTAGTTCCGTGAACATGGTTCTGACTTTTACCCTTTTTCCCTTTTCCGGAAATTTTAGATTCAATAAGGTTGGCTAAAGTGGAAGAATGGTCAGTCTTTCCTTTAGTCTGAATTCGGTTTTGTTCCTCAACCTTAATGTGGGAAACTAATTCCTGAAGGGTAAAGTCTTTTTGCTTATGTTTCATAGAGTGAACATAGGTCTCCCAAGAGGGTGACAGTTTCTCTAAAAGGCAATTAGCTTGAAATAAATCAGGAATAACCATACTTTCAGCAGCAAGTTCAGCACACAAATGTTCATAGTCATGGACTTGGTCTAAAACAGGTTTGTCATCAGTCATAGTAAATTTTAACCAACGACTACAGGCATATTTCTTAGTCCCAAAATCATCTAGTCCATACTTAACCTTAAGTGCATCCCAAATATCCTTTGCCTTTTTCGACTTACTATAAATCATATATAAAGGAGCAGTCATATAATGCAATAACATTCCCCTACATGTTTTATTATCTTTCTCAAAATCCCTAACTGCGTCAACAGGAGCAGCATCAATAGTTAAGCAGTAATCTACCCCAATTTGGCCTAAAAAGAATTCCATTTTATCAGACCACATAACATAATTTTTTCCATCCAAAGGGTCTAATTTCGACATATCAGGAACAAATGGGTTGACAGAATTAAGAGGAACAGCAACAGGAATACCAGCCATAATAACAGTATAAAAAACGGAAAAGATTTCAACTTTAGATTGTAAGAAGTATGACTGGTAGATTACTAAACTTATATGTGAAATTGTGATCACTGCCCTAAAGTTGAAATTGCCCCGCTACGAACACACGGACTCGTGGCAAACCAACCTCCAGGGTTAACACAACACTGTCTCGCCGGTGAAGTACAGAGAGACAGTTTGAGAACGCTCTTAATATTGCCCAGTGTTTGAGAGTGTTTGAGAGAGATTTGAGAGTGTTTGAGAGAGATTAACAGAGAGAAGTATGAGAGGATAATTTTTTTGTGTGTCAAAAACTGTGCCAGGAAGGGGGTATATATAGTGATAGAAGAAGGGAAAACTGACCCCTAAAACCGTGTTAAAAACAGTAATTAATGGGCAAAGGAAACTGCCCACTAACGGCTAGTGGAAGCAGTCAATAAGGAGTGGATTCAGGAATTGACTGATTCCATAACAGTCATATAAGGATGACAGATTTTTCCAGTAAAAATTTAGTTAAGTTATTTCCCAAAGCCCAAAGCCCATGGCCCCTGGCCCACGGCCCGGTCCGGGCGGGCGGCGGCGGCGCGCGCGCGCGTGTGGACTAGCCCAATCAAGAGCCCAACCACAAAAGCCTACCAAGTCACCAACTCAATAGATACTAGGAACATAACTATTAATAAACTCACCACTCACCTCTTATTCTTCCTATATGGGATCCCCAACTCTTCATATTCTTTTGAAGCAACTCAAGAGTTTTTGTATTACTCTTCTCACAAACTCCAACAGTAGGATCTCCACAATTACCCCCGTCTCCTGAAGTTCTTTCATCATATTGAATGAAAATTGATTTAAATGCGCATATCAATTAAGCTAAAATAGGTAAAACATATCAATGAGGTAAACAATCAATGGAAAAGATTATTCCCTCTTAACACTCAAATTTTCAAAGAATTACTAACCGTGGCAAGGTCCTTTTGGTAATTCCATTGTTTTGGCAATTCCGTATCATATAATTCCTCTGACTGATTGAATTTTTGTCGCCTTGTTTATTCTTTATTGTATGAATGGAATGACCATTTTCTAGCCTCTCATAGAAAATTAAAATTTCTTCCTGTATTGATGGTGTATCTCTGCAAAAATATTTCTACTGGAGTTATGTACATTATTTGCATGTGTAGGACAGTCCATTAGCACTTGCTCAAGCTTATGAAACACGTTCAAAGCTCATTGCAGCTCATGAGGAGTTGGCCGAGGAGGGAGCCATCGAAATTGTGATAATAAAAACCACTGGTGACAAAATACTAACTCAACCGCTGGCAGACATTGGTGGGAAGGGCTTGTTTACAAAAGAAATAGATGAGGCCCTTTTGAATAATGACATCGATATTGCTGTCCACTCCATGAAGGATGTTCCTACATATTTACCTGACAAGATAATCCTACCTTGCAACCTTGAGCGTGAGGATGTTCGCGATGCCTTCATTTCCACCACGGCAGCTTCTGTAGCAGATCTTCCAGCTGGTAGTGTTATTGGTACAGCGTCACTGAGAAGGAAATCGCAATTACTACATAGATATCCATCCCTCAATGTAAGTTTAATTATTGCCTTTATTTCTCCATGATTTTTAGATTGACTTGTGAACTAACAGAATCTTAACCTTCCTGCCTAGTTGACTTATATAGTTGAAAGAGAAAAAAGTGTTGTTGTTTCCCTTATAAGCACATATATCTTGGGGGACATGAGCAACAATATTGGTCCTATAATCTTGTTAGGCTTAAATTTGCGGCCGTGACAGAGTTCATTGAAGGTTTTGAATCTCTTGGGTGTTTATTAATGGAGTTTATATATTGTAGGACCTACTTTGAGCTCTGACAGTGATAGAATGGAAGTTAATGATAAAGGCATAGTCTGCAAATTGTGTAGTATCTCACATTCTGTTTCCATTTACTTTTGTGAAAAGCTGTCATTTTCTGTTTTTGATAGCATTGATGAAATCTCTTGTGTTTTGTTAACAAGGTATGTTCAATGTTTTCCTAAGAGCCAGCTTCTCAATTGATGCAATATAGTTACTGACACTCTAATGGACATGATAAAAGAATCTGTTTAAGCTTTAAGATAACTTGAGAGATATGGCAGCGATTTGTTTTGGCAGCTAAGGATGACAAAAACATCAGCATATGCTTGTAAAACAATGTATTCAACATTCCTCGGTATGTTGATTGTTTGATTTAGACCAAGCCTACTGTATTTTATTTTTTGTATGTATCTTTTATGACTCTTGAATGTTACTGTGAGTCATTGGGTATTCTTTTAATTGCTGGTTGTGCTGCCATCTTTCAGATTCTTTGTGGAGGGAGATACACACTACTCTGAAACTAGAATGAAACATATTGACGTAAATAGATATGTTTTATATTTCTATGCAGGTATTGGATAATTTCCGTGGCAATGTACAGACACGGTTGAAAAAGCTTAACGAGGGGTTGGTGCAAGCAACATTATTGGCATTAGCTGGACTAAAGCGCTTAAATATGGTTGATACTGTTACTTCTGTTCTTTCAATCGATGATATGCTTCCAGCTGTTGCTCAAGGGGCCATTGGGATTGCTTGTCTGAATAATGATGATAAAATGGTAAGTTTGATCAAGCCAAGTGATATTTTAGCTGCTTTCACGCTGGATTTATAAGAATGAGCAAGATGTTAATATTTTTTCTTTTATATTCATGAATCAGTAGTTGGGTGCTGATGGTTCATCTATCAACTTCTTAAATTTTAGCCTCTCCAAAAGGGATGCCAACTTAAACTTATTAGGAGTACTGAAGTCCTGTTCCTTTATATAGGCGTTTATTGTTCATGGTGGGGCAAAGGTTATTTTCTGACTAGCATCTACCGGAGGTTACCACCAATTTTTGAAATTAGATTCGGCATGTATAATGTGCTTAATAATGTGCCCCAAAGATACATTTTGATGAGAGCAATTGATAGTCATGAAGCCAATCGGAGATTCATAGTGTCATGTTTGTTTGTTTGTTTTTTTATCCCCTGCTTTGCATTGTATTGATGTTTCCGAAGATGTAAGGTTATTTGTTTTTTTAACTGTTTCATGAATGGGTAGGTACTGAGTTATACTAGTGCTATGGGCGAGTTCTCTGCTGAGTTTGGTGCAGGGTCACATAATTCGATATACAATTTGAACTTGGAATTCGAAATTCGCTCAAGATGGGTCAACAATAAACCAAAGCCGACCATAGTTTGATGAAATTTGTGGGGGTTTAGCGAATTATGTGGCCTTGGTTTGGTGGGTTGAAGAACAGAAGTCAGCATCCTGGTTTGACTGACCCAAGACTGGTGGTTTTTTCTAGGCCGAAAAGAATGTAATTCTCTAACAATAGATGTTTATTTTGTAAGGATATTATAGCAGACCAATACTATAGGTTACACTGACGAAAACTAATGGATTATCATTAGCAGTTTAGTAATGTGTTTATTTTTTCACTGCAATACTTCTATTAAACTGCGCTCAGTTACTTATCAAATCAAGAGATGGAATATGCAGTCTTAAGGTTACAGATTCGGTCAAGAGGAAGAAACTTATAATATCGTAGCTGGTTCTCCATCGCACACTTGCTGTAGTAACATACATGCTGCCTAAATTATGTTTTGTGGGGTTTGTGAGCCCTGTGGATCGAAGTCTTGGCCATTGGTTTTAATAGTCATTTCGTCATGTTTTTTTTACCGTGCAAGCCAGTTTTCCTGGATGGAGATGCATGATCATTATAACTCATTGATAATGTTGTCAGTCGTACATAAAGAGGCTAATAGCTAATATTGCTGTTTTTTAGGACTTATTTTCTCCTATGTCAGGTTGTAATTATGAAAATAATTTTCTGGCATCTGTTTCTCACTTTCCTCCGGATTAACGCTCGCCTTTCTTGTCTGAACCAACTTTTCAGGCAAGTTACCTTGCCTCATTAAATCACGAGGAAACTCGATTGGCAGTTGCATGTGAGAGAGCTTTTCTTGAGACCTTGGACGGGTCTTGCCGTACCCCTATTGCTGGATATGCTTGCAGAGATGAAAATGGTGACTGCTTTTTCAGGGGACTTGTGGCTTCTACAGACGGAAAGCAAGGTAGAGATCTCGCTTAACTGATATCCAATATATTTACTCAATCCATTTTTCTACGAGGCACTAAAATTTTCTAAGTTCAACTTGGTTGATTACCCTGAATACGTACTGATAAGTATTCTAATTATCTAATATTGTGAAGTACCTTATAAGCTAAATACATCGTAGCATTTTATGTACTTTACCAGCTCGATTAGTAGATAGAATCAAAGGATGGAACCAATATCCTCCTATGTAGTTTTGTGTAGAAAATATCATGTTAATATCCATAAAAGCTTGTCCACCTCCAAACTAATCATTTCCTTCATAAAATTTCATTACGTTTTTAGAGGCGTATTGAGTGAGGATAAATTTGTTATTTAAAGAAAATCAAATGCTTAAGGATGAGATCCCGTTACCACGGTAATTAGTATGGGATTTTCCTTACCGGTTATATATGATTTCATGTCTATTCCATATAGTACTACCTGGCACCTGCCAAGATGGGCAAAAAAGATATTAGTAGTCAAAGTTACATCTAAAAAAGTAGGAGTCTTGTACTGTTCCTTATCTTTCTTTATCATTTCAATTGCATGTGAATGATACCTTTTTTACCATAACTTACAGTAATTGAGACTTCTCGAAGGGGTTTATATGCTTTCGATGATATGGTATCGATGGGAAGAGATGCTGGAAAAGAGCTTCTCTCAAAGGCAGGTCCTGGATTTTTTGATCCAAGATAATCTTCTCAAGGAAGTCACTCTTGTAGTATTAGCACGGTATTTTGATATTATGGGGCGTGTTTTTCGATGGCGGATTGATTCTGTTGTTGTAGCAATAGCATTGTGAGTTTCCGTAGGCCTCTGTAGATTTAGTTTTGCATCTTCCAAGTTAAGCTCATATGAGGAAGTACAAGTACTAATCCTATGTATGGTTGGTTTAGTTCTATGATTTTGCCATTTGTTGGTTAGTATGATGATATTCTATTTTTGGCCTTCATTTCTTCCTTGACAGCAGGATTGCCATACTACATTTTACATTCTTAATAGTTGAAGGATTGGAGGTTTTCAAGGACTGGATGGATGATGAACAATACTTACAGTAATTTGTTGTTAATGTTATTTGTTTCAGAAAACTCAAAGGAATAATCTCACTTTCAATCATCTAGTTAAAAGTGATTTTCTTACGGATTTTCAAGAATTATTTCAAGTTTTGAAAGTACTTTGTTGAAATTGTAATGATATGTCACTTTGCTTTATCGTTATTGGGTCTGTTCGAGAGTCTCGTAGTAATTACATTCCCCCTTTGTTCCATATACAATATAAAAATGGAACATTTAGCGCCAATAGTATTAACTATTTGTTTGGTCCACACAACAAGACAAGCTAAAAAAAAAGTGCAATGCACAAGACAAATTCTATGTGATGAGTGTATAAAATAACACAAATGAATATTGTGATGGATGCACAATACAAACTTTATGTGATGGATGTACGAATTACATAAACTCTATGTAAAATCTTAGGCTAAAATGTCATTGTGTTGTTTTGTGCACGCCATCACATAGAGTTTGTATTGTGCACTGTACCTTCTTTAGTTTGTGTTGTTTTGTGTGCCAAAAGAATAGTTGGTGCTGTTGGCGCCAATTTTTCCTACCAAAATTTGTGTTAAGCAATCTATCCAAAAATATATGGATTAGACATGGCAATCGGGTCACTCGGAACGGGTTGATTTCAGGTCAGCTGAGTGTTTGAATCGACTAGGGGTACTTTGGGTCAGAGGCTGCTTGGGTTTGCTTTTTCAGGTTAGTACCATATCGGGTTCTTCGGATCGGGGGATTTTCCGGTCGATTCAAATGTATAACTTCGGGTCTGGGTTGAAATTTGTCTCGGATGCCATCAAATTACCTTTCATATCTTCTAGTTTTCCGTGTCTATTTAAGATCGGGTCATTTCGAGTTTAGGTTGATCAACGTTGAATTTTTATCGGGTCATGTGGAAGTAGATAAGAGTCTTATTTAATTAATATCTATAATACAAATGATTAGAACGATCTCTAAAACATAACAATATTTATTAATAGGACATGTTGTTAGCTGCTGAAAGCTAAGCATTTCTTCCAACTCTAAGGTGAGTTCTATATGGAGACTTGTGTAGAGATGCTGGCAGCTTCGGATCCGAACCTGAATATAAGGAAACCAACCCCAAGGTTTGGTAATTGATTCCACGTCCGATGCTTAAGTCAGTGTTTATGTGAGAGGAAATTTGATTGTATTTTTAGGAACTATTTATAGTGTTTGTGAATGAAAAGGAGCACCCTAAAATAGAGGGAAGTGATTGGTTAGGCAATAAAAAAGATGACAACTGTCGTGCTTTTGTTGCCTGGGTCTTCCCAACCAATCATTTGCTGCCTTTCATTGGAACCTGGGCTGATTATTCCCTCCTTTAGGGAATGAATGGGCCTCTTTTTCAGAAATCGTGAGATCACCAATTCATTTTCTGACAAGTGTCACTCTTGAGCTCCGACACATGTCGTTCGTCTATTGGCCCACGCGTCATGTGGCAATTGGAGCACGTGGCACTTTTCAATTGGTCCACATGTCCTATATTTGCCATGTCACAACATTTTCCCCTAAAAGGGGGTTGATCTGGGTTTTGACTGATTAATGCCTTTTTACTGAGAGAAACTTTCTAGATTATCATATTTTTTCGAAGTTAACTTTCCCTCCAATCAGAAAAGTATAAGTAACGTGTCACTCTAGGTAAACGACACGTGGAAGATGACTTTCGGGGAGGGGGAGAGTTTTTACCCCCTTATAAATACCCCCTAAGATTTTCAGTTTGTCACTTTCCATTTTTCCTTCTAGGGAGAGAATCTTTTAGAGAGAGAGAGAGCATTTATAGAGAGAGAAGTGGTGTTTGCATTGTTTTAGGGGGATTCCTTTTATAGAGAGAGAAAAGGAATATTCTATAATTGGTTTGAGGGGAGATTTCTTCTAGGAAAGCTTGACTTTGCTCAGGGCGTCTTGACTTGTGGAAGAGGCGAAGAGAAAGTCCATCACATCTCTGTCCAGCGTTTAGTCAGGTATTTTCCTTTTACATCCTTTTGTTTTTTCCTCTTTATTCTTTTCTTCTTTTAAAATAAAATGGAGTCTTTTACCTCGTCCAATAACCCCGACCAACCGATGGAGTGTGCTAACCCTAGAGCCGATTCTTTTTCTTCTTCGGCTATTTCTAGAGTTGGGCCCATCTCGACTGAGTATCAATACCATTGTTTAAATAGAGCGTATGACCCGTTTCCAACGACCCAGTCTCTGCCTGTGCAGAATAATCTAGCGCGCGTCAAGCAAACGACGCGTCTAAGACGTTATAATACTCCCAACCTCCAGTTCAGAGATGGAAGACTCTACTGGAAGAGGTCCCGGGAGAGAAACATCCGACATAGTAGAAGAGATTCAGCCACTGGAAGTTGACCCTTTGGCTGAATATTATCCTGAAGACTCAGAAAATAACAATTATAATGTTGGTCCGTCTGGAAGAATCTCAAACGAAGAAGCTGATGAGGAAGAGGAGGAAAAGTCTGATCCTTCCACTACCCCTGCCGAACTAAGGGACATAATAGGTCCTCTTTCCGACCCCGCCAATGTGTGTGTAGATATTGACTGGTTGGAGAGGTATGGGCCAGATGGAAGCCGTCTGGACAGGAGATACCCATGAGCGATTTTTATTTCGTCCTCCCCAAGAAAGAGGAAACGATTTTCCATGCCCCACCCGGCCAGTTTGCTGTATATAAGCTAGCCTTAGATGCCGGACTTAGATTTCCTTTCCACCCCTTCATCTTTGAGGTTCTTAGACACTATAGTTTAGGTTACAATCAGCTAGCCCCCAATGCTTGGCTGAATATCCTGACCTTTATTGCCACCTGTGAATTGTGTGGCTTAGTCTTATCCATTGCCGCTTTTACCCACATACACTATGTTTCTCAACTTCAAAAGAAAAGAGGGGGGACCTGGTATAGTGTCTGCAATCGGGCAGGGTTCATGACCGTTTTTTAGAAGCCCTCAAAAATGCACAATTGGAAATCGGAGTTTGTGTTCATCCAAGCTCTAGACATAGAGTCAGCCAAGCTCTATAGATACAAAAACTGAGCTGTGACCAATATAGGACGGGGTGCTCCTATATTGGAGTTGGAAAATAAGTACGATGATATTTTGGTAGCCCATAACTCATCCACAGAATACATTCATCCTGGACTTGGGGAAC
Organism: Patellifolia procumbens; assembly: GCA_947645195.1. Taxonomy (NCBI): domain Eukaryota; kingdom Viridiplantae; phylum Streptophyta; class Magnoliopsida; order Caryophyllales; family Amaranthaceae; genus Patellifolia; species Patellifolia procumbens. The sequence goes on from CANSGD010000406.1 coordinate 5,358,036, forward strand.
CAGGATGTCCAAAACCTAAGAAGGTCGCTTTGAAGGGACCGGCTGGTTGAATTCCCTTCAAAGAAATGTTTTTGAAATTGAAAATTTTGATTGTCGCTGGATTAAAGCAGGGCGAAGATCCAGGTATTGTCCTGGTCTTGCCCAAGTAATTATAATGTCGAGTAAGCCTGGATTCGTCTATCCAAATCTTGTTTCTTTGTGAACAGAATCGGCAAGGAAAGAGCTCCCACCGTCTTGGAAAGGAGACATAAATATGAGCCAATTCGGTGGCAATCTGTGGAAGGAGCATTCTAAAGCTCCGTCCAAGAAGCGAGAAGAGACACTGGTATATATATATATATTATTTTTTTGAACCGAAGATTGCTTGTGGAAGGAAGGCGTCTGGATAAGGACGATCTTCTTTCTGGGTTTTCCTCGGCTGAAGACCCTTGCAAACGAGGACCACTTATTGAAGGAAAGCGGCCATATTTTGGACGATTACCTCGTTGGTCGTCCTTGTCTGGGGGTTTTTTGTGAACGAAGGTTGCTCAAAGAAGGAAAACATCCGAATCAAGACGGATTCCTCCTTGGAGGAACCTTCGATCTGTTGTTATCCTTGTCCTATGAACTTTGTGGACGAAGGTTGTTCAAAGGAGGAAAACGGCCATCCTTGGACGGCTTCCTTCATTGAATAACCTTAGGTTGGCATTTCTTCTTCTATCATATTGGGACGAAGATCTTTTTAGGAAGAGAGTAGGCTTAGCTCAAGCAGTATTCCTTCTTGAAGTAATCTTCGTTCTAAGACATCACTGTCTTTTGAGCCTAATTTATAGGTTGTTGCCTTTGCATAAGAACTCGCCGACGGCGAAAGCGTCCGTTGCCAAGACGACTTCATCAAAGAAGCGGTCGGCCGCTTCAGGGGGAAGACCTTCTTCCCCCAAAAAATATAAGTCTTTTGCTCCGACAAAAAGGGTCGGTCGAGCTCGTCTGCCCGTAAGGCACCCATCCCCTCCGGTGAAAAGGGGAGAAAGCCTTCTGATCCGGTGATATTACCACCACCGGCTACCATGGGACGAGTTGGAGAATCTTCCACTCCTATTGACTTGGAAAGCCAGCTGGTCGCAGCTGGTTTGAATCTCGAGGAATTGTCTCAGCCGGACGTGGTCTTTCCTGGGACCACGCCCAATATTGGGGTCGTGGCTCAGCTGGTGGGGCAAATGCCTCACTCTTTCAGGACAAAATCTGCCTCTTCTGGTGAGTTATATCATTCCAACTGGGTCTGAACGCTGCGAGTTGGTGGACGATCGATGAGTCCGTCCAACAAGCTTGCAGTGGTCATCCCTGTTCACAGAACTAATAGTTCGTATTTTTCAGATAGAGGAAAGTCTCCAGCCGTGGAGTGGTTAGATGTAGACTCGCCCGACGAGGCTATCCCCTCCTTTGATAAGTACACCCCAGCAGAGAAGAAGATAAAGAAGGATGCCTTCGACGCCTTCCCCAAGGACTATGTCGAGGGGCTGAGGGGAGCCGCGGCTGGACATGTGGGCTACCTGTCCTAGAAGTCTGCTGAGGTATCACGTTTCTCTTGGCTTTTCTCATTTCATGACCTTTTATTTATTTATGACATCTTCTAACTTGTTTTTTTCTTTTATTTCAGATGTACTTCCGGAGCATAGTCATGGAGAACTATGTGAGGGACCTACGCAAGGAGAACTTTGCCTTCGTCCACAAGGCAACTACGGCTGGTGACGAGGCCATAGTGACTTGTGAGGGTCTGAGAATCCAACATCGGCATAGCATGGAAGCCATGGAGAAGCGCTCAGCCGAACATGAATCAGCCAACAAGCTTCATTTAATCAAGATTAATGAGCTGTTCAAGGAGAAGGAGGAGTGGCATGTGGCCAGGAATACCATGTTGTACGACATGGCTAGGGTGAGAGAGTCTGCTATTGTGTAATACCCCAAGTTTTATAACTTGATAAATCATACTATTAGTCTAAAGACAATCGTAATTGAAAATTTTATGACTTAATTAAAGCACGTCAATTATTTTAAAAACGTAATGTCTCGATCCTAAATTACGATGACGAATTCCTTAAATAAGTTATTGGATAAGTACATCCTAATCTAGTTCTCAATTGAATAAGAAAATACCAAATCCTAGTATAAGAGTGATACTACTAAATAAACTAACAATCAAAAGAAATAAGTTACCAGTTTTTAAAGCTAAAGATTTAAAGAAAAGAAAGGTAAAAGAGAAAACAACAAAATATATGAAAGTTTGACTTTCTCCAATTTATTGCAGTTTCACTCTTCTGATTTTCTTTCCTCCCCTCTTCTATCTGCTGCCTGCGTGTGAACTCCTTCTATGGAGCAAACTTCTTCAAACTCCTTCAACTACATTGTCAGAAGCCAACTGCATTCAAAGTTCAAGTCAACAATGCTTATCCTTCAACCTGACAAAATCTAAAATCAAATATCTCCAAATCTTCCAAAATCTATGAAAATCTACCACATTAAATCTTCTTTGAATTTTAACCATGAAATCAAGCTCCCAAGCTATGGAAATGGGCCTATAGATAGTTGAGCAATTGCCCAGCAAACCTCAAGCCAAAAACGATTTGGTCTCAACCCATTTCTTTCTCTTGTTGCCTATTCCTTCCTCTGTTCCTTGCTCCTGCAGTCTCGCCGGAAACCACCAGCCAAAAATCCATAGCCTCCGCCCTTAGCATGTCGGGTCACCGCTCCTCCCCCTGAAAAACACTAGCCCATAACCACCGCAAACCCTCCCAACGTGCACCCTCCTCTCTCGCTTCCTCTTTCCCTGTTTCAGCCCAGCAGCATAGCTGCTCTCTGCCCGAACCCGCTAGCACTAACCGTGAAAACCTCCAGCCCAGTCCCTCTTGCCGCCGTGAGCAACGCAACTCCCCCCCTCCTCCTCTCCTCTGTTCTTCGTGAACCCAGTAGGAGTAAGGTACGTGAAACATCCTGATTTCCTGTTTAGAGACTAAATGGGCCAATTGCACTATAACGGTTAAAACTTTCATCCATTTGAAGAATTAGAGGTATTGGGCTATATTTGATACCTTACTATTGTTTAATTAATTAATTGATTATGCCCCTCTTAAAATAATTTTAATCTAATTAGCCTTAAATAATTATATGAGGTCTAATTACTAATCTTACTCCAACACTAACATTAATATATATATATATATATATATATATATGGACTCAATTATCAAATTATATTAACAAGTGAATATTTGTTTTTAATATAATTAACAAGTCACTTTTTAATTAACGAGTGAAAATCTTAATAACATATTATTCATTACATAATGATGATCATGAATTCTAAGATAAAAATGACGTAGTTAATATTCGCAGCAACCCTGTGAATCTTCGTAAGATATCTATAAGACTCATCAAATGACCAAGCATTTGGCCTCCCGTTACGATGGACATTATGACTCATGGACTATCCTATTTTTCTAAGTACAACGTTGACGAATGAGGACCTTATGACTACTATGATAACGTGTAGCTTAACCATGAAGTACTTATTAAGTCGCGAACAATATAATTGCAATAAAAAGAACAATGCCTTTAGGTCTTAAAACTAAGAACTTTGCTACTTGAAACTGTTACTAGATCAAGAAGGAAAGGGATACTACGACCTTCCCGACTACCGGAAGCTTAAACGGATACGAGGTAACACCCACAATCCCCTTCTAAATGTGATTGCGAAAATGATTTGACAGTACGATGAGCCTGTTTACAAAGAGTAATAAGATATATTTCTATTATGTTTTATTATGTGGATTGTGGGACAAGGTTAAATGTTTTCTGAATTTGTTTGCGACTAAGTATGTTTTTCTGATCTGAAAGAATGTCTATGAAGTGATAATGTTCATTTGAGATTTTAAATGTGTTTTTGTAAGTTATTGACGCCTGCGTATATATGTTATGATGAATGTAGAGATCTTTCATAAAGCATTGATGCAATGATGGATATATAAGAAATGAAAACATGATAAATGAAAGTAAAGAGGTTATGACTGCATAGAAATGATACGCATTGTGTTCCGGTCGTATTCCCGAAAAGGGGTACCGCATTGTGTTCCGGTCGTATTCCCGAAAAGGGGTACCGCATTGTATTATGAGTCGTACACTCGAAAGGGTACCGCATTGTTATGGCCGTATTCCCTCAAGGGGTACCGCATTGTATTATGAGACGTGCACTCGAAAGGGGTACCGCATTGTATTCCTGGCCGTATTCTCGAAAAGAGATACCACATTGTTATGGTCGTACACCCGTAAGGGGTACCGCATTGGTGGGAGGCGTCCCACAAGTCTAGAGCTGGCAGTTAACAAGTCGAACATTAATAATGATGATGGAAATGATGATGTTTTAAGTTACTTTGTTGTTTAATCATACATTTTCCAAATGGATTTATGAAATGTTTTATAATGTTTTACTATTCTCCTCTCCCTGATTGCAATAAAATGAATTGAAATGAATTTACAATATTAGGATAGTATGTTACTGGACCTCGGCTCATGACGTTTTGTTTTTCTATTTTAGGTATTGTTCTGGGATGAAGGAATGGCGCAGCAGTGAGGAATCATTTACTATTCAATCTAGTAAACATATCGGTTATTTAGTTAAATTGAATGTTAAAATACTTATGTTCCACTAAACTCATCATTCCATTTGATTACAGAGCTAGGTTATATAATGATAAAGTTATGAAGTTATAGTGCCTTGTACCCTAATACGGGAGAGTACGACAATAACGCGCCGACTATCTAGGTTTAAGGATAAGCCTTCCGCTGCTAATCTCAGATTAATCACCCTAATCGTGATTGTAAAAGTCGGGGCGTTACATGATGCGACCTCGGCTGAGCTCAACAAGGAGATCTCTGTGCTTAAGGCAGAACTTGCTCGGCTGAAGCGTCAGAACTCGACTTTCAGGAGGCCCTCAAAGCCTTTGTTGAGTCCTTGGAGACTGCCAAGGGCTGGGAAATCAAGGCTCTGGAGATGATGGACAATCCTGATCAGTTGAGTCGGTTTCAACGCCGACTTGATTTTCAGGAGGAGTCTCACAAGGCCAAGATTCGTGATGAGGAGCTCCTGTTTTTGAAGATTCAGACGAGGAAGAGGAGTTGAAGGAAGAAGATCCTCAAGTTGATGCCGCTATGGAGGAGGATGACCCTATTCCTCCTTCTAATGTCTAATCTTGCCGACCTCCCTCTTTCCTTACTAATCATTTAAGCAAGGAAATTAGGAGGCGGTTCCATAAGAACTGGTGCAAGCCTAAGAAACGCTTGCACTAAGTACTCCAAGAAGTATGACAGTGAGGAGGGCACAGAAAACTTCCCTTTTGGTTAAAGATGTCGAAGAAACTCAGCAGACAGCCCTCATCCAATTTTGGCTAGTGTAATTTTTTGGTTCATTTAGGTTATCTTTCAAAGCCTTGTAATTACATTAAGCAATTACTTTCGTCTAGTTTCATTGTAGTAACATAAAAAACTCAATTGCTTTGTATTTTGCGGATTTTTGGCAAACAACTTTCGTCCATATGAATGAATAGCTTTCCTTCCCTTTGCTAGTCTAATGCTTTATTTCATGAAAAAATTTCTTATTCCAACAACTCATCTGAAGTAGCTTTCCTTGACTGAATATATCACAAGTGCAGAATTTTTGCTAAGGGTCAACCTAACCCGTCTAAAAAGAGCTAATTGTTAACTTAACTCGTTCGGGAACGAATCTCCTTTCCTGACCGGGCATGTTCCAAACATGAAATTTTTGAATCTCCTTTCCTGACCGGGCATGTTCCAAACATGAAATTTGTGGTTAAGTGTCAGCCTAACCCGTCTGAAAAGGGTAAGTGTTAACTTAACTCGTCTCGGAACAAATCTCCTTTCCTGGCCGGACATGTTGCAAACGTGAAATTTTTGGTTAAGTGTCATCCAGACCCGTCTAAAAAGGGCTAAGTGTTAACTTAACTCGTTTGGGAGCTACCCAGTTATCTGTCTTACCGGATCGTTGCTCAAGCCGGAAAACGGCCAAGCTAGTTTCCTCTAAGAATCAACAAGTTATAACCGAGCTCGTTTGACTTACAAATGATCGTCAATGATTTCTCCGTCTGTTTAACCATATAATTCCGTCTGGAAATTGGCATTATTCAGACGAAGAAGTGTGTTGACTCAAATGCATTTAACTTGCTCGTCTTTAATTTCGATTCCTGCTCGTCCTGACTTTCTTTTAGCAAATTTTCAAATGGACATTACTTCGTAAAGGAAGGCGGCCAAGCTGGAGAATCTAGACGAACATAAGGAGTGTTGATTGTTGGGTCAAGACGACCTTCTTCAGACACGACACTTCGTCTGGATTTTTAAGTATATGAGCATGTGTCTTGGCTGGCTTCCTTGAGGAAGCAGTGTTCGTCTTTAAGCTATAATAGCTTTTGGACGACCATATGCGCCAAACTGAACTTCGACTGGTCTGATTTCTGGTTGGCTTCCTTGAGGAAGCAGTGTTCGTCATTAAGCTATAATAACTTTTGGACGACGCCTGTGTCAAACTTTACTAAGTCTGAGTCACATTTCAGCCGGCTTCCTTTAGGAAGCAATGTTCGTTTAAAAATGGCTTTGTCTTTGTAGAATTTGTCATCTTTTGGGACGAACATGTTTATGATAGTTGAGCCTTTACTAAGGTTTTTCACTATTCTAATTGCCTAAGTAAGCCACCTCTTCGTCGTGAAGCAATTGATATCATTTTAATCATATCGCTTGAGTAGTCGAAGACGGATTGTTGTATTTGTTAAAAAAAATATTTTAACAAGCAAATGTAAATATGATTTACACCAACTGTTTATAATAAAGAAGAAAATTGTATTAATGGTTTTTGCTCAGCCGAATGACTAAGTGTACATGTATACAATTCCGTGCGATGGCACTTAGAATAATACAACCAGCCGATAACACTAAATATGAGGTTCTTAAGATTATCTGAATTACAAATTCTGAAAACGGGCCGACCTTCCATGTCTTGTAGACGATAAGTACCACTTCTAACTTCTTCCACAATCAGGTAAGGGCCTTCCCAGTTCTGCGTAAGCTTGCCTTACTCCTTGGCTCGTCCCATTACCTCCATCTTTCTCAGTTTAGATCACCTACTTTCAGTGGACGACGAGTAACTCTTTTGTTAAATTTGCGGGTCATACGGAGCTTGTAGAGCTGCATCCTTAGGAGAGCATGTAATACTCCTAATTTTTGATAAATTAATAAATTATTCTATTTTAATTAAAAACGTTTCAATATGAATTTTATTGAATTTTCTTTGATTTATTTCGATTTATTTTAAATTATTGAAAAACATTTATTATTTTAATGATATAATATTATTTCTATTATTAATGTTATTATTTCATATTGAAATTATTTTAAAGAAGCATTTTGAAATTTAATTCATTAGCATGTCATTTTATGTACATCTTATGTACTTAGCTAATTTGATGTACAACTTTTTAAAGCTTGATTTTAAAATTACTACTCATACCACTTATCACCCATTATCCATCACTTATCACTTATCACTTATCATCTATCACCCAACTCAAAGCTCTTATCACCCTCATCATCACCTTCCTCCTTCACCCACAACCATTAATGGCTTCTCCAAAACCCCACGCAAACCATACTTCCCACTTGCAAGAAATCAGATTTTTCCACTCAAAAATCTGATTCGCTTACACAATTGAGTCAAAAAAGCAACCTCTCTTCAACCTCCATACTACCCTCATCAATGGTGCTTGACCATTCAAACTAAAAATCAGATTTTTCCCCTTCTATAAATACCCAAATCAACCCACTCAAATAATCAAGCGAACATCACTCAAGGTTTGCTTCACTCTCTTCTTTCTCCCCTCTAAATTTCTGATTTTTGTTTTTGAAAAATTGAGAAAATAAAATAATTAAAAACCTCCATTAACACCACCTCAAGCACCACCACTTAAACCACCACAAATCTCCCTCCGTCGACCGTGCAGCAGCACTCAGCCAACACGCCCCCCCTTCTCTGTTTGCAGCTGCCACACAGCACATCCACCCACACAAAAAACGCAGCCTTGCTGCCGCCTAGCCCAGCCACCCACGCCCAGCCACCGCTCCACCCTCCGGCCACCTAGAGTCGCCAGAAACCGGCACCAAATCCGACAGCCTCCTTCCTCTGTTTTTTCACTTCTTCCTTCCACTCCTACTACTTCTCTCCTTTTACTTCTTCTCTTATTTTGTTTTCACTTAAACCCAAATGACCCAAATAAACTCTTACTTACTTACATTGACCCAAAGCCCAATCTTACTCCCTCCCAAATCAGATTTTTAACTCTAAAGTTAGCCCAACACTTTAAATAAATGACCCATCCTTCTTTGTTAGTTGTTTTGTTTAATTAAAATAAAACTTTCATTTTAAGTTTATTATTACTCTTAATGTTTATATTAACTTTTCATAACTTAAAAATATTTCTAAGTTTCTAAAATAAAATAATGAATATATTGAAGTTTATTTATGTGTATAAATTATTTATAAATTTTAAGTTAAAGTTGAAATAACGTTTAAGTACTTAAAATGATTTTTATAAATAAAATTCGAGAAACATAAACTTCGATTTATAAACTTCTTTAAATAATGAGTTTCTTTAAGTTATTTAAATTATTTACGTTATTTATTTATAAAATCATAAGAGGTTATTTAGGAAAATAATTTTAGATTTCGTTTAATTGTAGACTTCGATCTAGTAGAAGGAGATTATCGAGAGTGCGATCAGCTAGTGGATTAACTTCAGACACGCTTCAAGAGGTAATTACCAATGTTCATCCACAGGTAGATTCCGTAAAATAAAACGGTTTAACCTTGAGATTATGTGAATTAATGATGTGATTATGTGATAATAAAGTTAATATGTGGGTATTGATTATGGATTAGTTATGGTGATGATTATCAATTTAAGTATGAACTACGAGTAACAAAATGGATAACAAGTGTGGATTGAGATTTCCGAACCATGAATATGGAAGTTGTACTATGGATTGTGACAACAACTTTTATAACGTTGTTTAACGTAGTAATTAAACTCGATATAGCTTGTTATTATTATTATTATTATTATTATTATTATTATTATTATTATTATTATTATTATTATTATTATTATTATAAAAAGGACAAAAAACATACAACCTACAAGAAATTAGTGGGCAACCGAGATACAATCTCGGCACCCACTCCTCTAGCTATCGCAAACCCTATCCTAGTGAAGATATGGGCAGCAGCACGTGCCCCAATGTCATGTGTCTTCGAGAAGTACTGAACCTGTTTCAGCAATGCAACAACCACCTTATCCAATTCCCCAAGAGAAGAAAAGGAAAAGGGAAGGAAGTCATACCCAATTGCGTGACAACGAGCTTCATACTTAACCCGCTTCCGATGAGCCGCATCAGCAACAACACGTCCAGGAACGAAATCAGACAACCCAGACTGGGTCAAGGGAGAAGACCCAGTCAAGTCGACACACACATCACGACCACGATCCTAAGAATAAAGAAGCACATCTGCTGGCCTGAGGGCCCCGTCATTCCCTCTAGACAACCCAATGTCAACCTCCTTTCGTGCCGAAATCCCAGACCGATAGCAAATATCAACTAGAGTATCCCGAACGACATTATGCCGATGTTTAATACCCAACATACCAGCACACGACACCGCATGATCACCAAAAACATCCCCTGCGAAAACCCTGGAGCAAGCAGAGCACGGCATCGAAGTAGAGAACAAAGGAACACCGAACCGGTAGCACAACACACTCCGATAAGTTTTAGGGTTCATCGTCTGACCCAACCTAGAAATAGGAATTGCCCGAAGCCAATCTGAGGTGTGATCCCCTCGCTGTGACTTCCACAAAGCTAACTGCCGAGAAGAAAAAGAAAAAGTAGATTCTGCAGATGCAGTACCCTTTGTGAAGTATATATCTGCCAATTTTTTCATAAGTTTAGGGGCAGCGACAACAGTAGGATTACTAAAAATGTCAGATTCCACAGTTCTATTAAAAAGGCTCAACGCTCCTCAAAGGCACGTCCACAACCTACAATACCTGCAGGACGCAGAAGCTTATTATTGTTGTTATTGTTGTTGTTATTGTTATTATTATTATTATTATTATTATTATTATTATTATTATTATTATTATTATTATTATTATCTATTATTATTATCTTTATTATTTAACATGGTTATTATAATCGTTATTATTAATATGGAAGTTATAAACGGAAGTTGACATTGTGATGAACATATGGAAATGATTATGAGTTAATGTAACCAAGTGATGGTTGAGAATATGGATATGCTATCGGAATTAGCTATGTATGACATGAGTTATGGAATTGGAATAACGGTTATTCACTCGCGTTAAAAGAACGATGTATATGTGAACATGTGATATGTGATAACTTGAAGTAAAAGCTATAAATCACTTAAAGTGAAATAAAGGAAGGAAGTGATGAACAGGTTGCCCTGTATGGGAGGTTCAGCGGCCACCTACAAGTTCTTTTGTTACTATGCTGATTTTTCTGTTATTTGTCTTCCTTCTATCTTGATGTGTTTCCAAGTTAGAAGGGGTGTGCACACTAGGAACTCTGTTTTATGGCCAATGTTACTTTTAGTGGGTATTTTACGAGGTGTATCACCGGCTCACACTCTTAAAGCAAGTAGTTTAACGAGGTGTATCACCGGCTTGCTAGCGTTCTCCTTCCCTTCCGTAAATAAAATAAAATATTTCTATGTTAATGTGACCTATTAACTGTATGTATTTATGTGCTATGCTTTTCAACTCAACTTATATAATATTTTCAACTTATTTTCAAACTTAAGTACTTTACGGGATGGATTGAAATTACTCAGTTTATCTGATTCTTGGGAGCTTGTCTCTCTTGTCTTTTCCAATGTTTATTTGCAGGTGGGTGATCGAGGGGAATTATGAGAGATCAACTAGAAGTTGTCATCCACCTAGTTTAATATTTTGCTTCCGCTGGAACTCTGAAACTCGTAGTATTTAGTATTTAACGAACTAGTTTAAATTTGGTTGTAAGGATCTTTTATTAAGTTTGGAATGAATATGTTTTAGTTACTTAGCCTTGCACTTAATTCCAAGGAGTTGAGTGCGGCGGTAACACTCCATCCGAATCGAACCCTCGTTGATTTCCCCTCAAACGAGTTTTATAAATATTAAAAGAGTTCGGTTTGGGCGGGGTGTTACAGAATGGTTATCAGAGCGGAGTTAGATTAACTAGGGCAATATTAAAATAATAAAATATGAAAATTAGGATTAATAAATTAATTAAGGTTATAACTTGGAAACGTTTTAGGAAATTTTAGAAATGGAATGTCTTGGGATAAAAACAGAATGTCTTGGGATAAAAACAAAATTAAGGATTAAAATGTGAGTTTAAAGGGGTAAACTTGGGTATGAATTAGTTGTTTATTTATATGTGAAAGTACCTTGTACTTATTAATTGTTTAGTATATTTTGTTAGATGGCTAGAACGCGTTTAACCACAAGGAAGTGCACTAGGACCCCACACCAAGGATCCTACCTACTTAGGATGAGAACCGAAGAGTCTATTTCCGCATACATCTACAGGCTACGCCTCACCATGAAGTGTTAGCATCTTAACGAAGGTTATGGACATTCGGACTACCTTACACCACCTAGGCAAGCCGATGTCTTACTCTATACACTCCCCGACCATGGACATTATGCAGAGATCAAGCGAGAATATTCCGACATACTAAGGAACGGAAGGCCTAACTACGAGAGGTATACTTTTAAAGGGAAGTGGTACCTTACGTTGAACTACCTCCAGAAAAGGATGCTCGACGCTAGAGCCAAGTGGCCCGACGACATTTATCTTTCCGCCGAAAGAGAGGAGCCAAATGTTAGTGACAATGAAGAGGTAGAGAGTGATCCATGTCACTCGTCGAGAACCATGGTGAGAACATAGTGGAGAATGAGGAAGAAGACCCATCTGAGGATGAGGAAGAAGATCCATCCGAGTACGAGGAGTGAAACCTTCTACCTTGACTTTTTATGCTATGTTGCTATGTTTTAAGCTATGGTAGTTGAAAGTAATCTTATGTGATGAATGAAATGATGAGTATGATACTCTTTGGCAATGAAATATGAGTTTTTCTATATGAGTATGAATGGAATATGATGAGCATGATTTATGTGTGGAGTAATGAACGAATCGAGTAGTGAAAACTTGATTATGTGCTTATATGAATATTCTCTTATGTGAATGGTGGAAACACCAAATGTGAATAACGCAGATAGCTTATGCAAAACGTTTATACTCGGTCTAGAGCGCGAAAACAAGGAGATCAAATGGCTGAGACTTCCGAGCAAGTTGCAGCACGACTTAGGACTCTCGAGCAATTAGCTCAAAACCTTGGGTTAGTCCTTCAAAACCAAATTGGCAACAATCGCCATGGAGACGACCCACAAGCCGCTATGGCAAAAAAGATCTCTTCTTTGAAACCACCAACCTTCGTTAGTAGACAAGACCCACTACTTCTCGAGAATTGGTTAAGGGACTTTGAAAACATTTTCACGGCCACGGGTACGCCCGAGGCTCAGAAAGTTGATCAAGCCACCTTTTATTTGCATGAGGATGCCGATACTTAGTGTGAGAGTGTAGGACCTACCGTGAGAGTTCAAGAGAACTTCAATTGGGAAGCTTTTAAGGTAGCTATCAAAGCTTGATTCTTCCCCGAGCACATTCGTAGGCAGAAGTATAACGAGTTTAGTAGGTTCAACCAAACCTATAACATGAGTGTGCAAGAGTACGCTCAAAAGTTCAATGAGTATGCCCAATTCTGTCCAACCGTAGTTCCAGACGAGGGAACAAAGGCTCAGAAGTTTGAGGATGGACTTAGGTTCGATCTTCAGACTCGATTGGGAGGAAGTACCTCCACCACTTTTGCGGAAGCCTATGCTAAAGCTTCAAACTTGGAGAGAATCTTGCAACGGGAAAGAGAGGTGTTATCCAGAAACAAAAGGAAGGAACCATCCGGCAACAACAGTAACCAAGGGTACGACAAGAGGCCCAACAACAACAATTCCACAAACAATGGTGCACGCTACAACAATCGCAATAATCATAATTTCGGAAAACAGAACCGACAAGGGAACATGATCCAGAGGAACTACCTTTGCAGGAAGTGTGGCAAGAACCACCCAGGCTTCACTTGCCGGGGTGAAAGAATCAAGTGTTTTGAATGTGGTGAATTAGGTCACAAGTCATTCCAGTGTCCTAAGAGGCAAATGAACAACTACCTACCTCAAAATGGCAATAATGGCAACAATGGAACCGGAAACAGAGTTCAGAACTTCAACAATTGTCCCAACAGCACCAGTGGACAAGGAAATTACAACCGTGGAGGAAATGTTGTACAAAATGGAAACCAGAACAACAATCGCACCTTTGGATGTGGAAATGGGAGGAATGGCAACGGAAACTACACCAATGGGAGGATCAACGTCATGAGCAGAATTGAAGCGGACACCGATGCTAATGTTGTGACGGGTACTTTTCTCGTAAACTCAAAACCTGCTTATGTACTCTTTGATTCCGGAGCGTCACATTCCTTTATTTCTAGCACCTTTGTTAACAAGTATCCCTTGAAGTCTACCCAATCTTGTCGAGCCAACAAAGCCATGCCTACTGGTGAAACCGTCTCATGTAAATCTCTTCTCCAAGATATTCCCATAGTCATAACTAAAACTGAATAACCAGCCGACCTTATCCTTTTTTACTTGAAAGACTTTGATGTTCTATTGGGAATGGACTGGTTAGCTAAGTATAAAGCCAAAATCGAGTGTTATAACCAGAAAATATCCCTTAGAGGACCGAAAGGAAATAGGATATCTTATAAAGGCATAACTTCTCAGCCCGATGTCAAGATAATCACAGCTTTGAACCTTCAAACCTATCTTAGAAAAGAGTATCCATTTTATCTGTGCCAAGTAAGGGACGTGAGCATTGAAAAGGAGGAGTTGGATCAAATTCCGGTAGTAAATGAGTTTCTAAACGTATTTCCTTAAGAGATTCTAGGAATGCCGCCCGATAGAGAAATGAGCTTCAAGATTGACTTAGTCCCGGGAACAGGACCTATCTCTAAGGCCCCGTATCGAATGGCACCAGCAGAAATGCAAGAATTGAAGGTGCAATTAGAGGAATTATTGGATAAAGGATATATTCGACCTAGTGTTTCTCCTTAGGGAGCCCCCGTGTTGTTTGTTCGGAAGAAAGACGGATCTTTGAGGTTATGTATCGATTATAGGGAGTTGAATAATGTCACGGTCAAGAATAAGTATCCACTCCCGAGAATTGAGGATTTATTCGATCAGCTTCGAGGTGCAACGGTGTTTTCCAGGATCGATCTGAGGTCAGGATATCACCAATTGTGAATAGCGGAAGAGGACATTCCTAAGACGACTTTTTGTATAAGATATGGCCATTACGAGTTCACAGTCATGCCATTCGGACTCACTAATGCGCCCGCAGCATTTATGGACCTCATGAATCGAACTTTCCAGCCGTACTTGGATAAGTACGTGATAGTATTTATCGATGATATATTGGTATACTCGAAGGATAGAGAAGAGCATGAGGCCCAGTTAAGGAAATTTTGGAGAGTCTCCGAGAAAAACAATTGTACGCTAAATTCTCGAAGTGTGAGTTTTGGTTGGAAAAAGCATCATTTTGGGTCATGTGATTTCAAGAGAAGGTGTGTAGATCCATCAAAGATTCAAGCAGTGACCGATTGGCCTCCACCTAAGAATGTCACCGAAGTAAGGAGTTTCTTAGGTCTAGCCGGATATAATCGGAGATTCGTACAAGATTTTTTGAGAACGGCCCAACCTCTCACTAACCTAATGAAGAAGACAAGAAAGTTTCATTGGGATGAAAAGTGTGAGGAATCATTTCAAGAATTGAAGAAAAGGCTTACAACCGCTCCAGTATTGACATTGCCATCCAGAGTAGAGGGATTTGAAGTCTACAGTGATGCCTCGAAGAAAGGTTTTGGGTGCGTCTTAATGCAACACGGAAAAGTAGTAGCCTATGCATCGAGACAACTCAAACCGCATGAGCAAAATCACCCTACTCATGATTTGGAGTTAGGAGCGATCGTGTTTGCACTGAAATTTTGGAGACATTATTTGTATGGAGTACAATGTAAAGTCTATACAGATCACAAAAGTTTGAAGTATCTGTATACACAAAAGGAGTTGAATATGAGACAGAGACGTTGGCTAGAGCTTATAAGCGACTACGATTTGAAGATAGCGTATCAAGAAGGAAAAGCGAATAAGGTAGCCAATGCGTTAAGTAGGAAGAGTGCTCATTCATTAAATGTGTTGCTTATAGAAGATGACTTGTGCAAAGAGATTAAGAGGTTGAGTTTGGAAATAGTTGAACCCGGATATGTGAAAGCTCAGTTGAATGCTCTTACCGTTGGACCGGACATATTTGAAGAGATTCGAGTGAAAAAAGTTGGAGACAAGTGGTTAAGCAAGTTAAGAGAGATGAAAGAAAGTGGACAAGCCCCGGAGTTCGAGATCGACGGCAACGGCATTGCAAAGTATAAACGGAGATGGTGTGTACCACAGGATGACGAGCTCAAGACAAGAATTCTAAGGGAAGCCCATAGTTCGCCGTATTCGATACATCCCGAAGGAGATAAGCTTTATAAGGATTTGAAGAATCATTTTTGGTGGCCTAGAATGAAGCAAGAAGTGGCTGATTTCATGGCAAAATGCTTAACGTGTCAGAAGGTGAAAATTCAATATATGAAGCCCGGAGGAAAGTTGCAACCGTTGGATGTACCCGGATGGAAATGGGAATCTATCTCTATGGATTTCGTTATGGGATTGCCGACTACAAAGACCGGAAAGAACGCAATATGGGTAATCGTAGACCGTTTGACTAAGATGGCAAGATTCGTGGCAATGAAGGATATTTGGTCGTTGAAACAGTTGGCAGATGCGTATTTCAATGAAGTGGTTAGGTTGCATGGTGTTCCAAAGGACATTGTGTCCGATAGGGATTCGAGATTCTTATCTAAGTTTTGGAAACAACTTCAGACAGCGGTGGGTACAATACTGAATATTAGTACAGCTTTTCACCCAGCGACAGATGGTCAAACAAAAAGAACCATTCAGACCTTAGAGGATATGCTAAGAGCTTGTGTAATGGATTTCGGAGGATGTTAGGATAATCATTTAATGTACATTGAATTCTCATACAACAATAGTTATCACTCAAGCATTGGAATGGCACCTTACGAGGCGTTGTATGGACGGAAATGTACATTGAATTCTCATACAACGAGAGTTATCACTCAAGCAATAGTATCCCATTCTGAAGGCCTTCTCAGCCAATGCATGCCCACCAATATGAGAAGCGCAGGAACCTTCATGTAATTCTTTTAGGACCTCCATACCATCAGTCTCAGTTATGCATTTCAGAAGCGTCCGGTTAAAAGAT
This sequence comes from Patellifolia procumbens, assembly GCA_947645195.1. Taxonomy (NCBI): domain Eukaryota; kingdom Viridiplantae; phylum Streptophyta; class Magnoliopsida; order Caryophyllales; family Amaranthaceae; genus Patellifolia; species Patellifolia procumbens. The sequence continues at coordinate 5,374,629 of CANSGD010000406.1, forward strand.
TTCTTGTACAAAGTTTCATCCCATAGCAGAAACCAGTTATCCCTTGCTCTGATGTAGTTGGACTCAATAGGATTGACCTATCTTCTTGAAGTGGATGATTGGTTCCATCCAAGTGTTTCCTCTGCTGAGGAACATAACTTCTTCTTCATCTATACTTTTCCTTTCCTTAATTTCCCAAAAGACAGTTCTAGACGTATCACAGGCAGCTGAACTAGCAAGTTTTAAGAGAGCATCGGCTTGGTTGTTTTCCGATCTGGGCACTTGTATTAGGACAAACTTTTTCATCTGCTCTATCTCATCTTTGATTAACTTCACATACTTAGCAATAGAACTTTCCTTGCATTCATATTCTCCATTTACTTGGCTAACCACTAGAAGTGAGTCTGACTTGGCCTCAATTTCTTGGGCTCCTGCCGCTTTGCACATCTTGATTCCGGCTAAGAGTGCTTCATACTCAACCTCGTTGTTAGATGCCTGAATCTCAAAGCGCATAGCTTATTCGAACTTATCTCCCTTAGGAGACTGACAAATAATTCCTGCCCCACACCCATTAGTAGTAGCTGAGCCATCAACCATCGGCGTCCAGTGGGTCCTTCCTTCGACAGGGTCAGACACTGGTTCTATTTCTTACCGTGTCAACTCGACAATGAAGTCAGCTAAAGCTTGCCCCTTTATGGACTTCCGAGGTTTGATCATGATGTCGAACATGTTCAGTTTTACTGCCCATTTCAACATTCTTTCAGCTGTCTCCATTTTTTGCAAAACCTGCTTAAGAGGTTGGTCTGTATAAACTATTATGCTGTGAGCCATGAAGTATGGTCGTAGCTTTCGGTTAGCCATTACCAAAGCTAGGCCAAACTTCTCTACCATGCTATATATTGTTTCTGCATCTTTTAAGACATGACTGACCAAGTATACAGGTACTTGCACATTCTCCCTCTCAGCTAGGAGAACTGCACTGACCGCATCAGGTGAAACGGCCAAGTAAATAAACAAAAAGCCTTTCCCCTTCGAATGGGCTGACTAGTTGTGGCAACTGACGTAGATGATCTTTCACTTTCTGTAAAGCCTGCTCTGCCTCAACCGTCCATTCAAACTAGCTTTCTTCTTGATGGTGGCAAAGAAATGATGACATTTATCTCCTGACTTTGATAAAAACCTTCCTAATGAGACCAAACACCCAGTCAGCCGTTATACTTCTCGTATCTTTGATGGGGACTTCATGTCCAAAATCGCCTAAATCTTTTCGGGATTAGCTTGAATTCCTCTCTGATCCACCAAGAATCCTAGGAACTTTCTTGCTGAGACTCCAAAATCGCATTTATGGGGATTTAACCTCAGCTTATATTTCTTGAGGGTCTCAAAAGTTTCCCTCAAGTCGTTCACATGGCTGCTCTCGCTAGAACTCTTGACGATCATATCATCTATGTATGCTTCCATGTTTCTCCCAAGCTGTGGCTAGAAAATGTTGTTGATAAGTCTCTGGAAAGTAGCAGGTGCATTTCTAAGCCCAAAAGGCATCATCAGCCATCCGTATAAGCCCTTCTCAGTGATAAAAGAAGTCTTATCTTGGTTAGCGGGCCACATCGGAATTTGATGGAAACCAGAGTACGCGTCCATGAAACTCAACAGAGCATGTCCAGCTGTGGAATCCACTAGTCGGTCTAATTTCGGCATAGGAAAACTATCCTTGGGGACAAGCCTTGTTGAGATCTGTGTAGTCAACACACATTCTCTAGGTACCATTAGGCTTAGGCACCATCACTATATTTGCTATCCAGACTAGATAGTGAGTTTCTCTGATAAATCCAGCATACATTAATCTCTTTACTTCTTCATCCACAGCTTGATTTTGAACTTCTTCTTTTCCTGGGGCGGTTCTTGGTGGTACCCGATCCAGATCCATTTTCTGAGCCTTGGACCCAGATTCGGACCGCTTCTCGAAAAAAAGACCCATACCTTGATCCATCATAACCGCGGATCTGCGGATTTGGATCCGGATGTTCAATATTTTTCAAAATTTTTAACACCTCGTCAATTCTTTAGAATAATGTTAAAAGTATCAATTATGCACCATTTCAGCAACTATCTTCGGTTACCAAACTACCAAAAGCATTTTAGCTACTTTTGACATCAGCGGTAGCTTATAAGAACAAGAATCACATATCAAAAGTATTTTAGCTATCCACATGGCACCATTTCAATTTCTAACATTCAAAAGCATTCAATGTATCAACGTTAATGACTCTTTAACGTATTTCCAATATTCAAGAGTGAGAATATGGTGGCGAGCAGTGGATGAAATCAGGTAGCAGCGCCGGCGACGGTGGGTTGGATAAGGAGTGAGATTGAGGAGTTGATGACTAGTGGAGTGGAGAGAGGTGTTGCTTCTCTATTAGGGTTATTGGCTGCTTCTCTAAAGTATTAACGTTAGTAAAATAATTTTTAAAAAAAAATCTTTTGCAAAAAAAAGTTACGGATCCACGGGTCGGATTTGGATCTCAGGTTTGAGATCCAAATCCAAATTCGTTTTTTGGGAGAGAGATCCAGATTCGGCCCAAATCCGATGGTCTATAATATGAAGACTCAGATCCTAATAAACAAATCTGGATCCGCGGATCTGGAGCGAGTCTAGGATCCACTATCATCCCTATCCCAACTTAACCTAGTAGGTTAAGGAAAATAAACACTTTATCCTTCCTTAATGATGACCGAAATTAACAAGATAAAATCTTGATGTTAGACACCTATTATCAAGCTTATCTTGATCTAATTATGCTAAGAAACTCCCTTGAAAGTAGGATAGTGAGTTACAAACCCTAGCCACTTGCATAGTAAACCTTAGGCGCCAATATGACTTGTACCACACATCAATCCGTTGCTTCTCACGCCAACTCATCAAGTTCATCTTCTCTAACAAACTTCTTATCTTTTGTAACTTTGACCAAGCTTGAGCTCTTCATTGACCCTTCAATTAGGCGCCACTTTAGTTGACTTTCCTTCCCCTACATTGACTTTCTACCTTCTTCAATATTTTGTCATCTTGATCAATAACTTTGACTATCGCCCTTCTTCTTTGACTATTAACTAACTATTGACTCAACGATAATCAATGACAGGGATTTAGCCTAAAACAAGAAAAACTCTTTTTAAGTTAACAGTGTAAAACCTATAAGCAAACTCTAAACAGACTCAAGTACGTGACATGAACATCTTCCTCAACCTAAGTCAACGAAGTAACAAAAAGCTTGACTGAAACTTAAATTAAGTCTCATGGCTTCCATTAACAATAAAGTAGCATTAAAATCCACAGCAACTTAGCCTGGTGGTGCCTTTTGTGTACATAAGATAGGTCGGCCCAATCCAGGCCTACTTGTACCTAAGCAAAAATAATAAGAATAAAAATAAGAGAACTCGAACAAAGTCTTAGCAATAGGGAAATGTGAATTATGAATATACATGTTCTAACATTACGAAGAACAACCTATTTATACACAAGCATATTTTAGAAAGAGATGCATTTATTTGACATTGATCAACATCAAATTTTGATAAAAACAACTACCTATTCATATATGTTACAAATTGTACAGATGATGCAGTACTTTCAGAAGCATTTCCTATGAACGATTGACGGCCCTGTTTCATCGTAATCTGCCTTGGTCACATGCTGATTCTGGGGAAATACAACTTTGGCAAGAATTGCACCTCCAATCCACGCTGAATGTTTGGCCAAGTTTTCAGGCATGTATTCCGGTGGCTGTTGAGCAAGAAGGGAAAAAAAGAGAGGAAGAAATAGAGCAGATAATATTTAGGCGCAGTGGCAACTGGAAAGCTACTATCAGTCAGCTTTCCGAATCAGGAGAAAACAAATGGATATTCAGAAAGGAAAACTGCAAAAGAGAAATGGAGACTTCTAAGCATAAAAAATTGCATGTCAATCACATACATCAATTAAAAAAAATCCCAGAACTTCTAAGCAAGTGTTGACCATAGCCATCTTCATTATGAAGGGGCACATACAACTCTCAAATCATCCAAATAACCAATTTTCCAGAAACATGTAATCCGGGCTCCGAACACACGGCCAGTGAATACATAAGCTCTCCATGATGCTAGTGTCCCTTGCTATTTCGTTTCTTTTTAGAAGAAATGCACAGTATGAGGTTGCATTTTTTATAAGACATGCACATCATCGTCAGTTTAGATGAAGAAACATAGCTATGTACATGGGAGCTAATGTGACTACATATGATTTAATTGAGTAAGTTTGCTGATAATTTCTAAAGAAACTTTGTCGGCCATCTCCAAAAATGGGGCTTAACTCAAGAGTATCTTGTATAGGCTTCAATACACTGGAACCTAGGCCTCTATATTTATCCCTGCCAAAGAAAAGGAAGATATTGCCGTATGTTGAGAAAGCATTCATATTGTGGCCACTAGACAGACAGTAATATGGTGTAAACCTTTTAAAAAACGGAACCCTAGAGCTCCTCATGACTGTATTTTTGCCAAAAACTGCAGGTGGATGGAATGCTTTAGAATTGTATAAAGTGGCAGCATACACATCATATAAAGCAGCAGAATTTGTGGAGCATGCCACACCAAAGAGTACATCAACGACAAGGAAAAATCTTCGGTTCCAGTCATGAGGGAACCACACTCGGGTGACGGGAACCACACTCCTCAGTAAAGAAATTGTATTCCAAACTCAAGGACATACACCACAAAGTTCGTTGGAGGAGATTGAGTTTATATATACTCAAAGGAACTTGCCATTTTGATAGACAACTTTGCATTAAAAGCTAGCTACTATTAGAAAACTGAAAAATGGAGCGGATTCCCATCATTAATGTTTGCTTTTCCAATGCAATTGAATCAATTAATCCAAATGATAAAATATTCTACTTACATTCAGTCCGTGAAATCCATTACAATACAGCCGAATCGAACGATAACGACCTTGTTTTGCCACCTAAATATGGGTGGCTACGATGAAGAATAATTTGAATGGTGTGAGGTAAGATAAAGGCACAAGCCGAGTAAAACTTCAATGGTGGTATCAGATGAGTTAAGTAAGAATGGATAGCTTCATATTAGAAGAAGACATTTTGACGCTCTTGTTAAGTAAGAATAGATAGCTTCACCATATTAGAAGAAGACATTCTGACGCTCTTGTGAGGAGGAGTGAGAGGAATATAAGCAATAGATCAGGAGAAAAAATAGAGAAAAGAACTAAGAAGGGGGCTAAACATAGACTTTTATGGCTCGTTTGGTAAATGGTATCAAACGACGGTAAAGGTAATGAAACCCTGTGTACTTTAGAAGGAAAATTTCTACTCATTACCATGATAACGAAAACTCATCTCCAAGCATGTGATTTTCTTCACAAAGTTCAATTTCCACTCAATACCACCTCTAAAGTGGTAATGGAACTTTATAAGAAAATCAAGTTTGAGTATGTGTAAGCATTACCATGAACAATGGCATGATACTTCCAATACAAAAGTACATAAATCTATTATCATTACCACCATTTTTCACCATCTACCTATCACGATATTAAGGTAGCTCTACGATTCTCAAGTCAGAAGAGGATGTATTCTTCTAGGTTTTATTTCTTTCCATTGCTCCATTATCCATCTTGTATTCTACCCATTATATTTCATTACCACTCTGATAGTTTTTTTTACAAGGGGGTCTTTAAGGGAAAAAAAACATGAGCTTGAGTACATGTGCCTTTACCATCCTCGACTTCCAGCTTCAATGGGATCCGCATAGGAAGGAGTATTGCATTTTATTATTCATCTCTACTATATAAGAACACTTGCCTTCAGCTGAGTGGTATAGACTCAAGCACCTCTTCAAAAAGTAAAATTCAACAATAGAACAATGTGTAAAATCAAGGATATCCAGCATAGCTGACCATCAAGCTCCCACCTCTGACATAAATAATCTAAATATCCCAACTTAATAATGGAAAATGTTCAACCCACATAGCAAGGCATCCGCAACACAGTTAAACATTGTTGTCACCTTTTCTACTATTTGACCAAATAAGAAAAACATTGTTGTTACCTTAACTAGAGAAGGACGGATGGCAGAGCTACTCAAGCTGGACTCTTTCTGGAATCTGTCTTCAAAGCCTGCAGCAGTAAAGAAAATAAGAGATCCTTAAGAACCCACGCCAATTAACAATAGAGAAGAATAACTACATGAGTTCTATTCACATAAAAATGGTAACAAAAATTTCTTTATTCTACATGTTGGAAGCAATAAATATGTTTTTCTAAAGCGTCCTTATGGAAACACTCTTTCCGTTTTAAAAATCTGACTCATGTTTAAATGACTGATTTACTAACTTACCCCTTAACTAATGTACGTATGTACCACACATGTTTTTAATAATTAATTTTCCACATAATTGTTGCTTGCTTAGTTTTTCCCAATTTCTCTTGCTTGAAGGTGTTGGTAGGACATTAAAGGATAGGGATCTGTGTCAGGTTCGAAACAGGATGTTCTGGCAAACTGGTTTTATTGATTGATAAATTTTCTAGTTTAGGTTCCATATCTTTACTTGTAAATTGTGCAACTCTCAGAACTTTCGTCTTCCGCGTTCTAGACAATTCTTGATATTGATGAGTGTATGACTAGCTTAGGCAAGTTTGCATTTTGCTGAATCAATGCCCACAGACCACTTTTGATCTTATAGGTTGGTCTGAGAGTGGGGAAAGGAGAATGAACATAAGCAGCAATTTAGTTTGAAAATGGGGAAAGGCAAATGAACATAAGCAGCAATTTAGTTTGAAAGTGGGGTAAGGAGAATGAACATAAGCATTAGTTTGAAAGTGGGGAAAGGAGAAGCATGGAGACGTACTTGGTGCTTTTGATCAGAGTGTTTAAGTGGGTAATAAATGTATAAATTAGACATGTGGGGGAATTATGGGGTAATTCCTTGTACGGTAGGTTAGTAAAATCAATCATTTAGACATGGGTTAGATGTTTAAAATGTTATAATAAAAAAAACATGTGGGGGAATCCTGGGGTAGAATTTACATTATTTGAGGGGTAGATATGCTCAACCACGAGGACACTTTAGAAAGTCAAAAATATTTGTTTCACCATGTGGAAATAACAGTACCATTAAGTCACCTATGTAGAATTTCCCCCCCTTTTTTCCCAAAATGCAATTCTAGTTGGTGGTACTCACCAGTCATGCAGGAAGTGCCACCACATAGCACTGTGTTTTCCAGAAGCTGACGATGATTCTCAGATGATACAGTGGAGATGCTATGTACCAGCTGCTCAACAATTCCATCTGCTTCCAGATCCAAGATAGAAGGCTGAAATAATGCCTCACCAACAATGTATTTTTCTCTTCCAATTGTAATGACCTGAATCATTGCATACAAAAAGATAAGCATGATGTCCATTCTCAAGTCTACAGATGCATTCACCAATATTCGTTCAAGTATGAAGTGGCTTAGCTGAAACACATATTAGTTATGCCAACCACTTCAAGGAACAAAAGGGAAACAACCGCCTAGATAAGCATGATGCGTAATCACCAGATTCATAGGTAGGAAGTAAAACAAGATTTAAGGAAAATGGAGATACATTTCTCAAATGTCCAATGGAGACAAGGGAAGACACAAAGCATATTGTTTCTGTCAATAACCACAGAAGAACATGCAGCTGATTGGCACCCTCTCATCCATTTTCTTCAGGAGAAAAACGGATTGTAATGGCCTTAAATTGATTAAATGAAACCAGGTCTAACTCAAACCGACAAAAAAAGAAGATTGTCAAAGATCATTGTCAAAATGAATCCAGCAAAAGTTGACCAGACACAAAATGAATGAGAACATCCACAACACTTGAGGGATAAATGGAAAAAATTTAAACGACATAAGAGTTGAATGGACATCGGTGCATGGGATGCAATCAAACTGATGACTATAAGCACCTAACCACGTCTTGAGTCTGCGATGGAGGTTAGATTTAGTAGAATAGGGGCATGGAGTACACACAAGGCTGACCAACTTTGTCCTAGCTTCTCTGTTCACACAAGGCTGCCATAGGTTCAAGCTGACGTAATTTAGTATCGTCATTGACATTGAAGAGGACATGACTTCTACCAGCTGATTATATTATGGAGCAGCTTAGGCCTTAGGCCTAGGAGAGCAGAGGGTAAAACACGTAGAATCATTGTGAACTCTGTTGCTTCTAGGCATGGTAACAGCAGAGGAGCAAAAAGAGGAGCAAAAAGAAACCTGCAGCAGAATCATTGTGAACTCCAAGTAGCGACTTTGCCCAGTAAAACCACTATATAAATATATATATCTATATATATATATATCTTTTCACAAATGACAATATCTCTTCACATCTAGATGCCTAGGTGACTAGGAGTACGCTTTGGAGATATTCAATAGCCGAAAAAGTAAGAAATAATTATGACAACACAGAAAATACTGTAATTCTTGCCGGATCTATACCTTCCGATCTATAAAGCAAAAGTTCCAACTTTAGTTCTTATTACCTAGTCAATGAAAATTGATTACTACAACAACAAAGTCTTATTCCAAAATAATTTGGGGACGGCCAACATGAATCATCATCTAAAATGGTTGAAAAAAAGAGATGGCATCGACAAGTATGACAAAATCTAACAATACATCGAACACAATGACGAAGAAACATATTGTAGATAAACAAATAGCTAATGTAATTACACCCCTTCCTCCCTGTGAATCATTTCCCTCCAACCGTCTCCAATGCCATGCTCTCATCGATCCCACGAAAAGTCTCTGAGTAAACCCATATAAGTTTCAATTACCTTCATCTAAGTCATCTTAGGTGTTCCCCTACCCCTTACATTTTGATTACTCCTCCAATCTTCAAGTCTTCTAACCAACCGGCACATCACTTGGTCTCTTTCGCACATGACCAAACCATCTTAAACGATTTTCCCTCGTCTTTTTTTCAATAGATGCGACTCCCGGTTTTTCCCACATCCCCTCATTTCTTAATTGGTCCTTTCATTTGTAGCCACACATCCACCGTAACATACATCTCTGGCCTATTAATGTTATGAGCGTGACATTGTTTCACCACCAAACACTCGTTGACATATTAATAAAGCAGGCATAATTGTCATGTAGAACACTTTTACCAACGTGCATTAATTCTATGAGTATATCTCCGTCGTTTCTTTAGCCTTTTGGAGGATAGATCTAAGATAGTGGAAGACGTCCAATACTTGAATCAATTTTCCATCTAACGTGACCGCAATGACCGCGCGTGCACTTGCACTCCATATACTCACTCTTGCTTCTGCTCAATCTAAAACCATGGCAAGGCGTTTCTCTACAATTCTAACTTACTATCAATACCTTCCTTTGTCTCATCAATCAACAGAATCTCATCCGCAAACATCATACACCACAATATCTCATCTTGAATTGACCTCGTTAATTCTTTCATGACTAGAGCAAAGAGAAAGGGACTAAGTGCTTAACTTTGATCATAACACGGAACTCTTATATCCGCAGTCCGCACACTCGTAGTGACCCCCTCATACATATCCTTTATGATGTCTATATATTTTTGTGAAACACATTTCTTTGTCAAGTACCATCTGTATTGAAAAGATTTGATTGGAACGGAAAAGAATCGGGTCTCATTCGGCGATTCCTCGTTGCAACAACTTTAAAGGGAAAGATTACGCCAATCAGAGTATTTCTCTTGGTACTTTATCACATGCTTTCTCAAACTCAATCAAAACCATATGTAAATCCTTATTCTTAACCTAGTAATGTTCTATTGTCTTCTCATGAGATAATGACCTCTGTAGTCAATCTTTGTAGTCCATCTTCGTGGCAGAAATTCAAATTGTTCCTTCGATATCTTCACATGTTTCCTAAATCTTTGTTGTATCATGTATCATGCGTCCCCAAAGTTTCATCATATAACGCATCAGTTTAATTCCTCGGTAGTTGGTAAAATCTTGTACATCACCTTTGTTCATATACAAAGGAATCAAAGCAATCTTCCTCCACTCTGAGACATTTTATTGTTTCTCCGAAACATGTTGAAAAATATTGTCAACCATTCGATTCACTCCCCCTAAACACCTTCTAACTTCAATAGGTATGCCGTCCGGCCCCATAGCTTTCTTTAATAGCATCTTTTTTAATGAAAATAGATTACTCCAAAATAATATTAAGACTGCTTTATAATCACTTCTACACCTGATATCTTTGGTCTGAAAAATTATCCAGAAAAGCGTAGTACGATTAAGGGTTACAAACTTACAACTGACAAGTCATTCCAAAAGACATCGTAACTCAAGATTCATGAGAGTAGAAGCCACTATTCAAAGTAAACCAAGGCCTAAGAGAGTAAAGGACGTGCTATCATGATCTAACAGGCTAATGTATATCAAGGTCAACAAGGCCAAAAAGACAATGTCGTTACACAGCTCATTCCCAAAGTGCGGATCTTTAATCAAAAAATAGATAATAAACAATAGGTGGTGAATCAATATGATACCTGGCCATCAGGAAGTGTATGTTGTTCTTTCTGACTGTTACTGGATAGCTTCTCATAAGCAAGTTCATCCTCAGCACAGGAAGAATACTTCTCTTTCAATCTCTCAACATCAGACTCTTTCAAATTTACTTCTGGATTTGATTTTCTAAGTTCCCGAGCAAGTAACATCGTCAAATCAATACCTCCTAACTCCAATCTTCTAGAAGCAATATGATGAACTGCACCTTCGATGACTGGTGCAATGTCTAAAAAGATTAAGTTGCATAATTTATCAGAATTAAGGCACGAAATGTCAAAGAAACTTAATCTGTGCACAATTAAAACCCTCCATGAAAACGATTTAGATGCTTCAGTCGCTTTCGTGTGATAAAATACAAGTCAGCATAATAAATAAGCTATTGATTGATGGTTACCCAATTATAGAATTTTCTTAGATAAGTAATTTTGCTTTAACTCTGTCAAGCATCTTAAGGAGATACAATTAAAAGTTCAGAAGCACAACTATAGTGTCACATATTGCGTAGTAATAATATAGACTTATAGAGCAACCCAAAACTTTGCATTCAACTTCTAATCTTAAAGTTAGCCCAGTAGTTATGCAGCTAAGATAATAAAAGAATTATACCCCCAACTCCGGCATGATCATGAGCTGATCCATGCGACCATGCCCATGAAAACCTAAAAAAAGGTACAACTAGGGTGTAATGAATGGATATTACTAGCATAAGGGTACTTTTGGTAGTTCATAATAATTTAGGAACTAGAAACTTAGTAGAAGTTTTAGGGTAAATTCATCTATAATAGAACTAAGTAGGAGAGAGTAGTTATGACAAATATTGATGAGAGAACGAATGTTTTGTTATGTACTATTTAGCTTGTTTTGTTTCTTAGGGTTTATGTAATATTGCTATCCAATCAATCAAAGTCTGATTTTTGGTTCTTATATCACCATTAAAATCAGTACTTCCTAACTTACATCATCATCTACTCTATCCATCAATTCCGGGCTATAACAACTTGGTATCTACTTGGTAATGAATGGATGTTACTAGGATAAGGGTAATTTTGGTAGTTTAATTATTTAGGAACTAGGAACTTAGTAGAAGTTTTAGGGTAAACATCTATCAATATAGCTAAGTAGGAGAGAGTAGTCATGATGAATATTGAAAAGAGAACCAATGTTTTGTTATGTAGTACTTAGCTTGTATTATCTCTTAGGGTTTATGCAATATTGTTATCGAATCAATCCAATTCTGATTTCTAGTTCTTATATCACCTTTAAAATCACTACTTCCTTGCTTACATTATCATCTACTCTATCGATCATTTCTGATCTATAACATAGGGACAATCCTAAAGCCAAAATTGGGAAGAGCTTATAAAACTTCTTGTAGCTGAGGATCGGATATCAATTGAACAATTGCAATTTACCTCAGGAGTAAGCAAACACAATTTGCCAGCAATAGGACTCAGGTTCCTTTAGGGCTAAATCATGGTTTAAACCAAGCCCGAACTATACATGCTTCCATCAACCCAAATTTTTAACGCATTTTCAATTAAAAACACACAACCTCAGGATGGTTCTCCAATAGACATCAAAATCAAAATGAATTATGAACAAGCACTGGTCTCAGATGCAATGATTAGTTACTATAATCTACAATGAAGGCTTTCTAACCAATAAAAGAAGACCTGAAGCAATTTTTAGCATTCAAAAGGAAAATCAAATGAAAATTTTTCACACGCAAATCTTTATAAAAGGCAAAAGGAAAACAGAAACACACTTAAAGCATCAGTTCCTCCGTTCTCATTCACAGACCTATCTTCCCATGACCGATATCAACCGTGCAGCCAGAAATACGCCCTACAGCATACAGTGATAGTACTCCTTGTTCTGCTGCATAAAATCCTGAGACATTGAAGGTTTCAAACAGAAGCTGGACCAAGTGTTCTCGTAGGGCCTGCAGTTGTTCAAGAGGATATATCAGTACTGATAATCTGTGTCAATCGCTGTTTATAAGTTCAAGACTGGATAGAACATGCTTGTTGATGGAAAATCCAGAGATTTACTAGATTGGAAAAATATTAGCTCTTATGCTCTTGTTAATGCTTAGGGCTACATGCATACAAATATATTATACACTAAGAAGCCAGCATCCAAACTAGCAACAACCAGGCGTATTATCCAGAGTTCAGATATCTATCACAATATCAACTTTTCTTTCATGTATATAGATGGATATCTCATTAAGTCATTAATAAATGTATGTGATAATGGGTTCATTGTTGCTTGTGGAACTACAATTGGTCGAAGGTATCGTTCTGCAATCTCCGATGTCGAGAGAAAGGATGTCTTGTTTCTTTTTTCCGTGGCCATATATTACAAGTATGTTAATTCTCCTTTCAAATAGCTCTCTTACAAAAACGTCTATAGGTGTATCTTTCCAACTAGTTCCACCGTCATGAAGGAGATACACGATAAAATTTTATAAATATTCAGAAACACTTAATATGCTTGACAAGAATCCAGCATATAGACAAACTCTCACCATGATTTAAATTGGTATACCGACGACCTTGATCCTTCTAGAATTTTACCCGAAAGTGTGACTATTTTTACAAGTTTCCAGTCAACATGCACAGAGACACATGCACTTGAAAATTTTGGGAGATAGAACCTACTTGTTTTCGCAAAAAATCCATTCATAATATGTCAAGTGTGATTTATAATCACATCATGACATATGTAGTAAACCGTAACTTCATTGACGCTAATAATTAATCATGTCATGCAGTTTGTTGAGACCTACCTGTAAGGAACCTTTATATCTATGATGCTCGAACTCTTCATTTCACCCTCAAGTATCAATATAAATGTATACATGTGTGTGTGTGTGTCCCCATCATAATTTTGGACACTTGTAACCATGTCCATGCTTCTTTAAGTTCATAATTTTCATCATCAAACTCTTGGGCATATAGCGGAACACTCGTGTCCAAGTCTTTAAACTTAAACAATTCATTGGAAATCTTTACATCTCTTCACAACATAAACAAGATGCTAAATGTGTGTTACCATGTATAACCTAAAAAGGTATATCTCAAAACTATTGAATAACAACGGGGAAGGGAAAATTTTCCAATTCACAATACGTCTACAAAATGCGACACAACACGTCAACACCCACTAGATGCCCGTTCCACCAACACCGCAACTGTTATCGCTGTTCCAAATAGCAACTAAGACTTTTAACATGATCGGGTCAGGTCATGAGCCAGTAGCCAGAAGCCAGCAGCAATGATAGTAAAAAATTTCACATGCGACCTTGGGCCAATTAAACCATAAAAATAGTTATAAATCCATGCTGACAACACCTACTTGTTTTAGTTAATACTGATGCATATTCGAGAAGCAATCATCTCCCAATAATTTTAGAGCCAAAACATGAGAGACAGAGAAATTAACATCATTTGACCTTTGGAGTTAAAAGAGGATCCGTAAATAAAATATGTCCTTCATTTCCTATTTCCCATCCAAGGCCAGTGTAAAGAACATGATGGAGCAAATCTTCCATGGCATCCCAATCTCTAATAAAGCCACGCACAACGGGATCGACTGTGATATCCCCTAGTGGTGAAGCATTTATAGTTGAACCATCCTCCACTACTTTTTTCATCTGGGTAGGAATTACCTGTGTATCATGACAATTTGATAATGTCAATCACGCTGGTTGGCATCAACATGTAATCATACTTACAAAAAAAAGTAATATAAAGTGCACAAATGGAAGGCCATAATAACGCGTGGCTCCACCATTTAATAGTGCATTTTGTCATAATTAAAAAGTTTTTTTTGCTTTAAGGCCTGTTTATATAGCATTTTGACCTTTCATAACTCAGAATGGTTGTTAGTAAGTACCATAGCCGCAAAATCATACTCCTTGCGACAACAAATGAGTGTCCCAAGTAACTAGCAGTATGTTATTGCCCCAAGTCCTGTCACTTTTTGTAGTCTTGAATATAACAAGTTTTTGGGCATTGCCAAAATCAACCCCAAAAACATCAAAATAACCCCTTTACTAATTACTAATAATGAAAGCTGTGACAAATGAAAATTGCAAAATAATAATTCTGTTACACTTTCTTATGACTTATCAGCATCTAAGTACACTGATAAATTCTCTATCTTTTTTCACATAAGACTCTTAATTGCGAACCCTGGGAGTAGAAAATCAGAGGAGAGAGCGGAAACGGAAGTCTTTTTACTCCCCAGTCTCTCTTAAATAAAGCTCGCCAAGGCGACCGCCTAGACCTCAATAAAGAGCTGCTTATACGCTTGCCCTTTCTAATCCAACAAAAAAGTAGAATTCTATGTCAATGTCTATTGCACAGTGTTCACAATAAAACATTCATTCTGCTCAAATCATTTAGTTTGGAAAAATTGACTAGAATAATCCAAACTATGACCGTTCCGCCAAGAATAATCCCAACTATGCGTTATTCCTGTATAATCCTAACTATTGGGGAGGTCCGCCACAAACACTCCCAGTGACCTGCAACCTGTTAGTAAGGTAAATTTTTTATTTCCTTTTATTTTTTCTTTTTAATATCAACACTCACCACCACAAATCCACCCACCACCACTTCAGCCACCCTCTCCCTTTCCTCTACCTCCCCGTTTCCGCAAACCCTCCTCACCACCCCCTCCCTTGATTCCATCATCCCCTACCTCCCCTTCCCTTGATTCCGTCATCCCCTACCAGCTAATTCACATAGATTTCATCAAACACATTTGGACATGACCATAAACCACGCCCACTAACATAAGTGCTATGAAATTGATGAAGTTAAGAAAAATAAATACTCAGATTGTTGAAGAAACATGTTAAAACATCGATTTCGTTCAATTGCAAGAAAAGCATTCGATCTCAATTTTGATAGAAGCAATTTAAGCTCTCAATTTTTCTTGAAAAGCCCGTTGAATAACATATTGCGTAAACATTATAATAAAAATGTCAATGATTGCTGGTCCTTTGTCTCTCTTTCCCTTACTCTTCTTCTTCCTTCCTTTCGTGTCCTTTTGATCTCCCCCTCCCTTTCTTTCTTCCACTGCTGGGTTGGGTTGTGCCGATTCGAAGGTTGATGGCGCTGGCGAGTCAAAGGTGGTGATGGTGGCGGAAGATTCTAAGCGGTGGTGATGGCCGGTTGTGGCGATTCAAAGGTGGGGTACAACACCAAATTCTCGAACAGCAACAAATTATCAACAAAATTCGCTCAAAAACATCGGAAATCATGAAAAATAAACAATCCACTTGATCTCCAACAATGTTTAAACAAATTCATGAATACCCTTTTGGAAATGGAATAAAAAAACATCATCTTGATTAATAAAAACGATGATGGTGGTATGAAAGGAGGTGGACAATAATGATGATGAAAGGAAGTGGATGATGATGATGATTATGAAAGAGCAGCAGCAAAAGATGAAGAATAAAAGGGGATGGTGGATTTGGGTTTTTTAGTAGTCGTGGGCTGAGGGGAGGGAGGTTGGGTGGTTAGGGGTGGTAGTGTGGGGCTGAGGAGGGGGCTGGGGTTTGGGTGGTAGTGAGGTAAGGTCGTGAAGTGAAGTGGAGGCAGTAAGGAAGGGGCTAAGGGGGAATTGTAAAGGAAAAAAAACAAAAAGAAAAAAGAATGATTATCAACAACGAATGAAAGTATGTCATGTGGCATGTTTACCTGTTTCCTTCAGGTCATGGTTCATTTATGGTGGACCTGCATAATCGTAGGGATTATTCTTGGCGGAACGACCATAGTTTGGATTATTACAATCAATTTTTCCATCTAGTTTAAATAACTTCACAACAAAACCAGAAACGAGGAAAATAGAGACCAAATGAGTTGCCATGAATTGTAAAGGACAAAATGATAGCATTGTTTAGCTTCCTTTTTTTAGGTTAGGGGGTTGTGTCCGTGTGTGTGTGTTTGGGGGGGGGGTTGTTTTGCTGAAGTGTAAAGGGAAGGACAACCCTTCTAGGAAGGCCTCTCCAAGCACCCCTCAAAGCCACAATACGATAGAGGAGACACTCCCCCTCAAAACAACTATACAAACCCCGAAAGCTGTTATCTAAGAGAACAACCTAATAAACCAACTACTAACCGTAGTAGTCTACTTGCTCACTAAACAAAGTGTATCTCTATGTTTGATTATATTTTGAATATGTTTGATAGTATACTGCAGAAGTGCAGAGTATGGATTTGTTGCAACCAAATAGCTGTGTTTCTGTTTCTCCATACAGCATAGACCAATGCTGCACACAGGCTGCATATGCTATTTACCTTCTCAGTTTGCTTCCTTTTTAGTTCCTATTCAGACAATTTACAGTGTAATAATCCAGTGCCAAGCCAGCTTTTAATCGAAGCCAAACATTGCTGACTGAAGTGTCAATCAAAGAACAGACGGTCATGAAGTGTAAAGTTCACAATAGAGATTTTCCAAACCCATATGAGGTCTCATTTAGTGATCCAAAAAAAATCCCAATACGTCACACCATCCGCTGACATAAGTTTTTTACAGTACTTATTTATAGATTGATGAGGTAGAAGACTTGGATGAGAGTGGGACGCAAGATGAGAGACAAAATTAGACATATGATCTCAACCCCACAGTTCAGTCTTCAGGTAGTTATTGATGTACAAAGCTCTACAATAACATGCACACGACTTCCAGACAGATACAAGGAGGATATAGACAGACTATAGAGCCCTAAAATATATTTCAAGAGAAAATAAGAGTAAAAATAAAAAAGCTTCCCTCATGTTAACAAAGACCCTTCTCTAATATTCACAAGAGGAAGAAAAATCATAACATTTAAAGTTAACGTCCCTTATACTGTTTATTGCAAAACAAAAGCATGAGCCAACAAAACAACATAACAAGATGTTGGGGAATATCCAAACAAATGGTTGCAAGAGTATGTAAATCCCTAGTATATCTTTCTAAGAAGGGGGACCAAAAGATCAAGAAAAACTTTCTCTCAACTTACATTATCCAAGAATTTAAGCAGTGAGGTGTGCAAGTGAGAAACTTCTTTAAATAGATTTTTTGTACATCCTGTTGAGAAACAGTGGACATTTGCTTCCCTTTTTTTCATGTCTGTCAATCCCATGCATGTCATGACCACGATATAGAAAGATACAACTCAATCAACTTTAAAATCTTCATAATACCATTGACCCTATACTTTTAGGGAAACAGTACCACGGTCCATGGGCTATAAAGAAAGATACAACTATCAGAAAAACAAAGCACGTCTTGATTTAGTAGAAAGAGTCCTCCTTATATCATGTAGGAACCTTCAACCAGATAAGATTTGCTGACTTTCTACATGTTAACCAATCTTTGAATAAGCAACATTGTAAATTCTTTTCAACTCGTGGTCTATGGAAAGTTGGAAACACATAACCCTCACCAGAAATAGAATTACCCCTTTCACTAGAGCAACCAACCAATAAGGAGTTTCAGTAAACAATAACTCCCTACTTAGGTTTTATAATCTCTCCCTGATTAGGAATCCTTACGATAGAGGGCTTTCTTCAGCCTTATCTTGTCCATATTCTCTCTCACAAGCTCCAGCACACCACAGCTCACCGAGTGATATTGGTAGATTCCATAAACCGGCACACCTCAACTATGTCATTAATTCCATTTAAAAAGGAAAATATTTTTCACCCTTGGCAGAACTATTTTCCACCCTTCACAAACCAAACAACGGTTCTCTTTGAAATATTTCCTCCGAGCCAAACACTCTTTTAGGCTCCTGTTTTGGCGGAAAACCATTTTCGAGAAAATGCTTTTTCTCCATCTTTCCATTTTCCTTTGTTTGTTTTGGTAAGAGTGGAAAACAATTTATTTATAGGTGGAAAATCCTCTTATAAGAGAAAAACCAATTTCATTTTGTAAAGAAGGTATGCCACATTTTCATCTTCACTCCTTATTATCTCCTCCCATCTTTCCTTCTCTTTTATTTCATTTACCTTTTCTTTCCCTCTAATCAAACAAACAAAGGAAAGCTTCTTCTAAAATTTTTCCATTGAATATTGTTTTTGTTGAAAAGTTATTTTCCATGAAAATTGTTTTCTATTAAAACAAACGAAGCCTAAATGCAAAGTGCCTTCCTCTTCTAAAGGAATCTGAGATAAGATTTAACTAAGTATCTACCATGCAAACAAAATTAAATCCTCCCAAATTCATCGACTGTGCAGATTCTTAACCTTCAACAGATTACCTATGCCTAATCGAAACTTACGAAGCAAAAAGAAATTAGCAAGATAAATTTAACAGAAGAGTGATAATCTTCATTGAAGCCATAACGCCATAAAATTGTACAAGGGTGAAATTGACAAGATAAATTTAACATGTAATTGAAAAAGATAAAAGGACAGCAAAATGAATTAGATTAACAGAGATAAGATGAAATTGTAGTAGAATTGCAACGTGCAAGTAGAGAAATTAACAGAAAAGAGACACAATTAAACTCAGGGAAATAATTAAAAAAAGCAGGGGTTTACAGTTGTGAGAAAGAGGGGAGAGGGAGAGTAAAGAATAGGTACAATGGGTGGGGTCTGATCAGGAACAGCAAAACCAGCTTTGAGAAGCTTTGAACCAGCATCCACCACCACTGCCTCCATTTTTTATCACTTTTGATTTGATCATCCTGTCTTTGAGAAGCTCACTTTCTGTTAAAACCCCTCCAAGCGGGGACCGTATCATTTGAATTTAATTAGTCGTTCCCTTCTTAGTGCTTAATCCAATCCTCACCAATTTTATGTGTGTTTAGTACAAATGACGGTCATAAGACAATTCTCAACCAATGAGCCTATAACCGTGAACGTTCACCACCACTAATCACCATTAATAATAGATACTTTAATATTTCATTCTCTTTTACTTGTATAATGAATCATGGATTTCCAGCCTATCTACTCTACAACTCTAATTCCCTTCTCACTTCTATTCAACTCCAACTCTATTAACACAAAATTTCCTCTCATTGTTGAAATCTCCTTCACCATCCTTGATCTTCTTGCTCTCCAAAATTAATGTGTTTAATACAAACGACCGGCAAAAGACAATTCTCAACCAATGAGCATATGGTAAATGTCGATCACCACTAATCACTATTAATAATTTAATATTTTTATTTTTTATTTATATAATGAATCGTGAATCTCCATCCCATCTACTTCACAACTCCAATTTCCTCCTCACTTTGTTCAACTCCAACTCTAATTATACAAAAATTCCTCCCATCCTTCATATCTGTGATCTCCTTGCTCTCTTTATCACTCCCAGTCTATGTCCCTTGTTTCACCTCATCTTCGGCCACCATCCTCATCCACCTTTCCGCCTTTACATCTTCCTTCCACTCTGCCTCTCTCTCTTAACGACGCCCATACTCATCATTGGCCTCCATCCTCATCCTCGACCGCCAGTGGTGTTTGGGACATATCTCGATGTTCAAGTTTGTACCCTAACTTCTTAATGGCGATAATGTCAAAGTTACCACATAACTGTACGTGCTTAAAGTAATCATAGCCATCACCATAGTTTCTTTTGTCCCACAAATAAAAGAAAACAAGAATCCTATAATATTTCAATAAAAATGCAATGGATACAACGATGGAGGACGAACAGTCTTCCGATGAACATTAATGAAAGAAAACAAGAAGCCTGAGGCTTTATAATTGTAGTTAGCTTCTTGACTCCATATGCTGTCAAATAAACAGTTGCTTAATTGAAATAATTTGGCCTCAATGTTGCACACACAATTGTTGTTTTGTCAGTTTGCCCTCATCGGCTCAAACTGTTGTCTTGATGTCCATATCATCTGTCAGACATCTTACCTTGTGCAATACGCAAGGAAATCCTTATAGATATTTGGTTGAATTGAGGCATATAAGTTCAGTAAGTGTATCTAATTTGCAAGCTTTTTTTCACTGTTTTCCAGAAACGAGAACCAAACAATCATTTAAAATGAAGCATCATGCCTTTTCAACGTCGTCGATTTTTTGGGTTAGCTAACCATGATAGTGTGGAGAACACATTATTATTAAAAAGTGAGAGCGAAAAGAATGGAAAAATGAATGGAGAAACTGAGAGGCGCAATGAAGGTCTCTCCTTGGAAGAATCTGATTTGCTGCGAAGGTCGAACAAGAAACTTAAGAGTGATAGTAATCCAGAGAAAGCGTCCCCTATGGAGGAAGATACGAGTAGGGTTCATTTGCCTCAATCCCAACAACAAGAGCAGAAACGATCATATATCCAGGCCACAAAAGGAACTCATGGCTTAAATTCCTTTCGTGATGATGTGGTAACACAAGATGAAGACTCATCTGATGATGATTTCTCTGATGGGGACGATCAAGTTGATGATAGTTGCCTTACTATATTCCTAACCAAGGAGGAAAAACGAAGGTTGCGAAGCCCTTGGCCAAATGCCCTAATTGTCAAACTTTTCGTTAAGAAGCTCAGTTATTAGTTTATCAATCGATTGAGGCTTAAATGGAGTCTCAAGAGGGTTATCACCTTGACTGACATTGGATGGGGATTCTATGTGTTTCGTTTTAATAATATGGCGGATTACAATGTTGTGCTTACTCAAGGACCATGGCTAATTGGAGATAGTTATTTAACAATCCGCAAGTGGATCCCTAATTTTGTCCAGATGAGGCTCATATTCATTTCCTGACTACTTGGGTTCGTATCCCGAATCTCTCAATTGAATATTTTGATAAACAGTTTTTATATCGTATTGGTTCAAAGATTGGACGGGTGATGCGAATTGATAAACACACTAAAACGGTGAATCGAGGTCAGATCATTAGGTTTAGCATCGAAATGGATTTGGCGAAACCTTTGTTGTCAAAATTTAGACTAAATGGAAAAGTGTGGAAAATACAATATGAGGGGCTTAAGCAAATTTCTTTTCATTGTGGTAAGCTGGGACATAAAGTGAGTGATTGTTGGCAAAGTTCGAATGCTGCTATGAATGCTTTTAATTCGAATGAGGTGAGGGATTTTCCCTTTGACACTATGATAGGCTAAAGTCGTATCACCTAATCAAAAATAACCCTACGGTCCTCTAAATAAGGTAGTTAGTGGAAGCAGGATCGAATCCACAGGGAGACAGAGTTTCTAAATCAATATTCAACCAATTCAGCTACTCCAGAGTAAATCAGGAAGGAATTAATTAAACTAATGATTGAGCTAATAAAGACGAATTAAACAAAGGATTTAACTATAGAATAAAAACCTAGGGTATTAGGTCGGTCCACCATGCTTATACCAATCAAACAAGGTCAACAACTATCAAAACCTAAGTCAAGAGTCGGGGGATTAGAGCCTATGTTGAGCTATGGTTAAGACTCAACGCTCATAGTTCAACATACGCCGCATGTTCACTAACGTAATCAGAACTACTGACGTGTCCTAGGCCTCTAGTCGTAAGACGGATCTGTGCAAACAACTATTAACCACAAGCAACCAACGAAACCGCGCAATAACGTTAATTACTCAATAAAGAACAAACCACATCACAATCACCCTAATCAAGCCCTAGAAATCAATAAGAGTCTAAATCACAATCATGGTATAAACATGGCTTTCCTATCTAACACCCTAGAAAGAGACTACTCACTCATAATCAAATTAACAACAACAAAACTAATATGAAACCCTAACAATTGCATCATGAACGATTAAATAAATAAACTAAGCAATCAAAGTAATTAAAGAGATAGAGAGTAGAGAAGAGTACCAATTGACGGAAAGCAGGAACTTTTATTGAAATAGAAATAGGTTTGATCACCTCTAAATTAATCTAAAGTGTTTGAATTGAACTAAGAACAATGAAGAATAAAAATAGTCTAAAGCTAATGAAAGATGAATAAAAAAGTATCTCTAAATAATGAGGAAAAGGTATTTATAATACCCCCTCAAGTTCACTAAAAACGGGAACAAAAAGTGAAAAAGCGCGATAAAGAGCGCCAGACCCGATCGGGCCCGAGGCATCCACCCGATCGGGCCGACGTATAAAGTCACCAATCTGCGCTCCTGGGCCTTCGTATAGTAGCAGCGAAGCAGCAATCCAAGTATTACGGCCCACCCGATCGGGCCGTGGGCAGCCACCGGATCGGGCCAGGCGACAAACGAGCTCAGCAGCTTCTTAGCGTCCGCAGCTTCACAATGGGACCTAGCAGCACCCCCACCCGATCGGGTCGGGCACACTATGCCTGATCGGGTCTGGTGCATTGATGCTCGCCCGATCTGATTGGGCACACCTTGCCCGATCGGGTCCGCAACTTTCATACCCGATCATAAATACTTCGCCCGATCGGGCCATTTCTGCCCGATCAAAGCACGGAAACCTCCTTTTTTGACTCTTTGGCTCTCTAATCTTCACGTTTAGGGGTCTTGGGACCTCCTAAACTATTCATAAAGCTCGTGAGCCATCCTACGTGCCTAGTAACATCTCGTAAAGCCGTGGTTGCTTCCAAAAGGCTCGGGAATAAGGAGAAAACTCCATAAAACCTGCAATTCAATACTAAAACACGAAACCACAACTACATACGATAGTTGGCACAAAATAGCTCCCAAGAGCTCCAATGACGCACAAATTAGCTTGTAAATAAGGGAGAAAACTCTATATAAATACGTGATATCAAACTCCCCCAAGCTAAACCTTTGCTTGTCCTCAAGCAAACAGCACATGAACATGGAATAGATTACCTCACCCCAAAGATAAAAACAAATCAAAGCTCAAAACATTTTCAAGACTAAGAATCGTTCAAGCAGGCATAATTCAAGTTTGGCTCATCAAATCCATCCAACCACCAATCATTCAAGCAATTTATCAAACTCAAGCATCCACAAAGCATACAAGTCCTGAAAAGGCACTCACAAGGGTGTCACTCCTCTCAATTTTGTGGCAGGCAAAGAATGTGCCCGAACACTCACCAACCCGACCATAAGTACCCTTCCCACTCACACTCTCATGTGTTTAAGAAGGTTCAATGACGCTCATCCTAGTCAAGTCGACTCAATTAGCAGAAATACTCTTTAACTTTGACAAACTAACTCGAAATCAATCAAATGAACATTGCAGACACGAGGTCAAGAGGACTTTATAGGGTTGTAATGGGGCTTAGGTGAGAGGTAGGGGATACTTTTGGGTAATGTGGTGGAAAAACCAAGAAAGGGGGAGCATAAACCATTCAAACAAGGCCTAAGATGGCCTTCACAACTCCCAACAACCACCATAAAACCATGTAAAATAACCCAACTCTCATAAATCAATGAAAAGCGCATAACAAACCCAATTTTCTAGCAATGGAGCGAATATTCCTTTATGAACGTACGTGAATGAAAGAACTAGAATTATTTTGAATTTTCATTTCATTTTTCTTTCATTTTTCTGAACTTCATTCACGCAACTCTAAACTTGCTTTTTCTTTTCTCTTTCTCACTCTCAAACCACAGCAAATACATTTTTAAACTCCTCAAAAACCAAACTAAACCAACAAACCAATCTCAAACTCAACCCATACAAAAGCTCCCCCAAGCTAGGCTTGGAATAATATCAAGTGAAGGCTTTTGGCTCGTAATAGGGGTTTAAGTAAAACGAAACAAGTCATTAGGCTCAGCGGGGCTAAGGAGGATAAAAGTATATCAAAAACTCACTCTGAAGCTCAAGAATAAGACAAAAGAACGCCTCTATCACAGCACATGCTACAAGTCATCTAAAATCAGACGAGTACGAAGTCAAAGTCAAGATCAATCCACTAAAGAGGAACTAACACACAAGATTAGACTGGATAATAATATGAATCCAATAGGCTACAAAGAGGCCTCACAGTCTAACCAATTCAGGTATGCAGCACAAAATGGTCTAATATAATCCAAAAATGCTCGAAATCATAGCAATCAAACATCAAATCAAAGCCTCAAGATCACAAATGCACAGCTATCCAGATAACAAAGTCAAATCAATTTCAAATAGAGCACAAAAAGGGGCACAGGGAGGCAACTAAACCAGTCATGGGAACCATATTTTTTTGATTTTTTTCAGTATTTTTGAAAGCAGTAAATCTATCCTAGAAAGCAGTAAAAGAGATAGGGAATACAAACAGAACTCCTCCCCCAAGCTGAACTTGGCGGTGTCCTCAATGCCAAAAGGTGATAAGGACTATGCTAAGAGGAAAAACAATGTTAGTACCCTCATTCTCGCTCACAAAAAGAAGGAAAATAAAAAGAAAAGAAAAAGGGAAAAAAAAAGAAATACGAGTTGCCTCTCGCACAGCGCTGGTTTATAAAGGTCCCGCACGACCATGATCCACCCTCTCTCAAATAGGAGGGGCGTGGCAGTGAGTGCCACCCTCATCAAAAATCTTTCTTCTCCAAATGTTCTTGACTATGCCTCCAGACGGTGAGACAACCTTAGGTGGAATTGGAGCCTTCTCCACCCCTACGTCATCTAAAACCTTATCCCTGCAACAAGATTGATCAAGCATAGGTGCCTTAACAGCATTGGTTAGTTTAAAAATCACTTTATCATCACCAACACTCAGAGTTAAAGACCCAGACTTGATATCAATGACAGCACCAGCAGTACACAAAAACGGCCTACCCAAGATAATAGGAATCTGGGCATCCTCATCCATATCTAACACCACAAAATCAACAGGGATATAGAATTTCCCGACCCTAACAGGAACGTCCTCTAAAACGCCTAGAGGGTATTTTATAGAACGATCCGCCATCTGTAAAGTGATTTGTGTGCATTTAAGGGCTCCCATGTTCAGTTTCTTAAAAACAGATAATGGCATAACAGAAACAGAAGCACCTAAATCACACAAAGCCTTGTCAATAAAAATAGATCCTAGATGGCAAGGTATGGAAAAACTACCAGGATCTTTTAACTTTGGTGGGGTTTTATTTTGGATAAAAGCACTACACTCTTCAGTAAGAGCGACACGTTCTACCCCACCAAAGTCTCTTTTCTTAGTAATCATGTCTTTCATAAATTTGGCATAAACAGGCACTTGGGTAATTAAGTCTGTGAATGGAATCGTTACCTCAAGGTTCTTGACCATAGCCAAGAACTTACCAAACTGCTGATCGACCTTGGACTGTTGCATCCTGTGAGGAAAAGGTAGCCTTGGTGTAAAAGGCGTTTCAGAAACCTTCTCCTTTTTCTGGCCTGTCTGTTCAGCTTCTGCAGACAAATCGACTTCAGACGTCGAATTCTTTCTTTTTCCTTCCTCAACCACCCTCTTCTTCCCTGCAGTCGGGGTAACCTCATCAATGGGCACTGGAGGGGCATCATATGCAATGCCACTACGAAGAGTGATGGCATTCACATGTTCTCTCTGAACTGGTTGCCCTGGCAATTGTCCCTGCTGCCTCTGTGCATTAGATTCTGCCAACTGAGCAACTTGAGCCTCGAGAAGTTGGATGTGCTTCTCTTGAGCCCTCCTTGTTTCCTCATTTGCCTTTTGCATAGACAATATCAGTTTCATCAGTTCAGAATTGCTAGGCTCTTGTGGGTTGTTTTGTGGAGGTGGGGTGTGGAAATTTTGTGGAGTTTGGAAGTTATTGGGATGATGGAAGTTTTGTGGTGGTGGTCTTTGGAAATTTTGTGGGGTTTGATGGTATGAAGGTTTAGGGTAGTTTTGTGGAGGTGGAGGTTGATGGTTTTGTGAGTTTTGGTAGTTATGTGAAGGGGGGAAGGTTTGTGGTCTTTGTTGGAAGGCATTGGCCTGCTCCATCTGAAATTGACTGAACTGACAGTCATGCCCAAAGTGACCCTAAACACCACATACCTCGCAGTAAGATGAGGTAATGGGTGCTACTGCAGACATAGCATTGATACTCATGGGTGGAGGTGTCGGACTAGAAGACTTCATTAGCTGCTGAGTTAGTTGCGCCATCTGAGATGTAAGCAATGAAATAGCTTCAACTTCAAGTACCTTCTTAGTCAAACTCCTAGATGATGTATGGTCATTGGCTGCAAGATTTGATATGAATTCATAACCCTCATCAACTGCCTTGTCTAAAAACACTCCTCCTGCAGACGAATCAACAATACACTTCGTCTGAGGCTGCAGACCATTGTAGAATGTCTGCGTCAAGAACCATTTGTCCATATTATGGTGTGGACACTCTCTCTGTAAATCTCTAAACCTAGCCCACGCTTCCCTTAATGTTTCATCAGGCTCTTGGGAAAACGTGGCTAGTTTATTTCTGATTTCTGCTGTTTTAGTGGGTGGGTAATACTCTCTCAGAAATGCAGCAGAAATCTCACTCCACTCGGTTTCTTTCACATCGTTCAACCATTTTTGGGCTCTATCTCTCAGTGAAAACTCGAACAACATGACTTTGAGTTGATCTGGAGTGACGCCGGCATGTTTAACGGTTCGACAAAGTTGTTGAAACCGTTGCAGATGATTTGCCGGATCTTCAGTAGGATGCCCACCAAACTGATTTTGCTGGACCATGCTGATGAGTCCAGGCTTAATCTCAAAGTTGTTAGCGGCGATGGTGGGCATAGTAGGTCCAGTGGAGAGACCATCTGGGTTGGGCACCCCATATGACTTCAGTGACTTTGACATGACTGAACTCAAGGTGTCTGTTCCAGAGGTGTTCAGCTGAACAGACTGCTTGTCTTTCCGCTTTATCTTTCGGATCCGCCTAATTGTCCTATCAAGATCAGGGTCAGCTGGAATGGGGGAACCGTTTCTTTGGGACCTGGGCATACAAAAGAAACAAAAAAAACAGCAGTAAAGGGTACCTCGATTGAAACAATGAAGTTCCAATGAGGTACAGAGAAGTAGACCAAATAATTAAATAAAAACTTAGAGAACTAGCCGTCTCCCCGGCAACGGCGCCAAAATTTGATAGGCTAAAGTCGTATCACCTAATCAAAAATAAACCTACGGTCCTCTAACTAAGGTAGTCAGTGGAAGCAGGATCGAATCCACAGGGAGACAGAGTTTCTAAATCAATATTCAACCAATTCAGCTACTCCAGAGTAAATCAGGAAGGAATTAATTAAACTAATGATTGAGCTAAGAAAGACGAATTAAACAAAGGATTTAACTATAGAATAAAAACCTAGGGTATTAGGTCGGTCCACCATGCTTATACCAATCAAACAAGGTCAACAACTATCAAAACCTAAGTCAAGAGTCGGGGGATTAGAGCCTATGTTGAGCTATGGTTAAGACTCAACGCTCATAGTTCAACATACGCCGCATGTTCACTAACGTAATCAGAACTACTGACGTGTCCTAGGCCTCTAGTCGTAAGACGGATCTGTGCAAACAACTATTAACCACAAGCAACCAACGAAACCGCGCAATAACGTTAATTACTCAATAAAGAACAAACCACATCACAATCACCCTAATCAAGCCCTAGAAAACAATAAGAGTCTAAATCACAATCATGGTATAAACATGGCTTTCCTATCTAACACCCTAGAAAGAGACTACTCACTCATAATCGAATTAACAACAACAAAACTAATATGAAACCCTAACAATTGCATCATGAACGATTAAATAAATAAACTAAGCAATCAAAGTAATTAAAGAGATAGAGAGTAGAGAAGATTACCAATTGACGGAAAGCAGGAACTTTTATTGAAATAGAAATAGGTTTGATCACCTCTAAATTAATCTAAAGTGTTTGAATTGAACTAAGAACAATGAAGAATAAAACTAGTCTAAAGCTAATGAAAGATGAATAAAAAAGTATCTCTAAATAATGAGGAAAAGGTATTTATAATACCCCCTCAAGTTCACTAAAAACGGGAACAAAAAGTGAAAAAGCGCGATAAAGAGCGCCAGACCCGATCGGGCCCGAGGCATCCACCCGATCGGGCCGACGTATAAAGTCACCAATCTGCGCTCCTGGGCCTTCGTATAGTAGCAGGGAAGCAGCAATCCAAGTATTACGGCCCACCCGATCGGGCCGTGGGCAGCCACCGGATCGGGCCAGGCGACAAACGAGCTCAGCAGCTTCTTAGCGTCCGCAGCTTCACAATGGGACCTAGCAGCACCCCCACCCGATCGGGTCGGGCACACTATGCCTGATCGGGTCTGGTGCATTGATGCTCGCCCGATCTGATCGGGCACACCTTGCCCGATCGGGTCCGCAACTTTCATACCCGATCATAAATACTTCGCCCGATCGGGCCATTTCTGCCCGATCAAAGCACGGAAACCTCCTTTTTTGACTCTTTGGCTCTCTAATCTTCACGTTTAGGGGTCTTGGGACCTCCTAAACTATTCATAAAGCTCGTGAGCCATCCTACGTGCCTAGTAACATCTCGTAAAGCCGTGGTTGCTTCCAAAAGGCTCGGGAATAAGGAGAAAACTCCATAAAACCTGCAATTCAATACTAAAACACGAAACCACAACTACATACGATAGTTAGCACAAAATAGCTCCCAAGAGCTCCAATGACGCACAAATTAGCTTGTAAATAAGGGAGAAAACTCTATATAAATACGTGATATCACACTAGGGATAGGGGATTCACAAGCTAATCATAAATTAACCAATTTGTCAAGCCAAGGGGATTCAAAGGGGTCGATTAGGGGACTAAGTCACTCAAATATTTCCTAATTACTTTCTTAAGCTAATTAAGAGGATTTAATCAACCAATTTTACCTATTCTCATGGTAAAATCAATCAAATCAAGTATTTCCACAACTCATAGTGATTCAATTAAGGTGTTATATTCTGGCTATGTTTTAGTCGAATAGGTTCAAGTATGATAGATTAGCTTAGCTTAAGTCAACTTAGATACAAATTCACCACTAAGTCAAGTTAAGGATCCTAAGAACACCCACTTAGTCCAAGCTAAAGAACTAAGCTAGCATAGGCGCCTAGATTAATAAAGAATTAATCAGAGCAAATGAAACACAAAGGTTTTTTTGATTTATCAAAGTCTAATGTCGATCTTATTGAGCTTCCGTCCTTTAATTACATGTCCTTGACTCACTAGGAAACTAATTAATAAAAATAAAATGATTAAAAACGAAAATCTATCCTAATTAGGGTTGGAAGTCTATCTTGAAGCTTGAAGCTATCTTGGACGGCCTTCTCTTCTATCTTCTCCTTGATTTACTCACTTATCCCTTCAAAGTAGGAAACCTAATCAAAAAAGGATATGATTTAGGCGCCTAAGATGATCTTTAAAGGGAAAAGATCATATTTCCTTGCTCTCCTTAGCTTGCACACCTTATTTTTAGGAAAGGATAAAGATTCCTTCCTATCTTTGCTCTTGGTTGATCTTCTTGGAAGTTTCCTTCATGTACTCGATCTTCCTTGATTGTAGGCGCCTCTTATTGCTGCATTTCTCTTGCGCACTCGTCCATATGTGTAAATACAACCCTAATTGACTCTCTAATTAACATAAATGAAATTACAACTCAACTAATACTATCCTAGTTAATCTAATATGACATTAAATTAACCAAGAGTACATTTTATTATTCTAGACTCCTAATAAAGCAATAAAGATAGTAACTCAATTAATAATAAATTAACTAAGCTAAGGACACTCTCAAAGGACTCAATGGACTTAAGGGAATTCAGAACATCCCTTAAAGTGGAAGCAACCATGTTCTTAGTCTTAGGATCAATGGAACTAGATGGACCTCCATCAAAGGTCCTAGGAAGTCAATCACCTATTTTCATGGTGAAGTCAACCTAATGTCTAGTCAAAGGTCTATCTAAGGCTTCATTTCTCAATCCTTGACCTTGGATTCCCATAACAAGTTCAAATGGTGATAAATCAAATAAACATAACAATGAAATAAGTTAGGCAACAAGATCTCACCTAAATCTAACCCCAAGCTTGACTTTCATGGTCGACTCATAATCAACAAGGTCATCCCCTTCCCCTAGCTTGAAAGAAGATGGAATAAAAAGCTTGAAACAACAATGGTGAAGCAACAATGGTGGAAATCATTTTAACCAAACTAATCATCAACTAATCACAACCAATCAAACCTTAATCAATATAAAACAAAGTATTAAATCAAATAAAGAGAAGATTTAGAAGCAATACTCAAAAATGGATGAAAATCGTTAAAAAACCTCCATTAATGGACCTTCAATCATCAATATTCAAATGTAGGTCTAGTTTCTCTCATTAGAAATTCAACTTGTCACTCTAGAATCTCTCTAATTAAGCTCATAAAATTCTGAAAATAAAATTAAGTGTTTTATTATTACAAAAACGAGCTTAAATACCCCCAAAGTACTAAGGGCAAAGTCGTAAAACACAAAATCAAAGTTGTTCGAAAGAAACTGAAATCATCCGAAAGCGACCGAAACTGTCTAAATGTGCACTGGAGACCCGCTCTATTGAAAATGAAGCGCCCGCTTCACCTGTACAGCGACCGCTCTAGGAACGCTCCTGGGTCACTCTAAGTTCCTGCCCTCTTTTCTTCACTTATTTGTTGATGGAGTGGTGGCTCTGCCCCTTTTGGAGCGCCCACTCCCCTGTTTTCCATCCTTTTCCTTGCAAATCTAACTTGAACAACTCAAGAGGAGATTATATAGGGGATGGGGGATGCACATTCACATGCAATGATCTATATGAAAACCTAACTAAATGCAAATGCACCAAAACTAATGCAAAACATGCAAAGAGTGAAAAAGGATGCAAAAGGGGATTAAAAAGGGAATTACACGGCCTAATATGCATCTAAATGATCTAAAATTACTCCTGATTAGTGAACCTAGAGCTCACTTATCAAATTCCCCCAAGCTTGCCAACTGTTTGTCCTCAAGCAATCAACGCTCGCAAGGAAATATATGCATGCATAAGAACTAGAATGAGCATCACAAAGTCACGATCCTCATCTCATAAGAGGTGTCAAGGAAAAGGGAAATCCCGACCATCTTTCGAAGCTTATAACCATCCTTTCTTATCCACAAGTTAGGGTTCGAAAGGGTGGTCTAAGCTAGTGTGCAAAGAAAATGATCGTCCTAGGGGTCCCTCAACTACCACACAAGCCCTCATTGTTCCTGAGGGAAACCTTTCCCCACAAAATGGAAAAAACTAGCTCAACCTTGTATCAATCACGACCCCACAAGTTCACAAGATCCCCCAAGCTAGCCCATTTATTCATTATTTTACCAAATTCCTTTTTTTTTGTTGCAAAGGCCCTAGACTATCTCCTCATGCAGTCCACCATTCACTGGATAATCATGTTTCTGAGGCACGGTAACGAGCACTTGATGTGAGACGCGATAAGAGGGTAAGATAGCTCATACCAAAGGCATTGGAGCATTTATAGGAACCAATTGCAAGAACTTTGGTAGAAAACTAGCAATAGGCTACTAGCCTTGTTGGCTCTCATGCACCACTTATTTCATCAAATCAAGCTCATTTTGTTTTTTTTTCTTTTACCATTGTTTCATTTTTTTGTTTAGTTTCTTTTTTTTTAAAGGCTAGTATCCTTGCATTTTATTGAGTTAGAAGGATTTTCATGGTCTCTAAGGGACTTATCAAAGGTCAAAGGAGAAAGTAAAGAATTTTGTAGGGAAATGGAGACACTTTTTCACGCTAAAGGCAAGTTTCAGACAATGGAGGGGTCTATTCATCACAAGACCTAGGCATCCAAGTTTAAAGCACCCCTAATACTCCTAACGAGCACATAAGACACGCAAGCTACTTCATCCCTACTCAAAAGCCAAGTTCCCAACCTCTAACCTCTTAAACCATCATATAAAGTCATTCCTTGATTAAGTGATGTAAAATCTTCTTGTTATTTTTGAAAAAATTTCTTCTTACCCTATATGCAACCTAAATGCAACTTAAGAAGGAAATAAAGAAACTAAAATGGCCTCTCCCTGATGTATCAAATTTATATATAGTTTTTATATGCATTTAGATTGCATTTAGAACTCCTTTTCGAGCATTTAGGTGTATAATGACATGAATTACATAAGTTGTGCTATACTACTCCCCGTTTGTGTGTTTCGTTGATTTTTAGGTTATTTTGATACAAATTGATCATGAGTATAAAATATCTAGCCTATTAATCATTTAAGATGAAGGTAGATTGCACAAGGATCACAATGCATCCAATTGGGACAATTTTGAGTTGGAATGAAACAAAGAGTTAGTGAAAGAAGTGCCAAACTGACACATGTTCACTATTTTCGTCATAACTTTTGTTAAAAAATTGATAATCAAGATATTCTAATTGGGTTGGATTCTAGACTTTAAGAGATTTCCAATGATATGTCACACGCCCCAAATAGACTTTTGGTTTGAGAGATATGGCCTTTGCAAGTTGACGCAAAATCGCCAGAAATTGGTTCAGCCCGATCGGGCAAAGAGGACCCGATCCAATCGGGTTGGGCCTTCTTAATGCTGCCGCTGCTTTATTTAAAGGAAAGAAGAGATTTAAAGTTGGGTCATTTTGTACCAACCCGATGCCATAGGACAATGGTTGCCCGATCGGGTATCAGGTTTTCGGCCCCGATCGGGTGGCTTTGCCCGATCACATCGGGTGAAGGCCTGAACATGTGTTGCTTTTATTTTGTGAAGGAAATCAACATGGCCCAAATTTGTACCAACCCGATGCCATAGGGCAATGGTTGCCTGATCGGGTTGCGAGTCCGTGGAGCCGAAATTCTATCTTTTATTACTTTTTAGTTAGTTTTAGGGGCTGTTATAAATAGCTAAACTTCATTATTTTAGAGATATTTTTATTCTATTTTATTTTAATTGTTCTTAGTTTAGTTTTTAGAGAGCTTTTCTTAGATTAAACACTTTATATTAGTTTCAGGGGTGATTGAAGTTCAGATTTATTTCAATAAAGGTTATTGCTTTCCGTCAATTGGTACTTTTTTCTACTCTTAATCTCTTTGATTATCGTTTGATTGCCTAGTTTGATTATTGATTGATTCATGATGCAATTGTTAGGGTATTATATTAGATTCTTCGTTGTTGATTTAATTATGTCTGAGTAGTCTAATTTCTAGGGATTTAGGGAGGAAAGCCATGTTTATACCTTGATTACTTTGAATTGTTATTAGTTTCTAGGGTTTGATTAGATCGATTATGGTGTGATTTGTTCTTATTGAGTAATTAATGTTATTGCGCGTTTCATTGATTGCTTGAGGTTAATAATTGTTTGCATAGATCCGTCTTACTTTTAGAGGCCTAGTACACATCAGTAATTCTGATTACGTTAGTGAACATGCGGCGTATGTTGAGTTATGAGCGTTGAGTCTTAACCATAGCTTAACACGTGCTCTAATAAAGTGTTGTCCTCAATGCTTCAAACAAGTCAAAAAGGCAAGGGGAAGGGGGAGGGGGGGGGAAATGAAAATAAAAATACAAAAGAAAAGGGAGAGGGGGGGGGAGAAATAAAAATAAAAATAAAAATACAAAAGAAAAGGGGGGGGGGGGAACTATTTATAAGGTGGAATTAAGTTGTCTAGTAAATAACACCTCAACGATCGCAATGACTTGTCATATACAACCGCACACAATTCATAATATACCAAATAGGCAATAGTTAGTAGCCAAGCATGCACAAAGTAATACATCACCATATGCCTAAATGGGGGGGGGGAAGAAATGAAAATAAAAATAAAAATACAAAAGAAAAGGGGGAGGGGGGAGAAATGAAAATAAAAATAAAAATACAAAAGAAAAGGGGGAGGGGGGGGGAGAAATGAAAATAAAAATAAAAATACAAAAGAAAAGGGGGGGGGGGGGAACTATTTATAAGGAGGAATTAAGTTGTCTAGTAAATAACACCTCAACGATCGCAATGACTTGTCATATACAACCGCACACAATTCATAATATACCAAATAGGCAATAGTTAGTAGCCAAGCATGCACAAAGTAATACATCACCATATGCCTAAATGGGGAGAAAAGCAAAAAGGGAGGGAAATCAAAAGAAAAAGTAAGAAAATAAGAAGAAGAATCAAAATCAAAATGAAAAGAAGAAAAACAAAATGAAGAAGAACTACCATCGCTATACGCCTTTGCTCCAATGGAGTCAACAAGAGCATCCGGAGGGCCAAGAAACACGGGAGACTCCTTGAGTGGTGGCGGTTTGGGAATGTAAGGAAAATAAATAGTGATATAAGGAATAAGATCAAGCCTCCTCGAAAAAGGGATGTGAGGGGGGTCGAATAGGAACAACTTCCACACTTGAAACCTCACTCAGATCACATAATTTCTTCACACTAGCTCTTTCAAACGCTCCTTCAATCACATGTTTCTCTCCTTGTTCGTCATTAACAATTTCAACCACAAGCAAAGGCTCTTCTCTCACAAGGGAATCTTGTTCATTGCATCATTGAGGTGGGATAGAAGAAGAGTGAATATTGAAGTCAATCGGGGAATGAGGGGCAAAAAGGGAATCAAGGGATTCACAAATGTCTTTGCAATCCTCACCTTCCTCCTCATGAATCGGATTCATCCAACCTTGGTTTGACTAATCCTCTTCATCATTACTCCAAAATCCATGAACATAAGTGATATCATGTATTTATATAGAATTTCCCCCCTCATTTATGAGCTAAATCGTGCGTCATTGGAGCTCTTCGGGGCTATTTTATACTAATTATCGTATATAGTTGTGCTTTTGTGTTTTAGGGTCGAATTGCAGGTTTTAGAGAGTTTTCTCCCTGTCTCCGAGCTATTTTGGAAGCAACCACGACTTTGCGAGTTGTTACGAGGCACATAGAAATAGTTCCGAGGTTTATGGATGGTTTACGAGGTCCCGAGACCTCTAAACGTGAAGAATTGAGTGTCAAAGAGCCAAAAGGAGTTGCCCGTAACTGGATTGTGTAGAATATGGCCCGATCGGGTGAAGAATATTGTGATCGGGTGATAGGGTTTCGGACCCGATCGGGCGAATCTTGCCCGACCCGGTGAAGAGCCAAAATGCTTGTTGCTGTCTTGCGTGGAAAAGGGGTGGTTTTATTTGCACCAACCCGATCGGGCAAGCCCAACCCGATCGGGCAGGCTCAATTTTCCCTTTCAAGCTACTGGTGCCTGCGTACGTGAGAAGAGTCCTGCTGGGCTCGTGCACTCTGGCCCGATCGGGCAGTGGGCGCCCGATCCCATCGGGTGGAGCCCCAACCTCAAGTTTTCTGTGCTGCTGTGTATTTGAGGAGGAGAAGTAAAGCTGGCCCAAATTTTGTGTTACCAATCGGGTGGCCCATTGTCCGATCGGGTACCTGGTTCGCGGATCCGAATTTCTATCTTATTGTATTCTGTTTTAATTAGTTTCTAGAGGCTATTATAAAAAGCTCAGCTTCATTATTTTAAAGACATCTTTTATTCTTATTATTTTCCATTGTTCTTAGTTTAGTTTTTAGAGAGTTTTATTAGTTCAAACACTTAGATTAATTGAAGAGGAGATTGGACCTCGGACTTATTTCAATAAAGGTTATTGCTTTCCGTCATTCGGTATTGTTCTTCACTCTTAATCTCTTTAATTATCTATTGATTGCTTAGTTTAATTATTGATTGATTCATGATGCAATTATTAGGGTTTCATATTAGTTTTATTATTGTTCATTCGATTATGAGTAATCTGATTTCTAGGGATTTAGGAAAGAAAGCCATGTTTATACCTTGATGACTTTGAATTGCTATTAGTTTCTAGGGATTGTTTAGATTGGTTATGGTGTGATTTGTTCTTATTGAGTAATTAATGTTATTGCGTAGTTTCATTGATTGCTTGAGCTTAATAATTGTTTGCACATATCCGTCCTACTTTTAGAGGACTGATACACATAAGTAATTCTGATTATGTTAGTGAACATGCGATATATGTTGAATTATGGGCGTTAAGTCTTAGCCATAGCTTAACACGTGCTCTAATATGTCGATTCTTGACCTAGGTTCTAATAGTTGTTTGATCCCTTGATTGGTATAAGCATGGTGGACCGAACTAATTCCCTAAAACTTTATTTCATAGTTTAAATCTCTTCTTTATTGCTTTTTTTAGTCTAAATAGTAGTTCATGTGATTTCTATCTGATCTTGTCTAAAGTAGCTATTTTGCTGGATATTGACTTAGAAACTTTGTCTCTCTGTGGATTCGACCTTACTTCCCTTAACTATCATTGTTAGAGGACTTAGGATTTATCTTTGATTAGGTGACATGACTGTAGCGTGTAAAATTTTGGTGCCGTTGTCGGGTAGACGGCTAGTTTTCTAAGTTTTTATTTGGTTATTTGGTCTATTTCTCTGTGCATCATTGGAACTTCATTGTTCCAATTGAGGTACGTTTTACTGCTTCTTTTTGTTTCTTTTGTATGCCCATGTCTCAAAGAAACGGTTCCCCCATCCCAGCGGATCCCAATCTTACATGGACATTCAGGCAGCTTCGAAAGAAATTCCAGAGAGAAAAGCAGTCTGTTTAGCTGAACACCTCTGAAGCAGACTCTTCGAGTTCAGCTATGACCAAATCATTGAATTCATATGGGTAACCTAATCCTGACGGCATCTCCATTGGCCCCCCATTGATATATCGATTTCTTATAGAGTTTTTCCCTTTCTTTACAAGCTAAATTGTGCGATATTGATGCTCTTAGGAGCTATTTATGCTAACTATTTCGATATAGTTGTGGTTTGTGTGTTCTATTTCATTTTTCAGGTTTTAGGTAAAAACTCCCTATTTACTTGATATTTTGAGCACCACGCTAATAGCGGAAGGTTATGAGGCATCTTGGAGGTCTCAAGATGGTATTTCGACCCCATTATGAAGAAGTAAATGTGCAAAGACTTGGCGTCTGAAGCCAAGTAGAAGCAAGGAAGAAAGTAGACTCGCCCGATCGGGTCGGGCAACGACTGCCCGATCGGGTACGAGTAAAGAGCAGAAAGTTCAGGTTTTCCGCCCGATCGGGTGGACTTGCCCGATCCCATCGGGCGGAATAACACTTAGCCCCTTGTTGCTGGAATTCTGAAGAGCCTGAGAAGACCACCACCCGAAGGCATCGGGTGGTCTCGCCCGATCGGGTGTTGAGGTTGCGGCCCCGATCGGGTGGAAGATGCCCGATCCCATCGGGTGAAGCCTATTTTGCTGCTGTTGGGAACCTGTTCCCAAACCCGATCGGGCGGCCCTTTTGCCCAATCGGGTGGACAACACGGGGATGCGATTTTCGTTATTTTCCCCACTTTATCTTATTGTTTTCTTAGGACCTATAAATACTTTTTAGGTTGTTATTTTTTGTATCTTTGATATTATTAAACACTTAGAGAGCTCTTAGCCTAGTTTATCATTGTTTCGATTGTAGAAGAGATTCAAGTACAACTTCAATTCAATTAAAGTTTTCGCTTTCCGTCAATTTGGTAATCGTCTTGATTATTGCTTTATTCCTTTATCTCAATTACTTTAGTTCAATTGCTTATTTCTCAATTAGTTCATAACGCAATTCTTAGGATTTTCAATTAGATTGGTTGTTGTCAATTCGATCATGTCTGAGTAGTTCTCTTTCTAGGGTGTTAGATAGGGAAGCCATATTTATACCATGATTGCTATTTAGACTCCTATTGATTTCTAGGGCTTGATTAGAGTGATTGTGGTGTGGTTTGTTCTTAATTAGTGATTAATGTTAGTGGCCAATTTTGTTGATTGCTTGTGGTTAATAGTTGTTTGCACAGATCCGTCTTACGACTAGAGGCCTAGGACACATCAGTAGTTCTGATTACGTTAGTGAACAAGCGGTATATGTTGAACTATGAGCGTTGAGTCTTAACCACAGCTCAACACATGCTCTAATCCCTCGACTCTTGACCTAGGTTTTGATAGTTGTTGACCTTGTTTGATTGGTATAAGCATGGTGGACCGACCTAATACCCTAGGCTTTTAATTCCATAGTCAAATCCTCTGTTTAATTCGTCTCTCTTAGTTTAATCTTTAGCTTAATTAGTTCTCCATCTTTTCTTCTGAAGTAGCTAGTTAATTGGATATTAATTTAGAAACTCTGTCTCCCTGCGGATTCGACCCTGCTTCCACTGACTACCATTGTTAAAGGACTTAGGATTATCTTTGATTAGGTGCTACGACTTTAGCCTATCAAATTTTGGCGCCGTTGCCGGGGACACGGCTAGTTTTCTGATTTTTATTCGATTAATTAGCGTACTTCTCTTTGCCTCATTGGAACCTCCCGTTCCAATCGAGGCCGTTCTTACGGTTATCTTGTCGTTTTCTCTTATATGTGCAGATATCAAAAGAAAACTCACATTATTCCTGGAGATCCTGACATAGAAGCAATACTTCGGGATCTTAGAGCAGAATTTGACCTAGAGAAGCCAGTTTCAGATATTTCTACATTACCAATGGCGAAGTCACTGAAATCTTATGGGGTGCCTAATCCTGAAGGCATACCCACAGGTCCACCGATGCCCACTATTGCTGCGAACAATTTTGAAATCAAACCTGCACTAATCAATATGGTGCAGCAGAATCAGTTTAGTGGACATCCTTCTGA
The DNA here is from genome assembly GCA_947645195.1 of Patellifolia procumbens. Classification (NCBI taxonomy): domain Eukaryota; kingdom Viridiplantae; phylum Streptophyta; class Magnoliopsida; order Caryophyllales; family Amaranthaceae; genus Patellifolia; species Patellifolia procumbens. Next base: position 5,413,738 of record CANSGD010000406.1, read on the forward strand.
AGATCCGGCCAACCATCTGCAGAGATTCCAACAACTCTGCAGGACTGTTAAACATCAAGGAATCACACCTGAGCAGCTGAAGGTTATGTTATTTGAGTTCTCACTCAGAGACAAGGCTCAGAGGTGGTTCAACGATATCACTGAGACAGAATGGCAGGCGATTTCTGCTGCATTTCTACATGAGTATTACCCTCCCACAAAAACAGCAGAAATCAGGAACAAGTTGGCTACGTTTTCCCAAGAGCCAGATGAGACATTGAGGGAAGCGTGGACTAGATTCAGAGACCTACAGAGGGAATGTCCACATCATAATATGGACAAGTGGTTTCTGACGCAGACTTTTTATAATGGTCTGCAGCCTCAGACGAAGAGTACTGTTGATTCGTCTGCAGGAGGAGTCTTTTTAGACAAGGCAGTTGATGAGGGTTATGACTTCCTAGCAAATCTTGCATCCAATGACCATTCATCATCTAGGAGTGTGACTAAGAAGGTACTTGAAGTTGATGCTATTTCAATGCTTACATCTCAGATGGCGCAACTCACTCAGCAGCTAATGAAGTCCTCTAGTTCAACACCTCCGCCTATGAGCATCAACGCTATGTCAACAGTTGCACCCATCACCTCATCTTACTGCGAGGTGTGTGGTATTCAGGGTCATTTTAGCCATGATTGTCAGTTCAGTCAGAATCAGATGGAGCAGGCTAATGCTTTTCAGCAAAGACAACCCAATAACCCCTACTCCAACACATATAATCCTGGTTGGAAAGACAACCCACTTCTTTCCTACAGAAGCAACAATGTTCAAAACCCACAGCCACAAAATTCCTATCACCCCCCACAAAATTCCTATCAACCTCCACATCACAACCCAAAACCCAATTACTACCAAAATCAAGGAAATTCTCATAATCCCCCTGGTTTCCAAGGACCTACTCATCAGAACTATCAGCCAGCACCCCAAAATGCGCCCTCACAAGAGCCTAGCAATTCTGAACTGATGAAACTCATATTGTCTATGCAAAAGACAAAGGAGGATGCAAAAAGGGCCCATGAGGAAACACAAAAGGCGCAGGAGAAGCACATCAAACTTCTCGAGACTCAGATTGCTCAGTTGGCAGAAACTAATGCATAGAGGCAGCAGGGACAGTTGCCGGGGCAACCTATACATAGGGAGCAAGCAAATGCCGTTACTCTTCGTAGTGGCACTGCTTATGCTGCTCATCCTATGCCCGTTGATGATGATATTGTCCCTAGAAAGGAGAAGGAGGTAGTAGAGAAGAAATGGGAGAAGAATTCGACGTCTGATGTCGAAGTGTCTGAAACAGCTGAACAGGCAGAAAAAAAGAAGGAGAAGGAGAAGGTTGCTGATACACCTTTACACCAAGGTTGCCTTTTCCTCATCGAATGCAAAAGTCCAAGGTGGATCAACAACTTGGTAAGTTCTTGGCTATGGCCAAGAACCTTGAGGTAACAGTTCCTTTCACAGAACTTATTTCTCAAGTGCCTATCTATGCTAAGTTTTTCAAGGAGATGATCACAAAAAAGAGAGATTTTGGTGGGGTTGATAGAGTCGCACTCACTGAAGAGTGTAGTGCCATTTTGCAAAATAAATCTCCACCTAAATTGAAAGATCCTAGTAGCTTTTCCATCCCATGTCATGTAGGTACACTATTAATTGATAAAGCTTTATGTGATTTAGGTGCATCTGTGTCTGTCATGCCATAATCTGTCTGTAATAAACTGAACATGGGGGCACTTAAGTGCACTCAAATTACTTTGCAGATGGCTGACCATTCTATAAAATACCCTCTAGGTGTTTTAGAAGACGTCCCTGTTAGGGTGGGGAAGTTTTACATTCCTGTGGATTTTATTGTGTTGGATATGGAGGAGGATGCCCAAATTCCTATTATTTTGGGCAGACCATTTTTGTGCACTGCAGGTGCTGTTATTGATGTCAAGTCAGGATCTTTGACTTTGAGTGTTGGTGATGATACTGTCACTTTTAAACTAACCAATGCTATGAAGTCTCCTATGCTTGAAGAATCTTGTTGCAGGATAGATGTGGTAGACAAAGCTGTGATGTCTGCATTTCAGCAGATACGTGATGCTGACCCATTGGAGGTAGCATTGACTGAGAGTGACTCCTTAGGCATTGATACTGATGTTGATGCCTGTCTTGCTGATTTAGAGGGTCATGGAGCTGAACAGAAACAGGAAACTGTGATACTTGAAAGTGTATGCTCCAGTTCTACTCCTCAGGTAACTAAGGTAGAACTTAAACCAGTTCCCTCTCATTTGAAGTATGCATTTTTAGATGATAAGGAAGAATGTCCCGTGATTGTCAGTACTAAACTCACAGATAGCCAATTGCAAAGTTTGCTTGCTATGCTTCGTATCCACAAGAAGGCTATTGGGTATAGTATTGATGATCTAAAGGGCATTAGTCCTGATTTTTGTATGCATCGTATTAATCTTGAAGAGGATCACCGCCCTTGCATTCAACCTCAGAGACGTTTGAATCCTAACATGCAAGAGGTGGTGAAGAAAGAGATCATGAAACTGTTAGATGCAGGGATCATTTATCCCATTGCTGATTCGAAATGGGTCAGTCCTGTGCAAGTGGTTCCCAAGAAGGGGGGGACCACTGTTGTTGAAAATGAGAAAGGTGATTTAATTCCCACTAGGACTGTGACAGGGTGGCGTATGTGCATTGATTATCGTAGACTTAATAATGCCACCCTGAAGGACCATTTCCCCCTCCCTTTTATTGACCAGATGTTGGAAAGGCTAGCCAAACATAGCTATTTCTGTTATCTGGATGGATATTCTGGTTTCTTCCAAATTCCCATCCATCCAGATGATCAGGAAAAGGCTACGTTTACATGTCCCTCTGGCACCTTCGCATATCGTAGGATGCCATTTGGATTGTGTAACGCTCCCGCTACTTTCCAACGCTGCATGATGGCCATATTCTCTAATTTTATTGAAAATATCATGGAAGTGTTTATGGATGATTTCAGTGTTTATGGTTCTGATTTTGATGTTTGCCTGCATAATTTGTCCAAAGTGCTTAAATGATGTGTTGAGGCAAACCTCGTGCTTAATTGGGAAAAATGTCACTTCATGGTGAATGAAGGTGTCGTTTTAGGTCACTTGATTTCTGAGCGTGGCATCCAAGTGGATAGAGAAAAGATTGAGGTTATTGAGAAACTTCCCCCTCCAATGAATGTCAAAGGAGTGAGGAGTTTCCTTGGTCATGCGGGGTTTTATCGCAGATTTATCAAAGACTTTTCAAAAATTGCGAAACCCCTCACTCAATTGTTGCTAAAGGGTGCCACGTTCGATTTTACTGATGAGTGTTTGGAGTCTTTTGACAGGATAAAGACAGCTTTGATCACTGCCCCTATTATACAACCTCCAGATTGGGATCTCCCTTTCGAGATCATGTGTGATGCTAGTGATTATGCGATAGGGGCAGTACTTGGTCAGCGGAAGGATAAGCTACTCCATGTGATTCACTATGCTAGCAAAACCTTGGATCCAGCCCAGGTTAATTATGCTACAACAGAGAAGGAGTTGCTAGCCATAGTCTATGCATTGGATAAGTTTCGAACCTATCTTATAGGTTCGAGGTTATAGTACACACTGATCATGCTGCTTTGAAGTACTTGATGGCCAAGAAGGAGGCCAAACCTAGACTCATCAGATGGATTCTTTTGCTGCAAGAATTCGACTTGGAAATCAAAGATAAGAAGGGAGCTGAGAATGTGGTCGCCGACCACCTTTCTAGGTTTAGGTTTGGATCCCCTTCTGACCCTCCTATAGATGACTCTTTTCCTGATGATCATTTGTTTTCTGTGTTCTCTAAAACTCCTTGGTATGCTGATTTTGCTAACTTCTGTGTTAGTGGTTCTCATCCTCCCAATCTTACATATCAGCAGCGCAAAAAAGTTTTATCATGATGCTAGAATGTATTTTTGGGAGGATCCTTTCCTATATAAGAAGTGCTCCGACGGGATGTTTCGTCGTTGCATTCCTGATTGGGAAATAGAGGGTGTTTTGCTACATTATCATAGTATGCCTTCTAGTGGTCATCTCGGTTCCCAAGCTACTGGTTTTAGAGTCTTACATAGTGGTTTCTATTGGCCTTCGATTTTTAAAGATGCCCGTGCCTTTTGTTTGTCTTGTGATGCTTGTCAAAGGACGGGCAATATTTCAAAAAGGCAAGAGATGCCACAGAGTGGGATTTTAGAGGTCGAACCTTTTGATGTATGGGGGATTGATTTTATGGGACCCTTTCCTACTTCTTGTGGGAATAGGTATATTCTAGTGGCCGTCGACTATGTGACTAAATGGGTAGAAGCTATAGCATCACCAACCAATGATTCTAAGGTTGTGATGAAGATGTTTAAAAAGATAATCTTTCCCCGTTTTGGTGTCCCCCGTGTTGTAATCAGTGATGGTGGCTCTCACTTTCATAAGAGCACCTTCAAGACCCTATTGACAAAACATGGAGTCACCCACAAAGTCGGACTTGCCTATCACCCTCAAACTAGTGGCCAAGTAGAAGTGTCTAATAGGCAAATTAAGAGGATCCTTGAAAAAGTGGTCACTAAAGCTAGAAAGGATTGGTCATTGAAAATTGATGATACTCTTTGGGCGCTCTGCACTGCTTTTAAGACTCCTTTGGGTACCACACCCTATCGGCTGGTTTATGGCAAAGCTTGTCATCTACCAGTTGAGATGGAGTATCTTTCTGCGCGGGCGGTCAAAGAGATTAACCTTGATTTGACAGCTGCAGGTGAAGCACGACTTCTTCAACTCAATGAGTTGGATGAGCTCCGTTTGGATGCTTATGAAAATCACAGGCTCTATAAAGAGCAAACGAAGAAGTTGCATGATAAGATGATAGGAAAAAGAGAATTCAAGGTTGGCGACAAGGTCCTATTGTTCAATTCCAGGTTGAGACTGTTTCCTGGAAAGCTTAAATCTCGATGGTCTGGACCATTCGAGGTGACAGAAGTGAAGGCACATAGTGCCATCGAGGTTGCCAACCACAAAGGAGAGAAGTTTAAGGCAAATGGACAGCGTCTGAAGCTGTACCATGAAGGTGCCTTGGTTGGTTGTGTGGAGGAAATCTGCTTTGATTCCTCCCCACTTGATTCATCTACCTAGAAAGGTAATATGGTCATGCGGGACCTTCATAAACCAGCGCTTTGCGGGAGGCAACCCGTATCTCTTAGTTAGATCTTCTTTTCTTTTGTTTCGTAGTTTATAGCATGTGAGAGAGCGTGAGGGTACTAATGTGTTCCTAGATCTTGTGTGCTTTGATGTGCAGATATGCTGTTTGAAGAGAAACTTGAGCCATACTTGCCCCAAATTTGCAAAAAGGCGAGCTACTTACTGAACAGTAGCTCGCCCGATCAGATCGGCTGGAAGATGCCCGATCGGGTGAGCGGAAATTAACATAGAGGAAGAAAAGAAAGGACGCCCGATGCCATCGGGCAAGGTTTGCCCGATCGGGTGCGCAACCCTAGCACCCGATCAAAAATACCTTACCCGATCGGGTGGAAGATCGGGTGAACGCGTAAAAGTCATAGAAAAAAATCAGTCAAAAAGGTATACCGCCCGACGCTATCGGGCAACAGTCGCCCGATCGGGCGCGAGACTTGAGCACCCGATGAGAAATTAGGCACCCGATCGGGCGAAAGTTTTTTTCCCAGCCACCTAAATTTGAGTATCACCCGATCGGGCGGCCAAGAACCCGATCGGCCCTGCGACCTTATCCCTCTTTTACACGGATTTCCCCACTTTTCTCACCATTCACTAACCATCTTTCCAATCAATTCTCTCTCTTCCCCACTTTTCTCACCATTCACTAACCATCTTTCCAATCAATTCTCTCTCTCTCTTCACTCATCTTCAACCCCCAAACCCCTAACCTCCATTAGAACCAAACTCTTCTACCTCAAATCTCCATCCTTTCTCAACCAAACTTCATAAAACCCCTTCCTTTCCTCCTTTCACCCTCCATCTCACAAATTCTCATTCACAAAAATCATCTTCCCTCTCCCTTCTCTTCCAACATTCACCTTAAACCCCATCTTTGTGTTACAAGAGGTTACAAAGCTCATTTTCTACCATGGCAAGCAAATTTAGAAGGCTCATTCGCGGAGAAGGCTCGCGATCTAGGCGAGAAGCAACACCACAACCACCACCACCACCACAAGTTCCGCGGGATCCTCAATACCCGGAAATCATTTTCCGGGATGATGAACATCGCGAGAAATTCTTGCGATTTAAAAAGCGTGAGGTACTTCCTACCCGATTTCTCGATGTTGAGCTTTTGTCTAAACTTGGTTTAACTGATGATTTTAAGGATTTCATGAAAGTTCTAGGCATGGAGGCGCTTTATAATGTACATGTTAACACTTATCCTCCTCTAGTCTATGAATTTTTTAGTAGTTTTAGTTTGATAAAGCCCCGGGCCGGTCCGGTCACCCATGTTCACTTTAGACTTTTAAACCAAGAACTCTCCTTTAGCCTTAGGGAATTTGCGGGGGTTCTTAGGTTACAGGTACGGGGTGACTACTACCCACCCGACCACTTTAGGATGGTCGATACTTATGTTATGCTGATAGGGGACCCTACGCCCTTTGAATCCAGCACTGTCATTGGGCGAACTTCCATCACCCTATTTTTAGCATTTGGATACGGTTCATGGCCCAGACTCTGTTGGGACGGTTTGAGGGTCACTTGGTCCGGGGGGCCGAGCTAGTTGCTATAGCTAGCTATATTGCTAAAGGCTCTAGGGAGCCATTTCAGTACAACTTGGCTCACCATATCGCTATCCATTTCGAGCGTATCTCAAACTCGCTCCCTAAGCCAAGGGAAGACGGTAGTTGGACCTCTAGGAGGTTAGTTAACGGGGGGTTGATCACATTGTTTGCCCGGCAAATTGCCGGCTTTGACGAGACTCAGCGTACCCCCGTCCTAGGCCCTACCCTCATTGAGCTCACCTATCTCCACACCCTCAAAGTCCTGAACCGCCTGCCTGACCATAGATTTCAGTGGGTGATTAAGTCCAAAAAATCCCTCATTCTGCCCGACTCTAGGGCCCGACTACGGCCTCGTCAGGCAAACTACCTACTCCCTATAGAGGGAGTCGACCTAGTTGTCCCTAACCCAGAGCCCCCTCGCCGTTCTTACCATAGGCGGCATACGCCGATTTTAGACGAGGGCGCCTCCACTTCTGCTCCCCCCCTCCTCCCCCTCACACGGACACATTTGACTTTACCTCTATGATGTCGACCCTAGGTCGCATGGAGATAGGGATGGGAAGGATGGAAGGGCTGATCAACGCGAACACCGCCACCGTCACGGGATATGGCACTCGCATCGATCAGCTCTCCACCCGTATAGACCAGATGGGGGGCGGATGAATACCTTGGCTAACGACCAGCACTACGCCCTTTATCCTCTCTATGACGACTATTATAGGCGTGGCATTATTGAGCAGACTGCTCAGCACCCCTCGTGGTACCATTGGAACCCGAGTTATGGCCCGCCTACCGGTCAGAGTGATGACATGGTAGAGGATGAGGTGGAGGAGCCTGCTCGTCAGTCCGTCTCTTTAGGAGATTTTGGTCTTGGGCCTAGTGGTATTGGCAGTGGTTTTGATGCAGGTCCTAGTGGCTTTGGTGGTGGGATGAGTGGTTTTTCAGGTGGTCCCTCCGGTGGTGGTTATACCGACGGTGGTGGTACTTCTAGTGGTGGTTTCTTCAGTGACCCCACTAATGATGATATAGGCGGCTGATGCCCTTGTTCTCTCCTCTCCCTCGTTGCAATGAGGACATTTTCTCGTTCAGCTTGGGGGAGAATCTCTCACTGTGAGTATAGTTTATTGCTTTCTAGTATAGTTTACTGCTTTTTTGTGTAGTTTAAAGCTTTGATAGTTTAGTTTACAGCTTTAAGAAAAATTGAAAAATTTGAAAAAAAAATATGTTTGATCATGAGTGGTTTGATTGCCTCCCTGTGCCCCTTGTTGTGCTTTATTGAGAATGATTTGACTTTGTTTTCTGGATAGCTGGGCATTTGTGATTATGAGGCTTTGATTTGATGTTCGACTACTTTGATTTCGAGCAATTTCTGACTATGATTTACTACTTTGTGCTGCATACCTGATTTGGTTAGACTGTGAGGCCTTTTTCTAGCTTATTGGATTCATACTTTTATCCAGTCTATATTTTTGGTGTGTTAGTTCCTCTCTAGCGGATCGATCTTGACTTTGACTTCGTACTCATTTGATGTTTGGTGACTTATTACACTTGCTATGATAGAGGCGTTCTTTTGACTTATTCTTGAGCCCCAGAGTTAGTTTTTGATACATTTTCATCTTCCTTAGCCCCGCTGAGCCTAATGACCTTGTTTCATGTGGCTTAAACCCTTATTATAAGCCCATGGCCTTTGTTTCGATATTATTCCCAAGCCTAGCTTGGGGGAGCTTTTTGTATGGGTTGAGAGTGAAGTTGGTTTCATGGTTTGGTTTGGTTGTTGAGGAATCAAAAGTGTATTTGTTGTGGCTTGATTATGAAAAAAAGAAAAGAAAAGGCAAAATTTGAGTTGCGTGAATGAAGTTCAGAAAAATGAAAGAAAAAAATGAAAGAAAAGTTCAAAAGAATTCAAAGTTCTTTCATTCACGCACGTTCATAAATAAAGTTTCATATCATTGCCTAAAATTTGGGTTTGTTGTGCGTATTCATTGAATTTGGAGAGTTGGTTTATTTTTCATGGTTATATGGTGTTGATTGGGAGTTGCTTAGGCCATCTAAGGCCTTGTTTGAGTGTTCATGCTCCCCCTTTCTTGATTTTTCCACCACATTACCCAAAAGTATCCCCTACCTCTTACCTAAGCCCCATTACAACCCGGAAAAGTCCTCTTGAGCTTGTGCCTACAATGTCTACTAGATTGATTTTGGTTAGTTTGTCAAAGTTAAAGAGTACGCCTGCTAGTTGAGTCGACTTGATTAGGATGAGCGACATTTTACCTTCTTAAACACATGAGAGTGTGAGTGGGAAGGGACATTTATGGTCGGGTCGGTGAGTGTTCGGGCACATTCTTTGCCTGCCACAAAATTGAGAGGAGTGACACCCTTTGTGAGCCCCTTTTCAGGATTTGTATGCCTAGTATTCACTTGAACTTGAGGAGTGACACCCTTTGTGAGCCCCTTTTCAGGATTATGCCTGCTTGAACGATTCTTAGTCTTGAAAATATTTTTTGAGCTTGAATTGTTTTATCTATGGGGTGAGGCAATCTATTCCACGATCATGTTCTATTTGCTTGAGGACAAGCAAAGGTTTAGCTTGGGGGAATTTGATATATCGATTTCTTATAGAGTTTTTCCCTTTCTTTACAAGCTAAATTGTGCGATATTGATGCTCTTAGGAGCTATTTATGCTAACTATTTCTTTTGTATGCCCATGTCTCAAAGAAACGGTTCCCCCATCCCAGCGGATCCCGATCTTACATGGACATTCAGGCAGCTTCGAAAGAAATTCCAGAGAGAAAAGCAGTCTGTTTAGCTGAACACCTCTGAAGCAGACTCTTCGAGTTCAGCTATGACCAAATCATTGAATTCATATGGGTAACCTAATCCTGACGGCATCTCCATTGGCCCCCCATTGATATATCGATTTCTTATAGAGTTTTTCCCTTTCTTTACAAGCTAAATTGTGCGATATTGATGCTCTTAGGAGCTATTTATGCTAACTATTTCGATATAGTTGTGGTTTGAGTGTTCTATTTCATTTTGCAGGTTTTAGGTAAAAACTCCCTATTTACTTGATATTTTGAGCACCACGCTAATAGCGGAAGGTTATGAGGCATCTTGGAGGTCTCAAGATGGTATTTCGACCCCATTATGAAGAAGTAAATGTGCAAAGACTTGGCGTCTGAAGCCAAGTAGAAGCAAGGAAGAAAGTAGACTCGCCCGATCGGGTCGGGCAACGACTGCCCGATCGGGTATGAGTAAAGAGCAGAAAGTTCAGGTTTTCCGCCCGATCGGGTGGACTTGCCCGATTCCATCGGGCGGAATAACACTTAGCCCCTTGTTGCTGGAATTCTGAAGAGCCTGAGAAGACCACCACCCGATGGCATCGGGTGGTCTCGCCCGATCGGGTGTTGAGGTTGCGGCCCCGATCGGGTGGAAGATGCCCGATCCCATCGGGTGAAGCCTATTTTGCTGCTGTTGGGAACCTGTTCCTAGACCCGATCGGGCGGCCCTTTTGCCCAATCGGGTGGACGACACGGGGATGCGATTTTCGTTATTTTCCCCACTCTATCTTATTGTTTTCTTAGGACCTATAAATACTTTTTAGGTTGTTATTTTTTGTATCTTTGATATTATTAAACACTTAGAGAGCTCTTAGCCTAGTTTATCATTGCTTCGATTGTAGAAGAGATTCAAGTACAACTTCAATTCAATTAAAGTTTTCGCTTTCCGTCAATTTGGTAATCGTCTTGATTATTGCTTTATTCCTTTATCTCAATTACTTTAGTTCAATTGCTTATTTCTCAATTAGTTCATAATGCAATTCTTAGGGTTTTCAATTAGATTGGTTGTTGTCAATTCGATCATGTCTGAGTAGTTCTCTTTCTAGGGTGTTAGATAGGGAAGCCATGTTTATACCATGATTGCTATTTAGACTCCTATTGATTTCTAGGGCTTGATTAGAGTGATTGTGGTGTGGTTTGTTCTTAATTAGTGATTAATGTTAGTGGCCAATTTCGTTGATTGCTTGTGGTTAATAGTTGTTTGCACAGATCTGTCTTACGACTAGAGGCCTAGGACACATCAGTAGTTCTGATTACGTTAGTGAACAAGCGGCATATGTTAAACTATGAGCGTTGAGTCTTAACCATAGCTTAACACATACTCTAATCCCTCGACTCTTGACCTAGGTTTTGATAGTTGTTTACCTTGTTTGATTGGTATAAGCATGGTGGACCGACCTAATACCCTAGGCTTTTAATTCCATAGTCAAATCCTTTGTTTAATTCGTCTCTCTTAGTTTAATCTTTAATTTAATTAATTCTCCATCTTTTCTTCTGAAGTAGCTAGTTAATTGGATATTAATTTAGAAACTCTGTCTCCCTGCGGATTCGACCCTGCTTCCACTGACTACCATTGTTAGAGGACTTAGGATTATCTTTGATTAGGTGCTACGACTTTAGCCTATCACCCATACCCACCATTGCCACTAACAACTTCGAGATTAAGCATGGACTCATCAACATGGTTCAGTAAAATTAGTTTGGTGGGCATCCCACTGAAGATCCGGCCAATCATTTGCCGATATTTCAACAACTCTGCCGAACTGTAAATCATCAAGGAGTCAAACCTGAGCAATTGAAGGTCATGTAATTCGAGTTTTCACTCCGAGACAGAGCTCAGAAGTGGTTCAACGACATCAAAGTGTCTGAGAGATTATTATCCACCTACAAAGACAGCAGAAATCAGAAACAAGCTAGCCATGTTTCCCGAAGAGCCTGATGAAACACTTTGGGAAGCATGGGCTAGGTTCAGAGAGTTGCAGAGGAGTAAACCTTGCAGCCAATGATCATTCCACTTCCCGAAACCTCACAAAGATGGTATTGGAGGTAGACGTTCCTGCATTACTGACTTCGCAAATGGCAAAGCTGAACCAGAAGATGGACACCTTGAGAACCTCTACCTCAACACACCCCCCTTGATCATTAATGCTATGTCTGCCGTTGCACCCATTACCTCATCTTCCTGCGAGGTATGTGGTGTTCAGGGTCATTTTGGGCATGGATGTCAGTTCAGTTAACATCAGATGGAGCAGGCAATTGCCTTCCAACAGAGACCACAAACTTCCCCCATCCACATGCCTACAAAATCAACAAAACTTTCAACCCCACCTCCACAAAATCATTCTAAACCATAATTCTACCAAAACCCCCTAGTTTTCAGAGACCCCCACCACAAAAATTCCATCACCCTAATACTTCCAACCTTCACAAAATTTTTTAACCCCACCTCCACAAATAAACCCACAAGAGCCTACCACATCTGAATTGATGAAGCTGACGTTGGCTATGCAAAAGACTAATGAGGAAGTGCAAAGAGATCAAGAGAAACATTTGCTGGCTATGCAGAGAGCTAATGAGGAGGCACAAAGAGCCTAAGAGAAGCACATTAAACTTCTCGAGACTCAGATTGCCCAATTGGCAGAAAGTAATGCTCAGAGGCAGCAGGGACAATTGCCTGGGCAACCCATTTAGAGGGAGCACGTGAATGCCATTACTCTTCGTAGTGGCATTGCTTGTGACGCCCTCCATTGCCCACTGATGATGCTACCCAGACTAATGGGAAGAAGGTGGTAGAGAAAGGAAAAGGGAAGAGTTCGACGTCTGAGGTCGAACTATCTGAGGAAGCTGAACAGACAGGGAAGAAAAAGGAGAAGGTTTCTGAAGCTCCTTTTACATCAAGTCTACCTTTTCCTCACAGGATGCACCAATCAAAGGTCGATCATCAATTTGGTAAGTTCTTGGCTATGGTCAAGAACCTTGAGGTAACGATTCCATTCACTAATTTAATTTCCCAAGTCTCTGTGTATCCCAAATTTCTGAAAGAGATGATCAATAAGAAAAGAGACTTTGGTGGGGTAGAACGTGTCGCTCTTACTAAAGAGCGTAGTGCTTTTATTCAGAATAAAACCCCACCTAAGTTGAAAGATCCTGGTAGTTTTTCTATTCCCTACCATCTTGGACCTATTTTTATTGATAAAGCTTTGTGTGATTTAGGTGCTTCTGTTTCTGTTATGCCTTTATCTGTTTATAAGAAACTAAATATGGGAGCACTTAAATACACACAAATCACTGTTGGCTGATCGTTCTATAAAATACCCCTAGGTGTTTTAGAGGATGTTCCGGTTAGGGTCGGGAAATTCTACATTCCTGATGATTTTGTGGTGCTTGATATGGATGAGGATGCAAAGATTCCCATTATACTAGGTAGACCATTTTTGTATACTGCTGGTGCCCTCATTGATGTTAAGTCTGGGGCTTTAACTTTGATTGTTGGTGATAATAAAGTGATTTTTAAACTAACCAATGTTGTTAAGGGACCTATGCTTGAACAATTTTATTGCAGGGCTGAGATTTTGGATGAGGTGGGTGTAGAGAAGGTTCAAAATGCACCTAAGGTTGCCCCACAGTGTGGAGGTATTAACAAGAACATTTGGAGAAGGAAGATGTTTGATGACGGTGACACTCACTGCCAAGCCCCTCCAATTTGAGACTTGGAGGTATTATGGTCGTGCGAGACCTTTATAAACCAGCGTTGTGCGAGAGGCAACTCGTAATTCCCCCTTATTCTTTTTCTTTTTCTTTTCATTTTTCTTATTTTTTTAGAGTGAGTGAGAGTGAGAGAGCACTAACGTTGTTTTTCCTCTTAGCATCGTCCTTTGTTCACCTTTTGGCATTGAGGACACTGCCAAGTTCAGCTTGGGGGAGGATTTCTGTTTGTATTCCCTATCTCTTTTACTGCTTTCTAGGATAGATTTATTGCTTTCGAAAAATACTGAAAATATAAAAAAATATATGGTTTCCATAACTGGTTTAGTTGCTCCTTGTGCCCTTGTTGTGCTCTTATTGAAAATGATTTAACTCTGATTTCTGGATATATGGGCATTTGTGATCCCGAGGCTATAATTTGATGTTTGATTGCTATGATTTCAAGCGAGTTTTGATTATTATACACTACTTTGTGCTGCATGCCCGAATTGGTTAGACTGTGAGGCCTCTTTGTAGCCTATTGGATTCAATTGATTATCAAGTCTGTTTTTTTGTGTTAGTTCCGCTTTAGTGGATTGATCTTGACTTTGCCTTCGTACTTGTCTGATATTCGATGACTTGTAGCATTTGTTGTGATAGAGGCGTTCTTTTGTCTGATTCTTAAGCCTTAGAGTGAATTATTGATATGCTTTTATCCTCCTTAACCTCGCTGAGCCTAATGACCTGTTTCGTGTTACTAAAACCCTTATTATGAGCCCATGGCCTTTATTTTGATACTTTTTCCTAGCCTAGCTTAGGGGAGCGTTTGTTGGGTTGAGTTATGGGATTGGTTTTTGATAAGTGGAATTTAAGTTCACTTATTTGCATTTAGTTTTAAGTCATTTAGATCCATTTTAGGCCATTCAGTTTCCTTTTCTTCCCCTTTTTCATCCTTTCTCATAGTCACATGCTTTGCATTTAGTTTTGTTTCATTTGCATGTAGTTATGTTGCATATAGATCATTACATGTGCATTTGTGTCCCCCTTCCCCATCTAATCTCTTCTTGAAGTGTTTAAAGTTAGATTTACAAAAAAGAGGTTCCAAAACACGGGAGCGAGCGCTCCAAAAGATGCGGAGCTGGCGCTTCGTCAAAGAAAAAGTGAAGAGAAGAAGCAGCAGCTTCGAGCGGCCCATGAGCGTTCCGGGAGCGGGCGCTACAAGATTGGAGCGGGCGCTCCACAGTACAAGGAGTGGGCGCTCCTTTGCCCAGATTTGCAATTTCGGTTTCGGTTTTGTATCGGTCGATTTCGGTTTTGTATCGGTTTTTTAGACGGTTTCGGTTTTCTGTTTAATGGCTTTGCCCTTAGTACTTTGGGGTATAAAAACCCATTTTTGTAATAAAAAAATAATAAAAAGAAAAAATAAAAAATAGAGGGCATTTTAGTTTGTTTATTTCCTTTTAGGTTGCATATAGGGTAATAAGAAATTTTTTCAAAAATAGCAAAAAGATTTTGCATCACTTAGTCAAGGAATGACTCTATATGACGATTTTAGAGGTTAGAGGTCGGAAACTTGGCTTTTGAGTAGAGTTGTAGTAGCTTGAGTGCCTCATGTGCTCGTTAGGAGTATTAGGGGTGCTTTAAGCTTGGATGCCTAGGTCTTGTTACGAATAGACCCCTCGATTGTCCGAGACTTGCCTTTAGCGTGAATTAGTGTCACTATTTCCCTATAAAAAGTCTTTACTCTCTCCTTTGACCTTGGATAAGCCCTTTAGCGACTTTGAGAACCCTTCTAGCTCAATAAAATGCAAGGCTAGTACTACTAGTAGCCTTTTAAAAAAAAGAAAGGAAGCAAAACAAAAACAAAAACAAAAAAAAATGGAAAATGAAAAGAAAAAGAGCCCTTTGGCCAATTGGATCAAATAAGTGGTGCATAAGAGGCCACAAGGCTAGTAGCCTATAGTTATAAAAAAACAAAAAACAAAAAATCATGCTTCGGCCTCTAGAGATGCTCCAATGCCTTTGGTATGAGCTACCTTACCCTCTTATCGCGTCTCATACCGAGTGTTCGGTACCGTGCCTCAGAAACATATCGAGTGAGAGGTGGACCGCGTGAAGTCTAGGGCCTTGCAACAAAATAAAAGGGGAGTATAGTAACTAATTAATAAAAGGCTAGCTTGGGGGAATTGGGAAACTTGTGGGGCGTGATTAGTACAAGGTTGAGCGAGTTTTTCCATGTTATAGGGAAAGGTTTCACTTAGGATCAATGAGGGCTTGTGTGATAGTTGAGGGACCTCTAGGACGATCATTTTCTTTGCATAGCTTAGACCACCCCTTTGACCCCTAACTTGTGGATAAGAATGGACGGCTATAAGCTTCGAAAGATGGTCGGGTTTCCCTTTGCCTTGACACCTCTTATGAGAAGAGGACCTCGACTTTGTGATGCTCTTCATAGGCTTAGTGCATGCATTAGTTTCCTTGGGATTGTTGATTGCTTGAGGACAAGAATTGGCAAGCTTGGGGGAATTTGATAAGTGGGTTTTAGACCCATTAATTAGGATTAGTGTTAGGTCATGTAGTTGCATTTTAGGCCATGTAGTTCCCTTTTCTTTCCCTTTTACACCCTTTTTCATGATTTTATGTTTTGCTTTAGTTTTTAGAGCATTCGCATCCCCCTGCCCTTTATCTAACCTCGTTTCAAGTCTTGCTTGCTTAGGCATGTTGAAATGGTCAAGAACAGGGGAGCGGTTGCACCATTTGCTAAGGAGTTACCGCTCCGTAACCCAAAATTGAAGTAGAGATGCAGCAGATATGGAGCGGGGCTGGAGCGACATTGGAGCGGGTCGCTCCAGTTTCGGTCGATTTCGGTTTTGTTTCGGGTTTTTTGGACGGTTTCGGTTTTGTATTTTATGGCTTTGCCCTTAGTAATTTGGGTATAAAAACCCATTTTTGTAATAATAATCAACTAAACTTTATTTTCTGAATATTAATTATATTTAATTAGAGAGGTTTTTAGAGAGAGAAGTAGAAGTTAGAGAGAGAAAGTAGATCTAGAAGTTTAAAGTTGAAGTTTGAAGCTATTTTAATGGAGTTTTTGCAATTGTTTTCCATCTATTTTTTGAGTATTGCTTCTAAGTCTTCTCTTTATTTGCTTTTATACTTGTTTTACCTTCATTTAGCATTGATTAGTAGTAATTAGTTAATGGTTAGCTTGTTTAATATGATTGCCACCATTGTTGGATCACCATTGTTGATTCAAGCTTTTTATTTCATGCTTTTCATGGCTAATGTGTAGTTTACTAGTTAGGGGAAGGGGATGACCTAGGTGATCATTAGTTGACCTTAAAAGTCAAGCTTGGGGGTATGACCTAGGTGAAATTAGGTTGTTTAGCTTATTTTATTGCCTTGTTTAATTGATTGATCACCATTTCAACTTGATTTGGGGATCAAAAGTGAAGGATTGAGAAATGAAACTTTTGATTGACCTTAGGCTAGTCAATAGGTTGACTTCACCATGAGAATAGGTGATTGACTTTCTAGGACCTTAATTGTATCGCTATGAGTTGTGGAAATACTTGGTTGATTGCTTTTACCATGAGAATAGGTAAAATTGGTTGATTAAGTCATCCTAATTAGCTCGAGAGAGTAATTAGGAAACATTTGAGTGACTTAGTCCCTTAGTTGACCCTAATGAATCCCCTTGGCTTGACAAATAGGTTAGCTAATGGTTAACTAGTCATTCCCCTACCCCTAGTGTCTTCCTATTATAGTTTAAACCCATTCATTTAGTTTAATCGCAGCTAATTCGTTCATATTTCTTAGTTAATCAATTTTATCAAAAACCACTAAAAATAGGCTTAGCTCGCTCAATCACTTTCAAACATTGATTAATCCTTGCTTCCTCGTGGATTCGACCCTTTCTTGCCCTATATTAGGCTAAGTTAGGTTATAATTTGGCATGTGCACCGATCGTGTCAAATTTTGGAGCCGTTGCCGGGGAAGCAATGGATTACATTGATTTTGATGTCGATTTTCGAGTCTAAGTCACCCCTTATCCTTCTTTTCTCTTTTTCTTTTTCCCTCTCCCTCTAACG
Organism: Patellifolia procumbens; assembly: GCA_947645195.1. NCBI lineage: Eukaryota > Viridiplantae > Streptophyta > Magnoliopsida > Caryophyllales > Amaranthaceae > Patellifolia > Patellifolia procumbens. The sequence goes on from CANSGD010000406.1 coordinate 5,431,129, forward strand.
ATAAAATTCTTGTTATTGCTAACCCCTTTCTTAGCTATGGTTTTGTAAGCAATTGCATCTTGGGGCACATTTTCAAGAATGGCAAGTTTCTCGATTCCTCAATTCAAGAACGAGTCATTTTGGAGGTATTACACTAGGGTGGAAGATTCTCTTCCAATCAACTATAGTTGTGAGCTATGGGAGGTTTGTGAAGTAATCTATGCCGGTTTGAATGATTTCACACGATGTGTGGTTGAGGATATGCCTCATGGAGAATTTCAAGCTCTTTCCTTGAATGAAGCTTGGGATTATTACAATTGGCTAGCTCAAGACACGTATAAGTGGGACATGGGCACGAATCTAGGTTAGTTCAACCGGACCAAGGTATGCCTCCACCTCTTTCTCCTAGTTGTGATAAAATGCATTCTATGAATTATGATTCTTATTTATCTAATGATTGCATTAATCACAATGAAATCTCTTTTGCTAGCAATTCAATTTCTCACATGCCAAGTCATGATACTCCCCCTCCTTGTTCTAGTTGTGATGGTATGTTTTATCATGTGTTTAATGTTGGGACTTACAATGATGCTTCTCCCCTAATTGATAACCAAAGCTCTTCTTTACTTGATTCCAAACCAAAATTGCATGATTTTATTCCTCAAATGCTTGTCAAATATGATAATCTTATTGCATCTAGTTTTGAGGAGCTCAAGTATTATGATAAGGGAGGGGAGCAATATTGTGAGTTATTTGATCAAATCAAGAAGTTAGTGAGGAGACGTGACTCTCTTGAATCTAGGTGGAAGGAAGATGCCCTAGAGCGGTCTCAAGGATGTGAAAATGAGCGTCAATAGTCCAATAGAGATGAAAAGGAAAAAGAGGGTGAAAATGATGGCTACGAATCTAGGTCTTTCATTGAGGTTGATGGTGATTCTTCCTATGATGAGAACGAAAATGCATCTAGGGAGACTCATGTGGCTTATGTTCACAGATTTTGGAGTAGTGATGATGAGGATGAGTCAAACCTAATTTGGTTTAATCCAATTCATGAGGAGGAAGGTGAGTATTGTGAAGACATTTGTGAATCCCTTATTTTCCTTTTTACCCCTTCTTCCACGATTGACTCCAATTTTCACTTTTCTTCCATCCCACCTCAATCATTCCATGACCATGATTCCCTTGTGAGAGAAGAGCTTTTGCTTGTGGTTGAAAATGTCAATGATAAACAAGGAGAGAAACATGTAGTTGAGGGACCTTATGAAAGGGCCAATGCGGAGAAATTATGTGATGTGAGTGAGATTTTAAGTGTGGAAGTTGTTTTTTTTTACCCCCTCACATCCCTTTTTCGAGAAGGCTAGATCTTATTCCTTCTTTTCCTATTTCATTTCCTTTTGTTTCCACATCACAACCACTCACAGAGTCTCCCATCTCTCTTGGCTCTCAGGATGTTCTTGTTGACTCCATGAGAGCAAAGGTGTATAGTAGTGATAGTTTTTTTTCATTTTCTTTTTCTTATTTTTATTTTGGTTTTGATTCTTCTTATTCTTGATTTTTGTTTTCATTCCCCTACCTTTTTGCTTTTCTCCCCATTTAGACATATAGTAATGTATTACTTTATGCATGCTTGGCTTCTTGCTATTGCCTATTTGCTCTTTTCGGAATTGTGTGCGGTTGCATATGACAAGTCATTGCGATCGTTGAGGTATTATTACTAGACACCTCAATTCCTCTTTGTAAATAGTTTTCCTTTTTTTTCTTTCTATTTTTCTTTCTTTTCCTTCCCTCCCCCCTTCCCCTTGCCTTTTTGACTTGTTTGAAGCATTGAGGACAACACTTCATTTAAGCTTGGGGGAGAGGGCATTTTAGTTTGTATATTTTCCTTTTAGGTTGCATATAGGGTAATAAGAAAAATTTTCAAAAATAGACAAAAAGATTTTGCATCACTGAATTAAGGAATGACTCTATATTATGAATTTAGAGGTTAGAGGTTGGGAACTTGACTTTCGAGTAGGGGTGTAGTAGCTTGAGTGTCTTATGTGCTCGTTAGGAGTATTAGGGGTGCTTTAAGCTTGGATGCCTAGGTCTTGTTATGAATAGACCCCTCGATTGTCCGAGACTTGCCTTTAGCGTGAATAAGTGTCACCATTTCCCTATAAGAAGTCTTTACTCTCTCCTTTGACCTTGGATAAGCCCTTAGGTGACCTTGAGAACCCTTCTAGCTCAATAAAATGCAAGGCTAGTAGCCTTTTAAAAAGAGAGGAAACTAAACAAAAACAAAAACAAAAACAAAAAACAAATTGGAAAAATTAAAAGAAAAAGAGCCATTTGGCCAATTGGATCAGATAAGTGGTGCATAAGAGCCCACAAGGCTAGTAACCTATAGTTATTAAAAAAAATCATGCTTTGGCCTCTAGAGATGCTCCAATGCCTTTGGTATGAGCTACCTTACCCTCTTATCGCGTCTCATACCGAGTGCTCGGTACCGTGTTTCAGAAACATGACTATCGAGTGAGAGGTAGACTGCGTGAGGAGGTAGTCTAGGGCCTTGAAAAAAAATAAAAAGGGGAGTCTAGTAACTAATTAATAAAGAGGCTAGCTTGGGGGAATTGGGAAACTTGTGGGGTGTGATTGGTACAAGGTTGAGCAAGTTTTTCCATTTTTTGAGGAAATGTTACACTTGGGATCAATGAGGGCTTGTGTGATAGTTGAGGGACCTCTAGGTTGATCATTTCCTTTGCACGCTAGCTTAGACCACCTCTTTGACCCCTAACTTATGGATAAGGAAGGTTCGCTAAAAACTTCGAAAGTTCGTCGGGAGTGGCATTAGCCCTGACACCTCTTATAAGATGAAGACCTTGATTGTGTGATGCCCTTTCTAGTGTTAGTTCATGCATTTGTTTCCTTGGGATTGTTAATTGCTTGAGGACAAGCAATTGGCAAGCTTGGGGGAATTTGATAAGTGGACTTTAGGTTCACTTATTAGCATTTAGTTTTAAGTCATTTAGATGCATTTTAGGCCTTTTAGTTTCCTTTTCTTCTTCTAAACATTCAACTTCTCTCTCTACTCTTTCTCTAATTAAAGCTTATTAAAATCAGAAATTAAAAGCTTCTCCCATTATTATTACAAGAATGGGTTTTTATACCCCAATTACTAAGGGCAAAGCCATAAAACACAAAACCGAAACCGTCCAAAAAACCCGAAATAAAACCGAAATCGACCGATACAAAACCGAAATCGACCGAAACTAGAGCGACCCGCTCCAAAAACAATGGAGTGCCCGCTCCAAGGTCGCTCTAGCCCCGCTCCATATCTGTTGCTTCTCTGCTTCATTTTTGGGCTACGGAGCGGTCGCTCCTTAGCAAATGGAGCGACCGCTCCCTTGTACTTGACCATTTCAACATGCCTAAGCAAGCAAGACTTGAAACAAGGTTAGATAAAGGGAAGGGGGGATGCGAATGCTCTAAAAACTAATACAAAACATAAAATCATGAAAAAGGGTGTAAAAGGGAAAGAAAAGGGAACTACATAGCCTAAAATGCAACTACATGACCTAAAACTAATCCTAATTAATGGGTCTAAAACCCACTTATCAGTTTTCTGGTTTGGTTTGGTTTTTGGGAATTAAAGTGTATTTGTTGTGGTTTAAGTGTGACAAAAAGAAAAGAAAAAAAGGAAAGTTACATTGCGTGAATGATTGGTTCGTAAATTGAAAAGAAAAAGAAATAAAAGTTCAAAAGAGTTCAAAGTTCTCCATTCACGTTGTGTATAAAGAAAATGTGCTACTCTGCTTGAAAATTGGGTTTGTTGTGAGTTTTCATCGATTTATAAGAGTTGGGTTATTTGTGGTTATATGTTGTTGTTAGGAGTTGTTCCGGCCATCTTCGGCCTGGTTTGAATGATCTTTGCTCCCCCATTCTCGTTTTTTCCACCACATTTCCTAAAAATATCCCTTACCTCTAGCCTAAACCCCATTACAACCCTATAAAGTCATCTTGAGCTCGTGTTTACATTGATAATTGGATTGATTTCGAGTCAGTTTGTCAAAGTTAAAGAGTATGTCTGCGAATTGAGTCGACTCGGATAGGATGAGCGTCATTTAACCTTCTTAAATAGAGTATGAGTATTAAGGGCATTTATGGTCTGGTTGGTGAGTGTTCGGGCATATGCTTTGCCTACCACAAAATTTAGAGGAGTGACACCTTTGTGAGGGCCTTTTTAGGATTTGTATGCCTTGTAGATGAATTTTTGATGGTTTGCTTGGATAATTGGTGGTTTGATGAATTTGAATTGGTGAACTTAAATTTTGCCTGCTTGAACAATTCTTAGTCTTGAAAACGTCTTTGAGCTTTGAATGTTTTATCTAAGGGGTGAGGCATTTTATTCCATGTTCATGTTTTATTTGCTTGAGGACAAGCAAAGTTCTAACTTGGGGGAGTTTAATAGCTTGGGGGACAAGGAAAGGTTTAGCTTGGGGGAGTTTGATATCGTGCGTCATTGGAGCTCTTCAGAGCTATTTTATACTAAATATCGTACATTATTGTGGTTTTGTGTTTTAGTGTCGAATAGCAGGTTTTAGGGAGTTTTCTCCCTGTTTCCGAGCTATTTGGAAGCAACCACGGCTTTGCGAGTTGTTACGAGGCACGTAGAAATAGTTACGAGCTTTATGGATGGTTTACGAGGTTTCGAGACCTCTAAACGTGAAGAATTGAGTGTCAAAGAGCCAAAAGGAGTTGACTCGTAACTGGATCGGGCATAATATGGCCCGATCGGGCGAAGAACATTGTGATCATGTGATAGTGTTTCGGACCCGATCGAGCGAACCTTTCCTGACCCGATCGGGTGAAGAGCCCAAATGCTTGTTGCTTCTTGCGTGGAAAAAGGGTGGTTTTATTTCCACCAACCCGATCGGGCAAGCCCAATTTTCCCTTTTAAGTAGCTACTTCCTGCGTACATGAGAAGAGTGCTGCTGGGCTCGTGCACTCTGGCCCGATCGGGCAGTGGAGGCCCAACCTCAAGTTTTCTGTGCTGCTGTGTAATTGAGGAGGAGAAGTAAAGCTGGCCCAAATTTTGTGTTGGCCCGATCGGGTGGCCCATTGCCCGATCGGATACCTGGTTCGCGGATCCGAATTTCTATAGTATTGTATTCGGTTTTAATTAGTTTTAAGAGGCTATTATAAATAGCTAAGCTTCATTATTTTAGAGACATCTTTTATTCTAATTATTTCCCATTGTTCTTAGTTTCGTTTTTAGAGAGTTTTATTAAATTAAACACTTAGATTAATTGAAGAGGAGATTGGACCTCGGATTTATTTCAATAAAGGTTATTGCTTTCCGTCATTTGGTATTGCTCTTCACTCTTAATCTCTTTAATTATCTTTTGATTTCTTAGTTCAATTATTGATTGATTCATGATGTAATTATTAGGGAATCATATTAGTTTTATTATTGTTCATTCGATTATGTCTGAGTAGTCTAATTTCTATGGATTTAGGGAGGAAAGCCATGTTTAAAACTTTATTACTTTTATTTGCTATTAGTTTCTATGGCTTGTTTAGATTGGTTATGGAGTGATTTGTTCTTATTGAGTAATTAATGTTATTCCGCAGTTTCATTGATTACTTGAGGTTAATAATTGTTTGCACAAATCCGTCCTACTTTTAGAGGCCTAGTACACATCAGTAATTCTGATTTTGTTAGTGAACAAGCGACATATGTTGAATTATGGGCGTTAAGTCTTAGACATAGCTTAACACGTACTCTAATATGTCGATTCTTGACCTAGGTTCTGATAGTTGTTTGATCCTTTTGATTGGTATAAGCATGGTGGACCGAACTAATTCCCTAGATCGTTATTTCATAGTTTAAATCTCTTCTTTATATTTCTTTCTTTAGTCTAAATAGAAGTTCAGCTGATTTCTATATGATCTTGTCAAAAGTAGCTGTTCAGCTAGATATTGACTTAGAAACTCTGTCTCTATGTGGATTCGACCCTACTTCCCTTGACTATCATTGTTAGAGGACTTAGCATTTATCTTTGATTAGGTGATACGACTTTAGCCTGTCAATAAGGCACATGATTCTCCCTAGATGCATTTTCGTTCTCTTGATAGGAAGAATCACCATCAACCTCAATCAAAGACCTAGATTCGTTGACATCATTTTCACTCTCTGTTTCCTTGGTCCAGTTGAACTTGCCTAAGATTTGTGCCAATGTCCCCCTCATACGTGTCTTGAGTTAGCCAAATATAACAATCCTAAGCTTCATTCAAGGAAAGAGCTTGAAATTCTCCATGATACATATCCTCAATTACGCATCGAGTAAAATCATTCAACTCGGCATAGATTATCTCACATATCTCGCATAGTTCATAACTATAGTTGATCGGAAAAGAATCTTGCACCCTAGTGAAATACCTCCAAAATGAGTCGTTACCGCATTGAGGAATCGAGAAACTAGTCATTCTTGAAAATGTGTCTTAAGATGTACTTGCTTACAAAATCGTAGCTAAGCATGGGGTTAGCAATAACAATAATTTCATCATTAGAGGGGGAGGGAAAGAAAAAGAGAAAAGAAGGACAGGGGTGACTTAGACTCGGAAATTAAAGTCCAATTCAATGTAATCCATTTCTTCCCCGGCAACAACGACAATATTTGACACGGTCGCTGCACGTGCCAAATTATTAAGCTAACTCCACCTAATATAGGGCAAGAAACGGTCGAATCCTTGAGGAAGCAAGGATTAATCAAGGTTTGAATGCGATTGAGCGAGCTAAGTCTATTTTTGGTGTGTTTTTTATATTAATGATTAACTAAGAAATACTGAACTAATTAACAAACAAATAAGCTAAATAATTGGATTTAGACTATATAAAGAAGACACTAGGGATAGGGGATTCACAAACTAATCATAAATTAACCAATTTGTCAAGCCAAAGGGATTCAAAGGGATCGATTAGGGGACTAAGTCACTCAAATGTTTTCTAATTAATTTCTCAAGCTATTTAGGAGGATTTAATCAACCAATTTTACCTATTCTCATGGTAAAATCAATTAACTAAGTATTTCCACAACTCATAGTGATTCAATTATGGTCCTAGGAAGTCAATCACCTATTCTCAAGGTGAAGTCAACCTAATGTCTAGTCAAAGGTCTATTCAAGGCTTCATTTCTCAGTCCTTCACCTTGGATTCCCATAACAAGTTCAAATGGTGATCAATAAAATAAACATGGAAATGAAATAAGCTAGGCAACACAATCTTACCTAAATCTAACCCCCAAGCTTGACTTTCACGGTCGACTCATAATCAACAAGGTCATCTCCTTCCCCTAGCTAATAAACTACTCACTAGCCATAAAGAAGATGGAATAAAAAGTTTAAAACAACAATGGTGGAAATCATTTTAACGAAACAAATCATCAACTTATCACACCTAATCAAACCTTAATCAATATAAAACAAAGTATTAAATCAAATAAACAGAAGATTTAGAAGCAATACTCAAAAATGGATGAAAATCATTCAAAAACCTCCGTTAATGGACCTTCAATCACCAACATTCAAATGTAGATCTAGTTTCTCTCACTAGAAAATCAACTAGTTTCTCTCACTAGAAAATCAACTTCTCACTCTAGAATCTCTCTAATTAAGCTCATAAAAAACGAGCTTAAATACCCCTAAATTACTAAAGGCAAAGCCATAAAACACAAAACCGAAGGCGTCCGAAAGAAACCGAAATCGTCCAAAAGCGACCGAAACTGTTTGAAAGTGCACTGGAGACTCGCTCCATTGAAAAGGGAGCGCCCGCTTCACCTGTAGAGCGAACACTCCAGGAATGCTCCTAGATCGCTCTAGGTTCCTGTCCTTTTTTGTACATTTCTTCATTGACGGAGTGCCCGCTCCGCCCCTTTTGGAGCGCCCGCTCCCCTATTTTCCATCCTTTTCCTTGCAAATATAACTTGAACAACTTAAGAGGAGATTAGATAGGGGAGGGGGGATGCACATGCACATGCACATGCAATAATCTATATGCAATCTAACTATATGAAAATGCACTAACACTAATGCAAAGCATGAAAAAAGTGAAAAAGGATGCAAAAGGGGATGACTACATCTAAATGATCTAAAATTACTCCTAATTGGTGAGCCTAGAGCTCACTTATCAGTACTCGTAAACTCTTATGAACGGGAATCATGCATCTGATATCACATTTTACCGTTATTCACATGCGTCCAATAAATAGATCATGGGCATGCTTAAATCATGTAAATCATACTTTCATGTATACGCTCACGTATGGTTACGTTAGCGAGTATCTGTCAACATGTATAACTCATATGACTTGAAAGCTAAAACATAAAAGCACATGCCATCATGTAGCACCCCGACAATTCTCTCTTTTTAAAACATATATTTTTCCCAACCAAATAGAGAATTATCAAGGCATTATCGCCCGTGTGAAAACGTATCGGCTTACTCAGAGTATTGCAGCGGAAAAACATTAAATATAGTTTAATAAATACTTAAAACATAATAATTGTCAAACTACTATCCAAACCTCGAAAGTAATTCAAAATCAATTAAAACATTTACGAATAAATAAATCCATAGGTAACTTAATTAAAGTAACGCAAAAGTAGGAATCAAATAAAATAATAAAGCGATCTCCCAACATCGCTTCCCAAGTCCCAAATGAAAATTTGAGATGATACATCATGCCTTCAAACCTTTAGGCAAATACTCAATTAAAAATTGCTCGCCAATAAAGGTTCATCACATGATCAATAGGCACAACCATGATCGACACATAGAAAAGCCCGTAATCAGCAAAGCTGAGTACATACATAAATAAAATAAATCACGAAACCTAATCATGGTACTAATGAACAACCAAATATGATCAATAAAAATACCTCGAGACCCCAACTCGTAAAATAAGACTTGACTTCTCAAGACACACAACATGATAAATATTAGTAAATTTAATAGACAATGTATCGAGTTGTCCAACCAAAACCAGTCTTCAAAATGAAAGACCGAGTTACGGGCGCGACTCTGTAACCCCTTGACCAACGATATCGAGGAACCTTTAGAAATAAAAATAGGGTACGGTGATCAATTCGACCCCAAGAAAAGCCATGGGCTACCACCATGTACTCCAACTCATATTAGTCCAGAACTTCAGACGTGTACAAGTCTAAAGCTATTGCTATTCACTTTCACTTTAAGTATTAGTATGCTATTCGATGCTGGACTCTAAACACACAACCAACACATAACATGAATGCAACAAATATTCCTCTTTTATCTTAGGATTAAATAAGTGATCAAATAATTCCAATTGACCAAGAATTAATCCTCCAAATTTATTTGTTAACTTAAATCAACAATCGAATGTCCAACGTCAATAAATATACATACCCTACAAAACCCTCGGTCTTTGCAAAGTAGTAAAATAACCATAACCAATAATAATCCAACTTACTCACAAAGTCCTCGGCCTTTGAGAAGTAATAAAATATCTAATAAGGAAAACAATACCAAAATCCATAATCCAACAATAAAATATTATTAATCCCTCATGCGAATTAATAAATAAACTTCCCTTCCCAAACATGCTTGAATCAAACATCCATTCAATCATGTAATAAAACATAATAATTAAAACTCACTTTGAACCAATAATAATATATCTGAAATTATAATTTATATTCATAATAAATGAAAATTAGATTTTTAATAATTCGAATAATAAAGTTTTCAACTTTATTATAAAAACATACAAAACTCATAAAAATTATAACTTTAACATTAAACTGTAATTAAAAATTAAAGTAGAGGATAAGGGTTAAGAAATAACCGAAGAAAACAACGAAGAAAACCGGAAAAACGGAAAGACACGCGCGAGAGAGGGGCGGCGTGTGGCTGTACGATGGCGCGTGCAGTCACGCGACTACGTGGCTGCTGCTACTGCTGTTTGTGGACGAAGAAGGAGGGGCGACGCGGTGGTTGTAGCTGCTGCCGCGTATACGAAGAGAAGAGGGAGGTGGCACGTGTGGTGGTCGGACGCCGGAAAAAACGAGAGTGAGGGTGATGGTTGCACGGCGCCGGAAAACCGTAGAAGAGAAATAGAGAGGGAGGGCGCCGGTTTGTGAGGGAGAGAGGAGAGAAAATAAAAAGTGTTCGACTTTGGGGTTTGGGGGGTATTTATAGGTTTTGCTTAAAAACCTATGGCACTTAGGTTAGACTTAGGTTTGGTCTCAAGTTGATCATGAAACTTAACCAAATGTATTGGGCTCCTCAACCCAACATATAAAATTATTTAAACACAATCCAAAACCTTTTAATAAACTATTCAATACTTAAATTCCGCCCAATAAATATCAATGATTATTTAAAATGTTTAAACAATCATTTGACTTTCAAAATAGTCAATACTTAAATAATTAAATAGAATAAATATGAAAATGATTATAAATATACTTTAAATATATTTATAAGATTAATAAAATTACTGGGGATTACACATCGTATAATCACATTTCGTACTTAGTCAATCACAACAAGTCAGGAAGAGGACCATTAACACGAAAGAACATTCATAAGGAAACATAGATCATCAATATACTTTAAACTTTCATGAACATTCACACATCGTTTGAAACATCACGTGTTTCCATTCTTTTCATTCTCAACAGTTTGAAACCACACATGTTTCCATTAATATCTTGAATCATCTAAGGTTTCTATCTTTAACAATCTTTTAATTTGGTAACTGGCTAGTATACTTGGTAGTCCTCAAGGAGCACTCTCCCGTGTTGGATATACCCTTGTAATAGTCCTCAAGGAGCAATCTCCCCTAATGGACATATTACTCACTACTAGTCCTCAAAGAGCACTCTCCCTTGTTGGATCTACTACTAGGGTACGTGCACGACCCCTTTTAACTCACAACATAACGTAACAATATACATCCATAACTTCTTTCCATTTTTACTTATCATGTTTTCCGTTTCTTATTACTCTTGTGTTCACATACATCACAAATCGTAACTCATAAAGCAACACGCTTCATCATAAATGAGTACTTAGTCATGAGACGCTTCATATAATCATACTAAGACATTCATATAAGTTATGGTACTTAACATAAAACGTAAATCATTTAATAACCATAAACTAATCATATAAACATGCATCATGAACTAAACCTCATGAATTACCGAACATAACTAATCGTTATCACTCACGTAACATACAACACTTATTAAGATTCCATAATTCACGTCATTAAACTGGGTTACTGACAACGTACTATAGCCTTGAAGGACGCCTCCCACCTTGCGGTAACCTTTCTGGGTGTACGGCTCATATCTTGCGTTTTTATTCACTATAAATGCCAAAAATTCTGTCACTTTCATCTATCATGTTTCACATATTTTATTAACTTGCTTCACAAAAGTTCATGCATTTCATGATAATTGTTGATGGACAACAACATTCATACATCATATTGAACATGGATTTACACTTAAGATTATTTTTAATTCACATAGTTAGAAATCATAGGTTCACTAGTCAATCATAGGCATATAAATCATACGTATTCATATACCATGTAATTCAGGAATAAACATACTTCGTTTAATTCACATGAGTCATGAGTCTGCTATTAAAAGCATTATTCACATATATACATGTATATAATGAATCGTAACTTAGAACTGACATACTTCACTTAAACATTAAATAATCACACGAACATAGGTTAACATCGAGTTTCATATAAACATGGATAAAGCCATATTAATCATATTTGGCACATAAAATCATACTGGTCATATAATATCATACTTGTCATGTAAAATCATACTTTCAGACATAATTCATAATTCATATTGCCAATAATACTCGAACGTACTTTTACTCACAAGCATGAATCATGGGTCGATTATAGCTATAAATTACGTTAATCACATAAGCATGGTTTTAGTCGATTAAACATATAACATGAACATATATCATTGCTTAAACATATGATTATTATTTAGCTTGCATAACTCACATTTAGCATACCATAAACCCATACATCTTACGTATTCATGTGTCATAAAATACATAAATCAATTCAATAAACTTTACATAATATCATGAATATACTTTAAATATTAAATCACATAAATCCCATAATTCAGAATGCGAAGGTTCATATGATCATATTTTTACATACGGGATAAGGGTTACCGTCCTTTCATGCTTTGTAACTAATTTTTCCAATAAACACTAATTTTTCATATAAATACTCTATACTCTATAAACATACATACGGGAATATATAGTAATGCTGGACATAAATGTTACCTTAATCGTTCAATTCATAATACTGTCATAACTCCGAGAACGTCTCCTTAGGCATTTCGAATTCCCACATTCCGTTGATCACTCTAAAACATTAAATAAAATAATAATTAGAATCAACTCAGCTTATAGCTAATCATGGAATTTCCTTATTGACCCGTTTTTCGGAAAATCTTAACTTAAAACGATATTCTTAAAACTCATTACATATTTAAAATATCGTTTTCCATAACTTAAAAGTATAAGTTAAATATCCTTATTTCCAAAACCAATACTAACAACTTTATAAAAGGATTTCAAAAATAATTATGATACTAATTGGACTTTATTTTTTTTATTTTTTTTGTAAAGATAAGGAGAAAAAGGAGATAGTTAGGAAACCCTCCGCTCGAGGGGAATTCCTAACATATCATTACAAATAATTTTTGCCAGATCTGAACCATGCCAGTCCGTAATATAGAAAGAGTCTAAAACTAGGTGACCCGTATTCGCAATCCAGTCTGCTGCTTGGTTTGCTTCCCTGAACACGTGTGCGATCCGAAATTCTTGGAATGTTGTGAGGTTGATTTTTGTATCTTGAATGATGTTATCAATCTGCCACGGAGTAGACCAGACGCCATTCATTGCGTTTATGACTAGCAAGTTGTCGCCTTCAATTAGAATAGAGGAATGTGGGAACGTAAGGGCTTTAAGAACGCCTCTATGAAGCGCCGTGGCTTCGGCTGAAAGGACTGAAGAGTTTCCCAAGTTGTGTGCTTCAACTGCTAGCACCGACCCTCGTGATCTGTAATGATTAATCCTGCCGCTGCATTGTTTTGCTTGACGGACCCATCGAAATTGAGCTTTATGCAGCCCACAAGAGGGGGGACCAGTTGACAAATATGGAGTGAGGAGACGCCTTTTTGGGAAGTTGGGGGAGGGGGGAATCCATATGGGAAGGGGACAGAGAAAATTCGTCGTAATGGAGTCACATCTTCCACTCGTGGGAAAGTAATCTTGCACGATGGTAGATTCTATGTACGTTGAGAGCTGTGTTGTTCAAAACAATGTCATTCTGATCCTTCCAGATGCTCCATAAAATGAAGGTAAGATTTGCAGCCAAACGTTTATCCTTTAGGTTCTTTCTATAAAGCTCTTTAACACTATGGTTGACAATAGTGCCGCCCAACCATTCTTTCACCTGTGGAAGGGTCCATAAGGAAGTTACGTTGTCGCATTTAAGGAATAGGTGGTCTATTGTTTCTGGGAACAAATCATTACAAATGGGGCATGTTTCAATAGGGACAATCTTCCTTTTAAACAGAGTGGCATGCACACTGATTTCATTATGCAGAACTTGCCATAAGAAGATCTGGAGCTTTGGGGGTAACTGGACTTTCCATATCTGACGAAATTCCCACTTGGGGGTGTCAAGACTGATGTTATGTGCCAACCAGTTTGCTGATTTGACTGTGAAATCTCCACGGGAAGACATACCCCAAATGGGTGTATCCAAATCAATATTTTTAGTAAGGGTTAATCCACGTACTTGTGCTATAAGATTGTGAGGTAGTATTGTACCTAGCTTTTCGAAATTCCAATGTCTGTCATTGGTAATGAAAGCGTCCAACCTTAAATCAGTATTAATTGTATTAGGGTCTGGTTTTAGAAGTTCGAAAATTGATTGGTTGGTTAACCAATTGTCTAACCAGAATAAGATGGTTGAACCATCCCCTATTTTCCATCGAATCCCTTTTCTCAAGATGTCCCGTTGTTCCATTATTTTCCTCTAAATGTGGAACGGGATGATTTTGGCATGTATTGGAACAAGGAGCAATTTTTCAGGTACTTTTATCGAACTATGGTGGCCCATAGATTGTCAGGGTCAGAAAGGATTTCCAGGCTAGCTTAGCCAGGAAAGCTCTGTTAAGTGGGAAGGTCTTAGTTAAACCTAGTCCTCCTAAGCTCTTAGGAGAACAGATTCTATCCCATGCGATGAGGGGAATACCCTCTTTTCCAAGGCCCTGGTTCCAGAAGAACTTTCTGCGAATGGAATCAATAGTGGAGCATAGTTGCGGCACTTACATAGTTTGGGATAGCTTCTAGATTCGATTGGATGAGGGTGTGACTTCCTGCTTTAGAGAGCAGCCCAGCTTCCCATAGTTTAACCCTGTCATCAGTCTTATTAAGTAAATGGACTAGATCCGCCTTGATAGGTCTAAACAAACTGAAATGAATTCCTAAATACCTTCCTAGGCAGGCTTTCGGTGGCATATTAAAGCTGCTTGCCAAAGTAGCCTTACGTGCGTTAGGAACTTGCTTGGAGAAAATAATGGCCGATTTATGAAAGTTAACCAACTGGCCTGATTTTGCACAAAAACAATCAATAATTTTCTTAAGATTGTTGCATCCAGGCTTTGTGGCTTTGCAGAATAAAAGGTTGTCATCAGCAAAAAGCAAGCAAGGGATCTTAGTAGTATTTGGGCATACTTGAAAACCAATACCCCTGGACTTGCTAGTAGCAGCAGAAGCTAGTTATCTGATAAGACCTTCCATACAAATGATAAAGAGATAAGGAGAAAGTGGGTTACCCTGTCTCACACCACGGGTTGGTTTGAACCAACTTGTTGTAGTGCCAATTACTTTTACTAAATAAGATACCGTGGTGACACATTGCTTAATCAAATCAATCCACTTCGGGGGGAAACCCAAGTGAGATAGACAACCCCACAAGTAATTCCATTCAATCCTATCAGAGGCTTTTTCCATGTCTAGTTTCAAACCGCACCACCCTGTCTTGTTTTTAGATTTGTGGAAGGTGTTAAGGATTTCTTGAACTATAAGGACATTGTCGTGAATTGAGCGACCTTTGGTAAACGCATTCTGAAAAGGACTTCTCACCTTGTCTAGAATAGGTTGTAGTCTTGAGACCAGAATTTTCGAGATGGCCTTGTACAGGGTGTTGACAAGGCTAATCGGTCTAAAGTGGCCTGATTTTTCAAGCTACTGGATTTTGGGCATAAGGGTGATGATGGTGTGGTTGAGGGATGGTGGAAGATGGCCATGGTAAAAAAAGCTAGAGATTGCTAGGCACACATTTTTGTTAATAATTTCCTAGTATTTTTGATAAAAACTTGGACCAAAACCTGGACCAAAACCATCAGACCCTGGGGCTTTGTAAGGGTTCATGTCAAAGCAATCATTTTTTATCTCTTCTTCCGATACCTTAGATAATAGATTTTCCGCCTCCTGGGTAGAAACGATGCAGGTAAAATTTTCAAAAGGAGATCCATCAGGGACTGAGCGTGATGATGAGTAGTTATTTGTGAATGCCTTTTTCAAAAGATCATGGATACCAGCCGGGTTTTCCACCCAAATTTCATTTTCATCCCTTAACTTGTGGATGGTATTGAGTGAGAATCTTTGCTTCATCCTATTGTGAAAGAAACGAGTGTTTCTATCACCTTGGAGTAGCCAATTCTTCCTATTTTTTATTCCCCAATGGGATTGTTTAAACAATAAGATTTTTTCCCGTTGATTAATGAGCCTTTTGAGGTGCTCGACAATAATCGGGTTATAGGGTTGAGACTAAAGCCTCTCTTCTACATCCTGAATCTTGGCAAGGTTCTTAACGAGCTTGCTAGAAGTGTGTTGGAACTTTTTCATGGACCAAGCTTTTATGGAAGACTTGATCTGTATAAGCCGGTTTTGAACTCTAAAGAAACGAGAACTCTTGTGTTTTTCCAACCAAGTTTTTTTGACAATGGTATGCACTTCCGAATCTAAGGCCCGGGCCTGGTGAAATCTAAACCGTGCAGGCGGGAAAATGGGGTTTGTGAGTGTGTCACAGATAAGAGGAGCATGGTCTGATACCGTAAAAGAGCCATAAGAAATAGTCGTATATGGGAATAGATCAAGGAATTTTTGATTACAAATACTTCTATCCAGTCTTTCATATACTATGTAAGAGTCGTAATGTTTTTTCCAAGAGAACGCATTTTGCTGTGCACGTAAGTCCAAACAATCCACTTCTCGCAGGAAGTTTGGAAACCGACGAACTTGAGAGGCAAGGACAGAACGTCCTCCTACTTTGTCAGAAGGGGAGAGTAACTCATTGAAGTCGCCAACTATGAAAGTAGGCAGTGTTTGACTGGTGAGATAAGTTGCCAAATCATTCCACACATTATCTTTTTCATGTTCTTGGGCAGGAAGATAAACTCCAGACACTAGAATGGATGATTTCGTAATTTTAGAATATACAACCAGATGGGCACATCTATCCCATAGGATATAGCTATCTATGCTAATATTATCGTCATTCTAACACACCCAAATGCCACCACTATGATTGACGGGATCAATGAAAAGGTATGTTGGAAATGAAGAGCTTTCAAAATTTTCTTGCTATTGACATTATTTGTCATTGTTTCCAAGATAAAGAAAATATCCGGTTTAAATCTATTTTTGAGAAAAACTAGTTCGACAATGGCTTGGGGCTTTTTAGCCCCTTGTATATTCCAAGAAATTATCTTCATATTAGAAACTTATCAAAATGGGGATGAAGTTTTCCACCAATTTTGCTTCTTTTTGTAAGTAGAGAAGAAAAACTGTTAGTCCAGGTATGGGATGTAGCCCATAGTTCTATGCGAGTGGCAAAGCACTCGGTTCGCAAATAATTTACACCCAATTGAAGAAATAAAACATGGCATGAATTATAAGCATAAAAAATGGGTATAGTGGGTTTTGCAAGTAGCTATGCTTTACAACAAAAATTATACAGGATGCTTTGAAAGAGGATCTGAACCAAGATGGAAGTGGCCTTTTGCTTGACCTGGAGAAAAGCAGCCACACCCCTTTAGTTGCCCAGTGTTGAGATGCATAGTCTAAGAGCAAACTGTAACCCTTCCAAAGGGGGAGGTTTAATATGTGAAGATTAAAGTAAAACCAGTGCAACCATAATTAGTAGGAGCTACTGGCAGATAGTCATAGGAGTGGTCCAGTGTGCAAAGATCATTAATAGTATACACATTAGGTGAGTACCAATTATTAGTTTCATAGATAAGAGGAAAGATGCTAAGCTTAGCCCAATATAAGAGCATATAGTTGGCTATGTTATTCCAGCTAAGTAAGTCTTGTGCATAAGTGTTAAAATTAGGAGTGAAGATGTAAAAATATAAGGTCGTCAAAAATAATGTACATAGGCAGGTTAGAGTCATTGGAAAGAATAGCACTCCCAAACTTCCAATTAAACAAAGAGATAGAAAACCAAAATGGAACACGGCAGCAACATATCAAGCATCCAAGTATAGCCAAGAGGAGTGATAGGCAACATGTTCTCAAGGCTAGCATAAATGAAAATAAAATTGGGCAAGCATTCGCAGTAGAAGAAAAACACTCCATTCTTTAAGATAAGGGTAAAAACATAGTAGGCAAAACTGTAAATGAATATACTGAACATAGGAGAGGAATAATAACTTCATTTTCAGAGCACAGAGGAGGAATAACCAGTCCAGTAAAGCTCATGATAAAGGAGATAAAAAACCAATATAAGCAAAGAGCAACAAAATCCCATTGATCATACATAGTACATTTTGTAGCCAAAAGGGGGAGACAAAAAGACTCCTGGGGGGGATAACAATGAAGATACAATGTGTAGCATTAGTTGCAAAATAAAACGAACTAACTAATAATAACAACTTTTGTCTAAGAAAACCCAGGAGACACAAAAGGATGCCATTAAAACTGATCATTCCATGATGGAGTTGGATGAGGAAGGAGAATCCTCTCTCCTCCTCCTCTTGCTAGTTTCAGCAGCAGCAGGAGGAACCATTTTTATTTGGTCTTGATGGTGAAGAACACCCATAGCTTGTAGGAAAGCTATATCCATGCCATCCTCCTCCTCTTCCCCTATGACTTCAGTGTTAAGAGGGGTATGAATAGCTGCAGGAGGAGCTAATTGCACATGCTCAGAAGAAGGAATCTGAAACTCAGAGAGCTTCTCAAAAGCATTGTTCAACTTGATTTTGCTAGGGCTACCAACATCAGCAGGAGCAGCAGTGTTGCGAGCATGATTGGGGTACACAACAGAGTTCAGATGGATAGTATTAGGAAATTGTCTTAGTTTTTGAGTTGACTGATAGGTTTTAGTCGTGTCACCTAATCAAAAATAAAACTACGGACCTCTAACTAGGTAGTCAGTGGAAGCAGGGTCGAATCCACAGGGAGACAGAGTTTCTAAATCAATATTCAACCAATTCAGCTACTCCAGATGAAATCAGGAAGTAATTAATTAAACTAAAGAATAGACTACAGAAGACGGAATAAATTGAGGATTAAACTATGGAATAAAAACCTAGGGTATTAGGTCGGTCCACCATGCTTATACCAATCAAATAGGGTCAACTGCTACCAAAACCTAAGTCAAGAGTCGGGTGATTAGAGCCTATGTTGAGCTATGGTTAAGACTCAACGCTCATAGTTCAACATACGCCGCATGTTCACTAACGTAATCAGAACTACTGACGTGTCCTAGGCCTCTAGTCGTAAGACGGATCTGTGCAAACAACTATTAACCACAAGCAACCAACGAAACTGCGCAATAACGTTAATTACTCAATAAAGAACAAATCACATCACAATCACCCTAATCAAGCCCTAGAATTCGATAAGAGTCTAAATCACAGTCATGGTATAAACATGGCTTTCCTATCTAACACCCTAGAAAGAGACTACTCAGACATGATCAAATTAATAACGACAAAACTAATATGAAACCCTAGCAATTGCATCATGAACGATTAAATAAATAAACTAAGCAATCAAAGAAATTAAAGAGATAAAGAGTAGAGGAGAGTACCAATTGACGGAAAGCAGGAACTTTTATTGAAATCGAAATAGGTTTGATCACCTCTAAATTAATCTAAAGTGTTTGAATTGAACTAAGAACAATGAAGAATAAAACTAAGATAAACCTCATGAAAGATGAATAAAAGATCTCCCTAAATAATGAGGAAAAAGGTATTTATAATACCCCCTCAAGTTAATTAAAAACGGAAACAAAAGGCGAAATCCGCGTAAAAGGGTGCCAGACCCGATCGAGTCCGAGCACAGTACCCGATCGGGTGCCCAACAACTTCGCATTTTCTCGTCTTGGGCTGTGATGTAGCAGCAGCGCAGCAGCATTAGATGGTCTTGACGCCCACCCGATCAGGCCTTGGTCAGCCACCCGATCGGCCAGGCAACAAAATGGCCTGGTGAAAGCGTCTCTTCAACAGCTCTCTAACAAGACCTACGAGCAGCCCACCCGATCGGGTCGGGCGGTTAACACCCGATCGGGTCTGAGTACATGATGTTCGCCCGATCACTTCGGGCAACGCTTGCCCGATCGGGTCCAAACTTTCATACCCGATCATAAATATTTCGCCCGATCGGGCCATTTCTGCCCGATCAGTGCACGGAAACCTCCTTTGACTCCTTGGCTGTCTAATCTTCACGTTTAGGGGTCTTGGGACCTCCTAAACTATCCATAAAACTCGCGAGCCATCCTACGTGCCTCGTAACATCTCGTAAAGCCGTGGTTGCTTACAAAAGGCTCGGGAATAAGGAGAAAACTCCATAAAACCTGTAATTCAATACTAAAACACGAAACCACAACTACATACGATAGTTAGCACAAAATAGCTCCCAAGAGCTCCAATGACGCACAAATTAGCTAGTAAATAAGGGAGAAAACTCTATATAAATACGTGATATCAAACTCCCCCAAGCTAAACCTTTGCTTGTCCTCAAGCAAACAACACATGAACATGGAATAGACTACCTCACCTCAAAGATAAAAACAAATCAAAGCTCAAAACATTTTCAAGACTAAGAATCGTTCAAGCAGGCATAATTCAAGTTTGGCTCATCAAATCCATCCAACCACCAATCATTCAAGCAATTTATCAAACTCAACCATCCACAAAGCATACAAGTCCTGAAAAGGCACTCACAAGGGTGTCACTCCTCTCAATTTTGTGGCAGGCAAAGAATGTGCCCGAACACTCACCAACCCGACCATAAGTACCCTTCCCACTCACACTCTCATGTGTGTAAGAAGGTTCAATGACGCTCATCCTAGTCAAGTCGACTCAATTAGCAGAAATACTCTTTAACTTTGACAAACTAACTCGAAATCAATCAAATGAACATTGCAGACACGAGCTCAAGAGGACTTTATAGGGTTGTAATGGGGCTTAGGCGAGAGGTAGGGGATACTTTTGGGTAATGTGGTGGAAAAACCAAGAAAGGGGGAGCATAAATCATTCAAACAAGGCCTAAGATGGCCTACACAACTTCCAACAATCACCATAAAACCATGTAAAGTAACCCAACTCTCATAAATCAATGAAAAGCTCATAACAAACCCAATTTTCTAACAATGGAGCGAATATTCCTTTATGAACGTACGTGAATGAAAGAACTAGAATTCTTTTGAATTTTCATTTCATTTTTCTTTCATTTTTCTGAACTTCAATCACGCAACTCTAAACTTGCTTTTTCTTTTCTCTTTCTCACTCTCAAACCACAGCAAATACACTTTCAAATTCCTCAAAAACCAAACTAAACCAACAAACCAATCTCAAACTCAACCCATACAAAAGCTCCCCCAAGCTAGGCTTGGAATAATATCAAGTGAAGGCTTTTGGCTCATAATAGGGGTTTAAGTAATATGAAACAAGTCATTAGGCTCAGCGGGGCTAAGGAGGGTAAAAGTATATCAAAAACTCACTCTAAAGCTCAAGAATAAGACAAAAGAACGCCTCTATCGCAGCACATGCTACAAGTCATCTAAAATCAGACAAGTACGAAGTCAAAGTCAAGATCAATCCACTAAAGAGGAACTAACACGCAAGAATAGACTGGATAATAATATGAATCCAATAGGCTACAAAGAGGCCTCACAGTCTAACCAATTCAGGTATGCAGCACAAAGTGGTCTAATATAATCCAAAAATGCTCGAAATCATAGCAATCAAACATCAAATCATAGCCTCAAGATCACAAATGCCCAGCTATCCAGAAAACAAAGTCAAATCAATTTCAAATAGAGCACAACAAGGGGCACAGGGAGGCAACTAAACCAGTCATGGGAACCATATTTTTTTGATTTTTTTCAGTATTTTTTGAAAGCAGTAAAACTAGTCTAGAAAGCAGTAAAAGAGATAGGGAATACAAACAGAACTCCTCCCCTAAGCTGAACTTGGCAGTGTCCTCAATGCCAAAAGGTGATAAGGACTATGCTAAGAGGAAAAACAATGTTAGTACCCTCACTCTCGCTCACAAAAAGAAGAAAAATAAAAAGAAAAGAAAAAGGGAAAGAAAAATACGAGTTGCCTCTCGCACAGCGCTGGTTTATAAAGGTCCCGCACGACCATAATCCGCCCTCTCTCAAATAGGAGGGGCGTGGCAGTGAGTGCCACCCTCATCAAACATCTTTCTCCTCCAAATGTTCTTGAATATGCCTCCAGACGGTGAGGCAACCTTAGGTGGAATTGGAACCTTCTCCACACCTACTTCATCCAGAACCTCATCCCTGCAACAAGATTGTTCAAGCATAGGTGCGTTAACAGCATTGGTTAGTTTAAAAATCACTTTATCATCACCAACACTCAGAGTTAAAGACCCAGACTTGACATCAATGACAGCACCAGCAGTACACAAAAACAGCCTACCCAAGATAATAGGGATTTGGGCATCCTCATCCATATCTAATACCACAAAATCAACAGGGATATAGAATTTCCCAACCCTAACATGAACATCCTCTAAAACACCTAGAGGGTATTTTATAGAACGATCTGCCATCTGTAAAGTGATTTGTGTGCATTTAAGGGCTCCCATGTTCAGTTTCTTATAAACAGACAATGGCATAACAGAAACAGAAGCACCTAAATCACACAAAGCCTTATCAATAAAAATAGGTCCAAGATGGCAGGGTATAGAAAAACTACCAGGATCTTTTAACTTTGGTGGGGTTTTATTTTGAATAAAAGCACTACACTCTTCAGTAAGAGCGACACGTTCTAACCCACCAAAGTCTCTTTTCTTAGTGATCATGTCTTTCAGAAATTTGGCATAAACAGGCACTTGGGTAATTAAATCTGTAAATGGAATCGTTACTTCAAGATTTTTGACCATAGCCAAGAACTTACCAAATTGCTGATCGACCTTAGATTGTTGCATCCTGTGAGGAAAAGGTAGCCTTGGTGTAAAAGGCGTTTCGGAAACCTTCTCTTTTTTCTTCCCTGTTTGTTCAGCTGCTGCAGACAAATCGACTTCAGACGTCGAATTCTTCCTTTTTCCTTCCTCTACCACCCTCTTCTTCCCTGCAGGTTTTAGAGAGTTTTCTCCTTATTTCTGAGCTATCTGGAAGCAACCACACCTTTGTAAGTTGTTACGAGGCACGTTCGAGTCGTTACGAGCATGTTTGCTTGCTTTAGGAGGTTCTCGAGGCTTTAGACTTGATCACCGAGCTCAAACCGCAAAGCAAAGCTAAAGAAACAAGCCAATGGATTTAACTCGTGTTCTGATTGGGCAGAATATGGCCCGATCGGGCGAAGATTTATAGCATCGGGTGTCGGGGTTGCAGACCCAATCGAGCAGACATGGTCCGGCCCAATCAGGCGAGCCCAACATTGATGCTAGTTCATTGTTGCTGGCGTGCGAAGAAGAATGAAAGGATGCTTTTTGGCCCAGCCCGATCGGACAGTGTTGGCCCGATCCCATCAGACTGGCCTACAACCTTGGTTGCTGCTGCGTTGTGTTGGTCTGTGCGAGTGAGTATTGGAATTATTGGTGATAGGCTAAATTCGTGTTGGACCGAAACTTATCTCCTCCACACAACCAACAAAAGCGCCCTCATGGTACAGCTTCAGATGCTGTCCATTTGCTTTGAACTTCTCACCTTTTTGGTTGACAACCTTGATGGCACCATGTGCCTTCACGTCTGTCACCTCGAATGGTCCAGACCATCGAGATTTGAGCTTTCCAGGAAATAGTCTCAACTTGGAATTGAACAGTAGAACCTTGTCGCCAACCTTAAACTCTCTCTTGCCAATCATTTTATCGTGCAACTTCTTCGTTTGCTCTTTGTAGAGCCTGTGGTTCTCATAAGCATCCAAACGGAGCTCATCCAACTCATTGAGTTGAAGAAGTCGTTCTTCACCTACAGCTGTCAAATCAAGATTAATCTTTTTGATCGCTCACGCAAAAAGAACTCCATTTCCACTGTTAAATGGCAAGCTTTTCCATAAACCAGTCGTTAAGGTGTGGTATCCAATGGAGTCTTAAAAGCAGTGCGGAATGCCCAAAGAGTATCATCAAGTTTTAAGGACCAATCTTTTCTAGCTTTAGTGACAACTTTTTCAAGGATCCTCTTAATCTGCCTATTTGACACTTCTACTTGACCAATAGTCTAGGGGTGGTAGGATAGATCAACCTTGTGGGTGACTCCATGTTTTTGCAATAGGGCCTTGAAGGTGCTCTTATGAAAGTGAGAATCTCCATCACTAGTTACAACACGAGGGACACCAAAACGGGGAAAGATCATTTTCTTGAACATTTTAATCACAACCTTAGAATTATTAGTTGGTGATGCTATAGCTTCTACCCATTTGGTCACATAGTCGACAGTCACTAGAATATAGCCATTCCCACAAGAGGTAGGAAAGGGTCCCATAAAATCAATCACCCACACATCAAAAGGTTCGACCTCTAGAATCTCACTATGTGGCATCTCTTGCCTTTTTAAAATATTACCCGTCCGCTGACAAGCATCACAAGACAAACAAAAGGCACGGGAATCTTTGACAATTGAAGGCCAATAGAAACCACTATGTAGGACTCGAAAACCAGTCGATTGGGAACCTAGATGGCCACTATAGGGCATACTATGACAATGTAGCAAAACACCTTCCATTTCCCAGTCAGGAATGCAACGACGGAACATTCCGTTGGAGCATTTCTTATAAAGGAAAGGGTCCTACCAAAAATACATCTTAGCCTCATGATAAAACTTTTTTCATTGCTGATATGTAAGATTGGGAGGATGGGAACCGCTTACACAATAGTTTGCAAAATCAGCATACCAAGGAGATTTAGACGACACAGAAAACAAATGATCATCAGGAAAAGAGTCATCTATAGGAGGGTCAGAAGATGAATCAAACCTCAACCTAGAAAGGTGGTCAGCGACCACATTCTCAGCACCCTTCTTGGCCTTTGTTTCCAAGTCGAACTCTTGTAGCAAAAGAATCCATCTAATAAGTCTAGGCTTGGCCTCCTTCTTGGCCATCAAGTACTTCAAAGCAGCATGGTCAGTATGTACTATAACCTTCGAACCTATTAGATAGGTCCAAAATTTGTCCAATGCATAGACTATGGCCAACATTTCCTTCTCTGTCGTAGCATAATTAACCTGGGCTGGATCCAAGGTTTTGCTGGCATAGTGGATAACATGGAGTAGCTTATCCTTCCTCTGACCAAGTACTGCCCCTATCGCATAGTCACTAGCATCGCACATGATCTCAAAAGCGAGATTCCAATCAATAGGTTGTATGATAGGGGCAATGATCAATGTTGTCTTTATCCTGTCAAAAGACTCCAAGCAATCATTAGTAAAATCAAACGTGGCATCCTTTAGCAACAATTGAGTGAGCAGTTTCGCAATTTTCGAAAACACTTTGATAAACGTGCGATAAAACCCCGCGTGACCAAGGAAACTCCTCACTCCTTTGACATTCATTGGAGGGGGTAGTTTCTCGGTCACCTCAATCTTTGCTCTATCCACTTGGATGCCACGCTCAGAAATCAAGTGACCCAAAACGACACCTTCATTCACCATGAAGTGACACTTTTCCCAACTAAGCACAAGGTTTTCCTTGACACATTTAAGCACTTTAGACAAATTATGTAGGCAAACATAAAAACCAGAACCATAAACACTAAAATCATCCATAAAAACTTCCATGATATTTTCAATAAAATCAGAGAATATAGCCATCATGCACCGTTGCAAAGTAGCGGGAGCGTTACACAACCCAAATGGCATCCTACGATATGCAAAGGTGCCATAAGGACATGTAAACGTAGTCTTTTCCTGATCGTCTGGATGGATAGGGATTTGGGAAACACCAGAATATCCATCCAGATAACAGAAATAGTTATGTTTGGCTAGCCTTTCCAACATCTAATCAATAAAGGGAAGGGGGAAGTGGTCTTTTAGAGTGGCATTGTTAAGTCTACGATAATAAATGCATATATGCCACCCTGTGACAGTCCTGTTAGGAATTAAATCACCTTTTTCATAAACACTGTTCCCCCCTCTTAGGAACCACTTGCACAGGACTGACCCACTTGGAATCAGCAATGCGATAAATGATCCTTGCATCTAACAGTTTCATAATTTCTTTCCTCACCACCTCTTGCATATTAGGATTCAAACGCCTCTGAGGTTGAATGCAAGGGCGGTGATCCTCTTCCAGATTAATACGATGCATACAAAAATCAGGACTAATGCCCTTCGGATCATCAATACTATACCCAATATCCTTCTTGTGCATGCGAAGCACGGTAAGCAAACTTATCAATTGGCTATCTGTGAGTTTAGTACTGAAAATCACAGGACATTCTTCCTTATCATCTAAAAATGCATACTTCAAATGAGAGGGTAGTGGTTTGAGTTCCACCTTAGTTACCTGAGGAGTAGAACTAGAGCATACACTTTCAAGTACCACAGTTTCCTGTTCTTGTTCAGCTCTATGGCCCTCTAAATCAGCAAGGCAGGCATCGACTTCAGTATCGACGCCTGATGAATCACCATCAGTCACTGCTACCTCCAATGGGTCAACATCACGTATCTCCTGAAATGCAGACATCACAGCTTTGTCTACCACATCAATCCTGCAACAAGACTCTTCAAGCATAGGAGACTTGCATTGGTTAGTTTTAAAGTAACAGTATCATCACCAACACTCAAAGTCAAAGACCTGGCTTGACATCAATAACAACACCTACAGTGCGCAAGAATAGTCTACCCAATATAATAGGAATTTGGGCATCCTCTTCCATATCCAACACAACAAAATCCACAGGACGTAAAACTTTCCCACCCTAACAGGGACGTCTTCTAAAACACCTAGAGGGTATTTTATAGAACGTTCAGCCATCTGCAAAGTAATTTGAGTGCACTTAAGTGCCCCCATGTTCAGTTTATTACAGACAGATTATGGCATGACAGACACAGATGCACCTAAATCACATAAAGCTTTATCAATTAATAGTGTACCTACATGACATGGGATGGAAAAGCTACTAGGATCTTTCAATTTAGGTGGAGATTTATTTTGCAAAACGGCACTACACTCTTCAGTGAGTGCGACTCTATCTACCCCACCAAAATCTCTCTTTTTTATGATCATCTCCTTCAAAAACTTAGCATAAACAGACAGTTGAGAAATAAGTTCTGTGAAAGGAACCGTTACCTTAAAGTTCTTGACCATAGCAAAGAACTAACCAAGCTGTTGATCCACTTTGGAATTTTGCATTCCATGAGGAAAAGGCAACCTTGGTGTAAAAGGTGTATCAGAAACCTTCTCCTTCTTCTTTTCTGCCTGTTCAGCTTCCTAAGACAGTTCGACATCAGACGTCGAAGTCTTATCCAAATCCTTCCCTACTACCTCCTTCTCCTTGCTAGGAGCAGCATCATCATCAACGGGCGTAGGAGGGGCAGCATAAGCGGTGCCACTACGGAGGGTAACGACATTTTATTGATCCTTCTGTACAGGTTGCCCTGGCAATTGTCCTTGCTATCTCTGAGCATTATTTCCTGCCAGTTGGGCAATTTGAGTCTCAAGAAGTTTGATGTGCTTCTCTTGAGCCTTTTGTGCCTCCTCGTTGGTCTTTTGCATGGCCAACATTAGCTTCATCAAATCAGATGTACTAGGCTCTTTAGAGGATGCATTTTATGGTGCTGGCTGATATGAATTCTGTTGGTTAGGTTTTTGAAAACCAGGGGAAATTTGGGAATTCCCTTGGTTTTGGTAGTAGTGAGGTCTTGGGTTGTTATGTGGAGGCTGATAGGAATTTTGTGGAGGGTGGTAGGAATTTTGTGGTTATGGGTTCTGAACATTGTTGCTTCTATAGGAGAGAAGTGGGTTGTCTTTCCAACCAGGATTGAATGTGTTGGAGTAGGCGTTATTTGGCTGTCTTTGTTGAAAAGCATTCGCCTGCTCCATCTGATTCGGACAGAACTGACAATCATGGCCAAAGTGTCCTTGAATACCACACACCTCGCAGTAAGATGAGGTGATGGGTGCAACTGCTGACATGGCATTGATGCTCATAAGCGAAGGTGTCGAACTAGAAGACTTCATTGTTTGTAACTGCTGAGTCAGTTGCGCCATCTGAGAAGTAAGCAATGAAATAGCGTCAACTTCAAGTACCTTCTTAGTTAGACTCCTAGATGATGAATGGTCATTTGCTGTGAGATTGGCTAGGAAGTCATAACCCTCATCAACTGCCTTGTCTAAAAAGACTCCTCCTGCAGACCATTGTAAAAAATCTGCGTCAGAAACCACTTGTCCATATTATAATGTGGACATTCCCTCTGTAGGTCTCTGAATCTAGTCCACGCTTCCCTCAATGTCTCATCTGGCTCTTGGGAAAACGTGGCCAACTTGTTTCTGATTTCTGCTGTTTTTGTGGGAGGGCAATATTCGTGAAGGAATGCAGCAGAAATCCCTGACCATTATGTCTCAATGATGTCGCTGAAACCACCTCTGAGCTTTGTCTCTGTGTGAAAACTCAAACAACATGGCTTTCAGCTGCTCAGGTGTGACTCCTTCATGTTTAACGTTCTGCAGAGTTGTTGGAATCTCTGTAGATGATTGGCCGGATCTTCAGAAGGATGACCACCAAACAGATTCTCCTGCACCATATTTATTAGTGCAGGCCTAATCTCAAAGTTGTTTGCAGCAACAGTGGGCATCTGTGGATCTGTGGGTATGCCTTCAGGATTAGGCACCCCATAAGATTTCAGCGACTTCGCCATTGGTAATGTAGAAATCTCTGAATCAGGTTTTTCTTGTACAAAATCTACTCTAAGATCCTGAAGTATTGCTTCCGTATCGGGATCTCCAGGAATTATATGAGTTTTCTTTTGATACCTAGACATAAAAGAGAAACAACAAGATAACCGTGACAACGGCCTCAATTGGAACGGAGGTTCCAATGAGGCAAAAAGAAGTACGCAAATTAATCGAATAAAAACTAGAAAACTAGCCGTCTCCCCGGCAACGGCGGCAAAATTTGATAGGCTAAAGTCGTATCACCTATTCAAAGATAATTCCTACAGTCCTCTAACAATGGTAGTCAATGGAAGCAGGGTCGAATCCGCAGGGAGACATAGTTTCTATGTTAATATTCAACCAACTAACTACTTCAGATGAAATCAGAGAAGATTAACTGAACTAATAATTAAACTAAGGAAGACGAGAATTAAACTGAGGATTTATCTATGGAATAAATGTCTAGGGTATTTGTTCGGTCCACCATGCTTATACCAATCAAATAGGGTCAACCACTATCAAAACCTAAGTCAAGAATCGAGGGATTAGAGCATGTGCTTAGCTATGATTAAGTCTCAACGCTCATAGTTTAACATACGCCACTTGTTCACTAACGTAATCAGAACTACAGATGTGTCCTAGGCCTCTAACGTAAGACGGGTCTGTGCAAACAACTATTAACCACAAGTAATCAATGAAATTGGCCACTAACATTAATCACTAATCAAGAACAAACCAGATCAGAATCACTCTAATCAAGACCTGGAAATGGATAGAAATCTAAACAAAAATCATGGTATAAACATGGCTTCCCTATCTAACACCCTAGAAAGAGAACTACTCAGACATGATCGAATTGACAATAAAAAAAACTAATCAAAAACCCTAACAATTGCATCATGAACTAATTGAATAATCAACAACTAAACTAGAATAACGAAGAAATAATAACAAAGCAATAAGAAAGAAGATTACAAATTTGACAAAAAACAATAACT
The DNA here is from genome assembly GCA_947645195.1 of Patellifolia procumbens. Classification (NCBI taxonomy): domain Eukaryota; kingdom Viridiplantae; phylum Streptophyta; class Magnoliopsida; order Caryophyllales; family Amaranthaceae; genus Patellifolia; species Patellifolia procumbens. The sequence goes on from CANSGD010000406.1 coordinate 5,460,552, forward strand.
TTAATAGAATTGAATCAAGGTTTGATCTCCTCTACATTGGAAACTAATGAAAACTAACTCTAAGAGCTCTCTAAATGTTTAAGATAATGAAAGATACATGTAAAAATAACCTAAAAAGTATTTATAGTCTTCTAAGAAAACAATAAGATAGAATGGAAAAGACGCAAAAATCGCGTACTCCGTGTCTTCCACCCGATCGGGCACAGGGCCGCCCAATCGGGCCTGGGAAGAGAACTCCAGCAGCAACAAAAACATGTTCACTTAATGGGATCGGGCGATGAACACCCGATCGGGGCCGCAACATTTTCACCCGATCGGGTAAGGCTGCCCGATGTCATCGGGCGAAGCTCCAGCTCCAACAGTCCAAAAACCAGCAAAATGGCTAAGTATATGTTCGCCCGATGTGATCGGGCAAGGCCGCCCGATCGGGCGGAAAATCAGAACTTTTTGCTATAGAAGATCGAACCCGATCGGGCGGTGGTTGCCCGACCCGATCGTGCAGAGCCTTTCTTTGGCTGGCTTTATACTTGGCTTCAGACACCAAGTATCTTCAACAATTCTTCTTCAAAGGGGCTCGAATCAAATCTTGAGGCCTCTACATGCCTCATAACCTTCCGGTATAGTACGGTTGTAACAGTCCGGGTTTACCGACCAACTTAATTAGAGCTAAACACAGCGGAAACCTTAATCCGGAGTATTACCATCACACTCATCGTCCTAAAACGAAGAGTATGGAATCCTGAAAACCTGAACTTTTTGAAACTTTAACTATAAACCATTGACACTAAATGAAATTATCTAAATGATCTAAATGGTATTAATTAGATAATAAAAGTCTACAGAAAATTCGGCAGAGTTCCGCTTGAAATACGGACCGCCTAAAATTTAACTTAGGACTCGCGTCCAAATTATAAACCTGTATAACATTTTAATATATTTCCAGCAACTATTTCCAACTTCTACTTTACAAATTCCCATTTTAAAACTATTTACAACATAACTAAATAGTACACTATTACAAAGTCGATCGTCCTCGCCTCAATACATATAAAGATAGTTATAACAAGAATCCCCGCAACAAAGCTTCCACATCTTTCCTGCATCCACCTGAAACTAATACGGTACTGCCACCCACCCAAGTGACAGGCCACAGAAATGACAAAACAAACATTTGACTCACATCAGCAACGCGCTAAGTACTAAACTCGTAAAACAATTAAAACATGCTTTGGTGGTTTTTGTTTAAAACACTCGACACATATATTCACAACAATTCACATAAACTCTATATATACTTCAAATCACTTACTCAACAATCCTTACAACAATATACAACTCTTATTGAAATCGTAGTTCATAAGAAAAGATAATAGCAATATAATATTTATTTGAAAACTCAGTTTATTTCCACAACATTTAAGTTTCTTACAAGAAACATTCATTTTCATTTCTTATCTCGGTGTGAACGCGAGTAGAGAGGGGTACTATGTACCGGCTGTCTCCAAACTGTTGAGGGTCGTCACCCCACCTTTTATGTTCTGTTTGCAAGACTTAAACTGGACATGTCCTTCATTGGGTAACAGCTAGGGACTACCCGCCCTAACCCGGGTGCATGTTGACAACCGCATTTCACCATTCTTATTTATATTATATATATTCAACATAGTATGTGGCGACTCATTCACCTTATTTCACATATCACATATCACATTTCACCTTGTAACACATTCTCATAAATATATATCACACTTTAATATTTGTAAATCAAGTGATATATAAAGTAATCGATTTGAAAATCATTTCATATAATTATAAAGATATTATTAGCATGACCGATATCTCCCAAGACCTCTATGGCTAATTCCTTTTCCAATAACATCTCCAATCCAATTACTTCACCGACCTCAATATAGTCATTTACTAATCAGTCTAAACTCAACCTCTATAATTTACCTTAATAACCTCAACTCCTTGCATTAAAACATCCCTACTAGTGTATACCTCAGTAATGGAACAGATCGATACTCATTCTATATTAGAGTTACTCAGACAAGCTAGCCCTACATAACTTCCTTTTATTAGGTTCTTTTGTGAATCTCCTAAATCAGCAACAGCTGAACATAAAAAATAATTCTCGCATCACAACTAGGACATTTACGTAGCTCAACTAATCGCTAAGAAGGTTCTGCTAATCTTAAAAACATAGACATGATAAGATCGGGGATGATTCAGTTTAGTATCTTACATTTGAGTTTATATAACCTTTATAAACAATAGTTATGGCTTTATCATTTCCTCGTTACTAACAACCACAATTAGTTTCAGATATATATATATTAGTTACGTTGTTATCTACACTTTCATATTTTAGGCTTACTAATTAATACATATTAGCAATACATAGACCACCTCGTTATACATATGTTCTTATTTAGAATTCTGAATTAGAACCCCTTCGACTCTTAATCTACTTCCAAAATCAACTCTAACCAGTTCATAGACTCGTTAAGAAGATATTAACATTGATCATAACTCTCTAGTTAATCTGAACTATAGGAGTATCATTTATGAGTCTCTCATTGTATTAAAGAAACTAATCCTTCTTTCAGGTTATTAGTTTAGCTAGCAATTTAGTCATCTTTCTCTTTAATAATCATACGGACATTAATGACCATTTCATTGTATTTAGCCTAGTGAAAACTTTTACAATTGATGTCCATTCGTACCTCTGGTTCCTTAATTAGTGAAATTAGTTTTAATATCAATATACATTGCTCTGGTTGAAACTTGACTACTTACCCCATCCCATCAACAACTTGAGTTGTTTTAGTGACTTACTAATCAAGATTCTAATTCAATTCCTTAATTCCAAAAGTATTATATTCTAACCAATTCATTAGTTACTAATTGAATTCCGAGTTAGAAATATGTTAACAACTATGCATTAAATAATTAAATTGTATTCAGATTCCATATAAGACCCATTAGTTTCAAGAATTTACTTTAAAAGAAGAATCGAGAAATCCCTTAGAACAATTTTGTTCCACCTTAAGGTTCCTTCCTACAGTAATCTCCCCTTCCAATATCTATCAACTTCTTCTCAACATCATCCCATAACAAATGCTAATGGTATGCTCCCTTATCTCCAACTCCGAGAGTTACACCATACTACAAGCTTTCAACCATTAGTAATGGACTTAGGATGAGTCCTACCTTTTCAAACTAACGATTTCCATAATTTCACTAGTCTCATTCCTAAATCAACATCTAAGAGTCCAATTACTCCGGTTTCTAGCCACAAAATATAAACATATCACCATAAATAGATAGAGCTTAATATACAAAACATTTATAATCATTAACAAGAAATCCCTGCATCACAACAACGAAATAGGAACAATAGCAACACCAAAGTATCCTTGGTTTATACTAACTTATCAAAATTAAACTCAAATCAGTTACTATACAATAAAAATGCATTTCTAACTTATGACTGAACAAAATAAGATTAAACATCAACTAGTCTAACAATTAGTTTGTAAATTGAATTTATGTTCCATAATCAAAAGTAGTGGTTTAGTACCTCAGTTAGGGTTTCAAAGTGAGCATAGGTGGCGGTGGTGTGGTGGTGGAGCAGCGGTGGTGGTCGGTGGCTCGCGTGACCCTCCTCTCACGCATTCCTACATCTCTCTCAATGAAAACCCCAATTTTGAGCATAATCTCTGAATTAGGTCGAGGGTTTTGGTGTTTTGGAATTTACTCTATCTATCTTCCTCTCTGTTAGAAATAGACAATGGAACAAGACGAAACCGGATAATCACCACTCCAAGGCACAGAAACTACGCTTTCCTATTAGTTTTATTTCTCCCCTCTAGGATCACCGGGTTACACGAAACAACTAATGAGATACAATGGAGTAACAATTCACTTCTATGATCTTAGAAGAGAATCCTTAAGAACTTGTGTTTGATGTGTTTATCAAGAACACTTAAGAAAGTTAATCAGAAATTCTTAAGCAACCAATGAAGGTTGTGTCAAGGATGGAGATCACCTCCTCCTTTTATAGTCACACATGCAAGGGCCCTCATTAAGGACCTTTAATAGGCACCTTAATGAGGTCCTTAATTCAGAGAATAAAGCCAGCCATTAACCATGTAATAACCAAGCATAACCGAGCAAAAACGCTTCAATGGATATAAACGGACATATCATGAAACGAAGCGTCATAGAACAGTGCCCAGTCACGACTTGCGAAACCAAGTCGCGACTCGCGACCATGGGTCGCGGCCCGCGAGCTGCCTGCTCCATCTTTTCTCTTGCTTTCCGGAATTAATTCTACAACTTCTATTAAATCCCCTATATGTGATTAATCCAAACCCATTACCCTTACAAATGTTCCAACAATCCTCCTCCCATTTGTAGGGTAATGTTTAACGGTTTACCTCATGCAAAATCATAAACAAACATGCTCATGCATCATAGAAATATCTAACGATTGAATTTCCACTAGTATATGTAAACTTAACAACAATTAAGATTGAGATGATAGACTAAGCTTTGAATCATTCAACCACTTCAAATTATTGAAGTTACAAATACACATAATCACAAAAACTAATGTTCTTTAAAAACCTCCGACACCTTAGTAGCCATGGTGTCCATATCCATTCATGAGCGTTCCAAGTCAAGCCTAGACTTGTTGAAGCGGCCAAACCCCTAACTCATATAGGTAAATCTTTTCGCCCATGCTCCTGCAATTGAGCACTTTATTAAAGATTTATTAAGAACTTACATTCAACCTCCTTTACATTGCAGTATCAAGCACTAACCTTGGGAGATCACACAAGTGCTTCCAACCTTTAAAGAAAAGTACTATCCTCATTGAATTTGAGATCTAACGTTGTGTTAGACATCAAATTGAGTTTTCCTTAGTTAAAGGTTGATCAATAGGCTTAAGACCCATCCCTTTGTTCATTTTGTTCACTAGTTCCCTTGACGACGGTTTTGTAAACGTATCCGCCAAGTTTACACTAGACCGAACAAAATCAATGGTTATACAACCATTCCTTATCATTTCACGTACATAGCTATGTCTAACCCCAATGTGCCTTGACTTGCCATTGTAGACTTCACTATATGCTTTGGCTATTGTGGATGCATTATCACAATGGATAACTAGAGGAGACATTGGTTTGAACCATAAGTCAACCTCACTCAACACATTCCTTAGCCATTCCGCTTCTTGACAACAAGAAGCTAATGCAATGAATTCCGATGCCATAGTGGAATCGGTAATACATGTTTGCTTCTTAGATGCCCATGAGACGGCACCTCCTCCAAGAAGAAACACCCATCCACTTGTTGAAGAATAATCTTCCTTATTGGATATCCAACTAGCATCCGAGTATCCTTCAATGATTGAAGGTTCTCCCGTATAAGTTAAACCATTATCTTTGGTTTTGTTCAAATACCTTAGTACTCTTCTCAAAGCTTGCTAATGTATCATACTAGGTTTACTAGTATACCGGCTAAGCTTGCCAATAGAAAATGCTATATCCGGCCGAGTGCTAGTCATAGCATACATCAAGCTTCTAACCAAGCTTGCATACTCCAATTGAGCAATAGGAGTACCACTACCCGGAACCAAGTGAATACTAGGATCCATAGGAGTAGCAAAATGAGACGAGTTTGACTGGTTGTACCTCTTTACCACTTTCTCAATGTAATGAGCTTGTGATAACGAAATAGTACATTTACCTCTCATTATTCTAATACCAAGAATAACATCCGCTTGACCCAAGTCTTTCATTGAGAAGCTACTTGAGAGAAAATATTTAGTATTTTCCACTTGTTCCAAATCAGTCCCAAAGATGAGCATATCATCTACATATAAGCAAATTATAACTCCTTTACCGTTATTATCAAATTTGCTATATACACATTTATCTGACTGATTTATTTTAAATCCATTAGCCAAGACTACATCATCAAATTTTTGATGCCATTGCTTTTGTGCTTGCTTAAGTCCATACAAAGATCTAATCAACTTGCAAACCTTAGACTCTTGCCCTTTGACCACAAATCCTTCGGGTTGATTCATGTATACTTCCTCCTCCAATTCACCATTAAGGAATGCCATTTTAACATCCATTTGGTGAATTGCAAGACCATGAATCGCCGATAAAGCTATCAATAGTCTAATGGTAGCAATTCTTGCTACCAGAGCATAAGTGTCAAAGTAATCGATACCATATTTTTGCCTAAAACCGTGGACCACTAACCGGGCCTTGTGTTTTAATATGGTTCCATCGATTTTCCGTTTTCTTACGAAAATCCATTTACAACCTAAGGGTTTGCAATCGGGAGGTAAATTAGCTAAAACCCATTTATTATTCCCCATTATTGAATCAATTTCATCATTCATGGCCTCTTTCCAAAAGGCGGAATCATGAGACTTTATAGCCTCATCAAAGGTCCTAGGATCCTCCTCCATATTGTAACAATATGAGAATTGAGTCATAATTGACTCCCTTAACCCTTCAACTAAATAAAGTTGAAAATCCGGTCCAAAATATTTCTCTTTTCTAATTCTTTTACTTTTCCTAATTTTCGGTGTTGTGGTTTCATGATCATCATTGATGTCACCCACATCCTTGGAACTAGTACTAGGTACCATGTCCTTTGGTCTAGGAATCGAAGAGAAACGAGTCTCATCAAATATTGCATCTCTTGACTCTATCACGGTGTGAATAGAGACAAAATCATTATATTCAATGACATAAAACCTATAGGCTTTGCTATTTTCCGCATAGCCTATAAAAATGCAATCAATTCCTCTTTCACCTAACGTTTTACGTTTAGGTTCCGTCAATTTGACAACCGCCCTACATCCCCATACCTTTAGGTAATTAAGATTAGTCTTTTTCTTTGACCAAAGTTCATATGGGGTAGTCTTGTTCCTTTTATTAGGAACTCTATTCAAAAAATAGCATGCCGTTAAAATAGCATCACCCCAAAAACCGTCACTAAGACCCGAATTACAAAACATGCTATTAACCATTTCTTTTAAAGTCCTATTTTTCCTTTCCGCCACACCATTACTTTGAGGTGAGTATGGTGCGGTAGTTTCATGGATTATTCCAAAGGAATTAAAATAACTAGGATTATAGTATTCACCACCCCTATCCGTTCGAAGCCTTTTAACTTTTTCACTAAGTTGAAGTTCCACTTCGGTCTTATAGATCTTAAACTTTTCAAGTGCTTCATCTTTTGAGAATAATAAATAAATGTAACAATACCTTGAAAAATCATCAATAAAAGTTACAACATATTTTTTATTTCCCAAAGATGGTGAACTATGAAAGTCACACAAGTCACTATGCACCAATTCTAGCAATACCGATTGTCTTGTCACACTAGGAAAAGGATTCTTTGTAATTTTGTTTAACATACATGTCTTGCACTTCAATAAATTCAAATCAAAGGAAGGTATTAAACCTAACTTAGACATGTCATATAATCTACGATAGTTCACATGACATAACCGATTGTGCCATAGAGAAGAAACATCAAGCATGTCAATAGAACTAGCAATTTTATTATCAATGCTAAACTTAAACATTCCATTACAAAAATAACCTTGACCAACATAAATACCACTCTTAGACACTATAAATTTATCGGATTCAAAAACAACCTTAAAACCAAACTTATTCAAAAGTCCTCCCGACACAAGATTTTTCCTAACTTCCGGAACATAAATAACATCCCGGAGAGTTAGAGTCTTTCCCGAGGTTAACAACAATTCTACTTGGCCAATTCCCTTATCCTTTACCGTAGAATCATCCCCTATGTACAAAATTGGACCATCATCCAATTCCTTCAAAGACTTGAAATGGTGCCTATTATTGCACACATGTCGAGAAGCTCCCGAATCAATCCACCAAGAATCATCAACCTACACAACATTAATTTCAGAAATCATAGCAATAAAATTTATTTCTTCAACTATGTTTTCATGTGCAACCATACCTTGGTTTTGACCAACACTAGGTTGATCTTTCTTTGTCGTCTTCTTTTTCTTCCGAGACGGACAATCCCTCTTCAAATGAGGACCATTGCATACCCAACAAGTAAGAGTTTTCCTCTTCTTATTTGCAACATTGGTTTTAGATTGAGCATTGGATTTCTTGGTCCCATTAGACCCACAAACCTCTACCATATTAACGGTAGACTTAGGAGCACTAGAATTTGTGTCCTTAACCCCATGTTGAGCCCGGATCCCTTCTTCAATACGAAGATGAGTTCCTAATTGCTCCATGGAAAGATCCTCCTTCTTATGTTTCAAAGTATGTATAGTGTCTTTCCAAGAAGATGGTAGTTTATCAATAATGGAAGCAACGGCAATTGCTTCATCCATTACCATACCATGTGACCTTATTTGATTTAAAATGTGATGAACTTCGTGAAATTGCTCCATTATAGGCCTTTCATTAGTCATTTTAAACATATCTAAATTACTAACAAGATACTTCTTACTTGAAGCATCTTCCGAGATGTACTTGGCCTCTAGAGAATCCCAAAGCTCCTTAGCACTCTCCACATTTTGGTAAAGATCAAACAAGGCATCCGAAAGTGCATTGAGAATATGACCACGACAAATGTAGTCATCATTCTCCCACTTTGTACGCCTCCTTTTAGTCTCCAAGGGTTCCTCAACCCCTTCTTCCGGATAAGCCGGAATTGGTGTAGTAAGCACATACACCACATTGAGAGTCGTTAAGAGGAAATGAATCTTCTATTGCCAACGACGAAAACCCACACCCTCAAACTTATCCAATTTTTGGAAGTTCAAAGTGAGGTCCTTGAGTGATGAAGCCATATCCGTAAGAAAATAAAACAAATAGATTGTTAGAAATAGACAATGGAATAAGAGGAAACCGGATAATCACCACTCCAATGCACAGAAACTACGCTTTCCTATTAGTTTTATTTCGCCCCTCTAGGATCACCGGGTTACACGAAACAACTAATGAGATACAATGGAGTAACAATTCACTTCTATGATCTTAGAAGAGAATCCTTAAAAACTTGTGTTTGATGTGTTTATCAAGAACACTTAAGAAAGTTAATCAGAAATTCTTAAGCAAGCAATGAAGGTTGTTTCAAGGATGGAGATCACCTCCTCCTTTTATAGTCACACATGCAAGGGCCCTCATTAAGGACCTTTAATAGGCACCTTAATGAGGTGATTAATTCAGAGAATAAAGCCACCCATTAACCATGTAATAACCAAGCATAACCGAGCAAAAACGCTTCAGCGGATATAGAAGGACATATCGTGAAACGAAGCGTCACAGAACAGTGCCCAGTCGCGACTCGCTAAACCAAGTCGTGACTCGCGACCACGGGTCGCGGCCCGCGAGCTGCCTGCTCCCTCTTTTCTCTTGTTTTCCGGAATTAATTCTACAACTTCTATTAATTCCCCCATATGTGATTAATCCAAACTCATTACCCTTACAAATGTTCCAACACTCTCTATTGGCCCGAAATTGGACGAAAATTGGCCGGAGTCGTGCCGCTGCTGCACACGCCTCTCCGTTGCTCCCTCTTTCATTCTCCGTCGTCTTCGTTGCGTCGCCCGCCAGAGTTGCGCTTCGTCCGCCGCCTTCTTCCTCCTTCGAACGCTCTCTCTCTTTCTCTCTCTCTCTTCCTCTCCTCTGTTTCTCGTTCTCGCCTCCCCTATCTCCCCTGCTTCCTTTCTCTTCTATTTCTGTTTCCATAAGAAACAACCCCCTTCCCCTTTTGTTTTCTTTTCTAACCTTATTAAATAAATCACCGCCCTCTAATATATTTATTTTTACATATATATAAATATAATTAATTTATCTATTTAAAATATAAATCTCATTAAAAATAGTAATTCAAACCCATTTCTCATTTTAATATAAAGCTCTAAATTATTAAAAGTAATCCCATTAAAATAATTTAATATAATTACGTCAACAAATATAACACAACTTCCTACTATAATCATAAAATCAAATATATGTTTTCGCTTAAAACACAAGGGTTTCAGTAATTAATTAAGCTAATATTATAATTAATAATTAATAAAGGTGTTCCTAAAACAGAGTTATTACACTCTACCACCCTTATACAAAGTTTCGTCCTCGAAACTTAAAACAATAAGATATGAATATAGAAAGGCTTATCAAAATCAATGACGAAATATTATAATACTATTCGATTTAATTTAACAAAACCAAGATCTCTGAACTTCACAATCAAAAGTTTATCCTCCATTCATGAACATTTTTGTGTCTCGGCTACCCGATGCCTAGGTTCATCGAGGAGCTAAAACATCAAAATGGTAACCTTGTTGGCATTGAACTTTAGTCATTCTGTTTCAAGAGATCTCGTTTGAAAACCATCATAGCTATTTTCAAGTTAAACCAAACTTTAAAAAAGAAAACCCTACCTTTTAAATCCAACGAACGATAATAAATAATTATAATAATAATATAAATACCATATAATACTAATCGTGGTAACCTAATATCAATCATAACTCTAGTACCAATCAAGGCTATTACAATGGTGATCAAAATGCCAAGTAAATAGAAAATTTTTCCCTAAAACCCGCAAAACGTTATAAAACAGACACACCACAAATATATCGAAATAGTTAGCATAAATGGCTCCTAAGAGCGTCAATACCGCACAATTTAGCTTGTAAATGAAGGGGAAAAACTTTATATGAAATCATTATATCAATTGGGCCTTTGGGTCGTGTAATTGCCTGAATTTTAACCAGATTGAGTTTAAAGTAATTATCTTTAGTTATTCTTATAGGATTGTCGGATTCTAAGGTTCTAGATGGAAGATAGTTACTTGGAACTGTCAATTATATTAAGTTTCATTTGGTTTTAGTGCTTAAAGTAGATTAGAATACTCTCCAACAACATACGAGGACAAAAGTGGGTAAGATCTATCATTCTTGTTGGTTAATAACACTTTGGGAACCAATAGATAAGTTAGAAAGACCTTGAGAGCCTTATTCATTAAGATTGTGGAAATTGTATAGAGATCGTTTTATCGGGTAACGATGAACTTCCAGTTAAAGAGCCTTCTGGGGTTTAATTTGAGCTCAGAACCTAACCAAACTTGATATATGACATGAATGGGATGTCTTAAGTGCAAAATGGTCATATATTCCAAAGAATTATGGGGCTAAATAGGGTAAGCTCCTTACTTAGTAAGATTTGGCCAGTTGAACAATTTCAGTTCAGACCTATCCTTAAACATAGCTCCTTAGAAGCTACTTAAGTGTAGATGTCCTAAAACCCTTTATATGCATGAAAACCAACACATCAAGATAACACCTCAAGTAAGAATCACGCAGAAACTCCTTGAAACTGACCTTAACCAGAGGAGGTTTCCATCCCCCATAGGTACTGCAACTCACCTACTATAAAAAATAGTTTTCGGTTTTCGATTCTTTTCACCCAATTCTACTTCTAAAACACCTACTTTTTCTTACATATATCTCTTGTAGACATCCATACTTAGTTGTTAAAGCTTTTTCTCAAGCTTTTAAGCCTTGGGAAGTTGAAAAAAACTCTATAGGAACATTAAACAGGCTGACGTAAGTACAACTTTGCATCCATCTTGTGTTTAGCTTAGCTATTCTTGTTCTAAATCTTGTTTAATCTAATCCTTAGGACCTTAATTACTCAAGGGAAGCTGTAGGAAGGTTACAGTGGTGAGAAATATTTATTTCGTTACTCAGACTTAATAGGAATAATATTAAGTTTGATTTTATCGAGGTATGAAACTAGTGAATAGTAGTCAATGGTTATTGATATCTATTGTTGCTTCTGTTATGAGGTGAATGTTTTGGGACATTGATCATGGAGTTCAAGAGAGCTAATAGAACTACTGAGTTTTCAAAGTATTATATATCAATCTAAGAAAGCATCAAGCGTTTTGAGGTAACTTTTATGTTCAACAAAACCTATTTCATGCCCATGTGTGTTGTACTTCTATTTTGGTAAAGTAATTCATACTACGGCCATAAACATGAATGTATTGTTGTTATTGAAACTATGTTTTGGTTGATTATGAATATTATTTGTTGTGGCTAGCTAGTTTGTGAATTGAAATGAAAAGTGGGCAAGGTACAGGTGGAGGAGCTAAACAATAAATGAAAAATGAATTGAAATGGTTATAGTGTGGACCGGTGTGGTCGTATTGTGTAAGTGATAAGTGAAATATAAGTTAAAATGAATTTTTTCCAAAGCCTGTACTTGCTAGCGATTTGTGTAAGGGGATCGAGCTATTCAGCCGTATATTCTGAAAGAAAAGTCGTTGTTTTCCTAACAATTGCCAAGGTTGATTTTCAAGTGATAAAACGATTTGATATGAGAATGTTTTTAACGGGTTGAAGTAAGAGTTACGAGTTTTCCACTTATTTTAGATATTTTCCTTGTTTTCTCTTTCTTTTATTATTTTCAGATACTTAATCAAAAGCTTGGAATTGTTTGGAGAGATCATGATGTTGAAAACTTTCATTTACAGAGTTGTAGAATAAAGTTGAAGTTGTAGTTGAGGCTTAAGCTGAGATAGTTCGTATAAGATATCATTGTTTTATTGTATTTTTCTGGGAACTTGAGATAGAGCAATCATGTAACTTGAGATTGTGAATAAAGGATATTGTTTTGTGGGCCTATAACCCACAGGTCCAGGATCGTGTATTTAAGGTTGTTTCCGCTGCAAGTTCCATCTAAAGTATTATTTATTATTATTGATTTCATGTCCATTGAGGTATAAATAGCTAAGCGTGTTAAGCTAGCAGCTGGGGAGGCCCGGGCTGTTACAGGTATGTGGCCCGATCGGGCAAAGATTGCCCGATTACATTGGGTGGGCCCAAAGTCTCCTTGGCTGTTGCTGCGTTATAAAGATAAAGAGATTTGAAGCTTAGGCTTTTGTGTTGGAACGATGGCATAGGGCAAAGGTTGCCCAATCGGGTTGCGTGTATGCGATCCAAATTTATATCATTTATTTCCATTTTTTATAAGATTATAGAGCTATTATAAATAGCTAAACTCATTTATTTTACAGACATCTCTTGTTGAGCTTTGTTTTAGTTTAGTTTTAATAGGTTTCATATATTAAACACTTTAGATTAGTTCCAAAGGTGATTGAACCTTGGATTATTTTCAATAAAGTGGGTTATATGAGTGGCGTGTTATGCCATTTGGTTTAACTAATGCTCCTAGTACTTTTATGAGGCTCATGCATGAGGTACTTCGTCCCTTCGTTGGTTCATTTGTTGTGGTTTATTTTGATGATATTCTTGTGTATAGCAACAATGAACAGGATCATCTTATTCATCTGAAGAAGGTTTTCCTTAAGCTAAGGGAAAAGAAGCTATATGCAAAGATGGAGAAGTGTGAATTCTTCACTTCTAGTGTGTCTTTTCTTGGCTTCATTATTTCATCTCAGGGCATTTCTATGGATGAATCCAAGGTGGAGGCAATCAAATCATGGCCAATTCCAAAGTCCATCACAGAAGTTCGAAGTTTTCATGGATTGGCATCTTTTTACAGGAGATTCATCAGAGGTTTTAGTACTATTTTGGCTCCACTGACCGAATGTATCAAAGGGGGTTCTTTCACTTGGACTCCAGCAGCTCAGGAAGCATTTGATCAGTTGAAAAGCAAGCTTTGTGAGGCGCCTGTTCTAGCCTTACCATATTTCAAGAAAGTCTTTGAAGTGGAATGTGATGCAAGTGGCGTAGGGATTGGAGCTGTTTTACAACAAGGAGGGCGTCCCATAGCCTATTTCAGTGAGAAGCTCAATCATGCCAAGCTCAACTACAGCACCTATGATAAAGAGTTCTATGCTATTGTTCGTGCCTTGACTTATTGGACTCATTATCTTAGGCCATCTCAGTTTGTGTTGCATTCAGATCATCAAGCTTTGAAGTACATTAATGGACAACATAAGCTCAGTTCACGGCATGCTAAATGGGTGGAGTTCCTTCAATCTTTTGATTTTGTTTTAAAGTACAAAACTGGAGTTTCTAATGTGGTTGCAGATGCATTATCTAGGAGGCATTCTATGCTTTCTCTAATGGAGGCTCGAGTTCTTGGCTTCACTCATATTAAGGAGCTTTATTATAATGATCTAGATTTTTTACCATTGATAGAAGCGTGCAAGGATGGTTCTCATGGAGCTTTTTCGGTTCTAGATGGTTTTCTCTTCCGAAATAATAAGCTTTGTATCCCTAAGTTCTCATTAAGGGATTTGCTCATCAAGGAGGTTCATGGAGGAGGCCTAGCAGGGCATTTTGGTATTAACAAAACTGTGGACGTTTTGCAGGAACACTTTTATTGGCCAAAACTTGCAGGTGATGTTCACTCAGTTCTAGCTCGATGTTCTACATGTCAAAAGGCCAAGAGTTCTTTTCATCAAGGGCTCTATACTCCACTTCCAGTTCCTAATCAGCCATGGGAAGATGTTAGTATGGATTTCATTGTAGCTTTGCCTAGGACTCAAAGGCAAAGAGATGCTATTATGGTGGTGGTGGATCGATTCTCAAAGATGGCTCATTTCATTGCTTGCAACAAGACGGATGATGCAATCCATGTAGCTGATTTGTACTTAAAGGAGATCATTAGATTACATGGTGTACCGAAGACTATTGTTTCTTATAAGGATGTTAAGTTCCTCAGTTTCTTTTGGAAGACCTTATGGAAGCTCCTAGGTACTAAGCTCCTCTTTAGTACCACGGCGCATCCACAAACTGATGGTCAAACGGAGGTGACAAACAGGACACTTACTACTCTCCTCAGGACTCTAGTTAACAAGTCACAGAAAGATTGGGATCTAAAGCTAGCACATGCAGAATTTGCTTATAATAGATCACCTACATATGCCACGAAGTGCTCTCCATTCGAAGTGAACTATGGGGTTAATCCTTTAAGCCCATTAATTTACTACCTATTCCAGTTGAAGTGAGGCAAAGCAAAGATGCAGAGGAGAAGGAAAAGGAGATGAAAAAGCTTCACCAACAGATTAGAGCACGCATTGAGAAGGTTAATGAAGCTTACAAGGTCCGAGCTAACAAGCATCGAAAGGAGGTCATTTACAAGCCCGGGGATTTGGTATGGTTGCACCTAAGGAAGGAGCGATTTCCATCAAGAAGGAAGAACAAGATGATGCCAAGGAGTGATGGTCCATTTAGGGTGCTTGAAAAGATCAATAAAAATGCATACAAGATAGAACTACCAAGTGAGATGGGCAACATTTCGGCCACCTTCAATGTGGGTGATTTAGCTCCATATTTGGAAGAAGATTTCGAGTTGCAAGAAGACTTCTCCAAACCAGGGGAGAATGATGCAGGAGCATCCATGATCAATCCAAGTCTCCTAGCAAAGAGTCATCAAGAAGAGATTAAGGTGAAGGAGATTCAGTTCATTAGCTTACTTAACCCAATTTCGAACAAGCAAGTACTTCGAATTGTTAATTAAGCTTATCACCTTCTTAAATCTATATTAAGCCTTGTTGATTAATGCTTATGATCATCTTAACATCATAAAGTATTAGGAATCAAGCTTGAATTATGATTAAATAGCTTAATTAATTAGTTCTAAGTCATTAAAGTAAGCTTAGTGAAACTGTTTTGGAAGAACAGATTTTATACGGTTGGTTTAGGGAACGTTTTGAGCATGTTTTTGAGCTTTATTCTTGGCTAAGGCAACCATACATGACTCACCTATGCGCTTACATACATCACCAACAAGCATGTGAAGAGTTGGAGGCAAGAATCAATAGGAAATGAGAGCTTCATGAAGAAGTATCCAAAACCGCAGCCTTCCAGCGTCCTTCTGGGCTCCACTTCATCAGTTCTGGGCAGCCGCTTTTCTTAAGCTTTTGGAGCTGATTTTTTGAGGATATTTTCCTTAGAATGTCTATTTTATTACCTTAGTTTCCTTTTTGCAGTAGGATATTTTCGTTTCTCAGAATATCCTAATCATTGCACCTAGGTATTGAAAACTGGCCAGATTTTGTAATACTTTAAGATGGCTTTTGTTACCTAAGCAAAACATCACCAAATGACGTGAATCTTTGGTATGTTACTGCATTATATGTTAGGATTGTAATATAATAAGTTTCATTAGACTTTGTTGAATGAATTAACAGTTATACTCATTTCTTTGAGCTGTGCGCTTAGAGTAAAACTGGACAGTTTGTCCTAATTCAAGTCTTTGAGTTAATTAGCTAGCTAACGTAGATTAGTTACTAATTTAACAAAGCAAGGTTGCACCAAGAGCTCTTCTTTGACATTGGTGGCCTAGTTTGGTGGTTCTAAGGCTAGTGAAAGTGGTGGTTGTTGGTACGGTTCCAACAAGGCTTGAAGCAAAACTATTTCTTCGGTTCTTAACCAACGAATGCTCTTGCTTATGAAATGCTTTATGCATCATTTGGTATCAGAGCTTTGGTTAGTTTAAGAGCATTCTTATAACCCTCTAATCATCCTATAATCATTTCCTAAACTCACACACTTATCCCCCCCAAAACCGAAACCAATTCTAAGCCCAAACACATCTCTTTTCACCTCTAATCTTTGGTACAATTTCGTGGTTGTTAAAATGAGTGGTAATGAAGATCCAAATCAGTTTAGAAGGGGCATGACATTGAATGAAGCAAGGTTAGTTGGCCTTGAGAATCAAATGGCTACAATTAGTGAGCAAATGGCAAATCTCATGGAAGCTTTTCGAAGTTCTAGTGTTGGAGTTCGAAGAGAAGTTCATGAAAGGAGGCACTTTGAAGATGAGAATGAGGTTGTTTATGACTCTAGTGAAGAAGTGCAATCACAAACTTCTAATCAAAGAAGGAGGCCACGAAAACAAGATGAATTTCGAGACATCAAGTTAGATGTTCCAGAGTTTGATGGAAACCTTAATCCTGATGCTTACTTGGAATGGGTTTCGAGATGTAATAGGATTTTCGAGCTAAAGGAGTATGATGATTCGAAATCTTTCAAGTTGGCTATCACTAAGCTAAAGGGTTATGCATCCCTTTGGTGGGAAAACGTTGCTCTTGCTAGAGAAAGGAAGCATAAGCCAAAAATCAAGAGTTGGAAGAATTTGAAAAAGAAGATGGAAGCTAAGTTTCTCCCCTCCACTTACACTCTTGATTTATATAACCAACTTTCTGATTTGTTCCAAGGTACCAAGAATGTCGAGACCTACATCCATGAATATGAGAAGTTGATGATGAAATTGGATGTTCAAGGAAGGGAAGAGCAGACCAGGGCTCGTTTTGTGAAGGGCCTAGATCGTGACATTCAAAAGAAGCTTGAGCTTCAATCTTATTCTACTTTAGATGAACTTTTCAGGTTGGCTCTTAAGGTGGAAAAGCATCAAAAAGACAAGAAGAAGAAGGTATTTAGCAAAGGAACTTCTTATGCTAAAGGAGGTTTTAGTTCGTATGTAAAGCCTACTTCGACATCTCCATTTACACCTAAAAATGAAGCTGGTTCGAAATTTCTTGATAAAGGGAAGAAAGTTGCTGAAAGTTCTTCCAAGAAGGATGATGTCAAATGTTTTAAGTGTCATGGTTATGGTCATTATCAATAACAATGCCCAAACAGAAGGGTAATGACCTTACTAGACATTAAAAACATAGAAGATGCCCTTAAAGATCAAGAGGAGCACGAAAAAGAATCTGAAAAGGAGGATGAATGCAATGAAGATGTTCTTGTTAATGAAGTGGAAGGAGATGATCATCTTAGCTTGGTTCTAAGGAAGGTCCTTCACTCCAAAGAAGCCGAAGTTATACCATCTCAACGAGACCAGATTTTTCAGACAAAATGCTTAACCAAGGGCAAGATTTGTTCCATGATTATTGATGGTGGGAGTTGCACTAATGTAGCTTCGAGTTCTATGGTGGAGAAGCTCAATCATCCTACCTTCAGTCATCCTAAACCATATAAGCTTCATTGGCTTAATGATGGTAACTGTGTGGAGGTAACAAAACAAGCTTTAATTAGCTTCTCTTTTGGTGATTCGTATAATGATAAGGTTTTATGTGATGTGGTGCCTATGAATGCATGTCATATTCTCTTAGGGAGGCCGTGGCAATCTGATAAGGAAACCTTACATAATGGTAGGACTAATAGATACACTTTCATGCATGATGAAAACAATAAAATTATACTTAGTCCTAGCAAAAAGGGTCCGAATTTGCCTAAGAAAGAAACCTCCAATTCGAAAGCTAAAAATCAGAAATCCTTAATTCTCCAAAAACATCAAGTTGATAAGTCCATTGAAAAGGGAAAGGAAATGTACTTGTTGTTGTTATTTGCTGCAAATGATGAAAATACTAGTGAATTACATGATTGGGTTAAACCATAGTGAACGATTTTAATGATATTTTTCCCGAGGATCTTCCATATGGTTTACCACCTAGTAGGGGTATTGAGCATCAAATTGACTTAGTTCCTGGAGCACCATTACCTAACAAGGCAGCTTATAGATGTAATCCTGAAGAAGCTAAAGAGTTGCAAAAACAGATTACTGAATTATTAGCTAAGGGGTTTGTGCAAGATAGTCTTAGTCCATGTGTTGTTCCTGTTATTTTGGTTCCAAAGAAGGATGGAACTATGCGTATGTGTGTAGATTGCAGGGCTATAAACAACATTACCATCAAGTATAGGTATCCTATCCCTAGGCTTGATGATTTGCTCGATGAATTACATGGTGCTACTATATTCTCCAAGATAGATTTGCGTAGTGGTTATCATCAGATTCGAATCAAGGAAGGGGATGAATGGAAAACAGCCTTTAAGACTAAGAGTGGGTTATATGACTGGCGTGTTATGTCATTTGGTTTAACTAATGCTCCTAGTACTTTTATGAGGCTCATGCATGAGGTACTTCGTCCCTTCATTGGTTCATTTGTTGTGGTTTATTTTGATGATATTCTTGTGTATAGCAACAATGAACAGGATCATCTTATTCATCTGAAGAAGGTTTTCCTTAAGCTAAGGGAAAAGAAGCTATATGCAAAGATGGAGAAGTGTGAATTCTTCACTTCTAGTGTGTCTTTTCTTGGCTTCATTATTTCATCTCAGGGCATTTCTATGGATGAATCCAAGGTGGAGGCAATCAAATCATGGCCAATTCCAAAGTCCATCACAGAAGTTCGAAGTTTTCATGGATTGGCATCTTTTTACAGGAGATTCATCAGAGGTTTTAGTACTATTTTGGCTCCACTGACCGAATGTATCAAAGGGGGTTCTTTCACTTGGACTCCAGCAGCTCAGGAAGCATTTGATCAGTTGAAAAGCAAGCTTTGTGAGGCGCCTGTTCTAGCCTTACCATATTTCAAGAAAGTCTTTGAAGTGGAATGTGATGCAAGTGGCGTAGGGATTGGAGCTGTTTTACAACAAGGAGGGCATCCCATAGCCTATTTCAGTGAGAAGCTCAATCATGCCAAGCTCAACTACAGCACCTATGATAAAGAGTTCTATGCTATTGTTCGTGCCTTGACTTATTGGACTCATTATCTTAGGCCAGCTCAGTTTGTGTTGCATTCAGATCATCAAGCTTTGAAGTACATTAATGGACAACATAAGCTCAGTTCACGGCATGCTAAATGGGTGGAGTTCCTTCAATCTTTTGATTTTGTTTTAAAGTACAAAACTGGAGTTTCTAATGTGGTTGCAGATGCATTATCTAGGAGGCATTCTATGCTTTCTCTAATGGAGGCTCGAGTTCTTGGCTTCACTCATATTAAGGAGCTTTATTATGATGATCCAGATTTTTTACCATTGATAGAAGCGTGCAAGGATGGTTCTCATGGAGCTTTTTCGGTTCTAGATGGTTTTCTCTTCCGAAATAATAAGCTTTGTATCCCTAAGTTCTCACTAAGGGATTTGCTCATCAAGGAGGTTCATGGAGGAGGCCTAGCAGGGCATTTTGGTATTAACAAAACTGTGGATGTTTTGCAGGAACACTTTTATTGGCCAAAACTTTCAGGTGATGTTCACTCAGTTCTAGCTCGATGTTCTACATGTCAAAAGGCCAAGA
The DNA here is from genome assembly GCA_947645195.1 of Patellifolia procumbens. Classification (NCBI taxonomy): domain Eukaryota; kingdom Viridiplantae; phylum Streptophyta; class Magnoliopsida; order Caryophyllales; family Amaranthaceae; genus Patellifolia; species Patellifolia procumbens. The sequence goes on from CANSGD010000406.1 coordinate 5,480,654, forward strand.
GTTCTTTTCATCAAGGGCTCTATACTCCACTTCCAGTTCCTAATCAGCCATGGGAAGATGTTAGTATGGATTTCATTGTAGCTTTGCCTAGGACTCAAAGGCAAAGAGATGATATTATGGTGGTGGTGGATCGATTCTCAAAGATGGCTCATTTCATTGCTTGCAACAAGACGGATGATGCAATCCATGTAGCTGATTTGTACTTCAAGGAGATCATTAGATTACATGGTGTACCGAAGACTATTGTTTCTTATAAGGATGTTAAGTTCCTCAGTTTCTTTTGGAAGACCTTATGGAAGCTCCTAGGTACTAAGCTCCTCTTTAGTACCACGGCGCATCCACAAACTGATGGTCAAACGGAGGTGACAAACAGGACACTTACTACTCTCCTCAGGACTCTAGTTAACAAGTCACAGAAAGATTGGGATCTAAAGCTAGCACATGCAGAATTTGCTTATAATAGATCACCTACATATGCCACGAAGTGCTCTCCATTCGAAGTGAACTATGGGGTTAATCCTTTGAGCCCCATTGATTTACTACCTATTCCAGTTGAAGTGAGGCAAAGCAGAGATGCAGAGGAGAAGGCAAAGGAGATGAAAAAGCTTCACCAACAGATTAGAGCACGCATTGAGAAGGTTAATGAAGCTTACAAGGTCCGAGCTAACAAGCATCGAAAGGAGGTCATTTACAAGCCCGGGGATTTGGTATGGTTGCACCTAAGGAAGGAGCGATTTCCATCAAGAAGGAAGAACAAGCTGATGCCAAGGAGTGATGGTCCATTTAGGGTGCTTGAAAAGATCAATAAAAATGCATACAAGATAGAACTACCAAGTGAGATGGGCAACATTTCGGCCACCTTCAATGTGGGTGATTTAGCTCCATATTTGGAAGAAGATTTCGAGTTGTAAGAAGACTTCTCCAAACCAGGGGAGAATGATGCAGGAGCATCCATGATCAATCCAAGTCTCCTAGCAAAGAGTCATTAAGAAGAGATTAAGGTGAAGGAGATTCAGTTCATTAGCTTACTTAACCCAATTTCGAACAAGCAAGTACTTTGAATTGTTAATTAAGCTTAACACCTTCTTAAATCTATTTTAAGCCTTGTTGATTAATGCTTATGATCATCTTAACATCATAAAGTATTAGTAATCAAGCTTGAATTATGATTAAATAGATTAATTAATTAGTTCTAAGTCATTAAAGTAAGCTTAGTGAAACTGTTTTGGAAGAACAGATTTTATACGGTTGGTTTAGGGAACATTTTGAGCATGTTTTTGAGCTTTATTCTTGGCTAAGGCAACCATACATGACTCACCTGTGTGCTTACATACATCACCAACAAGCATGTGAAGAGTTGGAGGCAAGAATCAATAGGAAATGAGAGCTTCATGAAGAAGTATCCAAAACCGCAGCCTTCCAGCGTCCTTCTGGGCTCCACTTCATCAGTTCTGGGCAGCCGCTTTTCTTAAGCTTTTGGAGATGATTTTTTGAGGATATTTTCCTTAGAATGTCTATTTTATTACCTTAGTTTCCTTTTTGCAGTAGGATATTTTCGTTTCTCAGAATATCCTAATCATTGCACCTAGGTACTGAAAACTGGCCAGATTTTGTAATACTTTAAGATGGCTTTTGTTACCTAAGCAAAACATCACCAAATGACGTGAATCTTTGGTATGTTACTGCCTTATATGTTAGGATTGTAATGTAAGAAGTTTCATTAGACTTTGTTGAATGAATTAAGAGTTATACTCATTTCTTTGAGCTGTGCGCTTAGAGTAAAACTGGACAGTTTGTCCTAATTCAAGTCTTTGAGTTAATTAACTAACTAACGTAGATTAGTTACTAATTTAACAAAGAAAGGTTGCACCAAGAGCTCTTCTTTGACATTGGTGGCCTAGTTTGGTGGTTCTAAGGCTAGTGAAAATGGTGGTTGTTGGTACGGTTCCAACAAGGCTTGAAGCAAAACTATTTCTTCGGTTCTTAACCAACGAATGCTCTTGCTTATGAAATGCTTTATGCATCAGATATGACTTTTTGCTATCATGTATCCTTCAAGCGGCTGGGTCAAACCACACACGGACAGGGCTACGAAAGGGAATCCAGGAAGGACGGGTTCTGGAGGAGTGATTAGAGGCTCGCGAGGTGACCTTTATGAGGTTTTCTCGATGCATTAATTGTGGTGTTTGCACTAGTACGAAGGCTAAGCTTTTATCAGTGATGCGGGGTTTGGCAGGTTCTTGGAAGGGGGGCATCTTAGGGTCTTAGTTAATGTTGATTCGGAGGTCGTGGTTCATACGTTGAGAGGTGATATTCCTCTTAACTCTCCCTTTATTCACATCATTCGGAAATGCAAAGTTTTGCTTTCCCGAAAGAGTGGTGTGTTGAGATTTCCATTGTTATCGTAAGGCTAATCGGGTGTTGATTGGTTAGCTAACTATGGTGTTGATCTTAACCAAAATATAGTTTTTTTAGTCAGTCCCGGGGGATCTTCAGACCGTCTTATTGGAGAATTTGGGAGGTGTTATGACATCGTGGCTGGTTCAGATTGGGGAAGGGGATTTGGGTGCCGACAACACTACAACTTAGTGGTGGTTGCTTGGCTTGTTTTGTCTTTGTTAGTTTTGTTAGTTTCTTTGTAGTTGCTTTTTTCTTTTTTCTTGTATTGCTTTGTTTAGGGGCTTCGCCCCTCTTTCTCACCAAAATAATAATAATAATAATAATAATAATAATAATAATAATAATAATAATAATAATACATATTTAATATTTTATTCTTTTTTACTTTTGCAGATTTATTTTCACTGTTTTCCAGAAACCAGAATCGAACAATCATTCAAAATGAAGCATCATGCCTTTTTAACGGCATCGATTTTCTAGGTTAGCTAACCATGGTAGTCTGGAGAACACAAATTCCTACTTTTTTTCATCAGATTCATGATTGGCATGTTCGCTTTTAGGCTGCTTGTTTAAAGGGACAAGAGGGTTGAGATGGAAGACGAGCCATGCTTGTTTAGCCACTCTTACATAACAGAGGTGGTGTCTACTATGATTGAACAGGAACACTCTGCATCGACAAACCAACAGAACACATTTTGTTTGTCATATATTTTTGTATATTTTTCCTTTTACATATTTACGAACAATCTTATGTGAATTTCAGGAAAGAAGTACACAAAACTCAAAAAATAGAGCAAGCTATGCAAATGAACTACTACCTTTTTAATTTCAGTAAACCTTATAGGCAAGTTATATGGAGGATCTCGTAAGTACTTGACTTTAATTTTTTACCTTTTTTTCCCTTAACATATACATGATTAGATGACTCCCAATTTTTTCCCTAAACTATGTATTTGAAGAGAGGTAAAGATGGCAAGAAGCCAAGTTTTCTAGAAATTTTTCGAGAAACTCACAAGAAAGATGAGAAGTTGGTTAATGACTCGGCATCCACAAATATGTATGTAAATGTTGCGGTTCCTCCATTTTTTACTATAATCATATTTTAAAATTTCTTGTTTTAATTATATCTTATTATGTTTTAGGATAAGATCAAAACAATTATTGAAAATATTCCATCTCTTTCACATTTCGAGGTGCTTTACCATTTTAATGAAATTGGGACAACTTATATTGGAATATTGTGCATTCATCTACAATGACTGTGATTTATATTTATTTTCCCACTATATGTGTAGGTAGCTCAGAAAGTATTCAAGTCAAAATCTCGAGATCGAGTAGTTGGCTTGGGTGAAGGGATAACATTGAATGAAATTAGTGTATCAAAACCAACTAGAGTGGAACTTGAACTTGAATTATATGCTACATGAAAAGAGAATTTTGTTCTTAGCAATCGTATTGAAACTGTTGAAGCTGAAAATCAACAACTTCATGGTTAACTAGAGGCCGAGATGATACTATTTCATAAAACCTTATTGTCAATATAATATTCCAGTATAAATTCACAAAAGCAAGAGGATTTGACTCGTTAGAGCCACTATTAGTCTATTATACTTTCTTCCCTTTGTCTTTTTCCGTTGCCTCTTCATTTTGCTTCATTTTGTTGAAACGTGCTATTTGGGCTGTAAGAAGTAGTCGTCTGGTAGGCAGTTGTAGCCGTGGATTGTCTATGGAACCAGAAGTTAATTGCCATAGTAGGGAAAGTATTTATTAAGGAATTTGTAGGGTTATTCGCTTGAAGTAACTTGAGAGGCTGACTATTATTTGTGGTTCCCGTGACTTCGTGAAGCAGTAGCTTGACATGCAAGTGTTCAGTTTGCTTAGCTTGCATTGCATAATTGTGCATCGTAGGATACAGCTAGAAGACTTACAGGTATACGTGCTAACTCCCTACTGCTACGAACACATAAAGGTGTGCATGCAGACTGCAGGGGTGCATTGTAGCTTGTAGTGGCAGTGGCATAGTAGTAGTTGTACAATAGATGTGCATAAGTTAGGGTAGTTTGTGTGTCTACATGTTATGTTCATGTAAATATATAGAATTTTAAATTTATAATTTAATTTATTTTTGTTTCTTTTGGCAGGTCTTTAATGAGCAGAAGTGGATATTTGGACATATTTTCAACTCCTGAATTATTCTCAAGAACATAAGTTTACCATTCAAGTTATCTGAGAGAGTTTGCTATTGTTTGTAATTTTTTTTTATTTTGAGCTCAATGAAGAATTTTAGACATATTTTAGGATTAGTTTTACGGTACAATTGGTTTTGAATCTATTTTTTGTAAGACAATAATGAATCTATTTTTTGTAAGACAATAATGTAAGACAATAATGAATCTATTTTTTGTTCCTTTATAAATTTTACTCAAGCTTTTTATTTTTGGTATCCGTGCGTATATATACTATTGAATGTATTGAAGACATTGACATGTATATTATGCGTGATGCTTAGAAAAAATTTCTATCTGAGACTATAACAACGAACTTTTCCCTCGTTGTTGGTATTTTTTTAATGTATATAATTAATTGGTTGTTTCAAAGATTAGTTATGAAAAAAAATTGGTCGTTAATGCCTTTTAGTTCGTCATTATTATTACGACGACGAACATTCTAGTGGTCGTGAATGTTAAGCGACGAACAAGCCCATTTCGTCGTTAAAGGCAATAACGACGGGACTAGTAACAACGATCATAACGATGAAACATATTCGTCGTTAACTACCTTTAGAGACAATTTTCTACCCTATTCGTCGTTAAATATGTTATTTCTACTAGTGACCATATGCTCTAAAAGAAGTTCTAAATGCAACCTAAATGCATCTAAAAACTATACTTCCTCCGTTTTTTTTAAATGTGACACTTTCTATTTAAGGAAGTTTTAAATTAAATGTGACACTTTCTTTTTTTGTCAATAAACTCTCTCTATCTCTCTCCTCTCACATGGGTCCCCTTATTTTTTTTCTCTCTATCTCTTTCCTTCCCAAAAATTGCCTAGGAGTCCGTGAATCTAAAAGTGTCACATTTAAATAAAAACGGAGGAAGTATATAAATGTGACACATCAGTTATCTAGGAGAGTTCTCCTAGAGTCTTGAGGGGGATGGGGCTAACTTCCATTAGTTGAGTTTTTAAGGTGGATATCCGTTTGTGGTCAAATGAAGCCATAAAATTTTAACTTGCTCTACATTTCTAATCCATATGGTGTGAGTTAGTGCTTTTTAGATCCATATCCTTAGGTGCTACTATTGCAACACACTTGATGGATTTAATGTTGTGAGGTTGAGATTTTGCTCTTAATGGTTCCATATCTCTTCGGGGTGGTGTTATTGAGAAACGCTTGATGGACTACCTACTTAAGTGCGGAGGTTACACCACCTTCTATGAAAGAATGGGTTATCTTTCTAGAGCACTTATGAGACCTAAGGTGTGCACGATAGTAGGTATGTGTTGTGGGGGTCACAACGGAACTTTGGTCAGTTCAAGAGAAATTCACTCTCTAGAATGTAAGTTGTTGCCTAATTTCACTTTGTATCAATTCAAATCGAAAGATATTGATGTTTAAGTACTTTCTTTTCCTCACCCAGGATTTTTCTTTGCTTTGCATAGCCTTTGTAGGGGGTTGTTGGAATTAAGGCTTGCAAAGCCTATCGTTGCTTTTGCAAAGCTCCTTATCGACAATGGGAGGGGATACCCCCTTATTTATTTATTCCATCACTTCCTCTTCATATTGGGTTATTAGTGTGTGATGCTAGTTAGACATCTTGTGCTTGAGCTTGGGCTTGCTACCACACACATAAGCACGCCGCCCGCCCGGACAAGACCGGACTGGGTCGACCTTGGGCATGAGTTCTAGATTTTGGGAATTTGAGCTGACCTCTAATATTGGACCTTGGCCGGACTAGGTGTAATAATAAGCTACTAGGGACTATAAGGTTTTAGCTATATTTTAATGACTTCCCTTGATTTGGTCCGGCCTTTATTACGTTCCGTTTCTAGGGTCTGATTTTACATTTCTCTCTTCCGGTTACTAGGTACATGCTAATCTTCATAGCCTAGTTTGTTGGTTGTAATATTTTAGGCTAGCTGTGTTAACCTTGAGAAGCTTCCCCACCATTTGCGATTATCAACACTAACAAGCCGTAATTGCTTTTAAGTTAATTATCTCTTACCACGACACAACCTTGAAATAAGTTCTTATTTTGCCATTCTTAACAATTGTCCGACTTGTACGGTTGGACAACCTCTATCCTATATAGTCCACCAAAGTCAAAAGTCTAATACTGTTTTTGGCTTTTTGCCATTGGCATTTTGCACAACTACACAAGCTAATAAAACTTCTTTGACAAGAAAAGCAAAATCAATACGTATCTTTAAAACAGAGAAAAAATTGAAATCCACAAAACATGAAAACAATTCTTTCTGTAAACTCTCATGAAATCAATAAAAATCTAGAATACATGAGGAGTACTCCTGAATCACATATTCACATCAGACTAGTTGTTCCTTCCATGAAGCCAAATGTATACAAAACAAGAACTTATCGTGCCAAATAAATATCCTTGACTTCTTTGACTAGCTAAACTCATAATGTAAAGCAGTCGATCAAAACTTCAGCAAATGCACCTTATGTGCATTGCAAATGACCTAAAACATTGACTAGAGATATATATACATTACGATTGTAGTTATGTAGTACACAGTAACTAAAATTTGCTGCATTTTCAGTTAATGTTCTGTGCATCAAAGCACGAACGATTGGATTGATCCCGTGTTTGGTGACTAAACACTGGGACTTCACATTGAGCTAAAAAAACAGAAGTTTCTGAGGCAGATGCCTCAGTGAAGCCACAAGCTCCTGTTGTGGCGAAGTTTCTGTCACACTGCAGAAATTCAGAAGACGCTGCAGGAAGCTGATCTTGAACATTTGCATCCATCTTGGTAAACATCAAATATGCTACAGTTCTGTCAATCGCATTGGTTTCTGACTCACTTCTCTCTATATCTAATATTCTTGACCTGGAATTTGGAAACCGACATTTGTAGTTAGAATTGGGACTGTAGGATAAATATTGGACAAAGGCATGACAGCCACGTGAAAATTCTGCATTAAAGCAATTAGTTTTAAACGATGTGATTCTTCTACCCTATGTTTGCAACATCTGCCCTCTCTAGCGAAATGCATTATTACAATATTTGTACCCATCCCCGATCCGACTGGTTAATGACGTGCTTATGCATGGAGGAACTGGGTTGTGCATCTTTGCTAAGCAGATTATTACTTCTATTTTTAATGGTAGGGAGAAGTGCCCTATCGAACCGTAACCTCGAAGAGGTCAATCTGGTTCTGCTTAATAGGCCAGGCCCTTTGGGAGTTGGGGGAGATACATCCCGAACCCCCAAAGTTTTCACAGTGGCGGTTCATTTACATGTACAATACACTTCTAATAATCAAGTTAAAAGATAAAATAGGAGTAATAAGGAGCTTTGTAACCGAAAACTATTTATGAGTCACTTCTGTAAAGGGAGATCCAAAACTCCCTTCACACTCTACTATTACAACTAGTAACTATCCCCCCACCCCCAAAGTTTTCATAGTGCCGCTTCACATTTAGCATGTAGAGTACACTTCTAATAATTAAGTTACGAGATGAAAAAGGAGTAATAAGGAGCTTTGTAACTGAAAACATCTATTTATGAGTCGCTTTTCTAAAGGGAGATCCAAAACTCCCTTCACAATCTATTATTACAACTTGTAACCAAAATAGGATGTAGTAATAATAGATTCTTTGTTAGTGATGCAAAGGTGTTAAATTTTATACTTCTTTTTGACAATAACTGGAAGATAATGATAACCACAATTTACCAAAAGTAATACTAACAAAACAAAAAAACAGACAGTGAATGTACCTCAAGTGCACATCACTAGTCTGAGGCAAAGACGGCTCATCCAAAGAAAGGCCATCAACCAGAGCATTTTTTGACGCCTGCTGCTCCGAGTGCTTAGCAAGTCGGTAAATGGAATCTCGAAGGCAAAGCCGAGTCTGATCATTCAACTAAAAGAAAGGAATTAACCAAGAGTTAGCAGCTATGAAACAGAAGTTGTGTAACAATAAAATGTTTGGTTATATCAGTTACTCCACCTGATTTAGGACAGACTCAAGCCCCATCAGCACCGATTCTTCCATTGACGACAAATCATTAATCTCTAACGTTCTTGATGTCTCATAGTCAGAAGGATCTAGGTCCCTAGTCTCCAGTACCTCAAGAAAATAATGTGAATTAATAAACAGCAATACATCTGTACGTCAGAGGAAAAATAAATGAATGATGTCTAGTTGTGCTCCTATGGACTTAGAAGGCAGGGAAATGCCATGCTAACAGAGTTTCATAAAAGCAGCAGCAAAAGGTGTGAAATACACATTTTCTTTTCATTTTACTTTCTGGGTATGTTTGGCAGATGGAAACTAATTTCGTACATGAAATCTCATACAATGTCCATAGTAATGGAATTTCATCCTCAAACGTGTTATTCTTCACAAAATTCCATTACCACTGAATGCCACCTCTAAAGTGATAATATATGATAATGGTAATTTATGAAGAAAATGAGGTATTGTGGATGTGCACGCATTAGTACGGACATTGGGATGAGAATTTCTCAACAATCTTACCCGCAATTCATTTTCATTAGTCCATTACCATTTACCACCAGTTATTACCGCCTACCAAATGGGTTGTTAAGGTCAATGATCAAGATTCTATTCTATTTTTACAGAAATATGACCTGGACTCTAGAAAGGTCACAAAAGTAGAGGGAACAGATTAAAAAGGAAAACTATCACTCACCATTCTCTGTTGTTTTCATGCTTTGTTTTCCCTTAGTGGATTTATGATAAATGTACAATTGATTGTGACAAATGAACCATTGTATATTTTGGTTAGGCCATCTAGTCATCTAACAGCAAGAAGTCGGAAAGTCAGCATGAGGAGAGATATGCGACGTAAACATCCAAATTATTAGTTTAGACAGAAATCTCACCTTTACTGATGGACAACTACTCTGGTCTGAGTTGTTTCTGGAACCAAGTTTGGATGCATTGGCATGTCCATCATCTGAGTCGTGTGAATAAGAGAAGTTGGGATTTGTGAAGCCCTTCACGCTTCCAACTCCATCTGTATCACAAGAAATACTCTCAAAATCCATCATTTTGTTCGTGGAATCGCTATCAGATGGCATTGCAATGTAGAGAGATTGTAGTGGGAGGACATCATCTTGGAGCAAGGAACTCCTATACCAAATTAACGTTTCAAAAGAAGACTAAGAAAATCAAAGAAAAGAACACTACCCTGGCAACTTAATCAAACTTAGATGTTTTTGCATTGATTGTCTAGTACACCAAGATACCCAAAAGATTTGAGAAAAGATTTAAAAAATGGCATCAATAAAGTTTACTACAACTCCAACGGATATCCGAATTTTCTTTTCACAATTCTACTGTTATTTTTATTTTTATCTTTGACATTGAGGCTTCGTACAACTCAGTTCCACTGTTGCTACATGATTTCCTACATGTACTTGACATAATATGTTATCCCTCAAAAAACAATAAAGCAAATATGTCAGATTCCTGATGTCATATACCTGTACAAGAAAATGTCATCCTCAGGGTCAGCCCCTGTTAGATCATTGAAGTAGTAATCAGGACGAGCACACGCAACAGAATTCCTAAAAGACGAATGAGAATTCTGAGAAGATCTCCCAAAATCGCTTGAGTCGTGAGAGTGTTCTCCATCGGCTTGATTTACCTCTTTGTTTCCATCTCTGTTACACAACATTCTCTGCTGAGGTTTTACATTCACAATATTACCAGAATCAAAGGGGTTTTCCCATCCAGAATTCCGTCCAATTCCACATGTTTCCCATTGCATCCAACTATCAGGTGATGGAAGCCTGTCAAAGTACTCTTCATCTTTCAGAACAACAAAATCACCTTCATCATGTCCAAAATACCATTCTGTCATAGTTATCTGGGGTATATAAGAAACAGATAGTAAATTGTTAAGCATCAGAATTTTAGTTTCATACCTTGAAATAAAACAATATGACCTTATATAGTTTAGAAATGAGTTGCAACAAATTACCATAAGATGTATGATATACTTACATTCGTTTTTTAGTTGTATTTGTATTATATTGACTTTTGACACTATGCATATCCTTCACTTCAACCTCCTTACGTTCTTTAAGTTAGGAAAAATTATTTACATGGAATCTTTTAGTATGTAGATTTAATATGTCAAACTTTTATAGATTTACTTGTACAAAATTGCAAATATTACACTTAAATCTGTAAATTGGCAAATATACCAACTCTTTTGTATAACTAAGAGAACAGAGGAAGTAACAATAGAAGATATTGATAAAGGTTTGACAAGAAAAGGACATAATTCCCAAAATAGTTTGGAACTTCACTCCTTTGTTCTAAAGTAATAGATGACGCCGTTTAATTTTATGCTAAAATTAGACCAATCAAAGACTAAATTCTATCAACAAGCCTATTCCATTTTACTCTAACACAACACTATTTCTAGGTAGTCATCCTTCTTTCCTCCTTCCCTTATTTCAACTTTAGTCTCGAATCATAATAAACATTTTTATAAAAAAAACATAAGAAAAGTCCAATGAAATAAACAAGTCACTAAATGAATTAACACTATAAGTAATTAATGGACTAAACTGGTCACAAAATGGATTACATAAGTCATGAAATGGAGGTCACTATCTTCAAAAAGATGGCTTGCACTCTTCTTAATATTGTGATTGGGCCGTTGCCTAATTTTAATTTAAAAGTAGACGGTATCTCACCAAGTCACCAGACCAGCAGTAAGTAAAGTACGGTAATAAACCTCCGAATCTCTAATATCTAACCAAATAATTCTAGGCCGTAAAGGAAACTCCTTACAACCTTGAAAATATTTTACCTTAGTCTTCTTCTCCCACAACCATTTTTCCTCATAGTTCTAAACACCCCAACCTTCAATTCTTGCAATTCATTATTAAGTACAGGAGTGAGGAGTTATTAAGAAGATATAACGTGGAAGAGAGAGGAAAATAAGTCTGATATATGCCCATCAGCCCATATGCATAGATCTCTGTCATTTATCAGAAGCATATTATATATAATATGATGTGCCGCAGTTCTTTCTTTCATGCCTGATGCATCATCTTTTCACCGTCACTCACTGGCTCACTGCTATTCAACCGCCTAAGGTTTCCTAATGCACAAGGTTTCCTTTTCTTTCTTTCTTTTATTGTTCTCACTCCTAGGATACCACGAAATTGGATTTTGGTCCCCCCCCCCCCCAATGAAAGATTTTAAAACACCAAATAAGGACCTGAAATGTTAGGGCTAGTTCATTATTATTTTCAATTTTTCGTGAAAAACAAAAACCAAAATATTTAAACCGGATTTCTTATATGTTGTTATCCGTTTTCAAAATAAACATGATTAAATCATGACAAATTATGTATTAAACCAAACATTGTTTTAAATATGAAGGAAGTGTTGATATTATCATGACTGATGACGATCGAAAAGCTTTCGTGTTATCATGATATCATTCCAATAATATTGAACCAAACATTGCCTCAAAGAAAGATGATCAGTCTTGAAGGAATTAAGGAAGGACAATAAATATTTTTTTGGTGCCCAACGAAGTGGAAGATAGGACATTAGTTGGAGCAAAGACAGCTATTACACTTAGGTACAGTCCTATATTGTGGTTGACAGTGTTAACTCGTTTTCTAAAAGGTTAAGGTGACAAAGGAGTGGCTAATGTGAGAGACAACCTTTTGTTAACTTATGAGCGCTTTAGAAGTTTTTGCCTAATTTATAGCCTTAACAATGTTCTTCTTCCTTTTCTTTTTTACTAGTAACAGAAAGTCTTATTTAATTGTAGATATATTTTTTTGGCAAATCTTTCTCTTTTATTTAACTTGTATTAATTATTCATTTCTTTATTTTTCTCTATCTCTCTCCACAATTTTATGATATTGTGTTAAATCAAAAATATTACAACTAAAACAGGAAGTATTTATTAAAACTCGTCAAGAGCTATTGGGAAAATATTCTCTCTGTTCTTATTTAATAAGAGCATTTTAACTTTTATTATTGTAGGATTTTACTTTTTAACCATCTTATATTATTTAAACGTGAGCGAAACCATAGTCACGTAGATATTATTTGATTCATTTCTAATATTCAATTAATATCAAGGACTAAGGTTATTAATATGAAAGTAATGAATTCAACCTCCAATTCCTAGTCTCATCAGTCATCAATAAACTATAATGGATTAAAATTAATGTCTAACATACTAGCAAATTCATGAACATATCTAATCCAGAAAGAAAAAATAAAAACTGGAAAACTAATCATATGATCACAAACAACTAATGGAGGAAGCATTACTGACAACAATGAAAAGTAACAAAGAATTGGTGAGTTAATTACCTGTTAGGATTGAAAATCACTCAAAAATGGAGATGAAGCTGTTGAAATCTCAAGAAATTCACTAGATTTTAGGGGATTATGTCAGATATCCAATTAAATTTGCAGAAAGCAAAGAATTGAAGTAGTAGAGTAAAATGGAAGGGAGAGAGAAAGAGAAGAAAGTAAGGTGGCGTGAAATTATATGTGGCTAAGACAGCAATAACTTAGCCGAGAGAGAGTAGTGAGCACATGTATTTCTAAATAAGATAGAGCTACTAATAAACTAATAAATCTGGTGGGGTCCATTGTGTTAATTCATGGTTCAGAGAAGCCCATCAAAATACGAACTACCATTGGTCCACGTGTCTTATGTGCCCTTTTAAAAACAATAGCCCAAATCATATTTGTGGTGTGTGTTTGAAGGTGGGACCCTAAGTTGAAATCAAATCATATTTGTGGTGCAAGTTTAATGGTGGGTCCCTATTTGAAATACTTGGCTATCTCTTGTTTACAGTCATACACTAGATATGCTTTCTTTTTTTCTTCTCTTTCTCTTTCTTTTTTTTTCCACTTTTGTTCTTAAAGCTACGTAGAGGTGTCAAAAATAGACCCGACCCATGGGTGTACCGTACCCGATCTATATCTGACCTGTTCCGATCCGAAATAATCAAGTCTCAAACCCAATCTGTTCCGACCCAAAGTTAACCCGAACCATATTACATCCCAGAAAATAAAAAAATGACCCGATCTGTACCGACCCAAAGTCAACCCCAACCCAGTTAGACCCGAGATTCTAAGATCTGTATCCGATCCGCACCCGACGCGAAGACACACCGAACCCAAATAGATCCGACAAAGACCCATATAAACCCGACCCATTGTTACCCGACCTGATTGTAACCCGACCCAAGGTCAACCCGACCTGTTTTAGACTTGACTCGTTCCCTACCCGACCCTTATCAACCCGACCTGATATTAACCGAACTAATCCTAATGTCGCCCCAACTACTTGAAAAATCAAATCAACCCCCACCTAAGCCCATACAACCCTAAATGTTATTTGACTAAACTTAATTTATATCTAATATAAATTTATATTATTGTAGTTGCAAGATATTTGCAAATGAATTCATAATAAAACTCTTACTTCAATTGTAAGTTGACTATGTTCATAATAATAACTTTTAATTAAATATTAAAATAGAAAAATCTACAGTAATCAAATAATATATTCTAATCTTTCGTTTATGTCTACCTAAACACATATTCTTGTTATATATATTTATAAATGAAGTACTTCTTAGAATTAAATTTGTAAACTTAAATCCATAAATCTCTTACTTAATTGAAATTTAAGTATATAATCAAAATAATAACTCTGAAATTTTAATTAGTCACAATTTGAAAAATTAACTTTAAATCTCTTCTACAATAACTATATTTTTTATTACCAACCACAAATCATATGCTTTTCACATAATAGCCTAAATATGACCTTTATGTTTCAAGAAACAATGTATAAAACCACAAATGAATATCCTCACAAGCATTTGTATTTCGTGAAACAAATCTGCCTATTAATTACTTTAAGAAAAAATCACCAGCACCCCCTCACAAGCATGTACCAATTGTCATTCTTACTTTAAGAAAAAATACCAAATCTGCTTATCCTCACAAGCATGTAGCAAGTCATTAATATTATATATACGGTACATCTAAGGAACAAAAACCCCAGCACCGCTTTCAATTGTAGCATACTAAAAATCGTACCAAAAAATACCAATCGTTTGTACGACAAATCTAGGTGTTCTACACGTGTTATATTCACATACTAAGAATACATCATAAACCACCAAAAAGGAGACTTTACATAACACAACCACGGTTGTAGAGCACAAAATGAAACAGCAAAGGCTGCTTATAGCACCAAATCAACATCCAGCAGATGCACAACAAACCGGCAGCTACAAACAGCAACCCAGCAAACCGGTGGCGCAGCAACCAACATCAACCTAGCAGCAAAACAGCAAGGTACCACAACAAAAATAAATCAAGATATAAATAAACACAAAAACAATAGTATTTGAACAACAAAACACCCAAATAGTAGAAAAAACAAAATCCATCAAACCCTCATATATAATCCAAGTAGATGCTACTAAAATCAGAGAGATACACATACCCTCATATTTCAAGTAAAGACGGAGTAATATACATACTAGTAGACACACATAAATGAGAGTAAAAAACAAAAGGCATTCTTTTAGACATTTTATCATATAGTTGGTGTGCACCTAACAAAACCACATATAAAACAATGAAGAAGAGCTTCCTGGGTATTAGGTGAACTTTAAAATACAACAAAGGCATTAACAATTCAATCATATAGGTGCTGTGTAATAGAGAATAGAGAATAGAGAATAGAGAATACCAACTGTCCATCCTCTACGTGACTCCACTGTAAGAATTATGAATTCCTCATAATTTCATTCTTCATTACATTACACCAACTTCCTCATATATACCACTATAAGATTATAGATATGCAGTAGTACTTTGCTAAAATGCGTGTTCTTTCTCACCACAATTGTAGCTGTTTGTAAAAATGCCTCATTGCATTAACAAGTCCAACGACAATTAATTCTCAATTCAGGAACCCATATAAGATTTATCTACTTTAACCTTAAAATTGATTAAAACTTTCAGGGCTTCGTGTGCAATTACGATATTGGTGATAAGATTTATAAGTATTTCAATCATATATTTGTAGCAAACAACTTATATAATTGATAAAAAAAAACTAAAATAACAGGAAAAACATGAGTTTTAAGCGAACAAAACAGAAATATAATCAGATCTATGAATGAAATTTGAGCAACAAAGAAAATGGTGAAGGGGCTTACTTGGAAACAACAACGGCAACGGAAGGTATTCAGTACTATCCAAGCAACGAACCACCAATGAGATTCAATCGTGTCCTTATTTAGATTTGAGGAAAAAATAAAGAATAATGAATTAGAAACAAAATAAAATAATAAATCATTTATTCATATGTAGAAACTAGAAAGTAGAAAAAGATACAATGGTGAAGTTGTTTACCAGGGAAGATGAAGGTGGCGCTGACCCTTGTTAGGGTAAGAGTTTTACAGAGTGAAAATGTGAAATGTTAGTGTGGGTTAGGGTTTTGTAATATATACTTATGTCTTTGGGAGAGATTGAGAACCATTGGATCAAAGTAACGGTTAGATTATTAGTGTTGGACAGCTGGAATTTGTAATCAACGGCTGTAAGTAAATATGTGATTCAATCAACGGTTAAGATGGATGATCCATGTGCCTTCTCCCTAGCCAATGAAATTTCAAGAATGATGACAACAACAATAATATTTTGCTAATTATTTTTTTACTATCTTACTTTCTAGTATATATATATATATATATATATATATATATATATATATATATATATATATATATATATATATATATATATATATTATATAGGTCAACTAATAAAAAATGGAGGAAGTATATGTATATATTATATACTCATTATTATTATTATTATTATTATTATTATTATTATTATTATTATTATTAGTTTCTTATTATTTTAATTCTTTTTATTGTTATCAATAGTTAATAAAACTATATTATTATTATATTCATATATGTGAACCTAAATAAATATCTTATATATCGATCCAATATAATGATAATTGATTCTACATAATGATAACTGATCCAATACATAAAGCTTAAATATCATATAAATTGATCTAATATATTGATGTTTGATCTAATACATTGATCTTAACTATCTTATACATTGATCTTATAATAGATTAATGCTTGATATCATGCATTACTCTTAAATGTCTTATTTATTGATCTAAATTGATGATTGTTGCAGGCTCTGTTCTTTTCAACTTGTTTTTACTGATCTGAACTTATCTTTACTTGTTTAAACTTATTAGACCTTATTAGATGAAACTTTATTAGAGTTTATCTAACCTTATTCGTCCTTACTAGATGAAACCTTATTAAACCTTATATGAAATTATCTTAACTTGTTTAAACTTATTCGACCTTATCAGACCTTATTAGATGAAACTTTATTAGAGTTTATCTGACCTTATTCGTTCTTATTAGATGAAACCTTATTAAACCTTATATAAACTTATTATTGCTTATATGAACTTATCTTAACTTGTTTAAACATATTCGACCTTATCAGACCTTATTAGACAAAAATTTATTAGACCTTATCATTGTGTTATTGCTTATTATGTTAAATAGTGAAAGTATAGGCCAATAAGTGATTAAAAATATCCACATGGAATATATCAATTTAATTACAAAATTATTAGAGCATAATATGCATACTAAATTGAATTTGACTTTAGTTTTACTATTTTGAAACATTTCTAGACTATAATCTATGCTCATCTTAATTATCAACTAGTTAAAACAAAGTAATTTTGACTTATACTAATTAATTATATTGTCAAATCTATCTTAATCGCAATTATAATCATGATTTGTATAAAGATATATTTAAGGAATGAACTTATTGGTTATTACTTAGTATAATGTTTGAATGATTACTAGTAGTCTATTACTGATATCTTAGTCAAGTGAGCTTAGTATTACTTTTATATGAAATAAAAAACTTTTGAACTTATAAAACACGAATTTATATGAACTATTGTATATTATAGATAATATATATATATGAATCGATGAGTGAAAAATAGTCGTTAAAGACAACAATTACACGATGTAGGAGAATAACTTGCCATAGAATGACAATATACCTTAATGATGTTCCATTATCAATCCCAACGGGCACGGCCCAACCCGAATTTAAATCAATATCAATAATAATGATACGAACTGAAACAAACCAACTCGTGACATTGAAATGACCCGGCTCAAATTGATCGAGCCCAATTAGACCAGTACTATCAATATCGATAATATCATGAATTGATTCAAACCAACTCGTGACATTGAAATGACCCGACTCAAATTGATCGAACTCAATTAGACCAATACTTGTAGTGATTAAACCAAGTTAGCATGAACTCAACTTGACCCGACTTGACCCAAGTTTATCCGAAACCCAAATTAACCCGACCCAAGTATATTCGAACCTCAATCTAATCCGACCCAAGTCTATTCGAAACCCAAATTGACCTGACCCAAGTCTTACCGAACCCGTCTGGACCCACACAAACCCGTTCAGAATCCGACCCAAGATTACCCAAAACCGTTCAAACCCGACCTGATAATGACCGACCCATACCCGACCTGCAATACAACACACGTTGAACCGACGTTTACCCGACCCAAATTCACCCAACCCGACTCGCACCCGACCCAAGGATATGTTAGACCCGGTAATACCCGAGCCAAACACACCCGACCCAGCTTAGGTCAACCCAAACCCACCCAGTGACCCAGTTTGACACCTCTAAAGCTACGTCGTACTTTTTGAAATTTTTTCCTACTGATTTCTTATGTGAATAATCCTTTCTTCATTGTTTTTTGGAAAATAATTCCTAAAATACTGGCTATCTCATCTACTCAATACCAAGATTTTTTTTTATTTCCGGCGCTCCAAAATCGTTAAATAAATTTGCGGGTCCATAAAGACAAGCTGTTAATCAAATTGGATATTTTGTTTAGTTTTTCATTTTTTTTCGTTCTGAAACTTTTCAAATAAGAAAGTTTGAAATTAATTGGTACACTTTTTTGGACAAAAATTTCCATCTACCTATCTCCTATCACATGGGTCCCGTTCTTTTTTCTCTCTATCTCTTTCCTCTCAAAAATTGAGTAGGAGTACATAAAATTAAAAGGGAACTAATAAAAATAGGAAAAATTTAACGTCAACATGTCAAACTATTGCGCATTTTCTATAGAAGGGCTAGATTATTGATAATATAGGAACAGTCTAAATTGTTACCCTAATCTTCCATAAATAGTCTTATTGACCTATTTACCTGTTGTAACAGCCCACCCTTCATTCTCTCTCCACCTCCCCTCTCCCTAGCAACCACCACATCCAATAAACAAAACCCAGAACTAATCCTACCTCCATCGTCCCAACTGAACAAGCTCCTCCTATTTTTCCATCACAGTTCCTCTAAAGTGCAACACTTTTTCTGGGTTTTTAAACTTATACTAAAAATGATGGATTTTCGGGATAATATTGAGAAATGTCAAGAATATATCAATGCTTTAGAAGAAGAAAGGAAAAAAAATCAAGTTTTTCAGCGTGAGCTTCTCTTTGCTTTTGACCTTGTTACTCAAAGTAATTTAATTTCAACTTTATAATTTCCTTTTTTTGCCTCTCTTTTCATGGTTTTGATATATGGTAATGATATTGTTTTTGCTTCATTTTCGTGTGGATTGCAGCAATTGAGGCATGTAAACAACAAATGTCAGGGAGTGGGAGGATTACTATAGTCTACAACAGAGTGTTTCAATGGTCATTCTGAGTGTTCAGAACAAACAACTAGCGATGGTCCTGTTTTAGCGGATGTTATCCCTATTAAAAGGAGTCATTCTCCAGATGATGATCATGATGATGATAATGAGATGGAATCAGATAAACCCCAGATCAACAACAATAATAACCTTGACAAATCTAGCAAGAAATCGGATTGGCTTAGATCTGATCAGTTATGGAATCAAACTCATTAAAATAATAAGGATGATGAATTGAATTGAATTGATGGAGATGGTGAGATTTATAAGGAAAGAGTAAAACAATGGCAGAAAGCAAAGGGTAAAGAAGTAAGAAGGGGGAATTGATTTTGATTTGGGGCAAAAGAGAATAGTAAAAGAAGAAGAGGAAAGAGGATGAGCTGACCAAACCAGTTATAACAGAAGAAGAAAAAAAGGGCAAAAAAAATTCATTAAAAGGTCACGTGCTAAGTTTACTTGTTATAACAAGTAAATAGGTTAATGGGGCTGTTTCTGAAAGTTTAGGGTAATAGTTTGAACTGTTCCTGGATTATCAATAGTTCAGCCCTTTTACAGAAAATGAGCAATAGTTTGGCTTGTTGACGTCAAAATTTCATAAAAATATTGGCGGTTTTATACAAAATTCTGACCAGCATCCCTTAACCTTCTACTATGAACCCCAGTGAGAAAATTCCATTTGATTAGCAAAAAGATCCACCTTATTCATGAAAGAGGGAGGTTGTAAGGATCCATTTACAGTTAGGGAACAGTGTGTGAAAGAATCAGAGAACAATACGGAAGATATTTTTGGGAAGTGATTTTCCCTACGTTCCTTTTTGTTTTTCCTACTTTCACCAAAAAACTCTTACATAATTTGTGAAAGTAGGACAAACAAAAAGAAATGGAGGGAGTACTAGGAATTTGAAGAAGAGGATGGAAGCTCATTTAGAGTATTATTAAACCATTCTTAAGGCTGCACAGGATGAATGAGAAGGAGATTAATCAAGTGTTTAGAAGGAAATTGAGCAGGATTGAAGTTTAGAAGGAAGGTCAATTTGAGGGTTTTGTTATTTTTATAAGCTGTTTGTTTTCGTCAAATTGTGATACAAATTAGGTGGTTAGGTGGAAGGAAGCAAATCCTGTCATTGAGGTAATTTAAGCAAATTTAAGAGCACCTTCATGTTCCACCATGATTGAGATCACCAGCGGCTCACTTACGGAAACCACCAGACCACCGACACCGCCTAAGTTAGGGAGGAGAGAAGGTTGCGATAATGTGGTGGGGGGAAGAAGGTAACAAAGTTTTTTGAAAAGCAGGAACTCTCGAATGAATTGGGGGAGGGAATGAACAAATCCGCTAAGTAAAATATGGAAAATTTGCGAGAAACAAGCTTTTATAAGCACATTTTTTGCGAGAACACAACCTTTTCAAGTTTTTTGGGCATTTAACAACCTTAAACATAATTTTTTCGCGAGCTCAGACCTTAAGGATTTTTTCGACTGAGTCTAAGAGGATGCAATGCTTTGAATTGGGACTAACCTTAGAGGTACAAAAGTTAGTGGATAGTGAATGTTGTTCAACTCTAGATGCATTATTTCAATGAGTCGCTCAAGTGGGGAAGTTGATAAAGAAAGAGAAGGAAAACCCGAATGGGAATGCTGGTAGTGGAGTGTATGTGGGGGAGAAAAGGAAGGACAATCCCCATTACCAAAACCATATCAAAAGACAAAATCCATTTGGAAACTTCGCAAACAACAACTTTAGGGCAAAAACTGGAGACTCTAAAGGAGCTAGAGATGGTAGAGGGAATATAAATGGGGCAAAGCCCAATAAGGATAGGAATTAATTTTGTAAGAAGTGTGAGAATAATCATTCAGGCCATGATTGTGAGGGGAACCTAGCGGAGTGTCATTTTTGTAAGAAGTTGGGATACAAGAACTATGAGTGTTGGAACAAGCATGGACGTCCAAATCATTCTAGGGGTTAAAATAATCGTCAGAATAATTTTGGAGATGGAAAGAATGGAGTGAGTAACAACGGCTACCAAAACAGGGGTCAATATCAACAGAGAAATGGGAATGATATCCAGAATGGGGTACAAAGGTAACTTCAACAATGCTCAAAAGCCTGGTAATGCAAAAACCAATAATTCTACAGAACCTGCAATTGGGAAGTTGTCTGCAGTACGTAGTCGTTAGGCTGAAGCTGCCAAAGACGTAGTTACAGATACGTTCTACATTAATGCTAAGCATGTCAAAGTTATGTTTGATTCAGGAGCGCCTTATTCCTTTGTAAATGCGTCTAAGATCACTGCTTTAGGATTAGAACACCCTAAGTCAATTAAGTGGCGGATCCACGATTTTAATATTGGGTGTGCACTAATATAATTATGCTAAATGAGACTAAAGAAAAATAGACAGAACTAAATTTAGCTAAGAATATGAAGAACGAACATAAAACACAAGAGTAATGCAAAGATGTTATGAGTACATGCAACATATATACGGAGCTACATAGAAGATTTTGGCTGAATGAAAGGATTCAACTATTCTCATGTAATCATCACATTGTTTCAACAAATAAATTTCAGTCCTTTTTATCTTAATTCTTTTTTTGAAGCAATTCTCCGACTAAATTTGATCAAACTAAATGCTAACTGTAGATTAGGCAACTAATTTAACTTATAAATCAATAATTGGAAGTTAAATATATGTAATAATTTTACATTAAGGAGTCACGAGTCACTTTATATAATAAGGTGACATTAGTATATGTACACATAAATTATAGTCTGTTATAGGACAACTTTTGTATTGCATTAGCTACTTATATGTATTGAGGGGTAAGTCTATTTTATTATTTTGGAATAACTTACAGGTGATGCTCACTTTTGATTGTTAATGCTAACTCTTGATTGATATGAACTTTGTCTAGTTCATGAATCAAAGCAAAAATAAAACCATTGAGTTTTTAGAAATGAGGAGAAGTTTTGAAAGAGGCCCGCATAACCATTGAGTTGGTTTAGTTATTCTCATTTGCTGTACCATCTCATTGAGCAGAATAACATCACTTAATTTTATGACTTTTATTTTACTAAGTTTAAAAAGGTATTTTTTTTCTTAAAAAAGTTTAGGGTAGACACTTGTCTACCCTATGTTGTATGTGAGTCTGCCCATGAGTCAAGTTCTTCCTTAATAGCTATACCTTATGGGGAAGTTTATGATTGTTCTAAGAGGCATGATGGGGTGTCATTGATGATTGGGAAGGTTGAGTTTTCGAGCAACTTATCGAATTAGAGATGAAGGACTTGGATGTCATTTTGGGGATGGAATGGTTAGATATTTATGAGGCTAGGATTGAGTGCAAGGAACAAGTGGTGATTGTGAAGGAGATGAAGAGACAACAAGTACGTTACAGGAAAGTGTCTTAAGGATCTCTAATGAAGATAGTGCCCGCTTTAAGGATGAAGAAGTTTGTGAAGCAAGGTTTACCTTGGTATTTGTACAATGTGAGAAAAGTGGAGGGCAAAGAACCTTCGATAGAGGATTTTACTATAGTTATATTAAGGAGTATCCTAATGTTTTCCGGATGAAATTTGTATGCCACCGCCTAGGAGCATTGACTTTACCATAGGTTTGAAACCTGGGTTAGGACCGATATCTATAGCACCATATAGGATGACACTTACAGAGATGGAAGAGTTAAAAACTCAACTTGAGGATTTACTTGACAAGGTTTATATAAGGCCTAGTATTTCTCCATAGGGAACACCTATATTGTTTGTTAGAAGAAAGACGGTAGTATGAGGTTGTGTATAGACTACCAAGAGTTGAATAAGGTTATCGTGAAGAACAAGTATCCTTTACCTAGTTTCGATAGCTTGTGTGATCAGTCGAAGGGAGCTTCTGTGTTTTCGAAGATAGATCTTAGATATGGGTATCATCAATTGAGGATTGCAGTGGATGATATTCAGAAGACTGCTTTTAGGATATGATATGGGCATTTTGAGTTCACAGTGATGCCTTTTTAGTTTAAATAATGCATCTGCAGTTTTCATGAGCTTAATGAACCAAGTATCCAACTCTTGCTTGGATAAGATCGTATTATTTTTCATCGCCGATATTATCGTGTATTCCTAGACTAAGGAAGAGCACGAACAACATTTAAGGATTGTGTTGCAGACGCTTAGGGACAAACAACTTTATGTGAAGCTGTCGAAATGTGAGTTTTCACTAGAGAAATTGGCGGTTTAAGACACATCGTATCTAAGGAAGGAGTGTCTGTAGACCCAAGAAAACATAAAAGTTGTGAGAGATTGGTCTACGCAAAGAATGTGAGTGAGGTGAGGAGTTTTATGGAATTGGATGGTTATTATAGGAGATTAGTTAAGGATTACTCTAGGATAGCTAGACCAATGACTACATTAATGAAGAAGGAGTCGACATTTACATGGACTGAGGATGGTTAGAAAGCTTTTCAAAACCTTAAGGGTAGATTGACGTTAGCACCTATATTAACATTTCCTCATGGAACCGCTGATTATGAGGTTTATAGTGATGCTTCGAAGAATGGATTGGGGTGTGTACTGATGCAATACCGTAAGGTGATCACTTATGCGTCGTGATAACTGAAGACTCGTGAAGTGAATTATCCTGCACATAACTTAGAACTTGCAGCGGTTGTATTTACGCTGAAGATTTAGAGACGTTACTTGTTTGGGGGTGAAGACAAAGTGCTTATCGATCATAAAAGTCTGAAGTATTTGTATACTAAGAAGGAGTTGAATATGAAACTGCATAGATGGTTGGAGTTAATAAATGACTATGATATGGAGTTGATTTATGATGAGGGCAATGCGAATGTAGTTGTAGATGCCTTGAGTAGGAAGCCTGGTCACATTATTACTTCGTTGTCATTACTGCCGAAGTTGTGTGAAGATTTTGAGAAGTTGAACTTAGAGATTGTGCATTATGGAGAATTAGAGGAGAGGTTGAGCGCTCTGTCGATTCAACCATCGCTCTTTGAGGAGATCATAGCAAGTCATTGTGGGGATGCTAGGTTGGATAAGATTTCTAAGTTCATAAAAGGAATATAAGACTCAAGGATTTTCCATTCATGAGGATGGAAGTATTCGTTTTAAGGACGCTGGTGTGTACCCGAGAGTTGTGAGGAATTAAAAGAGAATATCATGAAAGAGGGTCATAAGTGAGACTTTCAGTTCATCCCGGAGGAGACAAGATGTACAAAGATATGGAACATATGTTTTGGTGGTCTGGTATGAAGAAGGAAATCGTTGAGTTTGTGTCACGTTGTTTTATATGTTAGAGGTGAAGAGTGAGCACAAGAGACCATAAGGTCTAGTGCAACAATTAGAGACTCTCACATGAAAGTGTGACGATATTTCTATGGATTTCGTACTAGGATTGCCTAAAACATGCGCTGGTTAAGAGTAACCGGTGGGAGATAAAGCAAAAATGGCAAATGCCTACATCAAGTATGTAATTAGATTTCATGGTGTGCCGCGTTCGATTATGTGTGATAGAGATACTAGGTATCTATCTCATTTCTAGAGTGCTTTTCAGAAAACTTTGGTATTGAGTTGTTAAAAAGTATGTCGTTTCATCCGACTACTGATGGTCAGACTGAGCGTACAAACCAAATACTTAAGTATATGTTGAGAGCAATATCATTAGAGAAACAAGGAGTGTCGGATAAGTATTTGGATTTGGTGGAATTCTAGTACAACAATAGTTACCAAGCCATTATTCTAATGTCACCTTTTGAGGCTTTATACGTACGGACATAGATGTTGAATTTAGTGAGAAAAGGTTTACCTTAACCTCTATGAGAAGTGCAATTTTTGAGAAAGTTTAGACTTATTTAGGAAATTCTCATGGAGATACCGAGCAAGATTGGAGTTTTTCTTGAGTAGCAGTTCCAAGTTCGGATGAAACTTCTTTTAGGGGGTAGATTGAAATAAATCGTATTTTAAAGGATTTTTTATTTAATAATAATACATTTGAAGGATGTTTATTATATTATAGAAGTTTATTTATATTATTCACTTTATAATATAAATTGTTTCATGAGAAAAGGATTTTATTATATAGTCATGTTATATATATAAATATAATATGGATTTAGTTTGGGAGTTTTAAAATAATATAAGGGTTATTGGATTTGATGACACATTATAAAAGGAGAGTTTGGGCCTAGTGGCCTCATAGTCTTTAATAGCCAAAAAGGATTTAGAAAAGGGAGTACGATTTTCATGAAGCCCATTAGGGTTGTTTATACATATAGAAGGAAGGAGAGAGGGTTTATTATATGTCGTCATCTTTTCAAAACCCTAGTAAGCTCTCTCCTCTTCTCCATCTTTTCAAGGGTTTGTAGTATTATTTTCATCGCTAATTCTTTTATTCATCGTTCATGAAATTTTAGTATTTGAATTTGTGCACGTTCATAGCATGAAAATTAGTTTTGAAATTTGTATAAAAGAAAAAGGGAAATTTGCTAGGAATTAGACAACATTTGCGTTGACCACTTTTAACAAGTCTACCTTAATAACAAGTAGACCTTGTACACACTTTTGTTTTTAACTAGTTTTTTTACCTAGGACCTGATGAACTTGTAAACCCACTCCTTAATTCCCCCACTTCCCATTGACTTGTTGACTTTTGAAGAAAACTTTCCCTCAATATCATGTGTATCTAAACAAAAAGAAACCTCCCTCCTCCCCCACCCACCCCACCCCGTGCACCACCGCTTCAAGTATGGTAGGAGTTTTATTAAATTGTGGTTAATTTATTTACTAAAATCGGGTGTTACAACCTTATAGGAAGAGTGAAATCAAGAGGGTGTTACAGGAAGAGTGAATAAAATAAAGCGGTGGTGCAGGGGGTATTACAGGAAGAGTGAATAAATTGGTGTTACAGGAAGAGTGAATAAATTGGTACAGGAGTTTTAATAAGCGGTGGTGGGAATTTTGATGATATTGATTATCCTTGTCCTAATGATACCCAAGAAATTCATATGAACACCTGAAAAACAAAAGTCCAGAAGCAACAACAAAGCATACAATTTTATCAAAAAATCATATAGAAATCATATAAGAAGTGATCTCAAAGTTGTGTATGCCCGTCTATTCAAAGATGCAAACTTTTCATACATATAATAACTCTTTAGCATTTCCAACAACCAGTACAAGCATATTATATAGTAAAGTAGCAATTCAATCAAGAATAAAGCAGAAAATTACATTAAACCCTAAGATTGAACTGGGAATTCCATGGGAGAGGTCAAGCTGGGCATCATTGGATCCAAACTTTTCACCATCAGGGGAAGCATTTTTCGGTTTCAAAGCACATCAATGGAAACACCCAAAAAATTAGCCACTGAGAGAAGGAGATCAAACTTTTTGGTGTCTAGAAATATCAGATGAGAGAAGAGTAAAATCTAAAAATTTGAGGAAGAGGTGAGAGAAAGTAAAAGGGTAAGAGAAGAGGAAGAACATTGAGAGATAAATTGTTAGAAGAGTTTTTTTTTCTTTGAGTTGGGCTTGTGTTGAATTTCTACGTAATGAACGCATCAAAATTCCCGGAAACAGGGATGGGTGGAGGTGGGGTAGGGGAAGGAGGAGAAGGGGTTTTGTTTTTAACTTTTAATTTATTTTGAAATATTGATTTTAAATTTATGGTTTTTTGTTTCTTGTTGTTTTTTTAAAAAATATAAAATATCAAATAAAAGAGTGACACGTGTCACTTTAACCTATTAAACAGGTTAATAAGAGATCATAATCTGTTTTGACTTGTTAAAAGCCAAAGTGTGTGCAAGATCTATTTGTTAATGGAATAAATTAAGGTAGACTTGTTAAAAGCGGTCAACGCAAAGGTTGACTTATTCCTGAAAAATTTTCCAAAAAAATTTTGGATCTTTATTTTATCTAGGGTTTTTGGTTTTTAGGGTTCATAGGGGGGAGCTTCGGTTGGCACGTCGGGTTGCCGGAGATGTTGTCGATGGAGCCGGCGAGCCACCGTATCTTGGCGGTTGTTCACTGTCGGCGCAGGGGGGCCGTGCGAGCGTGCCTCCCCTGCTGCTGCCACCTGTTTGTTTTTGAAATAATTGTTTTTATATGGGAATTAAATTAATGATTATATCTAATTTCCTATATTTAGTTGATTTTGATATTTTATTAGGTTCTTGCTTAAAAAGGGTTATCTTGTGATTATACTTGAACCCTAAGTTAAGTATGATAATCTAAACCTAATTTTAAGGTTTTCATAGAGGTTTAGGGTTTCAAAGTTTATATTTTAGTTAATTATATGGTTGTAATTCAATTAAATTTTAAGTCTTTAATTATTTTAATAGCTTTTGATTGGTTATTTAATGGAGGATTGTTTTATAAACTTAAGAGTTGTTTTGAAGGGAGTTTATTAAGGGTTTTTAAATACTTTAAAGGTTTTTCATATTTTATTATAAGTTATTAAGTCTTGAAGAGCTCTAAATTTAAGTTATTTTAATTGTTTCAAGGAGCTCAATT
Organism: Patellifolia procumbens; assembly: GCA_947645195.1. Taxonomy (NCBI): domain Eukaryota; kingdom Viridiplantae; phylum Streptophyta; class Magnoliopsida; order Caryophyllales; family Amaranthaceae; genus Patellifolia; species Patellifolia procumbens. The sequence goes on from CANSGD010000406.1 coordinate 5,508,614, forward strand.
CATTAAAGGACGTCAGACGTTGTTAATAGCTTCTTGTGTGAGGTTATTTTGCATGGAAAGGTACCTGACATAATGCCATGATATTTAATTGATTACGTGAGATTGTTTTAATGGATATGAGAACCTAGGATAGAGTTCATGAGAACTTTATATGTGTTTGAAATGGTGGATTGTTTATATGAAAGCATGTTGATGTCTTTCTATCTTATAAGTTATTGAGATTTGGATTGGAAATGAATTGGATTTGGGATTTGGGAATATGGAATGGAATTTATCATTTGGATATTGAGAATTACTATTGGGACCATGGTGTCTCTTGCATCAAGTCGAAACGGCAGTGACCTTGTAGGATGGATCCCCTACTTGTATTAGGTGCCCCAAGGTGAAACATTTATGGTTGCCCAACTCGGGGGGGGGGGGGGGTGGTGTACACATTAATTTTGGTTACAAATAGCTGACAGGCTAAAGTCGTATCACTTAATCAAAAATAAATGCTAAAGTCCTCTAACAACAATAGTTAAGGGAAGTAGGGTCGAATCCACAGGGGGACAGAGTTTCTAAGTCAATATTCAACAAAACAGCTACTTCAGACAAGATCAGACAAGAATTAGTGGACAGGTGTAGGGTTGATAATATTGGGAGGCTTGTGCAGAATTGTCGCTTCGTTCCCGAACCTGCAAAAAGGGAAAACCAAACCGGAGGTTTGGGTTTGATTCCCTCTCCGATACTTAAGTCAGTATTCAATAGATAAAATCTGGGTATGAATTTTGACAGAGTAAGTTTAAGAGAGAGTAGTTGTCTCTCTTTTACCTGATTATGAGGAACTATTTATAGTATCTATGTATAGAAAGGAGCACCCTAGAATGGAGAGGTGTGATTGGTCGGACAATGGGAAAGCGACACTTGTCATGGTCTAATTGTCCTGAGCCTTTTATCCAATCACCTTCTTCCTCTTTAGGGGATTTGGGCTGATTATTCCTTTCTATAAGGAATAATTGGGCCTCTTGTTTGCATCTTTGGTGGCATCATTAGCTCCCCTCTAACATGCTGTCAAGTGTCATTGAGGGGGTGAGCCACGTGTCACCAATCCATTGGGTCACGTGGCAGTCTTTGACTGGGCCACGTGTCCTCTTCTAATAAGTTACAACATTTGCCCCTAAAAGGGGATGTATCTGAATCTAATACTGATATATTTCCTTTTATCAGTAGTAATAATTCCAGTTTTACTGAAGTAAGTCTGATTTGCACAGGAAGAAAAGGCCAATCAGATGAAGTTGGATGTTGACATGCCCCTCTCATAGTGTGACACGTGTTATGTTACTGCGGGAGGAGAGAGGTTTTTTTACCCTTCTATAAATATCCCTCATCCTCTTCATTTCCTCATTTTCATTTTTCAGAGGTTTGAGAGAATTCTAGAGAGAGATTGTTATTTTTAGAGAGAAGTACAGATCGTCCGAAGAGTGCTCTCGTTCAACGTTCGTCTGTCTTCAGTCTACCTGTCAAAGCTCGTCAGGTATCTTTCCTCCTTCCATTCTTTTATTTATTCATTTATTCTTTCTAAATAAATGGAATCCTCATCCTCGTCCAACATCCCTGGCCGTCCGAGAGAGTGTCTAGGCCCTATAAATAAACTCCAAACATCCTCGAGTTCTTCTAGAGTTGGACCTTTTTTAGGCGGTCCCTTTGTGTATTTTTATACCCATCAACCTTGTCCGACGTCCCAGTCTCTGGCTGTGCAGGGTATTCTGGCGCGCGTCAAGCAAACTGCTCGTTTAAGACGCCAGCTAATCCTTCCAACTTCTAGCTCATAAATGGAGGAATCAATTGGTCGAGGCCCTGAAAGGGATCCTACTGAGATTCCAGAACGATCTCCTTATGGGGATGATGAACAGCTAGACGAACAAACTTGTCCCTATTCTGACCCGGAACCATCCGCGGCAGGGCCGTCCGGGGTTCAGAGAGAGAACGTTCTTTTATATGATGATGATGAGGACGAGGAGTATGTTGATGAGATGGAGGCTGATGACGAAGCCCAAGAGGAAGACATAGGGGAAGCAGAGGAGGAAGACGAGGATGATAGTGAGGACGAGAGACTTGCTTCGCCCACTCCGTCCGAAATACGCAAAACTTTAGGAGATTTAGCTGACCCTGGGGCAATAAAGATAGATAGAGCTTGGCTAAAGAAGCTTGGAACTGATCCCCACCATTTATGGGCAGCTATCCCCATAACAGACTATGAGTTTGTCATTCCCACTAAGGGACAAACTGTTCTTGACGCCAAACGTGACCAATTTCCTGTTTATAAGCTTGCTTTATATTGTGGCCTTAGGTTTCCCCTTCATCCTTTCATAGAGGAGATACTGCGTCACTATAACCTCGGCCAGAGTCAACTGGCCCCAAATGCTTGGCACAACGTCCTAATCTTTATAGCTACCTGTGAGTTTAAAGGTTATCCCCTCTCTTTGGCCGCTTTCACTCGCATGCACTATTTAACCAAGATACGAAGACGATTGATGGATCTTGGTTTAGCATATGTAATCGAACTGGCTTTATGACGACTTGGGGTAAGCCGTCAAAGATGCATAGTTGGAAGTCCCACTTCCTTTTTCTCCAATCCCCGGACGACGAAACAGCCAAACGTTACCGGTACCGTAGTCGTGCGGTTACCCATACTGGACGTGGGGCTCCTCTTCTAGGCTTAGAGAATAAAAATGACGACCTGGTGGTTGACCACTTTAGAGTGATTGAATGCAAAAAGGATGATTTTCCAACCATCAAAGGCCCGGCCGGCTGGATACCTTTAAAGGACAGGTTTTATAGTAGCAAGTTTTTAGTGGCCTTTGGACTTTGGTTAGGCGAGGATAAAGGTAATCCAATTCTTATAGTTTTCCTCTGCCCCATCATTATGTCTTTGTCTTACTTGTTTTCATGTGTTTTTCAGAGGAAGTCAGGTCGCTGCTGTCTCGCTCCCAAAAAGGTGAAATGGACTCTGCTCGCTTTGCCCAAAAATTACGCATGGAAGCGGCGAAGAAGCCTGCCTAGAAACGGGGCACTACCCTGGTAAGACAACATCCTCTTCTTTTCAAGTTTGCAACCAATGGTTGCTTGAAAAAGGAAGGCGTCTGGATACTAGATCCTGGATGTTCCATCTTTTAAAGAAGGAAGGCGTCCCCGGAACTTATCTTGGACGTATTTCTTCAATGATTTAAAACCAAGCCCAAAATTTCAAGAAGGAAAGCGTCCAGTCTTACAAACTTTGGACGTTTGGCTTTAGTTGGTTTTTATGAACTGTTCTGAATAGGAAAGCGTCTGGTATTCAATCCTTGAACGTTTCTTTCATTGGTCAAATTGCTATAAACTAATTGTCTTGAATGGGAAGGCGTCCAGGCATTCGATCCTTAGACTTTTTCCTTCTTTGAACAACTTGTTTATAAACTAATTGTTCTTAAAAGGAAGGCGTCTGGGCATTCAATCCTTGGACGTTTTCCTTCATTGAACAGTTTGTTTTTATTAGCAAATTGTTCTGCATAGGAAGGCGTCTAGGCATACATACCCCAGACGTATCTTTTAATGGATCAGTTTGGATCTCTTTGTGCCCAAGTTGTTCTAAATCAGGAGAGCGTCCAATTTTTCAAGCCTAGGACGTCTTCCTTATTGGATCACTGGGTCTTATTGGATCTGAATGGATAAGTCATCCAAATCTTGACATTTTGGACGGTTTCCTTCTGCAAGCAATGTGAACTAACTAATTTTTTTTTCAGTCAAAGGCTCCCACTGCCAAGGCTGCCGACAAAGCCTCGTCCAAGCCTGCCAGTACAGTGCCCGTAGCTAGGAAAAGAGCTGCACCCACTCCGGCCGAAGAGAAATCCCCGGCAAAAAAGAGCAAGAGTACTTTCAAGAAAAAGAGTACAACTTCTAGCATATCGCAGGCTTTGAAAGCTGCACCTGTCAGCCAGCTGGCTACCAGAGTACCTCGTCCTTCTAACGGAGGTAAGGTTAAGGGGGTGGAAGTCTCTTCCACCCCTTCTGTTCCAAACGAGGGCGGAATGGTCCCCTTAGCTGATTTATCGACTCAGCTGGACGTGGCTAATGACCAAGACGTTGTTGAAGTGGGGGACCTGGACGCGGCAACCCCCCAAGTCTCGGCTTACAGTGGAGCTGTAGCTCGACTGGAAAGTCAAATGCCCGCGGCCTACCGTGGTAGGTCTCTGTTTTCTGGTGAGTCTTATTATCCCAACGTGGTCAGAACACTGAGAATTGGGGGACGGTCGCAGAGCCCGTCAAACAAACAAACGGTTATTCTTCCTATCCTTATGTGTAATCCTCCACTCGTTACAGATAAGGGAAAAGGGCCAATGGTTGAGGGCCCTGAGGACGAGGATTACCCTAATGAGCCTTTGCCCTCCTTTGCCAAGTACTCAAAAATGGAAAGGGAACAGGTAAAGCGTGAGGTTTTTAACGCTTTTCCTGAACCTTATGTAAAAGGCTTAAGAGGAGCTGCTGCCGGCCATGTGGGTTACATAACCCAGCTGTCTTCTGAAGTAAGTGCCCCCTACTATCTTTATCATGTACTTAACATCTCTGGTTTATTATCCCCTCGTCTGACTTGTCTTCACTTTTTAGGCTTTTGCCCGTTCTCTGATGGCCGAGGATTTCATCAGGGACCTCCGTAAAGAGAATAGGAGGCTCGTCCGTCAGGTAACTGATGCCGGGGATAAGGCCATATTGGAGCTGCCAACTCTGAACTTGGAGCATGGTCAAAGTGTAAGGGCCATGGAGAAACAGGCGGCTGATATGGATAATATGAATAAGCGTCTGACAATGAGCTTGGGTAACCTGCAAGCCGAGGTGGATCGGTTGAGGAGCCAGATCAACACAGCAACCCAGCCCATCGAGGAGGAAAAGAGGGTTGCCCTCATTACTGCGGCCTTGTTCCATCAGGCAATTGTGGGGCTTACAGCTGAGGTAGCTCGTCAAAAGCTCTCGAGGGAACGTGACTTTGAGGAGGCCGTCAAAAGCTTTTCTGATGCTGAAAACAAGGCTAAGGAATGGGCCCTCAAAGCCTTTGATATGCTAGCTGACCCAGAAGAGGTGCCCCGGTTTGAGAGGAGAATCTGTTCCAAGAGGAATGCTCCAAGGCCCGGCTGCGCAAAGAGAAACCCCCAGTATTTATAGATTCTGACGGGGAGGAATACATAGAACCTGACGCCGCAGCCGATGAAAACTTGGAAATGCCTGCGGACATAGAGAAAGATGTGGAAGGTACCCCTGACGAGTAACTGGTGCAAGTCTAAGAAGAAGGCTTTCACCAAGTACTCTAAGAAGTATGACAGTGAAGAGGGCAGGAAAGATATTCAGGCTCAGCTTGACAAGTGGAAGAAGTATGCAACTATCATCAGAGTCTTGGCCCACAACTAGATCAGGACGCTCCTCTTGCTGTCATTTATTATTTTGTAATTTTGTCTAAGTACTTTTGTAGATCAGCCATACTTAGTTTTAGACTGGGATGACGATCTTGTAAACTTATTTTGTGCTTTAGCAGTCCAAGCTCGTCTAGAAGTAGCCTGCTAGTTCTAGACTTGATTGATAAACCTGTAAACCAGCTTTGTACTTCGGCAGTCCAAGCCCGTCCAGAAGTAGTTTCTTTTTGTTCTAGACTTGATTGATAAACATGTAAACCAGCTTTGTACTTCGGCAGTCCAAGCCCGTCCAGAAGTAGAATTAATATATAATGAAAGTTTTCAGCTCTTTTCTTCTTGCCCCTACTCTAATTTCTTACTGCTTCATTAGAGAGTGACCAAGTTAATAAAACATCAATCTTTTCTACGTGATGAGGGAGACATCCAAGAATGATATTTTGGACGTCTTTCTTTTTGAACCAAACATAGCTTAATATCAATGTGTCATTCAAAGGAAGGCATCTAAGAATTTATTCTTTTGGCGTTTTCCTTCTCGAATTAAACATAGCTTAATATCAATGTGTCATTCAAAGGAGGGCGTCGAAGAAATTATTCTTTGGACGTTTTCCTTCTTGAATTAAACATAGCTTAATACCAATGTCATTCAAAGGAAGGTGTCTAAGAATTTATTCTTTGGACGTTTTCCTTCTTAAATTAAACATTGTTTGTATAAGGAAGATTGAAGACGTCCAAGGATTATTCGTTGGACGTTATCAATTTTTGGGCGTTTTCCTTTTTGGACTAACCTTGGTTTGTATCAATATCAAATTGAAGACGTCCAAGGATTTTTCTTTCCTTGCGGGACATGGTACTGTATGCCCCCCTTCTTAGGATGCCTCTTGGTCTATTCCTAGACGAAGGCATCGTAGGAAGGAAAGTGTAGTTCGTCCTTAAAGTGATTAATGAGACCTTCTTTACTAAGGCGTCTCATTTAGGCCGGTTTCCTTTGGGAAATAGTACCTTTGTGTATTAATAGGTATTATGACGGAGCTTTCCTTTACTAAGGAAAGACGTCTCTCTAGCCGGCTTCCTTTAGGAAGTAGTGTTCGTCTAATTTCAAAGTTTTAGTGAACTTAGTTTTAGACGATTTACTAATTGCTTCTTGTCAAAGTAAAAGCCTTTAATCAAGAAGTCTTTATTTATCAACTATGTCTTGAACAGACTGTGATGATTTTTGCAGACGTCTTCCATTGCAAAGTGATATCTGTCTTTAACAATAGTTTTTATCAGTTTATTGTCTAGTAACCATCTTTCGTCCATCCATGGTAAAATGCCCCAAGATGGCTATGGATAATAAAATGCCCCTTGCCGAATATGTTGTAGGACGAGTTATTGACCAACAGTTAATCCATATGTAATGCAACAACTCAAGCTATAGACAGGAATTTAGAATGTATTAATGTAAAGTTTGCTTAGCCTGAGCTAAGGTACATAGAATACATTTCTAAATGATTTTTCTGTCCGTAGCACTTCGTTTGCAAAAAGTAAAGAACTACAAACTGCTTTAAACATAGTATTTTTCAGGTTGTCGGAATTCCAGGTTCGTGGTATGGGGCGTCCATCTAAGTCCTGTAGCTTAAATGTGCCACTGCGAACCTCTTCCACCACCAAATAAGGACCTTCCCAGTTCAGGGTTAACTTGCCCAGTTCCTTTGCTCGTCCTACAGCTTCCATCTTTCGGAGGACCAGTCCCCTATTTTGAGAGGTCGTCTGGTCACCCGTTTGTTAAACTTCCTAGCCATGCGTAATTTGTACAATTCCATCCTCAAAAGAGCATTACCTCGGACTTCTGGCAACTTATCCAATGCCAGACGCATTGCCGCCCAGTTGGTCTCTTCTGAATATAACATGACGCGTAGGGTGGGTTCCTCAATTTCAATGGGTAGGACAGCCTCTGTTCCATATACCAGCATGAAAGGTGTCTCCCCTGTTGAATTCTTGGCTGTAGTTCTGATGGACCAAAGGACCAGTTGAAGCTCTTCCACCCAAAAGCCCTTAGCATTTTCTAACTTCTTCTTTATGCCTTCTGATATGATCTTATTGAAAGCTTCTACCTGGCAGTTTGCTTGTGGATGTGCAACAGCAACAAAGTGGGATTTAATCTCTCTTTCTGAGAGCCAGTCCTTCAGTTTAGGAGTCTCAAACTGTGGTCCATTGTCGAACACAATCGACTGGGGCATCCCAAATCGCGTTATGACGTTCTTCCAGATGAACTTTTTACGTCATTCGTCTTAATACTCCTAACTGCTTCAGCTTCTACCCACTTCGAAAAATAGTCCACAGCCACAATAACGAATTTTTTCTGTCCGGCCACCATGGGAAAAGGGCCTAGAATGTCCATTCCCCATTTAGCAAACGGCAAAGGAGTCAAGATTGGTGTTAGAAAATTTGACGACCTTTTAAAGAGGGGGCCATGCTTCTGGCAGCTATCACATTTTTTTGCATACTCCACTGCATCTGCATTCAACATTGGCTAGAAATAGCCAGTTCTGCGTGCCTTTTCAGCCAATGCTTGGTCGCCAATGTGCGAAGCACAAACACCCTCATGCAACTCCTTCAGTACTTCAAGGCCATCTTCCCTGGTAATACATTTCAACAACGGACGATCATACGACTTCTTGTACAATGTCACGTCCCAAACTTCGAACCATTTATCACGAGCCTTAACATATTTTGCTTCTGCCAAGTCTTCTGGTAATTGGCCGGTCTTTTTGTAGTGAAGAATGGGCTCCATCCAGTTGTTTCCTCGGCTCAAAAACATCACTTCTTACTGATCAATACTCTTCTTTTCTTGTACCTCCCGGAAAACAGTACTTGGAGTGTCGCCTAAAGCAGAACTTGCAAGTTTAGACAAAGCATCCGCCTGATGATTCTCAGATCTAGGTACTTGTACCAAGGTGAATCCATCTAATTGCTTGATTTCTTCTTTCACCAATTAGACGTACTTAGCAATAGAGGTCTCTTTGCATTCATACTCTCCATTAACCTGGCTGATGACCAGAAGAGAATCTGACTTTGCCTCCAACATTCTGGCCCCTGCTGCTCGGCAAACACGGATTCTGGCCAGTAAGGCTTCATATTCAGCTTCGTTATTGGACGCCGTGAACTTAAAATGTACGGCATATTCATACTTATCTCCTTCGGGAGACTGACAGACAAGGCCTGCCCCACTTCCCTGAGTAGTAGACGAACCATCTACCATTAGCTTCCAACATTGACTGCCCTCAGAGGGGTCTTTTACCGGATCCAACACTGGTGGAGTTAGTTCAGCAATGAAGTCTGCCAAGGCTTGTCCCTTAATCGCTTTTCTTAGCTCAAAAGTAATGTCGAACATCTTCAGTTCATTCGCCCATTTGAGCATTCTTCAAGCCGCCTCCAACTTCTGTAAGACTTGCTTTAGCGGCTGATCAGTATAAACAACTATACTATGAGCCAAGAAGTAGGGCCTTAGCTTTCGGCTAGCAACCACTAAGGCTAAACCGAACTTCTCAACAATAGTGTATCTGCTCTCGGCATCCTTGAGTACTTGACTCACAAAATAAATAGGGGTTTGTATAGCATTTCTCTCAGCTAACAGTACTGCACTGACTGCTTCAGGAGAAACGGCCAGGTAAACATACAACTTCTCCCCGACCACCGGACTTATCAGAAGGGGGAGCTGTTGTAAATGCTTCTTGATTTCCAGTAAGGCTTCATCTGCTTCAGGGGTCCACTAAAACTTTGATGTCTTCTTTATCGTCGCAAAAAAGTGGTGGCACTTATCACCTGACTTGGACAAAAATCGTCCTACTGCCGCTAGACAACCATTCAGCCGCTGTACTTCCTTCACCTTTGTTGGAGGCTTCATGTCGAGTATAGCTTGGATTTTTTCTAGGTTGGCTTCTATCCCTAGCTGATTCACTTTTTTGGATTGAGTCTTAATTTATACTTGCGCAAAAGTTTCGCGCAGGTCTTCGACATGATCTGTTTCTTCTTGGCTTTTGACGATCATGTCGTCAATGTATGCTTCTAAGTTTCATCCTAGCCGAGGTGAAAAAATCTCATTGATAAGCCTCTGAAAAGTCGCCGGTGCATTCCTCAAACCAAAAGGCATCATTAGCCATCCATACAACCCTTTTTCTTTATGAACGAATCTCCGGCATCATTGTGATTTGATGGAACCCTGAATAGGCATCCATGAAACTCAGTAACGCATGTCCAGCAGTCGAATCTACCAGACGGTCCAGCTTGGGCAAATGAAAACTATCTTTGGGGCAGGCTTGGTTCAGATCCGTATAGTCGACGCACATCCTCCAAGTTCCATTCGGCTTGGGGACCATTACCACATTCGCCACCCAATCAGGATAGTAGGTTTCTTTGATGAAACCGGCTTCCAGCAATTTTTTGACCTCGTCATCTACATCTTGATTCCTTACAGGCCCCAAATGTCTTTTCTTCTACCTAATTGGTTTTCTGGCTGGATCAACATTTAGCCGATGTACAGCTACCTCGGGGTCAATTCCCGGCATCTCTTCTGCCCCATAGGCAAAGATATCCTGATATTCCTTCAACAGTACTATGATAGCTTCTTGTAACTCGGGCTTCAAGCTTGCCCCAATTTGCAAAGTCCTTTCTGGACGGGAATCATCTAAGCAGATGCTTAAAGGGGGTTCAGCAGGCTTAGGACGATCCAATGTCAAGCTTACGATCGTCATCACCTCAGCTGAAGGCCCTTGTTCTTCTTTGACTTGAGTGAACTTCCTCTTCTTACTAGGCAAATCTCTTGCCGTTTTCCTTTCTTGGGTAACATATAGTTCACTTCTTTCCCCAGCCGGCTTCCTTGCGGAAGCAGCGTTCGTTTGAAACTTTTCTTCCTTCATTCTGGTCGTTCCTACTGTCTCTGCACCAATCTCTTTGGGCTCGTCTATATCCATAGGCTCAACTTCATTCAATTTCCAGGACGAAGGCTTTAAGGTGGTAAGATAACATTCCCCAGCAGCCTGCTGGTCACCGTAGATTGTGCTGACGTAACCATCGTCACACTCGAACTTCATCAACATGAGATGAGTGACGATGACAGCCTTAATGTTATTAAGGGTAGGACGTCCCAGAATGACATTGTATGCTGTCAAATCCTTGACAACTAAAAACTTTATGAACATAGTTCTACTCTTTTCCATCTCTCCGACTCGGACGGGCAACGACACTGTCCCGACTGGATGTATGATTCCACCTCCAAAGCCTATAATAGGATGATGGACGGGAAGAAGATCTTTTTCATCAAACTTCAATCTTGAGAAACAATCGGCGCTAATTATGTCTGTTGAGCTGCCAGTATCGATTAGGATCCTTCGTACTCTTAGATTGGCAATCTTCATTTCTACGACCAAGGGGTCATCATGAGGGGTCCTTATCTGACCACGGTCTCCCTCACTCACCGTCACCAAGGGGAACGGGTCCACCTTGGATTTTCCTGTTAGCAACACTTGGCCAAGCCCCCTGACATCGCAAAGTTGGTCCTCTGGCTGCAAATCCGTCGGATATAACCAAAACCACATCTTCATCAGTACTAGCACTTTCTTTTTTCTTACCCTGCCGAAAATCCTTCTTCTGAAAACGACTTTCACGAGAGACGTATTGATTCATCTTTCCCTGCTTTGCCAGGTTCTCCAACGCTCACTTCAAGTGCTTACATTCATTGGTCTCATGCCCACAATCTTTGTGGAAGTGGCAGTACTTACTTCGGTCCCGGTTCTTGTAAGGTGTCTTCATCTCGGCCGGAGCTTTGAGTTCATGCTGATCCTTGATTTCCATAAGGATGGAGTACTGGTCCTTATTGAACTCGATAGGTTCAGCTGAGACAGCCCTTTCTTTTCTTTTCCCTCTTCTTGACATGGTTGTGCTTGAAGACACTACCCAGGTCTCGGCCTTCTTAGGATTGTTCTTTGGTTTTTGAACAACTTCCTCAGGCTTCTTAGACTCTGTGTGTTTAGCTTCAGCACACACCTCTGTTGTGTGAATGAAAGCCTCGGCCTCCCTTAAAGCTTCGGCCAGAGTGCTTACTTTCTTCTTGACCAAGTCAAACTTGAAGCTTCCTGGACGCAGTCCACGAATGAACGCATCGAATGCTACACCAGCATTCAAGTCGTGGATCTATAGGGCCTCAAGATTAAACCTCTTCACAAAACTTCTCAGAGATTCCTTTGGGGCTTGGACGATGTTCCCTAAATGAATACTAGTCTTCTGTTCTTGCCTCTTGGCCACAAAGTGACTGGTGAATGAATAACTTAACTCAGTAAAGTTGTTGATGGAATTGGCTGGTAAATGTTGAACCATTTCTAGGCAACCCCTTTAAGGTTAGCCGGGAAGTTTTTACACCATGTAGCATCGTCCACATCCTGGACGTACATTTGGTGTTTGTATGCTGAAAGATGATCATCTGGATCAGTGGTCCCGTCATAAGGATCAATGGTTGGTAGTTTAACCTTAGCACAAGGAGGGGCTTGCATTATTCTGGCCGAGAAAGGCGTAGGCCAGTCTATGCGTAACTCCCTAAAACGTGCATCACTGGATTAGATGAACTGACCTCCTGGGACCCTAGCCTATAAACATTTTGCTGAGAGGTCCTTCGGTAAACATTGGGCTGAACAACTGTTCGATCCTGCCGGGGCTCATAGATAGACGGAGTCCTTCCCTGCTCCAAAGTGTGACTCCGAATCCTCAGACTGGGATCCTGTAAATATGGCGTTGATCCAGTGGCCGACCTCTGTTGAGCCGCTACCCTCTTTGCTTGCAAGTATTCCCTAGCGTCAATCTCCATACGACGGCCATCCACTGGTCGGTTCACTGGGTTGGTGACCACCAGGTTCCAGTCCAAACGACGTGGTTGCTCACTACGAGCAGGATGCCTTCCCTTGGACGTTCTTCTAGCTTCTTCTGGCCGTCTAGCTCCGCTTGGTCCAGCTACATTCTCTTGGGAGGCTCCTCTCCTAGGAGTAGGCCTTGAATCCGGCTGAGTGCCTATTCTAAAAAATAACATATTGTTCTTAATCTGCTCTTGGACGACTTGGGCCATTTTGGCTTGAAAGTCGTTTAGAGCATTTTCCAGGTGAGCTGCTATGACTGGAAGGGCAGAATTTGGCTCCAAAACAGCTGCTATTGGATCATTCTGACGAGGACCATCTCGTCCTCGGGGTGGACGTTCATCGTCGACAGTGTCTTCGACCTGAACATAGGGGCTCATCGTTTGTCCTCGGTTAGACGAGTTGAAATCTGTCATTCCTGCGCCTCCCCACAGACGGCGCCAAATGTTTTGCGTAAAGTTCTGAAAGTAACGGTATTAGTCCTGATGGTGGACATGTGTAGGGTTGATAATATTGGGAGGCTTGTGCAGAAATGTCGCTTCGTTCCCTAACCTGCAAAAAGGGAAAACCAAACCGGAGGTTTGGGTTTGATTCCCTCTCCGATACTTAAGTCAGTATTCAATAGATAAAATCTGGGTATGAATTTTGACAGAGTAAGTTTAAGAGAGAGTAGTTGTCTCTCTTTTACCTGATTATGAGGAACTATTTATAGTATCTATGTATAGAAAGGAGCATCCTAGAATGGAGAGGTGTGATTGGTCGGGCAATGGGAAAGCAACACTTGTCATGGTCTGATTGTCCTGAGCCTTTTATCCAATCACCTTCTTCCTCTTTAGGGGATTTGGTCTGATTATTCCTTTATTTAAGGAATAGTTGGGCCTCTTGTTTGCAGCTTTGGTGACATCATTAGCTCCCCTCTAACATGTTATCAAGTGTCAATGAGGGGGTGAGCCACGTGTCACCAATCCACTGGGCCACGTGGCAGTCTGTGACTGGGCCATGTGTCCTCTTCTAATATGTTACAACAAATACCAATTGGCGGAAAGCAGAAACCTTTATTGAAATTAGGATAAATTGTGAATAACCACCTGTCAGATACACCAATTTCAAAATAACCACCCCAAATTGTTTTGCATTTAAATAACCACCTCTACTTACGTTCACGTTTTGAAATACCCACCTCTTAACGGAAAATCTTAACACCGTTAATTTTGGGGCTCAATTTTTTTAACTCTCTCCAAAATTTCACTAATTACCTTACTAATCTATAAGTTGACCGGTCAAATCATGATTAGTATTTTAAAAATATTTTTTTATTCAATTATACAATTTTTAAAACTATATATTTTTGATATATGACACGGTAATGGACAAAAATTTGGAGACAATATTTATCGCGTTTTTAATACTCAAGACGACGTTTTTTCGAAAAACGGACACCACCGTAAGCCCTTTATGGGCAGGAATTTTGAGATTCCTTACGAAACGAGTACCTACAAGCCGGATTTTCGGGCACGTACTTCGAGACGCCTTTTTCGGAAGGAATACAAAGTTTTTTTGAAAAACGAACACCGGCTAGTAGGTACGGCGGTGTCCGTTTTTCGAAAAAACGTCTTCTATTCGAAAAAGGCGTCTCGAAGTACGTGCCCGAAAATCCGGCTTGTAGGTACTCGTTTCGTAAGGAATCTCAAAATTCCTGCCCATAAAGGGCTTACGGTGGTGTCCGTTTTTCGAAAAAACGTCGTCCTGAGTATTAAAAACGGATTAAATATTGTCTCGAAATTTGTATCCATTACCGTGGCATATATCAAAAACATATAGTTTTAAAAATTGTATAATTGAATAAAAAAATTTTTAAAAAAATGTTAATAATGATTCGGTGTCCGTTTTTCGAAAAAACGTGTTCCATCCAAAAAAATTGTCTCGAAGTACGTGCTTGAAAACCCGACTTATTGGTACTCGTTTTGTACGGAATCTCGAAATTCGTGCCCATAAAGGGCGTACGGTGGTGTCCGTTTTTCGAAAAACTGTCGCTTGAGTATTAAAAACGCAATTAAATATTGTCTCGAAATTTGTGTCCATTATCGTATCATCTATCAAAAATATATAGTATAAAAAATTGTAAAATTTAATTAAAAAAAGATTTTTAAAATGTTAATCATGATTTGACTAATCAGATTATAGATTAGTAAGGTAAATAGTGAAATTTTGGAGGGAGTTAAAAAAGTTGAGCCCTAAAATTAACGGTGTTAAGATTTTCCGTTAATAGGTGGGTATTTCAAAACGTGAACGTAAGTAGAGGTGGTTATTCAAATGCACAACAATTTGGGGTGGTTATTTTGAAATTGGTGTATCTGACAGGTGGTTATTCACAATTTATCCTTGAAATTAATCCAAGGTTCGATCACCTTTGAATCTACTCGAAAGTGTTCAAACTAATTGAAAGCTAAAATAAAAAATGTTTTAAAAATAATGAGGCTTAATTATTTATAAACCCCCTAAAAACTAATTAGAAAGAAAATAAAAAGATAGATTTTGGGCCGTTAAGCCTCTTGCCCGATCGGGCTAATCCGCCTGAAGCCATCGGGCGAATATTTCGGACATATGACCTGTTTCCCGCCCGATCAGGCGGAAAACTTTTTAGTTTGTTTTCAACTCCTATATGCTGCCTGAACAAAAAGAGATCGGGCTTAACCGCCCGATGCCATCGTGCGGAATTCCTGCAATCTTGCGTCAACTTGTGAAGGCCATATCTCTCAAACCAAAAGTCCGTTTGGGGCGTGTGACCTATCAATGGAAAGCTCTTGAAGTCTAGAATCCAACCGAATTGGAATTTCTTGATGTGAAAGTATTGTGTCAGACCGTGTGACCCAATCTTACCGTTAGACGGAGCCGCCGCCGCCTTTCTCTCTCTTCAATGGCGTCTTCAAACTCCGGCACCTCCATTCCTGCACCAGGTATTCCCACCGCGAATCCTCACGACCATCTCTCACCACCCTAAAATCATCAAGTCTATCCATCCATTTCAGTACTCCAAAAGCTTGAGCAGGCAACCTTGAGTCTTGTTCATCCATGGCGGATTGGGCCCAGTGGAGATCGAAGCCATTGGAGATGAATTTATCAGTGGATGAATCGAGAGAGAAAGGGAAAGGGAGAGGGAGAGTTATGAAAATGGTGGTAATGGAGGTGTGGGTTAGAAGATTCAGATGAAGAAATGGAGGAAGAAAAGATGATGAAGGTATGTTTTAGTTACTCCTTTTTTTCATTTGCTTTTATTCTCTTTGCGGTTAGAGGTATGTGTATAGTTAGTTGTTAAACGAAAGAATAAGAAAACTAAATGAAAGGATATTATAAGTAACTGAAAACTAATTTGCTTTCATTTAGAACTTATTTTATTTCATTTAATCAAGTTTTGTTTTCAGTTAGAATAAAACATGTAAATGAAACATTAAGATAACTAACTGAACTTCAAAGACATCCAATTAAAAGAAAAAGTTCAACTGAAAAAAATTGAAACCAATTGAACAAAAATTGAAACCAACTGAAAAAAATTGAAACTAACTGAACAAAAATTGAAACCAACTAAAAGTCGTCCGACGAAATGTTATGGTCATACGCGTCTGACCCGATACCTTCTCTTTCTTGATTATCAATTTTCTATCAATAGTTATGATCAAAATAGTGAGCATGTGTCAGTTTTGGTCTTTCTTTCACTAACTTTTTGCTTCATTCCAACTCAAAATTGTCCAAATGGATGCATTGTGATCCTTGTGCAAGCTACCTTCATCTTCAGTGATTAATAGGCTTGATTTTCTATAATCATAATCAATTTGCATCAAATTAACCTGAAAATCATCGAAACACACAAACGGGGAGTAGTAGAGCACAAACTTATGTAAATTCATGTCATTATGCACCTAAATGCTCAAAAAGGAGTTCTAAATGCAATATAAATGCATCTAAAAACTATATATAAATGTGATACATCAAACTCCCCCAAGCTAAACCTTTTCTGGTCCTCAAGCAAATAAAACATGAACATGGAATAAATTTCCTCACCCCAAATATAAAACATTCAAAGCTCAAAACATTTTCAAGACTAAGAATCGTTTAAGAAGACAAAATTCAAGTTCAGCTATTCAAATCCATCCAACTACCAATCATTCAAGCAAATCGTCCAATGTAACTATTCACAAGGCATACAATCCTGAAAAGCTGCTCACAAAGGTGTCACTCCTCTCAATCTTGTTGCAGGCAAATAATGTCCCCGAACACTCACCAACCCGACCATAATTTCCCTTCCCACTCACACTCTCATGTGTTTAAAAAGGTTAAATGACGCTCATCCAAGTCAAGTCGACTCACAGACATACTCTTTAACTTTGACAAACTGACTCGAAATCAACACAATAAACAATGCAGACACGAGCTCAAGAGGACTTTATAGGGTTGTAATGGGGTTTAGGCAAGAGGTAGGGGATATTTTTAGGAAATGTAGTGGAAAAACCAAGAATAGGGGAGCAAATATCACTCAAACCAAGCCGAAGATGGCCGAAACAACTCCCAACAACGCCATATAACCACAAAACATAACCCAACTCTTATAAATCGATGAAAACTCACAACAAACCCAATTTTCAAGAAGAGTATCACATTTTTCTTTGTAAACAGCGTGAATGAGGAACTTTGAACTCTTTTGAACTTTCATTTCTTTTTTTTTTCATTTTTCGAACCAAACATTCACGCAACTCAAAGTTTGCTTTTTCTTTTCTTTTTCTCACACTTAAACCACATCAAATACACTTTAATTCCCCAAAAACCAAACCAAACCATAAAACCAATCTCAAACTCAACCCAATAAAATCTACCCCACGCTAGGCTTGGGAACAATATCAAAATAAAGGCCATGGGCTCTTATAAGGGTTTGAGTAACACAAAAACAGGTCATTAGGCTCAGTGGGGCTGAGGAAGATAAAAGTATATCAAAAATTCACTTTGAGGCTCAAGAATCAGACAAAAGAACGCCTCTATCACAACAAATGCTACAAGTCATCGAAAATCAGACAAGTACGAAGTCAAAGTCAAGATCAATCCACTAAAGAGGAACTAACACACCAAAACAGACTAGATAATTATAGAAATCCAATAGGCTACAAAGTAACCTCACAGTCTAACCAATTCAGGCATGCAACACAATCTAGTGTATGATAATCAAAATTTGCTCGAAATCATAGCAATCAGACATCAAATCATAACCTCAAAATCACAAATGCCCAACTATCCAGAAAACATAGTCAAATTATTTTCAATAAGAGCACAATAAGGGGCACTGAGAGGCAACTAAACAAGTCATGGGAGCCATATTTTTTATTTTTTCATTATTTTTGAAAGCAATAAATCTATCCTAAAAAGAAGTAACATAGATAGGGAATACAAACAGAAATCCTCCCCCAAGCGGAACTTGGCAGTGTCTTCAATGCCAAAAGGTAACAAAGGACGATGCTAAGAGGAAAACAACGTTAGTACCCTCAATCTCTCTTTCTAAAAAATATAAAAATAAAAAGAAAAGAAATGAGGGAAAATACGAGTTGCCTCTCGCACAGCGCTAGTTTATAAAGGTCCTGCGCGACCATAATACCTCCACATCTCAGATTGGAGGGGCTTGCAGTGAGTGCCACCCTCATCAAACATCTTTCTTCTCCAAATGATCTTGATAATACCTCCAGGCGGTAAGGCAACCTTAGGTGCATTTTTCACCTTCCCTACACCTACCTCATCCAAAACCTCAGCCTTGCAACAAGATTGTTCAAGCATAGGTGCCTTAACAGCATTGGTTAGTTTAGAAATCACTTTATCATTACCAACACTCAGAGTTAAAGACCCAGACTTAACATTAATAACAGCACCAGCAATGAACAAAAACGTTCTACCTAGAATAATGAGAATATGGGCATCCTCATCCATATCAAGCACCACAAAATCAACAGGAATGCAGAATTTCCCGACCCTAACAGGAACATCCTAGGGGGTATTTTATAGAACGATCAGCCATCTGTAAAGTATTTTGTGTGCATTTAAGTGCTCCTATGTTCAGTGTCTTATAAACAGATAATGACATAACAGAAACAAAAGCACCTAAATCACACAAATCCTTATTAATAAGAATAGGTTCAATATGGGAGGGAATAGAAAAACTACCAGGATCTTTCAACTTAGGCGGAGTTTTATTATGAATAAAAGCACTACACTCTTCCGTAAGAGCGACACGTTCTACACCACCAAAGTCTCTTTTCTTAGTGATCATGTCTTTCACGAATTTGGCATATACAGGTACTTGGGTAATTAAATCAGTGAATGGAATCGTTACCTCGAGGTTATTGACCATAGCCAAGAACTTACCAAATTGCTGATCAACCTTTGATTGCTGCATCCTGTGAGAAAAAGTAGCCTTGGTGTAAAAGGTGTTTCAGAAACCTTCTCCTTTTTCTTCCCTGTCTATTCATCTTCCTCAAATAATTTGACCTCATACGTCGAACTCTTCCCTTTTCCTTCATCAACCACATTCGTTTTCCTTGTAGTCGAGCACCCTCATCAATGGGCAATGGAGGAGCATCATAAGCAGCGCCACTACGAAGAGTAATGGAGTTAACGTGCTCCATCTGAATGGGTTGCCCTGGCAATTGTCCCTGCTGCCTCTGAACATTGATGCCTGCCAATTGTGCAATCTGAGTCTCGAGAAGTTTGATGTGCTTCTCTTGAGCTCTTTTTGCCTCCAATTGAGCCTGCATATGCTTTTGCGTTTCCTCATTAGTCTTTTGCAATGCAAACATCAGCTTACTCAATTCAGATATGGTAGGCTCTTGTGGGTTTATGTTTTGTGGAGGTGGGGTTTGAAAATTTTGTGGGGATTGGAAGTTATTAGGGTGATGGAAATTATGTGGTGGAGGTCTCTGAAAATCAGGGGGTTTGGTAGTATGAGGGTTTAGGATGATTTTGTGGTGTGGGTTGAAAGTTTTGTGGATTTTGGTAGTTTTGTGGAGGGGGAAGTTTTGTGGTCTTTGTTGAAAGGCATTTTCCTACTCCATCTGATGTTGATTGAACTGACAGTCATGCCCAAAGTGACCTTGAACACCACATGCCTCGCAGTAAGATGAGATAATGGGTGCCATGGCAGACATAACATTAATACTCAAAGGAGGGGATGTCGAGGTAGCGGATCTCAAGGTGTGAATCTTCTGGCTCAGCTTCGCCATCTATGAAGTCAGTAGTGCTAGGGCATCTACCTCCAATACCTTCTTTGTGAGGCTTGGGGAAGTGGAATGATCATTGGCTGCAAGGTTTGACAAGAAATCATAGCCTACATCCACTTCCTTGTCCAGAAAAACTCCTCTCACAGACGAGTCAACAATACTCTTCATCTGAGGCTGCAGACCATTGTAAAATGTTTGCATCAAGAACCATTTCGTTGTGATGCGG
The DNA here is from genome assembly GCA_947645195.1 of Patellifolia procumbens. NCBI lineage: Eukaryota > Viridiplantae > Streptophyta > Magnoliopsida > Caryophyllales > Amaranthaceae > Patellifolia > Patellifolia procumbens. Next base: position 5,528,391 of record CANSGD010000406.1, read on the forward strand.
ACACTCTCTCTGCAAGTCTCTGAACCTAGCCTACGCTTCCCGAAGTGTTTCATCAGGCTCTTGGGAAAACGTGCCTAGGTTGTTTCTAATTTCTGCTGTCTTTGTAGGTGGATAATACTCTCTCAGGAACATAGTAGAAATCTCCGACCATTCAGACAATTTGATGTTGTTGAACCACTTCTGAGCTTTGTCTCGGAGTGAAAACTCGCATAACATGACCTTCAATTGCTCAGGTGTGACTCCTTGATGTTTTACAGTTCGACAGAGTTGTTGAAATCTCTGCAAATGATTGGCCGGACCTTCAGTAGGATGCCCACCAAACTGATTTTACTAAACCATGCTGATGAGTCCAGGCTTTATTTCAAAGTTTGCTGCAACGATGGTGGGCATAGTGGGTCCAGTGGAAAGCCCATCTGGGTTGGGCATCCCATATAACTTTAGTGATTTAGACATGACTGAACTCAAGGTGTCTGATCCACAGGTGTTCAGCTGAGCAGACTACTTTTCTCTCTGAATTTTCTTTCGAATCTGCCTGATTATCCTTTTAGGATTAGGATCCGCTGGGATGGGGTAACTATTTCTTTGATACCTGGGCATATAAAAGAAACAAAAAGAAGTAGTAAAATGTACCTCAATTGGAACAATGAAGTTCCAATGAGGCATAGATAAGTAGACCAAATAACCAAACAAAAACTTAGAAAACTAGTCGTCACCCCGGCAACGGCGCCAAATTTGACAGGCTAAAGTCGTATCACCAAATCAAAAATTAATCCTAAAGTCCTCTAACAACAATAGCTAAGGGAAGTAGGGTCGAATCCACAGGGAGACAAAGTTTCTAAGTCAATATTCAGCGAAACAGCTACTTCCTCCGTTTCTTTTTAATTGCAACAAACTCAAGTGGGTGGACTCCTAGGCAAAATTTTGGTGTGAGTGTGAAATGGGTGGAGAGAAAAAGTGGGGCATGTGATAAAGAGAGAGATAGAAAGAATTAACTTGTAAAAAGGGAAAGAAAACATTTGTTGCAATTAATTTGATGTTTCCATTTTTTGCAATTGTTGAATTAAAAGAAACGGAGGAAGTACTTCAGATAAGATCAGACAAGAATTAGTTGGAATACTAATTGAACTAATAAAATAAATATAAAAGTGGAATTTAAACTATGGATTAAAGGTCTAGGGCATTAGTTCGGTCCACCATGCTTATATCAATCAAAAGGGTCGAATAACTAATAAAATATAGGTCTAGTGTCGAACAATCGGAGCCAATGTTAAGCCTATGATCGGGTCATAATGCTCTCAATTCAACATATGGAGTTATATCGCTCATATAATCAGAATCAATAGTGTGTTCTAAGCCTCTAAAAGTAAGCCTACAATCTGGTCATACTCAAGTTGCCAAACATAGTTTATGAAATTGTACACTGACATAAACCATGAAATAAAGAACGAATCATACTACAATTGAACTAATCAAAACCTAGAACTAATAGCAATTCTAATATGAATCATGGTATAAACATGGTTTTCCTCTCTAAAACCCTAGAAATTAAACTACTCAGACATGATTGAATCAAAAATAACAAAACTAATATAAAACTCTAATTTTTGCATCATGAATGAATTAAATAATCAAATTAAGCAAACAAGAAATAAAAGAAAGAATTAAAAGTAAGAATAATACCAATTGACGGAAAGTAGAAACTTTTATTGAAAATAATCCAAGGTTCGATCACCTTTGAATCTACTCTAAAGTGTAAAATTAAGAGAGCTCTAAGCTAAAACTAATTGAAAGCTAAAAAAATGTTTTACAAATCATGAGGCTTAAGTATTTATAAACCCCGCTGAAAACTAATTAGAAAGCGAATAAAAAGATAGATTTTGGGCCGTAAAGCCTTTTGCCCGATCGGGCTAATCCGCCCGAAGCCATCGGGCGAATTTTTCGGACATATGAAGTGTTTTCCGCCGATCGGGTGAAATCGCCCAACCCCATAGGGCGGAAAACTTTTTACTTTGTTTTCAACTCCTATACGCAGCCAGAACAAAACGAGATCGGGCTAGAATTCCTACAATCTTGCGTCAACTTGCAAAGGCCATATCTCTCAAACCAAAAGTCTGTTTGGGGCATGTGACCTATCATTGGAAAGCTCTTGAAGTCTAGAATCCAACCCAATTACAATTTCTTGATTATCAATTTTTTATCAATGGTTATGATCAAAATAGTGAGCATGTGTCAGTTTTGGCCCTTCTTTCTATATAGACACCTAGATCCATGGACAATCATCCATACATCTCGATCGGAAAAGAATCAATAGAAAAAGAAAGATTCAAAATGGATCGATCTATTTCTTTACTTTCTCGAAACAAATAAAAGAGAAATCATGGATCAAGTAAGCCCTCTCGGGAACTCGCTTAATAATAAGAAAGAGGAATCTCATGTAAATACCATGCTATTCATGGAGATCTTTCACTAACTCTTTGCTTCATTCCAACTCAAAATTATCCCAAACGGAAGCATTGTGATCCTTGTACAAGCTACCTTCATCCTCAATGACTAATAGGCTTGATTTTATATAAGCATAATCAATTTGCATCAAATTAACCTGAAAATCATCGAAACACACAAACGGGGAGTAGTAGAGCACAACTTATGTAAATCCATGTCATTATGCACCTAAATGCTCTAAAGGAGTTCTAAATGCATCTAAAAACTATATATAAATGTGATACATCAATATCCCGGATCTAGCTCGGTATTTCATGTGCTTCAAGGTGATGAGATCTAGGTCGACCAACTCAATATATCTCGGTCTTACCGTCACAAATGCTTAACTAGAGGGTTATGGTTATTTGGTTATTTTCATGGTTGTTTACTTGTTTGTATTAATTAATGAAATGAGAATTTAGAGTCAATTATGTTGTGAGTTAAAGTTATGAAGCATGTTTTAATGTGTTACGTGTATGTCAAGTTCTATGTTATGTACTTAGCATAGCTGATCCGTATTTTGTTTCTTGTCTTGACCATTGCTTCTTTTGATGATGATCCTGTGATGAAGCATTTCGAATCCTTCCATATTGTTGAGCAGTCAAGACATCATAGACGGTTGCACCGTATGCAATCAACCGTGGAGTCTACCATTCATTTGGAATCGAGAAGAGCGTAATGGAGCTTTCTTATGATGATCTTACTCTATTTCATTTGCATATGGGTATTTGGACCTTTGTTTAATTGGAGACCATATAGTTGGTCCTTATACTTAAATATTTAAGTTGGTTTGAAGTTGACTAAGTTTTATTTTCCGCTGCAATTGACTTTGAGATTCGATTGACTTTGAAGGTCGATTGAGTTTAAGGTTTGACTTTTTGTTTTAGTTGACTTGACTTTTAAAGAATGTTAACTTTTTAATTTTGACTTTTATCATACGTTGGCTTTATTTTGGTTTGACTTTGTGGAAGTTTGCTTTTAACTAAGACCACGATCCTGTTATTTAAAGTATTTTAGTTTTGTTAAACGGATATCTAGAATTCATTAAAGTTTATTACAAATTTAAAGGTAGTGGTTCGAAAGAAAGCGTATTTGTGTATGTTTCCGCCAGTTACACCTTGGGTTTGTCCTTGTGGAAAAGTCGGGGTGTTACAACCTCGATTAAGAACAACAAAGAGACAAGCATTCAGGAGCCAATAACTCGTCTCAGCTTCAAAGTGCCCCGATCAATCACTTTCCTTATACAAAGAGTTGAACAAAACAAGCGAACTCTGGTTGTCCTTAGTATTTCGAGCAAGAGTGCCTTGAACAATAATACATCCAACATACAATACCTCGGCTATGAAAGCCCAATTTACTTAGACTTTGGTGTTCTGAATAGGAATGCCCTGAACAAGGGTGCCTTGACCTTGACAAGAAATCTCCTCCTTTCATTGGCTCGAAGGATGTACAAGGGTTTATGAGCCCTAGCCGAGGATGTTCTTCGGCCCAAATACTTGTGAAATGTTTTCTAAAGTATCAAGGCCTTCATCAAGCCACCTATCTCGAGTTTAACAAGGGATACCTACTCTATACAAGTCTGAGGAATATATACGAGGCTCGTTAGCTCTAGTTGAGGAGGGTCCCTCGACAACAAAAAGGTACCTCGACATATTTTAGCCAACCTTTGATAATATGATCGAAAAGGCTCAACCTTGTTACCTAATAGGTGATACACGTGTCTGACATATGTGTTTTATATGCCTCGACATGAATATGCCTAACTGGTATCAGATATCGCTACATGACTCGACTCGAGCACACCTTTTTCAAGCAAAGGTCTGAATGTACCTAACAGGTGCTACCACAACCATCATATACATATTGATACATACACAGGCCCCTCGAATAGTCATCCTGAGAACTAATAACGAAATTGCCTCAAGCAAATCAATCTTGTGATATAACAAGATAAAATGTTTATTCTTCAAGCAGCTATTAGAGTCTTATGATGAATAGTCTTTGTAGGTGTCATGAGGAGTCAGCGCTCTGGAGGCGCTTGAGCAGTTGGTAGTGAGTTGCCTTGAGTAACTTTGGAAAAATGCATAACACCAAAATGCAATCACTTCCTAAAGTAGTGACCCGACTTGAGCAGCTGAGATGCCTCAAGCAAATGTGCAAGTAACTACCAAGAGCATGGTGCCTCGAACAATGGAACAAGGAAAGAAATACGCAAAATCTATGTGACTCGGCTCGAGCAGTCTTTATTCATTCCTTCGAGCAAGCTAAGGGGGCCTCGAGCAATGAATGCCTCAACTCCGTGGAGGCACCTCTAACATACCACAATTATTTAAAGAATGCAACATCTTCTCACCTCAGTTTCACTAAGACAAGTCAATGCATTTACCTTCAAGAAGTACGAGTAGGCCTGACAAAATCCCTAAACAGGATAACTACCTTGGCCTCAATAACTACAATTTGGCCCAACAAAGCCCTGAACAAGGCATCTAACTCGACTTGAGTAAGGGAAGCCATCCCCCTACCAAGTCTGAGGGACACAAGGGCTCATTATCCCTGTTTGAGGAAGCCCCTCGACCACGCCTAATTCAGAAATGTATTCTAGGTTCCAAATACCTTAACCATGCACCTACCTCGACCTAAAAGGGGAAACCCTTCCTTCTCTAGGTAGTGAAGAATATAGGTCTCATTAACCCTAGTCGAGGAGACCCCCTAGACCAAACCTAACTTAGTAATATATTCTGAGTTCCAAAGATCTTAACCACACACCTACCTTGATCTAAAAAGGGAAAAACTTCCTTTGCTAGGTCAGCATTTCGGGGTCATTAGCCCTGGCCCAGGATAGTCCGTGGCCAAGCCTAACTTAGAAATGTTTTCTAGTTCCAAATACCTTAGCCAGACGTCTAACTTGGCCTAAGATGGGAAGCCGCTCCTTTAACTAGGTCAAGAGGCATAGTCAACCTAACAAGTACCATAATTCTTAGCCTCGTCAAAGAGTTAACTCGGCTCAACCACCTTGCCTAACAGACATCATATTAGCCAACCTCATCAAAGATATGATTGGACTTGGCCATCCATAAGATTAACTTAACTCGACCTAATTTTGAGCGTATCTCAACACTCCTTACTACTTAGGGGCTTTTCAGAAAAGGGAAAGCATTCCGCTTAACATTCGAGTTTAAGAAGGTTTAACTCCAACTTAGAGCATGGGGCTAACACTAGCTAGAAAAATAGCTATTGTTGCGCCCCATTAGCAGGGGGCTATGTGAGCAGCCCGTAACCAGTGTTCATTAATTGCGGGCCTCTTAGTGCCCGTAGCTAAGTTGCATTTTGAGGCGGGTTTCGATAAAGGCACGCTGCTAAATTTCCAACATTTCATAACTGGGTTTGATTTGAGGCGGGCTTCATTGGTGGCCCGCAACTTAGTTCCCAAAACATTTAGTAACAATCTTCAACGGCCAGTTAAATCCCTAGTTTCCAACATTTCATAGTTGGGTTTCTACTTCGATTATTTCACATCTCAGGCGAAGTTCGGAATCTGCGGCGTCCTCTAGAAAGTGTTCTTACCTTAAATTGAAATGTCTTCATTTGTTGGAGGAGGAACTGGAAGTAATTTACAATGTCAGATTAATGTTAATCGTGGTAAAGAAAGAAAGAATTTAGAACCGGGTGGTTGATCTTTGTGTAATTCTATGAAGTTTTTCTTATTAATTTCATGAAGTACGAATGTTAATGTTAATGTTAAGTGTACAATTTATATGAAGTTTTATAAGTTTTAATATGTTGGTCATATTATGAGAATAGGTAGAAGGTTATAATAGAAGCGTATATTTTGAGAGTGTTTTTTATACGACAAGAGGCATACTGGGGCAAGTGCTATGTAACAAGTTTCAATTGAACTGAGAGGGAATCCTTCTTTGCGGAACCGTAGTCTGTAGGTATTGAGATATGGCTGATAGGTTGCTCATTGTGGTTTTAACTAGTGTAAAATCAAGCAGTGTAAAAATTTCCAATTAGAATTTGTCTTATTGATGTTTTTTGAGGTGAACCTCCTTAATTGGTGCACGAACCTGTACTACCCTAAGCTATAGAAACATGTTATCCATAAATTTTGCTACAATTGAGTCTCAACTCTTTAATAATGCCAAATGACTGAATTATTTTGCTTGGGAACTAGTGATGCATTGTTTAGTTTATATTTTTCTTGCATTATCATTCATAAGCCTAGATACCCGTCCTAGGAGTAATTCTTGAATAGTCCCCGGTTTTGGGATCGTTCTTGGACATTTAATCTCATTTAGGATGTGAATGTATGCCTTCTTTTCGATTCTAAGGATAATTTTAGTTTTTCATTTCCTTAATATGTTCTCCGAGCACATATGTATTTAAGTAATTTGCTACATTGTGCTACTTGGATAACTATAGGGAAATGTTGCCAAAATTTCCTTAGTTTTTAGGAGAGTTGGTGTACATTCACTAGTCTGATTCGATGTTCAAGAATGGGTTAGGATGGAGTGATAAGGACCTTGTTGGAGCATGCATTGATTTTATTGAGGGGTCTATTATGTTTACTTGTAAGGCCTCTAATTCCGCCTTTCATGACTTTTTAAAATGGATTCATGACGTCGTTGGATGTATGGATGGTGATAAGGACCTTGGTTGGATTTCGCTCAATTTCATTTATGAAATAGTGTTAGATCGTCGAATTTGGATTGCATTTGAGCTTTGAGCTTAGCTGTATGGAGATGTCGGGAGTTATATTGCATTTGGATTGTTTATTTTGGTGAAACAGGTTTATAAACTGGACATGAGTCCTAAATTAAAACTTTTAGGCAGTCCATATTTTAAACGGAACTCTAGCGAATTTTCTATAGAATTTTAGTAATATACGATCGTATTTAGTGTTTCACGTTCATGTCAACTAATGCATATAGTGTGATTTGCTTACTTTTATTGGATCTTACAAAATTCTATTGCATTTTTCAGGAATATTTTGGAACGCTCGATGCGTATACGGATGAAGAAATTAATGTGATTCGAGAGCAATGGGCGAAGTTTTTCAGACTTAGGTATCTATCATCTTAGTTTAGTTATCTAAGAATGTTAATCATTAGCTAGTTGGTTAAACTTTATTTTAATTATGTATAAGTACCAAAACTAATGAATACTAGTTGCTATTTGAAGTAATATAATTTAATAATATTGTAAGTCGGTATTTGAATGTATTAATATAACTTGAGAACGCTAGGTTGAAGTAATATTAGTGTTTCGAGCTATGGAATATTGTTGGTGTGATGTGCTGCCGGTGTTTAGTTATCAAATGAATACTGCTGGTGTGATGTGCTGGCGTTTCGAGCTACAAGCAATGTGCGGTGCATGTTGGCATGCTGCGATGATGATGTATATAGTGTTGCATATTTTTTTAAAATAAAACAACTTAGCTGCGAGCCATAGGCTGAGGCCCACAGCTACTGAAGCCTGTTGCCGCAGGTTTCAGTCTATGGCCCGCAGCTAATTCTTAACAGTAGCTGCAACCTTATATGCAGCTACTGTTTAACAGTTGTGCCTTCAACAACGACGACCCCCACCTACAACCTATTTATGGCCCACAGAAATAGTTATTTTTTCCACTAGTGTAATAGATAGGACCCAATTCTGACATTGTCCCTTGTTAAAAATAACCTTTAAGAAATCCCTTGTCATCTCATAAATATAAGAGCCACTCGACTCGGCCATTGTAGCATTGACCAACAATGTGCTTTGTAAACAAACAAAGAAGATCATGAATGACTCGGCTGGGGCAAGGCAGCCTCGACCAACTCCTATGATACCTTGATGAAGACAGATGTTTAAAAAGCAAAGTATACGACTCGGATTCCCAAGTGTGACTCGACTCAACCTCCTTTTTAAACGGCCTTAACCTCACAAAAGGGCCCTATGACCGATAAACCATTCCGCTCCACATTTGAGTTTTAGAAAAATCTTGTTTGTTTAAACGACGGGGCTAACAATGTATAGGCCTCCAATTATATATGGTCTACGAGCATGGTATAAAATGTCAAATTTAATCATACACTTATCTTACATGAATCGAGAAATTGCTTATTTCTTCAATGAACATGCCTCATACAAGTAAAATTTTAGATCGGCACTCACGACTCTTGATTAGCTCAAGCAGTTGAGATTTGGGTTACTGCTTTGGAGAACATGGTCCCCCACTCTATATTTGAACTCTCGGCCTTTCACAAAAGCCCTATGAAGTTGGTCCTCATACATTTTTGTGAATCTACTTATTTTTAGTCGAATAACAATATCTAGCCTTATATGCAAGAGATCAAAGTAAACCCCCCTCCTGAACTTCACCTATGCACACAAGAAAGGAAAAGCAAGAGCAGAAACATGAAGAAAATATCTCACTTACTAACTATCAATGGCATAAGGGTAATTAAGTTTATAGGATGAATGAATAGGTTGTAGATTTTGTTATGATGATATGCATCAGATCATGTTATGCACCGTTAGGAATGTAAATAAATTAGAGGAAAACGAAAGGTAGGTATCAGATTAATATAGTTGAGTTTGTACCCATTGGGGAGATCCCTTCCTCTCGAATAAAGGAGAGTTGTAAGTGGATTACTCTAATCTAATATACAACATACTACATTTAACTCATGATTCTCTGTTTTTGTGAGATTAAAAGTTAATCTCAGGTAACTCGGTATTAAAGCATCCACGATCTAGTGGTGAATGGCCCCGAAAACCAACGTACAGAGGATGGAACAAATGGAGACAGAGATCTCCAAACTTGATTTTAAAATCTCTCAATTGTAGCTTAAGCCATGGCAGCCAGTTTGCATCGGGATTAGAGAAAACCACCAGAATGTTGGTCTGTGACATCGAAGAAGAACAGCTCTGAGGAGGACAAAAGGTGCAAGCTTCATTTGGGAAACCTATGTCGAACAACGATGTGCTATTTTCGAACTTAGGGTTGTCGATTGGAGGGTTGTCGAGTTGGAGAATGAAGAAGCTTGACTTACCCACCATCGACGGCGTGAATCTGGGTGTGTGGATTCTGAGAGCTGAACGTTTCTTCCATTTCTATCGCCTCAGCGAAGAAGATCAAATGGAAGCTGCGGTGGTGGCCTTGGACAGAGAGACCTTGCTCCTCTACAAATGGGAGCATTGCCGTCGGCCGGTTCTGAGATGGGAGGGCTGAAAGGGATGCTCCTCCGCCAAGAGCAGTGGATGGCGCATAAACAAACCTGCGATGTGCTTGAGTACCAGAGGAAGTTCATCAAGCTCATGGCTCCGTTGGAATTCATACCTGAAGATATTTTCAAGAGCCAATGTATTAATAGGTTGATATAGGATATAAAGGCTAAGGTAAGACTCCATCGGCCCTTGATATTATGGTTTTATATAAACATTTTCCCTTTTTTTGCAAGCTAAATCGTGCTTTATTGGAGCCCTTATGAGCTATTTTGTGCTAACTTCTCTAAATAGTTGTCCTTTAGTTATTTTGTGCTTAATTGCGGGTTTTAGGGAGTTTTCTCCCTATTCCGAGCTATATTAGATTACATCTTAACGAGTTGTTATAAGGCACAAACGAGTTGTTATAAGGCACGTACGAGTTTTTACGAGGCACGTATGAGAGCTTACGAAGCATATTTGATTATTGTGAGGCCTCGAAGCAGCTTTAGAGTGAAGAATTGAGTTTGGAAGGTCGAAAACTACAAAATGGGCTTTAGCCCAAAGCGATCGGGAAATACGGCCTTATCCGGCTCAAGTTACGTGATTGTCGGTGCTGGTTATAGAACTGCTCAAGACCATCGGGCCAAATGGCCCGATGAGGCGAGATTGAGGGTCCAAAGTTGCTTCGTTGAGGCCTGATAAGGCCGTTTTGTCCGACCGCATCGGGCGAGCTCCCTTCTTGCGATGTTGTTGTTATTATGCGAAGGGGAAGGCTAGCATAAAACAAGCCCGATCGGGCGGTTTAGCCGAACGCCATAGGGCGGATCCCCATTTAGTGTTGTTACATATTATGACGAGTGAAGAAGGAGAATTAGCATGGCTGCACTCGGCCCGATCGGGCGGTTGACCCGGAAGAGTAAATCTTGTCTTTTTCCGCTCATTTTTAAATGCTTTTACTAGTTTAGTATACATACAGAGTTCCATTATACTTGTTAGAAATCTTTTATTCACTTTTATTTGATCATCCATTAGTTTTAGAGCTTTTTAGAGCTAAACACTTTATTTTAGATTCGAAGGTGATGAAACATCGAATTATTTCAATAAAAGTTATTTCTTTCCGTCAATTGGTATCGTTCTTTTCTCTTATTTTCTTTATTTAATTTTTAATTGCTTTGTTTTCTTATTAATTTGTTCATGATGCAAAATTTAAATTTTTAGATAATTTTTGTCGTTGTTAATGCAATTATGAGTGAGTAGTAGCCTTTCTAGGGTTTTCGGGAGGAAAGCCATGTTTATACCATGATTTATATTTGAATTGCTATAGTTCTAGGTTGTGATTAGGGCAATTGTAGTGTGATTCGTTCTTCATTCCGTAGTTTATGTGAGTGTAAAATTTCATGAATTTCGTTTGGCAACTTGAGTTTGACCCGACCACCGGATTACTTTCAGAGGCTTAGAGCACACTATCGTTTCTGATTATATAATGACCGTACCATGTATGTGACATTATGATTTTTATAGAGTTTTTTCCTTGATTTACAAGCTAAAATGTGCCAGATTGACACTCTTGGGAGCTATTTATGCTAATATTTCGATATAGTAGTGGTTTTGGTTGTTTTATAATATTTTGCAGGTTTCAGGGAAAAAATCCCTATTTTCAGTCATATTGACCACCACACTGTAGCAGAGAGTTATGACGCATATGGAAGGACTCGAGATTATGTTTGAGTTCCTAAAGAAGAACATTTCTTAAAGAACTTAGCGTCTGAAGCCAAGCATAAGAACAGCCAAAATCTGGCTCAGCTCGACGGTACCACGCAATGGTGCCCGATCGGGCTTCGATCTTCTGCCCCAATTTTGGATGATTTGTGGCCCGATCGGGCGATCCTGCCCGACAAGATCGGGTGACCTTATACTTAGCAGATTCTGGCTCTTTGAAGGAAATCTGAGGCTTCTCACAGTTGGCTCAGCCCAACGACAGTCGGCGCTTCAAAGCGATCAGGTGGTGAGTCCTCGGCCTCGATCGGGCGACGTTGCCCAACCAGATCCGGCGGGATATTACTGGGTGTTGTGGTTGTTTGAAAGATATTTGAAGTGTCTAAGTTTGGCCCAGCCCGACCCGAATGGAGAGGCTTGGCCTGATCAGGCGGGTGACACGGAAGGGAGATTTCTCGTTTTTTCGTCCTATCTTATTCGCTTTCTTAGGTTAAAATAAATAGTTTGTAATTATTTTTGTCAGAAATCTTTCACTATCTAGTACTTTATTTAGAGCTTGTAGAGAATTTCGTAGTTTTCTCACTTCTAAGCAGATCAAAGCTTTGGATCGTTTTCAATAAAATTATTCAATTTAGTCAAATTGTATTGTTTCTGTATTATTGCATTCTTATTTATTCCTAATTTCTCTAGCTTAGTTTATATTCGTTGATTATGCAAAGTGTGAATTTATTTTCATTGTCGTATTTTTAATTATGAGTGAGTCGATCCTTTTCTAGGGTTTTAGTGAGGAAAGCATGTTTATACCATGATTGTTGATTGGATTGCTATTATCTTCTAGGTTTGATTACAGCGATTGTGGTGTGGTTTATTCTTGATTAGTGATTAATATCAGTGTACATTGATTGCTTGTGGTTAATAATTATTCGTACATACTCGTCTTACAATTAGAGGCCTAGGACACACCAGTAATTCTGAACTATGTTAGTGAACATGCGGCATATATTGAATGATGAGCGTTGAAACTTAACCATAGCTTAACACGTTCTCTAATCTCTTTACTCTTGAGCTAGGTATTGATAGTAGTTTGAATCCTTTGATTGGTATAAGCATGGTGACCGAACTAATACCCTAGTCTTTTTAAATACATAGTTAAGTCTCAGTTTAATTCTCATTCTCTTTAGTTCAATTACTAGTTCGGTCTCTCTTGTTTGATTTTATCTGAAGTAGTATTTGATTGAATATAAACTTACAAAATCTCTCTCCCTGTGGATTCGACCATACTTCTCTGACTATTGTTGTTAGAGGACTTTAGGATTTACTTTTGATTAGGTGATACGACTTTAGCTTGTCAAAATTTGGCGCCTTTGCCGGGGGAGACGACTAGTTTTCTCAGTTTTTGTTCAATTATTTAGACTATTTTTCTTGTGTTTTTTTTTTTTGTAAATTCTTTATTTCTTCCTTTCTTTCCTCGCTTATGATTTTACATGGTGCGGCCTGATTACAATTCGTATGGGGAAGGTGACACAATCATCGCTCGTGCCAAATTAGAATACCTAACTTAACCAATATAGGGTAAGAAAGGGTCGAATCCACGAGGAAACAAGGTTTAATCAAAGTTTGGATGCGATTGAGCGAGCTAAGTCTATTTTTGGGGGTTTTTTATATTAAAGACTAACTAAGAAATAACGATCAAATTAGCTAACAATTAAAATTAAATGATTTGATTTAGACTATATAAAAAAAGGCACTAGGGATAGGGGATTCACAAAGTAATCATATAGTAACCAATTTGTCAAGCCAAGGGATTCATAGGGGTCGAATAGGGGACTAAGTCACTCAAATTTTTCCTAATTACTCTCTCGAGCTAATTAGGAGGGCCTAATTAACCAATTTTACCTATTCTCGTGGTAAAATCAACCAACCAAGCATTTCTACAATTCATAGTGATTCGATTAAAGTCCTACAAAGTCAATCACCTATTCTCATGGTAAAGTCAACCTAATATAAAGCTTGGATTCCCGTAACAAGTTCAAATAGTGATTAATCAAATAAACATGGCAATAAAATTAGCTAGAAAATACAATCTCACCTAAATCAAACCCCCAAGCTTGACTTTTAAGGTCAACTCATGATCAACAAGGTCATCCCCTTCCCCTAACTAGTAATCTACTCACTAGCCATGGAAAGAAAAAGTTTGAAGCAACAATGGTGATCCAACAATGGTGGAAATCATATTAAAAAAGCTAATCATCAACTAATCACACTAAATCAATGCTAAATCAAAATAAAATAAGTATTAAGATAAATAAAGAGAAGAGTTAGATGAAATACTCAAAAATGGATGAAAATCAATTGCAAAACTCCATTGAAATAGCTTCAATCATCAACATTCAATGCCTAGATCTAGTTTCTCTCTCTAGAAATGTATTTTCTCTCACTAAAACCCTCTCTAATTAGTCTAATCAAATTCTTGAAATAAAACTAAGTATTTTGGTTATTACAAAAATAGGTTTATGTACCCTGTAAACATAAGGGCAAAGACGTAAAAGGAGAGTCAAAAAGAGTTGCTCCGCACAAAGGAGCGCCCGCCCCAGGCTTAGAACGACCGCTCCTGGGTCGCTCCAAGTCGCTGCCTCCTCTTCTTCATTTCTTCAACGCCCTCTCCCCTCTTTTGGAGCCTCTTCCTTGCAAATCTAGCTTCAACAACTCAAGAGGAGATTAGATAGGGGAGGGGGGATGCACATGCACATGTAATGATCTATATGCAACCTAACTAAATGCAAAATGCACTAAAACTAATGCAAAGCATGAGTATGCGAAAAAGGATGTAAAAGGGAAAGAAAAGGAAGCTATATGGCCTAATATGCATCTAAATAACCTAAGACTACTCTTAATTAGTGAACCTAAAGTCCACTTATCAGAAGGTTATCCTAATTTTCAGGGGCAATATGACTGTCACAATGCATATTTTGATTTGCAAGGGCAATATAACTACACTTATGGATATTCCAATTTTGAAGGGAAATATAATTTTGATAATGGGTATTGCAATAGTTATGTGTCTGATGCATCTTCTTATTTTCAATATCCAAATATTGATTGTATGCGCTCTCCTGAATTACCTCCTATGTTCTGCCAACCCCATGTACATGTTAGTAATTCTAAAGCAATTTTTTCTTTTCCTCAGTACGAGATTGAAGTGTTTTGGAAGTACTATCATAGGCTTGGTGATTTTTTTGGTCCTAATTATGGAATTGAACTGTCCGATATGTTTCTAGTGATTTATGAGGGGTTAAATGAAGAAACTAGAATGTTGGTAGAATCTATGTCTGGTGGAGAATTTCTACTCCAATCACCTGTTTATTGTTGGGATTTGATTGTGTGGTTGGCTATAGATACTTACAAGTGGGAGATGTCTTCATATGATTTTTCACCTCAAACTTATATGACGTCACCCCCTTATTTTTCTAATTGTCAGTCTACTTTTCATGATTTTTCTTCGTGTGCTATGACCTTAGTAAATGGTTTTGACCCCTACTCCCAATTTGAATGCCAATCTACTCGAAGTGCTAGCCATAAACCGTTTATTGATGATGATGATGATGATGATGATGATGATGACTGTGTTGTGAATACCATTTTAGAGGTGAATGATAATAATCTGACTCCCGATATTGAAAGAATGATCAAACTGAGGGGAGTGTGGCTGTAATGAATTTTTTTTTTTGGTGGAGGAACTCTTGGTTGATGACCCTTGTGTTGACGAGTCCATTATTGAGGGTGGTAAAATTGTTAGTTAAAACGTCAACGTTGAGCCTATCATTCCTTGTCCCTATATTCCATCTTCACGTAGGTTTGATCTTGTACCTTCCCTCCCTATTCTCTATGCCCCATATTTTCTCACAGTTGACGTTCCTCATACTCTCTCCTTGAGGCCTTCACAGCTTACGCAACAAATAAAGGGAAGTTGTTCATTATCCTCCTTTTCTCCCTCATATTTTAATTTTTCTTATCTTCACAAATCATTGTTTCCTTTGATATTATTTTTGTGAACATAGATGTGCTTGTAGTCAAGCCATATCTAATGCTCAATGACATGTTTGCAGGCGCATTTGAGAAGTTACTCAAGTCATTGGACTCTTCTAGTGATGGTAAGATAAGGTTGTGTGGGACCGTAAAAATAAAAAGCATTAAAGGAGTTCCTATAGGCATGTTGAGGTACTATACCTACAACCCTGTTCCTCATCTAACTTTTGGTTGAGGTAATATGGTTGTGCGGGACCTTTATAAACTAGCGTTGTACGGGAGGCAACCCAAAATTTCCCAATTTTTAATTTTTTTTAAAGGAAGATAGAGTGAGGGAGTACTAACTTTTGTTTTTCCTCTGAGCATCGTCCTATCGTTCATCTTTTGGCATTGAGGACATTGTCAAGTTCATCTTGAGGGAGGATTTCTCTTTGTACACTCTATCTCTTTTACTGCTTTCTAGGATACATTTTTTGCTTTCGAAAAATACTGAAAAAAAATATATATGATTCACATGACTGGTTTGATTGCGTCCCTGCGCCCCATGTTGTACTTTGATTGAAAAATGATTTGAGTTTGTTTTCTGGATAGTTGGACATTTGTGATTTTGAGGCTATGATTTGATGTTTGATTGCTATGATTTCGAGCGAATATTGATTATTATACACTACATTGTGCTGCATGCCTGCATTGGTTAGATTGTGAGGCCTATTCTAGCCTATTGGATTCGTATCAATATCCAGTCTATTTTTGTGTATTAGTTCCTCATTAGTTGATTGATCTTGACTTTGACTTCGTACTTGTCTGATATCTGATTACTTGTAACATTTGTTGTGATAGAGGCGTTCTTTTGTCTAATTCTTGAGCCTCAGAGTGAATTTTTGATATGCTTTTATCCTCCTTAGCCCCACTGGGCCTAATGACCTTTTTCGTGTTACTAAACCTTATGACATGCCCATTGCCTTTATTTCGATATTATTCCCAAGCCTAGCTTGGGGGAGCATTTGTTGGATTGAATCGTGAATTGGTTATTATGGTTCGATTTGCATTGGGAAATGATTGTGTATTTGTGGTTTCAAGTGTGAGAAAAAGAAAAGAAAAGGCAAAGTGAAAAATATGTAAGTGTTTGGTCCGAAAAATAAGTTGAAAAGATTTCAAAGTTCCTTCATTCACATTGATTATAAAGAGAGAAAAAATATGCTACATTGCTTTAAAGTTGGGTTATTGGGAGTTTTTATCGATTTATAAGAGTTGGGGTGTGTTTTGTGGTTGTATGATGTTGTTGGGAGATGTTTCGGCCACCTTCAGCCATGTTTTGACTGAATTTTGCTCCCCCATTCTCGCCTTTTCCACATTTCTTAAAAATATTCCATAACCTTGCCTAAGCCCCATTACAAACCGAAAAAGTCCTCTTCAGCTTTCTATTGGATTGATTTTGAGTCAGTTTGTCAAAGTTAAAGCGTATGTCTGCTAATCGAGTCGACTTGGTTAGGATGAGCGGCATTTAACCTTCTTAAACACATGAGAGTGTGAGTGTTCCATCATATTCTTTGCCTGCCACAAAATTAAGAGTAGTGACACCTTTTTAGGACATGTATGTCATGTATATTAGTTAAATTTGATGATTTGCTTGGATGATTGGTTGTTAATTTGATCTGATTGGACGAACTTGAATTATTCCTGCTTGAATGATTCTTAGTCTTTAAATTTTGAGCTATGATCTTTCCAATCTGAGGGGTGAGGCAACTTATTCCACGATCATCACTTAATTGCTTGAGGACAAGCAAAGATTTAGCTTGGGGGAATTTTATATTATGATTTTTATAGAGTTTTTCCCTTGATTTACGAGCTAAAATGTGCAAGATTGACGCTCTTAGGAGCTATTTATGCTAATTATTTAGATATAGTTGTGGTTTTGGTTGTTTTATAATGTTTTACAGGTTTCAGGGAAAAACTCCCTATTTTCTGTCATGTTGACCACCACACTGTAGCGAAGAGTTATGAGGCATATGGAAGGGCTCGAGATTGTGTTTGAGTTCCTAAAGAAGAAGATTTCTTGAATAGCTTGGCGTCTGAAGCCAAGCATAGGAGCAGCCCACCAAACAGGGCAATGGTGCCCACGGGCGTCGATCTTCTCCCCAATTTTCATGATTTTTTGCCCGAGTGGGCGATCCTGCCCGACAAGATCGAGAGACCTTATACTTAGCAGATTTCTAGCGCTTTGAAGGGAATATGAGGCTTCTCACACTTTGCTCAGCCCGATGCCAGCGGGCGCTCCAACCCGATCGGGTGGTAGGTCCTCGGCCCTGATCGGGCGACCTTGCCCGACCAGATCGGGCGGGCTATTACTGGGTATTGCTGCTGTTTTGAAGATATTTGAAGTGTCCCAGTTTGGCCCAGCCTGACCCAAATATGAGAGGCTCGGCCCGATCGGGCAGGTGACACGAAAGGGCGATTTCTCGTTTTTCCGTCCTATCTTATTCACGTTCTTAGGTTATTATAAATAGTTGGTAGTTATTTTTGTCAGAAATCTTTCATTATCTAGTACTTTATTTGGAGTTGTTAGATCATTTTGTATTTTTCTCAGTTCTGAGGAGATCAAACCTTTGGATCGTTTTCAATAGAGTTATTCAATTCAGTCAATTGGTATTATTTCTCTCTTATTGCTTTCTTATTGATTCCTAATTTCTCTAGCTTATTTTATATTTGTTGATCATGCAAAGTGTGAATTTCTTTTCATTGTCGTATTTTCAATTATGAGTGAGTAGATCCTTTTCTAGGGTTTTAGTGAGGAAAGCATGTTTTTACCATGATTGTTGATTGGATTGCTATTAATTTCTAGGTTTTGATTAGAGCGATTGTGGTGTGGTTAGTTCTTGATTAGTGATTAATGTCAGTTTACATTGATTGGTAGTGGTTAATAATTAGGAAATATTGACAAGAACAGTCCAAACTATTGCCCATCTTCTATAAACAGTCCAAACTATTGATAATTCATGAACAGGCCAAACTATTACCCAAATCTTCCATAAACAGTCCCTATGACCTGTTGACCTGTTATAACAGGTAAAACTTATTTTTATTTTTATTTTTATTTTTATTTTCGGTTTTAATACCATTTTTAATTAACTTAAAAAAACAAAAAAACATTCTTCCCCACCTTAGTCCCCCACCTCAGTCCTGCCATCCACCCCCAGGCCCCCACCCCTTCCCACACCCACACCGCCACCACAATTCCCCACCTCAGTCCTCCATCTCCAATTTTCCACCCTCCATTCCTCTCCCTCAATCTCCGGCAATGTCAACGCTGGCCCAAACCCAAACCAGATCCTCAACCCTGCCTCCCCTACCGGAAGCCAACGACGTCACCGCCCAAAGCCCACTACTAACCATCGCCAACCTTCCCACCGCCAGAACAATCTCAAACCAGCCCCCCCACCCAGCGAACTGAAACTCGCACAACACCCCCTCAACTCGTCGGCCGTCTTCACCAATCGAACCACTCTCAGCCACCACTAATCAGACCTAAAACACCACACAACACCACCAATCGAACTAATCGGAAACCACAAACAAATCGGAAACCCTAGGAAATGAATTTGCCTGTTCATGGATTTGCTAGAGAGTGGTTCATGGAAACCACCTAAAACACCACACATCACCACCTAATTTTGAAACCACGAACAAATCGGAAACCCTAGGAAATGAATTTGCTAGAGATCTGACATTTTTATGGAATTAAAGAGGAAAGAGGTGTAGTTGTGATTATTGTGGGAGAATCTGTGATTGTATGGATCTCATAATCAATTAATTATCGGATTGTAGCTTAAAGAGAGAAGAAGGATGAATTGATAATGGAGGATTTTGAGGGAGAGAAAGGGGGAAAATGGGACAAATTAGAGAGTATTACAGCAATGGTGGGGATAGCTGGCAGGGAGTGGGGTGGGGTGGGGGGGTGGGGGGTGGGTAGCTGGCAGGGAGTGGGGAGGAATTAAATAGGTTTATAAAACAAAAAAAAAGAAATAAAAAAAGGGTCATGTGCAACTCACGTGAGTTCATTTAACCTGTTATAACAGGTCAACAGGTCATATGGACTGTTTATGGAAGATTGGGGTAATAGTTTGGCCTGTTCATGGATTATCAATAGTTTGGACTGTATATAGAAGATGGGCAATAGTTTGGACTGTTCTTGTCAATTTTTCCTAATAATTATTCGTACAGACCCATCTTACTATTAGAGGTCTAGGACACACCAATAATTCTGATTATGTTAGTGAACATGCGGCGTATATTGAATGATAAGTGTTGAGACTTAACCATAGCTTAACACGTGCTCTAATCTCTCGACTCTTGATCTAGGCATTGATAGTTTGAATCTTTTGATTGGTATAAGCATGGTGAACCGAACCAACCCTAGTCTTTTAATCCATAGTGAAATCTCAGTTTAATTCTCATTCTCTTTAGTTTAATTAGTAGTTCAGTCTCCCGGTGGATTTGGCCCACTTCTCTAACTATTGTTGTTAGAGGACTTTACGATTTACTTTTGATTAGGTGATACGACTTTAGCCTATCAATATGTTGAAACGAGGGCGTTATGAACTGATCATAGGCTTAGCATTGGCTCTGATTGTTCGACTCTAGACCTAGATATTGTTAGTTATTCAACCCTTTTGATTGGTATAAGCATGGTGGACCAAACTATGTCCCTAATCTTTTAATCTGTAGTTAAATATCATTTTAATATTGCTTTCATTAGTTTAATTAGTAGTTTAGCTGTTTTATCCTTGATTTCGTGTGAAGTAGTTGTTTGATTGAATATGGACTTTGAAAACCTGTGTCCCTGTGGATTTGACCCATACTTGCAAGGTTCTGCTAACAACAGACATTGTGCACTTGCGGTACTACTTTTAAAAACATCAGTCCCACACCTAGGATTTGGCAATAGATTTGTCCATTAAGGTGGAAGAGAAACTGAAAATCGGTTTACCCAAAAGATTTGAGCCTAGAACCCAATTCTAGCCCTCCCACTGGAGACACAGACCCATCTCTCTGAGCTACAACCCAATTAAACCAAACACAAACTCTAACCTCACACCAAATTCATTCTTCCAAAACCGTCCATTTTTTAAACCCAACCCAAGTATACCAGCAACCCGACCCATTGGAGAAATAAGGAGATTGAGTGATAAAGAAGTCGAGCAAAAGAGAGAAAAGGGGACTCTGTTTTAGATGTGATGAAACATGGACCCTCAACCATCGTTGTCGGAGAAGAGAACTTAGTGTGTTACTGACCATGGATGAGGATGAAGGTTAGGACGCTATTTCAGATGGGGATGAAGAATTTGGTGGAAACCGCCATGGAAGCCAATTTGGGGAAGAACTTCAAACCCAAATTTCTCTAAACTCGTTCATGGAGATAAACAATCCGAAAACAATGAAGTTAAAGGGAATGGTGGAGGGGCGTGAAGTGGGGTTATGATTGGTCCCGGAGCTACCCACAACTTCATCTCGAATCTGGCAGCTCGAAAATTAGGATTAACTAGCACCTCTTCGAAAAATTATGGTGCTTCTTTGGGAACCGGAGAAGCGGTGCAAGGAGAAGGCGAATGTTGTGAGATACAAATTGAGATAAAAGGGTTACGCATCATAGAAGATTTCCTTCTCCTACCCTTGGAAAAATCCGACATCATTTTAGGAATTCAATGGCTAGTGAAATTAGGAACAACGACTACAAACTGCAAAATGCAACTTTTGAAGTTTCATTGGGGTAGGGAAATAGTGACACTTCAAGGTGATCCATCCCATGGGCAAAGTTGCATTTCACTCAAAGCAATGCTCAGAACCATGCATAAGGAAGGGCGTGGTTATCTAGTTGATCTCAACCACATAGGGGGAGTTCGAGTGTGTAGGGAAGGGGACGGGAAGGCCGAAGAAAGCCCTGAATTTTTGTCCCCTTTAGCTTGCTGGAGGAATACGACTCAATGTTCAACATGTCAGAACGGTTGTCCATTCCTTGCCCATCGAGCATTCTATCGTACTCAAGGAGGGCAGCAACCCCATTAGCGTTCGACCCTACCGTTACCCTCAGTTTCAGAAAGATGAGACCGAATAATTAATTTGGGATATGCTCCAAGCAGAAATCATACGGCCATCTACAAGCCCGTTCCAGCCTAGATCTGTTAGTGAAAAAGAAAGATGGTTCATCGAGGTTTTACGTGGATTACTGAGCTATTAATAAGGTAATTGTTCCTGACATGTATCCCATTTATGTTACTGATGAACTCCTTGATGAGTTACATGCTTCAAAGGTTTATAAATAACTAGACTTAAAGTCGCGATACAATCAAATTAAATTTAAAACTAAGGATGTGACTAAAACCGCATTTAGAACACATGAAGGCCAGTACGAATTTCTCGTCATATTGTTTGACCTTACAAATGCACTCGCCACATTCATATCATTGAAGAATGAAACTTTTAGACCATGCCTCAGAAAATTTGTGCTCATCTTTTTATGACATATTGGTTTATAGCCCTAGTGAGGAAGTTCATATGCAATATCTCTCTGTTGTATTAGATTTATTTCGTGAGCATAAACTATATGCCAACTTTAAAAAATACGCTTTTGGCAGGACTAGAGTGTTCTATTTAGGGCATGTCATTTTAGAGGATGGTGTCGCAGTGGATGCTACCAAAATATAAGCCATGTTGAATTGGCCTACTCCCACTAACCTCAAAGAATTGAGGGGGTTTTTTGGATTGACCGGTTACTACAGGAAATTCATCAGGGGGTATGTTGCGTAGCCATTGACATAGAAATTGGAGCAGGATAGTTATGGATGGGGAAATGAGGCTACCAAAGCTTTTGAAGGACTCAAAGATGCAATGACAGTGTTTGCAATGCCATATTTCACCAAGGAATTTGTTTTGTAAACCGATGCTTCAGGGCACAGTTTGGGGGTTAACCTACTATAAGACGGCCATACCATTGCATTTTTAAGCAAGGTTCACGGCCAAAGGGCCAGGAACAAAGCTATATATGAAAACAAATTGATTGTTATATATTGTTCTGGCAATCCAAAAGTGGCGACACTTCCTCCTTAGAAGACAGTTTGTGGTGAGAACTGATCAAAAAAGCCTGTAAAATACGTTGGAGGAGAGAGAGGTGGGGCAAGAATATCAAAAATGGCTTGGCAAATTGTTAGGCTATACTCTTGATATTCAGTAAAACCGGGGGCCACAAATAAATTGCAGATGCACTCTCACGACAACAACCACCTAATTCCATATGTTGCGCGTTGACCAACTTTCCTGGTCTTTCTTGGAAAATGTGCAGCAGCACCTAATAAGGATCAGTGGATACAACAGCTTGTGGTGGCTCTAAAGGAGGGACAATATGTTCCTAAATGGTTCACATTGTAGAATGGAGTTTTGAATTATAAAAATAGAGTAGTATTACCTAAGAGTGCAGAATTCACCACTCAAATTTTGCGGGAATACCATGACACACTTGTAGGAGGGCATTCGGGAGATTATAAAACCTACCAAAGGCTTGTTGTATAATGGTTTTGGCCGGGAATGAGGAGGATGTGACCAAGTACGTGTTGGCTTATCCTGTAACATCCCGTCCTTTACCAATTATACTTTAACTTAAATAAATGAACTAAAAGATAAAACCAGTGGTAGCGGAAATACCACCGAGACGGAAATGTCACTCTAGGGTAAATTTAAACTATATTAATAAACAACAATTTCATAATGTAATCAAAACCTAGAAATGTATAGAGGGATGAGGTCTCATACCCTCATCTCCACCGTCTCAAGATTTAACGCGTTTCAAACTCAAAATCCATAATGAAACCTTTATCCAAAATAACCTTGTTAAACATAGAAAGACAACTAAACAACTGCTTAAGACTCATAAGACCAGTGGCAGCCACACACCTGCATCAGCCGTGCACAATGCACAGCAACCACGCACAACACACCGCAACCACGCACAGTGCACAGCAGTCGCGCACAGCACACAACCGCTTTTCGAAGGTCCAAAATAGCAGTATACAACCCCATACCATGCTAATACTCAAGCCCAAATGTCATATGAATCAACCAAAAATCAAGTCCAACCCAACCCAATGGAAACCGTCATATGCAAACCCGAAATCATGCGTGATAAAGAGATAACAAAGCTGAAGTTATTGTGCAATGATAACAACAACAAACAACACCTTTTACTTACTCCATTTCATTCTAATAAATCAAAAAAATCTAAGGAAGAACTTACATGCTTTTCATTTACTCAAACGTCAACTATAATACCGATTTTCACACGTCAAAGTACGACATTGTAAACACTCAAATTTCAGCATGATCGTCACATATACGTGCATTAGAATGCACTAAAAAACTAAACATAATTCTACAATGTAATATATAATCTAACGTTACTAAGACTATGATATCCATCCTAACAATCTAAGAGAACCGTTAGTTACCTTAATCGTCGCGGGGAGTGCAAGAAAATTGTATAGGAAAATAGAAGATAAAACATAGTACACAAGCAAAGAAAACCGTCCAAGAATGCGCTTCGATCGTCCCTTGCTTTGCCCCTAGGTTTACAGCACTTAAAGGTAGATTATGAGTTATGTTTTGAGGATATTAAACAGAAGAAACAAGGCAGCAATTCTTCCAGCAACCCAACCAGAAAACCCAGTTCAATGGTTAGAAGAAACCGCGCTCCAACTCTTCTTTTAGACCTTCCTTTTGCCCCCAAAAATTCTGATTTTGTGTGTGGATTTTTGGAGAGTGTTTAGGGAGTTTAGAAGAGGATTAATATGTTGGTAAATGGGTTGTTACAGCCGTCTAAAAGCTGGAGAAGAAGAGGGGGTGAGCAAGGCAATGAAAGGCTTGTAACATAAGGAATAATTAAATGAGTTGATGAGAACTTAACGGCTACTTGGGGGTTATGAGCTTAATTCAAGAGCTCAAAATCGGTTAAAAGGTCTAGGAAAATAAGTCCCCTTAAGTGTTGTAACAATCCTTTGTTACACGAAAATGATCGGTCCAAAATTAATCAAGGCAACTTACGCGAGCAACATTACTTTCCATAAAAGGAACAACGATGCTTAAAATTTAAAGTATTATAAATGAAACTAAATCATATTAATTTCAATCAAAAAAAATATTCTATTGAAATTAGAAAATAATCAATTTAGGAAGAAATTGATTCTAAGAAAAAAAAAATAAACTAATAAAATACAAGTTTAGTTAGAGTAACAATTCCCAACAAATAAATAGAATAGTTTAAATCATGTCAAAATGAAAATCAAGAGTCAAATATATATTACATCTCCTTGTCGAAGCTTTAGGTTATAAAGTAAAACAACTAATTCAAAATACCAATAAGAATATATATAAATACTACTAATATAGTTTAACGCGCGAAATTTTTAGTGAAAATACGGGTGTTACATGTCCCGTATGTCAACAACAGATGACGACCTGTCTTAGCCCCCATGGAAATCTTACAACCATTACCAATTCCAGATCAAGTATGGCAAGACATCTCCATGGATTTTGTGGAGGGCCTTCCAAAGTCAAAAGGGAGCGTTTTGGTGGTGGTGGATAGGTTAACCAAATATGCTCATTTTCTACTTTTGAAGCACCTTTTTTTAGCCCCTCAAGTTGTCGAACTGATTGTGAATGAGATTGTGACACTCCATGGTTTTCCTTCTACCATCTTATCTAATAGAAACAAGGTTTTCCTTCGTATTTTTAGGAAAGAATTGTTCAGGTACAAGGCACAAATCTACACAAAAGCACTACATATCATCCACAAAGTGACCGTCAGTCTGAATCTAGTCATTACAAGCATGTTTACTTGCTTTAGGAGGTTCCCGAGGCTTTAGACTTGATCATTGAGCTCAAACCGCAAAGCAAAGCTAAAGAAACAAGCTAATGGAGTTGACCCGTGTTCTGATCCGGCAGAATATGGCCCGATCGGGCGAAGATTATTAGATCGGATGCCCAGGCGTCAGCCCGATCAGGCAGAGCATGCCCTAACCAATCGGGCGAGAGATCCTAGTGCTGCTGCTCACGTTGAAAGCATCAACACGATCGGGTGAGCCCAACCCACTGCTTTGTGGCTGCTGCTGCGTAATGAAGAAAGAGGTGAGTTGGGCCTGTTTTGGGTACGCTCGATCGGGCAGACTTGACCCGATGCCATCCAGTGGGGGCCCAAGGGTCAGTTTTCTTGCCGCTGCTGCATGAAAAGAAGTGAAATGCTGCCTAAAATTTTGTGTTGGCCCGATCGGGTGGGCCATTGCCCGATCGGGTTGCGAGCACGCGGAGCCGTAATTCTATCTTTTTAATTCCGTTTTAATTAGTTTTAGGGGTTATTATGAACTCATTTATTTGAGAGACATCTTTATTTTAGTTTTGTTTAGTATTAGTTTAGAGAGCTTTATTAGAGTAAACACTTAGATGAGTTCCAAAGGTGATTGAACCTTGGAATTATTTCAATAAAGGTTATTGTTTTCCGTCAATTGTACTATTATTCTCTCTTAATCTCTTTAGTTATTTCTTAATTGCTTAGTTTGATTCTTGAATTGTTTCATGATGCATAGATTAGGGTGTCATATTAGTTTTGTTATTGTTGATTCAATTATGTGTGAGTAGTCTTATTTCTAGGGATTTAGGGAGGAAAATCATGTTTATACCATGAATTAATTTTGAATTGCTATTAATTTCTAGGGCTTGATTAGATTGGTTATGGTGTGATTTTTTCTTAACAAGTAATTAATGTTATTGCGCAGTTTCATTGATTGCTTGTGGTTAATAATTGTTTGCACAGATCTTTCTTACTTTTAGAGGCCTAGTACACATCAATAATTCTGATTATATTAGTGAACATGCAGCATATGTTGAATTATGAGCGTTGAGTCAAAACCATAGCTTAACACGTGCTCTAATCCCTTGATTCTTAACCTAGGTTTTGATAGTTGTTTTATCCTCTTGATTGGTATAAGCATGGTGGACCGAATTAATACCCTAGAGCTTTAATTCATAGTTTAAATCCCTTCTTTGTATTGCTTTCTTTAGTTTAAATAGTAGTTTAGCTGATTTCTATCTGATCTTCTCTGAAGTGGATGTTTGGCTAAATATTGACTTAGAAACTGTCTTTCTGTGGATTCGACCCTACTTCCCTTGACTATTGTTGTTAGAGGACTTAGGATTTATCTTTGATTAAGTGATACGACTTAGCCTATCATTTCTCCACATTTCACAGTTGAAAAAAGTGAGTGGCAAATCACAAAGTTACTCTTCACTTACTGCACAACTCTCCACAGATTTGGTACTTAAAGTTGAACGTGAGGCAGTCTTGAGTGTGAGAAACAGAGCTACTGATGGCAGCGGGGAAGTGCTCATCAAATGGCTGCTACCGGTATTTGAAGCTACATGGGATGATTGGGACTCCATTGATCTCAGATTTCCTTCTTTTCACCTCAAGGACAAGGTGAAGAAAGGAAAAGAAAGAGCATAAATATGAAGAAAATATCTCACTTACTAACTATCATTAACATAAGGTTAATTAAGTACTTTTAATAAGTAGTTAGGATGAATGAATAGATGGAAGATTCTACTATGATAATATGCATCAGATTCTGTTATGCACCATTAGGAGTGTAAATAAATACAAGGGAAAAATGAGGGGAAGGTATCAGCTTAATATAATAGAGTTCTATACTCTATTGGGAGAGCACTTCCTCTTGAATGAAGGAGAGTTGTACTTGGATTAATCTAATCTAGTATACAACATACTACATTTACCTCTAATCCTCTATTTTTGTGTGATTAAAAGTTAGGGCAATTTATTAGAAACAACCTTTTAAATACATTTTTTTGCGAGAAACAACCTTTTAAATTTTTTTTTGCGAGAAACAACCTTGTATATTTTTTTTTGCGAGAAACAACCTTGTATAATTTTTTTTTTGCGAGAACACACCTTATCACTCTTTTCCGGCCTTGACCAAGTCAAATTTGCTATTTGCACTCCTTCTTTCTTATTTCCACACTCCTTTTCCCTCCTTTGTTCCCCATTATATAAATCTCATATTTTTAAAACCCAAAAAGTTCTTTCTCTTTTAGTAAATTGATTAAGTAACAGTCTTAGTACTAATAAATGGAATTTATATAATGGGAACAAAGGAGGGGAAAGGAGTGTGGAAATAAGAAAGAAGGAGTGCAAATAGCAAATTTGACTTGGTTAAGGCCGGAAAAGAGTGATAAAGTGTGTTCTCGCAAAAAAAAATATACAAGGTTGTTTCTCGCAAAAAAAAATTTTAAATGGTATTTCTCGCAAAAAAATGTATTTAAAAAGTTATTTCTGACAAATTTTCCTAAAAGTTGATCTCCGAAACATTAGTGAGTTAGAAAATTTTGTTAACAACTTCAACTATCATGCATTCAAGCTACTACACCCTTGACCTTTTCGACTTAAATAATTTAATATTTTTTGTCTGTCAACTCCACCTCACCAAAGATATGTGTCGTGGGATTCGACTTCTAGTGGGAACAGTTGGATCAAGGTCATTGACATAAGAGACAAAGAGCAAGTCAACTAGTCAAGCGACTAAAGACCAATAAGATTTTAATTATTAGATTAAACTTGGTTCTTCAATTAAACTACTCAAAGACGCTACTATCTTCTTCAAGCTATATTGTTTATAGGCTCAAACTACTACTTCTCGACCCGTTTTAAATTAATCTTTCTTCGACTTGCTCCGACAGCGTTCCTCGTATTAATCCATCTCAACCCACTTTAGACTAATCTTCTTCGACTTGCTTGGACTGCACTTTTGTGCCCGCTCACCATCTCCAGGCTATTAACTTCCGTTGAAATGTTGGATCAAGCACTAACATCTTGAAGATTCATCCTATAAAATTTGGTGGTATTTCATTAGGATATGAAGTTGCAACAGAATCAAATGTCAGACGTGGATTTTTGGCCTCCAAACTGCCCGGTTTAAAAGAAACTTAGATGAGAGGTTTTGAACGGGATAAGAAAGCAGCATTAAGCTCCCAGCTTCATTATTGAGCTATTTGAGGTGCATGATTAATTTGGTCCAATAATAAGCAAGTTTACCCAGGGTTTTTGATGATTTCGAACAAGTTACCTGGAGTTTTTGAGTGATTCCAATTGAATTGGTCCACTAACATCTTGAAGATTCATCCTACAAAATTTGGTGGTATTTCATTAGGAAATGAAAGCAGCAGAAACAAATGTCAGACGTGGATTTTTTGGCCTCCAAACTGCCTGGTTTTAAAGAAACTTAGATGAAAGGGTTTTGAACGTGACCAAGCAGCATTAAGCTCCCAGATTCATTATTGAGCTACTTGAGGTGCATGCTTAATTTGGTCCAACATTAAGCAAGTTTAATTAGGTAGGAAAGCCTCTCATTGGACCACATTGTTACACGATGTTCAATGCTTTCAGCAGCCTTCTTTTCTTTCTTCTTTGGGCAGCAGCCATTTCTTATCCAAATTAGGGTGTGACCTATGGTTAGAAAGGTACTGAAGTGCAGAAGATCCTCCAATTGGTTTTGTAGCTAAAAGATTAATCAATAGAGAGAAAAGGAAAAAATGGTGGAAGGTGTGCTGGCTGAAATTTGGTAGCAACATAGTTAGAATATTTGAAGCTTTATTTTGTACTTTTATTTTATTTTGTAAGGTAAACCTAATATTTATTTTATTATATAAGAAGTATTAGCTTAGGTTGTAAAACAGATTTTTATGCAACGAAATGAATGAAGTTAGAGTGTGAAACTCTTAATAGAAAATCGTAACGTTTTCTTGGTGACTTGGTGAGTGAAGCTAAGTTATTTATCCTAAAATCTTGATTCTCTTTGCATGTCAATTCCAATTGAGCGTTAGGGATTAAGTAGATTGATTATTAATTGCTAATTGCATTAATAATACCTTAGTTTGGTGGTTATTTGGATTAGTGAAAGTGGTGATAGTTTGTTCATTCGAACACGAATTGTTAGCAAAACTTCGATTTGTTCTTTCTTAGTCTAATGCTTCCATTGTTCTAAATCAATATGTATCACACTGATTCTTCTATTTATGTCCTTCAAGCTATTGGTAAGCATGGAATGATTGGGTAAAGAAAATTGATTGTGTTTTAGTCCCTAAGTTCACAAATTCAATGCTTGTTCTTTCAAATTTTAATCCTAGAAGTCAAATGTTTGTGAGTTTGTTAGGTAGCATTGCAATGGTATGCCATTGATGCTTGCGTGTTAACACATCATCCTCCATTAATACATACATTGCATAAAGGTGGGTTTTTTCCCGAACTCATATTTCCACCGGTAAATACTTGTGACTTTCTTGCCTTTTTGATTCATAGGTTGTTTGTTGCTTGTTCTTGTTTGTTACCTCTTCATAGATTGTTTATTGTTGTTGTAGATAAGCACAAATAGTAGTTACAGCACTCTCCAATTCCCAACAATCATTGTCCAATACTACTTGGGATAAATCAAAAGCAAAAATCATTTATAGTTTGAAAATCGATGATAAAACAGGCCCTGAAAGGTTTTAGTGTAATAGTTGCTGAAAGTACACAAACTCTGCTGCTATTTTACTTTTGTAGGAACTTGCAGGTACATATCAGATTTAGTAACAGCAAAGTCTATTGATGACAGTATTTCATCAGATACACACAACTGGATATAGATTAAACTTTGGAGCTTAACTTTAGCATGGTGCATTTGACAAATATCAGTAGTTCATTACCCATCTTAGATTGCCCAACCATACAGGAAAAACTGGCATTCTATCGTCCGGGTCCAGTTACAAGCACCGCACTTCAACTCATCGCCCACGAGTTATTGTTTCTGCAATAGAGAATATTTTGTTCATGAATGAGGTAACAATATAGGTAAGTTTACGAGCTACAGAGACGCAGAATGTTGGTTCAACTTGCCTGCATGGGAAGATACAACTTAAACTCCGGAGGCAGCTCTTCCTCTGAGTAAAGGCGGTCTGAGAAATAAATCCGTCTCAGACGACAGTTAGCATGGACTTGAACTCGTAATGTTTCTACATAGTTGGTCCCATATGCTCTTTTGGTAAAATCAGCAAGATTTAACTGGATCTGATTCCATCCTTCATCCAGCTTCAGGGGCATGGTGCATATGTACGGCTTCACTCGGGTCACAGCCTGCATTATATAGATACACAGTCAATAGTTGGCATTTCCTTGGGACCAAGGGCGATGGTATGTGAAATGTCAGTCGAAAAGAAAATACAATCAAGTTTAACAGCCTATAACATGATCAGAGTAACAATAGCTTTTATGACAAGCAAGAGGTAGCAAAACTATGTGATTTCAAATTGAGTAGATAAATTCTCTAAGCTGACAGCAGATAAATTAAATAATTACAAAAATATGCTCCTTATACCTTATGGCATAATAAACTTCCTACTTCTCGCAAATAAGCTTCTCAATTCTTCAATTGTATAGGGTTTTCTCCCCCACGCTATGAAACCACCTCTCTCTCTCCCCCCTCCCTCCCTGAGGGGGGTGTGCCGGTGTGGGGCTGGGATTATGCATGAGAGGTGGTGGGGCTGGAGTGGAGTGGGTGGGGTGGGGTGGGGTGGGGTGGAGGGTGGGTTAGTTTAGGATTTCTTTTTTCTTAAATTTATTATGTTGTAATTACAATTAAGGGCTTAATTGAAAAAGATAACCAACTTTTCAAGTTACTGGTCATCTTGATTTACTCAAGGAAATTGGGGAATATAGGTAGCTTATTGAAAAAAAATTAAAAGGTTAGCTTATTTTGGGAGAAATGGTAAAAGCTTGTATTATTAAAATCAACTTTTCCCAAATAAAAGGATATGTTCTCTTATTGGGTCCACACTTTTCTTAATGGAAATATAAACAACACTCTTCCAAATCAATGATAATCACAGGTCATAATAAGTATCACAAAGGAAACACCCTCCCAAATCCCAACTACTTTCTAATATTATGTGTATTGAAGAAATGGGAAGTTTATTATGTTAATGAAGAGAGATGTTCACACCCTGCTCTATCAACATCAACATTATTCCAATGCCTCTAAAAAGGCACCTGTTGAGGGTTCAGTTACTGAGGCTCGGATGGGAAACAACATAGTGGATAAAAGGGACAAAAAAAAGCTCAATTGTTCATCCAAAAGAATTGTCTTATTTACAAAAAGCAATGGGAAACAATTTTATCACATTCTTAAATCAGAATGGGTGAGAAATCATTTGCAATTGCATGCTTATCACAAATTCAGATTCACAGCCTATCAGTATCATAATGTAGCCATATCCTGATGTCCGCACATGTAAAAGTGTCGATCTTCACCCCGAAAACAAACTAGAGATCTCAAACTAAGGTTGTGTTCTCTTCAAACTTATCTTGACTTTATTTTTAGTGACTTACTTTAACTTATTTTAGAGAAGACAAGTTCAAATAAGCTAAGATAATAGTTCAAATAATCAATGAGATATAGAGTATTTGCAGGGTTTTCTAGTGGACTGGCCAAGGTGATGGTTCTAAAAAAGCCCCTGTTGCTTGGGGTACTCTTTGTCTACCTAAAGTTTGTGGTGGATGGAATGTCAAAGATCTTGACTCTTGAAACAAGGCTACTGTTGCCAAGCATTTCTGGACTGTCTCAATGAAGCAAGATAAGCGGATCAAATGGCTGCATGTTTACTATATCAAGCATCATAATTTGATTACTATGGATATTCCTGATCTATGAAGAAGGTCCTAGGTAAAAGGAAGCTGTTTATTGAGAACCAGGCACCTTGGTCTGTTCTAGCTTTTCTATCAAAGGCTTATATGGTTCTACAAGGGGATCATCCTAAAGTGAGGTGGAAAAGGATCATTTGTAACACTAAAGCAAGCCCTAACGCTCTTTTTATTACTTGGCTAGCCCTTCAAGGTAGATTAGCAACCAAGAATAGATTGTGCTCTTGGGGTGTGGTTACAGGTGTGTGTTCAGCCAGTCTGCTAGTGAAATTGTTGATCATCTTTTCTTTGATTGCAGTGTCACTTTTAGAATCTGGAGAATCTAAATTAGAGTGCAAGCTAATTCTAGAAGCTTTAATGAATAGATGCAGAAGCAAGTCTCCTCAATCTCAATTGTATTGCTTGTTTTTTTGCTTACCAGATCTAGCTTGGCTGAATAGGAATTGTGTGGTTATTGGTAAGCCACTTTGATGTACTAGCTAGTTACAAGCAGATTTTTACAGAAGCTTGTAGGAGCCCAGCTAGCTTTTGGAGTTTCTCAAACCCTTCCTAGAAGGTCGGGGGAGGGGGTGATTCCTTGACCCTGTCCTTTGGAGTTGTACTAGGCTGTATTTTCACTCAAGTTTTTTGGTTTTCAGTAAAACTTTGAATTGCCAAAAAAGTAGTTCAAATAAGTTTATTAGTCGCAATAAGTTCTAATAAGTTCTAACACCTTATGAAATAAACTTCAATAAGTTACAATAAACTCAGATCAAATAAGTCAAAATAAGTTCAGACTGAAGTACATTACTTAATAAGTACAAGCCAATGAGGAACTAATTTCAGCAAGATGAACAATACAAGGAAAAGCATTATCAAAATACAATAATTTGCTAGACTTACAGACTTGATAATTTGAAGCCCTAAATCGACGCCTCACATTCTTATCGTCCAGGATTTGAATCTCAAAGGTGAAGTACTTCTTCAGATTCTTCACAATGATAACCAAGAATGGCAATTTAATACCAAGTGTTGCAGCTGGGTCTGCAGGGCATGTAATATATGTTGACTGTATGTTTGATCCCACAATCTCGAGGACATTTGACTGGATATCATCATCCATTGGACGCTTGATATGGCCATTGGAAACTGAAAATAGTAACATTTCAAATCTGTTAGAAGGTGGAAGGGTGACCGTAATTGGGCATCACTACCTCAACCTCATTAAGCTGTTCAGACTTGTATAAGTAAAATAAAGGTTCACTTCCAAGGGAGGAAATGAAGACTTATAATCGAACCAAATGTTTCTACTTTACGGCAAGCAGAAAACCATTTAGACAGTCAAAAAATAGAATGCCATGCAACATATATATAATGAGCTAAACACCATCATCTAGCTGCAAAAGTAAGATGGATGTATTTGAGATGAAATTATTTTATTATTATTATTTTTAAATTTTCTAATGCTTTCTTCTAACACAGATAATCCGCCTGTTCAGGACCTATTAACATAACAGTTCATATTAAAGAGGCACAGAACAGCAGAAGGAATGCCATATAGAAAGCTGATGCTGGAGAAGATTTCGAGTGAAAGCCTAATCAAAACAATAGAAACAAAGAGATTATAACAGATGCCACAATACAATAAAGTTACATGTATGGTTTCAGAAGACATGCTATATGCCTATAGCCCTATCCCTGCATATATCCTCCTCTTTGATTATGAACTATGTTCTACCTACATATTGAAACAAACTCAAAGGGCAACATCATTAATGAGGCAGGTGGCAATAGCATAGCTCAAGAATCAGATCATCAACAAGATAAGAGCCTAAACACTAGAAGTTAATGGGCAACAAGAAAAATCTACGGTAATAAAAAATTTGTATTAGAAAGAAGAAATAGAAAACAAACAAAGAGGACATGAAAACATCTACCAAGATTGTGCCAACCACATATAACATCATCTACAAGTAGACTTGTGCAACCCTCATACGAAGTCACCAAAGGAAGGAAGGTAAATCACTGTCCAGCAAAAGCTCACCCCATGCATCTACCATGAAAAATTCCGTCATTTTGACACACCCAATGAAACCAACAAAGAGCTAACCACCTTCAATGCCAACTTCTGCCACATAGATGGTGAATTGAGACCCTGGTCTCAAAATTTATACCACAGGCCTGCTGCTATCTTGGTGGCTTATTTGTCTCCCAACACCATATATACCATACATACATCTGGTAAAACATATTGGTGCCAAACAAGTTGTGCAAACAAAAGGTTCTTAGGCTTCTTACCTTTCAAGATGAGAGCCACAGCTCTAATTTTTACCTCTCATTCTACATCTTAATTAACAGCTTAAATATCTTGTCCCTATAATCTTTCTCCTTCCACCTAAAGAATAGGCTCCTTCAAGCAAGAATCGATCATTGATCAACTTAAGGATAAATCCATATGAGGCACAACAAAGCCAATCACATGTAAAACAAATTCTCAGGTATCAAACCAATTTCATTACATCCAAGCCAAACTGTCATCGAAACCAACGCAAAGGGAGAGGCTTAGCGAGGCTTTAGCAACAATGAGATGTCAAAAACTCAAAACTCAAAAGGGAGATAAAAGAATTACCACAGTAAAGAAGATCATGAATTTATTTCATACTTGGACAAGTATGCAAAGCCCAACTCTCACAAATGTCTATTCACACATGAAATACACGGAGAAATCAATCAATAACCTAATAGAGTATACACTCAAGCTCAGCATTCTTTATAACATAGGATACTTCGTCCGTTGCATATCTATTGCAACTTGGGATTTTGACACTATTCACAGACTCCCTTTTAACATTCTTTTGTAATTTATACATAAGGATAAACATAGTCATGTGGGATCTTGTTAGATTCGTCTTGATATATACATAACTAATAACAACTTTTCATAATTTCTACTCAAACACAATTAAAGATACTAACGTTTAAAGTTGTGCATTGGGAGGCGTAAACTCTACAAGTTGTAACAGATATAGAACGGAGGAAGTATTTCATTTCAGTTTTACTATAGCTGCCACCTTTATAGTATTAGAATTCATACATGTGGCAAGGAAGTGGCACAAAGGTCTATACCACGAGGAAAGAAACCCAAAGCACTCAGTGCAATACACCAAAAGCAAGTATGACTGCAGACAACTAATTATTCTATTTTTTCCCCTTTTAAGAAAATATTAATATGAAAAAATAATGGTAGGTTACGCGGAGGTCAAATGTCCTTTAATGATAAAAGTAATTAATCATACTATCAACTTGCAAAACAGGTTTCTTTTCCCTTTACGCTTCCCCCTCCCTCCTTTTCCAAATTTTTAATTTCAAGCATGTTGCATTGCTATAATCTACCATCTAAATTTATCTCCTCTTCTCATGTCAACCCCCTACCAAAAACCTAGAAAGTTAAGTTCAAAAAATATGTTTCATTCATCATAACTTTCTAAGAATATGGAGCTTTTACAATTTCATAGAAATGGAAGGAGACAATGGGAAGACAACAAGTAATTACTATAATATCATAAGATTTGCTAAATTGAGAAAGTGAGTGCAGAACACTACAGGAATAGGTTACATTAAAAAGAATGAGAAATCACACAGCATTAGGAAGTTGAAGCTCTGGTAGTTGACGATTGATAGAGAATGGAGATAGCGATGGTAGGGGTGGGGCATGTGAAGGGGGTAGTTTAAAACAATTGATTGTCAGGTTAAAAGATGCTGAAAAGGGGAACAAGTTAGGTAGTGAAGAGTAAGTCAAACGCAATAGAAAGCTAAGGACTTCATTAGCTAATGCCTTCAATCCAGATGGCCCAAGAAAGAAGAAAGAGAAGTTTATAAGAAATAGAATGACACTAGTGGGGTAACATAAACACCTTATACACGTCCCAATCGCTGTGACAAAGTTTGTAGAGATCAGCAAGACACTACATCCCCAACAAACACTTACATGCCGCCTCTAATGCTTGATGCTGGCCACTAGTTCTTTCACAGGCACACATGATCCCAGTAGGTTTCCACATGCATTGAATAGCACTAATTATATAAGGAACAAGTACTGCAGTGAATAAAGTACATACAGTTCATCTACTCCAGTAATGCAGTTGTCTTCCTTATTCAGAACTCAGAGATTGTAAATCGCTGAGGGTTGATGGACGCAACTTATTAGATGATAAAAACAGGTACAGTATCAGAAACCAGACACGCAGATGCAGCTCCCAAGCTTGGATGTTAAAACTTAGGACAGCTACATGTGCAAGTCTTGCTCATTGCTCTAAAAAAAGGTAGAGTTTAACTTGTGACAGTTTGTAAAAAGTTGTAACCTATCAGGAAAAGAAAAGTCTCTAAGATTACAATTAACTACAGATTAGGTTCAAAGTAAAATGACGGCCAATATGATTATACTACTAGCCAGTTACCATATTCAATTAATAAGAGGAATTCCAAAAAATCTGCCTCTGATGTGCAAGTTAGTTCATGATGATACTTATGAGGCTCATTAGGAGCGATCAGGACGGTGCAGCTCAAAACACGGCCACGACCAAGCCAGGCTAATTACAGCATTCACAGTGTTGATGAGATCAGTCGACCAAGTTCAGGACCAGATAAGGATATAGGAATTTTTTTTGGGGATGTGGGAATGTAAGAGTAACATGGGACAGAGTAGTTATGACATAGGAATAAAAAAAACTTAGGGGCGTATTTTGGGAAGGGGGAAAGGGAACTGAATCAAGAAAAGACTAGGGAAGGGAAGGGAAGGAAAGGAATCCAAAATATCCAAATTATGTTTGGTTTTACAAGGGAAAGGGTTACAAAATTTGACCATGTTCCTCCCTCCTCCCATCTCTCTCTCACCACTAGCAACCACACAGCACCACCAGCACCATTGTCACAATGGCGCCAGCAACTCCAGCGGAACTCTCAATGGCATCCCTCTTACTCTCTCAAATCTAGGTCAAGGTAATGAAAGGGTTGTGGGATCTTTCTTGCTCATACCTAAGCCGGTGAGTTTTTGGGTGGATGGAGGCGGGGACTAAGAGGGCATAGGTGGCTTTCAGGGGAAAGTTGGCTTTAGGGGGCTGGGCTAGGTTTTCGAGGATGAAGTCGTGAAGGTGGTGGTTTTAGGGACAAGGGGAATCAGAGAAGGGGGTGGGGGTCGGGGTGGTTGTTTGGATTTGGGGTGGGGGTCGGGGTGGTGTCACGGTTTGGGGTGCATCTTTGACTTAGTTTTAAAAAGTGCGTTTAGGCTCAAGGCGAGCCGAGGTGCCTCTCCATGCCGAGGCGAGGCATTTACACTAAGGCGCATCCTTAAGCGCTTTTTGGGTATAAGCGGTGTAGATACATGAAAAAGACCAACTTTAGTTCAAATTAAATCTTACAAAGGTTTATAATTCGATTTGACCTAAATCCCTCAATCAATTGCTTTAAATTGCTTCATTTTCATCTCTAACTCAAAACAGTGGTATGAAGAATACTTTAATGGAAAATTTAATAGGAATAATCCTAACTATGACCGTTCCGCTCAAAATAATCCCAAGGGTTATTCTAGAATAATACAAACTATTCTAGAATAATACAAACTATTAGGAGTACCTTTCCAAATAACACAAACTTTATTATTTTTTGCATTCAATGATCCATTTTGGGACTACTATGTATAGTAGAATTAAGAGTTAGGATTATTTTGAGAAAGTACCTCTAATAATTAGGATTATTCTAAAATAACCTATAGTTGGGATTTGAGCGGACCGATCATGATTGGGATTAGTCCTGTCAATTTACTTTCATTCGTAAACTTAGGTAGAAATTGCAAGTTTTGGGATCTCAATCTTTTCACCAAGGTTGACAGCCAACCATTTTGCCTCGAGCCCCACCAAGTTCATATGTTTTCAGGCAAGTTCTTTTCCTTCTTCCTCTTCGATCTAGTTCTCTTCTTCGATCTCCTTTTCTCTCTCTTCATCTTTCTTTTTCTCTTTGTGTGACCAAGCACAAAGTCACATGAAGGGTGAGAACCTCACAATGACGTAGGAGTCAAGTAAAGGGTGAGACGCTCTCCTTTCTCGATTGATATACCTTTTTTAACTTACCTTTTTTAACTTACCTTTTTTAACGGACTACCTTTTGAGCCAAAGGACTTAGACTAGAACAGGAAACCTATACCACAAAATAAAAATAAATATAAATAATAATGGTGTGCCCCACCTACAAGATGTGTGCCCTTTGCTTTGCGTCTAGGCTCCTTCAAGGAACCCCTTTGTGTCAAAGGGTAGGTTAGGGTTGGGCCTTGGGGGTAAGGGAGAGGTGACGGTCTTAGTTTTAAAGGTCTGAGGCCCAAAATGGTCCCTAAAATCTAGGAGCAAGGCGTGTGCCCTAGCCTGACATAGACTTGCAGGGCGTGTCCGAGTCTAGACTCGATAGGATGGGTCGGAAGAGCATGGATCAGGTCCGGGTCCACATATATAAGATCAAACCCGGTCCAGACCTAACACATAGACCCATTTATATATTTAAATACAAAAAATGACTTTTATTCTAAGGCTCCGTTTGTTTTGGTGGAAAACAATTTTCTTGGAAAAGCACTTTTCAAGGAAAACAATATTCAATGGAAAATATGATTTTAGAAAAAGTTTTCCTTTGTTTGTTTGAGTAGAGCAAAACTTGGGGAGAAAAAGGTAAGTGAAGCAAAAGAGAAGGAAAGATGGGAAAGGGAGAATCAAGAGAAGTAAGGAATGGAGAGGAAAATGTGGCATACCTTGTTTACAAAATGAAATTGGTTTTCCTCTTCTAAGAGCACTTTCCACCTTTAGGAAAATTGTTTTCCACTCCTTCCCAAAACAAACAAAGGAAAATGAAAGATGGAGGAAAATCATTTTCCAAGAAAATGGTTTTCCACCAAAACAAACGGAGCCTAAAACCCAAATACTATAAGGCACCGTAGGTTTTATGTGTTACTTTTTAAAATTTCATTAAGACAATGCTTCGCCATAGTCGCATGAACCTATAAAATGGAGTGAAGCAATTTATTAGAATAAAAAACACAATTAAAACTGGAAATTAAGATGGGCCCTTTCGGGTCTGCGTCTAAAAAATTAACGGGTCAGACGCGAGCCATTGCAATCTGGCGGTTGTTTGTATTTTTTGTTTTAAATTTTGAATATATAAGCCATATATCTAAAGTACACTTCACACACACAAAAGATAGCTTTCCAAATAAAAAATGGGGTACATCATAATTCATGAACCAACATAAATAAAAAAAAGCAAAAAGAATATAAAATAAAAGTACACCCAGGAGAAAGAAGATGGAAGAAGAGAAGAGAGGGTGGAGAAGACTAAGATTGAAAGAGCACAAGCATGCTCGAAGATAGAGAGATATGCTCTCCAAAAACGGCCCTGCCTGAGACTTGGGGAAGATGCTTGTCGGCCTCTTCCGTCATCCGCGGCTAGCGGGCAACTATCAATTGCTCTCAATTAACCAATAAGGATTTTTCGCCAAATTAGGGCGGTTATATTTTGGTTCAATCTGATGAAAATCTATGCAATTATAAAGGGCTTTTGCTCGAATTTGTGAATTAAAGCCGAGGTAAGTTTTGGATATTTTGAAGCTTCTAACTCACATCCAGTCTCACCTCCCTTCTCTCGCACACCTCCACCCAACAAAGCGCTTAAAGCCTTGCAGCGCCTTCAAAAAGCTTCCAAATGTGCGTGTGTGGATTTTCTAGGATTGGGTTGATTTGGAGGGGTTTATGGGTGGGGATGGTTTACGATTGATGTGGAAATTGGTGGGAGGTGGTGGTGATTGGAGTGGTTGTGTTTTGGGAGGAGGGGGGGGGGTTGAGATGGGTAAAAAAATAATTAAAGAGAGCAGTAAAAAGTTGAGCAAAATCTCTCTCTGACTCTCTAAAATGTGAACCTTTTCACATTATAGATGAGTCTTGACACTTGGACATAGCAAGCTGAATCTAGTATAACTTCAAATTTACTAATACAGATGGTAGCAGAATAACTGAGGCCTTTCTTTTGGGGTCAGTCGTGTATCCAGATTAGAGCACCAGGTCTTGCATACACCAAAACCAGATGCTACTTGTAGGTTGGCCTACTGGACAAGACACCAAGTAAAAACACGCCAATACCAAGCTGAGCCAATTGGGCATGCACAAACTGTCGATAGGGTGTGTTAGCCAGATTCGGGACCAGATCAAACCATAGGTTTTTTTGGGGTGTCGGCAAGGTGTGAAATCAAATCAGATAAGGCAGCTACGGACAGGTTCAGAGTCCAGTGCGAAAGATATAAATGAAGGAGGCGAGAAAGGGGAGAGAAATCGCAAAGTGCTCCAGTAAAACAGTAGCTTCTGTTCACATAGGCTCAACCTCACTGAAGCCCAATAAGGCTACCAATTTGACTACATGCCATCCTTCGAGTAAAATGAATAGCGAAAATAACAAGGAGAAGGAGATTTCATGAGAGCTCAATGTCAAAGAGAGAGAAAGAGGAGCAGATGAAGATAAAAACTTCTAATGTTTTACTATCAGCTAGTTACATTTTCTTTTATAAATTATTAGTAGTCCCTTCTTTTAGCCCGATACTGACCTTCTATCGGCCCTCTACTAAGGATTCTTTGTTGATCCTACCCAATTATAGAAAGACAGGATCAAGTCTCTAATAGTCTGTTTTGGCTGGCCAAACTGCTTACCGAATAGGGCCCTGCTCAATACCCAAGCGCCTAGTTTACAGGACGACTGGAGATAAACCAAATATTGCAGCATTATGAGGATAAACCAGCAGAGTTCAGATGAACACACTGTTGTTTTTTTACAACTAATCCTGAACTTGGCAAAACATAAACCATGATTTTGGAACAAATCTTATGGTCTTCCCGCTCTCAGTTGACACCAATGTACCAAGTGCGAGGGCAAGGCAGAAATGCACTTCGCCACAACAAACATGATACCTATACATGAACGTACTCATGACATTTGACAGTGGCCTTGATGGGAAGCTAAAGCACATGCCTCA
Organism: Patellifolia procumbens; assembly: GCA_947645195.1. Lineage (NCBI taxonomy): Eukaryota > Viridiplantae > Streptophyta > Magnoliopsida > Caryophyllales > Amaranthaceae > Patellifolia > Patellifolia procumbens. Next base: position 5,569,619 of record CANSGD010000406.1, read on the forward strand.
CAATAAGAACAAGTTAATGTCACCGACATCTTCAAAAAGTAAGGCGGATAAACCAAAGGGTAAAAATATATAAACACGAAAACCAGTAAGAGATTAGGCAATCAAAGATGACAGCTAAGAGAAGAAGATGGAAGCGATAAGCTGGAAGATAAAATCGAAGGAAAATTGATAAGAAGTGAAATACAGAAAAGTTTGGTTGACCTAAATCCTTTAGCTGGCTCGACACTCCCAACTAAGCACCTAAAAGCTACAACAATCTTCTGATTGCTTCTCTCCTCCAATTCTCTATTATAATAAGAAATCATATTTCCTTTCTTTGTAACTAACTCTTGAAGTCTACTTCCTCGAGCTACCTCGAGCTAACTTTACGTAAGACCTATAGTGTCCCTTGTTTTGGGATGCTTCACAACAAAACTCTTCTATAATCATCATTAAAATCACAAAAGATTTTGAGCAAAAACCTATCAAAGCCAATAAACTAACTATCCTAAAGCACATAAAACAGGGTTGTTCATCTCAATTAAAAGAACCTTAGCACATGTCAAAGAACCTTAGCGTTTTAGTCTGTTTGACGTGAGAGGAACTTTGGCCTCTTTTTGACCTTCAAAACCCCTAATAATTCCTCACTAACAAAGGAGGTTGTCCAGAAACTCTTGCATAATACCTAGAATCTTCCACAAAATACAAGTATGTCAAAAGAAAGGCTAATACACAAAAAACAAAATGTGCTCTTTTGGCACCCTCACATTAAAGCACATCACATAAGCAATAATGCAACAACCTTAAGGGACCTCCTTGTCCAAACAAAAATTTTGACTTTGATTTGATAGCAACGGTGTTTAAGACAAATGCTTTGATCTCAACCATCCTCTGTACATGGGTGACGCCTAATTAACGTCTTCCATATCACATACTTCCTCCATTTTTCTATTGTGACATTTGGAATTCTATATTATTCATACACTCACCTTTGACCATCTTTTGTGATTTAAACATAAATGTAATAATTTGTTAGGTTCGTCTCAATATATACTTTTAAAGTATTAATTTTTTTATAATTCTTACTCTAAGTGTAGTTGGAGATATTACCGGTTGAATTTGTGCATTAACAAGTTCAAAACTTTGGATGTTGCAATACAAAAAAAAACAGAGGAAGTATCCGAAAAGCATTCACACAATAGATTTGAAGTTAATCGGAATTTTCATATGTAATGAGGCAAGAGGGTGAGATGTAGGAAGAAGTTCAGCAAGTAAAAAGCAAACGACACATACAATCCCAACCTGGCAATATGTATTATAAAAGGAAAACTCCAACAGACTGAAACCATGCAGAGTATTGAATTCACTATAAAAAACTAATTAGAGAAGCCTATAGTTAATAAAGACGAGCTGAAGTGAAAACCTAAAGGAAAATAACCTAACCACAGTGCATTACAAGAAGGATACTTTAAGTCCTTATCCCTAACTTAAGCTTTAAAAAGGTTCGCATTTGCACAAGTGTCGAGACACCCTAATAAGTTACCAAAGCATCCAATCCATTCTAAAATGGCTTATATGAAACATACTCGGTACCCCTGATGCTAACAGTGTACAAGAAAGAGTCTTGGTTATTATATTAAAAGAGGATGGAACCCCAACACTAAACCCACGTTGATGTTTCTCATGCCAGCACATAACAGCATAAGGGATAATGGTAAAAGGATAGAAAAACAAGAGAATGGCCGGTCTAACATATCTTTGGACATCTAATAAGAACTCACTCAAATCTTCAAAGAAATTTATGACTCGATAAAAATTAAGTAGGAGATATATTGGGACAAACAAAAGCCCGATCCTGTTGCCAACCCCATAATATACTTTCAAGTGAATAGCAAATATATCTATACTATATATTAGAAACGTATGGATTCACACAAGCACTTGCCATGTGGCCCCAAACCTCAATAATAACGAGGTACGATGTTATAATTGTTGATATGGTCAATGACATGTCATGCCATTTGCTTAGCTATGGCTCCTCAACTTATAAATGATGAAAAACAAGAAATGAATCCATGACTTATGATCCCATGCTCTAACACCACTTCACATGTTAGTTCGATGATATTTAGTTTCCCATTATATATTTTAAATTTAGAAATGGAGAAAAAAACGTTAAAAGAATCTCATAGCTTCATTGAAAAACATAAAATTTCCATCTTCTCATCTCTTCTACGGGAAAAACAATATTTGATACAAGCAACAATATCATTATCATATATATAAATCTTCCATCTTTGCAAGTTGCAACCAGAACCTTTTTGTGACCAAATTCACCATGGAACACGGGCATGATTCTAAGTTTTTAATCTCACGTTATGTAGATTGTAGAGTGATATTTGCTAATGCACCTACAAAAAGAAACATACAGCACCATGCATAGCGCAGCGCAGGGATTTAACACTAGTGTACATTTACAAAATGTAAACGATCTAAAAATACCTTGAGTCATGTTAAACCATCATCCTAAAGAAACAATTTAACTTAAGTTTACACCAGAATATGATGCTGTTTCACAAAAAAAAGTCAATATCTTTCACATATCTTACCAATTCCATGTATGATTCTTTTGAGTTGAAGGTCTGGCAGTTTTCCAGTAATTACCATTAACAGCGAGACACATTGACGTCAAAAGAAACAATTTAACCATGTAATTTGTCCTCTTAATGTGAAGTAAGACTTGAAAATTAAGGTGAACTAAACTAATATTAAGTCAAAAACTAAGAAGCACATAGATTACCTTCTTTATCCCATATCTGCAGAGGCTTGCTCCTGTACGAAAACAATGAAAAATCATGATCACCAAAATAGCAAATCGTGAAAGAAGAGAAGAATTGAAACAAAAGAAATGTAAGGAGCGACATACCCAAGGCTGTATAAAATGGACAGAAACCCAGACTGGAATGTATTCTTAAACATTGCTCAGCTCTGAAAAAGGAAGTGACGCGCAGAGAGAAGAGACTCAGCGAGGCCACGCAGTAGCAGTAGCAGTAGCAGTAGCAGTAGCAGATCAGCGGCAGACTGGCAGGACCATGCACTTCTTACTCCGTCTCCTTCTCCACGGATCCCTACAAATTCTCTTCGATATTCTCCGCCTTCTATCTTCCCCCGCCTTCGCCTTTCTTTCTCCGCCCGATTTATTAACTCTGTGTGGGATGACACAGCCAGGCGTCTGTTTTCCTAATCTTTGTTTTCACGAGGAATGCCTAATCAATATCGGATATATACATATATCCATCAGCTTACTTTTTTAGCAGTACATTACATGAAACTGGCTGTACATTCTATGAAAATGGCTGTACATTCCATGAAAATGGTTGTACATTCCATGAGAAACGTTGTATATAAAAATCGATATTTTCAAAGCTATATAACTATATAATTTGTGTTTGGCACAATCTTTCATTAAAAAATGTTACCATATATATTAGAATTTACTACCATACATATGAAATGTACTGCCATTTTCATAGAATGTACTGCCAAAAAAATGAGGCGATGGATATATGTATATATCCGATATTGATTAGGCAACCCTCTTGTTTTCACATCGATTTGTATTTCTTCTCTACTTTTTTTCCGTTTCGTCTTACCATGTAATAGGGGGTTACAGGAAAGGGAGTTAAATGAAACCATTTCTTTTTTTCTTTTTTTTTTAAGGGAAAATTAGTTTATTAATAAAAGAATCATACGACATCTATAATAGAAATTAAAACTGACAAATACAAAATAATTTGGATCAAATAAAATTCTAATTTGACAAAACTACGATCGTTGTGGATAAGATCTGACACTGATGAATACCCTCTTTTACATCACTGTTTCATACAGCCTTCCACGAGGGGGTCTTCCGGTTCGTTGTAATCTTGAAATTGAACTGGATCTGATACAATTGTTTGTAGATGTAGAACTGACCTCTGTCGCGATACCGCACAAATCTTCATCAACAAATCAATTTTTGCAAAACTAAAGAACGTCACCAAAACTCTCACAAGGAGAGAGATAAAACCAAATATATGGGTAGATAAAACCCAAAAATTGGATAGAAGAACTCTCAAATTGAGAGAGACTGGATGTTTATTCACCATGAAATTAAAAACTAGTTTAAAGTAAGGAAAATAGGGGCTTACCATCAACCAAAAGGTTGACGGTAGCCCCTAGATCAACAAAGGTGTTTTAGGGTTTTGAAGAAAGAAGAGAGAATAGAGAGAAAAAGAGGTGGCACTCCTCCTATATTTAAAACTTTTAAATGAAACCATTTCCTTAGAGGTTGTTTGGTTTGTGGGTTTTGTTTCCCCCTTTCCCCTCCTTATCTCCAAATCCCTCTATTTTGATTCCCCAACTCCCCCTCCATTAACCCCATATTGACCACCCATGTCATCCTCACAGCCCCTTTGACCACCCCCAACCACCTCTAACCACCACCTACATGACCGCACCCACCCAACCTTCTACCACCAAACCACCACCATCCCGTCGTTCGACCACCCAATAGCCACCACCACACCCTTCGACCACCCAACAGCCACCACCCCACCCTTCGACCACCCAACAGCCACCACCTCACCCTTCGACCACCCAACAGCCACCACCCCACCCTTCAACCACCCAACAGCCACCACCCCCACCCTTCGACTACACTACAACCACCAATCTCAACCCCCACTCTCCTCGCGAAACCACACTCTCTACCTACCGAAAACCTAACCCAACCCTTAAAATCACCCCTCCTCTTTCGAAATCGACTCCCCAACCACCAAAAAGAGATGGGTCAGATCTGAAACTGATCGTTCGTACGACTCCCAACCACCACCGCGAAAGCCCGATCTCAAACTGGTGAGATGGTTGTTCCTGAGAAGGTGTCGGTTGCTGGTTGCCGGTCGTGAGAAGAAGGTGTGTTGGTTGCCAGCGGTGAGAAGGTGCGTTCAGTTGCCGCCGATAAGGTGCGTCAGTTGCCGCCGGTAAGGTGGAGCAATGACAGAAAAGGAAGGAGAAAAAAGAGAGGGGATGGCGGTTGCAGGGGAGGGTAAGGGACAAAAATTTTAACCAAACAACATTTTTCATCAAAGGGTTTTGGTTTCCTTTCTCCTCCTACCCCTTTCCTGATTCCCTTTCCCTTACCTCATGGGAACCAAACGCCCCCTAAGTCTGATATTAGAGCAAACCATCTTTACGTGAATGAATTGAGTGGTTGCTTGGTTAACATATAAGAACACTAGTCTTATATACGGTAAAAGAGTAATATAGAGTAAGAACTTGGGAGGAATTACATCTTTAGTGAAGTGTAAACATATTTTTCATACTTCTAAAAATAATCGTTAAGTTTAGTTTTTTTGTTGTTTAAGAGGGTGTGATTGTAATTTTAAAAAAGTTTAAATAGCGAAACAATATAAATGCATAAATAAGAGTAACTAATAATATTAAAGAGTAGATTGATTTAAAAATAAAACACCAAAAAAGACAAAAAATCTTACCAAAGATTAAGATGTCATATAGAGCACCATCACTTGTGAGTAAAAAAAATACATTATCCCCCTCTCTCTACCACTTCCTCACTCATCCTTAAATACATTATCATATTTCATGATCAATTTAATTAAATGCACACCAAGCAAGGCTTGGTCGAGTGTAAAGGAGTGAGCCTTCCAACCTTGAGGTTGAGGGTTCAATCCCCACTAGGGGCACTTTGAGAGTATGATTTCCCTTACCATTCCCCCTCTCTCAAAGTGTCTGGCCTAATAGAACCTGAGCGGGGTCCGGGCCACTTCTTCTTACCAAAAAAATTAAATTAAATGCACCCCATTCATAAAAAAATTCAAAGGTATATAAAAATATAGTAAAGTGGATGTCTGTTTATAGATTTCAAAAAATATAACCATTGATATTTTTTTAAATTGTTTTTACTTTTTAAATTTTCAAATATTTTAGTTTGAAGTTTTAAATATTTTTTGCTAAAAATCTGATTTCTAAGATTAGAAATAGAACTTACTTCCTTAATTATTGTATTTGAAATCCCTGATTTATTTTATTGTTTTCTCTTTTCTTATTTTTGGTGTCCACATCCCCTCTTCCCTTATAGTATAGAGATGGAAAATAGAAATTCCTACGAATTGAAAATTGGGTGTGTTGTTTGGGCAATGCTAGATATACTCAGTGGGTAATTTACCCACTTTATTTAAAAATAGATAAAAAAATCCATCTCTTGATATTAATGCACACAACAACAACATAAACATTAGGGCTCGTTCAGTATCATTGTGGTTTTCACTTTTTAAATTTATTGCATTTGAAAGTCATATGATATTTATAATAAATCAAATATTAGTCCAACTTATTGGAAATATCATGATTTTGAAAACTGACAACTTAAACGTGAAAACCACTTTTTGTGGTTTCCTTTTTTTGTTTTTAGTTTTCAAAAAAACTAAAAACTGACAACTTAAACGTGAAAACCACTTTTTGTGGTTTCCTGTTTTTTGTTTTTAGTTTTCAAAAAAAATTGAAAACTGAAAAGAAAAAATGATAACGAACAGGCCTTAGTAGTTGTGATGCGATTATCAAAACATCATAAAGAGCTTACATAGATTAGTGTGATTGCTATTACATTTAAAAGAGTACATCAATGTCCAACTAATACCAAGCAGTAGTAAAAAAAATATACAGTGATATGATTGCAACTCCAAGGTAAAGAACAACCAAGAACTCCAAATAAAAGGTACTTAGAATATTCACTAAATCCGAAATTCACACACAAATAACAAATATGTAATCTAACACAAACACTCCTGAACGTTTTAGTTTACTCTTAATCTCACTTTAAACTACTACTGGAATTAAGTAGATTAAACAATTGATGAATAATCACTCCTGAAAATCTCTCTATTGGGCGAATATAATTGTGAAAACAATTAAACTCTTAAACGAAATTTTAACTGAAATAATCTACTACTCTTTATGATGAATAAAAGCCTCTATATATACTACTCGGTCCTAATGACACTCCTAACATAATTAGGAAACCGAATCCTAGTCTAAAAACTGCTTAAAAACTAATCCATAGAATTTAGGAAAAGATAAAAAAAGATAAGAAACATAATCTAATAAGATAGGGTAAGAATTTCAGTCCCCTTATCTTATTTACACGTCTATTTGAACCTTATCTTGTAGCTAATATAATCTTATCTTTTAGGGATTACAACTCAACTACTACTAGTACAAGGACTCCCTAATAACCGAAAAATACAACATATTTTTGGCCTATCTATTGACATAAATTAAAATGCTGAATTAAAGACTAAATAAAATTAACTAAGACTCTTAATGACTCCATGGGACTCAAATGGACGCCCCATATCATTCTTCAATGCCTTGATCATCTTCCCATATAATCATGGACAAAAAGGAAGAGTTTGATTGGAGGTTGAACCCAAATGCTTCAAGGAATAAACAAATAGGTTCTTCCATAATGGTTGACTTTGAGCCTTGACTTATATCATTCTCCCCCTCTTTGAAAGAATCTGTCCTCAAATTTTCATCATCTAAGTATGGACTTAGATCTCCCACATTAAAGGTGGCACTCACACCTCCATAATCAATTGGAAGCTCGATCTTGTAGGCACCATCATTAATCACATCAATCACCTTGAATAGACCATCAGCCCTAGGCATGAGGTTATTCTTTCTCTTGCTTGAAAATCGTTCTTTCCTCAAATGTATCGAAACTAAGTCACCAATTTGGAACTTAGGTTGTCTTGTATGCTTGTTTGCCCTTTCTTTGCATTGAGCATTCATCTTCTCAATTCTAGCTTTAACTTGCTCGCATGTATTCTTGAAATATTCCATCCTTTTCTTTGAGTCAACATGAATTTCAGATTTTGTTAGTGAAATAAAATCAATATGAAGAAAAGGATTGATACCATAGAACACCTTAAATGGAGATTGAGATGTAGTAGATAAATGAGCTCGATTGTATGCAAACTCGGCATGTGCTAGCCTCAAATCCCAATCTTGTGTCTTGATCACCAAGCCACGCAACAAAGCTCCAAGGGTCCTATTAGTTACTTCAGTTTGGCCATCAGTTTGAGGATGATGACTCGTACAAAAGAGTAACTTAGTTCCCACCATCTTCCACAAGCTCCTCCAAAAGTGACTAAGGGACTTTGAATCACGATCACTAACAATACTTCTAGGGATACCATGCAAATGAATGATCTCCCTAAAGTATAAATTCGCCGCATGTAAAGCATCATCAGTTTTATGCATAGAAATAAAATGTGCCATCTTAGAGAAACTATCTACCACAACCATGATAGCATCTTTCCCCCTTTGAGTTCGAGGCAAACCAACAATGAAATCCATACTCACACTATCCCGAGGAGAATTAGGGACGGGCAATGGAGTATAAAGGCCTTTATGAAAAGTACTTTTAGACCTTTGATACGTAGCACACTTACTAACCACCATATGAACATATTTCACCATGTTAGGCCAATAAAAACCCTCATTCAAAGTATCTAAGGTCTTTTTAATTCCAAAATATCCGGCCACCCCACCATTATGGACTTCTCTCACAAGCAACTCCCTCACGCCACTCTTAGGGATGCACAACTTATTCCCCTTAAACAAAAATCCATCTTGAACTACATACATGCCGTTAGGGTTTTTAAAAGAACCATTAAAATCATCATCATTAACATACAATTCTTTTAAATGCTCAAATCCTAAAACTCTAGCATCAACCATGGATAAAAGATAAGAACGCCTAGAAAGAGCATCGGCCACAACATTACTCTTACGTTCCTTATACTTAGAAGAAAAAGTAAAGGATTGTAGGAACTCAACCCACTTGGCGTGCCTATGGTTGAGCTTTTGTTGCCCATGGATATGTTTGAGTCCTTCATGATCTGAATGGACAATGAAAGGTTTGGGTCTCAAGTAATGGGACCAATGATCCAAGGCCCGCACAATAGCATAGAATTCACGATCGTAATTGGAGTAGTTGAATTTAGCACCACTCAACTTCTCACTAAAGTAAGCAATTGACCTCTTTTCTTGAAGCAAAACTGCCCCAATTCCAATTCCACTAGCATCACACTCCACTTCGAACAATTTGTTGAAATCTAGCAAGGCAAGAATAGGAGCATGACAAAGCAACTCCTTTACTTCATCAAATGCCCTTTGAGCATGAGAGTTCTATGAGAATTCCCCTTTCTTCATCAATTCAGTGATTGGAGGCATAATAGTTGAGAAGTTTCGAATGAACCTCCTATAAAAGGAAGCTAAGCCATGAAGCTTCGACACTCATGAGCATTTGTAGGCGCCAACCATGATGAAATAGCTTTGACTTTCTCTGGATCTACATCTACTCCATCCCTAGATACAATGTAACCAAGAAAAGAAATACTATGTACAAGAAAATCGCACTTTTCCATTTTTCCATACAGTTTTTGTTCCCTCAATTTTTCAAACAGATGAGATAAATGAGCATCTACACTAGTACTTTAAACAAGAATATCATCTAAGTAGACAACAATAAACTTGTTAAGAAAGGGACGTAGTACCTCATTCATAAGTCTCATAAAAGAACTAGGAGTATTGAAAAGACTAAAAGGCATCACCATCCACTTATATATACCTTGTTTGGTCTTAAAAGCTGTTTTCCACTCATCTCCTTCTCGAATTCGCAGTTGATGGTAACCACTTCTCAAGTCTATCTTTGAAAACACCAAAGCTCCATTTAATTCATCAAGCATGTCTTCCAATCTTGGCATAGGAAAAAGATACTTGATTGTGATGTTGTTGACGACTCTACTATCAATGCACATCCTCCATGTACCATCCTTCTTTGGAACAAGAAGGGCAGGAACGACGCATGGACTCATGCTTTTCTCTCACATAGACTCGATCAATCAACTCCTCTATTTTCCTTTGTAGCTCTTTAGAAGCCATGGGATCACATCTATAAGCTGGTTTGTTTGGCAAAGGTGCACCTGGCACTAAATTAATAGCATGTTCAATTCCTCTCAAAGGTGGCAACCCTTGAGGTAATTCCTCGGGAAAAACATCCCAAACTCATCTGACAAAGCTGCAAGGTTAGGATCTTTCAAGGGAACATCATTAGTCAAATCATATTTAACAAATAAAGCATAACCATGACCTTCTAACTCTACCTCTTTGTTCGAACTCTTTGGCCGAAAGAAACAAATTTTGCTTGCTTTCAAACTTCTTAGGCACAATAGCACTAGGGGATAAGGGAACAAGTCGAATCCTTTTAGATCCCATCCAAATAGAATATACATTGGTGTCCCCCTCATGATTAACGTTTCGGTCAAATTGCCAAGGGCTACCAAGAAGAATATGACAAGCACTCATAGGAAGCACATCACCCCATAATTCATCTTTATAATTCCCAATGGAGAAAGAGACAAGAGCTTGTTTTTTAATAATCAAACCAGTTTTGTCATCCAACCAACTCAACTTATACGGACAAGGATGATCTCTAACAACCAAGTTCAACTTAGAGACCACATGAGCTGCCACCACATTAGTACATGATCCACTATCAATGATAACATTGCATGAAAATTCACCAATTCGACATCTAGTATGAAACAAGTTTTCTCTTTGTTCATGATTAGGAGAGTGATCAACATGCAAAGTTCTCCTAATAACTCCAAGCGTCCTAGTTTCATCTTCAGCATATGCAATGCCATCATCAATTTCATCATTTTCAGGGTCACTTTCCAACACATAATCATAAGTCCTCTCTTCCTCCTCTATAGCCATGTATTGTTTTATGGTTAGAGCTTTTCTAGTAGGCAATTAGCAGCAATATGACCTCCCCCCCCCCACTTTTAAAACACTTTTGAGTCTCCTCAAATTTATCTTTGGAAATAACCAATTTAGGGCGATCCCCCTTTTGTTCCCCCTTAGAAGGAATCTCTTTCTTTTCGAAGGTCTTACAAGATGAAGGGTACATAGAATTAGGGTTTTTAAAAGTGGCGTTTTACCCCCATAATTTTTTCTTTCCTCAAGTTTATGACGTTCAAATTTCAAGGACAATCGACATACATCATCAAAACAACTATAAGTGGTAACATCAATCACTCTAGCAATAGATTTATTAAGTCCCCCAATAAATCTAGCAATTTTCTCTTGCTCAACTTCCTCACTACCACAAATCAAGCATAGCTTATCAAATTCCAAAGTATAATCATGAACAGTCATCATATCTTGAGTGAGGGAATGCTCACTACTACAAAACACAGATAGAGAACCACTTTTAAGAAACTTGTTAATCAATCTATCTGGTTCCTTAGATGAAAGAAACCAAACATGTAAAATAAGTAGTCTCTTTGAGAAAATTGGGACCCTGACAGGCTTAAGTCGTATCACCTAGTCAAAGATAAGTCCTAAGTCCTCTAACAATGATAGTCAAGGGAAGTAAGGTCGAATCCACAGAGAGACGGAGTTCTAAGTTAATATTTAGCTAAACAACTACTTTAGACAGAATCAGATAGGAATAAGCTGAACTACTAATTAGACTAAAGAAAGCAATATAAAGAGGGATTTTAATCTATGAAATAAAGGTCTAGGGAACTAGTTCGGTCCACCATGCTTATACCAATCAAGGGATCAAACAACTATCAGAACCTAGGTCGAGAATCGATAGATTAGAGCAGTGTCAAGCTATGGCTAAGTCTCAACGCCCATAAATCAACATATGCATCATGTTCAGAAACATAATCAGAATTACTGATGTGTACTAGGCCTCTAGAAGTAAGACGGGTTTGTGCAAACAATTTTTAACCTCAAGTAATCAATGAAACTGCGCAATAACATTAATTACTCAATAAGAACAAATCACACCATAATCAATCTCATCAAACCATAGAAACTAATAGTGATTCAAATAATCAAGGTATAAACATGGCTTCCCTCACCAAATCCCTAGAAATTAGACTACTCAGGCATAATTAAATCAACCATAATAAAAATAATATAGAACCCTAATTTCAACATCATGAATCAATTTAATAATTAAACTACACAATCCAAAATAATTAAAGAGATTAAGAGTAGAGAAGAATACCAATTGACGGAAAGCAATAACTTTTATTGAAATCAAATCCGAGGTTCAATCAACCTTAGGCTAATTAAAGTGTTTAATCTAATAAAACTCTCTAAAACTAAGCTAAGAACTATGGAAAATAAAACAGAATAAAGATGTCTCTAAAAATATGAAGTTTAGCTATTTATAATAGCCCAAAAATCTAATTAAAAACGGAAATAAAAGATAGATTTTCTGCGGAATCGAGTGCGGGACCCGATCGGGCAAAGGGCCACCCGATCGGGCCCACACTAAAATATGCCAACTTTTTCTTTTTGATTTCCATCCTTGGCTCAACAACAGCAGCAGCTTTGGACCAAAATTAAGCCCACCCGATCATCAACCCGATCGGGTGATGGATCGGGCTCACAATAAAATTTGCCCGATCGGGCCATTTTCTGCCCGATTAGAGTACGTGAAGCTCCTTTTGACTCTTAGACTCTCAATTCTTCATGTTGAGAGGTCTAAACTATCCATAAAGCTTGTGATCAATCCTACGTGCCTCGTAAATCTCGTAAAGCCGTGGTTGCTTCCAAATAGCTCATAAATAAGGAGAAAACTCCCTAAAACCTGCAATTTAACATTAAAACATAAAACCACAACTATATACCAGAGTTAGCATAAAATAGCTCCGAAGAGCTCCAATGACGCACAATTCAGCTCGTAAATAAGGGACAAAGCTCTATATAAATATGTGATATCAGACCCACATTTCTACAAGGGAATAAAACAAGGAGGCCTAAACTACTGTTTTACGGTTTTTCTCAATATATTTTTTAAAAACCACTTCCACTTGATTGCATAACTGATGCACACTATCTTCTCAATTCTCTGTCATCTCTCTCCTCTGGCTCCAAGAAAACCCTCCATCTAAGCTTTCCTTAGAAATTCTATTGCTTTCTTCTTATTCCAAAGAAATGCCTCATATTTCATAGTCATCATGATCGCCGCATGAGGCTGCATCGCTGGATGCATGGAAGACACCACCATTAATACAAAAATTGAAGATTTTGCCTCTACCAAATCTGACAGCTGATGAGACCATATTAGCCGTGTATTTAGAGCAATTCGGAGTTTGTTTGGTAGAGGTTTAGGCCTTGAGAAGCGGAGTTTCGAGTTTGTTAGCCTAAGTATGGTATTTGGAGAATTAGGATGATTTTGGTACTTTAGAGGTGGTTTTGGTTCGGTGTTGCAAAGTGCCCAAGCAATTTGTGTGTTAGCATTGGATTCGGTTGTAAAATATGGATTTCTTATGAGAGTTATTGAGCTCGAGAGCCAAGCCGCAAGTTCGTAAGTAAGCCACCTCGTAAGCAAAGCCATTTCATAGCAGCCAAGCCCAGCAGCAATAAGGCGCACCCCACGCACCTCACCCGCACACCTCACGCAGCAAGCAGCGTCCAGCAGCCTTCGCTGGCAGGAAGAGTGCGCGACTCCCGCAAGTTAATGCGCACCTCGCGCATCTCAGAGCTCCTAGCAGCACAGCCAGCAGTATCGCGCGCACCCCGCGCGCTTGGCCTGCGCGACTCGCACATGTCGAGTGTCGGGGCTGCGGATGCGATTTCGTCGATCTTAATGTTTTGTTAGCTTAGTTTATTAGTTTCTAATTTATTTCTTTTCATTATCTATCATACTTAGAATACACTTAGAGCCCTAATTAGAGAGAGAAACACTCTTTTCTTCTCTCTAATCCTTGGATGATTTGGTTTGTCTTTGAAGAATTATTGAATTGCTTTATGCCAATCATAGCGTAATTCGCTTCTTGAGGACGGTGATCTAATCTTCGGTTGGTTTTATTGTGAGGTTTCTTATATGAATTATTTTCTTATTTATAATATTGAATTCTATTTTCATTGTTTGATTATTGATTTGATTCTCTTTTCAATTAATCAATTGCTATTACATAGAACGATTGCTGATTCGATTGTTCTTTGTTTACATGTAGAAGACTAGGATTTAACTTTGAATCTGATTGTTCTTGTTATTTCTTAGTGAATTCGTTATTTCCAAATTGAATAATTACGCTAGTGATTGTTGTTTGGCACATAGTTTCCTAGGGCTTTGATGTTCTTTAGAATTGAACCTAGATTGCTGATTCAATTAGGTTGTTCTATAGTTCAGTTATTCTATCTGCATATTCGAGTAGTTTAATTAATCTTGAGAGGGAAGCGGGGTTAAATTCTCAATCTATGTGTGATTAAGAATAGTTGTTCATACCTAAAGACCGATGATCGATAACCCGAACCGAAGTGACGATTAACCGAACTCAAGACCTTTCTCCATTGATTTCTTTCATATTTTATTATTGTTTTCTTAGTCTGTTAATCTACTCTCTTTTAATCTGAAAACCCCCTTTCGATCTCTTATACACATACTTTAGTCTCTAAGTCTCTGTGATTCGACCCTACTTACCTCCTACATTAATTATGTTGGAAAGTCGGAATTATAAATAGTATCTTTGGTAAACGCGTGTGACCGCGTCCCACCAACATTGAAAACAGAGTTCAAGAAGCCAAAGAAAAGGAGATGCATATGCCTCAAACAATCTAACTACCCATTGATTCTAAGTATTTTCCTTCTCAAATCAATATTTTTTTAGATCCGTTTTTCTCATTCAATTCGTTTCCCCCTTGTTATTATAAGTTTTGATAGATCTAAAATTTTCAATTCTTGAATCCACAATTTTAGGCGTTTAAAATTGTAGTTGATGCATAGTAATGTTGTATTTAGGTCTTGATTGCTGTGTGTTTCAAAAGTCTTGTAGATCTAGTTTCCCCTTGTATTCGTTTTTTTTAAAGAATATATCTAGTGTGTATAAACATTTTTGGCTTTGTTGTTGTATAATTTATGAGTTGTAGTTTTATAGTTGTAGCTTAGTAGCTTTATTCCAATTTCATTTGTACCATTGAGCATCAATTGTATAATTTTCTTGTTTTTGTTTTATCAAGCATATTCTGACTTTGTGATGGTAATTGTTGTAATCTGACATAATTTTTGCTATATATATAATCTGGCTAGTTGCCACATTGTTGTGTTGATATATACCGTTGATGAGAATTATAAAATTCAATATCATAAATGTAGATCTGCACTCCAATTCAGTTATGGAGTTAGTGGGAATAGTGGAGAGGACTAAGGAGTCTGTTGAAAGGTGGGGGTTTGGAACGCGAATTAATTTTTTTAAAAAAAAATTATGTTGGGAAACCAGATATTTCCTAAAACTGGTTTCTCTGATATGTGCGAAGATATGTATTTTAAATGAAATATGGTCTCTCAGCCTTCTAGGATAATACAAAACACCAGTGCAAAGAAACCGTGCTTGTGGAAAAACCTGTCTCTTATTTTAACCAAAGAAACCTGTTAGTTGACCCAGTTTCCAACCCTATGACACGTGTGACCTACAAACCGGTTAGGCATATTTCAACCGATGTCTCTGGCCATTTTTGTAGTGGTGGATTTTTCATGTATTGCCTTTGAATGAAATCACTTGGAATAAATTTTTCATGCAATTTTTTCTTAAGCTTACTCCAACTTTTAAGCTTAGGGTTTTCCAGTTCTTGCCCTTTTGCCTTTAGACTCTCTAACCAAATTAAATTCCAGCATATTTCGTTAGTTTAATGGCGGCAATTTTATATTTCTTTTCATCATCAAAACCCTTATATTCACAAATTTTCTCAAGTTGACGAATCCA
The DNA here is from genome assembly GCA_947645195.1 of Patellifolia procumbens. Classification (NCBI taxonomy): domain Eukaryota; kingdom Viridiplantae; phylum Streptophyta; class Magnoliopsida; order Caryophyllales; family Amaranthaceae; genus Patellifolia; species Patellifolia procumbens. The sequence continues at coordinate 5,585,455 of CANSGD010000406.1, forward strand.
TTCAAGCAAATCTTGATGAATAGAATCACCAGAAAAATCATCTAGTTAATACCTCTATATTATTATAACTAGATTTAACAATTTTCACATCATCAAGATCAGGTTCATAGTCAACATGATTAGAGTCTTTTTTTTCTTTTTAACCATATCAACTAGTGCTAGATGGGCGGTTTCCAATCTTCTAGCCCTAGCTCGGTCCTCTTCTTGTGCAATGGCCATATTTTCCATCATTTTCTATATTTCTCTAAGCTAGTCATGGTAAAGCTTAAAAGAAAACACGAATGCCACGCCAAGAATGAAAATTACACGCCAAGTAGAAAGAATGGCAGCCAACAACCAAAAAAAACACAACAAGGATCGAAATCAAGAAACTAGCATGAACTAGTTTAGAACGCTTACCAAAGAAAGTAGAATACTTTCTATCCTCACCCTCCTGGAAAAATCTGATACCAATTGATATGATTGCAATTCCAAGATGAGAAACAACCAAGAACTCCAAAGCAAAGGTACTTAGAAAATTCACTAAGTCCGAAAATTCACACACAAGTAACAGATATGTAATCTAAAACAGATACTCCTGAACATTTTAGTTTACTCTTAATCTCACTTTAAACCACTCATGGAATTAAGTAGATTAAACAATTGATGAATAATCACTCCTAAAAATCTCTCTATTGGGCGAATATAATTGTGAAAACAATTAAACTCTTAAACGAAATTTTAACTAAAATAATCCACTCTTGATTGATGAATAAACGCCTCAATATATACTACTTGGTCCTAATAACATTCCTAACATAATTAGGAAACTGAATCCTATTCTAAAAACAACTTAAAAAATAATCCCTAGAATTTAGGAAAAGATAAAGAAAAGATAAGGAATATAATCTAATAAGATAGGGTAGGAATTTCAGTCCCCTTATCTCATTTACACGCCTATCTTAAGCCTTATCTTTTGGCTAATCTAATCTTATCTTTTAGGTATTATAACTCGACTACTACTAGTACAAGGACTCCTTAATAACCGAAAGTACAACATATTTTCAGCCTATCTATTGACAGAAATTAAAATGCTGAATTAAATACTAAATAAAATTAACTAAGACTCTTAATGACTCCATAGAACTCAAATGGACGCCCCATATCATTCTTCAATGCCTTGATCATCTTTCCATGTAATCATGGACATAAAAGAAGAGTTTGATTGGAGGTTGAACCCAAATGCTTCAAGGACTAAGCAAATAGGTTCTTCCACAATGATTGACTTTGAGCCTTGACTTGCATCATAAAGTCCATTAACAGAGAAAAATGTTTTGCGTCCCTCTTTAAACAATGGTCTGAAAAGTATAATGAGAAAGAGTTTTGTCTTCTTCTTTGAAATCACATTTCAACCTGCAAAATTTAAACAATTAAGATATTAGACAAAATAAAGCAAGATTTGCAAAGTTAATCTGAAAACAACATTTGCAAAACAAATTAAAAAACCAAGTAATTTCATACCCATTGCTAATTTATTTTTTCTTGCCACTACTTCATTAGAAAACCAAGCAACTTCATACTTTTACAACATACATGCCAAATTTTATTGAGTTTGATTATGTAGTACATTCTGATTCCTTAATTATTTTATTGCTCTTTTGACTTAAAAATATTTTTATTCGTAATTATCTCCTAAAGTTATTTTTAATGTTCTCACATATTTTTTTTTCCTCTAATCTAAGCTCTCTCTACTTAACACATACATAAAGATAGAGAGTTATCGTTTACCATTTTATTTTTTAATTATGTAAAATTTAGTTGTCAATATAGTATAATGGTCAAATAGAAGAAACACAACAATTAAAATATTATTTTATGTTGGGTGGTATCCTTACTCTTTGAGTTAGAATCAAGTTTTAGTTTTACATTCTAAATCATGAAGGCCGATAATTAGGACATGATGAACATGCTACTAGATTAAGATCACCATATTCTTTCTGCTAGAACATCTCCACCCTGTAGCTATATATTGTTAGGCATGATGCAACTTTTATTATTATGAAGGCTATTATTATTATTAAAAAGTCCAATTTCATGTCCTTGTAAGTTGTTAACTTACAAAAATAAAATTGTGTGCAGAATTCTTGCAATGGATAACACTGGCCCATTAGCAATCAAACTCAACATTGAGTATCAAGCAGAATTGGGTAGCAATGACAATTTGGATAATATAGATACAAAGTCAGATTCTGAACTGATTAGACATGACACCAACGAAGATGATAATGTGTCAAGAGATGATACTGAAATAAATGGAAGAGAAATGGATGTCGTAGCTCAACCCACACATGTAAATATGGAAGAGTCACTTGCTCCCCCAAGTATAGGAATGGCATTTGTTTCTTACGAGGGTGTCATTGGTTACTACCATGAATTCGGAAAGCAAAATGGGTTTCAAATAAGAATTAAAAGTCGAAAATGTAAAAGGAGGTGAATGTGACAACAAAAAAGAATGCACGAGAGTGAGGTTGACATGCACAAAAAAAGATAATATGTTTCAAGGGGGAAAGATCTGTCAAAGCCATCACAAACTCAAGCTATTGGTTGTAAAGCTAAAATAACAGCCACATTTGATAAAAGTTGCGGAGAGTCGAAACTCACTACAGCGTTTTTGGAGCATAAGCATCACTTGGACCCCTCAAATTATAGATTCATTAGCCTACACAATTAATGATATTATACTAAATAATGAAAAGACAAGGATGCCTATGAGTAGAAATTTTGCTACATTTGTTGTGCGTTATGGAGGATTTAGAGAAGTTCCTTTCTCGGAGAAAGATTGTAGAAATTCGGTTACTAAATATAGGCATTTGTACCTTGAAGACGGAGACTTTGTTGCTATGGAGAAGCATTTCATAGAGATGTCAACTAAAGACACAAACTTTTTTTACATGTATGAAACAAGTGATGATGGTAGACTTAAAAATGTATTTTGGACCGATGGGAGGTGTAGAGATGCATCTCATGAATTTAGAGATGTGGAATCATTTGATACAACATACTTGAGGAATAGGTATAGGATGCCTTTTTGTCCTTTTATAGGTGTGAATCATCATAACCAATCAATATTGCTAGGTGTGCTCTAATTTCGGGAGAGGATACAAGTAATTATGTTTGGTTATTCAAGACATGACTAGCTTGTATGCCGGGAAAAGCTCCACAAGGTATCCTTACAGATCAATGCATGACAATAGGTAAATTATCTTTCACTTATAAAATAGTAATTTAAATTTATTATATTTTTATACATTTATATTAGTAAATTGTTATCCTCAATATAGAAATTCATAATTTGGTTGCATGCACTTATCTATTGCCTAATATGTTAAACATACACCTACATAGAGAATGCAATCAAGGAGGAATTTCCTAACACAAAGCATAGATGGTGTATTTTGCATATTATGAGAAATGTGAAGAAACGCTTGAATTTTTGTGAAGTGAAATATAAGATTAAAAAAGAATTACAATTGCTCTCCATGATTCTCTTCGAATTGAAAAGTTCGGGGAAAAATGGGAAGATATTGTTGTGAAATACGATTTACAAGAGATAAATTGTTCTTAATGATATTTGAACTTGAGTCAACGATGAGTTCCCGTGTATTTCAAGAATGACTTTGGATTGGAATGTCTAGCACACAACGTAGTGAGAGTATGAAAAAAGTTAAAACTTTTGTCAACCTCAACACCATTTTGAAAGATTTGTTGAGCAAGATTGTCTTGCATTAGGTAAAAGAGTCAATGAGGAAGAGAATGAAACATTTCAATCAATGAACAAACCAACCTTATGCTTCACTAAATATGTGAGTGAGAGTGTATTTCAACGCCTTTACACATCAAAAAAATTTAAAGAGTTTCAAGAACAAGTGCGCATAGTAACATATATTATTGCAAAAAAAAGTAAAGATGATGGAAGAGTTTGTGTCTATGAAGTGGTGACAAAGAAAGCTGCATGGCCATATTTGCAAAAGTGCAAAGTGTCATTTGATCATTCCAGCATATAGAATATGTGCGCATGTGTTGTACAATTCAATTTTAGGGATGACTTGGTACAAATTTATGATTGAATTTGGTGCATTTTATGTATTTAATTATAAATTTGACATGCTTTAGTACATTAGTTTTATCATATATATAGTTGGCTCAAGTATAAAGTAGTTTGGGTGCAATTATATGATTTATTGAGAATGTTGAAGGTTTAGAAACCTTGTAGTTGATTTTTTTTACATCTTAGGTACTTTATGTAGGATTCTAAAAGTCTCTGAAGAATATTCTGTATAAGGATAGGTACATATAATATAATCCCTATGTTATGTGATTTAAAAGTAAGTTATTCGTGGTATTTTATGATTTTTGAGTTGTAACATTATTACAAATTAAACTTATAATTTTAGTAACGCCGTCAAATTTTATTCTTATTGTTATATACTCCCTCTGTTTTTTTTAATATGCACATTTTTCCATTTTGGGGTGTTTTTTTAATTGGTACCTTTATACCTTTTCCCATAAATGGAAGGTTTGTCCACCTAATTATTACACTTCTCTCCTACTTTTTCTTTCTTTCTCTCTACCTTATTCACTTTTTCCTTACTTTTACTAACCTTCTCTGTTACTTTTGTACTTTTTCTTTGTTCCGCGCGCAAAAGCAAACATGCATATTAAAAAAATCGAAGGGAGTAGAAATTCTGAAATATTTTGGTTATTTAAAAATAAGAATATACATGCTACATTTGAAATATTGATCAATAATTCAAAACAGGGATCTTACATTTGGGAATTTATGAATATGGTTTGAATATTAAAAGTATATATTTATAGGAAAACCTTTTAGAAAACATTGGTTAATATTAGTTTTATATATACTCTATTGAGCTATGTTAAGTATTATTTGAAATTTAGTACACTTCTATTAAAATTTTGAAATTTGTATTCCATTGCGTAAATTGCAAATTATTTGCCTCAATTAAAAGTTGATAGGAATTTATCATTTTATTTGAATAACTGAGTTGAAATTTTCGAGGAAGTCCCAAAAGAATACTCCCTCCATTTCTTTTTGTTTGTCCCATTTATTGTATCTCCAAATGCCAAGGAAGCTGATGTCATAAGCATGAGGGTAGGGACATCAATTAAGAAGTCTAATTATTTTTTAAAGTAAATGTGGTGATTAAAGTAGTTAAGAGAAAATTATAAGGTACATGTGAGATCAGAAAGTGATAAAGTAGGGGTAGATGGGTAATATGATTTTTTCATATAGGGAAAAATGAAAAAATATGACAAACAAAAAGAAACGGACAAAAACGAAAAGTAGGACAAACAAAAAAGAAATGGAGGGATTTTTTGTTTAAATTATTTGAAGTTTCTTCAAAATTCTAAAACATAATAGTTGAATTTCATATTTGATTTGTGCAATATTCGAAGGTTACTTATATTGAAAATACTTCTGATTTAGTTAAATTTACTCACTCGAAAATTTAGTTGCCATTTAAGGTTGCTTTGAATTTCAAGAATTCAATTAGAAATTTTATATAATCGAATTTCAAGTATTCAATAAGTGGTTTGAAAATTATATTTGTTTGGCTTTGAATTCATGTTTTACCATGAATTACATTCCTATTTTGGTTATAAACTCATTTCTTAATTTAGATTAGGTCATCAAAATATTTTCAGGGGTATATGACGACTATTTATGTTCTCGATATTTTCTAATTGAAAAGTGTCCACCAGTACTTATATCTATGGACATGAGTTGAAGTATAGAATGCTTGTTTTTGACATTTTATTTTACTTATGGAAGTGTGGATACTTTTATCATGAGGATAATTAATATGTTATTTTGTGTTAAAGTAAGTTTATGGTGTTGAGATGCTTATATAATTACGTTTTAGCATATACTATCACTTAGTGTTTAGGTTAGCATTGAGTTACAAAGGTTGTTGAGGGGTTTGCACTTGTGAAAGGTTTTTACAAGGCCCTCAAAGCAGACAACACTTGAGGTCGAGTTAGTAAGGTGATGGAGGAATGGGTCGAAAGGTTTACGTAAATTCTGAGGATTTTGACACAAAAGGAATTTGGGATTAATAATGAGTAGGTACACCAATCCACTTGGATTATGGATGTAAAATGTAGCTCGAAGTTCTAATTGATGATCTTAAGGTGAGACGAACATACTTGGCTTGAAATATATTATAATTTTGGGTTTCAGCTGAATATAAAGAGATTCAACTTTATTGTGGATTTAAGTTGTAGTTACAAGTTTTCAAAGATGGTTGTGCAGAGTTTATCCTTGACTTATTTCATGAGTAATAAAGGTATTGTTTGTTGGATTTGGCGTCTATGTGTTAGAAATTATTAAGATAATGTTTCATATGGGTTTTAGGTTGAACTATTGATTATTTGATTGGTGTATTAGATATTTATCATTTCGAGAAGTTCACTACTAAGTACTGTGTACAAATGATTGTAGGAAAAATGGAAAAGAATAATCCTACCTTTTACCGGTCTTCTCTTAATAACCCCTCATTAATTTAATTTTAGATTAATCCTATATTTACACCTAATCTTCTTTAAATGGGTTAAATGACTGGTAACCTGTTGACCAGGTAAATTAAACCCAATTTCCACTGCACATTTCTTCTCCCCTCAAACATTTTTTCTCCCCTTCTCTCAAACCACTGAAACTCGAAAAACCTCCATGGATGGATGATTGAGTTATTCAATTTTGCTGCATAAAGTTTCAAACTTTAGGGCTTCGCACATCAGGAGTGAATTTGCATTTCACAATTTAGAATTCAGGTAAGTACTCACCATTGTCGAATTCGCCGGAATCGATGGTTGAAGGAGCGCCGGAGATTGATTCTCTAGGGTTTGTAAAAACGACACCGTAATTGTAGTAGAAGAAGAACAAGAATTTGGAGGTGTAGTAGATGAAAAATAAAAGAAAAAACACGAATCTAGAGAATCGAAAACCTAAAACGAGACTAATTAAGTAGCATAAACCATGGAGAATTAGCCAGATTAATGTTGTTGGTGATTTAATGGCTCCATTATCGGCGCCGTCAATTGATCTTTGGCGATCTGTAGATTGTTGTTGCAGAAGTGGTACCTGCTTCATATTTATAATTTTTTAATTTATTTTTGGTATGGGAGTGAGGTGTGAGATGGTGTAACAATGGTGGATGAAGGTTGATGTATGAAAGAGGTTGATGGTGGGTAGCATATAGTAATCAGATTTCTTTTTTCTTTTCTTTTTTTAAAACGATTTAATAGGATTAAGTTCTTTTAACCGATTAAATGAAGGGTTCAACCTAAGGTAACATGTAAACATATTATTTAACCCGTTTAAAGAAGATTAGGTGTAAATATAGGATTATTTTAAAATTAAGTTAACGAGGGATTATTAAGAGAAGACCGGTAAAAGGTGGGATTATTCTTTTCCATGATTGTATTATGAATGCAAGAAAAAACAGAAGACTTAGCTTCATTTGTACCCCAAAGTTAATTTGTTTGAATACTTTTAACCAAGATCGAGCAAATGGACCATTTAATGTGGAAGTATTTAGAGATAGAATAATTTAGAAAGGGTCTTGCCAGTTAATATTTATAGTGATTTTACAAGCAGATGGAGAATAGAAGTGATAAATAGTAAATTTATGAGATTCTAATATGTCTTTGTAACTCCTTAGAAGCTACATGATCACATGATCACATCTATAGTTAGGTTTATTAGGCAAAGATGCCCCAAGGACAAGAGCAATAGCATACTCAGTACTTTTAAAGGGTGACAAACCTTGACATAAATCGTCAGGAAAACATCAGAAAACTCCTCTAAAAGTCGAACTAACTTAGGATTTTTAGGAGTCTTTTCTTTTTCAGCAGTCGCCACATATTTCACAACAATCAGATAACCAACCCCTGCAGATTCAACTTCCTTTTCAAATTTGTTTGTCCCCAAAAATATATTATTTTTCTTTTCAACCTTTTTAGGAACAATAGCAAAAGGTGGTAAAGGTGTCAATCTAATTCTATTTTCCCTAAAAAGCACAGAATAAATATTGGTATCTCATGAATTACTTTCCTATCAAACTGCCAAGGTCTACCAAGAAAAACATTACAAGCATTCATAGGAATAACATCACACCACAATTCTTCCTTATAAATCCTATAGTAAAAACAGACCAATGCTTGTTTTTCCACCAAAAGACCAGTCTTATCATCCAACCAAATCAACTTAAAAGGACTAACATGATCCCTAACAGTCCAATTCAATTTTCGAACCAAATCACCAGAAACAACATTAGTACAGGCGCCATAATCAATCATTTTAATGCAAGTGTATTGCCCTATTCTGCATCTAGTATTAAATCAATTTTCTCTTTGTTCTATATTAGGTGGACAATCAACTTGCGGAACTCTTCTCATGCACCAAACTTTCTAGAATCATCCTCTGCATAAGCAAAACCAGCTTCCTATTCTTCCTCTTCCTCTACTACCTCTTCTCAGGCGGATTTACATACAAGTCCTCTTTAGTTTCATTTTCTTTAATTCGAATCACTATCAAAGCTTTTATAGTAGGGTAATTACTAGCAATATGTCCTCTTCCCTGACACTTAGAACATTTTCTATGTTCGTCACATTTTTCTTTAAGTAGATATAGCTTTGGCTTTTCTTTAGCTTCATCTTTTCTAACAACATTCTTTTTACGCACATCATATGTTTTAGAAACAGAATAAGATGAACTAGGCATAAACAATTGACTCAAATCCCCCCCAAGTAGCCTCAATTTATCTTCCTTTTATGGGATTCAAATTTAGCAGTTAGTCTACATGCATCATCAAAGCTATTATAAAGGGGCACTTCAACTTTTCTTAGCAATACTTTTGTTCAATCCTTTAATGTATCTAGCATTCTTTTGTTTACCAGTTTTAACCAAATCACATATTAGACACAATTTATTAAACTCCGTAGTATATATGCTTGCATACTCAAAGAATCTTGCATCACATAATTCATCTTTAAGTAGTTTCTTTGATCATAATCAGCAGGCAAAAATTTCTCAGTCAACTTCTTCATTAACTTAATCCAGCTATTAAGTTTTTCCTTCCCATACTTAACCCTTTTTGCCTTTAAATTATCATACTAAATACAAACATACTTAGTTAGTCTGACAACAACAATCTTAAACATATGATCATCCAAATTTCTGACTTCACATACTTTTTCTAGTTGCCTAACCCATTATATCAATTCTTTAGGATCCCCATTACCAGTAAAATCATCCAATTTCAACTCTCTATCATCACTAAAATTTGATTTTACTTTTGATTTTTCAATAGGTTCATCATAATCAGATCCAACATACTCAACACGATTAGGGTTCAACCTTTTAGTTAACGTATCATTCAAAGCTCTAAAAGCACTTGCACTTTTCATTTCAACTTCATGCAATTTTAAGTCAATGGATTGTTGTTTATGGTTTATATCATAAGTCCTCTTCCTTATTTCATTTGAATCCCTTTTCATCTCTTCCATCTCCATTATTAAACAATTACAAGACTGATAAAAAAACTCAACTGTTACCCTCTAAAACACCCCCAAAAATCGATTTTGACAGGCAAGAATTATCAAGATTCAATAACAACCCTCCAAGACTCCACAAAAACTGAATACTTATCAATGAAAATAATACCACTTTGCCTAAAACAATCGAAAATCCAACAAGACACGACAAAGACTGGGAATTTCCTTAGAGAAGATGTGCCAACCCAAGGTTTCCCAACAAAAAAATTCCCAAAGATCGAAAATTGTGAAAAAAAGATGAGCAATCATCCTCTTGGAAAACCTGATACCACTTGACGTGATTGCCTTCTTAAGTAAAGAAGCAATCAATTGTAATTGAAAGCAAAGGACCTAAATTATCACTCAAAGTCCGAAAATTTCAATAGTAAAGTATAGCAGGGATATTTTATTTGTGGAATATTCCTGAACTCACAAATAAATCACAATCTACTAAGAACAACCCTGAACTTATGTAAATTGCACTCTCTTTATATAATTAACACTCCTAAAAACTATTAAAAGGTCGATTTTTAAATTCACAATTGAATATAAAACTCTTAATAAACTCAGAAGGTTGATTTTTAAACTCACCACTGTTTTTAAAACTCTTAATAAACTCGGTTGTTGTTACACGAATAATACTTTAACTTTATTGATCATATGACCCTTTATTTAGTACCTCATACCTAGGATAGATAGGACAATCCCCTAACTTATCCTAGTTGGTTTAGGAAATAAACAAACGAAGTTGGCTGAAAATTAGGTTAGAAAACCCCAATTCTCACATACGCCACATTGTAACCCTTATCCAAACCTAATTAGGTTAACTAATTTCCTTGCAAGTAGGAAAATTAGTTACAAACTCTAATCCACTTTCACAAACCCTAGGCGCCAACTTGCACTCCTCTTAGGCGCCAATCTTGATCTTATCTTTTCCCAACAAACTTCTTATCTTTGTAACAACTTTAACCAAGCTTGAACTCTTCATTGACTCCTTAGTTGCAAACCAATCTGTTGACTTTTCCTCAATGCATTGACTTTTTCTTCTTCTTGAATATTTTGCCATATCTTGATCAATAACTCTTATTGACTCAACATTATTTAAATGACAATAATTAATTAAACAACATAATTTAGCCTAAAACAAGAAAAACCCTTTTCAAGTGAAACGGTAAAAACCTGTATGCAAAATCTAATTACAGACTCAACTACTTGACTTGAACATACATCATCGTCAACCCAGGTCAATAAAGCAACAAAACCTTGACTGGAACTTAATTAAATCCCATTGCTTCGATCAACAATACAACAAGCTCACCTTAGATAAAACTAGCATTCAAATCCACATCAATCATAGTATTCATTGATAACTTTAGGCCAAATAACTAAAGAATTACGTCATGATTTAAATGAACTGGTGGTGGAAATGACAATATTTAGGAAACAATTAATTGCATTTAGAATATAGATTGTATTAATCATGATGTAATTATCAAGTTTATTTGCCCGAAACTGGTCTACAGACATAAATTAACAAGTTTTTAATTTATTTTAGGATGCAAATAATTATTTTTAAATAAATTGAGTGTAATCCATAAATTAAGTACTTGAAATGTTGGGTTTTTACATAGTACCCTTGTGTGTCACTTTTCTACGTTATACCCCACCTTTTAAAAGTTCTACACTTTACCTCTATAGAATTTACATGAAATATCATTACTAATTGTCATTGACGACATATGTTATATTAATGTTAACATTACTTGTTTCTTATATCTTATATAAAAAACGTTAACATTACTTGTATAATTTTATTGAACTGATTTGTTTTGGAAACTGGCTTTTGCCAACCACCTCTAAATGTACAAAAGAATGAGAAAATTGCCGAAACAAGTACAAATATGTCAATTTTTATGGACACGTCTTGATACAAACAAAACAATGTTTTAACCTATAATTATTTGTATTAGGGAAATTAACTCCTCCGACCATTTACCGACGAGATATGTGCAAATAAGATAATTTCCATTACATATGTCCCGAGAAATATTAAAATATGTATTTGACCTCTGAACGATATTTTGGGAGAGACTACTCCCTAAATGAACCTTAATGGACAAAAATAACGAGAAAACTGTCCAAATAAATGTACATATATCAATTTTCATGGCACACATCTTGAGTCATATGAAAATATATTTTGACCTTGGAAACAACATTTTTTGAGAAAACAAACCTCGCTACCACCTTTAAAGTGTAATGTCCACGTGAAAACAACTGAAAGAAGTAAACCATATTCTAACGACACACATTCCGAGACATATGAAAAGGTGTAATGACTTCAAAACGATTATTTTGGAAATGGACTATGCAAACAATCATTAATGGACAAGAATCACAAGGAAACGATCGAAACGAGTATAAATGAAAATTTAAGGGCATGCATATGGAGATATATAAAAAGGTATATTGACCTTGAAAGCGCAAGACATTTAACAAATAAATGGATATTAACGTCAACATAATGTCTGACCGTCTGTTATTAGTGATATTTTATTAATAATAATTTGTGGGATTTTCGTAAAGTAGGAGGTGCAACGTAGAATTTTAAAAAACAAGTATTCATTATAAAATATTTTATAATATTTTATTATAAAATATTTTTCAAGTATTCATTAATCGGATTAGATATTCGATTTTCACCATTCCTAAAAAGTCAAAAGCATGACCTATACCTAGGGGTATTCATTTCGGATCGGGAAAAGTGTCATCGAATCCGATCCGAAATTTCGGATATGTTACCCGGATTCTCTAATCCGATTTTTTGGAAAAAGTTTAACATCAATTTTATTTAATGAAAGAAATAACAGATATTTTGGATCAGATTGGTTTTTCGAATATTTATGCGGACATCCTAAAAAAATCCGATTTTTTAACATATTTCGAAAATCCGAAAAGGCCAAAGAGTAATCCGAATTATCTAAAACACTATTTCAGATTAAATCGACCAGATTGCGGTTCAGAAATGAACACCATCATAAAAATTCCTATACCAAATCAGAATTATCTAAACACTATATCCTGTGAAAAACACTATCGCCTGCCAGTAAGCTCAGCGGTGTTCAACGGTCACTTACGATATTTCGAAAAAGACCACGTAAACCCAGAAGGGGTGGGTCTTTACCACGCAAAGGCTACACATACACTCAGTGTATGTGGGTTCCACATTCCACATACACTGGGTATATGTGTTACTAATAAAATGCATATTTTTATTAAAAAATTAAAAATTTACAATATGTCGACAGAAAATTTTATTTTTAATGATTTTATGCTTTATCTTTGTTTAAAAGATCTGTTTTATGAAGATTTCTGTGTTTAGATTTGTAAGAATCCTTTGTTTAAAACTAAAAAAAAGAATTGTAATTTTTTTCCAGATTTATTCATATATTAGCTTTATATTGTTGATCTTCATCATTTACTACTATTGATTTCTACTATTATTTAATTTATTTGTAGAAAAATAATGTTATATTTTCATCCATACCATGTAATAAAATCCATATCAAAATATTGTATTTCAATCGACAATGTATTATGTAAATTCAATTATCGTTAATTAACAAAATAAGTTCAAACAATTATAAGTTTGTAATTTTTAGTAACAATATGGATTTTAGTAGTAACACATACACCCACTGTATATGTGGCCCACATACACTAATTGTATGTGTATCATCTCTCATCTTTACCAACTTCAAAATTCTCGATTTTAGGAAAGCAGATCGAGTGGATCAGATACGGTCATTAAAATTTCTGGATACCGGTCCTGAACTCTAAACTTCGAAATGGTGTAAAAAAAATAGCAAGTATGTGGCAATTTAGCTAGTAATCTGAGGTAGAAAATGATACAGTCAGCTTCAAGTGAAACATAGTTTGTCACCCAAACAAGAAGTAGCTAGTACTCTCTCTCAAGTGTTAACGCTAATGGCAACAGCAACATATCCACCGCCACCACCATATTACAAGTTATACAAACACTTTTCTCAAAACCCTAATTCCACTCCCGATCCTCCTCCTCCCATTCAAGGCACCTACCTTTGCTATGGCGCCACTTATACTGTTACTTCTCTCTCTCTCTCAATTTTCTCTTTGATTTTGTTTTTAGTTTGATTTATTCTTTCATTCATGTGTACTTCTGGATTCAATTAGCAATTAACTGCATTTGATTTTTATTCACCTCTATTATTTTTTATTAAAATTGTAGACTGATGACGTGCTTCCCAGTTTGGAAGACCAAGGTGTTCGTCAATTGTACCCTAAAGGCCCTAATATTGGTATCCATTTATTCTCTTATTCGCCGAGCTTTGATTGTTTTATTATGCATGATTAATCGATTTTTTTTTTCGTATTTCTTAAAAATGTTTGATCTTTAGGGACAATGAAGAAGAGAGAAACAATTTGACTCTTCATATAACATTAGGAGGCAACCATATACTTAATATCGAAATCCTTATTTAATAGTGCAATGTAGTATACTCTTAATCTTGTCCATTGACTTGAAGTACCTTTGTTGTTATGTCACATGTTAGTTTTAAACTACTTTGAAGACAATATAGTATGCCTGAACAATTGGTGTAATGTTATTTTTTTTATATTTATTAGTTAGGTTCTAAATGTGCTTAATAATGTGATTTAGATTTCAAAAAAGAACTCAAGTCGCTCAATAGAGAGTTGCAGCTTCATCTGTTGGAGCTAGCTGACATTCTTGTTGAAAGGCCATCACAGTATGCCAGGAGAGTCGAAGAAATATCGCTTATATTTAAGAATCTACATCATCTGCTCAATTCGCTGCGCCCTCACCAGGCACATCCCAATCTCTCAATTTTGTTTTTTCCTTTTTTTTTTTCTGGATCTGATGCCTTTTTTACACCCTTATTCATGTTTATAATATGATATTACTCTAATTCTTAGGCCAGAGCAACACTAATTCATATCCTAGAGCTTCAAATACAACGCAGAAAACAAGCTGTTGAGGATATTAAAAGGTGTGCTTTTATGATGTCATCTTTAGATTTACTTGGAAATAATTGTTTTTTGATCCCCATCATGACTGTCTCAATTAAATCACTGCTAAACTCGTTGTATAAAAACTTGTTATATGAGAAGTGAAGGATTGGAGTTAAGATTTGCTGTCTGGTTTTCATTGGCATTCTGAAGACCATAATATAATGATATGCTTGTTGGATCACTTTTTCATTCTGTTTGAACTTTTTGTATTCTTTTGGGCCATAAATAAAATTTATATACCAAATGCACGAGTTATGTTACTCCAACTCCGCTACAAGTGTCCACTCAGAACGTGTCTATCCGACGGACTTGGCCATTTCCTAGAAAAGTATCATGTTTTTTTTTGTAAAATGAACTATCCTAGTGCAGACACGAAACGACTTTGTCACGGGTACATAAGGAATTTAGAAGATTCGAAGTAAGATAGTGCATCTAACACAAAGAAAGGAAAATTGATTCAAGACTATTAGAGTGACGTAGTGCATGAGAACAACTGGCTAGGAAAGTGTGCTTAAGATACTGTTAGCATGTGATTTTACCTTGAACGTGTCTAAAAAATTCCAACAAGAGTGTATGGTCTAAGCAAGGGTGAAGGATTGAAATTCTGCCTAGATACATTCTGCTACTCTCAAAAGTAATTGTTGCGATGATATAGCATCCATTCCCAGGCTTGAGAATCTTTTATTCCAATTTCTAATTAAATCAATGCTGTCTAAATTGTTCTTAAATTCTTCGATTTTATAATCTTTTTGTTTCTTTCTGAAAGATTCTAGTGTTTGTATGATTATATCCTTTCATAAGATATACACTTTAAGCCATAACGGTCTTGTGCATTTTGCATCTTGACAACTTTTACTTATAGTGCTCTTTACCCGTAGGACAGAGCCATTGATAGCTGTTTTTGTTGATTTCCATCCATCAGCATTTGTTCTTGTCAACACAATATCGGATTTTCTCAATGGTTCTAGGGATACCAACTATTATTTTTTTTTTTTGATATGTAATCATCTATAGATAGAATACAAATAGAAAGGGAGATGTTCAACATGACATTTCAGTAACTCAGTCCAAAAAGGCAAAAAAATATATCTCTTATTTGAAATGGAGGGAGCGAGTGACGTGTATGTTCAGTGGAGTATTTTAGGAGTAAAGAGGGGGAGGAAGATAAAGAACTTCTAATTTTTAGCATTTACTTGTTTCAGACCTTTAATGCATGAAGAATTTTGTCTAGGGAAGATAAAACTTCGTTTGGAGAATTATTTAAGTATTTACTTATTTATG
This sequence comes from Patellifolia procumbens, assembly GCA_947645195.1. Taxonomy (NCBI): domain Eukaryota; kingdom Viridiplantae; phylum Streptophyta; class Magnoliopsida; order Caryophyllales; family Amaranthaceae; genus Patellifolia; species Patellifolia procumbens. The sequence goes on from CANSGD010000406.1 coordinate 5,601,400, forward strand.
CTCAAAATATTACATGTAAAAATTCTCTAAGTAGAACCGGAAATAGAAAACCATAAGGGGGTATGTTTTTGGGGGGGAGGAAAATGTGGAAATTAGGTGGATGAATGAGTGAGGGGAGAAACTATAGGGAATAGAGTTCATATGATTAGGGTAAGGGAAGGAAAACAAAGAAGTAGGGGGGAGGAAAGACAAACCCAGATATAAAAATGTTTGCATGGTTTTTTCTTTTTGGAATTTATGTTATATCTAAAAAAAAACAAAAAATAAATTTTTCCTCCCTCCACTCCCTTCCCTCTCACTCTTTTTTTCTTCTTTTTTGCTGGCGCGCGGCCGCCCTCCCTCTCGTTTTTTCTCCCTCCCCCTCTCTCCCACAAGGGAAGGGAGAGGAGGGCGTTTGGAGGGGGGGGGGGGGGGGGGGGGGAGGGTGGGGGGGGGGTGTAGGTGGTCAAGGTAGAGGGGGGGCGGGGGGGTTCGGGGAGGGGAAGGGGTTTTCTTAGGTAGTGAAGGGGGTAGGGGGGGGGGGGGGGGGGGTGGAGTGAAGTTAGAGGGGGAGCGGTGTAAAAATTTTAGAATTAATACTAAGTCTCTCTATCTAATAAGAGAAAAAAAAAAAGAAAAAAATAGGAAAAAAAAGAGAATGAAAGGATACCATAGGGAATTAAACTAGGAGCAATTTAGGGTTAGCAAATTCTCTTACATCGTTGATTGAGAGAGAAGGATCGAAGAAGATGAAAAGAAACAGGATTTAGGGTTAAATTTCGAGACCTAGATATGAAATTAGTATAGAAATTTTCTTAAATTAGTACAATTACCTTAGCAGTTATTGCCTTCATCTGCGGTGAGCCTGGCAAAGTACGTCATTGTTGGTGGCTGCTAAAGCTGCTTCGTTTCTTCCTCTCCCATGGTGACCACCTGATGGTGGTGGATTGATTGTTATCAAAGTTGAACAGTCACGTTCTTCCTTTTTTATTATTTTGCTTTTCATTTATTTGAGTGTGTAAACCTAAGTCTACAGAGAGTACTAGTGTAGTCATAGTCACGTGCGGAATTTTGTAACTATAGGACCTCTTAGTTTCTTTTCAAATTAAAGGTTTATTATTTTTTAAGGAAGCCAAAAAAAAAAAAAATAAAGACTGAATGCCTCAGGGGTTGAAAGGTTTGGGGTTAAAAATACAAATTTTTATATTTTCTTGTTTCAGACCTTTAATGCATGAAAATTTTTCTAGGGAAGATAAAATTATTTTTTTGTATTTACTTATTTATGCTCAAAATATTTCTGTAAAAATTCTCTAATCGAACCGAAATCATACCAAATTCAACTAGGGGTGGAGCGGAGCGTTCCGCGAATTATGTGACACTCGACTGGAGGGTTAGGGTTTGGGTTGGGTGGCTCTAGGGTTAGCTTTTGGGGACCAGTGGGTGGTTTTCCATCTATTGGGGGTAAGTGGTGGTTTCAGGGATGCGGTTGGGTGGTTTCGACGCATAAGGAGTTGTTCCGGTTGTAGTAGGGTGGTCAAGGAGATTGGGTTAGGTTTTCTAACGGTGGAAGTGGGTGGTTGTTTATGAATTGAGGTCAAACGGGTGGTGAAGGGTTCCTCTTATCCTTCATTTTAAGTGGAGGGGGGAGTCGGTTTTTGAGTGACAGGGATCTTGTGGTAAGGAAAGAAAAGAGAAAGAAAAAACCCTAAAAGATGTAAGGAAATCAAGGGACCCATATTCCTTTTTCTATTTTAGTTCCCCAAACTAAATGACCCCTAATTTAGTGATGCAATGTTTAACATATCTAAATTAACGTGTTTAGTGTTGGGTAGATGGTAATTGTTAGTACAAAAATGGTTTTGCAAACAAGTAACGATACCCCGTCGCAAGTTGGTTTAGAACACCATGGAGGTGATTCACTCTCCTTAGAATCACTGGCCCTTAGCAATAAGGGATACCCTTAAAACTAAAGGATCCTCTCTAACTTAGTTAAGCACAAACTATCAATGGCTAGAAAATAGCGTGCAATACAATACTTTAAAGAACTTAGAGACTTAAGTAGCACATAATAAGAACAACTTAGAAAGAAACTATTTCATTTCATTGATGATGATATGATTTCCAGTCTTACACAAACTTTTATGAAAAAGAAGGTAACAAACAAGCTTAATTGAGGAAGAAAGAAAGGAATACCGTCATCCTTCTTGCACTCAATGAGATAAAGTAGCAAAAAGAGGCTTTAGAACATGGATGTTCTTGCCAAGTAACTAACTAAAACTATGCTAAAGATACCTAAGATCTAAGGATAAATTCTGATGTTTGTTTGGTTGATGATTAATGTCTTTTTCTTCTGGCGGAAACCTGGAGAAGTGGTTTATCCTTGAATTTGAATTGCTTTTCGTCTAACTTCCCAACTGATTTGGAAAGTTTGAATTTGGCGCCTATAAATGTACGCTCCTTGAAGTTTCTAAAGTCTTCGTCCTGCCTTTGGGCTTCACATTAATAAATGCTTTGGATCTTCTGATTGGGTCAAACTGACTTGGGCCTGGGCTGAAAAGAGTTGGGCTTTCGTAACCCATGAGTCTCAAAGGCCAAAAATAAATAGTGGTAGTAACAGTAATAAATGATGGTTATAGTATTAAACTCTTATGTAGTGCAGCATTGGAAGTATCATCTTAATTTCCAAGGCAAGGCTTGGGCACCCTCAATCTTGTGTTTTTCTTCCTAAAGTTTCATTACCGTCTATCACTACCTATGTTACTCTGAATGACCTAAGTACTGTTAGATCCTCGACACTTGGACATAGGTACGATTATTTCGACACTTCATTTTGTAAAAAAATCAAGGAATTCGTATTGAGTAGGAATGGAAATTTGTGAAGAAAATCACAGGTCGAGATGGGTTTTGGGAAATTGTATTTTACATTATTTCATTACCGTTATCGGCATTTAGTACCACTAACCAAATGGCTGGCTGCCACTGCGCGGATCGCTCAATGTATAGGAAACTGATGAAGGCTTAATTGATTTTAGGACAAAAAGTTTCCACTTTTCTCATGAGCAGGTCTTGTAATTGAATGGGAGTTCGGAGTGAGCAGTTTCCACTTTTCTCCTGACCAGTTCCATATCTGTGAATGCTGGATTTTGCCCCAGGGCTCTAAGTTTTGAAGATTTATATGTGGGCTTACTTTCAATATGAATAAACAGGCCTCGATAACATTTTTTGTTGCCCAATGAGAGACTGAATATTACTATTTACTATTGGGGCTTTAGTTATAAACCAACCTTTATTTATGTTTATTCTTCCTGTAATTACGTTTCATGATTAATTTGATGATAACATCTGAATCTTGATTCAGAACCATGTCAAACTGTAATAGTTTGTGCTCAAGCCATTAGAAGCTATCATGATGGGCATTGATGTTTTAAATACTTGGATGTGATACTTCAAGTGATTTATTAGACTGATGCTCTGTTTCAAATGATATCTGGCGAAAATTATACACTGTTTATTCTGTTACCTTTCTTTTCTAGGAGGCGAGAAGAGGCACAAAAGCTTCTGAAGGAGGCACTCGGAACATTGGAAGGACAGTAACACACTAATCAAAGAACTTTCTGTCGGGAATTGCATGATGATATGGTTTCAATTTATTTCTGTATTGCGGTTACGAGACAACACATTGCATATATCTACATCACCAAGAAAAGTTGATGGCTGTGGTACAGCAAAAGCTTTGTGGTCCTCTTCATCCTGGAATTTAATCATCATGGTGACTAACCCGTTGCTCTATTCTTAGTAATTTACGAGGGGATTGACATGAAGGATTTGTGTTCTTGTATATTACGAGTTCGGACTAGTAGATAGCTTATTACTGTATCTGCACTAATTGATTACTCATATCATACATTTTAGGAACAGGAACCAATTAACAAATCAACTGAACACTATGACAAAAGCTTGCTACGTTGACATCTTTCACAGCAAAATAGCCTGCATTCTACACCCTATTCCTGAAACGTGTAGTAGGGGTTTCCTTTTTAAAGCCAACAAACTGTTTTCATAATCAAAATTTAGGATATTTAAAATAAGTACTTCCTCCGTTGATTGACAGTTTGATTGACGCAGAGTTTTAAAAGTATTGTTTGACTTATATTATTGAGAGTAATTGATTATTGATATTTGTTTTAATACATAAAGTATATGTTGATGAGCAGTACATATTGTGGGCTATGCTTGTATTAACAGAAATGAGATAAAGAAGTAATAAAGTGAATTAGAAAAGTGGCGCCATTTTCTAATTGACTGCCAATTCATTTTATTCATCAAGTCAACTATTACACAGAATTCAACAGTGCACCAAGTAAAAAAGTTCCTCCCAAATTTTTACATTTCAATTCCCCCATTATAAATGAACTCAAGTCAGACTTTATTTCTGCACTTGACATCTTCATTTTTCGTTCACCATTTTCCATTCTTCAACTGCTCAAGGATGACATAAATGCATTGATTTCCAAACCTTAAACAAATTCAAAGGTCAGTAACTTTATTAAAGAAGTCGTTGTATTAAAGAAGTTCTTTAATGCAATTTTTTTTAAATGAAGGATTAATTAACAAAAAAAGGATTTTTTTTAAATTAGGAAGGAAATTTAATGTAAAAAGGAATGTGTTTGAAATCTCCGAAGAAGATTTCTTTTGATAGGATGTTTTTAAACATGAAAAAAGAATTGATTTTTAAAGAACAAAAGGGAAGATTTAGATTTAGAATAATAGTAAAAAATTTATTGAAAAAAAGTGTAAGAATTCGAAAACTCTTTCGAATATCTTCATCATTCAGGTGGTAGCCTATACACTCTAATTTTTGTCCTTCTGTCCAAACTGCCTTCGGTCTAATTGGTCGAAATCTCTCCATACTGCTGCTTTTATATTTCTGGTAAGGGATGCAGGTGGTGAACGGGGAGGCAGGACGCCCTCGCTCTTGCGGGCTCGCTCTTGCGGGCAGGGGGGGATGCGGATATTCTAACATTGTCGGGAAATCAAAAACAGCCAAAAGGGCCGCTTATTCAGATAAGCTCGTTATGAAGACCTTTACTCAAAAGCAAAGAAGAGCCTCTTCAACTTGAAATTATTTTAGTGGCAATAAGTTTGTGTTATTAGCCTCATTAAATTTGCAAATTTGGTGGCAATAATCAACACAAAACTTAGCATCGTAAAATAAGTAACAAGTTGGTGGCAATAAACAAGATGTGTAGGCAACCAAGGAAGAGGGAACTTATCTTAGAAGAATGAAAGAGGCTTGCAGATTGGTTAATGCAACAGTTTCATGGAAACAAAATCAGAAGAGGAGCCATCAGAAAAGCGGCAAGCACATATGGTGTGACTCGTTGCACAGTGCATAGGATATGGAAGGTGGCAAAGCAGCAATTCTTACATGGTGAAGCCATTTATGTTCAATCAAAAAAGACAGCCGAAGTTGGAACAGAATGCAAGATGGTTGATGTGAGTAAGGTAGCATATATACCTTACCATAAAAGGACAGTATTAAGAGCTCTTGCAGCAGCATTAGGACTGCCTAAGAGCATAGTCCACAGATTGGTGAAGGATGGAAAAATCAAGCCACACTCAAATGTATTGAAGCCACAACTCACAAATCAAAACATCAAACAAAGTCTAGAATGGTGTTTACGAGCAATAGATGAAGCAACAATGATAAATAGCCTTATTTTTGGCAACATGTTCAACACTATACTTTGATGAGAAGTGGTTCTACATGACCAAAGGGACTCACAAGTATTACATGTTTCAGATGAACCGAAGCCATATAGAACAGTGAAGAACAAGAGATTCATAACAACACTGGCCAGGCCAATGTTCAACTAAGTTGGGGAGTGCATTTTTTATGGCAAAATTAGTATATGGCCTTTTGTTAAATGGGTTCCAGCTAAAAGACGATCAATTAATAAAGATAATGGCACATTAGAACTGAAATCAATAACTTCGGCCACAAAAGAAGCATACATGAGCATGATTGTCAACAAAGTTTTCCGACAATAATGGAAAAGTGGCCTGGCGATCACCAGGGATCCCTTTATCATGACAATGCATGAGTCACATTCAATGTGATGGCAGAGAATCCAGAGAAGCGGTGCAACAATCAAATATGGATATCAGGTTAGTTTGTCAGCCTCCTAACAGCCTTGTTATGAACGTGGTAGATTTAGTTTTTAGAGCCATAGAAGCACTCAAGGATCAAACAAATCCAAAGAATACAGTTAAATTTTGTAGAAATGTTAAGCAAGCTTTTGATGCATTCGATCCAATAAAGGTAAATATTCAATTAGTGTTAATTGAAGTCATGAAGATGAAAGGTGGCAACAACTATGGTCTTAAACATGCACGAAAGATTGCACTAGACAAACAAGGAATACTATCAGTTACATTTTCTCTCCCTGAAAGTCTAGTATTTGAATCTTTAGCAAACTTCAGACACTAGATTAAATTGAAGTCATTTTAAAGGGCAGTGATAAGGAACAATTTTTTGTATGGAGCAATAATTGCTCGTTTTATAGTTCAAGTAAATGCTTAGTTATGAAACATTTTGTATGGAGCAATAATTGCTCATTTTATAGTTCAAGTAAATTATTAGTTATGAAACATTTTGTATGGAACAATAGTTGCTCATTTTATAGAAGGCTCATTGTGAATGTTGACCATCTTATATATGCTCATTTCAATTCCAGCATTGCAAAGGTAAATCATCACATCCTACTCATCAAAAGTCATAGAAAAACAGAGCTCAATACCAAATGAACAGAGCATAAAATTAGCAGAGCTTAATGTATACAGCGAATTTCGTAGTCTAAATAAATAAACCAAGATATAACGTAACAAAGATAAATTTATATTGATAATGTGCTGGGTACAATCTCTGTATTACAGTTTATATAAAATAAACTAAGTCCTCTAATTCTGTTCCGCAGCTTGATGTCGACACGTGTTGATGGCGACCTTGACTTGAGTGTTGGATGACGTTCTGTCAACATCAACTTGAGTCTGAGTGTGGGATGACGTTTTGTAAACGTCATCCTGAGTTTGAGTGTAGGGTGACGTTTTGTCAACGTCAACCTGAGTTTGAGTTTTTGTTTGGGTTTATTCGAGTGAGGTCTGACACAGCTTGAATCTTAGTCGAATGTGTTTGAGTTTCTCTGAACAGTATGCACGAATTTGATGTGCTTATTGACTACTTCTAAAGAGGATTTCCAAGAGAAATTTTAGAGCTCTTGAGAATAATGATCTTCCGACCTCTTTAACTGAAGGTGGAGAGGTCTATTTATAGGGATGGAAACCCTTCATGGACTTTTGGTAGTGTGGGCTTGGGCTCGTTTATGACTTGGTAGTCTTTTTGTTTGTCCATTTAACCATCTGTTTTGGGCTAGTAATATGGACTGACCCAAATATTTTACAACCCAAATTATGTTTATTTAATTTGGGCTTTATTTAGGTGGGCTAAATTAATTAAATTGGGCTATATTTCTTTTAGCTCAAAACTAATTAATTTAATTTTAATGTAAAACACTAACGAATTTTTAGTGTCTACAAATTGCCCCCTTGAGACTATGTCACGTACACGTTTTGAGGTGTTTAATTGATGATCCATAGATTAAACAACTCCAACAAAAGATATTATTTTATCTTTTGATCAGTTTGTTTAGGATTGAAATCCTATCGGAACAAGGAACTTCAACTTGTGTGATTCGAAAAGATATTTTTTTATCTTTTCAGATCAGTTTCCTTAGGATTGTAATCCTATTAGAATAAGGAATTCTGTTTACTATAAAAGTAGACTGGAGGATTGCTAAGCGTCGATCTTACTTTTGTATCCAGTATATAAAATTAGAGTTGACTACATGTTCGTCGTTTGTCATTGACACATAGCACATCTTTGTTAGTTCCTCTAAAACTTATATTATGATGTAAGCATCGTCGTTTGTCACTAAGTAATTTTATTTTGCAGGCATAATATCAGCATCACCATAATTGTTTTTGTTTGTCTTTGATATATGGATCACCACCACACATCAGCATCAACATTGATAGTGTAATTCTCTTTCTGCAACAGTATGTCAATATGTTTTATTGATTTACTTTTTTTTTTTTGTCTTTTCTTGTTGGTATTTTGTGACTCTGCAGCACTATAGCATTTCATTGACGGCGCAGGTACATGACTTTGCTCCTACTTTACTAATTTCTTTGTCTTTATTGATATTGCACTTTGCTAAAACTTATTCATGTATTTCCTTACTACCTTGATATGATCTTTGCCTTTCATTTGTGAGTTAGATATCTATATCCATAAATTCTTTACTGGTTATAAGAAGTGTCAGTTTGATCCCTTCATGTGGCCTTTGCTATTAAAATTGAAGGACTGGCCACCGTCTAATGAATTTTCTGCATTTACCTAGGCATGGTGCCGAGTTCATCCAGGCTCTGCCACTTAACGAGTACACACAGTCTTGTTATGGCATTCTTAATCTTGCTTCTAAGTTGTCGGACAAGTCTTTGAAGCCAGATTTGGGGCCAAAAACTTATATTGCTTACAAAATTTGTTATCATACGTTAACACCTCCACATCTTCCAAGAACAAATCTTTGCACCACCTTTTTATCTTTTAATTTGTTATTCAACCTTATTGCATTAGCCCAGTAACCCCCCCCCCTTTTCTTTTAATATATCAGTTGTATTTAACTTGATATTTGCATATATCACAATACCACAATTTTGAATCTCCAAAAAATTACATTCAAAGCTCAGTTGATATCTTCTCCTTTTTTTTTTCAGTGATTGACTTTTGTGGTTCAATCTCGTGACTCTTGTCGTCAAAGAGTAGTTAGAAGTTCTTGAACTTTTGAAAGTATAATTTTTTTTCCCTTATTGTTCGAAATCCTTCTTTATTTTGTTATTTGTTTTGCATAATGTGTCGTTGTATGTCCCCTTTTTGTTTGTTGTCAAGCAGGAAACAATTTTTGAAGACATTTATAGAAGACCGTCGTGATGTTCCATCATGCTGGTCGTGATGAGTTCATCAGAGGTGTTAGGTCATCATGCTAGTCTTGATGAACCTATCATCTTTAGATGGTATTTGAAGACACTTGTAGAAGGCCGTCGTGATGTTCCATCATGCTGGTCGTGATGAGTTCATCGGAGGTGTTAGGTCATCATGCTAGTCGTGATGAACCTATCATCTTTAGATGGTATTTGAAGACACTTGTAGAAGGCCGTCGTGATGTTCCATCATGCTGGTCGTGATGAGTTCATCGGAGGTGTTAGGTCATCATGCTAGTCGTGATGAACCTATCATCTTTAGATGGTATTTGAAGACACTTGTAGAAGGCTGTCGTGATGTTCCATCATGCTGGTCGTGATGAACCTATCATCTTTAGATGGTATTTTGAAGACACTTGTAGAAGGCCGTCGTGATGTTCCATCATGCTGGTCATGATGAGTTCATCGGAGGTGTTAGGTCATCATCCTAGTCGTGCTGAATCTATCATCTTTAGATGGTATTTTTGAAGCTGGTACAGAACGATCGTTGTGATAAGCCTTCACAATGTGCTCACTTTATGCATGACAAAAGGAACCTGACTCCTCTTTTTTTGTTTTTGTTTTTTCTTGCAGGATGGTGTTTCTTAAGGAGTATAATCATGATAAGGAGAGGTACCTCTCCCTCGTGGATCAGGAAAGAGATGATCCCCGTTCTGGCACTACACTACTCATACGTCGTTCATTGCTTCGTCCGGAGGGCATACTCCCAGCAATCTGCAAAGAAAATTTGCTAAGTGAGATGTCCGTTGAGCGTAAATGAGACGAACGCAATTCTTTGACCACATATGTTCTTCGAAACAATTTTCAGGATAGGCCGTTCATTCATGATTGATTACCTATGTTAGGTCGCTCTATTATCGATGGCTCAGTAAAGTGGGGATTTATTGGCCTCAAAACTATTGGAGATTCCTGTTGTTTAGTTGGGTATCGTGAATGGACTGAACATGTCTTGTATCGTTTTAAAGAAGTTCTCTATTTATGTTCAGTGTATGATGCGGTCTATGCTTCATTGTATTCATATGACAGGGATACGAGCGTTTTACGTGCCTTTTGCGAGAGTTGGTGTCCTACCACTAATAAACTTCACACAATGGCTGGAGAACTGTGTATTTCTTTGTGGGACCTTTACAAATTTGATGGCTTACCGATTGTTGGAAAGTTTTATGATGAGACTATTCCACATCTTAGTATTCTAAAGGCACGGGATGCGAATGGTGAGCGTTTCATTCAAGAGCTTACGAGCATCTTCTCAGTGCTTATCGTCATCTTTTGAAGAAGCCTGAGCTGAAGCGAGGGGTTTCAGCTCGTCAATGGATAAATTTTTGGTTTAGAGGATCGATTACTTATGATGCTCCTGTGAGGCGTCGCAGACGTTCTGACTCCCGCCTAAAGTTTACTCATGATCCTGATGGCTAGCTAAAAGATCGTCTTATGGCTTGGACAAAAGATGAATTGAATATGTTTTCCTTTCTTGATGTAGTTGGTGACAATCGAAAACAAACCACTTATGTTGCAGCCTTTCTGGCTTGTTGGTTGTGTGTGTTTGTGTTCCCCGAGAGCGAGGATAGGCTTATTAGACCTGGCACTTTTGAACACTAGTGGAAAAAATAGTTGTTGCTGCGGGCTTTAAAGGGGCTTGTTGCTGCGTACATGGGTTGTAGCTATTGAAGGAGCAGCTAATATGAAAAAACAGTAGCTGCGTACAAAGACGCAGGTAAAATTGAAGTTTAGCTGCGGGCCTCAAGCTAAAGCCCGCAGCAACAAGCATCTATAGCTGCGGGCCTCAGCTTACAGCCCGCAGCTAACTTATTTTTTTTTAAATTTTTTTTTTGCTTGCTGCAACCTTTTATCTCCTGCCATCCAAACTCAACCATCTATACACACTCCCTCTCACCCTCCACACTAAACCTCCTGCCAACTCAACCAAGTAGCTAATGACAAAGCAGTATACATATCTCAAAAGCCATTTCAACAAGTCAATAATTAAGACAATAAATTAGATATAATCATACATAAAAAGCTAACGTTCTAGCTAGTATACATAATCAAAGCTCGTAACTAAGAAATATTCCTTCAACATATATTCAAAAGCCAACTTACAATATATACAAATATTACTTCAAATACCGACTTGTGACTCGAGTTGCATCGTCTTTCTAGTTCTCCTCTTCATCCTTCTTGATCACGCTTGTCTCACTCTGTTTCTTATTGAAGAATCCTTCATCTCAGCCTTCATTCTCTCCCTCCATCTCAAAATCTCAATCGACCTTCTCAGCAACCAAGGATAGAGAAGAGGAGCCGCACTGGAACAATTCCTTGTACTCCGACATGATGCGAGATAGAGTTGTAGCTGCTGAAGCATTGACGCTGGCATTATTTTTGGTGGCGTTACTGTCTGACGTTACTGGATGTACGCTGTAGAGACAACTAAAAAAGTGAGTACTTTGAAAAACAAACAAACAATCATCCAACCCTTAAGAAACCCAACTTGTGCTAATAGTTACCATCTCCAGACTTTGAACCTGTCCACTCATTGCTTTTTGTGAAGTCAATGCCAACAATTAGATTGGAAGACTCAAGTCCTACGTGTGCAAGTGATGCAGTAACCTACAAAGATGTCAGAATGTCATCTATCTCGAAAACTTGGGCATAATTTTAATGTCATGACTAATAATAATATAATGTTGAAATGAAAATTTACAAGTAACAAGCACAACACCTTCGGTCCACATTCTTATGGGCATGGTAAAAGAGCAAAACGACAAACATTATCAGATGCAGGTAGTAGACTGAACCTAAAGATCTAAAATGGAGGGGTAATTATTGGAAATGATGCTCTTGACCATTCAACAACCATCAGCTGCTGTTTAGTTTCAGCATAGTGCAATGAGGAGATTAGAAATTCTAATTTTTGATTAACAAAATGATAGCAATCACACATTAAAAGATGGATGGAGGGTACAACGATACATTAGGGATTTTATACTAGGCACCAAGTTAATTAATAAAACTTAAGGAGATAGCACACTTTTGTACTTTGTTGAAAATAATCACTTGAATAATTTTGCAATCAATCCAAAAGAGCCGGGGAAACACAAAAGGGATATGAAACCAACAAGAACAATAGAGCACCCTCCCAAACCTTTACCAAGATATAATAACCCCTGATCCGTTTTAGCATGTAAAAAAAAGAACTCTACCAGTTTAGTCAAGATGTTTTATGAAAGTGTAACAGGCAGATATTAAGCAAAAACAATTGCAAAACCAGATAGAAATTATTGGCTGGTAGATATGCAATTTAAACAAGTAAACAACAGAATCTGTGAGGCAAGACTGACCTGCTCTGCCTTCCATCTCGATGGGCTCAGTGGATCCTGCCAAAAGTTTACCTTCGGAGGGTCATGTTGATCTGCGGTTTTAGCAAAATATGTGAATTCAGTGGCCAAAGATATCAAATTCAAACTAATATGGAACTTAGACTTCCATCACTTCTTTATCTAGACCATGTTAGCCCGACCTGTTTCTCTCCATCATTCAATGCGATGAGATCCCTTCAATTACACACTCTTGAAATTTACAAGATTTACAGGGAATAAACTCCCAACGTTATATCGAAGTTGCTATTTGGTTAAAATCTAAAAGTCCATGGCTTCCATGGCTTGCTCAACCTCACATCTATTTTTGACACGACGTGACATAATAGTAAATTTACCTTTCATGTCCTTGCCCCAGCAAACACCACACTGCCTTTGAGCATATATTGGACACTGTCTTGCAGGTTGCATTTACAGATTTCTCGCAAAAAAGTGCATATATATGGACATCCTTAGATTTCACATTTTTGTAGTGAAAAGCCTATCTCAAATACCTGCAACTGTAAGCGGCTAAGTGCAGATCCTCTAGATACTTTTTTCCTGCTAGTTTCCAATGTACTAGTACATATATAATCATTCAAACAAGTTTGCACATACTAATACAGACCACCATATTCCTAATACCTCATAGGAGCTTTCACTTCCAACAAATGAGCACTAGCTAGATTATACTAATCAAAAGTCTACCTGGAAAGAATAATTACACATATGAGGACTTTAACAAGTCATATTCTAGCTGAGAGCCACATGTATCAGATTTAGTAAGTATTGAGGGAAAAGAAGGTTCATCTAACCTTCGTGTGACTAGAACTAGATACAATAGTTCAATACAATATAAGTGCATCAAAGCGTACCATGTAGGATTGAAAAAAGAGATAACTGCTAGGGTAGTACATGAGCTTTTCAACACTATCTTATCACCACCAAATTCTGATTTAATCACTAATGTTTCTGATTTCTCAACCTTTTTTCTCCAAATTGATTGTTATGTCCACGATTAAGAGATGTTTTCCCAAATCGCAAACGATCCAATTGTTCTTTCGATGGATTATAAAGAACAACATAATTCAATGAAGTTTCTTGGCATTCAAATTCCATAAAATAATCTTCCACACCCTCTAACAGAACAACAACAACAACAACGCTTGAAAACCTAATTTAGATACCCACAATTAAAACCCTAAAATCAAAGTTTCTAATGAGATTATATAAAGAAATTGAAGCATAAATATAATTAGAAGAATAATCTAACCTAAATCAGTAAGAAATGTCAAAAATAGGGAGATTGTGAGGCACATTACCTCAGAATAATGAAATTGCAATGTACGGAGATCGAGATACTTCGCCGTCGGCTGCGAGGGCAGATCAATCAGACCTCTTCCACCCTTCATCAACACTATGTAGTTTCGTGTTTGGGAGTTTCTATCATTAATGTGAGGGAATTTGTATGAGGGAGCAGATTCAATAACAAATTAACTTCTAATTTAAATGGCATTTTGTCCAAGTAAGTTGAGAAGATTTACCAGATGACGTCGAATTCCAGAGGGGCGAACTTCGCCTGAGTTTGGAATGGGACAAACGTCGGTAGCAAAGTAGTTGGCGGCCCATTGAAGCTTTTACTAAAGTGTTTTGGTAATTCAGCGAACAAAATTAGAGCCATTGATAAACCCTACATTCAGTAAGAGAAAACAAAATTAGAGAATGATAGTGTAGCAAATTTTGAGGATAAAAAGATTAGAGAGAGCAAATTTGATGCAAATTTCTCTCAAGTGACAGAGATGAAGCGGCGAGGTTAAGAGTGAAAAAATGGTGAGATTATAACAGGAAATGCAGAGAAACCCTAGCTGGGTAAGGAAGATGAAAGGATAACGAATAACGAGAAACCCTAAATTGAGATTGAATGAATAACGAGAGGAAAGCAAACCAAACCTGAGATTGGGGCGAACTAATAAAGGGGCGAACTGAGAACTTCAATGGACGCCTGGGAATGGATGAGAAATTCAATAAACGCCATAAGAAGTCTTCACCCAGCATTGAAATCATGGCCACTCCAGCAATCACCATAAAAAATAAACATCACAACAAAAGACCAACAATTTGAATCAAACCTAAAGTAACCAAATCTAAAAAATCGCTTATCGCAATCCAGTTGACCAGTTCATACCAAGCATAAAAAGTACATATCCACATATTTCAACTACCTTAAAAACACTTCCAAATTCACAATCAGATCTAAAAACGGACTAAAAAACCAAAATTCAAAATACCTAATCAATCGCACAAGAGGAATTCGATAACGAAGAGATTACCTTAGAGGGAATACAACCAACATTAAGACAAGTACTAAGTTGAGTAGCTTTAATGGCGGCAACGTAACCACCAGGACCAGAGGAGAAGTAGCGATAGAAGGCAGCTCTAATGGGAGAGAGGGAAAGAGAGTGTAACGAAGAGATAGGAAGGCAGCTCTAATGGGAGAGAGGGAAAGAGAGGACAACGTTTCTGGACCCTTATGCATTATATCTAAAGTTTAATTAAAATCTAAAATTCCCCTTTGTTGGCAGCTGTAGCTGCGAGCCTTTACGAAGGGCCTGCAACAACCAATTTATAGCCGCGGGCTTCCCTCTGCACCCGTAGCAAAATCAATCTAGCTGCGGGCTTACTTCTAGGCTCGTAGCTATAAGGGAGCAGAAACAACTATTTTTTCCACTAGTGGAAGTTGCTACTTTGATGGCACGTGGTATAACTTTTAGCCTTGCACCCCCCGTGCTTGCCAGCATTTATCAGGGTCTAACCATCTCTCGCTCCTCAAAGCCCGCCTTTTCGGGGGCTTTCTTTCCAACACACTACCTTTACGCTTGGCTCGCATATTACTTTGGAACCAACTATGATGTAGACCCTTCTCCACCAGGTCCTTTGATGGTCGTGTTTTCTGGAGCTCAAGGGGCGAAATACTTTGAAGAGGCTGATGCTCGCACACTCATTCATGAGGGTATGAGAGCAAAAGTGGGATGCACCATCTTAAATAGGAACAAAAAGACCCTCTTCATGATAATGGTGAGCTCAAATCTTTAGAGTTTAGATGTCTTGTCTCTCTCCGTTCTGCTTTTCTAGTTTTGCGGCATGGTGACAAATTCCATATTGAGCCTTACTTGCCCTACCGATTCAGTAAACAGTTTGGCTTTATGTAAGATGCTCCTGGTATGATGATTCATAGTGTCGATAATCGAATAGTTTCTTACTATGAGAATGTGAGATATTGGATGTTGCTTTTGTTTAAGGGAAGTCAGTCTCGAGTTTTCATTCCGCCTTATTCCTTAGATTGGCGCCATTTCGTGACTCCCAAGTTTTATGATTGGTGGTCACACGTCTCTGTCCAAGACTTAAGGGATGAGGTCGTTCTACTCTGCGCGAGCGTCGGATCCCAATCTTCTAAGTCTAAGGGGGGCGAAGAGCATGACGCAGGCTTTCATGCGTGTCAACTAACAAGCAAGAACCATAGTATGCCTATTGTGCCGAGACGAGATGGCTCTAAGCAGCAGGCAGGTGCCATTGTCAGCGAAGCTAAAAGTACTAGCGATGTCGAGTCTGACACGGGCTTCAAACATCAACGCAGGGGGAAAAGGAAACTCTCTGCTTGCGCTCCAGGGGATGATGAGTTGAAATGGGATGAACTTTTAGATGGCGTACTTAGCTCCTGACAGCCTATGGTAGATCTTCCATTGGTAAGCATTTATTCTTCTCCTTTTCTTTTTATTTTTTAATATTTTATTATATATAATTTTTTTATTTGTTACAGGATGGAGATCTCGAGCTTGAAGTGGACATTTCGAGCCCTTTTGATGATAATTTGCTCCAACAGGCCAACAACCCTGTTGTCGTGCTCCCTTCAAAACCAACTGCTGGAAGGGGAAAAGAATTGAAAATGGCCCAAGACTTATCTTGCAAAAGGGTAACTCACATAGCCCGTGAAGAGTCTGCTCCCTCTTGTAGTCAACAGTCAGTCGATTGTCCTACTTCTCTTGAGACTGCCATGAGATCATTGCACGCTCCATCTCAAGTTGCAAATGTTCCTAGTACCCAAGCCACAAGAGCTCACATTCCCACTGCCTCGTTCACTACATTTCAACCTGGTCCTATGGTAGGAAACATCTTCAGTGAGGCAATAAGAGTTATGGGGGCGCAATACTTAGCAGGGCTAAAAGAAGCACCTTTTGATGAGGTTGTCAAAAAGCATAAGGAAGCTCCCACACTGTATAGGGGTATAGAGAATCTCAAAGGAGACCCCAGCCTACATAAGCGCAAGGTAGACTCTTATGTTGGTGCTGTTAGTGCATATCTTATCTTGGAGGAGGTTGAAGCTAAGCGACAACGGTCAGATCAAGCTGAAAAAAATATACTCGAGAAAATTGGAATGATCAAGCAAGATGAGAGTGTCTACGAAGAGTTGCAGAAGGAGAGTCTAATACTCAGAGAAGAGCAGGCATCCGTCCAAATTGAGAAAAACGATCTCGAAGCCAAGCTGGCCAAGGTTTGTGAAAGGGATAATTATCTGACCAGTACTCTGGAAACTAAGAGCATCTCCTTGACATCCATTGAGGCGCAGATAAAGGATCACAAGAGGGATTCAGATGAGCTTGAAGCTACTCCAACTTTGAGTGCTGATGAGGTTGAGCAACTTGAAGAACATAGGAGAGTCATTCAAGAGCTCCAGTCGTCTCTCAAACCCTTTGAGTGGATGGATTGCGAGTGACTTGTTATTTTTGTTTAGTTTTGGAGCCCTTTTTTTTTTTTTTTTGCTTTTGCTTACTCTTTTTGTTAGACTGTTGCATTCTATTCATATTCATGAATAATAAATCTTAATTTTTTTTATATTTTATTTCACCGTTCACAGTTTATACTCTTGCGGGCCAATAGTATTACAATTTTTTTTATTTCACCGTTCACAGTTTATACTCTTGCGGGCCAGGAGTATTACAATTTTTTTAATTTCACCTTTCAAAGTTTATACTCTTGCGGGCCAGGAGTATTACAATGAGGTTTTTTTTTTTTTTTTGTTGTGGTGGCTGCACTTGAAATTTTTTATTTTTCAAGCTGCCTACGTACTTGCAAAATGATTATTAAATGACATTGCAAGATCAAGCCAACGTAGTTCAAGTGATGCAAATTTTTTTTCTTTTTATGCATGAGCAGTTTACCCTATTACTTAGGAGCTTACAACTCTAAGAATAATATCTCTTCAGGAACTTTCCATTGATAGGTCCTACACGTAATCCTTCAGCGTCGACAATTTTGTAGGCTCCATTAGTGTAGACCTCTTGTACCACTTAAGGACCATCCCATTTCGAAGTGAATTTACTCCCTGTTTTGCGAGAAGTAATGATGGGTCTTCTTACAGCTAGAACCATATCTCCCACTTGAAAGGAGTGAGGTCTGACTTTCTTGTTGAAGGAGCGTGACAGACGGGCCTGGTAGCACTCTGATTTTTGTTGTGCTTGAATCCTTTTTTCATCAAGTGCTTCTAACTCGGCCAGTCGAAGGCTATCATTTTCATGACTTGTCAAACCTTCTTGTATGGCTATTCGTAATGAAGGGATTTGAAGTTCTAGGGGTAAATCAGCCTCAACACCGTACACTAACGCATATAGGGTTGACTGTGTTGCGGATTTGTATGTTGTTCTGTATGCCCAGAGAGCTTCCCCTATTTTTTCATGCCAGTCACGCTTGGATTTGGCAACAACTTTGCTCAACAACTTGCACAACGTCTTGTTGAAAGCTTCGGCCAAGCCGTTTGCAGGTGCATTGTACATCGATGACTTATATTGAGTGAACTTGAATTTCTCACATAAATTGTTCATCAACTTATTGTAGAATGGCGTTCCGTTGTCGGTGACAATTCGTCGGGGTACTCCATACCTGTATATAATGTGAGTACGAATGAAGTCAACAACATTCTCCTTTTGACCTCCCGAAGAGGGATGGCTTATGCCCATTTAGAAAAGTAATCTGTAGCTGCGAAGATGTATGTGTGTCCCGCAGACGATTTTGGCGTGATTGGACCAACTACATCAAGTCCCCATGCTTCAAAGGGCCAGGATGCCACAGTGGGATGCAAGGGCTCTGGAGGTTGATGTATGAAGTTAACATGAAATTGACAAGCTTCAAATTTTCTTGCATAATCCATGCTGTCTTGCACCATAGTTGGCCAGTAATAACCCATCCTTTTTATTCGGTCATGCAATTCTGGACCTGACTGGTGAGCACCACATACCCAAGAGTGAACTTCCTCTATTGTTTGCTTTGATTCTTCATCTCCTAGACATCTCAACCATAGTCCATGAAAGGACCGTCGGTACAGTGTTCCCTTATAATATATGAAGCGTGGGGCTTGACGAAAAATCTCCATTCTGTGCTTTGCATCACTTGGCAGTTTTTCATGAGCCAAATAATCAATAATTGGTTGACGCCAATATTCTTCGTCAATTTGATAGACGAATATGATGTCAACCTCTTCAACATCCTCTTCGTCCGATGCGGCAATCCAGACTTCTTCTATATCTTCTTCATCTGGAGTAACAACCCAGCGCTTGCAAACGGGTACTACTGTAGTGTCCTTTGCCCCCAGTGCCAAGGTGGCTGCAAGCCCAACAAGTGCGTCAGCCATTTTGTTGGCACTCCTTAGAACATGGTTTAACTTGAAGGTATCGAGTTTGTCGAGTAACTTCAATGCTTGTTTCTGATAAGGGACTATATCTTCTTTTTTAACTTCATATTCCCCTGAAAGTTGCTTTAGAACCAACTCCGAGTCACCATAAATGTCTAAGTCTTTGAGTCCCATTTCAGTTGCCATTTGTAGACCTATTGTGAGCGCTTGATACCCCGCCATGTTATTTGTGCATAATTGAGTCAACACAAAAGAGTAAGTCAGTACATGATTTTCTGGGGATATGAAGACAAATCCTGCCCCCGCGCTGTCTCGACGAGCAGCACCGTCGAAGTACATTTGCCAAGGTGGGAGTATGTCAATGAAAAATAAATCTTCGCCTGGCAAGTCATCTGAAAGTTCCCACTCCGCTGACACTGGATGATCTGCAAAGAAGTCGGCTATTGCTTGTCCCTTGACAGCCTTTTGAGGGACATACACAATGTCATATTGTTTTATAAGCATGGCCCACCTTGCAAGTCTTCCAGACAGCTTTAAGAAGGATGTACTTTATTGGGTCAGCTTTTGAGATGACGCAGACTGTATGAGCCTGCATGTAATGCCTTAACTTTTAAATTGCAAAGACCAAAGCAAGACAAATTTTTTCCATGGGTGAGTAGTTCAACTTGGCACCTACCAAGGTTCGACTCAAGTAGTAAAGTGCAGTTTCTTTGCCATTTTCTATTTCTTGGGCACACATTGCCCCCAGGGATCCCTCTTGAGCCGCAATGTACAAAATGAGCGGCTATCCTTTTACTGGTGCCCCCAAGACAGGAGGAGAAGACAAGTACTTCTTTATGCTTTCAAAGCCTTTCTTACATGAATCATCCCATTCAAATGGGGCATCCTTTCTCATGAGATGACTAAAGGGATGACATCTCCCAACTAGATTGGAGATAAACCTTCTGATGTATGCAAGACATCCTTGTAAACCGCGCAACTCTTTAAGGTTTCTTGGTTCAGGCATTTCTTGAATTGCCTTAATTTTGGCTTGGTCAATTTCAATACCTCTATGATTGACAACGAAACCTAGAAATTTCCCTGAGGTAACTCCAAACGTACACTTAAGAGGGTTCATTTTCAGTTGACATTCCCGTAGTCTTTGAAAGACTTTACGAAGGTCACATAAATGGTTCTCCCTCTTTTTTGATTTGACCACCAAGTCATCTACATAACATTCCACAATTTTGTGCATCATGTCTTCAAAGATCTTCTGCATCGCGCGTTGATAGGTAGCTCCAGCGTTCTTTAACGCAAATGGCATGACCACATAGCAAAATATTCCTTTCGGGGTACGAAAAGCGGTGGCCTCTTGATCTTCAGGTGCCATGAGTATTTGATTGTAGCCAGCAGTACAATCCATAAATGACAAGGCTTCATGACCAGTAGCAGCGTCAATCATGATTTCCACCACAAGAAGTAGGAAATCATCTTTGGGACAAGCTTCATTTAGGTCACGAAAATCTACGCAGATTCACAATTGCCTGTTTTTCTTTCTCACCGGAACAATATTTGCTACCCGTGTGGGATACTTAACTTCACGAATGAACCCTACGTCGATGAGCTTGTTTACTTCAGATTCGATTTCGGGAATCATTTCAACGTCTTTGGGACTGTTTCTTTGGGTTCATGCCTTTTTTAACGGCTAGTCGGTGGACAGCGACCTTTGGGTCGAGTCCAGGCATCTCCTTGTAACTCCATGCAAAGACATCTTTGTATTCAGAGAGCAGATTAAAGTACTCCTCTTCTTCTTCTTGCGATAGATGAGCACTAATATAGACGGGGCGTGGCTCGTCTGGAGTTCCTAGGTTCAACTCTTTTAGATCATCTACAGTGGCTTGCCCCCCGTCCTCGAGAGATTTAGGTGCCTCGTCTGTCTCTACTTCTTCATCACTATCATGAGCTTCATGGCCCGTGATATGATTTGAAGACACAAGTTCAAAATTTTCCTCTTCTTTTCTGTTAGACGGGGTACTCTGGTCGGTCTGTAACACAACCCTCCCCTTCACTTTTAAGGATCCATGCTCGATGATGTCTACCATTTGTGTGCGCTTCATGCGAGAAGGCACAGCACTCTTAAGTTCACTGTCTTCTTTAACTCTGTCCTCCCTCCTTCCAATGCGACTCATCACTGATTGCCTTTGTCGATGGTTACTTAAGGATGACACGCCTAGACGATCAAAAACTTGTGCTTTCTTCTTAAAAGGGAGAGCGTTTTTATGTGGAATGTGACTTTTTAAAACCGCACCCTTTTTATTTCTATTCCCTCTAAGCCTTCTAAATACGGATTCACGCTTCTTAGGGGCAGATGGTTGCAATCGATCAAAAACTGACACTCTTGGATTAGCTGCATTATTTTCCCCTTCTGTTTCCTCGGCCTCCTCAGCAGTAATATATTGTGTAGAAGAAATATTCTTCCTATGTCGTGCAAAAAATCCGAATAGGTTTTGGAGGTTCGAATCCCAAACCTGATTTAGTTGGTTGAACCACAGTACTATGCTCTTGTGATCTCTTTTGTGTGTCATTAAGTCCATGAGATTTTGCTTCAATTACCTTCCCCATAGGTGTTGGGTTTTCAAAGTCATACCCAGATTTTGCCAAGAGCTTATAGGCATTGGGACCAAATATACCCTGATTAAGCCATTTTCTTCTAGTTGTCTCCTCAGATTCTGAGATTGGAGGCTTGGAAATTTGACTTTGATTGGCTTTAGACAAGGGAAGCATTGTTTCATTCTTCAAAGTTTGAAGTGTACTTACGTCCACCCGTGCATCTATCTTTGGTTCAGCTTTTACACCTTGGCATCCTGTGAATGGAGACTCCCCTTCCTTACGACGCGACTTGGGAACATATCTCAAGACTGGAGTTATTGATGTTGCTCCCCTGTCTTTCACTGGCTAAGCGACACTTTATTCATTCGTCATTCCTGTGTACTGTTGTTTGTCATTACTAGGTGGCTTGCTAGAGTTTGAAGATGAAGGGATATCTTCGTTTTTCTTAACGCCCATTTTACCTATCGAGGTAATTTGAGATGGTAACATCTCACTTGAGGCTCCGCCGTCTTCAAAAAACTTAGCATCAATAAAGTAAGAATCTGCTTTGCTAAAGGGTTTGACATCCACATTTACTCTCTTCTCACCTCCACGATAGTACTTAAGACATTGATGGAGGGTTGATGAGACTACACCGTTTTCATGTAGCCAAGGCTGTCCAAGCAACATCTTATAGGATGTCTTTGTGTCAATCACATGGAAGAGGGTGGATGAAGTGAGCTCTCCCATACTCAGGTCTTGGCTTATGATGCCTATTGCACGCTGACTATTTAGATTGAATCCTTGAATCACTATACGACTATTAGACAACTCCTCCATTGTAATCCCTAGTTCAAACATAGTGTTTTTTGGCATGATGTTGACAGCTAAGCCTCCGTCTACTAAAATGCGGTTGATCCTTTGACCAAGTATGTAGCCAGAGACAAACAATGGTCGGTTGTGAGGTTTTGAACCTAACAACAGATCCTCATCTGTAAAGGCTAAGGCAGAATTACAAGATGCACAATTAACAGAACTTTCAATGAGTTCCTCAACTCCTTTTATCTTGTCAACATACAATTCCGGTTGCTGAAGTGCAAGAGCCACTTGCTGACACATTTCTCGAGGTAGTTTGAAGATTTGCCCCCATCCCATCCGCGTTGGAAGGGCCTCTAATACAGTTAAAACTTTTGGGTCTATTTCAGTCCCGGAATGTTGAAGTGTCAGTTTGAAAGACACTTGGCTCTCTTCAGTAAGAGAACTCTCTTCCTCACTATCCTCCATTACTTCTTGCTCATTCTCCACAAAGGAGACAGTGTTGACAGGAACCACAGTGAAGTAATCTTCGGGAAAGAATTCCTCTAAGATTATGGGTGTAAGCGGTTCTTGTTCAAGTAAATCAATGGGAAGGACTTGTGTCTTGACACTTTTCTTTGACTTCTTCTTCCCTTTCGAGCGCTTAGGGCCCTTCTTCCTTTGTTGCTTCTTTTGTCGGCGGAAAGGTTGTGACTGCGGCCTTATTTGCTTTCTAGGCCTCCTTCTTGCGACCAAGGTCTACCCTTCGTCATCTTCTTCGTGAGGGGCGGTAACCAAAGTTTCATGCTCAACATGTGATATGTTGGCCATTGGGGTACTTGGTCTTGCCACATACACAATCACAAGCTCCAAACTTCCGAACTGCAAAATTTGGGCTTGCCATGGAGATTCTATCACAACGGATGCATGATTTGTCTCAACTGTTTCATCAAGATCCAACTCGATTCTCCCATCCTTTGCTAGCTGCATGATTTTTTCTTTAAGTGTTATGCACTTCTCGATGGGGTGACTAACCATCCTATGGTATCGACAGTAGTTGGGGTCAGCAGTCTTGCCAACATCTGCGGGCCGTTTTGGTTCGGGAAGCTCGATGACCTTATTCTCAAGCAAGTCATCTAGCATTCCGGACAAGTCAGAATCCGGGAATGGGTACTTCTTTGCTTGCAATTCTTTTAAATTGGGCCTATCCTTCTTAGGCTCTCTTGAGGATGAACTCCTTTTGTCTTCATTGCTCGCCTTTCCAGAAATCTTGACAGGCCCAGAACTGGATGTGATCGACATTGACTCCTTAGTTGAACTTTTTAAAGATTTGTCGCCTTTCTTAAAATCTTTCTTTTCCTTCTTCATTTCATAAGAAGCATGACTTTTACCCCGATTATTGGCTATGGTGAGCTCCATGTCATGAGCTCGAGTAGCCAACTCTTGAAAAGACCCAGGCTTTATACCTTGCAAGATATAAAGTAAATCCCAGTCCATTCCCTGTATACACATCTCGACAGAAGATACTTCAGTCAAACGGTCTTTGCACTCTAGACACATAGCGCGCCATCAGTTGATGTAATCATTGACCGGCTCGTCTTTCCATTGATGAGTTTTAGTTAACTCAATCATGCTAACTACACGTTGAGTGCTGTAAAACCTATTCTGGAACTCTATCTCCATTTCATGCCAACTATCAATGGATTCCGGAGATAAGTCTGTGTACCAATTAAAGGGGATGCCTTTGAGGGAGCGAACAAACTGCTTAACTAGCAAGTCACCTGTAGTGTTGGCATTATTGTACGTCTCTATAAAGTGGGCAACATGTTGTTTAGGACTTCCTTTTCCATCAAATTGCTGAAACTTGGGGGGTTGGTAACCATGATGCATACGCAACCTATCGATTCTCTTGGTGTAAGGTTTCACATAGCGCTGACTACCTTGAGAACCTTCCCTAAGTTGACCCTTGACAGCGTTAGCTATCATATCTTGGACTTGTTTAGCAGTCAATGGAATGTGAGAGTTGTCTTTCACAGATTTATCACTCTTACTTCCGCTTTCACTGTCACTATGCTTAGATGATCCATCCATTGAACTTTTCTCAAGCTTCTTGTTAAGGGTAGCGATTTGATCATTCTGAAGCTTGATTTGAGCATCCTTTTGCTCTCCATCTTTTATCAATTTCTAGAGTAGATTATTCATGTCAGTAAGTTGCTCTTCAATAGTTTTTGTTGAAGTCACCATGACAGCAACAGTGAATGACTTAGAAATTTGAGATGATCTCTCTATGTCAGGGGTCTCTAGAGGTGAAGAGGAAAAGGAATCACTACTGGATTCAGCATCACCGTCGACCCTAAATGGGCTAAAGAGGGGACTGGTACGAACGACCAATCTCTCTGACCGTTCAGTTGCAGTTTGCTTCCATTTGAGGGGAGCAGCAGAGGGTTGGTCAGATTCAGCTGCAGAGCTAGAGCCAAACACTGGTACTTCACGCTCTTTGCAAAAAGAAGACGTGATGACATTTTCAGAAACAGTTTGCCTAACTGATTTGCGTTGACGGGTAGGGATTATCGCAGCTCGAAGACTTGCAGCAGCAGTGGCGACAACAACTTTCTTCATTCCTCTGGTGTTTACACCAAGAGTCTGGTCGGCAATGAAATCACCCAGCATCACAGTCTTTCGCTGGGTAGCGTCAGAGTTGTCAGTTAACTCAACAAAGTTCTTCCTTGAGGCCATTGATCTTACAATAGTTGATTTTTTTTTACGAAACAGAGATGAGAGGGATAGATGGTCCCACCGGGCGAGCCAAAATTTGTATACAGCGAATTTCGCAATCTAAATAAATAAACCAAGAAATAACGTAACAAAGATAAATTTATATTGATAATGTGTTGGGTACAATCTCTGTATTACAGTTTATATAAAATAAACTAAGTCCTCTGATTCTGTTCCGCAGCTTGATGTCGACACGTGTTGATGGCGACCTTGACTTGAGTGTTGGATGACGTTCTGTCAACGTCAACCTGAGTCTGAGTGTGGGATGATGTTTTGTCAACGTCAACCTGAGTTTGAGTGTAGGGTGACGTTTTGTCAACGTCAACCTGAGTTGGAGTTTTTGTTTGGGTTTATTCGAGTGAGGTCTGACACAGCTTGAATCTCAGTCGAATGTGTTTGAGTTTCTCTGAACAATCGCCACGAATTTGATGTGCTTATTGACTACTTCTAGAGAGGATTTCCAAGAGAAATTTGAGAGCTCTTGAGAATAATGATCTTCCGAGCTCTGTAACTGAAGGTGGAGAGGTCTGTTTATAGGGGACGGAAACCCTTCATGGACTTTTAGTAGTGTGGGCTTGGGCTCGTTTATGACTTGGTAGTCTTTTAGTTTGTCCATTTAACCATCTGTTTTGGGCTAGTAATATGGATTGACCCAAATGTTTTACAATCTAAATTATGTTTATTTAATTTGGGCATTATTTAGGTGGACTAAATTTTTTTTATAGGTAAAGTAAAATATATTATAGCTCAATCAACTTTTTACAACCTATCTTTGATTTGGGTTGGACATCCCTACTAGGTAGGCACCTCAACCCCAATCAAGAAACAAAACTGGCAATATGCCCATCTAGTATCATATACCAAGCTCAACTAATACAAAACTTCATCCTGTGTGTATGCTCCTAATCCATTCTCTATCTTTGTTAGTAACCCTACCACTATACAACAATTTACATCTGTTGCTTACAAAAAACTTCATCTGTTTACAAGTATAGGCAATCATTGGGGTTTCCATGCTCCATAATGACTGGTTCCTCACTCTCCATATCTGGTACAGGGAGGCAGCCACTGCAGTTTGCATTACCTGGCTTTGTATAGCTGTCAAACCTCTTCTCCTTCTTAGCCAGTTTATCACACTAGTCATGTTGCTATGAGTTATTCTCTGCCCCAACCACAACATTATCTCCTTCCATACCCTGATGGCATATGTGCATTCAAAGAAGAGGTGTTGATGAGTTTCCTCAGCAGCCCCACAGATACAGCAGTCAGCATTTGGAGAGGTGCCAAATTTCAGTAACCTATCTCTGACCTGTAGCCTTTGAAGCATGATCAGCCACCAGGTGAATCTGTGTTTAAGAACAGATAATCTGTTCCAAATAAAGGGAGTCCACTCCTCTTTCCTTCCCACCTCAGTAATTGCTTTGTATGCCTTCTGAATGGAATATTTCCCACTACTATCAGGCCACCAGCTAGCACTATTGAGATCATTCAAGCAAGCTCTTGTGTTGCATATTTTTTTCCATATCCAGCTAGCATTTGAGGAGGGTACATAGTCCCTCCACATTTTGTTCTTCAAGTACACACTATGAATCCATCTGACCCACAATGTATCCTTCTTTGTATCAATTTGCCAAATAATCTTGCCTATAGCTAGATTATTCCATAGAGCAATATCTTTGATTCCCAAACCACCAAGCTTTTTAGGCTTGCATACATTGCTCCATTTGACATAGCCTAGTTTTGCTCTTTTATCACTGCCTTCCCAAAGAAACCTTCTGCATATTTGATTTATTCTATGTATAACAGCCATATGGATAATCAAGATTTGCATCCAATAGGTGCATAGGCTCATCAAAACAGAGTTGATTAGCTGGAGTCTTCCAGCAAAGGAGATGTTCCTTGACTTCCAGCTATGTATTCTCAGTGTTATTTTGTTTATCAGTGCTTCACAATCACCCCTGCTCAGCCTCTTATTACAAATGGGTACACCCAGGTACTTAAAAGGCCATTTGCCTATAATGAATCCAGTTTTCTGATAAATGATATCTACATCTGTACTAGCCATATTAGCATGATATATCTCAGACTTTGAGCCATTAGCCTTTAGACCAGAAACATTATCAAAATGCTGAAGTCCCTAAAGTAATCTGTTTGCACTCCTCAAATCTCCTTTGCAGAACAGCATTAAATCATCAGCAAAACATAGGTGATTTAGCTTCAAACCTCTACATCTAGGGTGGAAGCTAAAATCCTTTTTCTGACCAATGTAACTCATAGTTCTTGATAGGTATTCCATACACAACACAAACAGTAGAGGAGACATAGGGTCACCCTGTCTCAAACCTCTATTAGCACCAAAAAATCCCTGGGTGGTGCCATTTATCAGCAAAGTAAAGGTGGTAGTGGTGATACAGGCCATAATAATCTCAATGAAAGGATCAGGAAACTTGAAAGCCTTGAGAAGATCTTTAAGAAACTGCCACTCTACAGTGTCATTTGCTTTTTGTAGGTTAACCTTTAGTAGGCAGCCCTTAGGATCATTCTTCCTAGCATAGTGCCTTACCAAATCCTGACACACAAGAATATTATCAATAATGCTTCTCCCACATACAAAAGTACCCTGATTTTGAGAGATTAAATTAGGTAACACCAGTTTCAGTCTTGAGCAGATGAGTTTTGAAATGCACTTATATAGTACTGAGCAGCAGACTATAGGTCTGTAATCAGTTACCTTCACAGGACATTTGATCTTTGGCACCAAAGTAACAGAGGTGGAGTTGATCACTTTAAGCAGTTTGCCCTTCCTGAAAAACTCCTTGACAGCTGCCACCACCTCCTCCCCAATAGTGCCTTAAGCCTTTTTAAAGAACAAGTTGTTATACCCATCCACACCTGGAGCCTTATTATTTGGAATAGACCAAATTGCTGCTTTTATCTCCTATCCACTAAACTCCATGTTCAAGGCACTAAGTTGATTATCATTCAGTACAGGGCCACAATTCATAAATTTCTGACTGAGTTTAGGCAATGGCCCTTTACTTCCATTCATGAAAGTTGAGAAATGTTGCACAAACTCCTAGCAAACCTCATTAGGATCAATAATCCAGTCACCCTAACCATTCTGAACTGTGTTCATTCTGCTTCTATTGTTTCTGGTTTTTAAAGCCCTGTGAAACATGGCACTATTATCATCGCCATAGCACACCTAATCCTCCCTAGCTTTCTGTCTGAGGAAAGATAGATATGCATCATGAGTTTCCTTGTAGCTTTTATAAGCCTCAGCTTCAAAACTGGCAGCCTCTGCATTAAAGGAGTTCTCATGCATCACTTTTTGTGTTTTTTCTAACTGAATCCCAGCTTTCTTATCTCTTTCAGCAATATTAAGAAAGTGAGTATGATTCATTATCTTCAACCTTGATTTTAGGGTTTTCAGTTTTTGAGTAATTTTAAACATAGCATACCCTTCCACTTGTTCATTCCAGTGCTCTTTGATAAGCTCTTCAAAACTGCTATGCTCAGCCCACATATTGAAAAATTTGAAAGCTTTGTTACCCTTAACATCAGGGAAACATCTAATAACAGCAGGGCTATGATCAAAATCACCCTCAGGTAGGAAAGTGACTTCTGCATTTTCATATGAACTCATCCAGTCACCATTTGCCAGCACTTTATCCAGTTTTTTCATGACTATGTGCTCACCCTCATGCTTATTATTCCAAGTAAATAACCTGCCAGTGAATTTCACATCATCCAAGCCACAATGCTGCACACATTCACTAAACTCTTCCATACCTCTTCTAGACTGAATTCCCCCATTTTTCTCCTCATCATGCATTATGATATTAAAATCACTAGCTAACATCCAAGCACCTTGGATGCTAGTAGCTAAACTGCACAGGTCCCTCAATAAACCAACTCTATCTTCTCTTTGGTTATATGCATATATGAATGTGCAATCAAACCAGTTCCTACTTCTGCTAGGCTTCAATCTACAATGCACCATTTGAGCAGTGCATTTAAGAATATCCACCTGAAAAGAGCTAGGATCCCAACCAATAACAATCCTTCCTTTCCCATTCCAAGAATTAATTAAATTGGGCTATATTTCTTTTAGCTCAAAACTAATTAATTTAATTTTAATGTAAAACACTAACGAATTTTAAGTGTCTACACTTAACTCACAAATTAATGAACATTGGGAACTTTTACACTTTTTAAATCACAAAGAATGAACAGAGCATAAAATGACCAGAGCTTAAATCACAAATAATGAACACAATAAAATTCTTCAATAATGGAAGAATTTAAATACATAAATTAGAGAGAGAGATACTCACGGGATGAACAAGGGATGAACACCAATAGAGTGTTCAAGAACAATCCAGAGAACCACGTTAGAGAGAGAGAATTGTGAGAGAGAAGAGAATTGTAAGAAGGAGAAAGAGAGAGAGATATGAGAGAAATGAGAGAGAACGAGAGAGAGATATCAGATAAATGTGAGAGAACGAGAGAGAGATATGAGATAAATGAGAGAGAACGAGAGAGAGATATGAGAGAAATGAGAGAGAACGAGAGAGAGATATGAGAGAAATGTGAGAGAAAGAGACGAGAAATAAAGGGGTTTCGAATGGGTGGCGTAATTAAATTAAGGAAAATTCCCAATGGTAACCATGAATTTTTGGACTTTCCCAATGGTAACCATTAGTTTTTTCGTGAGATCTAATTCATTTCCTAAACGTGACCTTATTTAATGATAACTGTTAAAAAAACCGTTAACTATTATAACATTTAACAATTTATTTTTTTAATTAAAAATTCCTCACCCCATCTTTCTCCATCCATAACCACCACCCCACCCCCACTTCATCTCCCTCCATTGCTCATCTCCATCCTCTGCTTCATCTCCCCTCCCCTTCTTCCACCCATTGTAATCCTCATCCCACCCCATCCCATTGCCCATCACATCAGCCCCTTTCCTACACAGTCGGTAGTGGCTACACCACCCACATCAGCCCCTTTCCTAAATCGGGTCCGGCGTGGCGTGGCGTCCCGGTGCGTTTTAGGGCAGTAGAGAACGGAGAGTGCAACAGAAGTGAAAAGGGTACATGAGTGCTATGAGGGGGAGGGGCTTTGTTGGTGGAGTGCAGGGCCGCGCTCGTGGTTTTGGGCGATGGATTGGTGTGTGGTGGCACTGGTCCGGTGCAGCCAGGTGAGAGACAAGGGAGGGGAATAACATAGCAGGGGAGGGGGTGTCGTGCGGGAGCAGGAGAGGAGTGAGAGGGGTAGGGGTCGCGTGGGAGAAGGGGACTAGTGGTGTAGGGTGGTGGAGCTGGTGGTTGCGTGAATGAGAAAGATGGTGGTGTAGGGTGGCGGTTATGGAGAGAGGGAGGAAGGTGGGTTAACATGGTGGTTATGGAGGAAGGAAGAGGGTGGGAGTGATTTTTTTTTTAAAAATAATTAGTCAAATTTTATAACATTTAACGGCAACTCAACAGAATTTGCTAAAAAAGGTCATGATTAGGAAATAGTAAGACCTTAGGGTTAATTTTTGACAATCCAAAATACCTATGGTTACCATTGGGAAAGTGGAAAAATTCATGGTTACCATTAGGAATTTCCCTTAAGTTAATTATAAATGAGACTTATAATATTAAAAAATAATATTTCTATTGTACTCTCATGAATTTTATAGAAGTGTATCATCTAATGTGGGACAGACGAATAAAAGAAGTGTATCGATTAATATAGGACGGAGGGCGTAGGTTACAGTTGGGACTATTAGTGTCAATTTTCGCAAATATAATTGAACACTGAAAATTAATTAGAAATACAAATTGATTTTTGGGAATATATGTTAGGAAGTTTTACTTTAAGATCCATCTAAATTTTTGTGGGGGAAAAGTCTATTCTTGATTGTCTGCATAAATGGTGAAATAAGAGTTAGAATTGGTTCGATTCTTGAGTGCCCCAAAACTTGTGCTATGCGTGACTACTAAAATGTATATTGTTACTAAAAAAATTACAAACTTACAATGTTTCACATATAATTGTGTATTTAATGATTTGTTCTTTATCTTTGTTTACAAGATCTGTTTTATGAAGTTTTCTTTGTATAGATTCGTATGAATCCTTTGTTTAAAACTAAAAACAAAATTGTAATTTTTTCTTCAGATTTTTTACACATTAGCTTCATCTTATTCATCTTCACCATTTTTGTACTATTGATTTCTAGTAAATTTTCCTGACGTTTTCAATTATTTAATTTGTCAGTAAAAAATAATGTTATATTTTCATCCCTACCATGTTAATAAAAATCAATCCAAAATATAATATTTCAATCGTCTGTGTATTATAAAAATTCAAATTTCGTTAATAACAAAATAAGTTCAAACGATTGTAAGTAGACCTGGAAAAGCTGACCCAACCCGAACCCGAAATTGACCTGCGACCCGACTTGACCTAACCTGAAACATGCTGACCCGAAATTGACCCATCCTGAAATTGACCCAATCTGATACTGACCCGAATAATAGTTATCCATAATTTGTATTTTAATTTCAAGTAAAGACTCGGCATAATTTCAAGTAAAGCCTTTATAAAGACGGTGCTTCGATACCAACCTCCCCTTAAACGTAACACGACCAATTCCTCGATCAACGATCAAGAACTTTATCGTTGTTAGGGGCCTGGGCCAATGATCCGAAAAATTGACCCAACTCGACCCAAAACGACATGCCCAAAACCCGACCCGAAACTGATATACCCAAAGCAGACCCGAGCCGAAACTAACATACCTAAGCAGACCCGAACCGAAATTGACCTGACACGAAATCAGGCTGAACCGAAATTGGCCCAACCCGAATGACACGATTGCCACCTATAACTATAATTTTTTAAGTAACAATATACATTTTATATTAGTAACACCTTAGTTTAAAAAACGAGCCTGACGCTTTTACCACCTCAGGCAAAGCGTTTTCCACCAGGCACAAGGAGGCGTGCTTTTTGTTGAGCTTCTTATGAAGAGCAGGCGTGCGCTTCTGTCGCCGTATGCAGATTTTCTGGTTTTTCAAGCTTCGGGGTTAATTATACTTAAAACAATTGGCCCATTTGGCCGGGGGATCCACGTAATTTTTCCAACGGCTAATTAGGCTCGAAAAGAAGGGAAAAAATAAGAGAAAAGAAGGAAGAAAGAAAAAAAGAGATCGAGAGATCCTCTGATGTGCCCCAATGACGAAGAAGATTATTGCTGACTCGTCGGAGCAAGTTCGTACCTTTTTTGTCGACCACCAACAACGGAGTTCCGGTAAGTTCTCGTTCTTCTTTCCTCCTTCGCTGTTAATGGCAGAGGTGTTTTTTTCTTTATCCTTCTTTGTTAATGGCAAAGCTTTTTTGTTCTTCTTTTCTTCACCTTCTCGAAATTACTGCTATTGTACTCTGCTTCATTTTTTCATTCTTATTTTCTCTTCTTTTTAAATGAAGTCATTGTGATGTAGTTGGGTGCTTTTAATGCATTCAAGGCTATTTATTTTTTATTAGCAACAATGGTTTTTTTTAGTTAGTGGTAACAATTGGCAGTCAATGAATTTTTTAATACTTTATGAAAAAATTATGGGGATGGGGAAGAAAAAAGCAGACCTTGAAGTTCTATGATACATTATAATTTGTAAATTTGTCAACTTAGTAATTAAGCACTTTAATATTTTTAGCTTGTTCTTAATTGAATATTTGAGATGCCAAATGTTGACAATGCTTCCACGGGATCATCATCGGATAATTTGTACCCCGATCGAAAAGATCAAGTGTGGATCCTACCAATAAAGTTAATTGGACTTTTAGCTTTTGCAATAAAGTTTGTAAAGGAGGGGCATATCAAATGAAATAACACTTGATTGGAGGTTTTTCGAATGTGGTTAAATGCTCTAGTTGTCCCGAGCATGTGAGGGAGGAAATAGAAGACTATATGAAAATGAAGGCACAAGCAAATGAAGATAGTCGAATGCTACCAAGGATTTCTCAATATGTTGTTGATGTTGATGATGAGGAAGAGGAAGAGGAAATGAAGATAATAAACTCCAAGGGCAAGCATGTTCTTAAGAGGTCAAGGCAAAGAGGTCCATTGGACAAGTATATCGCTCCAACTCCAAAAGATGTTTTAAAAGGGAGAAAGGAAGCAAAAGACATCTTTGGAAAGCATGATAAGGAAATGAGGGACAAAGCTTGTAAGGAAATTGCTAGGTGGTTCCATAATGCGGGAATTGCATTCAATGCGGCTACTTATGAAAGTTTTGGAAAGATGATTCAAACAATTGGAGCTTATGGTACCGACATGAAGCCACCTAGCATGTATGAGATAAGAGTTCCACTTCTTCAAGAAGAAGTGAAGGAAACAAAATTTAAGTTGGGGTCTCACAAAAAAAAAGTGGACAACTGAAGGTTGTTCTATTTTATCCGATGGATGGCGTGATTCCGTAGCCTCAAAGTACATAATCAACTTTCTTGTGAGCTTGGAACGTGCTCATTAAATCAATGGAGGTGTCCGACATTGTGAATGATGCCCAATTGTTGTTTTATTTGCTTGACGACATGGTGGACGCGATTGGAGAGAAAAATGTCATTCATGTAGTGACTAATAATACATCCAATTATGTTAAGGCGGGTAAGAAAATTTTATATTTCTTTCATTGAGATACTAATACAGATTTACATTGAATATATGTTTATATGGTTTGTTAGTTTTGTTTAGGAAAGTTGTTTGAGGCCGTAAGACAACACCTATATTGGACTACATGTGCCGCAAATTGTCTTGATCTTATGTTGAAGGATATTGGAAAAATCCCAAAGGTCAAGATTTCACTTAAGAAGTGCATGTTTATGAATGGCTACATCTATAGCCACATTTCACTTGTGAACTTGATGAGGAAGTTCACTAATCAAGCTAATTTGCATAGGCCGACAATTACTCAATTTGAAATATCATGCATCACTCTTGAACAATTTCATAGGCAAAGAGCAATCATTAGATTCTAGAATCAAGCTTGTGCTCTCTAACCATGGCGATTTAAGCGCACGATAGCGTGGCTTGTTAACGTGCGCCTCTCTTGCAATGGCTAGAAAGAAGAGGACTCAAGCTAAGGGAAATTCTAGTGAAGGTTCTGGGAGTACTGCTCAGATGATTGGTGCCACTTGATCAGGGAATAAGGAGTCTACGAAAGTACAATCTAATGGAACAGTGTCGATGGAGAAGAATGGTAAGTTTCAACATCCCTCTACTTCTAGGAGATTGAATCTTGAGGCTGAATCTGATGATGTTAACCCAATCTAGAATACCTTGTTTGATAATGCTAAGCTTCCACGTAAAGGACAATCTCTTCATTTTGTGACTCCTAGTGATCATCTGGGTAAATCAGTAGCTAAGCTTATGCAATCTGATATTGAGCCTTTAACTAAGAAATGGGAGAATGCCATGATTTTGTATGTTATTGGTTTCACCCCTACTTTAGCTGCTCTTAGAAGATTTATTTCAACTGAATGGAACAATGTTGCTGAGCCAAAATTGTTTTATCATGATAAGGGATATTTTGTTGTTCATTTCCAATCTATTTAAGATAAAAATGAGATATTATTTGTTGGCCCTCATCTATTCAATGAAAACCTGTTATTGTTAAGCCTTGGTGTCCCCATTTTAACTTTCATGAGGAGGTTTTGAAAGTTATCTCTCTTTGGGTTAACTTACCTAATTTCCTTTGAATTGCTGGGGTGAACAAGCACTAAGTAGAATTAGAAGTATGATTGGAACCCCCTTATATGCTGATGAATGTACCACACATCAACTTAGGGTTTCATTTGCTAGAATCCTTGTAGAGGTTGATGTCACTCAGCCTCTCATTGATTGTGTTCATATTGAGGATCCGTGTGGAGTTGTTTTTGAACAAAAAGTGCTCTATGATTAGAGGCCTTCCAATTATAAGAAGTGCAACATAGCAGGCATAACTGTGATAAGACTCATGCTAAAGCTAGTAAAAAAACCTGTTCAACAATGGGTTAAGAAAGCTGTTCCTGAGACTGCTGCTCCAGTTCCAGCTACTGAAACACTGAAAATAGGAAGTTCTACTCTTCAGGTTGGAGCATTTTAGATAAATACTTCTGTTGTTGGTAAACCTGATCAGCAGCTTTTTACTCCTATTGCAGAAACATCTAAAGCAAGCTCCTCTTAGGCTGAAAAATGGAAAATTGTCACTATGAGGACAAGAGATAAGGGAAAAGCTCCAATGTGTCCAACTCCTATGTAGGACACTTATTGTTTTCTTTCCCCCACTTGTGAGGAGGATGATGAAATGAATGGTGAAGGAGATGATCTACATCTTGCATGATTAAGTTCTGTTCTTGGAACATCAGTGGGCTCAATGACCCTGTGAAAATCATTGAGGTTAGGTATTTTTTGAGGAAGCATCATATTAACCTAGTTGCTCTTTCAGAAACTAGAGTAAAGAAGCATAATATCACAAAAATCATGAAGAAGTTTGGCTCTTGCTGGCAATGGGAATGCAATTATGACTTTTCAACTAGAGGTAGAATTTGGTTAGGGTGGAATTCCCTCTTTGTGGATATCAGGGTGGTTAGTAAGTCTGAACAACTTATTCATCTTGAGGTGTTTAATCAAGGTGGTCTTTTCTCCTTGATTTCTTGTGTCAATGGGCTGCATACAATTAGTGACAAAAAGAGCTTATGGACTGAATTGAGTGGTTTGGCAGCTTCTACTAACTCTCCTTGGTTGATAATTGGAGATTTTAATGTTGTGTTGTCATTCAATGATAGAATCAATGGAGCTCCTATTACCTCTTAGGAAACATAAAATTTTGATTCTTTTGTCACTAATCATCATCTAGCTGAGATTAAAAGCATTGGCTATTTCTTCTCCTGGTCAAGCAAAGGATTAGGAGAACACTAGGTGGCTAGCAGAATTGATAGATGTTTGGAAATGATCACTGGATGTTGCAACATGGGCATATTGAGGCTTGTTACTTTAACAACTCTATCTTTAACCACACACCCCTCATTGTAGAGTGTGTTTCAGAAGATACAGGAGGAGGTAGACCCTTTAAATATTTTAACCATTTGGCTGATCATGTTGATTTCTTGAAAATAGACACGAGCAATGGCAGGGTGGTAGTAGGGGTAATCTATTACAACAGCTATGGTTTAAGCTCAAAAAGCTTAAAAATCCTTTAAAAGCTCTTCATTCAAAAGAGTTTGCTGGTATTACTGATAGAATTGAGATTGCTAGAAAAGAGTTGCAAGGCATTCAAACTGAGTTGCAAGCTACTCCTAGTTTTCCTATTCTTCACCTTAAGGAAGCAGAGGCCATTTTGAATTTAAAGAATTGGTTAGCTGTAGAAGATAGCGCTCTTAAGCAAAAAGCTAGGATCCAATGGTTGAAGTTAGGAGATTCTAGCTCTAAGATCTTCTTCTCTGCTATGAAAGAAAGGAGGAGTAGAAACAGGGTCTCTATGCTCTTGGATGATCACAATGACAACATCATCCAGATAAAATCCAAGAAACCATCCTTAGTTTCTACAAAGCTCTTCTGGGTACTGTTGCTCCTGCTCTTCCTGCTATTGAGCTTGATATAGTCAGAGGTGGTGCTAGAGTGTCTCTTGATTCTTGTGCTGCTCTTACTGCCTCAGTTACAGTTGAAGAAATCCAAGCTGCTTTGTTTTCAATTGATGACTCTAAAGCTCCTAGGGTGGATGGATATAATGCAGTGTTATTCAAGAAATCATGGTCTATTATTAAGCATGATGTCTGCAATGTTGTATTACAGTTTTTTGCCACTGGTGATATACCATTTCAGGTAAATATCATCTCTATCACTCTTGTCTCTAAAATTTCCAATCCCTCTAAAGCAGCTCATTTTAGGCCTATTGCTTGCTGTAACTTGCTCTATAAAATCATAGGGAAAATTCTTACTAATAGGCTTCCAAAATGTGTTGCTGAGGTTGTGAGTGAGTTTCAAACATGGTTCATTCTAGGGAGGCACATAACAGATAATATTCTCTTATCTACTGAGCTTATAGAAGGGTACACTAGATCTTACATCTTTCCTAGGTGTGTGATTAAAGTAGACCTTAAGAAAGCCTATGATTCCATTGAATGGCCTTTTCTTCACATGATGCTAGTTGAGCTTGGGTTTCCTTGTAAATTTATTAGTTGGATCATGGCTTGTGTCACCTCTGTTTCTTATTCCATTCACATAGATGGTAAACCTGGTTCTACCTTTAAAGCAAAGAAAGGTCTCAGACAAGGTGATCCACTTTCCCCTTTCTTATTTGCTATTAGTATGGAGTATTTGACTACATGTACGAAAGCAATGTCTTCCCATCCTCCGTTTCACTTCCATCCAAAATGCAAAAGAGTTGGGATTACACACCTTATGTTTACTGATGATCTTCTTATGTTCACGAGAGACGATGAGCCTTCTATGAAGCTGTGTTTTCAAGATTTTGAGAAATTCTCCAAAGCTTCAGGTTTGGAGGACAATGTTGAAAAAAGTAACATTTATTTTGGTGGTATGGTCAATGAGGTAAAAGTTAGATTGAATGAGATTATGAGTGTACCTCAAGGTTCATTCCCATTCAGGTACCTTGGGGTTCCCCTTTCTACAAAAAAACTCAGCTATGATCGAAGTAGGCCTCTTATTAAGCATATGCTAGCAAGGGTGAAAACATGGAATTCCAAGTTTCTTAGTTATGTTAGGAGGTTTCAACTTGTGAAATCAGTTCTTGCTAGTATGCAAACCTTTTGGTGTGAGATTTTCATCCTACCAAAGAACCTTTTGAAAGAACTCAACTCTTGCTGCAGAACATTCTTGTGGACAGGTGCTGCTCAGAAATCTGCTAAAGCTCCTTTTGCTTGGGATACTTTATGTTTACCTAAAGCTGCTGGTGGCCTAAATCTTCGAGACATCTGTGTTTGGAATAAAGTTGCAATTAGAAAACTCTTATGGGCCCTCTCCTATAAAAAAGAAAATTATGGGTGAGATGGGTTGACAATTATTATGGAAAAAGAGGTTGTCTTGATATCATGCACATCCCTCATACTAGCTCTTGGAATTTCAAGAAGATTCTTTAATGCAGAGAGATGGTGTAGAGATTGGGAGGTCGGAGCAAAATGGTCAATAACAAGGGGTTTAGCATTAGTAAAATGTATAAACTCTTGTTAGGTGATCATGAGAAAGTTCCATGGAGGAAACTTATTTGCAATAGTATGGCTTCTCCAAGAAGCATTTTTATTGCTTGGCTAGCTATTTATGGAAGGTTGTCTACAACAGATAGATTGATTTGTTGGAACATCGATTGTGATCCAGTGTGTAAACTCTGCAACAATTGCAATGAGACTCATGTTCTTTGAGTGTTCCTTTTCTTCTGAGCTATGGATGCAGGGGCTGAGAAAACTGGGGGTTTACAAAACTGTCCTCCCCTTTGCTGTTGAGTTGCAGGTTGCTGTCAACATGAGCAAGAGAAAATCTTCTCATGCTAGACTATATGTTGTTGCTTTTGTGGAATCAATTTATAGTGTGTGGTTGTTTAGGAATAATAAGGTCTTTAATAGCTCTTCAAAATCTGTAGATCAATTGTATAGAGAAGTGATCTTTAGGATTGCTGCTAGTTATTATCCTAGTATGAGAACCTTGTTGATTCAATAGTCTAACTTACTTTAGGGGTCAAACCCTTCCTAGAAGGTGTGGACCTCTATAGCAGCTTATTGCTTTGTTGGTGGGGTTTTTAATTCCCTTTGTTATAATATTACTTACTTGCCAAAAAAAATCATAGGCAAAAAAAACTTAAGGAAGATGGTTACTCCTTGGAATGGATTCTAAGTGGCCTAAGGTAGAGGGAGGGAAGAAAGTAGCCTCGTGTCTTTTACAAGATACTCTTTGGAGGAATATGCTTTACACACTCAAGTTGATCGGCCCTCTTGTCAAAGTTCTTAGGATGTTTGATGGAGAAAGGAAGCCTCCTATGGGTTATATATATGAAGCCATGGATAGAGCTAAGTATACTATTGCTAACAGCTTTGCAATGAAGGAGGAAATTACCAGAATGCCTTTGATTACATTGATACATGGCGGGATTCTCAACTCCATCGACTTTTGCATGCGGCCGGATATTTTCACAATCCAGAAATCTACTATGACATCCCCGAGGAAGTAGGTTGTCAAGAAGTGGTTCAAGGTTTGTATGATTGCGTTGCAACGTTGATACCGGGGTTGGAGGTACAAGACAAGATTATGCTTGAATTGGATGAGTACAAAAATGCATGTGGACTCTTTGGCATAGCAATGACAATAAGGTTATGAAGTTAAAATCTTCGGGTAAACACTAATCTCATTCTTAAAGTAGTTTATTCCCAATATTTTGTTGTCTTCCGAAGCACTACCATTTTATATTAAATGTCCTTAATAGCGGATTAGTGGTCTTTCTAGGGAGCTTCAACACCAAGCCTCCAAAAATTTGCCATAAAGGTCCTTAGCCTCACTTGTAATGCCACTGATTGTGAGAAAAATTAAGGTGGTTTTCCACTTGGTCCTATTCCATCTTCACACCAAGAAGAGAAACTGAATAGATAAAGCAGGTTGAATGATATGGTATTTGTCAGATTACAATCGTGCTTGTGAGCGGCGATATAAGAGGAAAGACACCATGCATTGATCTCATTCTTTTGACGGATATTGATGAGAGCAACGAGTGGCTACTTGGGAGAATGGATGAAGGCGATAAAGATGGTGATCTTGCGTTTGATGGTGAAGATTTCACATGGAGTGAGGTTGGTAGAGCGGCCTGAGCCTATGATCCAACCTATGTAACTGATATATTGATTTCTTATAGAGTTTTCCCCTTTCTTTACAAGCTAAATTGTGCGATATTGATGCTCTTTGGAGCTATTTATGCTAACTATTTCGATATAGTTGTGGTTTGTGTGTTCCATATCATTTTGCAGGTTTTTAGGGAAAAACTCCCTATTTACTTGATGTTTTGAGCACCACGCTATAGCGGAAGGTTATGAGGCATCTTAGCGGTCTCGAGATGGTATTCGGACCCCATTTTGAAGAAGAAACATTCAAAAGACTTGGCGTCTGAAGCCAAGTGAAGGCAAGAAAGAAAGAAGCCTCGCCCGATCGGGTCGGGCAGTGGTTGCCCGATCGGGTACGAGTAAAATGGCCAGAAGTTCAGATTTTCCGCCCGATCGGGTGGACTTGCCCGATCCCGTCGGGTGGACCTACACTTAGCCATATGTTGCTGCATTTCTGAGAGTTGAAGAAGAGGTCCACCCGATGACATCGGGTGGTCTCGCCCGATCGGGTGCTGGGGTTGCGGCCCCGATCGGGTGGAGGATGCCCGATCTCATCGGGTGAAGCCCATATTGATGCTGCTGGAAACCTGTTCCCACACCCGATCTGGCGGCCCTTTGCCCGATCGGGTGGACGATACGGGGATGCGATTTTCGTTATTTCCCCACTCTATCTTATTGTTTTCTTAGAAACTATAAATACTTTTTAGGTTGTTTTTAATTGTATCTATTATTCTATTGAACATTTAGAGAGCTCCTAGCCTAGTTTTTCATTGTCTTCCATTGTAGAAGAGATTCAAGTACTAATTCAATTCAATTAAAGTTTCCGCTTTCCGTCAATTTGGTAATCGTCTTTCTTATTGTTTAATTCTTATATCTCAACTGCTTTAGTTTAATTTCTTATTATCCAATTAGTTCATGATGCAATTGTTAAGGTTTTCAATTAGTTTTGTTATTGTTAATTCAATCATGTCCGAGTAGTTCTCTTTCTAGGGTGTTAGTTAGGGAAGCCATGTTTATACCATGATTGTTATTTAGACTTCTATTGATTTCTAGGGCTTGACTAGAGTGATTGTGGTGTGGTTTGTTCTTAATTAGTAATTAATGTTAGTGGCCAATTTCATTGATTGCTTGTGGTTAATAATAGTTGTTTGCACAGATCCGTCCTACGACTAGAGGCCTAGGACACATCAGTAGTTCTGATTACGTTAGTGAACATGCGGCGTATGTTGAACTATAAGCGTTGAGTCTTAACCATAGCACAACACATGCTCTAATCCCTCGACTCTTGACCTAGGTTTTGATAGTTGTTGACCTTGTTTGATTGGTATAAGCATGGTGGACCGACCTAATACCCTAGGCTTTTATTCCATAGTCAAATCCTCGATTTAATTCGTATTCCTTAGCTTACTCATTAGTTTAGTTAATTCTCCCTATTTTCATCTGAAGTAGTTAGTTAATTGAATATTAATATAGAAACTCTGTCTCTCTGCGGATTCGACCCTGCTTCCACTGACTACCTTAGTTAGAGGACCGTAGGTTTATCTTTGAATAGGTGATACGACTGAAACCTATCAAATTTTGGCGCCGTTGCCGGGGAGACGACTAGTTTTCTAGTTTTTATTCGATTAATTAGCGTACTTCTCTTTGCCTCATTGGAACCTCCCGTTCCAATTGAGGCCGTTCTTACGGTTATCTTGTCGTTTTCTCTTATATGACCAGGTATCAAAAGAAAACTCACATTATTCCTGGAGATCCTGACACAGAAGCAATACTTCGGGATCTTAGAGCAGAATTTGACCAAGAGAAGCCAGATTCAGAGATTTCTACATTACCAATGGCGAAGTCACTGAAATCTTATGGGGTGCCTAATCCTGAAGGCATACCCACAGGTCCACCGATGCCCACTATTGCTGCGAACAATTTTGAAATCAAACCTGCACTAATTAATATGGTGCAGCAGAATCAGTTTAGTGGGCATCCTTCTGAAGATCCGGCCAATCATCTGCAGAGATTCCAACAACTCTGCAGGACTGTTAAACATCAAGGAGTCACACCTGAGAAGCTGAAGGTTATGTTATTTGAGTTCTCACTCAGAGACAAGGCTCAGAGGTGGCTCAGCGATATCACTGAGACAGAATGGCCGGCGATTTCTGCTGCATTTCTACATGAGTATTACCCTCCCACAAAAACAGCAGAATTCAGGAACAAGTGGGCCACGTTTTCCCAAGAGCCAGATGAGACATTGAGGGAAGCGTGGACTAGATTCAGAGACCTACAGAGGGAATGTCCACATCATAATATGGACAAGTGGTTTCTGACGCAAACTTTTTATAATGGTCTGCAGCCTCAGACGAAGAGTACTATTGATTCGTCTGCAGGAGGAGTCTTTTTAGACAAGGCAGTTGATGAGGGTTATGACTTCCTAGAAAATCTTGCAGCCAATGACCATTCATCATCTAGGAGTTTGACTAAGAAGGTGCTTGAAGTTGACGCTATTTCATTGCTTACGTCTCATATGGCGCAACTCACTCAGCAGCTAATGAAATCCTCTAGTTCAACACCTCCGCCAATGAGCATCAACGCTATGTCAGCAGTTGCACCTATCACCTCATCTTACTGTGAGGTGTGTGGTATTCAGGGTCACTTCGGCCATGATTGTCAGTTCAGTCAGAATCAGATGGAGCAAGCTAATGCTTTTCAGCAAAGACAATCCAATAACCCCTACTCCAACACATTCAATCCTGGTTGGAAAGACAACTCACTTCTTTCCTATAGAAGCAACAATGTTCAAAACCCACAGCCACAAAATTCCTACCATCCCCCACAAAATTCCTATCAACCTCCACATCACAACCCAAAACCCAACTACTACCAAAACCAAGGGAACTCTCATAATCCCCCTGGTTTCCAAAGACCTGCTCATCAGCACTATCAGCCAGCACCACAAAAAG
This sequence comes from Patellifolia procumbens, assembly GCA_947645195.1. Classification (NCBI taxonomy): domain Eukaryota; kingdom Viridiplantae; phylum Streptophyta; class Magnoliopsida; order Caryophyllales; family Amaranthaceae; genus Patellifolia; species Patellifolia procumbens. The sequence goes on from CANSGD010000406.1 coordinate 5,644,455, forward strand.
CGCCCTCACAAGAGCCTAGCAATTCTGAACTGATGAAACTCATATTGTCTATGCAAAAGACCAATGAGGAAGCAAAAAAGGCCCATGAGAAAACACAAAAGGCCCAGGAGAAGCACATAAAACTTCTCGAGACTCAGATTGCTCAGTTGGCAGAAACTAGTGCACAGAGGCAGCAGGGACAATTGCCGGGGCAACCTACACATAGGGAGCAAGCAAATGCCGTTACTCTTCGTAGTGGTACTGCTTATGCTGCTCCTCCTATGCCCATTGATGATGATACTGTCCCTCGCAAGGAGAAGGAGGTAGTAGAGAAGGAATTGGAGAAGAATTCGACGTCTGATGTCGAAGTGTCTGAAACAGCTGAACAGGTAGAAAAGAAGAAGGAGAAGGTTTCTGATACACCTTTTACACCAAGGTTGCCTTTTCCTCATCGAATGCTAAAGTCCAAGGTGGATCAACAACTTGGTAAGTTCTTGGCTATGGTCAAGAACCTTGAGGTAACGGTTCCTTTCACTAAACTTATTTCTCAAGTGCCTGTCTATGCTAAGTTTTTGAAGGAGATGATCACAAAAAAGAGAGATTTTGGTGGGGTAGATAGAGTCGCACTCACTGAAGAGTGTAGTGCCGTTTTGCAAAATAAATCCCCACCAAAATTGAAAGATCCTGGTAGCTTTTCCATCCCTTGTCATGTAGGTGCACTTTTTATCGATAAAGCTTTGTGACTTAGGTGCATCTGTGTCTATCATGCCATTGTCTGTCTGTAATAAACTGAATATGGGGGCACTTTAGTGTACTCAAATTACTTTGCAGATGGCTGACCGTTCTATAAAATACCCCCTAGGTGTTTTAGAAGACGTCCTTGTTAGGGTGGGAAAGTTTTACATTCCTGTGGATTTTGTTGTATTGGATATGGAGGAGGATGCCCAAATTCCTATTATTTTGGGCAGACCATTTTTGTGCACTGCAGGTGCTGTTATTGATGTCAAGTCAGGATCTTTGACTTTGAGTGTTGGTGATGATACTGTCACTTTTAAACTAACCAATGCTATGAAGTCTCCTATGCTTGAAGAATCTTGTTGCAGGATAGATGTCGTAGACAAAGCTGTGATGTCTGCATCTCAGCGGATACGTGATGCTGACCCATTGGAGGTAGCATTGACTGAGAGTGACTCCTGAGGCATCGATACTGATGTTGATGCCTGTCTTGCTGATTTAGAGGGTCATGGAGCTGAACAGAAATAGGAAACTGTGGTACTTGAAAGTATATGCTCCAGTTCTACTCCTCAGGTAACTAAGGTGGAACTCAAACCACTTCCCTCTCATTTGAAGTATGCATTTTTAGATGATAAGGAAGAATGTCCTGTGATTGTCAGTACTAAACTCACAGATAGCCAATTGAAAAGCTTGCTTGCTGTGCTTCGTATACACAAGAAGGCTATTGGGTATAGTATTGATGATCTAAAGGGCATTAGTCCTAATTTTTGTATGCATCGTATTAATCTTGAAGAGGATCACCGCCCTTGCATTCAACCTCAGAGACGTTTGAATCCTAACATGCACGAAGTGGTGAAGAAAGAAATCATGAAACTGTTAGATGCAGGGATCATTTATCCCATTGCTGATTCGAAGTGGGTCAGTCCTGTGCAAGTGGTTCCCAAGAAGGGGGGACCACTGTTGTTGAAAACGAGAAAGGTGATTTGATTCCCACTAGGACTGTGACAGGGTGGCGTATGTGCATCGATTATCGCAGACTTAATAATGCCACTCTGAAGGATCATTTCCCCCTCCCTTTTATTGATCAGATGTTGGAAAGGCTAGCCAAACATAGCTATTTCTGTTATCTGGATGGATATTCTGGTTTTTTTTCCAAATTCTCATCCATCCAGATGATCAGGAAAAGACTACGTTTACATGTCCTTATGGCACTTTTGCATATCGCAGGATGCCATTTGGATTGTGTAACGCTCCCGCTACTTTCCAACGCTGCATGATGGCCATATTCTATGATTTTATTGAAAATATTATGGAAGTGTTTATGGATGATTTCAGTGTTTATGGTTCTGATTTTGATGTTTGCCTGCATAATTTGTCCAAAGTGCTGAAAAGATGTGTTGAGGCAAACCTCGTGCTTAATTGGGAAAAATGTCACTTCATGGTGAATGAAGGTGTCGTTTTAGGTCACTTGATTTCTGAGCGTGGCATCCAAGTGGATAGAGCAAAGATTGAGGTGATTGAGAAACTCCCCCCTCCAATGAATGTCAAAGGAGTGAGGAGTTTTCTTGGTCATGCGGGGTTTTATCGCAGGTTTATCAAAGATTTTTCTTGGTCATGCGGGGTTTTATCGCAGGTTTACTAATGATTGTTTGGAGTCTTTTGACAGGATAAAGACAGCTTTGATCACTGCCCCTATTATACAACCTCCAGATTGGAATCTTCCTTTCGAGATCATGTGTGATGCTAGTGATAATGCGATAGGGGCAGTACTTGGTCAGCGGAAGGATAAGCTACTCCATGTGATTCACTATGCTAGAAAAACCTTGGATCCAGCCCAGGTTAATTATGCTACGACAGAGAAGGAGTTGCTAGCCATAGTCTATGCATTGGATAAATTTCGAACCTATCTGATAGGTTCGAAAGTTATAGTACACACTGATCATGCTGCGTTGAAGTACTTGATGGCCAAGAAGGAGGCCAAACCTAGACTCCTCAGATGGATTCTTTTGCTGCAAGAATTCGACTTGGAAATCAAAGATAAGAAGGGTGCTGAGAATGTGGTCGCCGACCACCTTTCTAGGTTGAGGTTTGGATCCCCTTCTGACCCTCCTATAGATGACTCTTTTCCTGATGATCATTTGTTTTCTGTGTCCTCTAAAACTCCTTGGTATGCTAATTTTGCTAACTTCTGTGTTAGTGGTTCTCACCCTCCCAATCTTACATATCAGCAGCGCAAAAAGTTTTATCATGATGCTAGAATGTATTTTTGGGAGGATCCTTTCCTATATAAGAAGTGCTCCGACGGGATGTTTCGTCGTTGCATTCCTGATTGGGGAGTAGATGGTGTTTTGCTACATTGTCATAGTATGCCTTCTAGTGGTCATCTAGGCTCCCAAGCGACTGGTTTTAGAGTCCTACATAGTGATTTCTATTGGCCTTCGATTTTTAAAGATGCCCGTGCCTTTTGTTTGTCTTGTGATGCTTGTCAAAGGACGGGCAATATTTCAAAAAGGCAAGAGATGCCACAGAGTGGGATTTTAGAGGTCGAACCTTTTGATGTATGGGGGATTGATTTCATGGGACCTTTTCCTACCTCTTGTGGGAATAGGTATATTTTAGTAGCCGTCGACAATGTAACTAAATGGGTGGAAGCTATAGCATCACCAAACAATGATTCCAAGGTTGTGATGAAGATGTTTAAAAAGATAATCTTTCCTCGTTTTGGTGTTCCCCGTGTTGTAATTAGTGATGGAGGCTCTCACTTTCATAAGAGCACCTTCAAGTCCCTATTGACAAAACATGGAGTCACCCACAAAGTCGGTCTTGCCTATCACCCTCAAACTAGTGGCCAAGTAGAAGTATCTAATAGGCAAATTAAGAGGATCCTTGAGAAAGTTGTCACTAAAGCTAGAAAAGATTGGTCATTGAAACTTGATGATACTCTTTGGGCGCTCCGCACTGCTTTTAAGACTCCTTTGGGTACCACACCCTATCGACTAGTTTATGGCAAAGCTTGTCATCTACCAGTTGAGATGGAGTATCTTTCTGCGTGGGCGGTCAAAGAGATTAACCTTGATTTGACAGCTGCAGGTGAAGCACGACTTCTTCAACTCAATGAGTTGGATGAGCTCCGTTTGGATGCTTATGAAAATCACAGGCTCTATAAAGAGCAAACGAAGAAGTTGCATGATAAGATGATAGGAAAAAGAGAGTTCAAGGTTGGCAACAAGGTTTTATTGTTCAATTCCAGGTTGAGACTGTTTCCTGGAAAGCTCAAATCTCGATGCTCTGGACCATTCGAGGTGACAGAAGTGAAGGCACATGGTGCCATTGAGGTTGCCAACCAAGAAGGAGAGAAGTTTAAGGCAAATGGACAGCGTCTGAAGCTGTACCATGAGGGTTCCTTTGTTGGTTGTGTGGAGGAAATCCGCTTTGATTCCTCCCCACTTGATTCATCTGCCTAGAGAGGTAATATGGTCGTGCGGGACCTTCATAAACCAGCGCTTTGCGGGAGGCAACCCGTATCCCTTAGTTAATTTCTCTTTTCCTTTGTTTCGTAGGTTGTAGCATGTGAGAGAGCGTGAGGGTACTAATGTGTTCCTAGATCTTGAGTATTTTGATGTACAGATATGCTATTTGAGATAAAACTGAGCTTTGCTTGCCCCATACTTGCAAAAAAGGCGAGCTACTTACTAAACAGTAGCTCGCCCGATGGGATCGGGCGGGCGTAAAACATTGGTGAAGAAAGAAAAAAGGAGCACCCTATGCGCACCCGATCAAAAATACCTTGCCCGATCGGGTGAATGAGCAAAAGTCAAAAAGTCAAATCTGGCAAAAAGGTCTCCCACCCGATGGCATCGGGCAAACATCGCCCGATCGGGCCCGCGACCTCAGCACCCGATCAAAAATCATATGCCCGATCGGGCGGGTGATCGGGCGAAGCACAATTTCCTCAGCCAGGAAAAATTGAATTTCACCCGATCGGGCGGCCAAGTGCCCGATCGGGCCAACGACCAAAAACCGTCAAAACCCACGGTTTCCTTTCATTTTCTCACCACATATTTCCTATCCTTTCACTTCAACTCACTCCCTCTCTCTCTTCACTCATCTTCAACCTTCAATCCCCAAACCCCAACCTCCATTAAAACTCCATTTTTCTACCTCAAAACTTCATCCTTTCTCCTCCAAACTTCATAAAGTCCCTCCCTTTCCTCCTTTCACCCTCCATCTCACAAAATTCCATTCACAAAAATCATCTTCCCTCTCCTTTCTCTTCTCACACTCACCTAAAGCCCCATCCTTTGTGTTAAAAGAGGTTGCAAGGTCCATTTTCACCATGGCAAGCAAATTCAGAAGGCTCATTAGAGGTGAAGGCTCGCGATCTAGGCGAGAAGCAACACCACCACCACCACCACCACAGGTTCCACGGGATCCTCAGTACCCGGAAATCATTTTCCGGGATGATGAACATCGCGAGAAGTTCTTGCGATTTAAAAAACGTGAGGTACTTCCTACCCGCTTTTTAGATCTTGAGCTTTTGTCTAAGTTGGGTTTAACTGATGATTTTAAGGATTTTATGAAAACTTTGGGCATGGAGTCACTTTATAATGTGCATGTCAATACATATCCTCCATTAGTCTATGAGTTTTTTAGCAGTTTCAGTCTGACCAAGCCCAGGGCCGGTCCGGTCACCCATGTTCATTTCAGACTACTCAACCGAGACCAAACCCTCATCCTTAAGGAATTTGCGGGGGTTCTTCGGTTACAGGTACGGGGTGACTACTACCCACCAAACCACTTCAAAATGGCCGATACTTATTTTATACTGACAGGGGACACCACGCCTTTTGACATCCAGCATTGTCATTGGGCGAATTTCCATCACCCAATTTTTAGTATTTGGATATGGCTCATGGCCCAGACTCTTTTAGGGCGGTTTGAGGGTCACTTGGTCTGGGGGGCTGAGTTAGTTGCTATAGCTAGCTACATTGCCAAAGGCTCTAGGGAGCAATTTCAGTACAACTTGGCCCACCATGTAGCTATTCAGTTCGAGCGTATCTCGAACTCGCTCCCTATGCCAAGGGAAGACGGTAGTTGGACCTCTAGGAGGTTAGTCAACGGGGGGTTGATCACATTGTTTGCCCGGCAAATTGCCGGCTTTGACGAGACTCAGCGTACCCCCGTCCTAGGCCCTACCCTCATTGACCTCACATACCTCAACACCCTTAAAGTCTTAAACCGTCTGCCTGACCATAGATTCCAGTGGGTGATTAAATCAAAAAAATCCATCATTCTGCCCGACCCTAGAGCCCGACTGCGGCCTCGTCAGGCGAACTACCTACTCCCTATAGAGGGAGTTGATCTTGTTGCCGCTGACCCCGAGCCCCCTCGTCGTTCCTACCATAGGCGGCATACGCCGATCTTAGACGAGGGCGCCTCCACTTCTGCTCCCCCCTCCTCCCCCTCACACGGACACATTTGATTTCACTTCTATGATGTTGACCCTAGGTCGCATGGAGACGGGGATGGGAAGGATGGAAGGGCTGATCAACGCGAACACCGCCACCCTAGCGGGATATGGCACTCGCATCGATCAGCTCTACACCCGTGTAGATCAGATGGGGGGACGGATGGATACCTTGGCCAACGACCAGCACTACGCCCTTTATCCTCTCTATGACGACTATTGCAGGCGTGGCATTATTGAGCAGACTGCTCAGCACCCCTCGTGGTACCATTGGAACCCGAGTTATGGCCCGCCTACCGGTCAGAGTGATGACATGGTAGAGGATGAGGTGGAGGAGCCTGCTCGTCAGTCCGTCTCTTTAGGAGATTTTGGTCTTGGGCCTAGTGGTATTGGCAGTGGTTTTGATGCAGGTCCTAGTGGCTTTGGTGGTGGGATGAGTGGTTTTTCAGGTGGTCCCTCCGGTGGTGGTTATACCGACGGTGGTGGTACTTCTAGTGGTGGTTTCTTCAGTGACCCCACTAATGATGATATAGGCGGCTGATGCCCTTGTTCTCTCCTCTCCCTCGTTGCAATGAGGACATTTTCTCGTTCAGCTTGGGGGAGAATCTCTCACTGTGAGTACTCTCTTTACTGCTTTCTAGTATAGTTTATTGCTTTTTAGTGTAGTTTAACTCTTTGATAGAATAGTTTACAGCTTTGAGAAAAATTGAAAAAAATGAAAAAAATATGATTGATCATGACTGGTTTGATTGCCTCCCTGTGCCCCTTGTTGTGCTGTTATTGAAAATGATTTGACTCTGTTTTCTGGATAGCTGGGCATTTGTGATTCTAAGGTTTTGATTTGATGTTCGACTACTTTGATTTCGAGCGATTTCTGACTATGATATACTACTTTATGCTGCATACCTGTTTTGGTTAGACTGTGAGGCCTTTTTCTAGCCTATTGGATTCATACTATTATCCAGTCAATATTTTTGGTGTGTTAGTTCCTCTCTAGCGGATTGATCTTGACTTTGACTTCGTACTCATCTAATGTTTGGTGACTTGTTACATTTGCTATGATAGAGGCGTTCTTTTGACTTATTCTTGAGCCTCAGAGTTAGTTTTTGATACATTTTTTTATCCTCCTTAGCCCCGCTGAGCCTAATGACCTTGTTTCATGTTACTTAAACCCTTATTATGAGCCCATGGCCTTTGTTTCGATATTATTTCCAAGCCTAGCTTGGGGGAGCTTTTGTATGGGTTGAGTTTGAAGTTGGTTTCATGGTTTGGTTTGGTTGTTGAGGAATCAAAAGTTGTATTTGTTGTGGCTTGATTGTGAGAAAAAGAAAAGAAAAAAAATTAGAGTTGCGTGAATGAAGTTCAGAAAAATGAAAGAAAAATGAAATAAAAGTTCAAAAGAATTCAAAGTTCTTTCGTTCACGTACGTTCATAAACAAGAATTCGCTCCATTGCCTAAAAATTGGGTTTGTTGTGAGTGTTCATTGAATTATAAGAGTTGGTTTATTTTTTGATGGTTATATGGTGTTGATTGGGAGTTGTTTAGGCCATCTTAGGCCTTGTTTGAGTGTTCATGCTCCCCTTTTCATGGTTTTTCCACCACATTACCCAAAAGTATCCCCTACCTCTTACCTAAGCCCCATTACAACCCGGAAAAGTCCTCTTCAGCTTGTGCCTACAATGTCTATTGGATTGATTTTGAGTCAGTTTGTCAAAGTTAAAGAGTATGTCTGCTAGTTGAGTCGACTTGATTAGGATGAGCGACATTTTACCTTCTTAAACACATGAGAGTGTGAGTGGGAAGGGACATCTATGGTCGGGTCGGTGAGTGTTCGGGCATATTCTTTGCCTGCCATAAAATTGAGAGGAGTGACACCCTTGTGAGCACCTTTTCAGGATTTGTATGCCTAGTAGTCACTTGAACTTGATGAATTGCTTGGATGATTGGTGTTTGGATGGATTTGATTTGCCGAACTTGAATTATGCCTGCTTGAACGATTCTTAGTCTTGAAAATATTTTTGAACTTGAATTGTTTTATCTATGAGGTGAGGCAATCTATTCCACGATCATGTTCTATTTGCTTGAGAACAAGCAAAGGTTTAGCTTGGAGGAATTTGATATATTGATTTCTTATAGAGTTTTCCCCTTTCTTTACAAGCTAAATTGTGCGATATTGATGCTCTTAGGAGCTATTTATGCTAACTATTTCGATATAGTTGTGGTTTGTGTGTTCCATATCATTTTGCAGGTTTTTAGGGAAAAACTCCCTATTTACTTGATGTTTTGAGCACCACGCTATAGCGGAAAGTTATGAGGCATCTTAGCGGTCTTCAGATGGTATTCGGACCCCATTGTGAAGAAGAAACATTCAAAAGACTTGGCGTCTGAAGCCAAGTGAAGGCAAGAAAGAAAGAAGCCTCGCCCGATCGGGTCGGGCAGTGGTTGCCCGATCGGGTACGAGTAAAATGGCCAGAAGTTCAGATTTTCCGCCCGATCGGGTGGACTTGCCCGATCCCGTCGGGCGGACTTGCCCGATCCCGTCGGGCGGACTTGCCCGATCCCGTCGGGCGGACCTACACTTAGCCATATGTTGCTGGATTTCTGAGAGTTGAAGAAGAGGTCCACCCGATGACATCGGGTGGTCTCGCCCGATCGGGTGCTGGGGTTGCGGCCCCGATCGGGTGGAGGATGCCCGATCTCATCGGGTGAAGCCCATATTGATGCTGCTGGAAACCTGTTCCCACACCCGATCGGGCGGCCCTTTGCCCGATCGGGTGGACGATACGGGGATGCGATTTTCGTTATTTCCCCACTCTATCTTATTGTTTTCTTAGAAACTATAAATACTTTTTAGGTTGTTTTTAATTGTATCTATTATTCTATTGAACATTTAGAGAGCTCCTAGCCTAGTTTTTCATTGTCTTCCATTGTAGAAGAGATTCAAGTACTAATTCAATTCAATTAAAGTTTCCGCTTTCCGTCAATTTGGTAATCGTCTTTCTTATTGTTTAATTCTTATATCTCAACTGCTTTAGTTTAATTTCTTATTATCCAATTAGTTCATGATGCAATTGTTAAGGTTTTCAATTAGTTTTGTTATTGTTAATTCAATCATGTCCGAGTAGTTCTCTTTCTAGGGTGTTAGTTAGGGAAGCCATGTTTATACCATGATTGTTATTTAGACTTCTATTGATTTCTAGGGCTTGACTAGAGTGATTGTGGTGTGGTTTGTTCTTAATTAGTAATTAATGTTAGTGGCCAATTTCATTGATTGCTTGTGGTTAATAGTTGTTTGCACAGATCCGTCCTACGACTAGAGGCCTAGGACACATCAGTAGTTCTGATTACGTTAGTGAACATGCGGCGTATGTTGAACTATGAGCGTTGAGTCTTAACCATAGCTCAACACATGCTCTAATCCCTCGACTCTTGACCTAGGTTTTGATAGTTGTTGACATTGTTTGATTGGTATAAGAATGGTGGACCGACCTAATACCCTAGGCTTTTATTCCATGTTCAAATCTTCGATTTAATTCGTATTCCTTAGCTTACTCATTAGTTTAGTTAATTCTCCCTATTTTCATCTGAAGTAGTTAGTTAATTGAATATTAATATAGAAACTTTGTCTCCCTGCGGATTCGACCCTACTTCCACTGACTACCTTAGTTAGAGGACCGTAGGTTTATCTTTGAATAGGTGATACGACTGAAACCTATCAGTAACTAGGGCATCAAAGCTAGCAACAGATGGAGTCGGACCCTCATCTAGATTTGACAAGGGAAAAGGTGTTGCTAGTAGCTCTACTCCTAAAGCATCTCGTAGGGTCGTGGTGTTGGATGAGGAGGATGAGATGGAAGAAGATTATGGTGATGAGCATGATGATGTTGGTGTGGAGGATGAGCAATATTGTGATGATAGTGATGAATTGATGATGATGAGGAAGACGAGGATTTATAGTGCTTTAGGCTATCATGAAATATATTTTTTTATATATAAAGTTCATTGTTGGGTTGTAAGTTTTTTTTTTTTTTTGCTTACAACATGTGAGTTTTTGGCAATATTCTATTAAAAACGCTTTCTTATGTCCTTTGATGCATGATGAATGAATGTTTATGTTATTTTAAGTTCAATATATGTTCTACAATTGTTTTTCAAGGTTTTTGACACTTCAAGTGCGCCTCGCCTGCGAAAGGCGCACGCCTTCGCCTTGAGCCCAGGCTCCAGGGATGTTTTGCGCCTTGGTGCGCCTTGACTTTTTTTAAACAAGGAGTAACACACAATAGACACACATACACGAGGTGTATGTCTAGCCCGCACACACCTAATGTATGTGTATTATCGGATTAGTGTTTGGTATTTTAAATGTTGTTTAAAAATCTCTAGCATCTAATTAAACTATTTAAAATTGGCTACTAGCCGAGGAAACTCAAGTTTTTCATTGCAAGCACTTCGTTATTCTAAAACTGTACAACATTTGTCATTTTGATGTCTCCAACAAACTATATTGATGGCTAGATAATCAATATCCTCAATTATGTTCTAGTAAAAAGCATGAAAAAATAAAATTGAAATATTATATATTGAGATGAATCAAAGATTGTGGACTTAAGTAGTCATATTGGATCCTTAGGCGTCATCACAAGTACGACTGGCGTATATTTAATCGGTAACGTTGTGTCTAGCAGAGCCCGGAATTGAGAGAGATGAATCGCCAAGTGTTGTCGACATAAGAGCTGGATTTAGGCTGGATGCCTTTCTCTTATTGAAGAAGTTGTGATCGAAACAATTGCAGATGAATTGAATCAAGAGTCAAGGAAGAACAAAAAAGAAGCAAGTCTCTCATTTGTGCCATCTCACCTGCCCCCTATTCTCACTTCTATATTAATTAAATGAAATCTCTCTCGCCAAGAGCTTTGCTTTAGCAATTCCCTACACCTCTTCGCTACGCCTCTTCTCTTCCTTTTTTTTTTTGTAAAAGGTTGGCTAACTCCTAATGTAGATTGATGAGTTTACTCTCTATTTAGTATCCATAGTGAATGGTCTTAGCAATACACAGTGTATACTTGCCGGGATTTCATTCTGCTTATATCCATCATTATAGAAATTGGGTTTAAGCTTTCCCCGACCCCTTCTCATCAATCGGCTCTCAATATATAATACGAAGAAGTGGAATTTATTTTGCAATTATGTGCATATTAAGTATTAGGTCTTTTTAGCTCATCTTCACCTGATGCTTAAGAACTAGCACCCATCTTACATGTTGGAATACCTGATGCTTCACAATTAGGTCTTCTTTAGCTCATCTTTGTCATCGATTCACCAATCTGTAGGGGGTGAGGATTTACCTCACCATCGGAAATAGCCATCAGTTTTAGGCTTCTACGTTTGCATGCCGATGATTCAATTCATAGTATGATCAAAATTGTATTGAAAACTTTTTGCTACTCATCCATCTGTACAGAATCAAGAATTAAGAATCAAGATGACAACACTCCAACTCAAGAATGAGGCAAAAAATCACTCATCAAACAAAATGTGAACTTAACAATGCAACTGATACAAATACAATGCCCGTTTCAGCAGTATATTGTGTAAGATAAAAAAAAAAGCAGGTACAATTGAGAACTTCTGGAGCTCCAGATTTTTTCTTCCTTGGAGACATGCAAGAATGAAGCTTCGCCATATACATTCACTCCTTGTATCATGCGAAAAAACTATATACTAATTTTCATGGGCACTACCTCATAAAGTACAGTAATAATTCAAATTGCTTGTTAGCTTTACAGAGGTTAACCCCTTTCAAGCTCCTGCTCCACTACTTAGCTTAAGGGTCATCTTAATATTCATGGCAGCCAATTCTGCAGCTAGATATCTGAAAACATATGGCATTGCTACTGTTTCCATCCCTTTGCTGGTCTGACAAGAATGGCAAAAAACCTTCTTGGGAGCCCTTGCAGGGGGTAGTCCATTGATTTTTTGCACTACCTGCTTGTGTGGTTCGATAATTGTAGTGGAGAGAATACTTCCACAAAGAGAGCACACATCAGCAACATGATAATCAGAGCTTTTATGTAACCTGTCATGCAATAGATAAGCAGCACCATGGGCAAGCATTGCATCTCTTTCCATTTCGCCAAAGCGGACACCTCCACCACGCTTTCTACCTTTTATAGGCTGTCGTGTTATCTGATCTACGGTTCCAGTAGATCGAACCTGCGATGCAATAGCACAACAAAGGTGATACACTTTACAAACACGTCATGGCCTCAATGGTATATCTAAGAATTTCAAATGGGGACACAATAAAGATACAGGATACTATATGAAATATAATACCAAAATATGACAAGTATATTTTGTCAAATTCTACATGGTCACCTCACAATATTGTTCTTCAATTACATCAAAAAATGACTTTTTAAAATGTCCCTATGGTTTTAAATACTAACGAAAATTTTAAGATTTAACCCAAGCCTTAATGAATGATTTAACTAACCTACCCCTTTGCTAATTCATCCAGAAAATCCCCACAGGCTGTAAAATTTTAACAGGTTTACTGGCCGCTATTCCTATAATAAGATCGCCTTTAGTAGAGTTATTACGCGGCAGGGCTGGTGTAGGACAATCCACTTTGACTCGTTTTTATAGTTTACACACTTTTTGTATTGCCTCTTCTTACTGCGGTATTTACATTAATGCACTTTTTAATGATACGTAAACAAGTTATTTGTGGGCCTTTATAGAATAAACAGGTACATCAGATATTTGTAATCAATCATTTATCACTTGACGGAAGAACAATAGTAATTCATTGCTACATGTATGGATTATTCAAAATAATAATCCATGTATTTGGATATTTCCCATCAACTACATAATTTGTATTTAGTTAACATCACTGATTGAAGGGAATTCTACGATATGAAAATGGATTATGGGAGTGTACGACTTGAACTAGTGATTAGGCTGTGCAGGTATATGTCCCTTTCTGCACATTGAAATTATTAATCAAATGTGTCTTTTCTTTTGTCCAACCGCCGTATAAGTAAGTCTTTTACAGAGGATAGGCTGGTTCGTTTGAAGACAATATATTCTATGATCAATTCCGAATCATGTCATGCATGATTCGCTGGGAGCGTATGACTTGAACTAGTGATTAGGCTGTGCAGGTATATGTCCCTTTCTGCCACATTGAAATTCATAATCTAATGTGTCTTTTCTTTTGTCCAACGGCCGAATAAGTAAGTCCTTTATAGAGGATAGGCTGGTTCTTTTGAAGAGAATCTATTCTATGATCAATCCTGAATCATGTCATGCATGATTCGCTGCTCTCATGTTTGTGGTGGTTAGATCCACCAGCCACCATGACACACCAACAAAAGAGAAATTCATTAGTCTGTCATTCAGTGATAAGTGCAGCAAAGAAGTGAGGGTTTCTACAATGCAGCAAACAAGTTTCTAGAGATTTCTAGTGATAAAATAGCAGTGCCAAAAAAGTACACTTATGCTGACATAAACTTAAAGGTTATATATGGTGACAAAAATATAGTTTCTAAAGTGAGAATTCAGTCATAAACTAATGCAAGTTGAATTGGGAAAGAAGAATATGAAGAGTGGATTTAATGAGGGAAATAAAACGTGGGGATTTTTTGGGTGGATTAGTCAGGGACAGGTTTGCACATCTGAATGGAGAAAGGAGGTACAACAGACATACCTGGAATTTGTCCGAAACCATGTGCCGGAGGCGTTGATAATAAACAGGCCCAATAAAGATTTCACAAGTTAGTTCTGTTCCATAAACTCCACTATATAAGACTTCTGTACCATATTTATCAAATCCTTGAGCAGTTAACATGGAACCAAGTTCGTCAACAAGTGAATTTGACTCAGACCCTTGCCCTTCGCCAGCCTTTTTAAGTGAATTTTCAAATGGTGTCGCATCGACAAACTTCCCATGCAGGCTACCACCCTAAGAAAAAACACGAGAGAACACAATGTAAGGTGCTACATCACAGCCATCCTAGGGTGCTTAAATCTATAGAAGGAATACTTAATTATTCTTCATCAAGTATAAAAATAAGCCTTCTTTTTCCCCTTTGTGTGACAAGGGACTCGCAAACTAAATTGTATTAATCTGCCGACCCTTAGGAAGACTCTTTGCCAACTTTGAATTCATGAGTTCTTGTGCATTCATACCTATCATAACATGATGAGGTTGATAATAGACAGCCCCAACAAAGAGAAACACGTAGCATTGACCAATTAGATGGAGCCAGCCACGTGGTTTGCTTTGCCAGAGACCAAAGCAAACTATCTATCATACCGTAGCCCTCAAACGGACGGGAAACTGGAGATTATGAAGCTGAGCAGAAGAAATCAAATAAAATATACTGTGAATTGCTAGTTACCTTAGCAGCAATGGATTCTAAAAGCATTGCAATTGTCATCCTTGAAGGAAACGCATGCGGATTGATGATAAGATCCGGGCGCATCCCGGTATTCTGAGAAAATGGCATATCAAAATCTGGCCACAACCGGGAGCAAACACCTTTTTGTCCATGCCTGCTGCTAAATTTATCCCCAATGATAGGATTCCTTGGACGGCGCAACCGAATGTTAACCTGGATGCATCAAATAGAATCCATAATATATTTGATTATCACTTAAGTAAAGACAATTAAATCAAGTTAAGAAATAGTTCAAAAAGCAATGTCCCTGTCCCTTACTTGTCTTCAAATTTCCCTTTTTCTGCTTCCCAATTTTTTCACTTCTGACACCAAACCAAATTGGATTTTCATCCTGTTCATAACATCAACCCCTCTTTGTTTCCATCCGAACATTTCTTTTACATGTTTTCTCTCTATCCACTTACACTAAGATGTTTGGTTTACCTCTAAAATCATGGGAAGTGAAAATTCCCATAAAATACAAAGATGCTTTATTGTTTGGTTGACAAAAACATGGGCATTAGGAATTCCTAGGAAGTTCCGATTCCCACACAATGAAGAAATTTAATTACCTAGGAAGTCCTAGGTAATTGGAACTTCCCATGACAACCAAACAAGATTTTGCACTTCCTAGGAAATTATATTATATAGGAAAGTTAAATTCTAGGAGCTTTTACTCCTATATGCAACCAAACATTACCTAATATCTACTCTTATTTCCAAGTCAAGCGAATGTATAAAGACGATGAAGTGATGATGGAGTATACACATAACTAATTATACAAGGGCGGGAAAAAAAATTGCACAACGCCATCTGAAAATATATCTCGAAATATGTGCAAAATATTTTTAGTTCTCTAATATCAGAAAAATTGAAGGCAAGTGGACCCGGAAAAAAAATCTAATATATATGGGGTCTTTTTCCCGGAGTATTAGAAGCGCCATATAAAAATTTCCAAGGCATTATTTTCCATATATACGATAATGGGTAAGATAGGCGTGAACATGCTGGGGCATGGTCATGTAATACGATAATTTTCGAATCGACATATTGATCCTATCATCATGTAATATGATACTTCAAGAAGACTCTTAAATGTTCTTGTATACTCCCTCCATCCCCCAACGGATTTCCCATTTCCTTATTTAGATATGATCCACCAATTATAATGTTATTTCCTTACAAAAAGCACTTGACCTCACACTCTCTCTCTCTTAATAAACAATTTTATATAATACCTACTACCTTACTTTTCAATTATAAAATGAAAATTTAGGCCCTACATCAATGTACCTCCTTAAACTTTGTACCCGAAAGAAATGAGAAATCATTTGGAAGACGGAGGTGAATTAATTTGTTTATGTACAACATGCCAATTCCAATTCAATGGCACGTAAGAGAATAGTCGGTTATCGTATTTTATACTTAGAGATGTGATCTTAATCCTAAAAAGGTCAAGTAAGACATCTTGAGACATTTTTTACGAAAACAAAATGAGTAACATTTCGAAATATAGGGAACACCCTCATATAAGCCCCCCAAACACGAAAACTGATGTTAACCAAAAAAAATGGAATAAGTAGTTAATAACTTATTTCTCATGGAACACATCAATTTTTTTTGGACTATTAATGGAATTCTCTTAAATTTTCTCAACTTCACGAGCTTCTCTTAATTTTAGATCTCTTTTTGAACTTCTCTTATATTTTTTTTGTGAACTCTTCTTATATATCTTAATTATGTTTAGTATCACACACCTAAAGAAATATAAATACAATTTTACAACATCAAAATAACATGCGCAATATGTGCTGACTTCAAAACTAGTACTTTTTATAGTGCGTCATGGGCTACATTTGGGTTTGGGAAAGTAAATAGAGTGTGTGTTAATATATTGGTTTACTTGAAAATAGAGCTAAGGCAACAGCCTCTTCACAATTATAGCAGTAAGGGAGCGCACATCTGGCCGAACCCCTATTTGCCCTATCGAGATATTAGTAGGCCTTAAAGCCAACCATTTGCTTCCACTACAAGCTTCAATTACACATAACCATCAAGTACTCTTCTATATTCCCGAACATCAGAAATAAAAATCCAAAAATCAATTCAAAATCTAGACAGGATATAATCAAACCGAAATTGTAAGAATTTGTTAATGGTTAGAATAGATTCGAAGACCAGGCTTAGAAAGTACTACATCCGTTTGTTTTTTTTAATTGTTACACTTTCCTTTTTAGAACATTTCTTTTAATTGTTACACTTTCACTTTACCATCTTTGGTAAACTTCACATCTTTATATTCCCATTAACCACACTTTTGAGGCCCACATGTCCTTTTCTTTTCTCATTAACACCCAGCCACCCAACACTTTTTACTTTTACAACATTTTCTCACATACTTTATCTATTCCACAAACAATTTTATCTATTCCCCAAACAATCATTGCATAGATTTCGTAAATTTCCTTAGTTATCCCCCAAAGTAAACCGTTCCAATTAAAAACAAATGAATGTAGTATTTTAAAGGCATGTTCTTATTTCTTTATAAACAAATTGTGAAGGAGAAGTTGCCTGCAAATCTAAACTATTAAGAAATTGAAAGTCCTGTTACATCGGAAAATCTTATTTCAAAAAATTGAAGTATCAAATTGTATAGAGCGGCCACAAAATTTTGGGATTATTCTTTCTAATGGTCTGGATCATAGAAGAGTACTTCACCACATCATGTGTTTTTAGATCAAGCACCAAACCGATTTTACACATCGGATACACGCAATCTTGAACACTGTTAGGCTATTAGCTATTTTTGAGCATATTCAGGGCTGAGTCCAACCATTACAAGAAAACTACCAACAAGAAACTGGGTTTTCGTTTCATCTTGACACTCTTAAAGTTGGAGCGAATATCACATACATGAGGGGAGCAATTGTGCAACTCCCCAGCAGATTATAAAACTAAGCCGAAAAATGATGCACCTCAATTGAAGCCTAAGCAAACAGAAAGTGATTATAACCTGTGTTACTCAGACTCTTCATGTTCCTTAAAGTACTCTGAAGGATCCTCGAAACTCCGACATGCGTAAGGACACTTTGACACTTCAGTTGGCTAAAATCATGGATAACTTTCACAATTTAGCTGAGTCCGACACTTGGACACGTACCCATGTCCGACACTAATGTACCCGAGCCAGAGTAACATAGATTACAACTATTAGAAAGAGCAGCATCAGGTTTCGAACAGGTAGTTGCAAAAGGAATTCGAGAAGAAGCAAGAACAATCAGCAGCGCACCACAACCAAAGACAACGGTTTTATCAACAAAGGATGACAGAAGCCTCGACTAGAGACGAAACAAACAGAATAATCCACCTCCAAACCCCTTATTTGTCTCAAGTGGCAAAATTTCAAGAGGCAAAATCCACAAAGATGATGATAAGAAAAAATAATAAACGAGAAAAATGCTTAGCAAGAAACTGACACCTAAACTTCAATCCCAAAAAGGAGCAAACTCGTTGTTAAGCTTCACCCTCCCATGTTTGGTATCCAAACATGGACATTGGAAAAAAGAATATGGATTACTGTCAAAAGTGTCAATACTTGAAAGATAAACAAAGCACAAACTAACACTTTTCTATTAATTACCATTGCCTATGCAGTACATTAGAGAACACTGATATGCACAACTGGTCATTATTAAGAAAGATAGCCGCAGTAAAGAACGCAATGTACCTTCTGAAGCTCTTTCTTGTTCCTCCCATCTATGGCTACATAATCAACTATAGCTGGTTCTGAACCCTTTACTTTGCGAGTAGATATTGTTCCATTAGTGCTATTGTAAACACTGCAATATGGTTCATCAGGATGTAACATCTGGAAGCAAGTAGATTGTGAGATTTGATAAGAATCATTAACATTTTGTAAAAGCACAAGGCAAGTACACAAGAACAAAATGCAACCTGGCCAGGGTAAGGGAGTCCATCTACATCGATCAAAGAATGTGCTGATTTGTCAATAGTACTTCTTCGAAAACTTTTGCTGGCACGGTCAGATCTACTGCCCTCTTCAGTTAAATCAACAGTATCTGTCTGCAAGACCATTCATTTCAGAGGCACAACAAAAGAAAGAATTGTGGAAAATCAACTGCACTAATGCATCATCAATTGCACAACAAATAAGCTTGAATGGTTAAATTGCTTTAGACATATATAATATGCTTTGATAATTATACAAGCTCTAACCATATATTGAGATATTGTTAACAGACACAACATAGTCTGAAATAAAAAGCACAAAATGGATTAGCAAGCAAACCTGGTATATCTGGGCATGGCACATCCCTCGCTCGACAGAAGATTTGTTCAAGATCATGGCATCTTCCATATCATACCTGGAAAATCGAAGAGCCTGAGTTGATGTAGATGTCCAAATTCATAATACTTACAAAAATCTATTTGTCGAGGGTTTCTACCCGGTATAAGCCAGAACTGCTACAATTGCGTTGGTCCCTGAAGGATATTCATCAACACAATACTTGTTATAGGTACATGTGCGCACAATTGGACTTTGAGGAGTCTGCAAAGGTCCATTATTTATTCAAACTTTGGAAGAAAATATTGGAAAACAAATAATCTAGAATAATATTTTCATTGGCAAAATGGATAAAGAGAAGATTGAAGCACTTGGTTATGCAACTAAAAAAACCCTTTCTACCTATCTAGTTTACCCATTAACAATATTCATGTCAAAGTTAAACACTTGTTACCGTGTTAAGTGATTTATATGCAATAAAAAACGAAGTCATGGGATCTTGCTGGGATTTTCAATGAGAACTTCATGAATATCAACTTTTTCTGATTTTAATAATAAGTATATTACTAGTCAAATATGCGCATCGATTACTGTGCAAAAGTAAAAAGTAAGATACTAGAGGAAATACTCCACGAGTAAAAAGAATATATGTCATTCTTACCCCACAATATTAATGATATGACATTATTGCATTTGAAGAACGCATATAGACCATTCCTATTTCCTACCTATCTCTCATTACTTTAACTACGGAAAGTTGAAAACCAAATCATAAACCAAAAGTTTTTTAGAGAAGGTGAGTTTTCCCCAAAGCATCATAAAAATAGTACATTCCATTTTTCATAAAGTGCACCATTTGCACCTTTCACAACTGCCAATGAAAATTTTTGAGCGTTAATATCTAAAATTTTGTTTAAGTAAAAATTACAAAACAAAATGATATATACAAACTACATAGCGAGGCGAATCTAACAAGAATGTAATGATGACATACATGACTAACTTAGAGCGAAGATGGTGACTAAAAAATGAAAATGGACTTGTATTGGATAAAAGGGAATTACAGAAAATAAGGATAAATTTACAAGCATCTCCCCTAAAAAAGACTAAAATACTCTTTTAACATTTTTATGCCTGAATTCTTGTCAATGATGTCATCTATTTCTAGACATTTGATTCCCTCATCCCTCTCCAACAAACTACTAACAGAATAATGATGATATTAATTGAATTATCATGTCATTACCTAAAATACCCTCCTCAAATTTCACGTCATCACATGACTATAATTTTGTAACAAATGGAAACTATATATCAAATCTAACACGAAACCCACATGACTATATCTTTTGTAACTTATATATGAAAAAAAACGATTAATAGGGATTATATGAAAGCTGCTCCAAGCCTCCAACTTACCTTATTTGGCAATTTCATATTAATTGCAACCTTTCTATTTTAATCACCAAAAAGATCACATGTGCAACCTTTCTCTCTCTTCATTACTTATTAATCACATGATGCAAGTGGGGAAGATGGCCCACTTTTTTTGCTCTTCTTAATAAATTTGTCAACCCCCTATGTTGCAATAAACTTGGAACGGAAGTAGTATTAAGAACTATATCCTTTTCCTTTTGTCATGTTTAAGCCATTTGTACCGAATGGTAAAGGGTCTCTAGCTCCAATAATAAGGAGGGTGAATTGTCATGTGGGGGTAAAGGGTGAGGAGAGAGAAAGAAATGTTGGAGAAATATGCCATACAAAAGAGTAGATTAATAAGGTTAAAATGGAGAAAATTGTATAACAAAAAAGGAAAAACTTTAAGAGGGACAAGAAAAAAGAAAAGGACAAAAATGAAAAGTTGGACAAAAAAAAAGGAGGGAGTAATAATTAATATAATGATATGTAACACTTCCTCCATTCCTTAATAAGTTACACACATTCCTATTTGGGAAATGTCACAATAAGTGACAAACTTCTTAAGAAGAAAAATTTTTAAAGTCAAAATTACATAACTATCCTTACTCAACAAGATTAAATACATCCAATTACTTTATCTTTTCCTAACTTAATCTAATTTACCTTTTAATTCAACCCACTAATAGCCTCCCCAGCCCTCCCTCCTCCCACCGCAACCACCAGTCAACCACGCCACCACCATTTCCCACCCCTCTCCCTGATCTTCCCTCTTTCTCCACCTCCATTTTGTCGGACCAACCAGACCTCCGATGAATACACTACGCACCTACCCACCACAAACATCAGCTACCAAGTACCATCGCTGTTGAAAATACCACCCAACCGCCGGCGAGAAAACCGCATCTCTTTCTCTTCGAGCTCTTATCACTCACTCTCTTTGGTGATTTCGATCTCTTCAATGTCATTTGAAACCCTAAAATGGTAGAAAAGAAAATTAAAGAGATCGGAACCCTAATTTGGTAGAGGGGTTTTGATCTCGTATGGAGTGGCTTTAGTGGTTGTGGGCTGATGTGGAGTTGTTTTGGGTTGGCTTCGGTGACTGTGTGTGTGTGTGTGTGGGGGGGGGGTGGAGTTGGTTTCGGTGGCTGTAAGGTAGGTTCATTTGCTGTGGGATTTGTTTCGGTGGCTCGAAGGTGATTTTAGTGGTTGTGGGGTGGCGTGGAGTTGGTTTCGATGGCTGTAAGGTGGTTTTCGGTGGCTATGGGGTGGTCTTGGTGGCGGTAGGTGTTTCGGGTGGTTTTTGGAGGTTGTCAGGTTGTCTTGGTGGCATTCCATTTTTCCTGGTGGTCATGGTGGTAGAAGTGGTGAGGGCATCGATGGTCATGGTGGTGGGGTTCCTGATGGGGTTGATTGTAATTAGGTGTTTAATGAAGGTTTACCTATTTAATTGATTTCAATTATATTGCCCTTTCTTTACTTAATTGTGGTCCCCAATTTTCTCTCTACCTTTCTTAGTTTTCCCCCACTTTCTCTCTATTCCACTTATTAAAGAACGGAGGTAGTATCGGTTAATGATAATAATTAATGAATAATTGTAAGAATATTCTAATTTTTATTAATTGACACTTATAAATAAATAAACAATAGTAATATATTAGTGCTTGATGACAATCATATACTTTTTCTGTTTTTTATTAGTTGAGACTTTTTATATTACGGAATCCTAGCCAATATTTGGAGAGGAGAGAGGTAGAGAGAAATAAAAGAAGGGGCCCATGATAGGAGAGAGATAGAGAGAGAGAAATGTCCAAATATGAAAGTGTCAAAACTAATTTAAAACTTTCTTATATAGAAAGTGTCACAAATTAATAAAAAACGGAGGAAGTAATAACAATAATGAGTAAAAAGTAATAATGAATATTACTATTATAATGATAAGAATTATCAAGTATAATAATGATAATAATTATAATAATAAATAACAATAACAATAATGAGTAAAGATATAATTAGCAAAACAATATAAAACAATAATACACATAATAACACTAATCAGAAAATAAATTTAATCAACAATCAAAATAATATACACGAAAATCGCCAAATAATGAATGGAGCTGAACTGAACTGATTTACAGAACTGAGAATAAGATGGAAAGAGAGGCCCTAATACTATATTTTTCGTAAGAGAGGAATCGTGAGATGTTTTGGTTATACCACACGTAGTTCCTTTTGGTTAAAAGTTTTTGTATCATCCTTTAAAAGATTTTCCCACGAATTTCTGGGCTATTGAGATTTGGAAGAAAAAAGCTCCTCCTAAAACATGTTCTTGGTATGGCGGTCAAAGATTATTTTTTGTATGCAGGATGTTCTAAGAGAAACGGAACTCTTTAAGGAGGAAGAATTTACAAATCATCCCTTCCTTTTTTATCCTTGGCTTTTCTTCCTTTGTACTTGGAACCTAGTAGGCCAGGTGGAGGGATTATTAATCTCTATTGCTAGCTAGTTGAAAAGGCTTCCGTCCATCTCCTTCCAAGCTAAATAGAAAGTCAATGGCTACCCTTTTTGCTTTTGAGTAAAGAAGAGGGCCTCCATCGTCTTAGAGACTATCCTCAAGCAAACCCAGAAATTTTTAATCCTAATGCTTTTATAGCTCCCGCTCTATATCAATTTGCTGTTGGCATTTGGAAATGTGAAAAGGAGAAACCTTCAGATTTTCCAGAAGATACAATTTGCAAAATGCTACAAACCCCTTAATAAGCTGGTGTTAGTTAGATGGAAAGGCTGGTGGTCTTAAGAAAATATTGAAGATTTCTCCATTTCCTTGGTGGGCTGCTTGCCAGAGTAGATGGTAACTGCAGGGCCTACCAATAATTTGCAAACTTTCTGGGAAAATCGTAGTAGGAAAGGGTTAAAAGTATTAAGGGGCATTGTGACTATTCTATATTACTTGCTCTATGTTACAGTAAATACTTCTTGATTACAAAATTTGTTGCTTAGACTCAAGTTAATGTTATAATGTTTTTGCGTGTAAAATAAAACTTAAGAATATAATGAATATGAAGTAGAATATGTATGTATAGAGCTTTAACAAACTTGAATGACACAGACAAGCCATAAATTCATAAAAGGATAACACGTATTTTGCAAATTATATGTGAAGAGGCTGTAAAAATCTCAAATGTCTAACACAACCTGCAAGAAGAAAATATTAAGCAGTACCACACACAAGTCTGCAACAAAACAATAAAGAAATACACCAAACCTGGAGATGATAAGCTTTTTGATCAGTACGAAACTTTATTGCTTGTGAAGAGAAGGCCATAGTTTGCTTTGCCATCTACATTTGAACAGCAATGAGAAAATTAAGCATATAAATATTCAGGAACAAACGGAATTACTTTTCTTTCTTTTGGGTGGTTGAGGGGCAGGGAGTCCAAAAATGTTTTAGAACAAACCTGACATTGGTACATATTTCGCGGACTCTGATTATGATTCGACCAAGGTGTAAGATTAGCAACAACACTCAATATTCCAGTCGGATGTATTTCCTCATGGGTTGCCGGAAACTTTTCTCCCCTCCCTCCATCTCCACCATCAGGGCATCTAATTTCCAAATATACCTTTAAAAACATTAAGGAAGTACTTAAGTGCACACTCAAATAATGTGCGAGTACATCTTAGGCATTTAGTCGATACTTACCTGTTCAAATGGGCCAACTAATTCAATATCATTACTATCCTCGGGAGGAATAGAGATATTTCTAATTGGACGAATGAACCTTGAAGGATTTGTGAAAAAATACAATCCAGGGTAGGCTCCACCAAAGCTTAAAGGAACATAGCCCACTTCCAGATCATTGGGAACCTACAACATAAGAGAAATGAAGTTATGATGCAAGCAAACTCCAGGAAATAATACAGATGACCAAAAAACGAACCACAGTAGCTGCTGACAACTTTAATCTCCGCATGTGTTTGACAAGTTCCTCAACTTGACCCGAAGGTATGGATCCAATTACTTCACCATCAAGAAGGACAGAAAGTATCTCAGGAGGACCAGCTTGAGCAAGCCTTGGCAATGAGGGTTTCATTCCCATCTTCACCAAGACTTTGATGATAGACAATCTCATACCAAAAAAATCTTTGATAACTCCTTGTGAATCAAAGAAGGAAGTTATTCCTGAAATTTTCATACAAAAACAAGTTAGTTAAAGAAAAACAGGGAACAAAAATAGAACAAACACACACCTGAAGCTTGGGAAAGAGAGGTTATGCCATAAACCCAAAGAAATTAACAGATAAGAACACTGGAATATGTAGAAACTGGAAAGAAATTACCAAATAAGAACAGAAGAATGAAGGTTTAAAAGATGATGTTGTCAACAATTTGGTGCTGCACTCGGAAGGAAAAAAGCAACAATTTATTTTTTGAAACTTTTTGTATAGCTAGAGTCAAGTTTTTGTAACTGAGCTATAATTAGTTTTCCTTGATACAAAATTCAGAAGCGTGGAAACTGGAAATAATATTCTCTATTCCACTTCCCTTTCCTCATAACTTATTTGACACATACAAAAAGCAAAGAACAGACAGAATTGTTACTCATATAGAGTCATGTTTTGTAACTGAGAGGCACTTGGTTTTTTTCAATTTTGTAGATACATTACTCCACGTCCACGCAGCTCAAGGGCTAGAGGCTTTTGTCATTAGTCCTCCTACTGTAAATGGGTGACACTCCTTGATGCTTTTCTGATCTAAATATTTTTTACTAACTAAAAAAAAAATTAACCTGCAGTGAGGTAGAAACCCTGCACTATGCTGTGTATAAATTAGATTATCCCTATCAAATGAAATAACTACTACAGAGATATATAACCCTTTTGAACAAGATAATAGACCCAGTATGAAAACAACTTCTGGTTCTTCGAGGCTATGAAACTCCCAAAAAAATATTTGATTTAACATAACAATGAGACAAATAACTTACTGCATGTACATGTTAAATGGTTTAACAATCCACAAGGCGTTCCATCAGGTGTGTGCACAGGACAAAGAAAACCCCAAGCCCTGCATAAATTAGTTTATTGTAAAGCAAAGAATTAAAAATCCATTTTTGGAAAGAAAAAAATATAAGTGAGAAAACCTACTCAGGAAGCAGCTTCCGCACACTAGTAGTACGAGCATCAGTGAAAGCTGCACCTCGATGAACAGCACGAAAATTCGAAAGAAACCGCAGGAAGTTAAGCCTATCTGCCTGAATCACGAAGCCTGCCCTCTGATCGAAAATAACATAACATTATTAAAGTTGTGAGGTAGTTAACATCATACAGAAACAATTAAGATCACCAATGTAAAGGCAGAGTTCGAATTTTAAGAAATCTCCACATTAGGGCTCCTTTATACAAGAGGAGGAAAACTTAGTGGCCATTTAGAGTCCACAACAGTTCAACAGCACGTTAAACAGCGCTAGCTTTTGCACAAAAAATGGACCAGAAAGAGAAGGTTTTGTAAAGAAGAATTTTGCCAATAGTAATCCAAGTACTCTGCTGTTTCGGTTGTTACTATACTAGTAACCTTATAAAACAACAAAAATAAATCTTTATTCCCAAAATGATTTGAATTCGGCTAACATGAATCATCATCATCGAAATGTGTATGATCTCTTAGATCTTACAAGGCCTGTTCGGTATTTTAGATACTTAAACAAAGCTAATGTAGATTGCAGCATAAAGTAACAACTAGAACAATCTCCAGTTTGTCCACAGCAGCACAGTTACCAAATTCAATACATTCTGATTACTGCTATAAGTGAAGTATGTAAATATTTATTCCATCTATGACCTCATCATCAAGAGTAAACCAACAGAAAAGAAAAGGCTTCGAATTAACACCTGCTGCAAATCAAGACCTGACTGTGTGGCCAATCTTCCTGTTTTAAGCAAATTCTCAATAGCAGCACCAATCTGTGTTGGGGAATTTTTGTTTAACAGCTTCTTGACATCTCCTACTGCATTGTTTCATACCACAGACAGCAAATACATATTAACCCAGTCCACAAACTTGCATAATCACATGATAATTTACCATTCTTGTCTCATGAAGAAAAAGGACTACATGCAATCAAGACGTATCAATCAATAATGATACTATTCAAGATGTTTGGTTGGGGAAGTGAAGAAGAGATGAAAGCTAGCAATTAAGTAAACGGGTTATGAAGAAGTCCCCATATACGGAAGCTTACTCACTAAAGATATACCCCTCACATGTCTCTACTTCTTTAAATCCTTTAATAAGTATTCCCAGGGGTAATGTAGTGAGTAAATACCGTGGAGGAAGTACAATAGAAATGAAGATGTATCTCAATCTATTTTGTAAAAACGATACCAAGTAAATCACAAGGAGAAGCTAAACTTCAATATTCAGGCAACATGCAAAGTAAAAAAGGAAAATAGATCTCTTATAAGTGAATGAGCAACGGCATTCAATCATAACCATAGGTAGACATGGCAAACGGGTCGTTTGGTTCGCGTACGGATCAAATCGATTTGGATCGGGTCATTTTCAGGTCCATACTGCAAAGGAGCGGGTTTGGTTCAGGACAAGTCAATTTGGCTTTAGGATTTGATCGGGTCCTTTCAGGTGTATACTACAATGGGGAGGGTTTGGTTTAGGACGAGTCAATTTGGGTTTAGGAATAAATTCGGTTAATCATCTGGTCTTTTCGGGTCTAGTTATCGGGTCAACATCAAATTAGGTCATTTTTGGATCGCACAGTTGTCGAGTCTAGCCAAATTTGTAATTTCCTTTTACAAGTTCGAGTTTAAATCAGAAACATATTTCTTATCTTTGGGTATTCCATGTTTATTTTACATTTGTTCACTTCGACTTAGTATAATTTCGAGATGTTATTAGGTCATTTTGAATTAAAGACAGTCATGCTATATAAGTGTAACATGTATTGAAATAATCATAATATTAAGAAATATTATTAATTTATTATCATCGTTGGTATTGTAATACTCTCTCAGTCTCATATTAATCGCAACACTAGCTTGTGCATATAGTTTTAGGAAGTTAATGGAGTACAGTGTAGGTTATATTAATTTATTGCTAAAGTCAATGTTGATAGAAAGTGATGTGGTGGTGTTCGGAAGTTAATTGAGTAAGGGAGTAATATTTTGATGTTTTTCACATAAATCAATTAATGAGTGAGGTATATTAGTTGGGTGATATATAATAAATAGAAGTATTGCAATTAATAGGGGACAACTATATATGGAAAGTGTTGCAATTAATATGGGCGAAGGGGGTAATAGTAAAAGAAAAAAATATGAAGTAATTTAATAAAACTTCGGAAGAAAAACAATTTGGGGGTTTAGGAATTTAGAAAAAACAGTTTAGAGGGTTTAGCTTTACCTCATGAAACAAAATAGAGGATGCACTAGGTTCATGCTAACATTCGCGAAGTCATAGAATCGGCTGACGTCGTGGGTTTTATAATGAGATTCACATAAAATAATATTTTTATGGAAAAATTGTCGGCAATAAGTCAACCTTTTCGCGGTCTTCTTTTAATATGTTAAACTTTGTATAATCTTAGAATAAGTTAACCTTTTAAAAGTATTTGCTTTTGACAAATTAAAACCGGTTTAAGAACACAAAAATGGTTGGGGATGAAAAGTAGAATAAGAGAAGGAACACAGAAATAATAAATTAAAATTTAAGAAAAGCCTCACACATTACCGGTTGAATAATTTATAAGTCATTTGATTTGTTAAAAGTTTAAATAATATCAAAGTTAACTTATTCTAAAATTACCCAAAGTTTAACTTATTAAAAGAAGACCGGCGAAAAAGTTGACTTATTCTCGACAATTTTTCCTTTTCTTATTTGCCTAACCTTTCAACAATAATGACCGAACAGATCGTATGGGTTATATACTCATGAATGAATAATTCCTTAAAATATAAATCCTCCTTATGATAAACACAGCTCCCTTCACATTCTTCTCCACATCCTTCTCACATCTTAGGTGCATGCATCTAGTTTTTTCGTTGCAATGCATGTTTTTCCCTTCTTTTTCCTATGGCAACATTAGGTACAAACTACAAGTCAAGGACGTGATTATATCGTGGAGTACCATAACATTTCGCCAACCGAAGATTTGGTAATATGTAAAATAACAATTGTTACATAACAAAAAAACCGGAACTTGTAACTTGATATCCTCTTGCTCTAATTAGTTATATTTCTCTACCTTCTCTTTTCTTTCTTCGTTGTATTATCAAGAATACGCAAGAAAAGCATTTCATTGATTAATCTCCAAGACATGGTGGGTTTAACCCCTATCCCCGAATCCGAATTGAGCCCGTAAGCTATAGATGTGGCTCCTACGGTATTAACACATGGATCACCCAATGAAGAGCAATCTTGGGTGAGAGATAAACATAGTAAAGCATTAATATTCCAAAGGGTAGATCCTACACTCGAGAGTACGATGCGAATGGTACTCTCGAATGTACATTACGAGCATTTAAATGTACATCAGTTCAAATTCAAAAAACAACTGCCCCCACCAATATTTAAGATGTTCATTTATTTCATGTTATTGTTCATTCACAAACTTAATATGTTCATTTACGGATATCAAATGTACATTACTAAACAAACTTATTTTTTTTCACAAAATCACTTGTACTCATCATCTTCATTCAAAAATTTTCAAATTCAAAATTTTGACAAAAGACGCGATTTTACATTAGAAGCATTTAAATGTACATCAGTTCAAAAATCAATTTTTGAATTTGAAGTGATTTTTGAATTTGAACTGATGTACATTTAAATGCTTCCAATGTACATTCCCTCTCAAAAATCACTTGTACTCACCATTTTCATTCAAAATTTTTCAAATTCAAAATTTGACAAAAGGCGGGAATTTACATTTGAATCATTTAAATGTATATCAGTTCATTCCCGCTCAAAAATTACTTATAATCACCATGTACATTCAAAATTCAAATTTTTGTCAAAAAGGCGGGAATGTTCATCAAAAGCATTTATGTACATTTAAATGCTTTTGATGTACATTCCCGCCTTTTTGACAAAAATTTGAATTTGAAAATTTTTGAATGTAAATGGTGAGTATAAGTGATTTTTGGGAAAAATTAAGTTAGTTTTGTGATGTACATTTGATATCCGTAAATGAACATATTAAGTTTGTGAATGAACAATAACATCAAATAAATGAACATCTTAAATACTGGGGACAGTTGTTTTTTGAATTTGAACTGATGTACATTTAAATGCTCCTAATGTACATTCGAGAGTACCATGCGCATGGTACACTCGAGTGTAGGATCTAATTTGCATTAATATTCATAGCTTACAGCTTGGATAGGCCAAACTTATAGTACAAACTTAAATAAAAAGATTTGTAGATATCATAGCTTAGAACACACACAAACGACAAATGCCCAAATTCGAAAAAATTTGAGCAATTAACTATATAATCGAAAAGAAAATAGATAAAGGGTATGACATACAGCTGCTAAGGTCAAATTTTTCGCTTTTTTGGCTCATTTCATCATTAAGAATTTTCCTCGATCTAGAAAGCCAATCCTGTAGTTTATCCTGGGATGAGACAAACATAGTAAAGCCTTAAAATTATGAGCCTCTAAACAATAAAAGCAATAACAAGCAATCACAAAGTACATTTTGAGAATTCATTGAGGGCACAATAGAAACATAGAATGCGTTCAAGCTTCATTGCTATCATCCAAACGAGCTAATTGCCACATTATTTCTTTTCTTTTCACGAACTATTTTTTTTTCTTATGATAAAAATCATCATGGTTTTTACAACTTTATTCTTTCCGCAATTTGGTTTTTACAAACTTTATCATTTAATTTTCTTCACCTTAGTTTTCCTCTAAGTCTTACTGCCCTCACTTGACTTTTCTTTTACTCTTTTCACTTATTCCTTCAATTTTCTTGTTTCAATTTTCACAAGGGGACGGTTCGTGTGAGCCCACTCCAAATCTTTTTGTGACTAAGCTTTATTGTTGTTGTATAAAAAACAATCAAAGTGTAAAGTTGTTGTCATGCATGATTTATCTATAAAATAACCAGAAAACAATATTCATCTAATAAAAATTAATTCCAATTATGGAATAGTATATAAAAAAGATTTACAACTTTGAGGTCGCAATCATTCGCCTTTTCACCCACAACTTCAACAATGAAAATAATGTGTTGGGAGATACAAACACGCAAGAAATTGGAACAGATGAATGGAGCACACCAAAGCCAACTCAACATGAATTTTATAAAATATCACAATAAAGAACTTTACCCTTGTATTTGAAGTTTGTTACTTTGTTAGCCTAAAAAAATTTCTTAGCACGACCAGACCTCTCACAATAAGATTAAGTTTATGCACGATGAACGAAATGATAGCTATATTACTAATTTCCAACACTTAGCAAACTCACCCTCAATCAATAAGTGCAAACAAAGTAGAAATATTAGAGCCCATCCTTTTACTAATAAAACTGCTTCAGAAAAAACTTATATCTTACACAATGGAATCTGACAACTAAAATTCCAAGAAACGAATCTTGTTTTGTCCAAAGAGAAGATTCATTAAAATATGAGTAGTTGGCACTATGGACAGGGATGTAAGCAGACTGTCCAACTTTGTCGGACTAGACTGAACTGGAAAAGGTTCAAAATGGACTCGGACTTAAATTATCCACTTCGACTTGGACTCCACCATCTCAAGTCAAAGGCCAATTTTCAGTCCAAACTTTTCTTTTGGTATACATAGATATAATCCGTTAAAAAAGATATAATAAAATTTTCATTAAGAAAGGATTTTTTGCATCATACTACCTAAACTTTTCAAAAAAAATTCTAAACTCTCACCTTTATGTTTTGTTTTTAATTCACCACCTTGCGTTTCGAATTTTCCTAAAAGTTCCACCACTTAACGATTTTTGTAACTCTCTTAACCATTTAGATAACAAATTTTAACAAAAATCGTTAAGTGGTGGGAGCTTTTAGGAAAATTGAATATGGTAGGTGGTAATTTTGAAAAAGAAAACATAAAGGTAGGAAATTTAAAAAGATGAAAGTTTAGGTGGTATGATGCAAAAAATCCGGTTTTGAGTGTACAAATAATCTCATTTGCTGCGTGAAACTATGAGAAGTTCCAAAAGCAATCTTTTACTTTACAATTTCTCTTACATTTTTGAGTTTTGACATTAGAAAAAGATTCCTCTTCATTTTTTCATCAAACTGAATGCTTATGCTGTACAAATTAACTCAGGTTATTGGTGTTCCTATGTATAAGGGACAGAAATGCAGATAAAATCAAAATAACATTTGTTCAGTGCAGTGAAAAGTAATACCTTCAGATATATGGAGATCAATTGACCAGCTTGCAAAACTTCCTGATTTTGCAGTGCATCCGGATTGTCTGGAACAGATGTCTGATCTACCAATGAAAAGAGTTTCTGCAACATGAATCTACAGAAAATCTCACGTTATCAATGTAGATAGCAGGCAGGGAAAAAAGAGGTATAAAGAGTCATTGAGGCCAACATTAGAAGATTGAACTTGTGCTCCTTGGAACCAAGGTGGACAAAAATGTAATCGTTTAGTACAGCTTCCCCAACCTAAGAACACAAAAACAATGAATGACGGACAAAAGATACGTGAGGCCAATAGTTCGAAGACCTGTTATATGGGAAGCAAAAAAGAAACCATAGGACTTACAACTCGGTTGCTTTCATTTTCTAGCCCATCCATGACAGGTCGGAAGCACTGTCCTAGAAAGAAGAGGAAAAAAAGCAGTTAAACAGAACTCATATTAGGCAATGATCAAATAGCAAACCAAATTTACATATACAATCGTGAGAATCTTACACACATATACTGGGACTGTATGCAAATTTTAAACCAAATTTACTATAGCACACTCCCATTGAGCTAAAAAAAGCTCACAGCCAGTCAGCATATGATAAGATGGAATATTAATTAGCTGCATATCATCACAGCTTTTCTCCTTTCTTTTAGTTTTGAAGGGGTACGGGGTTGGGGGTCAAGGGGACGTGAGAGACCGTTTTTTATAGATAACACCATGAGATGATCAGGAACCAAAAAGATTTAATGGAATATTTCAAATAACTAAAAAGTTCTCCACTTCTATATCTTAAAACAAATTCTCCCATTTTTAAGACTAACACCTCCAGTTAGCCAAAATAAAATAACTAACAAATAATAACATACCAATATGCTCAACACATTGGCGACGTGTCAAAAGTGACAATACATGCAGCTCATCAAGAATAATTTTAGCTCTTTCACCAAGAAGTTGTGTGCCAACAGCACCCTTTACTCCCTCATATTTCTCGTTGTAGGAGCATGTCAATGCCAAATATATTTCATGATCAGTTGTCTCGATAAGTGCCTGTCATTAAATTCAACATGGCTTTAACCAGAAAGTACCCACAGGATGATAGCTTAAGGAGGCAGATTTCTAAAAATATAGAATTGATCAAGTAAATTTACGAGCACTAATGCACACATTACAAGATGGTACATACAGCTGGATGCCTATGGCAGTCAAGACATACATGGTATCAGACGCGTTTCCGGAAACGATCGGGTTTGAGTAATGTAACAGATCCCGGCTGCTTTGAAACTTGTTTTTGCATTTTAACAGTTTATGAAGTACTCCATCCGTTTGTTCTTAATTGTTACGGTTTGCTTTGGGGGATAACCAAGAAAATTGATGAAATCTATGCAATGATTGTTTAGGGAATAGATAAAGTTGTTTCGGGAATAGATAAAGTATGAGAGATAATGTTGGAAAAGCAAAAAGTGTGGGTGATTGGGTTTCTAATGGGAAAAGCAAAAGACAAGTGGGTCCCAAAAATATGGGAAATTGGAATTAAAAATAGTAAACGTGAAAGTGTAACAATTAAAAAGAAACGTCCAAAAAAGAAAAGTATAACAATTAAAAACAAACAGAGGTAGTATATACATATATAGCATAATAAGGTCAGAATTAAAATAAGTATATATCAAATATTTGACGATTAAAAAGGTAGTTTTATCAATTCAATCGTATGTGTTTGAACTGAAACAAATACAAGGTCAATATAAGATTAATTATTATAATATAAGCATATAAATAAAGAAATAAAGCATTTTATTCAAATTTAATTATTTTAAACAATTAATCACCAAAAAAATATAAATTAATATAAAACATACAAACAAATCTACACTAAATCATTAATGGATCTACTAACAAATTTTTTTTTTGGTTTCTTCCACTTTCTTCAACCTCTTCCAGTTCCCCAAACTCGGACAACTTTGTTAAAATATCAGAGCTTAGTTTTAAAAGGCGCGAGGCGCAAAGGGTCCTCGGAGCTGGTTAGTAGTTTACTATGATTTTTGTGGTATTGGTATAGAATATTAACTTACAATCAAAAAAAGTTGTTATAGCCGAATAGTGCACAAAATAGTAGTTGTAATATTGATAGGTCAAAAAAGAAAATTAATCGAGAGAAGGGCTCTCCCTTCCCTCTAGAAATTCCACCGCCATCTTCTTGCTCTTCCACCGCCAAAATCACACACCAAATCCACCGCCCCTATCCATGAAAGTGATGAAACTTCTTCAAGTTCAACCTTCGCCACAACACCGTATCTTACAGCTTTCCTTCAATGTTGATGCCTTCGCCGCTGCTGGATGGCGACTGTCACAACCTAAGATGAAGAATATCTTCACCACTACCCCCATATCTTCATCTTGGTTTGGATGACCACAACATCCACGGATCTCCACCCACCATCCAGTGATCATCACCGTCACTCTCGAAGGCTCCAACTACCAGTTGAAGTTGAAGAAGGCATTGTGCATGCTCCTAATTCCGGTCGGTGATCCGGTCATCCCCGGTCAAAGCTTGCTTCTTTGAGAAGTTGTGTTTGGCTGCAAGTAGAAGCTTAAGTTTTGGTTTCTAATTTCTTGTTTTTGTTTTCTTAGTTTTCAATTTCTTTTTTAATGTTATTTTTTTAGTTTCAATGTACTTTAGTTATTACCTTTCGTCTTCTATACCTATCTCAAAAAAAAATATTAACTTGGCAATTAAAGGACAAATATACCAAAAATTAAACTTTGAGCAGTCAAAATAAAGATTTTCAATAAGAAAGAATTTGAAAATTAGGCATAGGCATAAAGAAAAGAGGGTGACACCTCCGGAACAACTGAGCAAACTACAAAAAACAAAAAGTAGAGCATGTTTCTATAACTAGGGGCTAAACGAGCCGAGTTGAGCTCGACCAAGCTTCGGCTCGGTCAAAGATCAGCAGTCAGTCAATTTTGAGCCCGAGCTATACTTTAGATATACGAGCTCACCAAGGCTCGGCTCATTTAAGCAGGCACCGCTCGACTTTTTTTGAAACATATTGGAAAGGTGATGCGCAAACAATAAGAAAACAAAATTTAGCCCAAATGTGCAAAGCCCAAAGATTATTATAGGGTTCATATTACGTTGCATAAAACTTATCAAACTATTATGTATTTAACTTTATGTATGCAAAGCAATAACCAACAAAGGCGGGGAAAAAATAGAGTCGAGCTCGAGCGGAAGGTTTGGAACTGAACCGAGCTCGAGCTAAGCTCGTTGAACTTCGAGCCGAGCTCGAGCTCGATCAAAGTGTCTTCTAGCCGAGCCGAGCTTGGTTGAGCTCGAGATCAACTCGGCTCGTTTACACTCCTAGCAATGAGCACTAGAGGAATAAATTCACAAATTATTATTTTTGCCAAGCTGCTATGAGAAAGGACACGTAATATATAATTGAAGTTAAAAAAAAATTGAAGTGAAAGTGACAACAAAAGAAAAAAGGGTATCGACTAACCTCGAAAAAGACGGTCACCTACGGCCATTGGCGTCCACCAAACACCGTCGAAGATCAATGATAATAATTAGTCGGATGTGTCGCGCATCAGGTAAGTCGTCATCCTTTGATTTCACTTAATTCTTAAATTAGGGTTTTACCTATTTAGGTTTTTTTTTGTTTAGGGTTCAAATCACATCAATTTACCTTAATTAGATGAGCAAACTTGCTCGAATTTGAATGAAAAGGTACGTGTAAGTTTAATTTCGAGGAACTGTTTTTCAACTAAGATCGAAGGATTTGATTTTGTAACGGAGAATAACGGATGTTACCGTTACTAACGGTGATAACAGCAATTCTTATGTGAGACAGAGAAGAGGATAGAGAGAAGAAACCCTAGAAGAGAAACTGAGGAACCTGGCCGGTGAAATTGTAGTCAGCGGAACCACTCTGTCGACTCACCAGAGCGCCGATAAGTGTCGCTTCATCTCTATTTATTTTCGCGCTTTAAACTCTCCCCCATTCCTCTTTTTCTGTCTTTCTTCCTCTCTTTTTCTCCCTGCTTGCTTTCGTTCTTCTACTCCACTTGTTTCCCCCTGTTTTTGTTCTTCTTTTCTCTTTCTCCTTATCCTCTCTTTCTCCCTCTATTCTTTGCTCTTTCTCCTCCATCCTCTGATTTTTCTGCGTCTCTCTGCTGTCTTTCTTTTTCTTTCGTTTTTTACATTTTCCCCACTGTCATTATATCTCTTTTCCCATATGCTTCCTTTTCATGATTATTAATTTTAACATTCTTTCCACCAGGGGAGCAATGACTGACAGTCCAAAGGCGATGAGGATGCTCCTCTTTCCTAATTTTATTTAACTAATTTTGATTGTTGTGTTTTCAGTTTCTAGTCTTTATTTAACACAGTGACTTTTTTGCAGTGTTCTATTAATAAAATGATTACTCATGTCATTTGATGCATCACTTAGATGATGTTTTCTTGTTGGTAAGTGCAAGATGTGTTCTACAATTAATTTATAAGGTTTTTGGCGCCTAGAGCGGCGACTGCGCTCCGCCTTGGGCTCTTGTGCCTACGTTCAAGAACCCTATGCGCCTCAGTATGCCTCGCACCTTTTAAAAAAAGCATCCAAAAATTGAACACATTCGAACACAGTGGGCAGAAGAAGAACAAAGTATTCCCGGAGATTAATTTACAGATAAATCATGGCGAGCTGGCAACCAGCAATAATAGACAAGCTATCCTAGTACTTATCACAAATATGCAAATGATCTACAGTAGTATGAATTATGAAAGGACAGAACTATATTGGAAATACAGAATCGAAAATAAAGAGTACCTTTAGAACAATGCCAACCGGAAGCAAAAATTCTCTCCCTTGTATCCTACAAAACACAGAAACAAATATAACAGAATCCGCCCGCCATAAACCTCAATCATATGTAAAACGTGATGAGCTCTCACCAGAACCCAAGTCTAGCACTACCATTATTAAGATAGTACAGTCTCACTGTAACAGCAGACTGGTCTTCTCTAACACATCTACAAGTGAACAACAACCATCAAAATTTTGTTATAAGCAACCACAAGTTATGGCAAATACTGCAGCACCATGTAATGACAGCATCATACACTAAAATTGGCTCAAGAAAAAAGGTGCCATAAAAGGAAGTTGTCAAAATAAAGAAAAAGCAACCTAGAAGAGTGTCTGAATTATACTACACGTTATTGAATTTTTTTGAGAAAGAAGATGGAAGAATGTCAGGGTCCATTCTCCCGAATCATACGCAAAATCCTTCCGCAGTTGAAACATTTTTGAAAAGACAATAATCCTTTCCTCTCCTTTTTAAATGATTCCAAATAGGAGATTGATTATTCCCTCAAAAACCACCCCTCCCTTTCCCCTTTCCCATCCCTCAAACATTTTGTTAATGCAAGCAACAAAGGTAAAGCTAACCAATGGTCCAATGACTTTCCTTCAATAATCCTCAAACATGTGGCAAATGACACCTTGCAACAGCACTTCTATCTAAAGCTAGCCCTGCAAAAAGTCTCCAACAAACTTTCGAAACACCAGAATAATGATTTCCAGATCAATAATCATGTTCACTGACGAGCGACCACTAACTTGTAGCCTACAACAGCTCCCAAATGGTTATGAAAATTCATTAAATCCACAATTGGAGTAAACTCCCTTTTGTCTGCTGTTTATTATTTTACTTGTGGCAATATATATTAGATTCTTCTATCTAATTAATTGCCTCGTCAATGTTAAATCTGGTCAACAATAGGATTTTTAGGATGGCTGATGGTCAACGCTTTCTGGGGTGCAGGGTGATTTTCAGGATTCGTCACTATATATATGTGGCCCGCAACTACTTCAGTTCCAAGGAATTGGAAGGTAAAAAATATTTGTTTGCATCATTACCGGTGATTATCTTTTTGCTCCATTTTTCTTTATCTTTAAACTTTTTTTCTCCTCCTTAGTTTTAAAAGGTGCGAGGTGCACCTAGGCGCAAAGGATCCCTCGAGCCTAGGCGCAAGGAGAAGGCGCGCGATTCTTGTAGGTGAGGCGCATCTTTATTTACTTTTTATTTTCTAATATTTATTTTGATTTTTCTGGTTTTTGTGGTATAAAATATTTTATTTTACTATACTCTTTTTAATATATTAAACAACTAAACTCAAGTTGTGGTAAAAAAATATAACAAATGAATAATGAATTTTATAAAAACCAAAGCAACAAAAGAAATACACATGGTCAAATATGAAGAAAGCAAAGGAAAGTCAAAGTAATTAAATTGCTGAGTAAGCACTAAAGAAACTCCCATGTGATGTTATGATGTCAGCGGTCAGCCATCTTTAAAAGAGGAAAAAACTATGTACAATACACTAAACAAGCAAAAAGAGAAGAAAAGGGGAGGAAGTGAAGAATAGTTGGCTCTTCTGTAAGAAATCAGCCCGGAGGCCGTATAACCGGCAGAGATCATTTTTAATCACTAGTCGGAGGTTTATGGCAGTGTTTATGTGGATGGCGTTCGTCAGTTTTGAATCATTCTCAAATTAGGTTTTTAACAATTTGGGGCTTTTTATTAAGGGTTCAAATTGCAACAATTTTATGAAAATTAATAAGGGATTATAGTCGAAATTGTCTAAAAAGGCCTGGGTAAGTTTTAATTTTGTAATTTTTTAACTCCTAAACTCAAATCTTCTCTTCTCTATCCTATTTCTTGTAGAAGCAGCAAAGACGCTTGTGCCTCTCCAGAAGCGCATCAAAAAGCGCGCCTACATGCACCTACATGAAAACTTGCCTCGCCTGAGGTTTGAAAAGCACCACCACTGGCGCCTCGCCTCGCCTGCCGCCTAGGCGCACCTCAGGCACACTTTTATAAACTAAGTTCTTCTCTAAGTCACATTATCTGGTGGAGGATGTGACTCATAACAAGCCGTAGACAGTTGAAGACCACTATTTGTTTTTCTATATGAAACAAATATCAACGTGAGCAGAGATTTCTTGATAAACCTTGTCAGAAAAGGGGTGAAAAACAAAATAGAAAGGCAGTATGAGAGATCTCCCCACCCACGATCTAAGATGACAAAGTTTTGAACAAAATGGTTAACACTGGAAACATAGCTGGAAGTTATTACTCGCACGCACGTCCCTCAATTCCATATGCACTCTATGGAATGACTTCGAGGGAGGGCCTTAAAACAAAGGAAACCCCATCGCACTGTTCCGGAGAGAGGCTCACTCTGCACTCACAATTAGATTTTATGATTGGCACAGCACTGTCTTATACTTTTCCTTCCAATTTCAAAGCAATCAAATTCATAATATTAAAATAGAATGTATCCAGAGTAGATAGCTTAAACCATAGACGAGATGGCCTAAATTTTTTATTTTTCTTCATCGGGTCAAACAAATAAGTAAATATTTAAGTTCAACATGTTGGGTTACAATATTCGATAAAACCTAAGTTTAGTATTTCATACTCCAAATTTAGTGTTTGGCAGAGACTTACAGAATTTCAAAAAGAAAATTAAAAAAAGGAAAAGATATAGAGAGAGAGAGAGAGAGAGAAAATGGTGAAATAGTGAGAGACAAAGGATCCACGTCATGGAGAGAGAGGAGAAAAAATATTTATTAGTCTTCACCTCCAAATAGAAGGAAGAACTCTACGACTGCTACAAAGGACAGCGTGACGAAAATTTAGAGACAGAGAAATATGACACTACATGAGAAGTTTGAAATTATCAGAAGCTTAAGAAATAAACAAAAACAAGGGGATGAGAATTGTAGCAAAAACCTCATGACAACTCCTTTATCACTATATCCTTCTCTGCGAACACGAAATGAACCTCGAACCATGCTCATTGGCTGACATACAATAAACATTAAATCATAAAACTGGTAAGACAATAAATTACAAATGCATGAGACTGTAGGAAGTTGAAAGACCTCTCAGCTATCACTTTA
Source organism: Patellifolia procumbens (assembly GCA_947645195.1). Classification (NCBI taxonomy): domain Eukaryota; kingdom Viridiplantae; phylum Streptophyta; class Magnoliopsida; order Caryophyllales; family Amaranthaceae; genus Patellifolia; species Patellifolia procumbens. Next base: position 5,684,194 of record CANSGD010000406.1, read on the forward strand.
TATAACAGCTGCAAAAGCACTTATAAGAGCTGTACGAAACCAAAACATAATTTATGATTGCATTTAAACCTTTTTTTTAAACTTGTATAGCAAAACAAATTAAACAATTATCTATTAGTCAACAGCATGTTCCCAATTTATCAAACACTTGTTTTAGAAGCAAAAAAATCTGGAAACGAGTGCCCATAAAAATAGCGAATACAAAACTTTCACTCACATAGTTCCGCTTTTGCATTATTAGTAATCGAACAATCCTCTCTATCCCATTTAAGATGAAAAACCTGCACATAAATACGAATTTGACAAAAAAAAAGCTTAAAATGCAGTATACATCAGCATAACAATGACCTCACCACAGAAAAGAACTTTATTGATGTCAAAAAGATGCATAAGTACATCACCCCAGTTCTCCGTTCCAAAAGGATGGTTATCTTTTGTTAATAGGGTTGAACAAAGGAACACAATTTCTACTCTGTTTTTCATAAAGATACCAGCCATGTGAAATTACAATGCAACTTCCACCACATTCTGGAAGAGTTAAAGTTAATTTATGGATTCTCGGTCCTGTGCCCATCTTGGAGGTTGTTCAAAATCGACTTTTTCCTTGTTAGTGGCAAATCCTAGTGTTAACGACTATAAGTTAAAATTTTATACCAGCTTTTGGAACAGAAGGAATATCTAGACCTCAATGCAGATTTAAGATTACGAGCATGAAAAAGGAAATGCATATACTTATAGCTAATATAAGCTGATCATTATGAACTGTCACATTAAAGGCAGACCGCTAAAAGAAAATACAACAAAATCAGCGACAACTTACAGCAATATTATGCTAAAACCTAAAAGAAGCTTAATTAACAAGGCGTAGATAATTCACACGCCCCTGTGTACATCAATGAACTCACAATCACCAAAATAATAATTTTGTTTTTTAAAATCATACTTCCTCCGTTTCAAAATAAGTGACACATTTGCTTAGTGTTTACTATTCACAATTTAGAAACTTTGGTGATTTACACTAATGTGGGAACTTGTTAGATTCGTCTCAATGTGTATTTTTTAAATATCAAGTTTTTATAATTTTTACTTATGATAATTATAGATATTAATGTTTAAAATAATACGTTAGCAAGCGTAAAAACATGAAGTGTGTCACTTATTTTTAAACGGATGAAGTATATTGTAATACATAGAAAAACTTTATTGATACTTCCTCCGTTTCAGCAAGATCATCTTTTTCCAAATTAGAGATGTATGTTATCGCTTATGCTCAATAGTCACTTACTTTTCCACGATCCCCAATAAACTTCTAAAAGCAGTATTACGCTTTTTTAAATATCATTAGAAAGTTAATATTTCAAATACATCAAAAACAACTAATAAAGATCCATCATGATAAATCACGATCAAAGTTTTCAAACTCTTGACCTAATATGGTTTTGACGATGACAAACTAAAGTAATTGATTAACTTGGTTTTGAGTTCTCCGTGTGCAAAATTATTATAGAAGGTTGTGCGTAAAGCATGAAGCATGTTAATTCCTCGGAATTTCCTAGAGCAAAGTGTATGTTGTGGAACAAAACAATGATGAAAAGAAGTTCCAATAAAGATTATCAAGACAAAGTCAATAGCATGAGCTTTCTTTCATGATAAGTTCCTTTGTGACGGAACTTAATGTGAAGCATCAACACACTTTTTCGAGCAAGAGAATAAATGATGTCGCGAAAGGCAATGTGAAACACCTAGAGTGTGAAGTCTTAAAGGAACAAGAAAAGAAGGCCGAAATCAGTCATAGAATTCTTATAATGGAACTCCGTCACGAACTATTGCATTGTTAAAGAGAAACTATAAGAGTCACTTTAAGAGATTTGGCCATTATGGCAACGAGTTAATAGATGCGGGTCGGTTGGAAGGAACCGAGCATAGTAGGAGCCACTTACGTTGTGTACGAGGAGTTTAAGCTAGCAAGGAGTTCAATTGGGATTTGTATGTAAGGTAACATCCTAAAGTTATAGTCCAAGTCACTTGTGAAATTCCGGTTTACAAGGGTTTTGGTAAGGGTTTCGGGGATCTATTTAACCTTGAAATAGGCTTCGAATAAGGTCTAACGAGAAAAGGAACTTTGAGTGAGTTTCAACGTAAGAGAGCTTGAGGCTTTGAAAGACTTAAAGACAGATGACTTCAAGGGAAGACAAGAGAGGAACAAGAAATTGTGGGGAGAATCTCTACATCTTTGTATCTTTCTTCCTTACGGCTTTAAGTTTCCAAAGTTATGTTTAACTAAGTTTAACTACAAGTTCCACGCTTACATCCCCCCGCCTCGCGCCCACCCCTCCTCATTAAGTGTTCCATAAGAAATCATTCTCCACAAAACCACTGATGTAATCAATAGAAAATATCAAAGAAATCATTTATACTTTTAGTACAAGGGCATTCAAACCAAATTAAATTCAACGGTTCCAACAAAGACTTTTCTAAGCGGCATATGTCGTAGCTTGGAGCATCTAGATTCACATAAAAAACAGCTCCACCCTAACTCTTTCACTAACCTCATGCATAAACCTACTCGTGCGGTATCTTGACCCCATTATACTCGAATTAATTCCCACACTCTCAATTAAATTCTATGTTTGCTCATCCATTCCATTCTCAAATCAAATACTACATCCGTTTTGATGGTTGCAACACTTTCGTAATAGGGAAATTTGCAAAGGTTGCAACACTTTTTCTTACTCCTTATATTAGTTGTGGTCCCTCACACTCTGCCTTATACTTAACATAATTAAAATATTTTTTATTGTGTTCCCACACACTCCCTCTCATACATTTTGCACAATTAAAACACTAAATGGTCTCCACTCCCCTTAATTATACTCATACATTCACCTAATACCTGTCAAGGTCAAGGTCAAGGTCAAAGTCAAAGTAGGGTAATTTACGGGGTGGAATAATGTTATCCTTTTTTTAAAAAAAATGTGAGTAAAGCAAAAAAAAAAGAGAAAGAAAAAACTCGAAGGTCAATGGCCAAAAAGGTAAAAAGGTAGAAGCGACCAAAAGCCTCCATGGATGGCGGCGGATGGGAAAGAAAGGGAAACAGCTAGCGATCAGTACAAGACAGTGGGTATTAGCTAGGAGGATCGACTTGCTACCTATATCCCCTCATTGCGATAATTGCTATATTGATGGGTCCAACACGGATTGAAAGATTTGGTACGTACCATGGACCCGTGTTGGGTTGTATCGACAACGTGCGATTTTGCCGTGTCCTAGTATCATAGGTAGTGACTTAAAGTGTTAATGGAGCGATGTCTCCTCTCCCTTTAGTGTCAAAGTAAAGCAAGTTTTGCTAAAGTAAAGAAAAAGGGACTAAGTGGAAAACCTTAACGCACTTAGATCGAAATAGAAAACTCTTTTGTCTTCTACGATAGTACGCACACTCGTAGTGACTCTCATATGCATGTCATTGCTAAAAACAACTTTCTATTAAAGTATTTCTCATGGTACATTATCATATGTCTTCTGCAAATCAATGAAAATCACATGTAGAAGTGTCCAATTGTCTATTTCAAGAGATTTATTGCCTCTATAATCGAACTTCGTGCCACAAATCCAACTCCGATATTTTCACATATTTTCACAAATCCAACTCCAACCGCGATTTGTCTCTTTTCGGCCGTTACAAGTCGCTCCCGCATCATCGTGAACATGACCATATCCGCGATTTTCTTCCTTGCCCCAGATAGATGGGGCACCTTTGTTCTTTGACAAAGGAATCAAGGTACCCTTCCTCCACCCCAATAGAATTTTGTTTCTACTTTAAATCTTGTTGAAAATTAATGCCAAACCATTAGATTCCTCACCCGCAAGAGACACCTCCAAACTTCAATAGATATGGCGTCAAGTCGCGCAACTTTCTTTAACTCCAAAGGTGCTCTTTCAATGCTCCTTTAACTTCTCGCGTTTTAACCGTCTTCATAAACTTCGATTTAACATACTCAACGACATTTATACATATTCAATATCTCACATTTTTTCATCATTGAACAAAGTATGAAAGTAGGACCTCCATCTATCCTTTTCCTCACCTAGAACTCTTTGATCCACACCCTTAACACATCTAACATTCATATGTCTCTTATGGCTTTGAAGTAGATAGACATAATATCAAATAGTGGGTTAAAGTTTCATAGGTTAATGTAAAAGAAGAAAAGGAGGGACGAGGTGAGATACACGTGACAACACTTCTCCTTCATCTCAGTTTCACCCCACAAACATATGTCCTCTTCTTTCTCTCTCTCTCTTCCAAAGATACAACGTCAACACACTAACTATTGCAGTATTACTTCGGTTTTTCTTATTCTTGATTTTCCCTAACCGTGAGATTTAGGGTTAGCAAAGGCTATCTTCCTTCTTGATTTTTCCGTGACGAATCCAACCAATGTCTCGTGTTCACACATTATATAGATATATGGATACATAGCAAGTGTTGAATTGGGTTGTAAAAATAAAGTAAGCTTTCGGAAGGAGCTTAGTTTTAAAAGGCGGCCCAAGGGAGGAGAGGTGTGGGCCTTTTGCCGCCTTGTGAAATCAACCCCCTTTGCCGCCTTCGGTAGAGAAGTGCAAGAGAAAGGGGAGAAATTAGATTTGACTTAAAGGAGTTCAAAAAGATATTCTTCATATTTAGACTTAAATTAGGCTTAAATTTACCAATTCAAGCAAAAACCATTTGTTGATAATTGATATCATGGAATTTTCTTCAGAGTAAACCATAATTTTTAAAAGGAAGAAATCCTTATTCATAAATTGGAACCATAAAAAGGCCACTATTTCGCACCATAATATACAGGCAAGCCTCTCCTTTAATTCACCATACATGATTTCCTTTCTCATTTTTTTGATCGGTATCCGCTTCTTTGTCCTTCAATTTTTCTATCTTCCCCCATCATTCTCTTCTTAGATCTTTTCGTCTCGGCTCTTTTGTCTTTAGCTCTTTCTCTTTTCATCACACAGGTTCTTTGACTTCTAACATTAAAGTTATTCAAGAGGCGTCCCCCACTACAGATAGTTATTATTTTCGTGTATATTAACTATACTAGATAAAGGGTTTGTTTGTTGTAAAGATAGTACCACAAAAATAAATATTAAAACAATAGTTAAAAGTATGCCTCACCAACCATAGGCGCGCACATTCGCAAGGGACCTTTTGCGCCTAAGGGCACCTCATGCCTTTTGAAACTAAGGGAAGGAGCTTATGTTATAATTAATCATCCATAAATTATGTTCTACTATTGATGTTATATAAGAATATAACCACTTACTTCGTTTAAAACCTTAATATAGATGGACTACGTGAGACATTGAGGATTTAGAAATGAACAAGCACTTTGTGCACACTTTTGGGCTCGGGGATCCTTAGTGGGATGATGCTTCACACAATAAATATTGTCCCCTTGTGTTCGATAGCATTTGAAATGCGATAAAAGAAGAGGAGACGACAACCCTTCATACTGCCGCAAGGGAATTGGAATTGGGCTTCTACTTTGATTAAGACATTTCCTAATTTCAAACATTGGATTTCCATTTGTAATGTCTATTTGAGGTTCTTTTTAGTTATATAATGTTAATGACTCCATTATATGTACAAGGATAAGCAGTGTGCCTAAGAATGATATTTGCCGGAGATAACCTTAGAGGTCATTTTCGGGAACATGTTTGAGGTAGATCATATTGTTCCACAGAGTGTGGAATCTAAATGCCTATAATGTGTATTTGCAAGATTTTGGGATAGGTGGTTGAGAAATGGTGAAGAGGCAAGGGCAACTTCTTGATCGGTGGGTTATGATTCTCTTAATTACTTGGGCTAAGATTGTGGGGCTAGGGGAACCATGTATTGTAATGTTGTATGTTGTTCATTACTGAACCATCATTGTACTGTTTGTTTGATTGGAAGTCATAAACTCTTCAAAAAAAATGTTGAAATGGAATCGAGGAAATATAACCAAAACAAGTAACAAGTACTTAGTATGGCTATATGAATAATAAACTTAAGGCATGAATAAGAAACTTAGGCATTAATCTAAGATGGTTAGACTAAGCCTGATTTTGTAAAAACTTAAGCATGTTCCCAAGGATTTTTCAAGATTAAATGAATATCGTGCGTGCTAAAATGATATAATTGAAGTTATAAATAAACCCTGAACTTAGTATAGGGCATAGAACCATGAAGTTGAGTTAAAAATTAACGATTCCGAAATTACATACAATATGAGTGAGAATTTGAAACCAAGTATATCCTGCATTAGGAATTAGGAGTTCGGACTCAGATTAGCACGTAACTTTGAGGGTTCAGTTTTCCAGAAAATAATTTTTCTACGTTAATACTGTTCCTTGAATCAAACAAATTTAATTTTTTTTTCAATGCTTTTTAATGCATGGGTTCCTTACGAGCATAGCTTACTTTTGGCACTACAGTGACACAATTATATTTATAAACTGTGAATGTATATTCATCATGACATCAATTACTTCAACAAAAAAGAAATGGATGTGCACACACGAAGATTTAATAGCAAAAAAACAGGAAACTAACCCTCCCATTTCTGCTGGCTCTTCTTTGTAAGAAACTAATTTCCCAGGGGATGCATTCCTGAGGTGGCAGATCTTGGACTAAAAGAATACAGGAATTAAAAAAAAACATCAGATTTCTAGCATCACCTCAAGCATATAAAGACTAGAACTTTAAAAACATCAATATGCCACAAAACTATTACACATATACATAAGTGCTTGATAGTGTCAGCCAAAATCCCAAATATTCTAGCTTTGGAATGACTATTCCTATGTGTGGAAAAATGTGACCAACAAGTTAAACATCATATATTCTATCTAGAGGTGGCAAGGACATGGTGTTAAAACAAGGTCGTATCGCATCGTATCGATCGTCTTGTAAAGGTTTTCAAATCTATCGAACCGAATCAAATCACGAAGGTGTAAGCATAAACCATGTTTTAGGCCGATTCAACTGTTACCTCGTGGTCTTGGCATATATATGGCAGTATGGCATGATCTCCGTTACCGCGATCGCGACCGAAACCGTAATTTTGAATCATGGGCAAGAAGTAACAACTACCAATCATAAGTGTGATTCCATAAAAACAGTAGTAAAATCTGCCTACTGCAGATGCGATGTAATTTGAAGATGTATCATACTGGATCCTAATCACCTCCTTCGAAGTTTTGTTTGCTAAATTATAAGACAGCCGTAGCGAAAACGGCTAAATTGTGGTACAAATACATCAGTACCTGAACTAGAATGTGTGCAGAGACTACAGTGTATAGTTTTCCTTTTACCATAAGAGTTTCCGTCAACTTATTGGTTTAGACAAGCTAATTGAATGAATATTTGCAGCTCAATCATGACAATCAGTGCCATTTGTTCAACTGAGTGGGGAATAAAGGTTTGCACTAGACCGGTCCAGATCGGAATTCGAACCGGAACCGAACTGAAATGGACTCAGACATGTCCTTAAAATTCTGGTCCAGTATTCGATCCTCAAAAATTGATGATTCCAGGTTGCCGGTATGGTCCAAAACCGGAACTTTCCGGTCCAAACCGGAAACTCATAGTTTTATACATAATTTTTGTTTGGTTAAAATTTATTAATAGTGAAATGCACAAAGCTAATACTTTTTAATGTCATTAATCACTCTCATATATTTCGAAATGTATCTAGAGTCAAAAATATACTCCAAATAGATGAACATGTTTGAAAATTAGAAATAAAATATGAAAAATTTTAAAAACGAACAAACCAGTACAAACTGGTCCAAAATCGGAACAGAAATTTTAACGGCACAGATAAAAATGTTGTGATTTTGGTTCCGGTCCATTTTTGGACCCGTGCACACCCCGCATAGAGAAAGGAATTCTTTTTAAGGTAAAAAAAGAGTGTAGCAAGACTAAAATAAAAGCACCAAGGAGCCGGAGGCTTCCCAAGAGCACTAACAATACATTAAGGGTATACCAATGACAGAGCATTACAAACAATGTTATTAGAATCACGATTCTACTTTGAATCGGAAGGGGCTCTTAGAATCGAATCGTAAGATCTAATCGTAAAATCGTACGATTCTACAAACATGCATAGTCAAGATATTATAGTCAACCTCCATTAGATTATGCTCATATCATAAGTTTAAAAAGATATTAATTAAAGGAAATAGATGTTTACACTATAAATAGGCAATAGATGACAAATATATTGATCAATACCTTTGTTGCCATGATTTAGTTTGATTTATATAATTCTAAACCCCTCGTAAGATATAAGTAATTACTAGAATCGTGTAGAATCGTGTAGAATCGGATGACTATAGTTAAATCGTACGATTCTACGATTTGAATCGGGATTCTAACAACTATGATTACAAAGCTAGTGTGGCTTATATACGCTGCTAAAAAACCTAGGATAGAGCAAGAATATGACATCTCTTTTACTCACAACATGATCAAGTGTCGACTTGTGTCACACTTGGATACTCCATTTCATGCCAAAACTTCAAATCTTTCTATAAAATGGTGAGTCCAACATTCGGACACCCAAACCTAAGTATATCCTAGATTGTCTAGACCTTATATATTTAAGCCCGCACGGAGACTAACACTTATGAAGTCCAACCACAAGATTAGAAAGAGACCAAGGAATTGTCGCTCATTTCCAAAAAAGAGCATCAAAGACAAAAGGCTAAGAGTGACTAGTTGTGAAGTAGTTCATCTACAAGCTTTGTGACATTCTAGTGGTGAAGTTGCTTTGAACGACCATGACGAGATGATTGTAAAAGTAGCTCTATTCTATAAGAAGCCATTAACTTTCTTGGGAGAATTATTGCCTTCACTTTTAATATCCGGAAGCAAAAAGACCAATTCGTAAAGGCATTGGTTAGCAAGAGAATCTCATGTGAAGGTATTTATAAACGGAAAAAAATTGATTTCTAAGGCTTTATTTGGCTTCGGCTTTGGCTTAAAGTGGAAGGAAAACGTTTTCTCATAAAATTGGTTTCCCTCTTATTCTTTGTTTTAGTTTGTAAGGGGTGAAAAATACTAATTATAGAAAACTATATATGATAGAATGGAAAACATATTCCTTACTAAACAGAGGGAAAAATCCACAAATCCTCCTTATTCCTTGCCTTCCCTCTTCCCTTTTTCCTATTTATCCTCCATTCCTTTTTCATTCTTCCTTTTTCCTCTAACATTTCATATATAAAACCAAACAAATGATAATCAATCTACAATTGAGTTTCTCTTACAAAATGGATTTTATGGAAACTTGTTTCCACTAAAAATGATCTTACGTCCAAGGAGCCTAAGTCATACTAGTTTGTGCCTTTGAGGAAGAGTACTCTTTCACTATGTCCCCATTTTCGTTTGTGGTTCACTTTTATCATTACCATTAGCCCCTAACGCCGTTTCAGATGAGATGATTAGCTAGGTTCACCATTGTTCTTCGCTCGATGTTCTTGTCTCTTATAAAAAGAAGGAAAAAAAGGTTAGGTAAATGAAGTCTAGAAAATTATTCGGCTGCCAATTTGTTGAGCAATCCTTTAAAGGGTATAGCTTCCCTTCGTCAAGGTTTCAAGTTCCAAAGCAAAAGTTAACTTTTAGCTTTTAGCATCATGTTGAATTCTCATGACTCGGTATGCGCTTGCTTTTTAGTCGTGAAAGCTAAGCACAATCCCTAAAACCTTTGTTGCTCCAAGGCCAACATTTTTAATAGAAGGGGGTGGTCATGCCTCACGAAAGCAACAAAGAATCAGAAGCATAAAATTCTTATCATCACAGCCTTGTTTTACACCATAGATTTGCACGATGACTTTTACATTTTTATAGTAAGTACATAGTTAAAACCTCTTAAAGTGTATTTCTAAAATTTATCTCGAGTAAACTCATTCTATTTCTCACCCAATAACTCCCACGCAACAAGGGACGTAACAAGCATGCTTTAACTCTTATGCAGCAGATAGATTATCTCATTGGGTTCCTAGCTTAAGGCCCCTAAATTTCATTCTAAGAACTAATTCAGCAATCCAATAGAAAAACAAAAGTAGCTATCAAGATACAAGGGTGCAATATTGTCTGAATTCAATCATAAAAAGGATATTATGAATGTTACATCAAAAATGATAGCTTGAATAGCCACAATAAACAACAAAAGGATTCAAAATAATACACAAAAAAAAAGCAAGAAAGAAGAAATCCACCAACCTTGAGCATAACTGGGAACGGTCCAAAATTGAAACTCTCCCTAATAACAGGACCGCTATTATACTGGAAACAAACATCAGCTTTCAACTTGGCAGAGTACGAGATCTTCGCTTGACGACACTGTTAACAGGAGAAAACTAAACAATAAATTAGGCTAAACTCGGACACTACGGTAAATAAGAGCTGAGATTCAAAATGATCTAACCTCGTAGGGAAGCAAAGGTTTGGCCATTCCCTTATCATCCTTGAACGGAGGGAATAACTCCGGGTTGCCAATAGAAAGTACACAGAAAGTCAAGGAAAACCACAACAACAACAAAATTGAACCTTCCAAACAAAAAAAAAAATTAAAAACAGGAACAGGAAAAGCAAGGGTGAGAAATTGATAAGAAGAGAGAGCAAAAGAAAAGGATATTTCTAAGTTTATCTCCAGTGACGGGATTACGAACTTCAACGGGCTTGATACTGTTCATCATTGTCTCTAAACCATGACTTATTAAATGATCGTAGGACTCTATGTGGTGTTGAAATAGGTCCTCCAAAGCTTCAAAGTTTGGTTTTTTCTCCCTTTTGGAATACATTCTAAGCTTTTTTGTGCAAATTCAGCCTAAGTTTCTCTTCCTTCACGTAAATTTGCAGCAATTTGACAGAAGCAGAAGCAGAACTGCAGAAGGAATTATGAAAAGTCAAGAGGGAGAGGTGCAGCGAGCAGGGAGCAAGAGGGAGAGGTGCAGCGAGGTTAGAAGGTAAAGGAGGAGAGCAGGGGGGGGGCTGCGGTGGTGCAGCGGCCTAACGGCGGCGAAGTGGAGGCGCTGAGTTGCAGCAGCCACGAGGAAAACAGAGGGGGGAAGAGTGAGAAGCAGCGTTCGAGGAGGGGGAAAAACAGGGGAAGTTTGAGCCTGGAGGCGTGAAGAGAAAAGGGAGAGAATGAAATGACGGTGGAGATCAGCAGATTTTAGGTTATAACTACTATTTAGGCCCCGTCGATGCTCAGGGATTTTTATATATTGAATTTAATAATAGTTAAAATAATTAATGTATAATTATTGTGAAAAAATTATCCAAAAAAAATCATCTTATTTATCGTATGCATTCTAAAAATTTACAACATAACTCTTGGTTTCCGTTCATACATCATTATTGATTTTGTTAGAAGAAGTACTAATAACATGTTGGAGTGTTGGTTGGAAACTCCTTATTGCATATTCAATGTCACGGGTTCGAATCTTCACATTGTCATATTTTTGTATTTTAAATATATACAACTTAACTCTTGGTTTCTAGTCATATGTCATTATTGATTTTAATAGAAGATACAATAATAACATATTGGAGTGGTGGTTGGAACTCCTTTTTGCATACCCAAGGTCATGGGTTCGAAACTTTACATTGACATATTTTTTTATTATATGAGAATGAAGTGGATAGAGTTTCATTAAAAAAGGGTGGTGACACGTGGCGGATTGCAATCCTTACTTACGCTATTTAATATATATAATTTTTATTTTTATTTTTGGTAAGGTAAGGGAAATTAGGGAAAAGAGCATTAGGAGCCCCTCTGTAATACCCCGAATTTTGATAAATTAATAAATTATTCTATTTTAATTAAAAACGTTTCAATATGAATTTTATTGAATTTTCTTTGATTTATTTCGATTTATTTTTAATTATTTGAAAAACATTTATTATTTTAATGATATAATATTATTTCTATTATTAATGTTATTATTTCATATTGAAATTATTTTAAAGAAACATTTTGAAATTTAATTCATTAGCATGTCATTTTATGTACAACTTACGTACTTAGCTAATTTGATGTACAACTTTTTAAAGCTTGATTTTAAAACTACTACTCATACCACTTATCACCCATTCTCTATCACTTATCACCTATCACCCAACTCAAAGCTCTTATCACCCTCTGTTTGGGCCCCTTCCAGTCATGGCCCACCTAACCGGTGAAATGACCAAAATACCCTTAGGGGGCAAAATTACCATTTTACCCCTAAGGATCATTCAGGCCAGGAAATACAGGCCTTCAGACTGGCCCACCGACAAAAAGGCTTTTTATGACATCATCATCTTCACCAGATGACGTCACCTCAGTACTACCTATAAATAGCACTCTCACCTGATCATTCAGGTACGTTTTTCTATATATTACAGAGCATTTACTAGTACTATTCTCTCTGACTTCTGAGACCAGATCTGACTTAAGCATCGGAGAGCCGATCCCGGGAACATCCCCGGGGTAGTTCACGGTGCTCGGTTTAGCAGGTACCGGAATTCGAAGACCTTGGACTCATTTGGTTACTACCCTAGCTGGAAATTGGACTTCACTGAACTATAAATTTACTGTGTTTCTTGTGACTCGAAACACCCTCCATCATCACCTTCCTCCTTCACCCAACAACCATTAATGGTTTCTCCAAAATCTGAAGCAAACCATAAACTCCCACTTGCAAAATCAGATTTTTCCCACTTGCAAGAAATCAGATTTTTCACTCAAAAATATGATTCACTTACACATTTGAGTCAAAGAAGCAACCTCTCTTCAACCTCCATACTACCCTCATCAATGGTGCTTGCCCATTCAAACAAAAAAATCAGATTTTTCCCCTTGTATAAATACCCAACTCAACGCACTCAAATAATCAAGCTAACATCACTCAAGGTTTGCTTCACTCTCTTCTTTTTCCCCTCTAAATTTCTGATTTTAGTTTTGAAAAATAAAATAATAAAACCTCCATTAACACCACCTCAAGCTCCACCACTTACACCACCACAACCCAAAACCTGAACCACCGCCACCACCGCGCGCAGCAACAGCGACCACCGCCGCTGCCACCACGCAGCAGCAGCCCAGCAGCCACAGTCCCCCTCCCTTTCGCTGCTGCCACAACGCAGCCCAGCCACCACAAAAACGCAGCCTTACTGCTGCCAGCCCAGCCGCACGCCGTGGCCACCTTCCGGCAGCCCATGGTCGCCGGAATCTGGCAACCAATCTTCCTCTGTTTTTCCTTCTTCCTTCCTCTTCTACTGTTTCTTTGTTTTATTCCCTTCTCATATTTCTTTTGTTTCCACTTAACAAATAACCCAAAGCCTACTCCTTTTATTTTAAATTGACCCAAAGCCCAAATTTACTCCCTCCCAAATCAGATTTTTAATTCTAAGTTAGCCCAACACTCTAAAATGACCCATCCTTCTTTGTTAGTTGTTTTGTTTAATTAAATTTAATGTTTATATTAACTTTTCATAACTTAAAAATATTTCTAAGTTTCTAAAATAAAATAATGAATATATTGAAGTTTATTTATGTTTATATAAATTATTTACAACGTTTGAGTTAAATAAATATTAAAGTTGAAATAACGTTTAAGTACTTAAAATGATTTTTATAAATAAATTCGAGAAACTTAAACTTCGATTTATAAACTTCTTTAAACAATGAGTTTCTTTAATTTATTTAAATTATTTGAGTTATTTATTTATAAAATCATAAGGGGGTTATATAGGAAACTAACTTTAAATTTCGCTTAATTGTAGACTCCGATTGCGTAGACGAGGATTTCCAAGAGTGTTGATTCGTTCGTGATTTAGTTTCAAGCACGCTTCAAGAGGTAATTACCAATGTTCATCCACAAGTAGATTCCGTAAAATAAAACGATTTAACCTTGAGATTATGTGAATTAATGATCTGATTATGTGATAATAAAGTTAATATGTGGATATTGATTATGGATTAATTATGGGTTATGATTATTAATTTAAGTATGAATTATGAGTAATGGAATCGATGACAAGAATGGATCTTTATCATAAACCGTGAATATGAAAGTTAGATTATGGACTATGACAATGACTATTATGACGGGATTTAAAATAGTAATTAAAATATTGTTATTATTATTATTATTATTGTTATTATTATAATCGTTATTATTAATATGGAAGTTATAAACGGAAGTTGAAATTATGATATGGAAATGATTATGAGTTAATGTAACCAAGTGATGGTTGAGAATATGGATATGCTATCGGAATTAGCTATGTATGAAATGAGTTATGGAATTGGAGTAACAGTTTTAACTCTCGGTTAAATGAACGATGATTATATGAATATGTGATATGTGACAACTTGAAGTAAAAAACTATAAATCACTTAAAGTGAAATAAAGGAAGGAAGTGATGAACAGGTTGCCCTGTATGGGAGGTTCAGCGGCCACCTACAGGTTCTTTTGTTACTATGCTGATTTTTCTGTTATTTGTCTTCCTTCTATCTTGATGTGTTTCCAAGTTAGAAGGGGTGTGCACACTAGGGACTCTGTTTTATGGCCAATGTTACTTTTAGTGAGTTGTTACAGGGTGTCCCTGGCTCACAGTGAGTTGATTACAGGTTTCCCTGGCTCACATTATTGTAGTAAGTTGTTACAAGGTGTCCCTGGCTTACTGGCGTTCTCTTTCCTCTCCTTAAATAATCGGATAATAATGAATTATTGAATTAATTGAAACTCAATCTTATATATATATATGAATGCACTTATGTGATTATAAATTGTATTATATAAGTATATGTGCTATGCTTTCGACTCTATTAAACTATTATTTTCACAAGTATTTTCAACTTAAGTATTTTTACGGGATGAAGTGGGAATTACTCAGTTTATCTGATTTTTGGGAGCTTGTCTCTCTTGTCTTTTTCAATGATTATTTGCAGGTGGGTAATCGAGGGGAATTATGAGAGATCAACTAGAAGTTGTCTTCACCTAGTTTAATATTTTGCTTCCACTGGAACTCTGAAACTCGTAGTATTTAGTACTTAACGAACTAGTTTAAATTTGGTTGTAAGGATTTTTAAGTATTGGAATGAATATGTTTTAGTTGCTTAGCCTTGCACTTAATTCCAAGGAGTTGAGTGCGGCGGTAACGCTCCATCCGAATCGAACCATCGTTGATTTCCCCTCAAACGAGTTTTATTAATATAATAAGGGCTCGGTTTGGGCGGGGTGTTACACCCTCCGCAAGAGGAGTTCTCCTAATGCATCTGAGCTAAGGATAGGGAGAATAGTAGAATGTTCCACAATATCTATGGTGAGACTATCACATACAAGATGTCCGACGTTCGTTACCCAGTCTGCTGCTGATAGGATTTTAGTCGTGTCACCTAATCAAAGATAAACCTACAGTCCTCTAACTATGGTAGTCAATGGAAGCAGGGTCGAATCCACAGGGAGACAGAGTTTCTAAATTAATATTCAATCAAATCAGCTACTTCAGATGAAATCAGATAAGAATTAACTGAACTAATGATCAAACCAAAGAAGACGGATTAAATCGAGGATTTAACTATGGACTAAAAGCCTAGGGTATTAGTTCGGTCCACCATGCTTATACCAATCAAATAGGGTCAACTACTATCAAAACCTAAGTCAAGAGTCGGGGGATTAGAGCCTATGTTGATATGTTGAGCTATGGTTAAGACTCAACGCTCATAGTTCAACATACGCCGCATGTTCACTAACGTAATCAGAACTACTGACGTGTCCTAGGCCTCTAGTTGTAAGACGGATCTATGCAAACAACTATTAACCACAAGCAATCAATGAAATTGTACACTGACATTAATTACTCAATAAGAACAAACCACATCACAATCACCCTAATCATGCCCTAGAAATTGATAGAAATCTAAATCACAATCATGGTATAAACATGGCTTTCCTATCTAACACCCTAGAAAGAAAACTACTCGCTCATAATTGAATTGACAACAATAAAACTAATATGAAACCCTAACAATTGCATCATGAATAATTGAATAAATAAACTAAGCAATTGAGAATAATAAAAAAAGATTAGGGTAAGAAAGAATACCAATTGACAGAAAGCAGGAACTTTTATTGAAATCGGAATAGGTTCAATCACCTTTCAACTAATCTAAATGTTTAAACTAAGCTAAGAACGATGAGGAATAAAACTAGAGTCTAAAGCAGTAAAAAGATGAATAAAAAGATGTCTCTAAAATAATGAGAAAAAGGTATTTATACTACCCTCAAAGTCTAATTAAAAAAGGAATTAAAAGATAAAAATCCGCGTTGATGAGCATGGGACCCGATCGGGCAAAGGGCCACCCGATCGGGTCCATAGTAAAAATGATCAACCGAATTCCTCTTTTTCACGCAACATCACAGCCTATCAAAAATAAGGCCTGCTAGCCCACCCGATGGGCTGCCCGATCGGGCGCTCCATCGGGTCCATAGAAGTTGCCTTGTTTGTAACGCAGCATGCAGCAATTGGATTGGCCTGTGATGTTTGTCTTCTAGCTCATAACAATATCAGTAATAATGAATTAGTGGGCTTAGCCCACCCTTTGTCTTCTAGCGCAACAATTCATTCACACAGCAGCAAACTAGTGAACAGCAGCAGCAACAATTCATTCATAAGTGGGCCACCATGTCCCCTTTTCAGCCAACAGCGCCAGCGAACAGCAGCATAAATCAATAAATCTGGGCTTCCACCCGATCGGGTTGGATGACTTTGCCCGATCGGGCCTGGGGCAATAAAAGGCCCAACTTTGCTTCTTGGACTTGATTAACGCAGCCAGCATCAATAAAAAGTGAATTGAGTCCGCTCGGTCACCCACCCGATTTGGTCATTTTTGCCCGATCGGGTCTGGGAACTTCGTCTCTCGCCCGATCGGATCGGGCAAGACTTGCCCGATCGGGTCCGCAACTTCTGTACCCGATCATTATATCTTCGCCCGGTCGGACCATTTTTGCCCGATCAGAGTACGGAAAACTCTTTTTTGATTCTTTGGCTTTCAATTCTTCACGTTTAGAGGTCTTGGGACCTCCTAAACTAGCCATAAAGCTCGTGAGCCGTCCTACGTGCCTCATAACATCTCGTAAAGCCGTGGTTGCTTCCATATAGCTCGGAAATAAGGAGAAAACTCCGTAAAACCTGCAATTCAACACTAAAACACAAAACCACAACTATATACGATAGTTAGCACAAAATAGCTCCCAAGAGCTCCAATGGCGCACAAATTAGCTTGTAAATAAGGGAGAAAAGTCTATATAAATACGTGATATCAGCTGCCCTATTTGCCTCTCTGTAAACGTGGTTGATTTCCCATTTGTCGAAATTTTGAAGAATGAGGTGAATGTCTTGGATTTTGTTGTCAATCTGCCATGGATGAGACCAAATCTTTTTAACTGCATTGATGACCAAAAGATTGTCGCCTTCTATGATGGTGTTAGTGTATCGGATGGAGTTGATGTGGATCAAAGCTTTATGGAGTGATGTCGCTTCTGCTACTATGATGCTTGTATTGCCTAGATTATAGGATTTCGCTTCTATAACATTGGCTTGATGATCTCTAATGATGAAGCCTGATGCTGCTGTCCCGTTTCTAACTGAACCGTCAAAGTTGATTTTGAGAGTGTCAGGAGGAGGAGGAGACCAAGAGACAAGAAGGGGGGCGGGGTGTGGGATGGAAGAATTTAGGGGGGGAGGGGGGAATCCCCTGGAAGGGGAAATCTTTGTATAATCCTTGTCTAGGGTGATTCTATTGCTCTATTCTTTTTCAGCAAAAGTAGCCCTTAATAGGGTTCTTTTAGAGTCAAAAGGTTCATTTTTGAAGATGTAAGTGTTTCTTTCTTTACAAATGTGCCAAAGTAGAAAAAATGTATCTTTGAATGATCTCTTTCTTGGATTTGAGTTTTTCCAAGGTGGAGGGAATTGGGGCGGAGGGGATACTCATCCCTAACCAGTTCATAGTGTGTTGTTCTTTGAGGAATGAATTGACTTTTGGGCAGTCGGCGAAGAGATGTTGAAGTGTTTCAGCCTGAGTTGTGCAGATAGGACAAGTGTCTAACGGGACTATTTTCCTTTTCTTGAGGATAACCCTCACTCCGAGGCTTTCATGTAGGATAAGTGATATCACGTATTTATATAGAGTTTTCTCCCTTATTTACAAGCTAATCTGTGCGTCATTGGAGCTCTTTGTGCTAACTATCGTATATAGTTGTGGTTTTGTATTTTAGTGTTGAATTGCAGGTTTTAGGGAGTTTTCTCCTTATTCCCGAGACATTTGGAAGCAACCACGGCTTTACGAGATGTTACGAGGCACGTAGGATGGCTCACGAGCTTTATCGGTAGTTTAGGAGGTCCCAAGACCCCTAAACGTGAAGATTAGAGAGCCAAAGACTCAAAAAGGAGGTTTTCGTGCACTGATCGGGCAGAAATGGCCCGATCGGGTGAAAATACATTGATCGGGTATAGAAGTTGCGGACCCGATCGGGCAAGGCATGCCCGATCGCATCGGGCGAGCATACATGTGCTCAGACCCGATCTGGTGTATCCTGCCCGACCCGATCGGGTTGGGTGCGGCTAGGTCTCGTTGTGAAGCTGCAGATGAGGAGATGCTGCTGGGCTCGTTTTGTCGCCTGGCCCGATCGGGTGGATGCCCACGGCCCGATCGGGTGGGCCGTAAAAATCAAATGATGCTGCGCTGCTGCTACGAAGGCCCAGGAGCCAAGTGGGTGATGTTTTGCACTCGGCCCGATCGGGTACTGTCCTCGGGCCCGATCGGGTCTGGCACCCTTTTACGCAGATTTCGCTTTTTGTTTCCTTTTTAGTTAACTTGAGGGGGTATTATAAATACCTTTTTCCTCATTATTTAGAGACATCTTTTATTATCTTTTCATTAGCTTTATACTAGTTTTATTCCTCATTGTTCTTACTTTAATTCAAGCACTTTAGATTAATTTAGAGGTGATCAAACCTATTTCGATTTCAATAAAAGTTCCTGCTTTCCGTCAATTGGTACTCTTTCCTACCCTAAACTCTTTTGTTATTCTTGATTGCTTAGTTTATTTATTTAATCGTTCATGATGCAATTGTTAGGGTTTCATATTAGTTTTGTTGTTGTTAATTCGATTATGAGTGAGTAGTTCTCTTTCTAGGGTGTTAGATAGGAAAGCCATGTTTATACCATGATTGTGATTTAGATTTCTATTAATTTCTAGGGCTTGATTAGGGTGATTGTGATGTGGTTTGTTCTTATTGAGTAGTTAATGTCAGTGTACAATTTCATTGATTGCTTGTGGTTAATAGTTGTTTGCACAGATCCGTCTTACAACTAGAGGCCTAGGACACATCAGTAGTTCTGATTACGTTAGTGACCATGCGGCGTATGTTGAACTATGAGCGTTGATCTTAACCATAGCTCAACTCGTGCTCTAATCTCCCGACTCTTGACTTAGGTTTTGATAGTAGTTGACCCTATTTGATTGGTATAAGCATGTTGGACCGACCTAATACCCTAGACTTTTAGTCCATAGTTGAATCTTCGATTTATTCCGTCTTCTGTAGTTTATTCATTAGTTCAGTTAATCCTTATCTGATTTCATCTGGAGTAGCTGAATTGGTTGAATATTAATTTAGAAACTTTGTCTCCCTGTGGATTCGACCCTGCTTCCACTGACTACCTTAGTTAGAGGTCTGTAGGTTTCTTTTTGATTAGGTGACACGACTAAAACCTATCAAATTTTGGCGCCGTTGCCGGGGAGACGGCTAGTTTTCTAAGTTTTTATTTGATTATTTGGTCTACTTCTCTGTGCCTCGTTGGAACTTCATTGTTCCAATTGAGGTACGTTTTACTGCTTCTTTTTGTTTCTTTTGTATGCCCAGGTCTCAAAGAAACGGTTCCCCCATTCCAGCGGATCCCGATCTTACTAGGACAATCAGGCGGATCCGAAAGAAAAATCAGAAAGAAAGGCAGTCTGTTTAGCTGAACACCTCTGGAACAGACACCTTGAGTCCAGTCATGTCGAAGTCACTGAAGTCATATGGGGTGCCCAACCCAGATGGTCTCTCCATTGGACCTACTATGCCCACCATTGCCGCGACAAATTTTGAGATTAAGCCTGGACTCATCAGCATGGTCCAGCAAAATCAGTTTGGTGGGCATCCTACTGAAGACCCGGCAAATCATCTGCAGCGGTTTCAACAGCTTTGTCGAACCGTCAAACATGTCGGGGTCACTCCAGATCAGCTAAAAGTCATGTTGTTCGAGTTTTCGTTGAGAGATAGAGCCCAGAAGTGGTTGAACGATGTGAAGGAAACCGAATGGAGTGAGATTTCTGCTGCATTTCTGAGAGAGTATTATCCACCTACAAAAACACCAGAAATCAGAAATAAACTGGCCACGTTTTCCCAAGAGCCTGATGAAACATTACGGGAAGTGTGGGCTAGGTTTAGGGATTTACAGAGAGAGTGTCCACACCACAACATGGACAAATGGTTCTTGACGCAGACATTTTACAATGGTCTGCAGCCTCAGACGAAGAGTATTGTTGATTCGTCTGCAGGAGGAGTTTTTATGGATAAGGAAGTGGATGTAGGCTACGAGTTTCTATCAAACCTTGCAGCCAATGATCATTCCACTTCGCGAAGCCTCACGAGGAAGGTACTGGAGGTAGATGCCATTGCATTATTGACTTCGCAGATGGCGAAACTGAGTCAACAAATTAACACCTTCAACTCCTCTTCCTCAGCAGCACCTCCTTTGAGCATTAATGCTATGTCTGCCATAGCACCCATTACCTCATCTTACTGCGAGGTATGTGGTGTTCAGGGTCACTTTGGGCATGACTGTCAGTTCAGTCAACTTCAGATGGAGCAAGCAAATGCCTTCCAACAGAGACCACAAAATTTCCAACCTCCACATAGCTACCAAAACCCACAAAACCACCATCCTCCACCTCCACAAACCCTCCCCAAACCCTCCCCAAACCCTCTTACTACCAAGCCCCACAAAACTTTCAAAGACCCTCTTCACAAAACTTCCACAACCACAATAATTTCCAAACCCCACAAAATTTTCCCACCCCAGCTCCACAAAACAACAACCCACAAGAGCCCCCCATATCTGAAGTGATGAAACTGATGTTAAACATGCAAAAGGCAAATGAGGAGGCACAAAGAGCCCAAGATCGACAGATGCTAGTCATGCAAAGATCTAATGAGGAAGCACAAAGAGCCCAAGAGAAAAGCATCAAACTTCTCGAGGCTCAAGTTGCAGAATTAGCAAGCTCTAATGCTCAGAGGCGGCAGGGGGAATTGCTAGGGCAACCCCTTCAGAGAGAACATGTGAATGCCATCACTCTTCGTAGTGGCATTGCATATGATGCCACTTTAGTGCCCGTTGATGAGGTTACCCCAACTGAAGGGAAGAAGAGGGTGGTAGAGGAAGGAAAAAGGAAGAATTCGACGTCTGAAGTCGATTTGTCTGCAGAAGCTGAACAGACAGGGAAGAAAAAGGAGAAGGTTTCTGAAACGCCTTTTACACCAAGGCTACCTTTTCCTCACCGGATGCAACAATCAAAGGTCGATCAACAGTTTGGTAAGTTCTTGGCTATGGTCAAGAACCTTGAGGTAACAATTCCATTCACAGATTTAATTACCCAAGTGCCTGTTTACGCCAAATTTCTGAAAGACATGATCACTAAGAAAAGAGACTTTGGTGGGGTAGAACGTGTCGCTCTTACTGAAGAGTGTAGTGCTTTTATTCAAAATAAAACCCCACCAAAGTTAAAAGATCCTGGTAGTTTTTCTATACCATGCCATCTTGGACCTATTTTTATTGATAAGGCTTTGTGTGATTTAGGTGCTTCTGTTTCTGTTATGCCATGGTCTGTTTATAAGAAACTGAACATGGGAGCCCTTAAATGCACACAAATTACTTTACAGATGGAGGATCGTTCTATAAAATACCCTCTAGGTGTTTTAGAGGACGTTCCTGTTAGGGTAGGGAAATTCTATATTCCTGTTGATTTTGTGGTGTTAGATATGGATGAGGATGCCCAGATTCCTATTATCTTGGGTAGGCCGTTTTTGTGTATTGCTGGTGCTGTCATTGATGTCAAGTCTGGGTCTTTAACTTTGAGTGTTGGTGATGATAAAGTGATTTTTAAACTAACCAATGCTGTTAAAGCACCTATGCTTGAACAATCTTGTTGCAGGGACGAGGTTTTGGATGAAGTAGGTGTGGAGAAGGTTCCAATTCCACCTAAGGTTGCCTCACCGTCTGGAGGCATTATCAAGAACATTTGGAGGAGAAGGATGTTTGATGAAGGTGGCACTCATTGCCAAGACCCTCCTATTTGAGAGAGGGAGGATTATGGTCGTGCGGGACCTTTATAAACCAGCGCTGTGCGAGAGGCAACTCGTATTTTTCTTTCCCTTTTCCTTTCCTTTTTATTTTTCTTCCTTTTTGTGAGCGAGAGTGAGGGTACTAACATTGTTTTTCCTCTTAGCATAGTCCTTATCACCTTTTGGCATTGAGGACACTGCCAAGTTCAGCTTGGGGGAGGAGTTCTGTTTGTATTCCCTATCTCTTTTACTGCTTTCTAGGATAGATTTACTGCTTTCGAAAAAATTCTGAAAAAATCAAAAAAATTATGGTTCCCATGATTGGTTTAGTTGCCTCCTTGTGCCCCTTGTTGTCCTCTATTTAAAAATGATTTGACTATGTTTTCTGGATAGATGGGCATTTGTGATCTTGAGGCTATGGTTTGATGTTTGATTGCTATGATTTCGAGCTTTTTTGGATTATATTAGACCACCAGCTGCATACCTGAATTGTTTAGACTGTGAGGCCTCTTTGTAGTCTATTGGATTCATATTATTATCCAGTCTATTCTTGTGTGTTAATTCCTCTTTAGTGGATTGATCTTGACTTTGACTTCGTACTTGTCTGATATTCGAGGACTTGTAGCATTAGCTGTGATAGAGGCGTTCTTTTGTCTTATTCTTGAGCTTCAGAGTGAATTTTTGATATACTTTTATCCTCCTTAGCCCCGCTGAGCTTAATGACTTGTTTCGTGTTACTTAAACCCCTATTATGAGCCCAAAGCCTTCACTTGATATTATTCCAAGCCTAGCTTGGGGGAGCTTTTGTATGGGTAGAGCTTGAGATTGGTTTGTTGGTTTAGTTTGGTTTTTGAGGAATTTAAAAGTGTATTTGCTGTGGTTTGAGAGTGAGAAAAAGAAAAGAAAAAGCAAGTTTAGAGTTGCGTGAATGAAGTTCAGAAAAATGAAAGAAAAATGAAATGAAAATTCAAAAGAATTCAAGTTCTTTCATTCACGTTCGTTCATAAAGGAATATTCGCTTCATTGCTAGAAAATTGGGTAATGGGTGCTACTGCAGACATAGCATTAATACTCAAAGGGGGTGCTGCTGAGGAAGAGGAACTGAAGGTGTTAATCTGCTGACTGAGCTTCGCCATCTGCGAAGTCAATAATGCAATGGCATCTACCTCCAGTACCTTCCTCGTGAGGCTTCGGGAAGTGGAATGATCATTGGCTGCGAGGTTTGATAGAAACTCGTAGCCTACATCCACTTCCTTATCCAGAAAAACTCCTCCTGCAGACGAATCAACAATACTCTTCGTCTGAGGCTGCAGACCATTGTAAAATGTCTGTGTCAAGAACCATTTGTCACTCTCTCTGTAAATCCCTAAACCTAGCCCACGCTTCCCGTAATGTTTCATCGAGCTCTTGGGAAAACGTGGCTAGTTTATTTCTGATTTCTGCTGTCTTTGTGGGTGGATAATACTCTCTCAGGAATGCAGCAGAAATCTCACTCCATTCTGTCTCTTTCACGTCGTGCAACCATTTCTGGGCTCTATCCCTCAATGAGAACTCGAACAACATGACCTTTAGTTGCTCTGGAGTGACGCCGGCATGTTTAACGGTTCGACAAAGTTGTTGAAACCGTTGCAAATGATTTGCCGGATCTTCAGTAGGATTTGTTGAAACCGTTGCAAATGATTTGCCGGATCTTCAGTAGGATGCCCACCAAACTGATTTTGCTGGACCATACTGATGAGTCCAGGCTTAATCTCAAAATTTGCTGCGGCAATGGTGGGCATAGTAGGTCCAGTGGAGAGACCATCTGGGTTGGGCACCCCATATGACTTCAGTGACTTTGACATGACTGAACTCAAGGTATCTGTTCCAGAGGTGTTCAGCTGAACATACTGCTTTTCTTTCTGCTTTATCTTTCGGATCCGCCTGATTGTCCTAGTAAGATTGGGGTCCGCTGGAAATGGGGAACCGATTCTTTGGGACCTGGGCATACAAAAGAAACAAAAAGCAGCAGTAAAATGTACCTCGATTGAAACAATGAAGTTCCAATGAGGTACAGAGAAGTAGACCAAATAATCAAATAAAAATATAGAAAACTAGCCGTCTCCTCGGCAACGGCGCCAAAATTTGATAAGTTTTAGTCGTATCACCTAATCAAAAATAAACCTACGGTCCTCTAACTAAGGTAGTCAGTGGAAGCAGGGTCGAATCCACAGGGAGACAGAGTTTCTAAATCAATATTCAACCAATTCAGCTACTCCAGAGTAAATCAGGAAGGAATTAATTAAACTAATGATTAAGCTAAGAAAGACGAATTAAACAAAGGATTTAATTATGGAATAAAAACCTAGGGTATTAGGTCGGTCCACCATGCTTATACCAATCAAACAAGGTCAACAACTATCAAAACCTAAGTCAAGAGTCGGGGGATTAGAGCCTATGTTGAGCTATGGTTAAGACTCAACGCTCATAGTTCAACATACGCCGCATGTTCACTAACGTAATCAGAACTACTGACGTGTCCTAGGCCTCTAGTCGTAAGACGGATCTGTGCAAACAACTATTAACCACAAGCAACCAACGAAACTGCGCAATAACGTTAATTACTCAATAAAGAACAAATCACATCACAATCACCCTAATCAAGCCCTAGAAATCAATAAGAGTCTAAATCACTATCATGGTATAAACATGGCTTTCCTATCTAACACCCTAGAAAGAGAACTACTCACTCATAATCGAATTAACAACAACAAAACTAATGTGAAACCCTAACAATTGCATCATGAACGATTAAATAAATAAACTAAGCAATTGAGAATAACAAAAGAGATTAGGGTAAGAAAGAATACCAATTAACGGAAAGCAGGAACTTTTATTGAAATCGAAATAGGTTTGATCGCCTCTAAATTAATCTAAAGTGTTTGAATTGAACTAAGAACAATGAAGAATAAAACTAGTCTAAAGCTAATGAAAGATGAAAAAAAGATGTTTTTTAAATAATGAGGAAAACGGTATTTATAATACCCCTCAAGTTCACTAAAAACGGAAATAAGAAAGCGAAAAGTGCGATTTAGGCACCAGACCCGATCGGGCCCGAGCACAGTACCCGATCGGGTCAAACAACAATCTCAGCAATTTGTATTCTGGGCCTTCGTATAGCAGCAGCGCAGCATTAACCAAATTATACGGCCCACCCGATCGGGCCGTGGGCATCCACCCGATCGGGCCAGGCGACAAACGAGCCCAACAAGCTCGCCTCATCCGCAGCTTCACAACGAGAGCTATGAGCAACCCACCCGATCGGGTCGCGTGGTGAACACCCGATCGGGCCTGGTGCATGTGTACTCGCCCGATGCGATCGGGCAAGACTTGCCCGATCGGGTCCGTGACTTTCATACCCGATCATAAATACTTCGCCCGATCGGGCCATTTCTGTTCGATCAGTGCACGGAAACCTCCTTTGACTCCTTGGCTCTCTAATCTTCACGTTTAGCGGTCTTGGGACCTCCTAAATTATCCATAAAGCTCGTGAGCCATCCTACATGCCTCGTAACATCTCGTAAAGCCGTGGTTGCTTCCAAAAGGCTCGGGAATAAGGAGAAAACTCCATAAAACCTGCAATTCAATACTAAAACACGAAACCACAACTACATACGATAGTTAGCACAAAATAGCTCCCAAGAGCTCCAATGATGCACAAATTAGCTTGTAAATAAGGGAGAAAACTCTATATAAATACGTGATATCAGTGTGTCGACCTGCTTTTGAGAGGAAGCCTGCTTCCCAGAGAAGTAGGCGTCGTTCCGTGTCTTTCAGAATTTTTGTCTTATCATTTTTGGTAGGTTTGAATGAGCTGAAATGAATTCCTAGGTATCTCCCCAGGCACCCTTTAGGAGTAATGTCAAAATGGCTAGCTAAACCATGCTTACGACTGTTAGGAATTTGCTTTGAACTGATTAAGGCATATTTATGGAAATTGACTAATTGGCCAGAGATGGTACAAAACTCATCAATTTGTTTCCTGAGCTCGATACATGCCGCGGTCTTGGCTTTGCAAAAACTGAGGCTGTCATCTGCAAACATGAGACAGGGGATAGTAGTTGTTCTTGGGTAGCGTTTGAAACCCACCCCAGACCTCGTGTTGTTACTGGCGATGACCAATTTCCTAATTAAGACTTCCATACAAAGTATGAACAAATACGGGGACAGGGGTCTCCCTGTCTTAGCCCTCTCGTTGGTTTGAACCATTGAGTTGTTTGCCCGTTCACTTTGAGTGAGTAGGAGACTTTGGTCACACATTGTTTAATTAGGTCTACCCAGCGAGCTGGAAAGCCAAATGCATGTAAGGTTGCCCATAAAAAGTCCCATTCTAGTAAGTCATAGGCCTTTTCCATGTCTAGTTTTAAGGTGAACCATCTTGTCTTATTTTTTTATTTTTGGAACGTGTTTAGAATTTCCTGTACTATAAGCAGGTTATCATGAATGGAGCGCCTTTTTGTAAAAGCATTTTGGTATGGGCTGATTATTTTTTGCAAGGCTGGGGCTAGACGTGCTACCATGATCTTAGTGATGGCTTTATAAATCGAGTTAACTAGGTTGATTGGTCCGAAGTCATTTGTCGTTTCCTGAATTTCATTTTTGGGAATCAATGTGATGATGGTATGACTAAGTGAGGGCGGTAATTGGCCATGAGAGAAAAAGCTTTTTATTGCAATGGTTATATCATGACCTATTGTGCCCCAATAGGCGTGATAGAAACCGGCACCAAAACCATCAGAACCCGGACTTTTGTGTGGGTTCATGTCCAAAAAGGCACTTTTGATTTCCTGATCTGTAACAGCTCGCAACAGGTCATTAGAATTGTCTTCCGTAACAATTGGGGAAATGAAAGATAAATCGAGCTGTCTACGTGTTGCATGTGGTGACGAGAACCTTGCTTTAAAAGAGTTTAAAAACTCCGTTTGGATATCTTCTTGTGTGTAGAGCCAAATGTCCTCAGTAGTTCTAATTTTGAATATGTTTGAATTGGCATCTTTTTCTCAATTTGTTGTGGAAAAAACGGGTGTTTCTGTCTCCTTGAGTGAGCCAGTTTTTGCGGGAAATGACTCCCCAATGCCGTTGTCTGAAAAAAAAAAAGTAGCTTCTCTCGCTGCTTGAGCAATCTACTAAGATGGTTATAGAGAATAGGGTTGAAAGGTTGGTTAACCAATTTTGTCTCTATTTCTTTGATTTTGTCGTTGTTTAAGTCAAGCATGTTACTAGAGTGGTTATACTTTTTTCTAGCCCAATTTTTTAACTCTTGCTTTACATGTTGAAGTTTCTTTTGGCATCTGAAAAACCGGGAACCAGTGATTGGTGTTGTCCATGTTTTGGTTACCAGGTCGTGTGATTCTTGTTCTAAGGCCCAAGCATTCTGGTAACGAAAATCATTATAGTTTGTAGATCGAGTAATCCCAAAATCTAAGATAACCGGTGCATGATCAGAAACAGTAAACGCACCGTAGTGTACGCATAGTCTAGGGAAGGTAGAATAGAAGTCCTGGCTACAGATTGCTCTGTCTAATCTTTCATATATTAGTTTGTTGTATCCTAGTCTTTTCCAAGAGTAAGCATTTTGGCTATAAGGAATATCTATAGCTTGGAGTGAATTAACTAAGTCAAGAAGA
Source organism: Patellifolia procumbens (assembly GCA_947645195.1). Classification (NCBI taxonomy): domain Eukaryota; kingdom Viridiplantae; phylum Streptophyta; class Magnoliopsida; order Caryophyllales; family Amaranthaceae; genus Patellifolia; species Patellifolia procumbens. Next base: position 5,712,283 of record CANSGD010000406.1, read on the forward strand.
CGTGTAAGTCTATTGTGGTTAGGAGTCTTCCCCCCATCTTGTCATCCATTGTTAGAAGTTCATTAAAATCTCCTATAACCATCCAAGGGATGGTCTGTTGCGTTAGGTAGTTTTTGATAAAACTCCAAAATTCGTTTTTATCGCTTTCTTGAGTCGGGCCATAAATACCTGAAATAAGAAGATCCTTTTTATTGGGTTTATGGGTTATACTTAGATGGGCTCCTCTATCATGGCAGTAATGAGCGTTAACTTTAATGTTGGCATCATTCCAACATACCCAAATCCCTCCACAATGATTCACTGGGTCGATAATAATTTTGTGCTCGAATAGTAACGATTTGAGAATATCATTGCTATTTTTATTGCTGGTCATGGTTTCAAGGATGAATAATATGTCGGGATTATATTTCCTTTTTAGATAAACAATCTCGGCTAAGGCCTGGAGCTTTTTCCCACCATGTATGTTCCAAAAAATGACCTTAGTCATTATAAAAGGGGAAGGGGATTTTTGAAAACAATTTAATGGAGTGATTTTTCAACTCCAGGACATTATGGACGTCAAGGCATCCAGATCTTTTCTTTTTTCTTCTTTTGGCTTCTTTTGGCCTTTGTAGTGTTACATAGCAAATATTACAATGGTGAGTGAAAAGGCAAATAAGACAATTACAATAAAAAAGACGAGCAGCTACATTGACGATCTTGACAAAACATAGAGGGAGCCTGTTCGAAATCTTAAGTTGGCTCTTTGCCGAGTAGTTGTTAGGGAGAGCTGGTGCATTTTCCCACATGGTAGTATTGGATGGCGTTGCTGCTGCATTATGATCATTTACATAGTACACCACTTTGTACAAAACTAGAAATAGACAAGAGGCTAAAAGAAGCCTAGTAATTGTATCTAAATATACACCACAACTTGCTAGAAATAAATAGGCAAAATACGCTTGGAAATGAAAAGAAAACAATTTCCATTTATGGAATCCACAAGTGCCAGTGATGATAGTTGCAGCTGCTATGAATAGACTAAGCTTGAGAGTGTAACCCAGAATTTGATGCTTGATGCTCACTTTGAGGTGAGTGTCTTGGAGAAGGAGTGTCAAGTGCCAACAAGTATTGTTGTAGCCATACTGTGTAGGTGGGATAATGTAGTCACCGCACTTATGACGATATGTATCCCTCTTTGTGCATTCACCTGAGTATGGGGTTATACAACTAGCACGACTAACGGAACTAGAAGCAAGTAAAACCATATGAACAGTTAAAGTAGCAACATATATAAAGACAACAACAAAAACAATAAGCACAGAGCCAACAACGATAACAACAGAAGACATAGAGGGATGAGCATTAAGAGAACTAAGCGAGAAAGGAAGACTGGACAAGCTCAAGTACAAGCAAGCAAAACTGATAAATCCATTGCACTTAGGGTCTAGCCACTGTGAAATCAGCTTGGGATAGAACCCTGAGTTGATGTTCATACATCCTACTACAAACCCAAGAGCAACCAACCCAAAGATCTTGCAAACAGGGATAGATACAGCCCCAACAACGATATAAAGTACACGGATGACAACACCAACTAGGAAATGAAAGATCAACACTACAAAAAAAATCACATTACCCAAAACAAAAACAAGCAGAACCAAAAACAGAAAATTGAACGCAGCAACAGAAATGGAAGCAAACACCATGACACCATAAGTCTTATTATGACTCCCCAAGTTCTTCCTAATGTCTATAATTGCATTACAGGGCAAATATGTACCTGATTCATTTGTCGAAACAACGTAATGCTCTGTAGTAATATGCAGGGCAATTTAAAGCGAGTGTGGTAGGTTTTTAACCCATTAGTAGTGTCATTTAGGAGTGGCCTTGAAAGTGAGAGTTGGTGAAACACAAAGGCAGCACCAACAGGAGCACGGAAACCAACAACAACAGCCATGAAAGCGCGTAGCACAAAGAGAAGAACAATTATAATACCAATGAAGCCAATATTAGCAAGAGTAGAAATAGAATCGAGAACTAGGTGCTTAAACACAATTCTACTTCCAACACAAACCGCCAGGATAACAACATAAGTCACCATAGCAAAACTATGACCATATATGCGACCAGCACAGCAAGCAGAACAAAACCAGAGACAGTAATACACATCATAGGGACAGTACAAATTCGCATAGCAGTGCGTAGAACTACTAGATCTAAAATTACGACAAAAGGGGCTAGAAATTTGAACCCAATTGTAACTATGAGTACGGGTAGCAAACAGAAGGTTACTTAGAAGAGGAAGTGAACTTACCTGGTCGCCAGGAGCAGACGGAATTCGCCACGCTTGACGATGAGCAGAGGCCTCCGTTCCTCCATGCGCGAGTAGGAGGTGATGCTGAGCGGTGGTTGAACGCTGGTCCAGCCGTATTTCGCACATTTGATGCTGAACTGGCCGGAGGATGTGTGCAAGGTTGAGAAATCGACCCCTTGGTCGATGCTTACGAGGCGGAGAAACATGGTTTCGCTGGTTAGGAGTAGAGATAGCCTTCCGGCGCCGGTGAACAGGTGCTGATGGAGCAGAAAACGACGCTAGGCGTTGAGTCAGTTGCGAGGTTGCAGTGCTAGCGCGCTCTTCCATTTTTTCCTCTATCATTTCCTAGGGTTTCCTTATCTCTCTAATTTCTCTCTCATCTCATGAATTCTTTGTTGTCTCTCTATATATAATATATATATATATAGATGATTGTGGGGATTTCAACAATTTTGGACGTTAGATGTATGGGCCAACTGAGAATAGAGATAGAGTACTTATCATTTTATTAAGAATTTTTTGTCAAAAAGGACCTTTTAAAATATTTTGGTTGTGAGTGGGTACCTAAAAATTAAATAATTGTCAACAAGCACCCAATAATAAAATTTATTTGTTGTTTTGGATCCAAAACTCATTTTCCGGCAAGAAAGTCAATATTCTGGCATTGACTACATGTAACTATCTTTCCTCTGTCTTAAATTAAGCGCTTGTTTAACGCTCTCTCATTCATTCAGGACCCCTCCCCCCCTCCCCTCCCTCTTCTCTTTTCTGTTTCATCTGAAAAAAATCTAATTGGTTCCTCTTCTTTTTCATCTCAGGTGGCTCCATTATCTTGTTCCTTCATTATCTTCTCCCTCCTGCTCATTCTTTCTTCTTTCTTGTGCTACTCTAATCAAGAATTGAGGAATTTAATAACTCCATTGTTCAATCTTAAATCAAGAAATTCAAGGTTATGCAAATTCTCACACTCCCAAGAATTTAACCCCATAAAATGGTTGCAACTCAAATCAAGTTTTAGCAGAAATTTCAACATGAATGATGGTATTGGGGTTTCTTTAAATTTTGTGTCTTTTGAATAAGGAAAGTAAATTTTTAAAAAAAAATGAGTGTGAGACCTTTACTCTCAGTACAAAAAGCTAAACCATGGAGGAAGAAGATAATCAGGGGGGAGGGGAGAAGATGGAGGAAGAAAATGATGGTGGAACCAGTTGAGTACATGGGAGATGAGAAGGAGAGGGAACACAAAGAAAGTTTGGGCAATGGTGTTCCACGCAAAAAGTAGAGAAAACTCAGGTCAAAATAGAAGTCAACTCCTCAGAATATTGACTTTTTCACCGGAAAGTGACTTTAGGGTCCTAAATAACAAATAAAATACATTATTAGGGCCTTATTGACAATTATCTTATTTCTGGGTACCTTCTCATAACCAAATTATTTTAAAAGGTCCATTTTGACAAAATTTCCTTTAATTAATTATCATAACTACTTAAATGGGACATTAATATAATTAATTAACAAAATTCAAAATAATGGGTATAAAACTGCAGTACCAAAGGATGGTTAGAAACATTGTTAAATGGTATGGTCTTAGACTTTAGATAATTAGGTTAAGATGGTATAGGTCAAGCACCAAAATAATGGTCGTTTTTTGGCCGAATTTTTCAAATTGAAACCGTTTTAAACTTTTATACGTACGTATCCGAATTATAAAAGTCAACGTTTTTTTAATCGAATATTTGACCGAATTATTCAAATTTTTGCCGTTTTAAACGCGCCGAATTATACTCCGTTTAATTCTCGTCCCGTTTTTAACTAACTAAGTTCTCTTGGACTACTTGGACCTTGGTTAAGTTGTCCTGTACAATACTGCGTAATTAGCTATCTATCTAAATTTTTTAGAGCATTATTAGCAAAACTTTTTTGGAAAAGTTCATGTCATGAACTTTAATTTTAGCTTATTAGCAATGACAAAAAAAAAGGTTGTTGGTTAAAAGTTCATAAAACAGGGTCATGTTATAACCAAGGGTTCGTTCTCTTCGTCTGAATTATTCTGATCTGGTCTGATCTGATCTGAACTTTTCTGATCTGATCTGATCTGGCCTGAACTTTTCTGATCTAGTCTGATCTGATCTGAATTTTTCTGATCTGATCTGATCTGAACTTGTTATAGTTGTTTTTTGTTCTTATTCTTTTTTGATCTGATCTGAACTTTTCAGATCTGATCTGATCTGATCTTTTCTGATCTGATTTTTTCTGATATGATCTGAATTTTTCTAATATGATCTGATCATTTATGAAATATGCACTAGAGTACTTAAATAAGTTGAAAAGAACATAGCCCTAATGGAACAAACGGTCATCAACCCAAAAATAAAACTAGAAGAGAAAAATAAAAGCTAAATTTGCAAAGAAATAGGTGCAAACGGCACCATATACGGCTATTTTCATATAATTTGACGGATGGAAGTGAGAGAAAATATAACCGCGTGTTTGTAAGTGGGTGGAGGTGAATTGGCAAAAAAAAAAAATTGACGCGCGTCAGTGAGTGGGCCAAGTGGCGCCTTTTGATTGGTTGATGGAGGTGAGAGAAAAAATAACCGTTTAAAACTTTAAACGGCTATTTTCTCCAAAAATAAATTCAAATAAATAAATAAAAATTACCGACGTTCATATTTTTTTGAGATTTATAAAATGAGACCAATTTTGATATATTTTGGTAAAATTTTCTGAAAACTATTTTTCTCCTTATTTTCTCTTCCCAAAGAACTTTGCTTTCTTTCATATAATTTTGCAACTTGTGTTTGCTAAAAAATTCCAAAAAATTTCAAAAATTAATAATCCCAATCCTAGAAGAAAATTTAGCCAAAAAAACCAGAAAACAAATTTCTAAACAATAAAATCAGCAAATTAATATTGAAAATCCTTCTTACATTCCTCAATTTGTTCCATCAAATACCCAACTACCATCAAATTTCCCTAATCAAAACCATCAATGGTCCCAACAACCATCAAATTTCTGTCAATAATCTCAAAAATGGCCCCAACAACCGTCAAACTTCGCTCAACAGTCTCAACAATGGTCCCTACAACCATACAATTACGATTATCAATCTCAAAGCCAACCAATGGATAGTCATCAACAATACTACTCTCAATCTCACCCATGGGGAGTTATGAGTACCATTCAACTCCGGCGAGAGGAGAAAGCTCAGATGAGAACGAGCTTGAAAATGATAATGATTATGAAGGAGGTGACCAAATTGAAGGCTATTCAGTTCCTCTCGACGACGACGAAGACGAAGACAACGATGACCATGAAGATGACGATGGTCAGGGTGCCCCCTTCAACCACCATCGTTTCAAGAACTAATAGTCCAGTTTACCCCACAACCGAGCTTCACCCAATTGCTTTCACAACCCTCACAACAACACCCTCAATCAACTCTAAAAGGGAAGAAGAATTGGGATTTGATTGAAGATATTGCTCTCATTTTCTCAGTCATGAACACATGTACGGACGCAACTGTAGGCACGAACCCAGAAGATAAGAGTGATGTGGACAAAGTTCACTACGGCTTACGAGCAAGCGAGAGCAGAACGGCCTCTTGAAATTGCGTCAAGGAGTCTTGACATGATAAAAAGTCTTTGGGGAAGAGTTGTTTCCCCGGTTCTAAAGTGGGTTGGATGCTATGATGAAGCTATTAGGAGAAAGAGAAGTGGCCAAAGAGAGGAGGACGTCCTCCAAGAGGCGCACCTCATCCACGAGAGGAAATGGGGTAAGTTCCACTTGATTGAGCAATGGAAGATCTTGAAAAAATTCAAGAAGTGGAAGCAAGTTGCAAGCATAACTGGAAAAAAATTCACGTGATCGTCCACCGATGTACAATAATATTGGCTTGGTTAGAAGTGGAAGCAGTGGGAAAAGATCGAGAACCGACGAGGAATTTCCCGATCGAAACACACCAATAAGCGAAGCTCCAGCTGGAATTACAAAGGCAAAAAGAAGCTCGGAAGCAGAAGCAACTTGAGATGGAAAAGTTTTGGATGAAGTATGATTTGTATCAAGAATTATCCCGAAAGGAGAATCTTATGCCATGGGAGACAAATATACTAAGTGACCTAGTCAACTACTTCTAGAACTACAAAGGTCATTAGTGTGGGTTGATGTTGTTATTAGGTTTCGTTTTATGCTTAATTTGGAGAGTTGTAATGTTTTATCTACCGTGTTTTCAATAACCATGTATCTCTTTGTTCAGTAATACTCTGTTTAAGTTATTGTGATGTCGTTTAGGTGTTTAATGTGATGAAAGTTGTAATTTCAATTAATGAAATGGGTTAGTGTGTACTACCTCTCTTTGCACTGATTTCTAATTGTTTCTCTAACCCACTTCTGCCTTTTGTCATTGAGTTATCAAGTCATTCACATGACATTGAATAGTGTTTTTTGTATTGTTCCTCTTTTCAGCTTTTATTTTGATCACTCATTGTTACGTCCTATCATTCTGCATGACATTGAATAGTCCATCATTCTGCACCACTATTTTACTCCATCATTCTGCACCACTATTTTAGTCCATCAGTCTGCACCACTTCTATTATGTAGCATTGCATATTATATATACATCTCCAAGTTCTGTTGAATATATGAATTATATACACCTCAAACAATTAAGTAAGAAAATGAATTTTTTCAAGTTTTCTTTCCCCTCTTCTTCTAGTTCATCCTCCTCTGAGGAATAGATGTCTAATGATGAAGATGAAAACATCGACATCGCAATTGACCATGCCGTTAAACACACCATTCCACCAATTATTTCTGTAATAACTCCAAGCATGGGAATTCACAAGAAGAAGCCTCGAGTAGAGCGAGGTCATAAAAAAGGGCACATCCAATTGTTCAATGACTACTTTGCTGATAATCTCATATACCCTGCTCGATTATTCCGACGCCGGTTTTGAATGAGAAGACTAGTGTTCGTGAGAATAATGGATGTCGTTGTGAACAACGATCCTTGGTTCCATCAAAATGTTGACGCTTCAAGTCGCATGGATTTAAGCCCATTACAGAAGTGCACTGCAGCTATACGTATGCTAGTTTATGGGACAGTGGCCGACCAAGTTGATGAGTATGTCCGAATTAGCGAAGCAAGTGCGAGACTCGCAATTATTCATTTCACAAAAGGGGTAATCAACCATTTTGGCGCGCAATACTTGAGAAAACTATCACCAAATGATTTGGCCAGATTACTAGCCATTGGGGAGCAACGTGGATTCCTTGGAATGGTTGGTAGTGTCGATTGCATGCATTGGGAGTGGAAGAACTGCCCAGCAGCATGGAAAGGCCACTATCAAGGTCGAGATGGTAAAGCAACACTAATTCTTGAAGATGTTGTTGATCATGACTTATGGATTTGGCACACATTTTTCGGGATGCCGGATTCGTACAACGATATCACTGTGCTATATCGATCACCTCTTTTAATAGATCTGTTCAAAGGAAGAGCGCCACCTGTTAATTTCGAGGTTAATGGACACAATATGAAATGGGCTATTATCTTACTAATGGAATTTACCCAAATGGGCGACTTTCATTCAGTCAATTACTCAACCACAAACGGCAAAAACTAGATTATTCGCCCAACACCAAGAAGCAGCAAGAAAGGATGTCGAGCGAGCATTCAAAGTTTTGCGAGCTCGATTTGCAATAATATGAAATCCTTCTCTTGCATGGGATGACGAACAACTCGCATTTATCATCACTTCTTGCATCATTATGCATAACATGATAGTGGAAGATGAAAGACATAGGTACAAACACTATGCCGATACTAGAGAATTCATGGAAGATTGAATTCACCATAGATTGGGAGGTACAACGAGCGCAGATGATGATGAGCCGTTCGAGTATTACTCAGATAGAATGGTTGACATAAACCAATACTTGGCAAATAGGATGATGTTGAAAATCGACAAACACATCTCGCCCTTAAACAAGATTTGATGGAACACATATGACAAAAGTTTGGGAGGGTTCAGAACTAATGTAGCATTTAAATCCCAAGTATTACATAAGTCATTTCATTGTAATCGTCTAAACCAAATTATGTAACGAAGTTGAATGTATTGCAATCATGGTGCAAAATATCAATTAGTTCGTTCATTAAAATTTAAAATAATACTTATTAATTAATCTCAATTAATTATATGCGAATAAATTAATTACACTTAAAATATTCTTAATTACGTTTAATTACAAATTAACAACGTTTAAGTATAAATTTTCGCTACCAATTAAATTTTACGTGTTCATGAGCATATTTAAATATAATTGAAATAAATAAATAATGTAAGAGAGAGCAAGTATGGTGGGGCAAGGGAGAGAAGGTGATGAACTTTAAAATAGGTCATTGTTAATAAGAAAAGGTTGAAAGATGACATTTTAGGAGAGAGAAAAGGAATGAATAGTGCCATGAAATTTTATAAAGAGAGCATTGCTAAAAGGTATTTCTTCGTTTCGCAAGGTTCTTAACGTTTTTTGTTTGCGCACTATTTAATACAATACATTAAACTTTATTATCTTTAATTATTGATGAGTAAAAATTATTAAAAGTTGATATTCTGATAGTATGCATTAAGACGAATCAAATAAGATCCCACTTGCCTATATTTTTTCTTATACATTTGGAAAAAATTATAATATAAGATTGATAGCTGAATAGTGGTTACTATGCTAATGTTGCGAGTATTGCAAAATGCAGAAAGTATAACTTTTCCTCTCTAACTATTAAGTTTTTATACTTTTTTATTTTTGAAAAAAACTAAACAAATCGTTGATTCTTCTTTTCCAGTTATATTTGATGCAAAACTTAATATGATTTTGTACATATTGCGCGCATTTATGACTAGTAACTAATCTACAAAATAAATTTTATAAGGCAATGCATGAGGTCGTGACATTTGTCATCCTTATTTGACGATATTTATCGCGCCATCTAAGATAACATGTCATTAATAAATTTAATACAAATTAAATAGTTTTCGATATATAGAATCCTAAACCCTAATATTTAGGATAAAAGAAGATCGAGCTTGTTTTAATTATTAAGTTGAGTATCATTGGGAGCATGTTGAAAATTACTAATATAAAACAAGACCGATTTTGTAATATACTAGTTGTTAGCCCGCGTGTTACGCTCGGTCCCCCTATGGTATTACAGGTTAATTAGATAACTAAAGGTGAATTAACAGTAGAATGCGTTCAGAAACTGTTGTAAGTGGAATTAATGTATCTTTTGTAATTCACGAGCATGAAATACGTAGGAAATGTAACACTAAGTTAATGACGTTCTTCTCGCACTGTATATACATCTTATGATTAGTTTTGTGTTTATAGAAAAGCTAATGAGCGTAAGTTGTTATTTATAGAAACAAATGGTAGTGTGCCTATATTAGGGATGAAAAACTTGTGGCAATTAGTATATAAACGTTGTAGTTTATATACGTTCAATGAAAATACTTGTTAGTTTGTTACCTTTACAAAAGGTTAGAGGTGTTTGCTAAGGACACATAACTTTTTTTTTTACATAATCGAGCCAGAAAAAAACGCTACAAAGCATTAGTAAGCATAAAAAGGTCACGCAAACATGCTTTAGCAACGTCATCACACATGGTGATGGGAAACCTTTAGGATTTGGCACCATATAAGAATTCCAACCTCTCGTATGGTCCACTTTAGATCAACATCGACAGCATGGGTACCCTGTAAGATCATTACCTTGTTAGCATATTCGGATAGAAGTCGTATATCCTACACGTTACATTGCACAGCCCAACAAAGGCAGCTGGAATGAAAGAAGCTCGCCTCCTTGGGCTTACTTCTACTACCCGTGAAAAAATAGCCAAGGTTTCAGCACGAGGGGTGTTGGAGGCAAGGCAAAGCAAGAGCACCACACTGGAAAGAATCCACGGTTGAAGAATAAACCACCCAACCCAAACCCCCAGACCATTATGTTTACTCCATACAACATCACACTGAATAGTGAGAAAAGAGATATATATGCTTTGGCGACCAAGGTTGGTAACGCGGAAGCCCGATGGGGAAATCAAGATTGGGTTCTAGAGGGTGTAGATTATCCATGGCAGTGTGTAGAAAACGAAGAGACAATGACAAGGTCAACAATTGCTTGTAGACTTGTAGGCATACCCAAAAACACTTTCATTCCAATGTAGCCACAGACTCCAAAGAGAAGTAACAAACTAAGGAATGTGGGGGCTGAGATAACCATTCTTACATTTGAAAAGTAGGATATGGTAGGAGATCAAGTCCGAAACAAAAAAACGCTAACGACCAGTAAGTCTCGGCGAGCGAGCAAGAACGGAAAATATATTGGGCGTCTTCAACAACCAAGGTCATAAGTCACAGAATGTGGGTGGATGAGATTACAGGCAGAAAGATTTTGTTTATCTAGCAACGCGATCATGAAGCAAACACCAAAGGAAAATATTTCCACTTTGGGAGAAGAGGAATGTGCCAAAGTGCTTTGAAGAGTGGATTGAGAAGACCCGGAGAAAAAAAATTCACACCCCGCTTAGTAGCCAGATAATATAAGCATATGCGGTTTTTGAAGTATTTATCCCTGACTTATGGTGGCTCTAAACCATATGGTCCCGCTCATCAGACAGCGGGAGCTCCATTGCCAAAATAGTGGAGGTAGACGTCGCAGAAAAGTGTTTATGAACGAGGTTGAAGCGTCATTCAGGGGGAATATCCCCGATATAATTACTAACTTTAGCCGAAGCAATGTTCCTTGTTGGGTAGTCGCCCTTAATGTTGCAATTGGTGTTTGATGTTTCATATTATTGTTATATTGCCGATGGCGAATTGCATTTGTTTTTGGCAGAATGTTGATTTTTACGAGGGGTTGCTCTGTGATGGTTATTATGTTGGATTATATTGAACTTAAATGCCCTAACAGTTGGGCGGAGTATGTTGGTTGTTGGGTGGGGTTGTTGTGGTGGCTGGCGATGCTAAGAGAAAGAGAGAGTGGCTGTAGAGAAAGGGAGAACGACAATGGTGGCTGGGATTGTTGGGGTGGGTTGGGAGTTTTGGTTGTTGGGTGGGTTGCAGGGGGAGAGGAGAGGAGGAGGGTATTGTTGAAGGGTTGGTGGCGAGGGGAACAATTTAGTTGAGGGTGGTGACAAGGGGAGGGGTGTGGCTGGGGATACAGTCAGATGGGAACAGTGGCAGAGGCACTGTACACCACCCTGGTGTACGTGACCACTAGCCAAAAAATAAATACATGAAAGTAGCCCCACCACTGTCCGTGAGTGAACAGAGCCACAACTTTTGTTAGTTTCTTTGCCATTTGCCATGCTTTCTCTCCATCCGATGTTGTATTTTTAGGCTACTGCAATGGATGAAGCCATAGAGATGAAATAGAACTAGAGGAGACAAAGAGGGGTAATGGACGAAAAGATTTGAGTGTTGCTGAGTTTGTATTTTGCCTTTTGAGGCTTATGGCCTATGGGCCTAAAGTGAAAATTGAGTGTATCCTTTTTATTTATTTATTACAGTTAGTGTATCATTTTAGGAAAATGAAAATTGAGCGTATTATTTACTATGTCTAAGTTTTTTTTGGTTGATAAGAAGCATTCTCCCTAACAACCCGACTATCTATAAGTTTTCATTCACATAAGTTTCTCTTTTATCTTTTTCTATCAGCAAACGATGTGTTGAGATGTGTGAAATTACTGTTTTCGTTCTTTTGTGTGTATTTCCATAATTGTCCTTTGGGTGTATACATGGGCTGCTTGAGAAAAGGTCTCATCTAGCGATGGGTAAATAAGCGCCTGACTATAGCCCTCATAAGATTAACTTGTTTGGGTTTTAGTTAAGTTTATTTTTTACTAGTTTTAAGTTTTTTTGCTTTTTTTGTTGAATTTATTCAGGTCTAATTCTCATGTAAGTATCATGTTGAAATCTATAGTCATATTTTAGCATTTGTTTTTGTGGCGAGTGTGCTGACTGACCAACTCCGTTTAGGTACTTTCTATATTGAATACTTGAATTCATGTTTAATTTCAGATTCTTGATGTTTATAATTTGGATTTCATGTTGTGGTTATTGCTGTTTATTGGAGTTTTGATGTGATTGCTTGATTTAGTTGAATTCTTATTTAATAAGATTTCATATGAATTATTAAAACTGTATTATTTTTTACTTTTGGAGTTAATTTCACTATGGAGTACTTTTGATAAAAAATTGATTCTTTTATGTGTGATTAGTAATGGTGAACCACCATCTGAAAAATCTTAGATCCGCTAGAGGTGAAAAGGTGAGATTTTTTTTAAAATAAAATAAAATTGTTACTACACAACCAATTAACACATAACACATGTCACATTTACTTGTTAAACATGGTCACAGTACATTTATAGCGGACCTCTCCAATAATTAAATTATACCAAAATAATCCATCGTTAAGATTATTCTTAACGAAAAAGATCGTAATATGAATTATTTCCTTCAATTATTCCTATTAATTTATGGAATTAGAAATTAACAAACCCGGCCATTTCTTTCAGGTTTTAAGTGAGTTCAAACATCTCTATATCTCTAGTCCTCCTCAGTCTCTATTCTCTCCCACCTTCACGCTGCTTAACCTACGCCCCCCCCCTCCGCCTCCACACCTTCACGCTGCTTAACCTACGCCCCCCCCCTCCGCCTCCACCTGACAGAAGCTCAGAACCCTCCGCTCTCATTTCCAGTCTCCTCCCTTTCTTTTCGCACTCTGCAAGCCGCAAAAACACTCAACAATGGCAGAACTCAAACTGTCAGAAAGCAAAGACCTAACACGAATAGAACGTATAGGAGCTCACTCCCACATCCGAGGCTTGGGCCTTGATTCCTCCCTGGAACCCCGCTTAGTCTCTGAAGGTCTCGTGGGCCAACTCCCTGCCCGTAAAGCCGCCGGCGTAATCCTCCATATGATTAAAGACGGCAAAATAGCCGGCCGCGGAGTCTTAATCGCCGGTCAGCCTGGCACCGGTAAAACCGCAATTGCAATGGGCCTCGCTAAATCCCTTGGACACGAAACCCCCTTCGCCATGCTCTCCGGCTCTGAAATATTCTCCTTAGAGATGTCCAAAACTGAAGCTCTAATGCAGGCCTTTCGCCGCGCTATTGGGGTCCGTATTAAGGAGGAGGCTGAGGTTATTGAGGGCGAGGTTGTCGAGGTACAGGTGGACCGCCCCGCCGTCACTGGAGCCGCCTCAAAAACCGGGAAATTGACGCTGAAGACCACTGATATGGAGACGGTGTATGATCTAGGGACTAAGATGATTGAGGCGCTTACGAAAGAGAAGGTGCAGAGTGGGGATGTTATTGCTATTGATAAGGCTTCTGGGAAGATCACTAAGCTCGGGAGGTCGTTTTCGAGGTCGAGGGATTATGATGCCATGGGACCTCATACTAAGTTTGTTCAGTGTCCTGATGGGGAGTTGCAAAAGAGGAAGGAGGTTGTGCATTGTGTTACTCTTCATGAAATTGATGTTATTAACTCCAGGTACTCTCTTTCTTTGCTTAACCATTGTCATTTTTTAGGCTTTAAGATGTCGGTTCTTTTATAGTGTAGATTGCTGGTTTTAGTAGTTTCATGGTGTAGATAGGCTATCATGCTCATTGCTGGTACCAAGGCCTGTATCAAATTGTTAAGAATGATTCTTGTGTTATGTGCAAACCTTTTTTACATGATGACTATGTGGTAGCTTTTGAGATAAAGATTGTTGTGATTGAGGGCTAAGAAAATAAATTGACAAGATAAGTAAGATCGATGGCCAGCCAATCCCTCCCCTTCTTATTACATGGACTGTTTGGTCTTGCCACTTCCAAGCAGTGGTGAATGAAATTACTCAAGTTGTATTAACATTCAATTCACTTTTTTTTATAAAAAAATTATAATCTCATTTATAAGTATGGGAATATATCAGGGAAGAAGAACCCCTTGCATGAGTGGGGGGAGGGGGGAATGGGGATCCCACGTTTGCAAGGGGTGAGAATCAATCCCGTGTCACATGTTGAAGAGGGAGGGCCTTAAACCACTAGGATAATCCATGATCCTCACATTCATTTTACTTATCATTGCTAATGTGGTATCCTTTATAGGTCCAGAATAGCCCTTTCCCCTTTTACTTTTTGGATTGTTTTGTGGTACTTCCAAGCATCTGAATATGTGAAATCCACATGTTGTAATTGCCATATTAGGTAACATAAAGTTGATAAAACCGTGGGTTAGATTTCGTAAGCACTCTGTCAGCTCTTGGGTGATTCTCTTTACAGGTTCAGAATTTCATTATGTAACATGAATTGTTAGCTTTTGCACTTCTGAACATCTGAATACGTAACCAACATTTAAATGGCCATGCTTTCTTTTCGCAAAACATGAAATGTTTGGTGATGAATGAACTAAGCAATCAATTAACTGTCAAGTGCCTTCTTGATAAGTCCAAATTTTTTCTATTTTCTTGTATTATTTGGATTGCTAGCTGGGGCACTTACAAATATCTGAATAAGTAACCTACAAGTCTTAAATGCCATACCTTATTTCCGGGTAATATATATCTATCGAACCATTAAGGGTGACATGAGGACGTCATTCAAGAAACTCATAACTTCTTTTCTTTATAGGTTCAAATTGGCTCTTTCGACTTTTTATCATTATTGTCTGAGTTTAGTCGGGACTTCCAAACATTTTAGTATATATCCAGCACATTCTAATGTTAAATATGATATATGAAGCTCAAATTTCGGCTTACTATTGCCCTTCTGTACATATCTTTTTTTTTTGTCCTGGTGTTTGACAGGGCGGTGGGAGATGATGCTATGAATCAACAAAACTTAAGCATTATAAATGGCGAAAAATAGGAAGAGGAAGATGTTTATATAACTAGAATGCAATTCACCGAAATTGGGAATGATAATTCCACATCCGAGAGGTGGATGCTCTCCCTAGTAAGAGGTTTAGAGAGGTTCACTCTCTCCTACTTAACAACTAAAAACTTTCTTCAATATTCAGCATATCCCTTTCATTCTATATATTCCTCTATTAATAGGAAACTAACTTGGTAACTTATTCCCCAAGCCAGTACTAACAAACTTATTTCAACATTACTAAACTGTCCTTTTTCACTTAGCTGATTCATAACAGGTGATTTAGAGGCCATATTTTCTCTGCTTAATTTAGCACAACACTGACTATATTTTGTAATATGTAATGCTTTTGTCCCTAAGCTTGTGTTTGGAGTTTAAGTAGTTTGGGCTCCCACTGCTGAGTGTTCACGACCCAGTTCGCTATCACTTAAAAGTCTGATATCATATCCTCATTTTGCTAAATTTTTGGGTGATTAAGTTCTATCATGTCACCTTTTTAAATATAACCCTACATGCATAATACATATATTCTATTTCTGCTGCATTGACTCGTCAAACCATGCTATGGCCAACGATTTCTGCATTGACATTTTTGATCTCATGCTCCTATCTGTGGGAATTTTACTATACCTTTATGAATCTAGGGTGCATTCTCTTCATCTTAAAAAATAAGCTCAAGTAAAAGTAAGTTTACATAAGTTCAAATAAATTCCAGTATGCTTGATTAGTTCCAATAAGTTCACATAAAATTCAGTCGAACAGAACAAAATGTTCGTTTTATTCACATTTTTCTAGGAATTTCCCTTGTAGCTTGTATCTGCCTATATGCTAGTCCATCAGGCCGTCTAGTTTGTTTTCATCATTGTTAAATATGCTTCTACCTTGGTGTAGCTCTTAACATACAATTTAGTAATTATGGCCCTAATTTACACAAGTCAATCGCACTCATTTTCATGTGGTTATATTCTTTTTTTGTGGATAAAAGTTTATAATCCCATGCAAGTGAACTAAGCAACTGAACACTCCTTGACTCCTTGTAATCCACTCGTGTGCATACTCCTATAGTCCTATTTAAGAATACAGTTAAGTTAATCTGGATTGATAATAGTTTTTGACATCAAATATATGTACTGATTAATTAAATAACCTATAATATGACTTTGCTAATAAAAAGTGGCATTCAATACATTGGTATTGTAAAAACCGTATATTGTGAAAGTTTTCTGTAGCTAAAAAGCCATACAATTAGCAACGCAGGAACTGTATTTTAAAGAATTAATGCTAGACTTCCTTATCAGAAACTTGAAAGTATTCACTGCTATATGTGGTAACCTAATTGTGCAAGCACGCCAGACTTGTATCAGTTGTTCCCTCATCTCACTATATGCGTGCTGATCAGAACGCAGGGATTCCTAGCTCTCTTCACTGGTGATACTGGTGAAATACGTGCTGAAGTGAGGGAACAAATTGACACGAAAGTAGCTGAGTGGAGGGAAGAAGGGAAGGCTGAGATTGTCCCGGGGGTCTTGTTCATTGATGAGGTACACATGTTGGACGTTGAGTGTTTCTCTTTCTTAAATCGCGCCTTGGAGAACGAGATGGCACCAATACTAGTAGTTGCAACCAACAGAGGGCATACAATGATCAGAGGGACCAATTACAAATCTCCACATGGCATCCCATTCGATTTGCTCGATCGACTGCTCATCATCTCTACACAACCATACTCGGAGGAGGAAATCCGCAAGATCTTAGACATTAGATGCCAAGAAGAGGATGTAGAAATGTCTGAAGAGGCAAAAGTTCTACTAACGAAGATTGCAGTTGAAACATCACTAAGGTATTCCATTAACTTGATAAACTCATCTGCTTTGGCCTGTCTAAAACGCAAGGGAAAGTCTGTTGAGATGGAAGATGTGAGTAGAGTTTACCAGCTGTTTCTGGATGTGAAGCGGTCGACGCAATATTTAATGGAATACCAAAACCAATATATGTTCAATGAGGTTCCTGGAGGAGAGGTGAATGAAGACCAAAACACTGATATGATCTCTTGATAATCTCATGTTTTAAACTTTGAACTCTTGAAATGAAAGTTTGATGTTGATTAATTACCATTCTGGTTCATTTTGAACTATGATGTGATCCCCACCGGAATATGTAATTCTGTGTAGCAAATATCTCGAGTTTAGCTCCAGGCAGAGGTAGACTCTGAATGGTTAATATAGGGTCTATATTAGATTAACTAGTTTTAACCTCATCCCTTGCATGGTTATTTGAGAACCCTACCAAATATTATTTATTTTTCATGAATGAATTTTTAGATAAGATTTATTATATCTATTATTTTTATTAGATTTTATTAATTTATCAACTTAGGCATTTTTACAGTACTAACAACTCAGGTTATCGATCTTTCGATCTGGGTTAGATGACAATTGCTTTAAAGTAAGTCCATTAAAAGTATAAATGTAATAATTTTGATAATTTTGCGTGTGTGTGACAATATTAGGAGTATTAAATATATAAATTGTAATCGTTCACATTAAAAATTCATGATTATCCGTGTTCTTATTGACATCTTTACTAATCTATATATATATATATATATATATATATATATATATATATATATATAAAGCGTAAGCAAGGATTGCAATACGCCACGTGTCACCATCCCTCTTTGAATACACTCTATACACTTCATTCTCTTATAATAAAAAAAATATGACAATGTGAAGATTCGAATCTGTGACCTTGAGCATGCAATAAGGAGTTCCAACAACCACTCCAATATATTATTGGAAAAATTGCCCAGAATAATGCAACCTTTTGGTGATTCGCAAATAATATTACAACCTTTCGATTATTATGGAATAATGCAACCTTTATACCCCATTTATTTTAAATAGGCAAAAAAACTAGTGACATGAATAATTGGTAAATTTTCAAGTAAAGCTCTTAATTCCAATTAAAACTCTTAATTAAATATTAAAAAAAACCAATTAAAGCCTCCCCTTCCCCCACCCATTGCCACCCCTTACCCACCCAAACATCCCCACCACAACCACCATAACGAATCCAGAGCCCTCCCTCCTCTTCCCCTGCACCCGAAACCCCCACCCCTCCGTGTTTCTCTCTCCTCAATTTTCCCTCCCTTTTCTCTCTTCAATATCGCAGCTCAAACTCCGTCGCCATTGACAGTGGTAGGGGGGTGTTTCGAGAAGGGAGAGAGAAGAGAGTAGTAGGCTGGTGATTTCGAGAAGGAGGGTCGGCGACTGCACGACGGTAGTTCAATTTTGGTGAGGGAAATTGACAGTGGAGGGTGGTGGTGCGTTTTTCGAGAAGGGGGAATGACGGTGGAGTGTGGTGGTGGTGTTTCGAGAAGGCAGTCATGTAGATTGAGGAAGGGTCAGCGAATGATTGCTAGTGGAGGGTGGTGGTGCTGTTTTGTGGGTGAGGGTAGTCAACTGGGCTGGGTTGGTTTTTCGGTGGGGGGTAGGACTCGGTTTCCGGTGCGGTTGTAGGTGGTTGGAGGTGGGTTTTCAGTGGGGTTGGGTAATTATTTTCGTGGGGTTTGTGTTTTGGGTGAGCTAGGGTTGTTTCGGTGGGTTTAGGTTAGCACCGGTGGTGTTGGGTTGGATTCCGGTGGTCTGAGAGGGGGATTGCTGTTTTGGGTGAGGGGAGGGGAGAGTGCAGGTGGTGGTTTGAATGGAGAAGGGAAAGGTTTAGGAGAGAGACTGAAGAGTGGTTGGTAGGTGGGTAGGGGGTAATTATGTTGGATGATTATTAATTAGTGAAATAAGTAGGAAGGTAATTGTAGATTTTATTAATATCTTTTTATTTTTATTTTTTTATAAAATTTGTAAATAATAACCAATTATTATGTGACACGTGTCCCGTTTAACCTATTCTTTAGGTTATATCCGGTTTTTGCCTATTTAAAATAAATGGGGTATAAAGGTTGCATTATTCTAGAATAATCGAAAGGTTACATTATTATTTGCGAATCATCAAAAGGTTGCATTATTCTAGGCAAATTTTCCTATATTATTAGTATTTCTTCTATTAAAATCAATAATGATGTATGAATAGAAACCAAGAGTTAATTTGTATATTTTTAAAATGCAAAAATATGTCAATGTGAAGATTCGAACCCATGACCTTGAGTATGCAATAAGGAATTTTCAACTACCACTCCAACATGTTATTAGTGCTTCTTCTATCAAAATCACTAATGATGTATGAACAGAAACCAAGAGTTATGTTGAAATTTTTTAGAATGCATATTATAAATGAGATGAATTTTTTTGATAATTTTTCACAAAAATTATACATCAATTATTTTAATTACTATTAAATTCAATGCACAAAAATCGCCATAGCCAGGGCCTAGATACTAGGTAAGTTCATACCAAGTTGGATGTTGTGAAATACAAGGTCATATTTAATAGCAATCCAAAGACCTTAAATCACCGCAAATAATCACCGCAAAAATATAAGATACGCTTGGGTGTACCTTGCGGTAGGTACATCTGGGCTGTACGTTATGTATTTTCTGCGCGCAATAGTAGCACAAATAACATATGGCTCAATGGTAAGGGTGCGTGTGTGTTATGTGTGGTATCAAAGGTTAGGAGTTCGAATCCTTCCTCTAACAAAATCCGACTGCATTACTCTTAGCCTTTTCTTTTCTTCTTATTTTTATTACTCTATCTTAAAAGTAATGTATGTTAAATATAAATTGAACAATAATTTATCAAAATAAGTACATAGATTTCTCGTAATGAGACCTTCAATCAATGAGTACATAAAATTCCAATGAGTATGCCTATTTTACATATATATAAATATAAAGAAAAATTGCCAGAAACCACCTTTTAAAATGACGATTTTGTGAGAAACCACCTTTTAAAACATTTTTTGCGAAAAGAAACTTAAAACAAAATTTTATTTGTGAAAAGAAACCTCGAGCCAAAAAAAGGCGTTGATTCATTTCCTTAGGCATCGACCTACCTTTTTCGTGTCGGTCAACCTAAAAATTGATATTAGGACACTTTACTTATTTTCTCCCTCTTTTTATGTTTTAAACTACTCCCTCCGTCCCCCAAAGGATTTCCCATTTTTCCATTTATGTTTGTCCCAATTACATTTCCCATTTCCTTATTTAGATATGGCACACCTACTATAATATTATTTTCCTTACAAAAAGTATTTGACCCCACACTCTCTCTCTTAATAAACAATTCTAAAAAATACCCACTATCTTACTTTTTCATTATAATATGAAAATTAGGCCCCACATCAACATCACTCCTTAAACTTTGTGCCCAAAGGAAATAGGAAATCCTTTGGGGGACGGAGGGAGTATATCTCTAAAAAAAGGGTTGGTTAATGCCTGAAAGGTTCTTGTCACAAAGAAAATTTTGTTTTAGGTTTCTTTTCACAAAAACTGTTTTAAAAGGTGGTTTCTCGCAACAACGTGGTTATGAAAGGTAGTTTCTCACAATTTTTCCTGAATATAATAAATAAATAACTAAACGGAACCCCACCCCAACTCATACTTATTTGACGAACTCATACTCATTGGGCTTCACAATCATCTAGGTAACTCATACTCATTTGGAAAACTTATCTCCTTTGACTTTATACTCATCTGGCATCATACTCATCATTTCGGTAACACATACTCATTTGGAAAACTTATACGCATTTGGAAAACTTATACTCATTTGAAAAACTCATACTCATTTGGCTTCAACTCATTTGGCTAACTCATACTTGTTTGGCTAAGATATTTTGGGTATACGTAAAGGTAGGTACACCAAGGTATACCTTTTACCTCCTGTTAAATCACCAACATTAGTTCACAAAGCTGGTGGAAATAAATTAAAAGCAAATGTAAAGGAGAGACTAATAATTTTTGAGGGAGAGGGGGTTTTGCTAACAAAGAAAATCATAAACTGATAAACATATTAAAATTTTAGGGGTATATATTACGATTAAAGCTGTACGCGTCTTTTTTTAACATCAAAATTGTCAGTATTTATAAAAATGTCATTAATGAAATACGCATATCCCTTTTTGCCTCCTATGTACCCATTTTATTTGATTTTCACGCTAAAAACAGTTTTCACCTGATCATATATCTATCTAATAATTAAAATTATTTTAATCTAGGTAATAAAGCCGTCTCGAAAGGAGACACCACATCGCTCTACATCATTATATAGATAAAATAAATAATTTAATTCAATTAATAATAATTAAAAAGAATAATTCTATCCTAAATAAATAAAATATAAAATTCCTTATTTAAAAACACAAATTATCTAGAAAGACCGCCTAATTTTAACCTTAAATTAGACTAACCCAGGTCCAATTCTAATAGAGAAGCCCAATGACTTCAACAATAACCCAACAGAATCCCCAACCCAACCCAGCGCCACTTCAATCAACATCCTCTCTCTCTTTAAATAGATTAACTTAGTGACTTAATTGATTGAAGTAGTCTCTTATTGACGTATATTAATATAGTCTATAATGTTTCAATGGGAGACAAATTAAAGTACTAAATAGATAGATTTATGCACCAAATAGATTCAACTAGTGACTAAATGAAATAATAGTGATTTACTAACATAGTAAACAAACTTATGCTTTAATAGTCACTTATTGACATTTGGCATATAATGGTCACTAATAGAAATATAATGGTCACCAATTGACATATAATGGTCATTAATTGAAATAAAGTTACTACGAGTGGGTGGGTTGTTTAATTTGACGCGTGGCTTAGCTATTGGGCCTATTGGGCATGCCTTAAAATTAGGCGGTCTCTCGCAAGACGAGCTAATCTAAAAATACTATTTATATTACCTGATCATATAAGAAATATTTTTGATCAACTTATTTTAATCTAGATAATAAAGCCGTCCCGAAAGGAGACACCACATCGCTCCACATCATTATATAGATAAAATAAATAATTTAATTCAATTAATAATAATTAAAAAGAATAATTCTATCCTAAATAAATAAAATATAACATTCCTTATCTAAAAATACTATTAATATAAAATTATAAAATTATAAAATTATTATAACTTTCATTTCAAATCTCATAAAATTATAATATTTGCACCATTAGATTCATCTCGAAAAATACTTTGAATTAAGATCCACTTATGATATGTTTTTCCAGAATTGCAAAAAATCTTATATTTTACCTATTTAGGGCATGTTTTATTTGGCATAAATGAGTTGAATTGAACTAAATTGAACTGAACTAAAGTGATTTGAATTGAATTAAATTAACAATGAATACTAAGAAAAGTATACTCCCTCTGTTTTTATTTAATAAGGACATTTACACATGTCAATGCAAATCTATGGCCATATATATCTCAAATTGCGCACGGCTAAAAATTATAAAAAGTTAATAAAATAATTCTACACATTGTTAAGATGAATCAAACAAGATCCTACATGACTATGTTTTTCCTAACGTATAACTAATATAAGATAGTCAACGACTGGAATGTGAATAGTAACAAAAGTCAAAGTGTCTCTATTAAATAAAAACGAAGGGAGTATTACTTAATACTAAAGTTTCACTCGAGTTGGACATATGAAAAACCACCTAATTCAATTTAGATACAATGATACTAAAGTAAATCTAATATAACTTAGATGCGAGGCCAATTGAATTATCACTTTTAATTAACTACAAGGTTCCAACCCAAACAGTAGCAAATATGTCCAAATGGACCTAACCCGAACTCAATTGACCAATTTGCTAATAAACACTTAATAAAGATTTAATAATATTTTTAAAGAGTTGAGGTAAGTCTTAGTTATATGATATGCTTACTTAATAAATCTTATTTATTTAGTAAGCATAGCATAAATAGCAACTTAATTGTTCTATTAGCAGTTAGGAATACAAAATAATTAATTTCTTAAAAATAACATCGACTTGAGTTAAAGATAATATTCCCTCCTATGTACATTTGCTTTTGCGCGCGGACCAAGGAAAAAGTACAAAAGTAAGAGAGAGGGATAATAAAAGTAAGGAAAAAATGAAAATGGTAGAGAGAAGGAAAGAAAAAGTATGAGAGAAATGTAATAATTAGGTGGGCCAACATTCCATTTATGGAAAAAGGTAGAAGTGTATCAATAAAAAAAAGCACCCTAAAATAGAAAAATGTACATATTAAAAAAAACGGAGGGATTATTATTTTTTCAATTCAATTCAATTTAGAAAAAAAAAAATTATACTCAATATATTTGGGTTTACGTTTATGTTAAGACTAATTGATTTAGTCCCTTTACATTCAATATGGTTCAAAGAAAATATTAAATATCTAAAAAAAATCAACTAATTGAAGAACCTCTTGTGATGAAAATTGAAGAATGATAGTCTTTTGAATTTACCAAACTGATGCAATCTTTTAGCTTTTTTTTTAAATATTTATATATACATTTGTAGTTAACTTTCTCAAATAACATCAAAACATAAGAAATGGAATTTTAACAAGTACTCCCTCCGTTTGTTTTTAATTGTTACACTTTCCTTTTTTGAACGTTTCTTTTTAATTGTTACACTTTCACATTTACTAATTTTGGTAAACTTCACATCTTTATATTCCAATTTCCAACACTTTTGGGACCCACATGTTATCATCTTTTCCCATTAAATACCCAATCACCCCACACTTTTTACTTTTACAACATTATCTCTCCTACTTTATCTATTCTCCAAACAACTTTATCAATTCCCCAAACAATCATTGCATAGATTTCATCAATTTTCTTGGTTATCCCCCAAAGCAAAGTGTAACAATTAAAAACAAACGGAGGGAGTACCTTAATAACCCAATAATAAAATAGTTCATACTTCATCTCATAATTATATGAAAGAAAAATTATTAGATAGAAATATATTGAAGTCGGCCCAAATTAAAAAATATTAAAAATTACCAAACTAATTTAAATTCAATCAAGTTTAGGTAAAATTATATAACACATCTCCTAGGGATTGCCCGGGTTATAAACTAGTATTTATATATATTTATATAAAGAAATAAAGAGGGAGTGGATATCAAAATGAAAAAAAGGAAAAAAATCCTAACAGGATATCTACTCTAATTTGATGGCACAACATCCTTTCTATAAATAAATATTATTATAACTGTTTTTTTAAAGAAAAACACCTTAAACAAATTGATTGGTTATTTTGACATGAGAAAACATGGGAAATAGAAATTACTAAGAATTGTTAAATAGATGAGTTGTTTTGTTGACAATAAAATAACAAAATCGAGGAATCACCTAGGAATTTTGACTTCCCACAAATGGAGGAAGTTACTTACCTAGGTCTCCCCTAGATAAAGTAGAAAATCCCATGATAATTTTATTCCCAATTATCAACCAAATAATTTAACCAAATTCTCATGATTTTGATTAAGGAATTTATTTCCTACGAATTGAAATATGAAATTTGACTTTCCACGTAAACCAAACGACCACTAACAATTCTTCCTATTATCCTTTTTTGTAATCAAATTTTATATGTTAAAAAGCTAATAAGTTAAATAGTGGTATGTTCTCCCAAGCTTTTTTAAGTTCAGTGCAGTTCAGAGCACAATACATTTACAACTTACTCACACATTTTTACTATTCCTTTCAGTTCTCCCAGGCTTCCTATTCTCCTTTATGTAGTCAACTTTTATATGTTGAATAATGGGGTGTTCTCCCAAACTTTTTTTTAAGTTCAGTGCAGCTCATATCAAAATACTTTTACAGTTTACTCACATTTTCACAGTTCCTTTCAGTTCAGTCAAGTTTATTTTTTTCATTTTAGTTCAATTCACTTTAATCCAGTTCATTTCAGTTATGTTTTTTTTCAGCTGAAGAGAACATACACTAACTCCTTTCTATTTTCTTTTTGAAAACTTAGAGCTTTTTTTTTTCCTTAGCTTTTTCAGTTTAGTTCAGCTTAGATCATTTTCGGTCAGCTTTGCATAATACTTTTACTTTCACCTTTAAATGTTCATTTTAGTTCAATTATTTTCAATTCAGCCAATCCAGTTATTTTCAGTTCAGTTTAACTGTTTTCAGATGAAGAGAACATGCCCTAACTCATTTCTATTCTTTTTCTAACAAAACCTTAGGGCCTTTTCTTCCCCTATCATTTTTAGTTCCTTTTATTTAGTTTAGTTCAGCTTGCACAATACTTTTACTTTTACATCTCAAGGTTCATTGCAATTCAGTTCAGTGAATTTTTCGGAAAATTGCTTCTAATAATGCAACCTTGTAGCGATTCGCAAATAATAAAGCAACCTTTTGATTATTCCTGAATATAGAAACCTTTCTACCCATTGGCTCTAAATCTAGTTTATAGAGTGAGGAGGAAGTGGAGGCGACGGTCAGGTGTGGTGGTTTTATGAGAGTGAGGAGGAATTGATGGCTGCCGATGATCGGGGAATTGGAGGGGTTGGTAGCGGCTGGGGGGAGGGTGGGTAGAGGAGAGAGAGGTTAGGGGTGGGGGTGGGGGTGGGGTTAGGGGAGTGGAGGGGTGGTAGTAATAATTTTTTTGGTTTATCTTATTATTTATAATTATTTATAAATTTGTTTATTAGAATCAATTATTAGCCGACACGTGTCCCACCAAACCTATTCTTGAGGTTATATCCGGTTTTGACCTATTTGAAATCAATGAGGTATAAAGGTTGCTATGTTCAGGAATAATCAAAAGGTTGCTTTATTATTTGCGAATCGTCAAAAGGCTGCATTGTTATAAACAATTTTCCAATTATTTTCAGTTTAGTTTAGTTGTTTTCAACCGAATAGAACATACCTTTTTTATGTGACTCAATACCTGAAATCTTGCACTTAGGTGAGATACCATATGAGCATTTGTTAAATATATTACGTGTCCATTCTTTTCAACCTATGAAGACTTACGTGAACTTACTTGAAGTTATTAGAACTTGTTCGAACGACATGTGTGAGAGGGGTCAAACCTTATAAGTACTCACTAGAACTAATTTGAACTTACTTTTTTTTTATAATGACTAAAAATAAGTTGAAAAGAACGAGGCCTACAAATCTGGACATAATAATTGAATGAAAGATCTGATCTAATTATTCTAATAATTACAAAATATATGATTAAGTGACTTTTTCCGTGAATATGAAAACAAGATAAATAGCAATCATTTTCATTAATATTATATTTTCGTATTTGATTATGTAAAATATATATATGTATGCTTTCTCATGTCTTTGATAACCACTACATATAGAGTTTCACGCCTCCCAATGTACAACTTTGACTGTTAATAACTGTAGCTCCGCTCAAGTAAAAATTATATAAAGTTAATATTAATTAAGTATATATATAGAGACGAATCTAACAAGATCTCACATGACTATGCTTATCCAGGTGCATAAATCATTATAGTTGGTTAAAGGGAGAGGTATGCATAGTGTAAAATGAGAAATGTAGTGATTGATAAAGAACGGAGGTGCATGCTTAATTTGGTCCAATAATAAGCAAGTTTGCTTAGGTAGAAAAGCCTTTCAATGGACCAACACTCTACTTGCAATTATGGCATGAATCAAGGTCTGTTTTCTTTTCTTTTGGGCAACAATCATTTCTCATCCAAAATAAGCGTGCCACCTACGGTTGGAAAGATATTCAAGTGTAGAAAACGATCCAATTGGTTTCGTGGACAAAAGATCAACCAATAGGGAGAAAAGACAAAAATGATGAAAGTGTGCTGATTGAACTTTTAAGGTGGACATGTGATGGGTTTCTCTTATTTTTTTTGCTTATATTTTTTTATATCTTTTTTTATGATGCAAGAACGTCTTAAGCATCCCTATATATGTATTACTTACCCTAGAATGTAAAATTAGAATTTGGAATTTATTTGAGTATTATAAACTCTGAAAAACCGAAGTTGCGTGCTTCATGATTTCAAATCTAGTTTGGCTCAACTTGTTCTAAATCTTTCTCTCTTGCAATTTGATCCTCTTGTTGATTGTAAAAAGTTCAAGGAGATTGAATATTAGTGTCTTCTTGCATTAGTATTTCCTTTTTTGGTGGTTCATTAGCTAGTGGAAGTTTGGCGGTGGTTCGTTAATTCAAACAAGGATAGTTATCAATTTCCTCTCTTGTTCTATCTTAATCATAACGCTCTCCTTGCCAAAATCTTTATGCAACATTTTGTAACACCCCGACAATTATCTCTTTATAAAATATATATTTTTTCCAACTAAAATAGAGAATTATCAAGGCGTTATCGCCCGTGTGAAAACGTATCGGCTTACTCAGAGTACTCCAGCGAAAAACATTAAATATACTTTAATAAATACTTAAAACATATTAATTGTCAAACTAATATTCAAATCTCGAAAGTAATTCAAAACCAATCAAAATATTTTAAGAATAAATAATCCATAAAACAATTCAATTTAAGCAACGTAAAGGTAGGAAGCAAATAAGATAATAAAACAATCTCTCAACAACGCTTCCCAAGTCCCAAATGAATATTTGAGATGATGCATCATGCCTTCAAACCTGTAGGCAAATACTCAATTGAAAACTGCTCGCCAATAAATGGTCATCACAGGATAGATAGGCACAACCATGATCAACACATAGAAAAGCACGTAATCAGCAAAGCTGAGTACATACATAAATAAAACAAAACACGAAACCTAATCATGATACTGATGAACAACCAAACATGATTAATAAAGTACCTCAAGACTTGAACTCATAAAATAAGACTTGACTACACAAGACACCCAACATGATAATATGGGGAAGAAAGCCTATCAGTCCTGTCACCATCCTTAGTAAATTGAATAGACAATGGATCGAGTTGTCCAACCAAAACCAGTCTTCAAAGTAAAGGACCGAGTTACGGGCGCGACTCCTTAACCCCTTGACTAACGATATCGAGGAACCTTTTGAATTAAAAATAGGGTACGGTGACCAACATGATAAATATTAGTAAATTGAATAGACAATGTATGGTGCTTTCGAAATAGGTGCAGTTCCAGGAACTAAGTCTATGGTAAACTCAACGACTCTCTTAGGCGGCATTCCAGAAATTTCACTTGGAAACACATCTAAGAACTCATTCACAATAGGTACATCCTCAATTCTCGACTCAAATTCCTTGCTTACGTCTCGCACACTACACAAGAATACTTCACAACCTTTCGTTATCAACTTCTCAGCTTGCATAATAGAAATGATCCCAAAACTCTTAGGTTTCCCAAAATGTCGGTACGAAATCGACTTTCCCGAAAGACTCTTCAAAACTACCCTCTGAGCTTCACAATCTACCTTGGCTTTATAAGAACTAAGCCAATCCATTCCTAGAATAACTTCTAGGTCTCCCAAATTGAATTCTATGAGATTAGAGAGAAAAGTACGACCTCCTATCTTCAAAGGTAAAAACATCTTAGTACACTTCACAACTTCTCCAGTAGGAATACTAATGGGAAAATCAACGACTTCAAAGTCTATTAGACCTAAACTCTTAACAACAAAAGACGAAGCAAAAGAACAGGTCGCTCCAAAATCAAATAACACTTTAACTAAAGTGGAGTTGATAGAAAAAGTACTAGAAACTACATCAACGGACTTTTCAGCTTCAGTATGGCTCATTACGAACAATTTTCCCCGGAGCCTTACTCTGGTTGTTTTTGTTGTTGCTCCCATTCACAGGCTTAGTGTAGCTTCCATGACCATTCTGCGACCTCGAAGATTTCAGTCCTTGGTTGCTAGCTTGGTTATAACAGACCTCGCCTGACCATTGCCTCCATTGGCATTCTGTTCGCGTTTATGCTTCGTTAAACACTCGAACTCTCTATGTCCCTTCTTCTGGCAGTAATTGCACGTAACCAGATCTCCCTTATAGTCTCTACTAGGGTGGTTCTTGTTACATCTCTTACAATTGCAAGTCCTCTCAGGCTTGGCCCCATCACTAGACCCTTGACCATTCCTGTTCTGGAAATTTCCATTTCCATTCCTGTTCCTCTTGTAACTACCTTGACTTCTTCCAGCTTGGAAATCTTTCCTCTTATCTCCTAAGGCAACGTTCTTCTTATCACGCCTATTCTGCAATCCATAAATATGAGCGGCTCACCCATATACAATATCTAGGGATGTAAAGGTTTCAACTCCTAATCCCAATTGAATTTCCTCAGTCAGACCTTGCTCAAATTCGTGAGCTTTTCAGTTTCTCAGTAGCGCCTACCTCAGGAGTAAATCTAGACAAAGCTATGAACTTGCTGTAATATTCAAAAATATTCATATTCCCCATTCTAAGGTTAATGAACTCTTGGGCCTTTTGCTTCCTCATGAAAGAAGGGTAAAACTTTCCTCTAAAAGCAGTGGTAAAGGAATCCCAATTGAAATCAGTCTCGGCACTAATCCTAGTCCCGTTTTCCTTCCACCAAAGATCAGCCACATCTTTCAGATACATCACAACCTGATCTACCTTCATTGCCTCAGGGCAAAACACAGCTCCAAATATCTTGTCAAACTCCCTAATCCAACTCTCCAAGAAAGTAGGGTCAGTCTGTCTCTTAAAATAAGGCGACTTAACTTTGGCCATCTTCTCAAACATATCGCCTGCAGTGTCAGGACGTTCAGTTCTCTCTTGGGTCAATCTCTCTGCCAAAAGACGAATGGCAGAGGCTAGGGCGACATCGTTGTTGGCCATCCTACTGCTTAACCTATGAAAAGCACATACGTCCAATTTCAGGTCACGATTCATAATTAATTGCCATTCTACGAAGGCATCGAAAAGAAAAATTGATCATACAAGATCATCTAAAGAAAATAGGTTAAACGAAGTTTTACTTGGAATAAATCCAAAGTACAGACAGTTTATTTGGAACAAATCCAAGCACTAATGAATTTATTTGGAGTACATCCAATCTCAAACAATTTATTTGCAATACATCCAAGCACAAACAATTCACCATTACTTGCACAATCATGCAAGAATTAAATACCCAACCATGAGAAATAAAATAAAAATAATTACCATTCGCGTACTAAATAAATATTGCTCAACTCATATAACCAAAAGAATATTTTATTTCTCGCAAAATAATAACAATGAATATTTCCTCCATTCATAACGAGAATTCATTATATATAATTCCTCAAATGAATAGTACTAAAAGAAATAACTAGTGTATCATGGCTACCTTATTCAAAAGAAATGCTAAAATAAATGACATCAAAATAAATCTCAAGGACTAACATCATGATTCCTATCCATATTTTCCTTGTACTTCTCAGGAGTGAATACTTCGTCTTTGAAATCATCCATATCCTCAATCACATTTATAATTTGGCTCTTTAGCTCTAGTTGTCCTAATACGTTTGCGTGAAGGTTCATCGACATCCTCAATCTCATCTTCACTTGAGTATCATCATTAAGTATGTCGGCCATAAAAGCAACATAAATATCCTTACGGGTTTGACCTCTAGCTCGGTCGAACTCTTGCAGCATCTCATCATCACTCTCAGTGGTTACTCTCAGAATACGGCGTAATCCAACCTCTGAGCTAGTATATCTCTCAAGCACAGACTCAATGTCGGACTTGTCATCACTAAGTACAATAGGATTGTAAAAACTTCCAACTCGATCGGCTTCACTATCAGACATGCCTAAACGTCCATCTACTGTTGAGCAAGACATCTACAATGAACAACGTTCATTCTTCTTAGCGTACATTTCCTAAATAAATAAATAACCACAAAGTAAATAAACCAACAACCAACCAAAAAGGAACATGTACAGACTAAAAACAGCTGAACAGACTAAAATAGCTGGACAGACTACCAATACTGAATTACTGAACAGACTCGCAGACATAAAGCAGCTGAACAGATTAGCAGATAGGAAATAAACTGAACACAACAATATAATGCAGACATATGATATTTCTATCCTATATACCCATCCTAAACTACCGATCTCGCTTAAAAATAGAAAAAGCAAGACAAAAGTAATATTCGCAATCAAAATTTTCGAAAATACTCGATAAATACGGAATAATAGATAAAATTTTCGAACAAATCAAAGATAAAAATTTCGGACCAACTTCCAAAAATTCCAAAATAATAAAAGGAAATAATTTCATCAAAATAAGATACAAACCTTTTTCAAAATCAAACCTCGAATTCTTCAAAATAAATTTAAGAAATGAATAAGTAGGAGCTTACTTTCAAAAAATACTTTGTAAATAACTAGTTAGCTAGGCTAGTTTTAGTTTTAGTTAGGTTCCTAAAAGAATAGTTTTGGCACGAGAGGCCAATAAAACCTTCAGCTCTGACACCACTTTGTAACACCACGACAATTCTCTCTTTATAAAATATATATTTTTCCCAACTAAAATAGAAAATTATCAAGGCGTTATCACCCGTGTGAAAACGTATCGGCTTACTAAAAGTATTGCAGCGGATTACATTAAATATACTTTAATAAATACCTAAAACATATTAATTGTCAAACTAATATTCAAACCTCTAAAGTAATTCAAAACCAATCAATACATTTTAAGAATAAATAATCCATAAAATAATTTAATTAAAACAAAGTAAAGGTAGGAAGCAAATAAGATAATAAAACAATCTCTCAACGCTTCCCAAGTCCCAAATGAATACTCCCTCCGTTTCTCAATAATTGTTACGCTTTCCTTTTTAATACGTTTCACAAAAATTGTTACACTTTACTTTTACCATTTTGGGATATATGACCCCACCAATTTTTTATTCTTTATACTCTCCTAAAGTTAATTTTTTATTTTTTATTCTCTCTCCTAAAGTTACTTTTTCCTATCATTGTCATGCTTTTATACCCACTTCCTTGATTCTTGTGTTTTTGGAAGTGTAACGATTTTTAGGAAACGGAGGGAGTATTTGAGATGATGCATCATGCCTTCAAACCTGTAGGCAAATACTTAATTAAAAACTGCTCGCCAATAAAGGGTTATCACAGGATCAATAGGCACAGCCATGTTCGACACACAGAAAAGCACGTAATCAGCAAAGCTAACTACATACATAAATAAAATAAAATACGAAACCTAATCATGATACTAATGAACAACCAAACATGATTAATAAAGTACCTCAAGACCTGAACTCATAAAATAAGACTTGACTACACAAGACACACAACATGATAAATATTAGTAAATTGAATAGACAATGGATCGAGTTGTCCAACCAAAACCAGTCTTTAAAATAAAGGACCGAGTTACGGGCGCGACTTCGTAACCCCTTGACCAACGATATCGAGGAACCTTTAGAATTAAAAATAGGGTACGGTGATCAATCCGACCCAAAGAAAAGTCATGGGCTACCACCATGTACTTCAACTCATACTAGTCCAGAACTTCAGACGTGCACTAGTTTAAAGCTATTGCTATTCACTTCCACTTTAAGTATTAGTAAGTTATTCGATGTTAGACTCTAAACAGACAACCAACACATAACATGGATACAACAAAATATTCCTCTTTTATCTTAGGATCAAATAAGTGATCAAACAATTCCAATTGACCAAGAATTATTCCTCCAATTTATTTGTTGACTTAAATCAACAATTGAATGTCCAATGACAA
This sequence comes from Patellifolia procumbens, assembly GCA_947645195.1. Classification (NCBI taxonomy): domain Eukaryota; kingdom Viridiplantae; phylum Streptophyta; class Magnoliopsida; order Caryophyllales; family Amaranthaceae; genus Patellifolia; species Patellifolia procumbens. The sequence goes on from CANSGD010000406.1 coordinate 5,745,174, forward strand.
TAAATATGCATACCCTACAAAGCCTTCGGTCTTTGCAAAGTAGTAAAATAATCATAACCAATAATAATCCAACTTACTTACAAACTCCACGGCCTTTGAGAGTAATAAAATATCCAATAAGGGAAACGATACCAAAATCCACAATCCAAAAATAAAATAATATTAATCCCTCATGTGAATTACTACCTCCGTCCCACATTGGTTGCAACAATAGGTTGGGCACAAAGTTTTAGGAAGTTAGTAGAGTAGGGTACAAGTTGTATTAATTTATTATAAATGTTGATGTGATAGATAGTGAAGATAGTGATAGAGTAATTATTTATTAATAGGTGGGTGGATGTGTGAGTAGTTTAATATTTTTAACATTAAATAATAAATGAGTGGGGTCATATGTAAGGTCACATATTATAAAAAATAGTGGGTCCATGCCAAAATAGAAGTGTTGCAACTAATATGGGACGGCCGTATATGGAAAGTGTTGCAACTAATGTGGGACGGAGGGAGTAATAAATAAACTTCCTTTCCCGAACATGCTTGAATCAAACATCCATTCAATCATATAATAAAACATAAAGGCAATCAACATGCTCAACAACACGTAATTCCAATTCAATAGCCACGTATGAACCATAAAAGGGTTTTCTATACATGATACTATAAATAATCCTAATCCGTAGGACATGATACTAGTGCAACACATAAGGACATGTACGTACTTTGTGTAGACAAAGTGAGAGGCCACTTTATAATTCTAGAAGTCGCCTAAAGTAAATTTTCCGCCTACCAAAACAATAATACAACAATAAATTAATATTCTAATTAATTCACAGCAATATATTTTTTTTCAAAACACTTCAAAACTCGTTTTAAAATACTTTAAGTACATTAAAGTTCCAACCTTTAACAACCTTTAATATAATACTCATAAACCTATACTTTAAAACCTCAAAAATCATCACTTTAATACTTAAAACTCACTTTAAACCATAAACAATAAATCTGAAATTATAATTTATATTCATAATAAATAAAAATCAGATTTTTAATAATTCGAATAATAAGGTTTTCAACTTTTTATAAAAACATATAAAACTTATACCTTTAACATTAAACTATAATTAAATATTAAAGTAGAGGATAAGGGTTAAGAAATAACCAAAGAAAACCACGGAAAAATCGGACAAACACGAAGAAGACACGCGTAGGGTGGCGCGTGGGCTGGCGGTGGCTCGTGGCAGTCACGCGGCTGCCGTTTGCGGAAGAAGGGGAACGGGGAGTGGGTGCGTGGCTGCTGCGGCAGCACGAACGGCAAAGCGAAAGGGGGTGATGGTGGTGTGCGGTGGCCGGAAAAACGGAGAGAGGGGGTGAGGAGTGTGATGGTCGGCCGGACGGCACACAAATCGAGAAGAGAGGGAGAGGGCGCGGACGAGTGAGGAGAGAAAAATGAGAGAGAAAATAAGAGTGTGCAAAATTGGGGTTTTGGTGGGTATTTATAGGTTTTGCCTAAAACCTATGGCACTTAGGTTAGACTTAGGTTTCGGCTCAAGTTGATCATGAAACTTAAACAAATGGTTTAGGCTCCTCACGCAGCATTTAAAATTATTTTAAACATGACCCAAAACCTTTATATAAAATATTCAATACTTAAATTCAACTCAATAAATATTAATGATTATTTAAAACGTTTAAACAATCATTTGACTTTCAAAACAATCAATACTTAAATAATTAAATAAAATAAGTATGAAAATGATTATAAATATACTTTAAATATATTTATAAAAATTTTTAAAATTACGGGGGATTACACATTTGGTATCAACACTTTAGGTTGTTTGAAAGCATTTTCATTCACCCCTAAATCATCCCAGACATGTAACCTTCTCAGATTGATCTCAAGAGAGCTTAGCTAGACACTTGCATCTGTACTGGATTGCGCAAGTTTGGTTATTGTTCCATTGGTTCTAGCTGACAATACTTTCCTCAACCTTTGATGCTCACTTTGAATAGCTTCAATAGGATCTACTAAACAATTTTCCACCGAGCTTTGGCTGGGAACTGGTCGGGGTGTGACCATTTTAGAACCTCTTTGTTGAGGTGAAGTTTTTGAGCTTTGCAAAGGAGTTTGGTTTTGCTTATGTGTTGCATCAAGGTTACCAACTGAGTCACTGGGTGTGGTGGGATTTTTCTATCTCCCCATAGTGGTGTCCGGTGGCTTTGCAGATCCCAAAGTTACCGTTGAGCATCCATAGCTAGAGAGAAAAGTTAACACAAGTCAATCATTCATCTTAAACATCTTACCTATGAGTAGGAAATGTTAAGATGAATAATATTAGGCTTTTTGCTTCTTTAAGTTAATTTCCCGCATCTAATATTATGTTGTAATAATCCCATGTCGACTAGTGTTGGCCGGCTGGTACTATGTATTAGGTGGCAGGGAGTAGGTTAAATATGGCCCTAGGTCCTATAAATAATGAGGTAATGAGGGTTTGCAAGCGTAATCAAAATACTACAAACATTCCCTTAATATTCTCAGCTCTTATTCTGCATTTTTGGCATTTTCCTCAATTCTATTATCACTATTGAATCACATTATTTCAGCACTCACAAAGACAAAGCTTAAACGAAAATCCATTACATAAATCAAAAACCTCTTGAGTACATATAATTGCACACACATAAAAAGGTAAAACGCACAAAGCCTTGTTGAGCCTAATTCCCAACTAAAGTTAGCTAACAAATGACATTGAAATTAAAGGAAAAATCATATGGTGGTGTAGTTTAATGATCCTCTCTACTCTTTTCCTAGAAGAGTAAGAAGGAATTTCTCGTAATCCCCATGAGTCTCCTTAGCCACAGCATGCTCCAAGGTCACGCTGTTCCTCTTGTAGAATAGCTCCTTCAGCTCCCCCAAATCTTTCTCCGCTCTAGTTACTATCACCCTTGTAAGTGCATCTTCATCGGTTCCACGCTTCTTGATTGCATCGCTCAAAACCTATATGCCAACACATGATTAATCGAAATTGCAGAACTTAATAACCAAATAAAAAAGTCTACTAACAAAGAAGATTTGGGAAGATGTGACACCAATTATCTTAATTTTGTCTCCTCTTGATTAAAGAATCAGAACTATTGATTAGCTAGGAATACTCTCAAATATGAAACAACTTCCCAAAGTAGTCCAACCACTTACAACTTGTTAATCAAATACAAAGAATAGGTGGTGTGGGAGTATCCTTGCAGTAGGGCTCTAGCACACGCCAATTTCATCACCAAAAAATGAAATATATGTCATAGGAGACTGTTTTGTCAAGAGACACTTAAAACTTTCGAAAGGTATGACTAATATGAGCTTATCAAAAGTTGAGAGGGCATAATTGATATTATCGTCTAAAGTTTTCCGCGGAAAACAAACCAAGAAGAGAATTTACCCGCTCCATGTACTTTTGAGGGGACTTGACGCATCGGATGGTAGTTTGAAGTGCTGCTACAATGTCCTTATCTTGATCAGATGCCAAAAACTACAATAAACAAAAGCAAAAAGTTCACTAATAGGCATTAGCTACTGCCATAAATAGAAAAATTGTAAACTTTAATCTCATTTGCTTGGTCACTATTTAATTATTTTAATTTTAAATTATAAGGCATGTTAACTTCACATTCCTGAGAGATTCTTAACTCATGACTGTTCCTAACATCTTTTTTCTCTTTATAACTTTATTGTAGTTCCACAGAAATATTGAATTTTAATCACAAATGTTGTATTTCTAGGACTATCATCTATTGTTTGTTTACCTTAGTGATTGGAGTGCTGTAAACGTCTCTAAATCGGTAAAAGGTAGCAATGAGGTGAGCCTTGCTCCTAGTAGTAATGATCCTTATGATCTCATCATGGTTATAAGCCTTATCTTTGATACACTTGTGAAGGATCTCAGCCTCGGCCTCCACCAGTTTTGGCTCTGTTACATCAGTCTCATACCTATGGACACTAACAAGTAAAAGCAACAACTGCAACAATATTATTGAAATTTAGTGTTAGTATAAATTCTGATGATGAGTATAATCAATACAAAACTGAGAATCCTAGGACTTGCCTTGCGCATATCACCAGAGAAGTGATAAGCAATATCTTCCTCCAAGCTATGCTTGTATCGAGCTTGGTAGGCTCTTTTGAATGCCAAGAGTTCCTCTGCAGATGGAATGCATGAGAGCTCAATGATTACTTGGTAATCTGATTTCTTGAGAGCAACATTGGCAAGAACAGCCTCCCGATCCAAAGGATCCAGCATCCATCGGTACACAGCTCTCTAAGTTTCATACATATATCATTTGGGATTAATTAGTGAGAACTGTATTATTGAGATTACACAACGCTTAGTTTATGCGCCCAAGAGCATAATGTATAATAAGCTTTATGTTATTGTTCTTTTCATATTTGTATGTTATCTTTTTACGTGCTATTATGTTTAAAACTACATCTTGTTTTTATATATGTAGATAATTCTTTTATGAATAATGAACGATTCTCTTACTTTCAACTGTATGTGCTTGTGAGAGTATGATGCAAATAAATTAGCTTCCTTGTCTAGGACTACTTACATAGCCGAGATCGCATGGTTAAACTTAATTTACTCATTGATGCCAAAACAATCTTGTAATCTGCTTCCTTCCAATCCTAATAAACAAACGTTGGATAATCTATCCATCTATCTATCTAATAAAGTAAGATCAAAAAGCACATGTTATGTGTACTGTCCTCCTCCGAAGCAAAGTAAGATGTGGCCGTCATTGGTAGCATCTATTAATATGTCAATTTTCCATAGCTTTGTTATAATTTCAAAAGATACTTGGATATTCGTATTTGGTAAGTGAATTATACTTTCATTCTAAAATATTTGATAAAAGTTACTACCTCCGTTTGTTTTTAATTGTCAAGGTTTGAAATTTTACACTATTCACTAATGTCACTTTGACTATCATTTGTGATGTATAAGTAACGAAAAATATATTCATTTGGGATCTTCTTTGATTCGGCTCGATATGCACTTTCGAAATATAAATTTTATAATTTTTACAAATACACAACTAGAGATATTAACGTTTAAACATTTGCATTGACAAGCCTAAAAAGGTAAAGCGTAACAATTAAAAACAAACGGGGGGAGTATTTGACCAGTGATATTATAATTTTTAAGCAGATTTGAATTTAAATAAAAAGTTCTTACCATATTGAAATCGTTAACATAATCTACTTTCTTAATTTAAGAAATTTCTGTTATAATGTCCAAGGTTCAAATTTTTATTTTTCTTATTTATTTTAAAGAGGCGAAAAAAGTAATATCTTAGAGAAAATTATTTTATTAGCTTGGATCATATCCAATCCAACTTTGACCTTATTCGTATACATTTTGTACATTTAAGTCATAAACTACATACAATAGTTAGAAATCCTGTCTTACACAAATTTGTTTAACTATTGCCACGATCTGTGGACAACCTTTATCTATCTAATAAAGTAAGATAAAAAAGCACACCTGTCCTCCTCTGAAGCAAAGTAAGACGTGGCAGTCATTGGTAGCATCTTTTAATGTGTTGATTTTTCATAGCTTTGTTATAATTGAAAAAGATCCTTGGATATTCGTATTTGGTAAGTGAACTATACTTTCAGTCTAAAATGTTTGATAAAAGTTATTTGACCAATGATATTATTATCTTAAGCAGACGTGGATTTAAATAAAAAGGTCTTACCATATTGAAATCTTTAACATAATCTTACTTCCTTAATTTAAGAGATTTCTTATATAAAGTCTAAGGTTCAAAATTTTATTTTACTCATTTATTGTAAACAGGCGAAAACAACTAACATCTTAGAAAAAATTATTTTTATTTGCTTGGATCATATCCAATCCAACTTTGACCTTATTCTTATACTTTTTGTACATTTAAGTCATAAGCTACTTACAATAGTTAGAAATCCCGTCTTAGACAAATTTGTTTTACTCTTGCCACGATTTGTGGACAACCTTTATCTATCTAATAAAGTAAGATAAAAAAGCACACGTGTCCTCCTCTGAAGCAAAGTAAGACGTGGCATTCATTGGTAGCATCTATTAATGTGTCGATTTTCCCTATCTTTGTTATAATTGCAAAAAATCCTTTGACATTCGTATTTGGTAAGTGAACTATACTTTCAGTCTAAAATATTTGATAAAAGTTATTTGACCAATGATATTATTACTTCTAAGCAGATTTGAATTTAAATAAAAAGGTCTTACCATATTGAAATCTTTAACATAATCTGGCTTTCATAATTTAAGAGATTTCTTATATAAAGTCTAAGATTCAAATTTTCATTTTTCTAATTTATTGTAAACAGGCGAAGAAACTAACATCTTAGAGAAAATTATTTTTATTTGCTTGGATCATATCCAATCCAACTTTGACCTTATTCTTATACTTTTTTTACATCTAAGTCATAAACTACTTACAATAGTTAGAAATCTCGTCTTACACAAATTTGCTTTACTATTGCTACGATTTGTGGACAATTTAATCTATCTAATAAAGTAAGATAAAAAAGCACACATGTCCACCTCTGAAGCAAAATTAGATACATCTAACATATAAGACTGAATTGTATGCATGCACGAACATAAAAACACAAGATACTTGTAATTTTGAAAATTTTCATGAAAAATCATCCATTAAAGTTCTGTTTGGTTGAGTGTAAAACACTTTTGATTTAAAATGAATTTCACGGATGGACAATTTAATCTATCTAATAAAGTAAGATAAAAAAGCACACGTGTCCGCCTCTGAAGCAAAATTAGATACATCTAAGATATAAGACTGAATTGTATGCATGAAAGAACATAAAAACACAGGATACTTGTAATTTTGAAATTTTTTCATGAAAAATCATCCACTAAGGCTCCGTTTTGTTAAGTGTAAAACACTTTCAATGTAAAATGAATTTCACGTAAATCAATTTCAATGGAAAACACAATTGTAAAATTAGTTTTCCGTTGTTTGGTACCATATAAGAAAGATGATAGGAAAAAATAAATTGAAAGAGAAAATAAGGACGTGTTGGGAGGAGTGCAAAAGGGAGGTAAGGAAAAAGAAGGAAAATAATTATTTCTTCATCGAGAGAGCTATTTCACTCCGAGTGAAAATGATTTTAAACTCTTTTGCCAACCAAACAATGTAAAGCCGAGGATAAAAGAAAACATTTTTCCATGAAAATGTTTGTATAAAACAACTTTCATGAATTCGGAGGGGGAGATGACGACCGACACAAAATTATGTCAATTGCAACCAAAGTTTAACAACCATTGTTGTTTGCAACTAAATTACTTCCTCCGTTTTTTATTAAATGTGACACTTTCTATAAGGAAATTTGGAATTAATTGTGACACTTTTTTTTGGGCAAATCTTTCTCTCTCTCTCTCCTATCACATGGGTCCCCTTCTTTCTTTCTCTCTATCTCTTTCCTCTCCAAAAATTGTCTAGGAGTCCGTGAAATTAAAAGTGTCACAACTAATAAAAAACGGAGGAAGTAATTAAATTGAACGGAGATTCACAATTTTTTTTGGGGAATCATTTAAAATTCTAATGGGCGTGGGAGACAGAGAAGTTTGGGAGGGGAGATGAGTTTACCTAACATTGTAGTTTTGTCCTTGTTATTTGGTAATTGTGAAAAATAAGTAAGTATTAAATATAATTACTTTTTATAAATTATATTTTAATTTCTAAGTTTTTCTTTATGTTCATTTCACCATATATATCCCCGTACCTTTGCACGAGTTTAAAACTAGTTTATCCAACATTTCAAAATTGCTCACATAAAAATATTGCTGAACACAAATTAAGAAAGATATCTGCAATAAGTAAAAAAAAAATGAACATCACTTTGGGATGGATGATTAATGTTTAATGTATTTGAATTTTGACTTCAAAGATCAAAGATAGGACTTCCATTTCTTTCACAAACAAAAAAGAAGTAAATCTTTAGGTTTCTTCGATTAATACTTTTGAAAGGTCTAAATCCACCCAAACAAACAAAGCGCACAAGAAGATTAGACAAAATCAGTCGAATCCCACATAATTCTATGAATCTCAAAAAACAAACTTAGACCCCAAAATGACCCTACCTAAAGGGGTTACGGTCACCTTTTCACCAAAATTTTGTGATGCTATTTGATCTCAATTTGATAATCCGATAAATTTTGGTAACCCCACTAAGCCACTACATTTTGTAAAAATCTTTCTAAACAAAATACTTGAAGTAATATATTATGAGATTTAACATTGTTGTGCAGGACTCGCACAATTTTCACATGGTTGGATTTGGTTATATGTTTATTAGTTTTTAGTATACGATTTATATTCTTTTGAGACAATGTAGTATATATATATTTTTAATTGCTAAGTGGGAAGAATATCACCATATCTCATAGTATATTTTCTTTTGAGAAAAGGTTGAGCTATATTACCTCCGTTTCATAATTATTGCAATTTTTGATATTTTACACTATTTATACACTCTCTTTTGACTTTCTTTTTGTGACTTATACATTAAGATAAATATAGTCACGTGATAACTTGTTAAATTCTTTAAGGAATACATATGAAACGGAAGTAGTATATATATATTTTTTGAGCAAGGTATTATATAACCATAGGCGTGTAGCTTAGGGATGTTAGTAGAGGCGAATGTGGGTCTTCTGAAGACGTGCCCCAAACTCGTCCCAGGTAAGTTAAGCTTAAGCTTGGATGGGGAAATTGGACAGATGATGAGGTGAAAATCGTACGTGACATGGGTCAACCACGGATAAATTTGCGCAAAAGAAAGCAAAATAATCTATCATGAAAAAATATAAAAAATATAATCTAAAATAATAATAGAGGATCTAAAACCTCAAAATTCCCAGAAAGCTCTTTTTCGAAACGCTTGATAAGATCTTCATTGTAATTCTGTTCATAAGCCTCCTTAATGAGTTTCCTCTGGGCTGCAGTTCTGTGACCAATCACTTCAATGATGCCCTTCTCGTCAGTTCCCCATCCTGCAACATTTTGTGTTCAATTTAGTCACATTCAATGATTAATTCACCTTTTAATCTTGCTTTTGATTTAATTAAAAAAATTGAGGGTTTATCAAGAGGTACAATAATCAGCCTGTACTTAAAAAATAAGAAATAATTAAGAGGAATTTTACGTCAAATTTTTTTACTAGTAGAAGCAAGCAACTGAGTGTTCAATTGTTCATCAAAAAATAAAAGCAGATTAAGCAATCAAGTGGATTAATAAAAAGAATATGAGATCAAAGACAATGATAAGGATTATGACCGTGGCATGCTTTCTTGAGGGCCTCAGCATCAGCAAAAGGATCAGCATGGTCAGGGGCAATGAGGGTGGCCATTAAGGCTTTTTCTTTGTTATGAATTTGTGATTCTCTTGACCCTTTACTCACACAAGATTTTGTTGAAGGCAACAAAAATGAGAGATTTCTTGAATACCACTTCTCACTCACTCCCCACTATTTATAATCATTATAAAAGTGTCTTAATAATTAATTGAATTTAGCAAAAAAAAAAATCACATGAATAGTCCTGAGTTCCTAACTATTCTAGAATAATCCCAACTATTAATAATTTGACGGTACCTTATGAAAATGATATAAAGGGACTGTAACTTGTTTAACTTGTACTCCCTCTCTTTTATATGATAAAAACATTTATACTTTTCAGGCTTGTCAATGTATATTTTTAACTATGAAAATCTTTAATTGTACTCCCTCTGTTTTTTTAATATATACATTTGCTTTTGCGCGCGGACCAAGAAAAAAGTGAAAAAGTAAGAGAGAAGGATAGTAAAAGTCAGTAAAATGAAAAAGGTAGAGAGAATGAAAGAAAAGTAGGAGAGAAGTATAATAATTAGTTGGACCAACCTTCCATTTATGGGAAAAAGTAGAAGGGTACCATTTAAAAAACACAACAAAATGGAAAAATGTACATATTAAAAAAACGGAGGGAGTATATGAGTAAAAACTAAAAAGTTGACGTTATTAAACCACACATTAAAATGAATCAAACAAGATCACACATGATTATATTTTTTTTCTCATGTATAAATAACATAAGATGGTTAAAGACTAAAATGTCAAAATAACAAAAGTCAAAACATTCATATTAGAGCGCTGTCACCCATGAGATAAATTATTTGTTATCCCTCTGTCTAATATTTTCTCTCTCATTATGTTATATTTTATGGATAATGTTACAAATTATGCTTTCCACTCGTGACATAAAAAAAATTGTACACTCTTCCCTCGTTTACTTCATAACATACTCCCACAATCTTTCTTTCTCTTATCTTCCATACAATTAATAACTATAAGAAAATATGAGAAATAAATTATATAAAAATAAATAAATACTTACCTCAACTTATAGGATGGAAAATATTAAGTATTTTATAAATGCACCCAAATACCAATTTTTATAGATATAAAGAGAGAATTAAAAATTTGATAGTGTGTGAAAGTACACCAAAATAAATGTTATATTGGTAATTTTTCTTTTTTTACTTCTCCCAATTTCTGGATAATTGATTACAAATTACAAAAATAAAGTAGGTAATGTCATCAACAAAAGCCGCATGACGGTTGATTTGTCATGTGACGTAGTGGAGCCCACCTGTATGACCAACTTTAATTCATGGGATTTATTAATTCATCCTTTATGAAGAATTGGTCATTCAATAACATAAAAGAATACAGAGTGGGATGCATGTATTTTTTTTTTGTCATCTACCATTTTTCACGATCAATTTAGGTTATGTTCTTTTTAACTTATTTGAGCCCTTTTGTGCTTTTTTCATAAATGATCAGATCAAATCAAGAAAGTTTAGATCAGATCAGGCCAGATCATAAAAAATCAGATCTGATCAGAAAATAATAAGAACAAAATACAACTATAATAAGTTCAGATTAGATCAGAAAAATTCAAATCAGATTAGAAAAATTTATATTAGATCAAATCAGATTAAATTCATACCAGATCAGAAAAGTTCATATCAGATCAGATCAGAAAATTTCAAAGGAAATCAAATGAAAATAACGGACCCTTAATCATAAATGTGAGTGCTCTTAACCAAAAACGGAGGTAGTATTTCTTTTTCTTGTTGTGCCTAATTTATTTAAGCTTGACATATCATTTGACCTTTAGAATTGATTTATTTTTTACGTCATCAAATATTTTGAGTGGAAAATAAAGTTTGAGAAGGATAACAAATAGGGACAATTAATATTATAAAGGTATAATTCAGTTTACTTCAAAACTGTTTAGTTATTACATTTCAATTTATTTTTGTTCAGCTCTTGACAATACTATTACTCTCACATTTTACTATTCCGTTCTGTTCAGTTTTGTTCTATTTGATTCATTTCAGTTTAGTTTAGTTCAGCTATTTTCAACCAAAGTGAACAAACCCTTCCAAGTATAGTTGATTTATTTTGAAAGGTTTCAACTTTTGATTATCTCATAAAATTTCCAACATCGTGATTCTTTCCCAATTTAGTCTTTTGTATTAATTAGCCCGCTAAAAACCATTTATTTATGATGAATAACGTATGACACTTTCCTGCAAGCCTTTGTTAAATTTTATTAAGCCAATAAAAAGAGTTTGATGTGTAGTAACTGATTTTCACAAATTAATATAGGTAAATGATCATTTAGGAAAATACTTCTAAAGTTGAGAACACTTTAAGATAATAAAAAAATTAAGACCTTTAAAATTGAATCATAATCCCGTAAAAAAATGAGTCGAACATAACTAATACAGATAATGTTGAAAATTAGTTGTATAAATTTCTTATGTATGAGGTAAAATATGAGTTTATTGTCATTACAACTACTCCAATTATGTAGCATATCAAAATGCTAGTAAGTATTACCTCCGTTTTTTTTCATATGTATGTTTACTTTTGCGCTTGGACCAAGGAAAAAGTGCAAAAATAAAAGAGAAAGTTAATAAAAGTAAGGAAAAAGTAAAAAAGTAGAGAGAAGGAAAGAAAAAGTAGGAGAAAAGTGTAATAATTAGTTGACTTTGTACTTTTTAATTCGGTTCAATTAACTTCAATGGAGTAAATTTTTTCGGTTCAGTTCATAAGTTTTTGGCAAAATAGAAAATGTCCTAAATAGGAAGAACATTAATGAATGAATGACGTAATCCATATATATCTATTGCATTAGAATAAAACAACAACCTAAATTAAAGAGTATGTCTTGTGGTACCAAAAGATTTTATCTTTAAAAAATAATAATACTTTATTGTGAATCAATAAGGTTTAACTTAAAATCTCGATGAGTAAGGTTAACTTAAAAATTGTTCGAGGTTAAAATTTTAAAATCTTGAGATTCAAAATTAAAACCTTATAGTTTTAATCTACTAAAAAACACATAGTCTATCCATATGTGTATGAATGAACCATCTAACACAATTGTTTGTACAATGACAAAGATCATTTTCTCATTCACATTTTTCCACTTAAATAGTTTTTTTAAAATTTTATTCCTTTTTAAACATTTTAGAAAATATTTGTTACCATAAATATATGATTGGTACCAAATCTTAAAAGATCTGGCTAATTCTAAAGGAAAAATTATTAACTAGTACCTTTTAAATAGGTGAATTTGTGAACTAGTATCTTTTAAGTTTCTTTTTGTGAGATGGTACCTTAAGTTGTACAAAACTCTTAAAACCGTACCTTAGTCCAAAATTTCGGCCACTTTAGTCAATATTCCGGCTATTGACCATTGTTTTCCTTCGTTTCTTGGAGCGTGTATTGCACTCATATAGAAGGGATCGGAGGTGAACTTTCACTCTCAAAAAACGAGGAAAAACAATGGTCAACAGTTAAAATATTGACTAAAATAGCCGGAGTTTTGGACTAAGGTACTATTTTTAAGAGTTTTGTACAACTTAAGGTACTATTTTTAAGAGTTTTGTACAACTTAAGGTACTATTTCACAAAAATAAACTTAAAAGGTACTAGTTCACAAATTCACATATTTAAAAGGTACTAGTTAACAATTTGTCCAATTCTAAAAGCATATGTCAAAAGAAAAAAGAAGTTAAGTCTTCAGAAATATTCTTGCTTCTACTACAATTATACACATCAATGCTATATTTTCGAAAAAAAAGTTGTGTAAAGATTATGTATAAAAGTCTTTGTTTTTAACTATACTAGATTTATTCCTGGCCCGTGCAAAAAAGCACGGGATACCAAAAGTTCTATCTAAAAGATTCATTCATTAGTTATTGATTTTTTTAATAACACTTCAACCAATTGAAGCTTGACCAAGACTAAAACAAATTATAATTATTTGAGAAATTTTATCTTAAATTAAAGGAATGTCTAGAGTGTAGGAGTTTTCTTATATTAGTGCCATTTTTGTACTATCAACCCGTGAAATTTAAACCTATTGTTCTATTCTATTATTTCTTGTTTTACCAATGCAGTTGCATAAAAGTTATAAAACTTGCTTACATGTCTATTATTTCTTGTTTTACCAATGCAGTTGCATAAAAGTTGTAAAAAGTTTTATTTAAAGACGATTATCCAATAATATACTTCCTCTGTTTTTTGTAAGTGCTACATTTCACTTTAGCATGCTTGTCGATGCACGTTTTATATTATTTTTAGCTTTAATTATGCATTTATATAAATTATGACAATTAAATATTAAAAATATATACATCGAGTCGAATCAAACGAGATCCGACATGACTATATTTTTCCTTATTCCTAGATCATAAAAGCCGATCAAATCATAGTGAATGAATAGTGTCATAAGTCAAAATGTATCACTTAAAAAGAAACGGAGATAGTATGTAATTGGATTATTCTAAACAATCAACCCTTAATGAAATTGGTAAAATTGGATCGAACAGCACAAACTACGTGTTTGTTGCACAAAACAACACCAACTAAAAAGGTTCACAAAACAATATGAACTTTTTCAAATTGGTGCAGAAAATGACATAAGTGGTTTTTTTCACCTGAGATTCCCTATTTCTAGTGAATCTTTATTATTTTAGTTTTTTTTTCTTTTTGGTATCTTTTTCCCTCCACTTTAAATAAAATACTGGATGTAAAACTCACCTTATTTCCTCTTTGAAACCCTAAAATTTCCCCAAAATTGATTTTGTCTATCAAACCCTAGAATTGGAAGATGAGTGGCAAATGTTCAACGAAAAATCAAAGTAGAGGGAAAAATATAGCAAAATGAAAAAAAGCTACAATAATAAAGATTCATCGGAAATCTCCGGCGAAAAACCCACTTATGTCGTTTTCTGCACTGATTTGAAAAAGTTCGTGTTGTTTTGTGCACCTTTTTTTGCTGCTGCTGTTTGTGCAACAAACTTTTTGTTTGTGCTGTTTGATCCAATTTTTCCAATGAAATTTAGATAAAAACATAAACATAAGCAAAGTCCTTGCTCGATTTTTTTTTGGTTTTCATTTATTAGTAAGGGGAATGCAATACAACAACAACTAAGCCTTATTCCCAAAGTGATTTGGGGTCGGCTAACATGAATCGTCAACTGAAACCGTTGCCAAAGGAGATGACATCGACAAGAGTGATAAAAAGTTTTTTAAAGGGTTTAAGGGGGAATACCAAGGTAAATTAGAAAGGGTAGATTTGTGTATATTATAATATTTGTATTCTACTTTTTTCAAAATAAAAAATTGAGAAAGTGACCTTTTGTGATGAATCGGTTGGTTTGATAGTAAAAGCTTAATGTGGACCCATGTTAAAAAAAAACTTGTGTAGTAAGTATTTATTCTTCGAGGTTAAAATGGAAAATATAACTACGGAATATGGAAAATATTCAAAGTAGGAAGACCTTTTAGAAATGGACCAAAAAGGAATACATACACAATACGAAATAGAGTAATTATAAGAGAACTTTTTGTTATGATTCTAGGTAAGTCCACTTTGGAGGAACTCATAAGATTAACGCTCGTATTCATGAGTAATTAATATCAAAATGATACCTCTAACATGTGTAGTGTTCAACCCGCTAGTGTTATATGAGACGTGTTCACTTCGTATTTTTCCCAAATACTTCATCATACAATAGTCTAAATGTATTTAAAACCTTTTTTCTTTTTGTCACACGATTTCCGATTGATAATTTTACCTACTAAAGTATGATTGAATCCATATATTCAATTCTAATTTTTTTCTTGGCATTTCAAGTTGAAAACCGCGAATCATTTGAAAAATTATATCTTCTATTATAAGCTATTTTATTTCTCTCTAGATTACATTTATTTTTCATTAAAATATGATGTACCAATCTTGAGTCCAAAATCATGAATTAATGTGTAAAAATGTCAAACATACTGTTTGTTATATTACTATAATATGAAAACAACATCATTAATTTGAAGAAAAATATTGGCATTGATGGATTGATGATCATCATTTTAAAATCAACAACTGAAATTTTGAGTAATCGGATGTTCACACTTTTTTAATAATGAAAAATCACATTATTTGTTTCACTTAAAATTTTAAGATCTATATATTCTTATCTTTATTGAATGAAATCTTATGGTTTTAATTATAGTGATTAGTCATTATTTTAGGAAAGAATAACTAACGCAAAAATTGATTTTTTTATTGAAAAATTCAAATAAATTTTTTTCTAGGGTAAAATATTATGATACTCATGCTTTTTAAAATTGTGATTACATTTAACAAAATACCCATGCTTGTTTCGAACCATAAACTTTGATTGTAAAATTTTTAAAATCCTTTGCAACAATTTTGTAACCATGAAATCAGGTTATATTTTGCACTTTGTTACAAAATATCTAGTAACCAAATATTTTCCATTATGAAAATTGAAATCTTCTGTGCACAAATGAATGATTCCCTGATCTTTCTCAGTATTTTTGTTATTAATAATTCATATTACAATTTGAAAAGTACATGGCATATGATTTCTAATATTACCTAATATATTGATAAAAATGAAACTTTACATAAATCTTTCTAATTTTCAGTATCCTCAATTAGCCACAAAATAGTAATTTTTTAATATCTTTCCACAAAACATGATATTACAATATCTTTTTTTTCCGAAATAATTTCAAGTAGTCAAACCTCTGTGAGCTTGACAAGTCGGCTAAATTAACCTGTGATTTACACGTAGCCCAAATGCTTTTATGAGTGCCACATTGCTTTTTTTATTCTTCTTTTTTTATTCCGAACATAGCAAAAGCAAAACATTAGATATTATACATATCAGGCACGTGAGTGGTTTTCGCATGCATATTTTAATGGATAAAGTTTGTTCAAAGTGTATATCTAGAAAGATCTTTGCAATACTTGTAAATTCTTTCCATTTTATTTTCTTTAAAATTCTGTATTTTTTTTTTAAAAATGAACTTCTCATAAAATATTCTATTAGCATCTTTTCACATTTTTTCACATTATTTTTCAAAAATTTGATTTAACAAATGAAAATCGTGACATATCATAACATGAATCAACGAATGAAAATCGTTGGGGCACCCCCTTCAGAGCAATGCGCTACACTTTATAGGGTCGAGTGTAGTGGTAAGTATGCAATAATTGCTAATTCATTGTTCGAAAGTGGCATGCCATCCCGACGGTCGAGGGTGGTGTCAAATATGCTAGAGTTCTAGCATCAGGGACGAGTGTGGATAAAGAAGCTAGTCCAGGGTGTAGGAAATATGACTGGTAAAATGATAACTTATTTGTAAAATTGCTGTGCCGTGATATGATCACTGCCGTAAAGTTGAAATTGCCCCGCTACGAACACACGGACTCGTGGCAAACCAACCTCCAGGGTTAACACAACACTGACTCGCCGGTGAAGTACAAAGAGACAGTTTGAGAACGCTCTTAATATTGTCCAGTAATTGAGAGATTAATGGAGAGAAGTAGGAGAGTTTTTTGTGTAAAAAACAGTGCCAGGAAGGGGGTATTTATAGGGACTGAAGAAGAGAAACTGACCTCCTAAAACCGTGTTAAAAACGATATTTAATGGAGTAGTGGAAACAGTCCACTAACGGCTAGTGGAAGCAGTCACCTTAGGAGTGGATCAAGGCATTAACTGATTCCATAACTGTCATTAAAAGTTGACAAAATTTTCTAATAAAAATTTAGTTAAGTTAAGTTATTTACCAAAGCCCACGGCCCACGCCCCGACCCGGTCCGGTCCGGGAGGGCGGCGGCAGTGCGCGCGCGTGCGTGTGTGGAACTAGCCCAATCAAGAGCCCAACCACAAAAGTCTACCAAGTCACCAACTCAATAGATACTAGGAACATAACTATTAATAAACTCACCACTCACCTCTTATTCTTCCTATATGGGATCCCCAACTCTTCATATTCTTTTGAAGCAACTAAAGAGTTTTTCTATTACTCTTCACAAAACTCCAACAATCTCCCACATGATTCAAAAGAAGAGACAGAAAGAAACAGGGCTGAAATAGAAGATTTGGGCAATAGATACTCAGTTTTGTAAGCATCAATGTCTTAGAGACTTGAATTGATACCCAGTGCATACAACTATGTCATATTGTCGTATTAGGTAGATTTCTCTTTGAACCTTCTACGGAGTTCATAATCAATACTTGCGCACTAAACCTTTTTCAAAATAAGAAACGTTCTCGCGATATATATATAAGTGCCCCACAATGCCTGGATTTTCATGAATGCTCTAGAGATCCTAAGCCTTAGGGGTCTCATAGGGGATTGGGCATAACCCCCACATTCACATAGGTAAGTTCATCAAGTTTGTACTGTTTCAAACCACCTTATCAAGGCTATGCACTTATTAAGAGCATTTTACTCATCCTTACACATTTTAAAGTATAAAAAATACTACATCACTTTTATTAATATAGGAATGGTAGTAGTATCTACTACTTGAGTTCTTTTATGACTTAGTTTGACCCATGAACTTAGAAACTTTCTAAGAAGGGTATCCATCATAATTCACTCCACAATAGGCTTGAAACCCATTCCTTGTGCCGACTCTAGCACCATTTTTCTACAAAGGCCTTTGGTGAGAGGATCTGCAATATTCCTCTCTAACTTTACAAACTCGAGTGAAATTACATTGTTTCAAATTAGATTTCTACCTATATCATGCCTCAAGCGAATATGCCTCCTCTTTCCATTATAGGCTTGATTATTCGCGACCCCAATTGCAGCTTGTGAGTCACACCGCATTGAAACTGATGGAGCTGGCTTCCCCCACAATGGAATATCAGCTAGCAAACTCCTTAACCATTCAGCTTCCTGACCTGCCAATTCTAAAGCAATAAACTCAAATTCCATAGTAGATTTGGCAATACAAGTTTGCTTTGATGATTTCCATGATATAGCTCCACCAGCAAGAGTAAAAACAAAGCCACTAGTAGATTGAATCTCATCAGTATCAGACACCCAATTAGCATCACAATATCCTTCTAGAACACAAGGTGTTCTTTGATAATGCAAACCCCAATTGCTAGTGCCTTTTAAATACTTCAACAATCTAATCAAAGCACCCCAATGCTCCTGATTAGGATTGTGAGTATACCTACTCAATCTACTAACAGCATAAGCTATATCAGGTCTAGTATAGTTCGTCAAGAACATTACACTACCAATGATTTTAGCATATTGCTCTTGTGATATACTATCTCCTTTATTCTTTTTCAAATGAATACTAGAATCATATGGAGTTTTCATAGGAACACAATCATATTGATCAAACTTCTTTAAAATTTTCTCAATATAATGAGATTGATTTAAAGATATTCCATATGACGTTCTAGTAATCTTTATCCCAAGAATAACATCAGCCTCTCCTAAATCCTTCATTTCAAAACACGAATTTAGGAAACTTTTAGTTGCATTCACTATGTCTATATTGGTTCCAAAAATCAACATATCATCCACATATAGACATATGAAAACACAACCAATACCATCTGTTTTGGAATAAACACAAGCATCAGAATCATTTACTAAAAAACCATTTGAAGTAATGGTTTGATGAAATTTATCATACCATTGTTTTGGTGCTTGTTTTAAACCATACAAAGATCTAATAAGCTTGCATACCTTGCCCTCTTAACCAGGAACAACACATCCTTCAGGTTGCTTCATATAGATCTCTTAATTTAGCTCACCATTCAAAAACGCAGTTTTACATCCATTTGATGCACAACAAGATCATGAATGGATGCAAGTGCAATTAATGCTCTAATAGTGGCTACCTTGGTCACTGGTGAATAAGTATCAAAAAAGTCTAGACCTTTCTTTTGGTGATGTCCTCCAACTACAAGTCTAGCTTTATATTTGTCTAAAGTCCCATCAGGCTTGCACTTCTTAGTAAAAATCCACTTACTACTCAAAGCCTTAAAACCCCTAGGCACAGTCCATGTGTTGTTACTCATAATAGACTCTATTTCACTGTTAATAGCCTCCATCTATAAACTAGAGTCAACAGATCTCATGGCCTCCCCAAAAGTTCTAGGGTTCTCTTCCAATATAAAAGCACTTACTCTTTGCTCATCTAGAAATCCTTTTTCAGCTCGGAAGGAAGTAATGAAGCCAGGTCCATAACTAGTCTCAGTTCTAGTTCTTTTACTCCTTCTAGGTTCTATAGTCTCACTAGATGATGCAATGTTATGATGCAAAGTAGAGGAAGATGCAGCAGGCAAGCATGATAGCACACTAACTTTCATAGGAAAAATATGTTCAAAGAATTCTAAATCCCTTGACTCTCTAATAGGACCAAAGCCAGAAGCATCCTTAAGAATAAGTCTATATGCAGCACTGTGAGAAGCATACCCAATAAAGATTTCATCAACAGTCTTAGATCCAATCTTACTTCTTTGAAAGTCAGGAAGTCCTATTTTTCCCAAGCACCCCCACACTTTGAGGTAACCCAAATTAGGTTTAAAACCTTTCCACAATTCATAGGGAGTCTTATCTAACTTCTTATGGGGAACTCGGTTAAGCACATAGCAAGCAGAAAGAATTGCCTCCCCCCACAAGTTAGTAGGCATCCCTAAACTTATAAGCATAACATTCATCATATCCTTAAGAGTTCTGTTTTTCCGCTCAGCTATTCCATTTTGTTCAGGTGTATAGGGAGCTGTAACCTCATGTATGATCCCATTAGATTCACAATATTTCTTAAGTGAAAGTCCATCATATTCTCCACCACTATCGAATCTCACTCTCTTTATCTTAAGGTCTAACTGGTTTTCTACTTCGGTTTTATAAATAAGAATTTCTCTTCAGCCTCATCTTTCGTACTTAACAAGTAAACCTTAGTATAACGTGAGAAGTCATCAACAAATGTAATATAATATCTCTTCCCTCCCCTACTCATAGAGTTCTTAAAGTCACCTAAGTCACTATGGACTAGTTCTAATAAGGTAGAGGAACGAGAAACGCTCTTGTTGAATGCTTTCTTAGGGTGTTTGGCCTCTACACATACTTCACATTTATCAAAAGAGGTATTGCTAAAGTCAGAAATAAGACTAAGTCGTTTTAACCTTTTAATGGATGCAACATTCACATGACCTAGTCTAGAATGCCATAAAGAAACAGACTCAGCAATATAAACGGAAGCAGTAGAAATTTTATTATCAGAAATTACATCCAAAATAAAGAGTCCAGCATTACAAAATCCTTTACCCACAAAATCACCATTTCTGGTTAATACAAGTCTGTCAGATTCAAAAGTTAATTTAATTCCAGCCTTGTTTAAAAGTGCACCAGATATGAGGTTTCTGCGGATATCAGGAACATGCAAGACATTTTGCAAAGCAATGGTTTTTCCAGAGGTTAACTTCAGAAAAACCTTTCCTTTGCCTAAGACACTCACAGTGCTTGAGTTGCCCATGAAGACACATTCTCCTTCTGAAACTTTATCATAAGTCTGGAACATTTCCTTGCTTGAGCAGATGTGGTGGGTAGCTCCAGTGTCTACGACCCATTCAGAAACGTTGCTAATCAGGTTCACCTCAGACACCACAGCAGCAATAATGTCATCTTCAGCAAGGTTGACTTGTGCTTTATTGTCTTTTGGTTTGGTGACAGCAGCATTTGAAGAAGCTTGTTTGTTTCTACAATCCCTAGAAGCATGTCCAAATTTACCACAAACATAGCAGTTCCCTGAAATTGCTTCTTACCCTTAAACCCATTACCATTCTGCCTAGTTCCGTGAACATGGTTCTGACCTTTACCCTTTTTCCCTTTTCCAGAATTTTTAGACTCAATAAGGTTGGCTAAAGTGGAAGAATGGTCGGTCTTTCCTTTAGTCTGAATTCGGTTTTGTTCCTCAATCTTAATGTGGGAAACTAATTCCTGAAGGGTAAAGTCTTTTTGCTTATGTTTCATAGAGTGAATATAGGTCTTCCAAGAGGGTGTCAGTTTCTCTAAAAGGCAATTAGCTTGAAATAAATCAGGAATAACCATACTTTCAGCAGCAAGTTCAGCACACAAATGTTCATAGTCATGGACTTGGTCTAAAACAGGTTTGTCATCAGTCATAGTAAATTTTAACCAACGACTACAAGCATATTTCTTAGTCCCAAAATCATCCAGTCCATACTTAACCTTAAGTGCATCCCAAATATCCTTTGCCTTTTTCGCCTTACTATAAATCATATATAAAGGAGCAGCCATATAATGCAATAACATTCCTCTACACGTCTTATTATCTTTCTCAAAATCCCTAACTGCGTTTTCAGGAGCAGCATCATTAGTTAAGCAGTAATCTACCCCAATTTGGCCTAAAAAGAATTCCATTTTATCAGACCACATAATATAAATTTTCCCATCCAAAGGGTCTAATTTCGACATATCAGGAACAAAGGGGTTGACAGAATTAAGAGGAACCGCAACAGGAATACCAGCCATAATAACAGTATAAAAACGGATAGATTTCAACTTTAGATTGTAGGAAATATGACTGGTAAAATGATAATTTATCTGTAAAATTGCTGTGCCGTGATATGATCACTGCCCTAAAGTTGAAATTGTCCCGCTACGAACACACGGACTCGTGGCAAACCAACCTCCAGGGTTAACACAACACTGACTCGCCGGTGAAGCACAGAGAGACAGTTTGAGAATGCTCTTAATATTGCCCAGTAACTTTGCCAGGAAGGGGTATTTATAGGGACTGAAGAAGAGAAACTGACCTCCTAAAACCGTGCTAAAAACGGTAATTAATGGAGTAGTGGAAACAGTCCACTAACGGCTAGTGGAAGCAGTCAATTTAGGAGTGGATCAAGGATTAAAAGTTGACAGATTTTTCTAATAAAAAATTAGTTAAGTTAAGTTATTTCCCAAAGCCCAAAGCCCACGCCCCGACCCGGTCTGGGCGGGCGGCGGCGCGCGCGCGTGTGGAACTTGCCCAATCAAGAGCCCAACCACAAAAGCCTACCAAGTCACCAACTCAATAGATACTAGGAACATAACTATTAATAAACTCACCACTCACCTCTTATTCTTCCTATATGGGATCCCCAACTCTTCATATTCTTTTTAAGAAACTAAAGAGTTTTTCTATTACTCTTCACAAAACTCCAACACAGGGTAGTAGTAAGGGATTATAGGATGTGTTTTGGAACATGGAACATATGGCTCTTTAATGGGAAGATAGGCGGGAGTGGTGGAGTTTTTGAGGAGGCGAAAGATTCAGATAATGTGCATTCAAGAGACTAAGTTGGTTGGTGGAAAAGCAAGAGAGTTAGCCCCATGTGCTTGTATGTTTTGGTATTCTAATAAGGGTAAGAGTTGGAACACAGCGACATCATCATTGATAAGGAATATATTGATGATGTAGTGGAAGTTTCGAGGAAGAGTGATCGCATTATGAGTTTTAGGTTAGTGATATGGGTTGAGGCGGAAACTATTGTAAGCGTTTATGCACCACATGTCATAAGTAGGATTGGATACACTCAAGGTTGTTAAAATCGAGATTCTAACTTAAATCGAAAAGGCATGTTAAAATCGGATCGTGGAATCGAATTGTAAAATCGTAAGTTTGCAAAAATAGAGTTTTATGATGCATTGTGTAACTTATTTAGCCGTTTTTTATCATTAAATGACTTCAAAAAATATTATTTAGTTATTAGGTCCTTTTATTATACGATTAATTATTAAAATTTAAACATGGTTAAGATTAGAAGTACAAGGCCACTAATCGTGTATTAAAGAACTACTCCTCGTATTATTGTTGATGAAAAACGAGTTTGAGTGAATTATGAAAGTGAATTGAGTATGTTTAGTAAAATGTTTTTTGAATATGTTAATGTTACTCATCTAGAAAGAGAGAACTATTATAACAATAGGCTTGGCCTATTATATTGATGGAATCTCGAAATTTTGATAAAATCGTATAAAATCGTTAAAATCGTAAGATTTTAATGACGATTTTAGTCTAATGATTTTTTAAGATTCTAACAAAGATTTTAACAGATGAAGATCCTAGTTGCGATTTAAATCGTTTTGCAAATTAAGATCGTAAAATCATAAGATTTTAAGTAGGGGTGTTCATTTCGGATTATCCGATCCGATCCTAAATTTCGGATCAGATACCCAGATTATCCGACCCGTTTTTTTGGGAAAAAAGTTTAAAATCAATTCTACTTAATGGAAAAAATTACGGATCTCGAATCGGATATTTATCCGGAAAATATCCAATTTTTTAACATATTTTGGATATCCGAAAAGGCCAAAAGGGTGATCCGAATGATCCGAACCACTATATTTCGGATCGCAGATCTGTTTTTTTGTGAACATCCCGAATTTTAAGAATTGAATCGTGATTTAATAACCATGGATACGCTATTAAACAACAATTTATGCAGAAATGAGAGGGGTTTTGCAACGAGTCCTATCAGTAAAATATTTAATCGTTGGTGGGGATTTCAGTGGACATGTGGGCACTAGTCTAGTTTGATTTGAAAGCATTCATGGGGGGTTTTGTGTACATGGGGAAGAAATGGAGCATTATGTGGTTCAAGGATCGGGCGTCTTCCGCTACCTTGGATCCATTCTCCAAATACATGGAGAACTCAATAGGGATGTGAATAATAGAATTAACACAGATTGTTTATAAAGTAAAAAAGGGCCAACGAGTTCCATTGTGATTCTGGCATTATCCATAGATTGAAATAAAGGTTCTACCGCATAGACAATAAGGCATGCTTAGTTATATGGCACCGAGTGTTGTGCGGTGAAACAATGCCACGTTCATAAGATGAATATGGCGTAGATGCGTATGGTGGATGTGTGGCCACACAAGGAAGCTAAGGACCAATTAAGAAATTCGGTAATCGGTGAAAAAGTTGGAGTTGCATTTATTGAAGAAATTATAGAGGAAAATCGGTTAAGATGGTTCGGTCATGTGACACGGTGACCATGTGATGCGCCAGTGAGAAAACTTGAAGATGGGAGGAGTAATAAAATTGTAAGAGGTTAGGAAAGTCCTAATATGAATGGGATGAAGTTAATTGAAAGTGATTTGTGTTTACTTGGAATCGATGAGTGCATGACGTTGGAGAGGATTGAGTAGAGGGGAAGGGTTTATGTGGAGAAAAGATTGTAATTACCTTCTTTATTTGTTTATTTTCAATATGTTTGTTCGTCATTGAGTTTACTCTATTTTTAAATTTTTTTGTCACACTTGTCGATGCTATATGTTTTTCAACTGTTCCAGTTGACGATTCATATTAGCCAACCCCAAAGCATTTTGTGAATAAGGCTTGTTGTTGTTAATTGTGTTTTCTTTTCTTATTCTTATTCCTTTTGTTTCCTTGTTTTTTCTTTTTCTTTCTTTTTCCTTTTATCCAATTGTTTTTTACATTACTATTATTTATTATTACCTTACGTAATATTATCCTAGTATATGCAACACTTGTATTAAAAGGTTTCAAATATTAAGTTCAAGATTGAAATTTTTTAACACCTTAGGCTTTGGAGTTAAGAACTAACACAATACAATTTGAACATAAAACCTAAATATTAAAGTTAAAATATTTTAATTTTATCATGGTCTATCCCCATAAATATTTTGATAGACTGTCTATACAAGAATTATTTTAATAAGTTTCAGTAAAAATAAATTCACTTCAGTACTAATAAGTCCAGTTCAATACTAATAAGTTTAGTTTAGTACTAATAAGTTTATTTCCGTAAAAAGGTTCAGTTCAGTAAAAGTCAGTAGTGCGAATAAGAAAAATATCATGAATTAGTAAAACTAAGTTCAGTTCAGTATAAATAAGTTCAGTTCAGCAAAATAAGTTCAATTCAGTAAAAATAAGTTTAGTTCAGTACCAATAAGTTCAGTTTAGTAAAACTAAGTTCAGTTCAGTAAAAATAACTTTAGTTCAGCGAAATTAAAGTTGACGAAAGCAGGGCCTACTCTGTAGAATATTTATCTTTTTTTTTTTCAAATTGTCCCAAATGTTTTAATTATTACTCTTTTTGAAATTGAACATGAAATCAGGTATTGACTAATGTGTCAAATTTGTAATTTTTGTTTCCGAATTTCTAGTAGTGTATTTGTATGATGAATTGGTTTCTCTAACTAGTATTGATTATACAGATATCGCGAACATGCTTGCAAGAGATCATACTAGAAACATATTTTGTAATCCAGTTAATTATTTACCAAGCTTGACTTGGCCTAGTGGTTAAGAGTTTGATCTCATGACTTCAAGGTCATGGGATCAAATCCCACTAGGGGCATTTGGGGGTAGAGATTCCTTTACCATTCCCCCTACTCTCAAATGTCGGGCCCGCAAACACCAGATCAAGAAACTATGCTAGTTGAGATCAGGGGTCCACCACATTATCTTCCAAAAAAACCCAGTTAATTATTTATTATTTATTTGTATGATCGATAAGATAAAGTGATCTAATAGACTAAGACCGTTCAATGCGTGAATTGTGGAATAATGCAAACTATCTCCCTTTGAAACAAAAGAAAGGGTTTAAAGGTTTGATCCCCAACCCCATCTACAAATTGTCTCTAATAGAGTTAAACAAATCCCACGACTTCATAGTTGCAAAATACAAATCATTATTATTACACTAAATAACTTTTTGGTATTATATTACTCTCGCTTTTTTCTTCCACTTGCATTACTGAGCTTGTGCACAAGAATTAAGGAGAAGAAAGAGAAAGGGAAAAAGGGGACCCATGTGACTGGAGAGAGGTAGAGATAAATTATTGCCTTTAAAGAAAATGATGCAAGTAATTTGCACTTCCAAAAATGGAAAATGATGCAAGTATAAAAAAACGGAGGAAGTATGACTTGTTCTTTGAATTTGATGGTATCAAAATTGTTTGAATAAGAGTTGACCTTTTTTTGAATGGTAAGAAAATTTGCCCTATCAGACTAAAATCCCGTACGGGTTCACCCGACCCTAATAAGTAGACTAGGCACTTGAGAGTGGGAGGAAGGAGCAGGGGAGCCCCTACACTCAAAATACCTCTTGTAACATCCCGTCCAAAACCAAGTGAGGAAAAACTAAAAGAGAGGCTGATGGCAGCGGAAATACCATCAAGACGGGTATGCCACTACTAAAAAGCGGAGAAAAACCAATACTAAGCTATAACAAAAGCAGTATAAGATGACAAAACCTGAAATATTATATAAAAAGGATTGAGGTCCCATACCCTCAACCTTATCCAAAAGATCCAAAGAACAAGTCTAGTAACGAATCCAAAACTAAGACTGTGGCTCAAAACATGGCCGAAATCCAAAGAGTCAACAACTGTCTAAAAGAAGTAAAACCACTACTTAAGACCAACTATGAAGCTAGACCTAATCCCCGAGCTATAATGCTCGTCCACAACTACCAAGACTACATCCAAGCTCACATGGTTAAGTCGCACAATCCCAGTCCAAACTGTAACAACTCTAAACTGCATCGCCATCTGCAAATATATCAACAACTTCCACAATCAGTGGGAGTAACTAGCAGTTCTCCCAGCCCAATATAGGAAACAAGTAATAAGCTTAAAGAAGCTAGAAACAACGCTAAGACAACACAAACAACAGGACAAACATGCTCAAAACCAACTCTAAACATGCTACTACAACGGAAATAAAATAAAAGAAAAATCACCCAATCACAAAGCACAAATCACAACCAAAAACACATACATCCAATTCAACCAAACAGACCATGCCGTCTGCCAGATAGACCCAATGGACCATGCCGCCCAAGGGCCCACCCTTGCATATCCGAGGACCATCCCGCCCTTTCCGGAATGCGACGACGCATTCGAGGACCATGCCGTCCGTACCGAATAACGTCCGTACCTATGGACCATGCCGCCCAAGGTTAAGTAACCAAAAACAGACCATGCCGCCTGCCAGTAGACTCAATAGACCATGCCACCCATGAGAATACCTATGCTTATTTGAGGACCATGCCGCCCTTACCGAATAGCAATGCACATTCGAGGACCATGCCGCCCTTACCGAATGGCATACTCAACGAACCATGCCGCTCGTGAGTGAACCTTTGGACCATGCCGCCCAAGGTTATCGAACACAACATCAAAGCATCCACAACCAAGACTTACAATCACATAACACACCAAAGGAAGACACACTCAAATACATACTCATGCTATACACAAAATCAACCAATCGTCATCTGAGTTTGGGTATGAAAGCTATTACGATAACTCATAATATTTCCCGTACATAACTCTTGGCGAAGATATGCTAAGGGCAGTGTAATTCTTCCCGCGAGCATAACCACGTCGACAACCCACTCATCACACCCCAACATGCTTCAAAGAAAAAATGACGGTACCCAAACTACCCAAACATAACCCAACCCAACTCTTTACAAAAGTACTTAAAACCAACAAAACATCCTTAGCCATGCTCTCTAATAACCAAAATAAAGCTTAAACGACAAAAGAACATGCTGTAAACATAAATAGACCAAAAGACGAAATCGAGCAAGCTGGAAACAGAAGACGGTCGCGGGTGCGACGGTGGTCGCGGGACGCGACCAAGACATCGCGAGTCGCTAGCCTGCTCGCGGGTCGCGAGCTGCCACTGCTCGTGGCCTGCGGCTGTGCTCGTACGCCTTGCTTCGTCCACAAAGCATACCTCCAAGTCTCAAGCAACAAAATCCAACAACAACACACACCCATACTCATCCAAGACAACACCCTAGCATGATACTAAGCATCATCAACAACCAAAACTCAAACTCCAACAATTAATCAAGTTACTCTAATCAACATAACATCGAAACATCAAACTTGACAAATCGACTAACAAGAACTAACAACATGAACATAACCACACGTTCACTCATGGAAATACCACAACACAACCTTCCTAATCATGATACTACACTAAACCATAATCACACAATCATCCAAGTTCCACCTAACATGGATCTAATTTCTCTAACGCGCATCTAAACATCCTAAAATCACTACCTATTCCCTAACGTGCTAGAATAACGCTAGTTACCTCGATCTTCGAGAGGAGTGCCGCAAAACATAATATAATAGTATAGAAAAACGTGCGGATCATCAAAACCTTCTTCTCCCTTGAAGACTTTTCCTCCATTGAGCAAAGTATTTCCATCTTAAACAACTTTAGGGTCCTCTAAAACAGTCAGTGGCGTTCCGACCCAGATTTCCGGTGATCTAAAGCTTGGATTAAAAATTCCTCCGGAAACAGTGAAGGTTTGGATGTCAAGAACATGTTGTCCAAATTTGAAGACAATCAAACGATTAGATCTCCGGCGATCTTCATTTTCGTGAGGGTGTGCAGGGGAAAAATGGGGAGACTTCTCTCTTTCTTTTCCTTTCCTTTTCCTTGGTGAATGGCGTGTGAATGGGAGGGGAGGGGTTGATTTTCTGAGTTTCTAACTCAGCATAAGGGGAAGTAAAAGGGGTGATGGTTAATGGGGTTTAATGGCCATTATGAAGGTGGTTTATGAGGGTGAATGAAGGGGTATGACTTTTGATTATCATAAACGTTACAAAGGTGAGTAAGCTACCCAAGAGTTTTAAATCCCCTTAATGCAAAGACTAAAATTTGGACCCCCATGATACTAGGTATGGTGTAGCGTAAACAAGATCCACGATTATTTATATAAACGCTCATAACAAAAATATGCGCTAAACTTTTATAAATAAAAATTATTAATATTAACGTAGTATAAATATACACCTACTAAAACTTACACACATTTTATACTACGCATACACGAGCACTACATTGCCCTTTCAAACAACCGACACGAGCATGATATTGAAAATATGCCAAACAATACTACATTCTATTATACGATATAAATACATATATAATTAATCCCAAGATAAAAATGTAGGAGTAAATATAAGTTTTATGGAAATATAATAGTAAATATAATTTATCGTCGAATATATATAATTTAACGCTCAAAATTAAATCACACAACACTTAAATTTATAACTAACTATATTATAAAATTAATAATCATAATACATTATACACCGAAATATTTTCCGGGTTTCAAATATGACCACTTATTTAATAGAATATAATTTATAAACGAAATTATATTTAGAGTTATAAATAACAATGTAAACCATATAAATTAACGCACGAAATTTCTAATTAAATTACTGGGTGTTACACCTCTAGTGGGGATTAAAACCCAATTTTAAAATTGGAAGACTCTCTAGTTAACCACTGAACCAAGTTGAGCTTGATTAAAAGAGTTATCTTATTCTTATCTGTATTATATTAGGAAAGTGGGAGTAGACTCAAAAAAGAAAAAACAAAAAATGGAAAAAACACTTAATTTCCTACTAATTCGATAATTAACAGTTTTACAAATTAAATTTTCAACCCGAGCATTTGGCGCAAATATAAATATACTAAAATGTGTTTAGAAGATTATAATTAATAGATTCCACTCTGAAACGGGTGGGTAGGTGACTGACCGTAAAGCTGCTCAGATATTAAATGCCATTTGGCAATAATAGGGAGGAGCGTTACAGAACAGAATAAATGAGCTACGTTGTTAGATTAGCAGCTTAACGAAAGTGGTAGTAGTACAAAATTTTTGGTAATGACTAAGGTAATTTAGCTGCACAATCGACGTGAGTCGTTAAAGCATGGTAGAGTCACTGTTTTGAGGCTAATGGACAAAGTGGATGTCATAATTTCGTGATACAAATGGGAATCAAAACTTTGAAAAACGTAACAGATGTAGCAGACAAAAATCATTTTCCACGAAGATTGTTGGTGTACCATTTGTTTGTTTGTTCTTCTTTTTGACAAACTTTATTGAGCTAAAGTCCATATCGAAGCAGTCTGACCACATAATATGAGGTTCCATCCTAAAATTAATTGGTGATAGATGTAGTAGCTTATTAAACTTATAGGTGAATGCAGCTCTCCCCCTCCGGTACTTAGGATAACAAGTGGGTACTTATTCTTACCACCCCTTCACTTGTGGGCCCATCCTAAACTTGCAATCAGGATTGGGTATAAATATTCTCGTTGCGCTTTCAATATGGACTTCCAACACATGAGGTCAAATAACCCCTACTTGGGGCAATACAATACTGTTGGATTCCCTACTCCAAACAGTCTTCAAATCCGCTATGGCGGCATTCTTCAAACAATTAGGCCCTCTCTACATGGGACTGATAATAGGTCAGGATCGTAGGCTTTGAAAACATGATAAACTTCATTGGGCCTGTACACCAAGGCCCACAGGAGAGTCTGACCATGTATAAGCCCCATTGGGGTTCCATTCTAAAACCAATTGGTTATAGGTAGAGTAGCCTATTAGACTTATATGTGAATCATCCTCTCCCTCCTTCTTAGATGTGCGATCACAAGTGGGTATTTATCCCTAACATTTATCAGTTAGATATGTCAAAACGAATTCACAGGTCACTACTTATCATTCAGGTTGAAATTGGTTGTGTTGGCCTTTTGGGTGGGTATCAGATCGACTTGTTAGTGGGCCAGATTTAATGGGTCGTCCAATCTAACGAGGCAATATTGGGCTAGAATACATGTCCGGTTGAAATGAGTTATATCGGGTTTAGTTGATTTTGAGCCGGGTTATTTGTGGGCCGGATCAATGCCAAGTTGGGTTAATTTCGAATCGGGTCAATAATGGGTTGGATCAATACTGATCATATGGTTGGACCGATCAATAATTGGCCGGGTTAATATCGAATCAATAGCGTGTTAGGAAATATCGGATTACTAGTGGATTAGGTGAAAATGATCAAACACTTTGGGATACAAGTTATATTAGTTGTGTCATTTCCCAAATCGGGTCATTGTTGATCATTGGTACTAATAACATGTCGGTTTTGCTTTGAGGTTGGATCAATACCAAGGTTGTTCTCTGGGTAGGATACTGATGAGTTCGGTATATATATTATTGGGTAAACAAGTTACGGGTTGAGTTGGTGTTGGACACTATTCATGGTTTCGGTTCAAATGGTCGTATTATATTCGGGCAGACACGAGTTGGTATCGAGCGGCTTAACAGGTCGTGTTAGAATATTGCCGACTTTATTTATCATCTATGGTGGACCTAGACCATGAGACGTAGTTTCTCCATTCTTTAATTATCTTCTTATGAACTAAAGTACGTTAGGGATAAATTGTATTTGCTTGTGTAGTGGACGGATGGGTCTACTCTTTTGTAGAATAAAATTACAAGCATGGATACTATCATAAAGTGAAAAGTCAATAATTTTTTGCTCAAAACTTTGAGCCCCTAATTAGGGAAAACTACACTTCGTTAACTTATGGTATAACCACAATACAAACTGACCGTTGAAACAAAAAATGTCAACAAACAAGGATGCCCCTTGTCGTCGCTAAACGTGGTCCAAATTACCTTATAGTATCGCTTGCACTAGGCCTTGTAATAAGGGATCCTAGACAAAAAGCAAGATGTAGCAAATGTAAATGCAAATATGGGAATATTTCAATTAGTTAGGGTATGCACTATATAGATAAACTTTGTTTTTTAATTAAAAATCATTTACCTTAATACTTACTATCTTTTAAAAAGAAATACCTTATTACTTACTATCATTTACTTTAATAACTTCTTTTGGATCTATTAAAACTTTATTTTATCCTATTTTTGTTTTTAATAAATCATCCATTAAAGATTTATTTTGAGAATAACGACTTATTTGATTGATGAATTAAACTAGTTTTTTACCCATAATACTTATGAAATATAATGTAACATGATCAAGCTAGATTGATATTGAAAGAGTGGTGATGACCTTTATCTTGTTCTTACTCAATGAGATAAAGAACTTGAGTCTCTCGAACATGCTAAGTCTATGCTAAAGCCAACTAAAGTATGTTATAACTTATATATTGAGGTATGCGATCCTGCATACTTTATAAAAAAGGGTGCACGATAAGGTGAATGTGCTATTGTGCGGCAACCACCATAAACGAGGAGGAAAAAGACGGGATCAACTTAGAATTTTATGGAGAAGAATCATCTTCATCTTAGGGTGCTAAAGATACTAAGAATTTGGTGTTAGGTCAAGTGAGTAGCTCTCATTCGATGAACAAATAACAAGGGTTATTGGCTCTGTTTCTGCGTTTCAACAACAAGTGTCTTAGAAGAAGCAGGGGAGTTAACTACTGTCAGAAATAGGATAATGGAGCATCAAAGTTTGCTGAGAAGGCTGCTGAGCCTTAGCTTGGAAAGGTTTGAGCAATAATATGTCTTCTAATGGTATGGGGCTTAATTTTATTGCTCCTGTTAAGAGGGATGGATTCAATGTGGATTAACTTGATAAAGATTATGTTGAGAATCTTACTATGTCACGGGAAAATGCTCTTATTTTCTATGTCACATGTCAGAATCCAACAATGTCTGCTGTTGTATATGTTGTGAAAATAAAATATAGTATTTAGATGCCTGCCACTTTTAAACGTAATGAGGGGTACCATGTGATTAGACTTTAGTCGAAGAAGCATGAAGATTTGGCTATTTTATGCTCTAGACCTCATCCAATTTATGCAAGCCTATGATTCTCAAAGTGTGGGCTAACAAGTATGATTTCCATGTTGAAATTCTTAGAGGGTGCTGTGTGGTGAGATCTCCTAATTTACCTTGGATGTTAGGTGCTGGTTCTCTTAGTAGGATTAGTAGTATTTTTGAATCCCCTGTATTCTTATGATTGTACTAATAGCAGCTAAGGATTTCATTTGCAAGAGTACTTATTATGATAGATGTGACTTAAGAGCTAGCTTCTGAAGTTAAGGTTGAGGATGCTAATGGAAGGTTGTTTGTTAGAAGATTTGTAGGACGGCTACCCCTTATTAAAGAAATGTGATAGGATTGGGCATAACTGTAGTGGACAACTAAAGCAGGCCAAAGTTGTGCAAACATGGGTGTGCAAGAGTACTCAAGGTTATAGGTGAACAATAGAATGGGAGTGAGCACTAATGAGGTAACTGCTTCTAAGCAATAACTTTAAATCCAGGCTCCTCAACCAGGGTGAGTAAGTTAGATGGTTACTCTAATAGGGATTACTATTCAACAACACGACGAGGATGATGAGGGGGGCTTGGAAGGTTATGAGAAGAAAATCTAAAGATGAAGGGAGAAAATTAGATTCTAGCCAATAGAGACAACAAAGCAAGTTGCCTTTGATTGATGAAGATAGATGGAGATCTAGAATCATCTAGGAGATGATATGTTCCGCCCCAAACTTAGGGACCTCTCAATTTATTATAAACTAGTTTAGACTCCGTAAAAATGCACGGAAAATCTCAATTCGGTGCAAAGGGCTTGGGATGCAACAAATTTTACTAAAATAAGGGATTGTTCGTTATCATTTTTTATTTTTATTTTTTTTAAAGCCAAAAACCAAATATGGAAACATGGACCGTTAGGTATCAATGCCAGTTTCTTGTTTTTGATTT
This sequence comes from Patellifolia procumbens, assembly GCA_947645195.1. NCBI lineage: Eukaryota > Viridiplantae > Streptophyta > Magnoliopsida > Caryophyllales > Amaranthaceae > Patellifolia > Patellifolia procumbens. The sequence continues at coordinate 5,779,203 of CANSGD010000406.1, forward strand.
TTTATATTTTAGAATCCATATGATATTAGTTATAAAAGAACTTGAAATTAGTCATACAAATAGAACTCGTGTTTATCTTTAAAACTAAAAGAGAATTGAAAACAACTTTTTCTGGTATCTACTTTGGTTTTTGGTTTCAAAAGAATCTGGAAACAGAAAACGATAGTAGTTTTCCTTAGCAAAGTGGTCTTTGGTTCCTGTTGTCAGTTTACAAAATAAACTTGATTACTATCTGTATGAGTAATATTAAGTTTTTCATAGAGTTCTAAAATCATAAAAATAAAAAAGATAAAGATATTATTACTAAACATATTATAATTCAATTTTAAACAATCAAGTCGAATGAAACTTAATCTAGAGTATAAAAATTTTATCATTCGAGCTTTTTAGTCTATATTAAAGGTAAGTCTACAATGTAGTTCATTAGGTGGTAGACCTTATATAATTTGTGAAGTATGTGATTAAAATTAATTAAAGTTATATCCTAATATTTCTATTATTATGCTCGGTGAAGTTCGAGTTCATTGCTCTACTCCATTACATTTCGATTATTTTAACCCATGTATCTACATAAACAAAAAACATAGCTCATATGTCTACCCAATAATTTTGACTAATACCCCTATCATGAACATTATTAAAACTTGTGAATTGTATTTTCATTATTGTTCTAACCCGTTACAACAAATATAACTTACTACATATCTCTCTCATAAACATTGTTTTATCTTGTAGAAATGCATTTCATTATTCTAACCCAGTAAAAATTTTCTATTTAAAAAGTTGTTCGTCCAATAAATAAGTAATTGGCCACTTTGTAAAAAAAAGAGTCAAAATAAAGAATATACAATTGTAAGAGAATAACGTGAAACATTATGATTCAAGGTTACCTTGTATGAGTATAAATACTCTTATTTGCTTTAATAAATATCACCCTAGAAAGCTCTATACAGTTTCATTTTTTATATGCCCAAAAGCTCTATACACTTTCCTTTTTTATCTGCCCAGAAAGCTCTAGACACTTCTATTTTTGAACATGACCCACTACTATTTAGTCTTTTGACTTTTCAACCATGACCCACTATTCCCTCCATCCAAATAAAATAATAACCCATTAACTTCCTATCACACCTACCTTTTTAATAAAATGCAATTGATAACCAAACAACAACTATCACCTAAACTACGTGCCCGAGCAAATGTATAAAGCTTTATGCGATGTGTTTAGAGTGGAATATTACCTCAATCTTGTCTATATGCTAACTTGTCAACTTAATTCAATCTCATTGTTGATATTCAAATTTGCACAAGAATATTGATTAAATTTTCTATTTATATATGTCATCTTGATATTTTGTTTTTGGAAAATCATGTTAGCTAATATACTCCTCCTGGTTCTTTTGTTTTGTCATACTTTTTCATTTTTAGACGTTTCTTTTTATTTGTCCCACTTTCTCATCTTTTTCCATAAATGGGAAAATTATATTACCCATCAATAGTATAACCCCCAAGGCATCTTTTCAACGAAAAAATTATGTAGCCCCTTTTATCTAAAAATAATATTGAAAATTTCCCATGTAATTAAATTTCAAAACTATTCAGTAAGATATTAGAAAAAATTCAATTCTTTTATGTAGATATTATTTATGTATATTGTTTCTCTATATCAAAAAATTTCAAGTAAAATGGTGAATGATTTTCTCATATACACATATCATAATCTTAACATGAAAATATTGTATCCCTAGTTTTAAGCCCGTGCAAAAGCACGAGGATATTTTTGTCAAAATGACTAATTAAAAGACCTTCATGCATTAGTGCGTGCATGATAAATTTTGAATATATAATACTATTACGTTAATTCTCATAATTAGTTGAAGAATATAAAAAAAACTAATATGGTTATTCAATAATTATTTTTTACTAATCAAAGACAATAAATATCTAATATATATTAGATCCGTGTAAATTGGGTAATTTATCTAATTCATGCTCTCTCAAGTCTCAACACTCTTCTTCTCTCCTTTTCTACCGTCTCCAAAAAAAAGTCAAGGTGATGAGCATTCAATCTTCTTTCTTGTTTTTTAATTTTTATATGCTTGGTGTGTCTGTTCTCTTCGCTTAAAACAACTGAACTGTACTGAATTAAATTGTAATGAATTGAACTGAATTGAACTGAACTGATATGAATAGTGATACAAGAGAGTAGTATTGAATTAAATTGAACTGAAATGAAATTCTTTTATAACAGGCCTTTGATTTCTTACATCTGTAGACTTATACGCTCCATGGCCTCTATCCTTCTCCTAACCCATCTTGCTACTCAGAGTACTCACTCCCCACCCACTTCAATTAATGCATGGTGGTTACACCACCTTTGCAATCTCCACTCCTCTCGCATACCATCTTCTTTACCCCCTTTTATTTCTTCTCCTAGAAACGTCTCTTACTTCACCACCATCAAACCCACTTCTAACAATCCAGCATCATCCATCTCTAACCTCATCATAAGACCATTCACCACCTATGAATCAAACCCCATTTACAACCCCTTTTAATCCCACAATTGAACAACCTAAAAATCCAAATAATGTGATTGAACTTTGAGTGTTGGTTTTTTCTAGAGTCATGACCCGTATAAAATACAGAATTTTTTTTGTTATAAAGAATATATATTGAGTTAAAAAAATAAAATTTTATATGAGTATTTATATCTGTGCGAGTCGTACCAATTATGTAATTAAAGTTTTATTATGCAAAAATCTGACCTAAAAAATACTTGACTCTCGTACAGTTTTTACAAAAAAAACTAATTATATTATCTTAAATACTTTTAATTTCAACTTGTCCCATATCTGAAAAGTTAGTTACATTAGTATCGATGCACTGATATAGTAAATTTACATTATTCACCATAAATTGCAAAATTTATAGTAAACCATTGTTCTTACCGATCAACTGTAGCTATCTCATTGTACTTTTCTATTATTAGAAGGATTCACGTTATGTGACAAATTCCTAAAATGCATGTATTTTTTTTTAAAAACATAGTTATAAGAGAATATCATAGTTATGATTTCGTGTAAGCTACTTTGTATAAATTTCATAAGATTGATGCTCACATTTTCTTTAATATGTATTAGACGAATAACTTAAACCGTCTATTGTCTTGACCCATGAATTTCAAGCTCGTTGTTGATATTCAAATTTTCGAGATATTCTTATTTTATCCCTATCCAGTAGATATATTATTTCCTATCTACTACTATATGGAAAAAATGATTATTTCTTATAATATTTTTTTATTTTTCAAAAAATTACAAAAAAATAATCTGATTATCATCAAACTATGTTTTATTAGTATATTCCCATTATTCAAGTATTACGTTTTCCAAATTTTAGCTTAAGAAAAGAAAAGATATAATATTTTTTTAGTATCATCCCATGTTATTTCTTCCTGATATTTTGCTTGAAAATTATATTTTTTGAATGATACTATATTTTGTCACTATTATTCCATACGATTTGCATAATTTTTGTCAATATTTTCCATATTTTTTTTCCCTATATCCTTTTTCAAAAATTTTGCTTCAAAAAAATTTAAATTCTATGTTATACATTTTATCAGTATCTTCCATATCATGCTTTCAAATTTTTGATTTAAAAAAAAGGTTGATTTTTATTTCGTATGAAAATTTCGAAATATTTTTAGTCGATATCTTTTCATATGTCTGAAATATCATCATGTTTTCATATTAAAAATATGCTTTATCTTAACTTTTAAGTTTGACGAAAGTCTTTTTATTGATTTAGGTGTTAGATGAGTATGTAGCAAAATCTATAAATTTTGCGAAAATTTTTCCTAGACTAATAAGATTTTCATAATATATTCTAATACTGTTTTTTCGATATTCTTTTCTATTTTTGCTTCGACAATATTTTGTTTAGTAAAAATTATATTGCATACTGCATAACAAATCTTAATACTTTCTCCGTTTTTTATTGACTACACTTTCTTTTCTTGGAATTTTTTAAATTAACGTGGTTACAATCAATTTTTTTCCTCATGGGAATTTTTCTCTCTATCTCTCTCCTAACACTTTTTATCTCTATCTCTCTCCCTAACACTTTTTCTTACACACTTTACTTACTCACCAAAGTTTTGCCTAGTAATCCATGAAATGAGTGTTGCAGCCAATAAAAAAACAGGAGGAAATACCATATATATGTATCTTAGTGCATCATCTCTATACTAATGGAAGAGTAGAGGTGACACCAGAAAAAACAAATATGAAAACAAAATTAAATAATATAAGGAAGTTAAAACTACTATAATTAAGTTCATAGTTTTTATTTTTAAAAAAATATGTCAATCTTTTTAGCCATATTTTTCATTTCTTCAAAAATATTTATATGTTACTATTTTTCACACATAGCGTGCATATAAGGCTAGTGTATATATGCAATCATCTTAGTGCATTAAAACATACATAATTAAGGGGAAGAGAGTGTTTGGCCACTTGGAAAGTTAAGATTAAAGTTATGAAAACATTACCGAAGGATATTCATTTCTTCAAACACAATTGCTACAAAAATGTTTAATATCCCTTACAAAAATTGTCATCAGAAGATATACGTTTCTCAATAGGTGTTTTATGATGAAAAGGAATGATATTATAACTTTTGATCTTGCCAAAACTATAAGATCATAGGATATTCAATTCAAAATCAAACTTTTATGATTAATAAAAAATATTATAATATTCTTTGATCATAGGATACTTAAGATTTTTGAGCATTTTTTAAATAAGATTAGAGGGTACTTTTTATTAAAAAGAATATAATTAAGATTTTTTTATTAAGATTTTCGTTTAATAGGAGAATCCTAACAATTCTTTTAACATGAGATATTTTAGGCTTGATTTATGGATTTTTATAAAGAAATAATGTTCAAACTTGCCTATTAAATTTCACACGCATAATAGCCTGATTTGAGATTTATATTTGCCTGAATTGATTTATTCCACATGTTATTTTTGTTAGAAAATATTTAGGCTTGATTTATGGTTTTTTATGGAAACTTTTAATATGTTTGCCTGATATTTTCACACACTTAATAGGAGATATTTTAGGGCTTGATTTAAAAATTACAGCTTGATTTAAGTCTATATTTTCGGTAAGCTGATTTATTGGAAAACCCAAGATGCACAGTTGAACGACACCTCACCCCATGCTTTCTTTAATCGACACATCAGCAAATGCTCAGCAAGACGACATGTGTCCTAATTTATTTTGCTTTATTAGAATATATATAGATATAGATTGCAGCGGAACAAACCTTAAAGCTGTGGGTTATGGGCCCATAATAATATAATGGCCTTAAATCGCCCTTAAGGGTAAAAATACGTCTCCTAAAATCACTAAGATAATAACCCACAAGTCGTATTCTCTAAGAAATCTGGAAACACAACTGTCTATTGTTAAGGAGAAGAACCTTCCAACCCTTTGGCGTTGGGGTTCAATCCCTCACTAGGGGTACCCCTCTATGGCAGAGGATTCCTCTTACCCTTTCCTCTACTCTCAAGTGCCTGACCAATTGGACCGGAGGGGTCAGGGTCATTTCTTCTTACCAAAAAAAATTTAGAAATCTCGAAACACATAAATCCACTTCAACTGCGTCCTCTCAATCGTTCAACTTGAGCCGTCTTGCACATACCTAATTATATTCATAAATGGAGGAGCAAGGAAATTACGGAAAAATTCCAAAATGAGTGAAAAACTCGTAACTCTACCCAGCCCTAATAACAATTTCGTTCGAAAACATTTTTCACACATAAACACATATCACATCACTCTGGTAATTGTTCAGGAATACTTTTTAGAGGGTCATTATTTTTATTTTGAGCAGTCTTTTGTGGCAGGGAACATTCACATGAGCTCATATCAGTGGTAAGTACGGGCTTCGGACGACACAAAACATAACAGAATCATCATTTTTCGTTGATATTCGACGATCTCGGTCGATTCATAGAGCATACACATTTCCTCCACCCTCAGCTCATTCACTATTTTCAGTTCATATAACTCCAAGCCAGTGAGACTGTTCTATTTCCACTTTTCATTACATAATCTTAATTATAAAAAAAATTAGATTATTCATATTACCAAACAACTCTCATATTCAAATAATCATATAATTAGATAAATTAACATACATAAAGGGGAATAGCCAGAATTAGATCACATTTCTACCTCATGCAATCCAAACACACTTTTCATAATTTCATGTAACATGACATATACTTACGAGCAGGTACATAAAACCTTACATCAAGGTTACAAAAAGCAATTATGGGCATACACGTAACTCTTAACATAGTCGTTACACATGAAACATATGGGCACACACAGAGTGCTAGACGAAGAAGCTACACATAAAACATACGAGCACACACAGGTGATGGACATAGATGAAAACATAAACACGCGGGAAACACAGAGTGCTGGACATAGAAGTTACACATAAAACACAATGGGCAAACACAAAGTGTTGGACATAGAAGTTACAAGTAACAAATATGAGCATATACATGGTGTTGGACATGAAGGTTACACGTACAAACGAGCATACACATAAGGTTATACATAGTAGTTACCTTAACCATATGTAAATTTCCTCATCTAAAACATTGGCATTTCTTAGCTTTAATAAACTTCGTTTCTATATTGTATGTCATAGTTATAACCGCAATTTAACTCAATAAAACATGGTTCCTCTCACCTTAGTTTCCTTAATCCAATGTAATACACCATAATACCCAAATTAAATATTTAAACTCAATATTATATGTCTAGCCACCATTCTGATAGCTCAAACCTTATAGATCATACCTGGTAGCTAATAGCCAATAGCCAATAACTGATAGCTCATGTGCCATAGCTCATAGCTCATAACACATAGCTTAAACCTCATAACTCATAGCTCATAGCTCATGGTTCATAGCCCATAGCTAATACCTTATACCTAAAACATTAAACTTCATAACTTATATAACTCATAGCTATTAGTTTTTTTTGGAAATAAATCAATATTATTAAAAAAAAGTGTTGTTTACAAAAATAATCACCAACACAACAAACTAAGAGTTTTGCACAAGCATCACTGATCTCTTTGTTGCATTTTCGTGAAAGGGTATACAGAGAAAATCACTATGACCATCTAACATGAAAAAACATTATTTAAATGTTCAAACCAACATATCGATGGACTCATAAAATTGAAACATGAATTGGAAAGTATAACAAAAGGAGACAAGAAGATAAATAGTACCTTGATTATCCAAGCTCAAAACTCCATTAAAATAATCCATAATTTACATGACAACAATCAACATCAAACCACACTATTTTGAATCATAGATCCAATAAAATCATTAAATGAGAAGAATTCATGCATGTACTTCAACCACACTTCCACCATCACCTCTAAAATCTTACCCTTTTGGCACAACCAACACTTCATCAATCAGTATGATGCATGGTATATTCACTACAATGGTGCTACAAAAGTCATATGTAGTCAATGTAAACACGCAATGTGATTCTAGACTCCATTTGAAAAGGTACATTATTTTCAAATAATGATCACAAAAAATCGGAGTTTTCTTATCAATTTCATCATGGATTTTGTTTATGGTTGGGAACGTACGCTAAGAGTGAGCATTGTTCATTTGTAGATGTCTTTCTCCACAGTAGATGGACGATTAGGCATGACCTGATAGTGAAGCCGAGCGAGTGGGAAGTTATTACAATCCTATTGTACTTAGTGATGACGAGTCCCACCAAGTTTGTGCTTGTTAGCCATACTAGTTTAGAAGTTGTATTACGCTGCATCTTGAGAGTAGGTATGATGTATCACATTTATATATAGTTTTTAGATGCATTTAGAACTCCTTTTTGAGCATTTAGGTGCATAAAGACATGAATTACATAAGTTGTGCTCTACTACTTCCCGTTTGTGTCTTCTTTTGATGATTTTAGGTTATTTTGATACAAAGTGATAATGAGTACCAAGGATGTAGCCTATCAATCATTGAAGATGAAGGTAGATTGCACAAGGATCACAATGCATCCGTTTGGGACAATTTTGAGTTGGAATGAAGCAAGGAGTTAGTGAAAGAAGTGTCAAAACCGATGCACCTTCACTATTTTAATTATAACTTTTGATAGAAAATTGATAATAAAGAAATTATAATTGGTTTGGACTATAGACTTCAAGAGCTTTCCAATGATAGGTCACACGCCCCAATCGGACTTCTGGTTTAAGAGATACGACCTTCACAAGTTGATGAAGAACCGTAGTTTAGCCACCCGATCGGGCGGGAATTGACCCGATTGGTTCGGAAGTACGGATGCTTATTTTTTTCCGAAATTCTATCTTTTTCTATCTACGACTAGATTTTGGGGCTATCATAAAATAGCTATCCTTTATTATTTTTAGAGACTTTTTATTCTACTTTATTCTCGTGTTTCATTAGTTTAGTTTAATTGCTTTTTGAGATTAAACACTTTAGATTAGTTTAAAGGTGATTGAACCTCGGATTTGTTTCAATAAAGGTTATTGCTTTCCGTCAATTGGTACTATTCTTCACTCTTAATTCCTTTCTTTTATTTCTTAATTGCTTAGTTTATTATTTAATTCATTCATGATGCAAAGTTTAGGTTTTTTATATTATGTTTATTATTGTTGATTCAATCATGTCTGAGTAGTCTTATTTCTATGGTTTTAGGGAGGAAAACCATGTTTATACCATGATTCATATTTGAATTGCTATTAGTTTCTAGGTTTTGATTAGATTGATTATGGTGTGATTTGTTCTTCATGAGTGATTGATGTTATTGCGCAGTTTCATTGATTTCTTGTGGTTAATAATTATTTGTACAGATCCAATCTTACTTTTAGAGGCCCTAGTACACATCAATACCCCTTATTATGTTAGTGAACAAGCGGCATATGTTGAATTATGAGCGTTAAGACTTAACCATAGTCTAACACGTGCTCTAATCTATTGATTCTTGACCTAGGTTCTGATAGTTGTTTTACCAATTTATTGGTATAAGAGGGGAAAATCGAACTAATTTCTTAGACCTTTAATTCATAGTTTAATTCCCATCTTTATATTGCTTTTTTTAGTCTAAATTAGTTCAGCCGATTTCTATTTGGTCTTGTCTGAAGTAGTTGTTTAGCTGAATATTAACTTCTAGAACCTGTCTGTGGATTCGACCCTACTTCCCTTGACTATCATTGTTAGAGGGCTTAGGATTTATCTTTGACTAGGTGATACACTTTAGCCTGTCAAATTTTGGCGCGCGTCGGGAGACGGGTAGTTTTTTCAGTTTTTGTTTGACTTTTTAGACTACTTTTCTGTGTACTTTTTTAAATTTTTTAATTTTATTTTTGTAAATTCTTTCTTTCTTTCTCCTGACTCATGAGTTTATATGGAGGTTCGGGTTATAATTCAGATGGGGAAGGTTATCCTAATTATCAGGGGCAACATAATAACTATAATGGATATTCCAACTTTCAAGGGCAATATGACAATAATAGTGGATATTCCAATTATCAGGGGCAAGACTATAATAATGGGTATTCTAATTCGCAAGAGCAATATAATTTTGATAATGGGTATTACAATAGTTATGTGTCTAATGCATCTTCTTATTGTCAATATCCAAATAATGTGTGCATGAATTCCCATGATATTAACCATTTTCCTAACGAGTCTTATGCAACTGACTATACCCATTCTGACTCCACATGGAGTCCATAATTATTCACAATCTGAATCTTCAGTGAGTCTAGGTCTACTTAAGTGCATGATTGTGTCTTGTGGTAAACAAATTGAAAAATCTAATCAAGACTTGATGTGTTACCTCACACATATCTCAAATTATGAAAAATCACTTGTTACGCAACAATTTGATAGCCAACAGATGATACATGATGATGATGATTGTGTTGAGAATACCATATTAGAGGTGAATGACAATAATCTGACCCCGATATTGAAAAGCACTCATCAAACTGAGGGGAGTATTGATGAATGAATGTTTGATAGGGAGGGAACTTCTTGGCTGAGGTCTTTTGTGTCGACGAGCTCCATTATTGAGGATGGTGAAATTGTAAGTAAAACCGTCAAGGTTGAGCCTATTATTCTCTGTCCCTATATTCCATCTTCACATAGACTTGATCTCGTCCTCTTCCCTATTCTCCATGCCCCATATTTTCTCACAATTGCGGTTGCTCCTATTCTCTCCTTGAGACCTCACAGCCTACGCCACGAAAGGGAAGTTGTCTATCATTCACCTTCTTTTCTCCCTTTTATTTTGATTTTACTTATCTTCACAAATCATTTTTTTCCTCTGATATTATTTATGTGAAGATAGACGCGCTTGTCATCAAGCCATATCTAGTGCTTAGTGACATGTTTGCAGGCGAATTTGATAAGTTACTCAAGGCATTGGATTCTTCCAGTGATGATAAGATAAGGTCGTGTATGAGCATGTTGGGGTACTATTCCTACAATCTTGTTCCTCATCTGACTGATGGTTGAGGTATTATGGTCGTGAAGGACATTTATAAACCAGCATTGTGCGAGGTAACTCGCATTTCCCCTTATTATTTTATTTTATTTTTCTTATTTTTTTTAGTGAATGAGCAGGGTACTAACGTTGTTTTTCCTCATAGAATCGTGTAATATGTTACCTTTTGGCATTGAGGACACTGCCAAGTTCAGTTTTGGGGAGGATTTCTACGGTATTTTACATCTCTTTTACTGCTTTCTAGGATAGATTTACTGCTTTCGAAAAATACTGAAAAATAAAAAAAATATGGTTCCCATGACTGGTTTAGTTGTCTCCATGTGCCCCTTGGTGTGCTCTTATTGAAAATGATTTGACTTTGTTTTCTGGTTAGCTGGGCATTTGTGATCTCGAGGTTATGATTTGAGGGCGGGGAAACTATGATTTCGAGTGAATTTGGATTATAAATCACTACATTGTGCTGCATGCCTGAATTGGGAAGAATGTGAGGCCTCTTTTTAGCCTATTGGATTCATATATCCAGTGTGTTTTTGTGTGTTAGTTCCTTTTTAGTTGATTGATCTTGACTTTGACTGGGTACTTGTTTGATGTTCGATGACTTGTAGCATTTGCTGTGGTAGAGGCGTTCTTTTGTCTGATTCTTGAGCCTTACAGTGAATTTGTGATATACTCAGAGTGAATTTTTGATATACTTTTATCCTCCTTAGCCCCGCCGAGCCTAATGACCTGTTTTGTTACTTAAACCCTTATTATGAGCCCATGGCCTTTATTTCGATACTATTTCCAAGCCTAGTTTGGGAGAGCTTTTGTATGGGCTGAGTTTGAGACTGGTTTCATGGTTTGGTTCGGTACTTGAGGAATTAAAAGTGTATATATGTGGTTTGGAGTGTGAGAAAAAGAAACGAAAAGCAAAGTTTGAGCTGCGTGAATGTTTGGTTCGAAAAATGAAAAAGAAATGAAAGTTCAAAAGAGTTCAAAGTACCTTCATTCACGTTGTTTATAAAGAAAAATGTGCTACTCTGCTTGAAAATTGGGTTTGTTGTGAGTTTTCATCTATTTATAAGAGTTCGGTTATGTTTTGTGGTTATATGGTGTTGTTGTGAATTGTTTCGGCCATCTTTCCTTGTTTGGTGATCTTTGCTCCCTTTCTTGGTTTTTCCACCCATTTCCTAAATATATTTCCTACCTTTGCCTAAGCCCCATTACAACCCCATAAAGCCCTCGTGAGCTTGTGTTTACATTGTTTATTGGATTGATTTGAAGCTCTGCCTTTGTCAAAGTTAAAGAAAGAATGTCTGCTAATTGACGGGGACTTCAATAGGTGATCGTCTTTGCTAACCTTCTTAAACATAGGAGAGTGCGAGTCGGAAGCGGACATTATGGTCGGGCTCTGCGAGTGTTCGAGCACATTCTTTGCCTGTCACAAAATTGAGAGGAGTGACACCTTTGTGAGCACCTTTTCAGGATTTGTATGCCTTGTGGAAAGTTATATTTGACGATTTACTTGGATGATTGGTAGTCGGATGGATTTGAATAGCTGAACTTTGAATTTTGCCCATCTAACGATTCTTGGCCTTGAAAATGTTTTGCGCTTCGAATGCTTTATCTTTGGGGCGAGGCAATTTATTCCATGATCATGTTTTATTTGCTTGAGACGCGAAAAGCGTTTAGCTTGGGGGAGTTTTTGATGTATCACATTTATATATAGTTTTTAGATGCATTTAGATTGCATTTAGAACTCCTTTTTGAGCGTTTAGGTGCATAATGACATGAATTAGGGAGGTTGTGCTCTACTACTCCCCGTTTGTGTGTTTCGATGATTTTCGTGCTATTTTGATACTAAGTTAATTACGAGTACCAAGGATGGGGTCTGGTTAATCATTGAAGACGAAGGTAGCTTGCACAAGGATCACAATGCATCTGTTTGGAGACAACTTTGAAATTGAATGAAGTAAAGAGTTAGTGAAAGAAGTGCCAAAAACTGACGCACCTTCACTATTTTCATTATAACTTTTGATAGAAAATTAATAAGAAAGAAATTACAATTGGGATGGATTCTAGACTTCAAGAGCTTTCCACTGATAGGTCACACGCCCCAATCGGACTTCTGGTCTGAGATATACGGCCTCGCAAGTTGATGCATAATCGTAGTTTAGCCACCCGATGAGAGGAAATTGACGGATATGTCCGGGGGGGCGTGACAACTCTTTTTCCCGAAATTTTATCTTTTTTTCTATTTATTTTTTTATTAGATTTGGGGGTATTATAAATAGCTATCCTTTATTATTTTTAGAGACTTTTTTTATTCTACTTTATTCTCAGCTTTCATTAGTTTAGTTTTAATTGCTTTCTTAGATTAAACACTTTAGATTAGTTTAAAGGTGATTGAACCTCGGATTTATTTCAATAAAGGTTATTGCTTTCTGTCAATTGGTACTATTCTTCACTTTTAATTCCTTTCTTTATTTCTTAATTGCTTAGTTTTTTTTTTTAATTCATTCATGATGCGAAAAGTTTAGGTTTTTATATTAGGTTTATTATTGTTGATTCAATCATGTCTGAGTAGTCTTATTTTTAGGGTTTTAGGTAGGAAAACCATGTTTATACCATGATTCATATTTGAATTGCTATTAGTTTGTGTTTTTTGATTAGATTGATTATGGGGTGATTTGTTCTTGATGTTATTGCGCAGTTTCATTGATTGCTTGTGGTTAATAATTGTTTGCACAAATCCAATCTTACTTTTAGATGCCCTAGTACACATCAATAATTTCGATTATGTTAGTGAACAAGCGGCATATGTTGAATTATGAGCGTTAAGACTTAACCATAGCTTAACACGTGCTCTAATCTATTGATTCTTGACCTAGGTTCGATAGCAGCTGACCCTTTTGATTGGTATAAGCATGGTGGACCGAATCAATTTTTAGACCTTAAGTCAGCTACTCCCATCTTTATATTGCTTTCTTCAGTCTAAATAATAGTTCAGCTGATTTCTATCTGGTCTTGTCTGAAGTAGTCGTTTAGTCAATATTAACTTAGAACTCCGTCTGAGGATTCGACCCTACTTCCCTTGATCATCATTGTTAGAGCTAGGATTTATCGTTGACTAGGTGATACGACTTTAGCCTGTCAAGGTACCGAGAGCGATGATGAAATGTTACAAGAGTTCGACCGAGCTAGAGGTTAAACCCGTAAGGATATCTATGCTGCTTTTATGGCCGACTTATTTGATAATGTCACTGATAGTGAAGATGAGATTGAAGACTTTGATGAACCTTCACCTAAACGAATTAAGAGGATGATCAGAGCAGAAGAGCCAAATTATAAATGTGTCATTGAGGATAATGTGGAAGACTTTGAAGTCGAAGTAATTAACTCCTGAGAAATACAAGGTAAAAAGGATGGGAATCATGATGTTAGTCCTTGAGATTTATTTTCATGCTATTTTCTCTATTTATTTAGCATTTTGTCGAACATGGTAGCTACACTACACTAGTTATTTATTTTGGTTCTTTTATTTGAGGAATTAGATAGTGATTCTTGTTCTGAATTGAGGAAATATTCATTATTATTTTTGGGAGAAAATATTCTTTTGGTCATAAGAGTTGAGCAATATTTTTTTCTAGTACGCGAATGGGAATATTTTATTATATTTCTCATGTGATTGGTTATTTAATTCTTGCATGATTGTCAGCAGTGATTGTGAAAGTTGCGATGGATTATTTGTGTTTGGACGTGTTCCAAATAAATTATTTATGCTAGGACATTTTCCAAATAAATTGTCTGTATTGGGACTTGTTCCAAATAAATTGTTTGTACCTTCGTTTTATTCCAAGTGGGAAGCTGATGATCCTATTTTCTTTAGAACTTATTGTATGATCAATCTTTCTTTTCGATGCCTTCGTAGATTGGCAATTAGTTATGAATCGTGACCTGAAATTGGACGTATAAGTTTTCATAGGTTACGCAGTAGGACGGCCAACAACGACGTCACTCCTACCGGGGGCCATTCGTCTTTTGGCAGAGAGATTGACCCAAGAGAGAACAGAATGTCCTGACACTGCAGGCAAAATGTTTAAGAAGCTGGCTAAAGTTAAGCCGCCTTAATCTTATGGACATACTGAACTCACATTTTTTTTGGAGAGTTTGATTAAAGAATTCGACAAGATATTTGGAGCTGTTAATTGCCTT